>CM042477.1:54146280-56546280 GCA_023621385.1 Quercus gilva | reverse complement strand
TCATCCAAGATTACTAAAAATTGTATATTCAAATCTAGAGGGGAAAGTATAGAAACTCACTGGTGCTGGGAATCAGATGAGTCGTTTAGCAAATCCATTATTTTGTTAGTTGCTTTGAAATTTTGTTAGCTGGGAACTAGTGCATTCAACTTTTACCTACACAAATGAAGTCTGAGTCAGTTTAGCATAATGCAGCAACTCTGGCTGAGCATAAGAAGAAACAAAGAGAAGCAGCAAAGAAAGGGAAACAACCATTGATAGAGCATAAGAAGAAATATCAATCAAGTTCATTCATTCTACAATACCCTAATAGCATATGAGTCCAATATCCAACTTCCTAACAGTCTTCCCAAGCCAACTGTGTAACCACCTTGCCAGCTAAGCCATCCAACACATCCTAACTAACTAACTCCATTGTACAAATTCTAATACAATACAATGCTAATGTAGGCACACCTCTAATACTAGTATATATACACTAAAGTATAAGTACACAATACTAGCTAGGCAATTACAACACCATTTATAGCACAGTTACATTGTACACTCTAGCAGCATTGACACAACCCACCTCATCAGTTACACACGCATGCCCCATCATTAACACACGCACCCCTCATCAGTAACACATGCACGCTTGAGTTCTTTCTATAGAAGCATAAGATAATGGATGTTGGTCCTGCCAATTGGCAGAAAGCTTGTTTTGTGCCAACAAAATCAGATGCCCTTGTGATTGGATTTAGAAAATGGCTAAACAAGTATGCTGGTGGTCAAGTTGATTGGAGAGGCAAGTACAGTGGAGTTCTTCCCCCAACTCCTCCTAGAGAGCAACTGATAGACAAGTAATTCATACAATTACCTATGTAGATTCAGGCTAGAATTTGATACTTTTTCTGATTATCTAGAAATAGTATCATTTTTTATAACATTATACAAGAGCAGGTAGATCTTTGTAGATGCAAACTTTACTTACATCAACAGCTTAAACAGTTGAAATCGGCATAATACCTTGAGACTTCTTTCTTTTTCTGTCTGTGGAAAGCCAAGGACATTGGTAGAAATGGCCTAATTTGAGACATTTTGGAAGATTTAGAAATGCTTTATTTGACCAATACACACATATTCACCAGTCAATTGGATATAAAGCAATACCACAGCAATTTCGAGAAATTACCCTTTTTTTATTTTTTATTTTTATAAGTAAGAATGATATATACATCAAAAGTCTACTCTATGCATAAAAATCACAGAGCACACCAACAATTACAAAAAAGAAGGAAAAGAGAGAAAAATTACCTTATTGCTAGCAACTGGTAAAAGCAAAGCTGGCCAAAGAAAGTTTGATATCATAAGTAAATTTCGTAGCTGATTCTCAGCTTCGAAACAACAATTGTGAATAGTTCCAAAAACCTGTAAGCAAAAAAATTAAAAAAAAAAAATCTTACTTCACATAAGCTACTTAGCAGAGGATTATTAAAGCTTAATTTGGTTGAATAGGCATTCATGTTGGCTGCTCAAATGTGGCCACACAAAGCTTTGTTACACACTGATGTAGGACAAATTAGGGATTTGTCTACGTTTAGCTGTGGTGGGTTTAGGGTAGGAAAGAAGAAGAATTAGAGAGAAGCTAGGGTTGTTTAGGGGCCGTGTGAACAGTACCCGTGAATAGACCCATGAAGGGAAAACTATGGTGTACAGCTCTAAAAAGGATTTTGACAAAGGATAATCTATGGCAGAGGGGTATAATCATTTTGGAATGGTGCTTTATGTCAATCTGCATGTCATGCAGATATAGTTCGAGCTGCACAGACCAACAACCATCTTTATATATAAAATATATTTGGAGATAAAAAATTCAAGCATTTCAAAATGTGGAATATTTTTTATTGTAGACTTTCTAACAGATTGGCTAAGGTGAAAATTTTAAAGGTTGGAGATACACCTCATCAAAAGCCAAAGCAAGCATAGTACAACTTAATCAGCCAATCTTGTTACATCTAAAGACTCCCTATAAACAATTCATCATATTCCATTCCATTCCTTTATAATATATCCATTCAATTCCATTATTGTTGTGATTTCCACAAAATATAGCAATTGTAAAGATCATAAGCAATTGGTACATTCCCAGTGGTTGTCGACAAATGGCATCATAAGAAATTATTTTGAACAACATAATACTCGGGACATCAAACAGTCATAAAATAATTTTCAATCAACTAAACATGCATTATATCACATAGTACAACTTAGATGGACCCATAAAAAGTGCGCTAGTTGTCTTCTTGCAACCAACGTATATTTTTTATGAACAAGATGCATATAAAGGATTAATTTACCTCTAAATCAACCTAGAGAGCATTCTCAAGCACTTAAATAGTCACTCTTTGCAATCTTGCAAAATTCCCTTCAAGAGGGATCAGACCTGAGAATATTTTCCTTAGATTATTTCATAATTACATTATATCTGTACTCTAATTCAAAACATGTATTCTAATGATACTGCTCAGATAAGATCAAAGCTATTTCTTTTAATTTTAAACTCTAATCTAACTTGTGAAAAAAAAAAGTGTGAAAGGATTGGTGTTGAAGTTTACCTATTCAAGAAATTTAGTTGATAACTTACTATACACACATTAATGCCTGGACACATTCAGTTGATAACATATCAAGATTTACACTTGCACATATCCTGGTAATTCATCATTCTTCAATTACCAAGTTAAAGATTGTCTCACTTGATGCTTAATTCACATCTCATCAGTTTTGCTTGCATCTTTGGAGAGGATATAATTTTCATCATTTAATTGGCACCAATAATGGGGGTTTTTCCTTTCCTCTTCTTTTTTCTTGGAAGCCATCATTTTCATCTTAAGTTTAATATATCGTTCCATCAATCATTAGACTCAATGTTATTAAATTTTCAACTTTCACATAAATAAATGCTAATTTGATATAATTTATTTGCATGATTAGGTATTAAAAAAAATCTCTTAGGGTTAAAATCATTTTTTGTTGTAATAACACATGCACCAGTTGATTTTGATATGCTTGGCCAAACAGAGTTCTTCAAGGAGGTAACTTGATCAAAACAAAAGGAAATCAAATCAGAATCCCCAGCCAGCTAAATTCTAAAGGCTCTTAGTAGATTTTGTGACATTCAAGGAAGGAATTACAAGGAATTGTGGAAATTACCACAAAGACTTTTCCATTATAGAAGAAGACAACCACCAAAGTGTAGCATCCGTGGGATCATGCACAACTTCAAAGTACAAGATTATGAAAAAAGACAAGTTTGCTTATACGAAATCCAAGAGTTTCAGGGGGTCATGATTTGTTGTAACTATTATATGCTTAGAGAAATTAAATGCTACTTGGCACTTTGCAAAAAGTGAGGATATTCATTTTCTAGTTCCTGCTTCTTCCATTGTTAACTGTAACTAATCAAAAGGAGAATATATACTTCCTAATATGCATGCTAAAAAAAAAAAACATTGCATTTCAAAAGTTGTTTAGGAAAAATTTAATCATTTCTATGGAACATACCCCTTTCTTTCTCAATGGACGACTTGAAACAAACTGTCTAATAATCTGCTTCAGAAGCCCTCGATTAGGGTCCAGTAAAAGTATCCTTGCTACTTCATGCTTTGATATGTTTACAAGTATGGAGGCAACATGTTCAAATGGATTTGCAATGAAAATCTTAGACCAACATTGTGGGGTAAAAAAAGGAAATTTCAAATTTGCAAACCAAAAAAAAAAAAAAAAAAAAAAAAAATTATAATACAAAATAAAACATTAAAGACAATAAAATTAGAACAATAACCTAGTGGTCTTAGAACAATCTAGAAACCTTTTGTGGAAAAACCTTTATGTATAACTTTGGTTATTCTCTTCCATTGTTGTGTTGTGTACCAACTGGGAGTATTACTAGTACTCAGATCTAGTACCACAACATGGAACAAAGTTTATTCATCAAAAATCATATATTCATATGAAACAACTTGAGTTGAAAAGAAAATTTAATTAATGAGTCAATACACAATTTGGTTCAGCAAATTAGTATAAGCCTAGCCACATCAAATTCAAAGAATAATGATAAACAAATGATGGGTTAAATCCAATATTTAGCTATATTTGATTATTTCAGATACCTAATGTTATCAAAACTTGAAATCATCAAATGCCTAATGTTTCTTATGTTTGATTGACATTTATATTCTAATTCCGAAAGGTAAAACTGGTGAAACATCCAGAAAAGTCAAAAGATATGATGATATTTAACATCTGAACCTCAGTAGCTGCTGTGGAAGCAAATGGTGTACGAGTACTTACACTTCTACTTTCAACAATAACATCTGAGATGTTCTTCAAAGAGTCGAACATGTCTTGCACAACTGAACGCTTTTTTCTTGGTTTCTTGCAAATTCCCCTGAAAAGGTGGACACCACTTGCCAAGCCTTTCTCTTTATTCATTGCTGGTCTTACCCTCGACAATGATAGGCCTTCAACCTCCATTAGGTCAACATTCGCAGAGGGTTGACAATGGGGATTAACAAATTCTTTTCTACCAGTGGAATCCCCAGATCCTTTGGTGCATTCTTTTGGTATTTCACCACTTGTGCAGAATGCATTTGTCCCCGCTGCAACCCTGCCTTCAAACATGATTTCCATAGACTCAACATTCGGCAAACCTTTGTTTTTAAAGGTTGATGCCTTAGGACATGCCTACATGTGTAGAACCAGTAGTTAGAAGACAATATAGTTGTAGACAGTTGAGTTTTTCACAATTATGTAAAGTGAACTAACCTCAAGCTTTCGGGTCCACCACTCATCACTAGCCTCAATCTTTCCAGTTACAGGATCATAACCCAACCTAGTCTCACACTCAAAAACCTCCTTCCAAGTCTTCCACTGTTTTCTCAGATGATCCCATTTGTTTTTAAACTGCATGTGAGTCACCACTTTTCCCATTTCACCTAGCTGCTTAATCACTGCATCAACCCCTTCCTTTCTCAAATATCCTCCATTCCTCTGGTTGTCTAGGTCTTAAGCAGCACACAAATCACAAAAAAACTTTTAGTTCCGTTAGATCTTTCCACCCAGTTTTCACTTCATTACTAGCGTCCTTCGATTTCCCCTTACCCATTTTTGTTACAATTGAATTCTATACTTATTGAGGCATTTCGACGAACAGTTCGTATGCATATCATAATCAATTACACATGCCCACATGAAAAATGCAAATTAAACTCACATAGTCCAAATACAACATACGCAGGACGAGAAACCCATATACTAGTGTCATGGAAAACACAAAAACCACACTCCAACAGAGCAGAGAGTATGAGAAGTTAGACACAACTTACAGATAAATGCAGAGACCAACAAT
Organism: Quercus gilva; assembly: GCA_023621385.1. NCBI lineage: Eukaryota > Viridiplantae > Streptophyta > Magnoliopsida > Fagales > Fagaceae > Quercus > Quercus gilva. The sequence continues at coordinate 56,540,888 of CM042477.1, read as the reverse complement.
GGCGATAACGACGTCCCAAGCGGAGAGAAGGTGGGCTCGAGCGAAGGAAGAACAGAGGGTGGGTTCGTTTGTTACCATGTTTCCTCTGTTTTGATGGTTTTTTGGAGTGTGGTGGATAGATGCAATTCATTTCAGAGGAGGACGGTGGGTAGGTGCAAGTCATTTCAAAGGAGGATGGAGCATTTGCGTGCATTAATTCCATCTCTGGCACATCAATCTTCTCAAAATCAGAATGACATTCTGAGGAAGTAGCCACTGCAAACGACAATCCAACGCATTAGCATTTGTGATCCTCTGCCATTGTTTCGTGGGTGATGATGGGTGTAATACCAAAACGCATTGTTCGGCTTATGTGTGTCTCCAACAGATGTGGGTCATGAACAATACACTCATGGAGGATTTTAATTGAAATGGTGCATTTAGGAAAAAAAAAAACGCTATGCATTTTTCTTCAAGTCTTAGGTGTTTATGGATGCTACTGTAGTCGCTGGGTCCCAGGTACCAAAACTCCAAATGCAAACTTAAAGGGAAAACGTGCTATCCAAATAGGTGCTTAGTGTGTGTTTGGCATTAGAGTTTAAGTCAGCTTATTTTACTTTTAGCTTATTTTTGCTTATCCAGTGGGTCTCATTGCATTGTTAATGTGGGCCCATGAACTATATAAAGAAGCCAACTTATTTTTCTTGCGTTCCCGTTTAGTGAGAGTTTTGCCCGTAGTTTTAAAAATCGGTATAGTGAAAGAATCGGAAAAGAGACTGGTTATCGGTTTTCTAGTCGGACCAAAGTCCAACCGGTGATGTTATAAATAATTTAATTAATATTTTTTTAAATTATATAAATAACTAATAATTTTTTAATATACTAAAACTAACAAGTAATAAATATGTTTACTTAAAAAAACATATAAGTATATAACATCTTTTTAAAGAATTTAACATAATAACATTACAAAATAATAATCCTTAACATAATAAACTTCAACAAAACCAAATAAATAATTTCATTACATCCAAATAGCAAATAAGTTTCAAACAGAGAACCAAATAAATAAGTTCATTACATCCAAATAGCAAATAAGTTTCAAATAGAGAACTAAATAATTAAGTTCATTACATCCAAATAACAAAAAATTTTCATACAAAGAACTACTAAGTTTTAAGGTTCATTTTCCAAGGGTCTTGTAGCTGAATTAACACCTCCCCATGTACAAAGTGCTTGAGAGTGTAGGTGGGAAATGGTTCGAGCTGCGGGGTTAGCAGCATGTTGTAATTATCTCTAAAAAAAAAGTTTTAAGGTTCATTTAATAACAACACAAGCCTCAATTGTCATAAAGATAATTGAAATTAATATCATCATGTGAACCAAATGCACCACCACCACTAGCATCATTATCATCATCCTCATCCTTGTTTTCTTCATCTTCAACTTCAATAGGATGATTTTATCTATAAATCTGGGAGGAGCATCATGTTCATCACCAAATGATTCCAAATTAATGTCATCATCCTCAACCACTTCATTGTCCATATCTATACAAATTCCAAAACCAAAGAACAATAAATGAAAGAACGATTCTAATAATCATTTCTCATAAATCATAAATAGTCTAACTGAAATATGTAACTGGGCAAAGAATTAAATTTTTTTGTTATAAGCTAACCTGCTTGTACATGGCTAGAAGACCCTTCTTTGATTGGATAAGCTCCCTCTTCATATAATGCATTCTCTAACTTCTCATGATTAAGAAATGGAGGTTACTTATCTTCCATTACCCAAAATTCACTTTTATCGATACTTGCATAATCAATAGGATCAAAATTGAACTTCTTCCATTTGACTCTATATCACAAGATGAAAATATGAATAATTAGTAACCAACTACGTATTAAAGTTTTAAAATAAAAGAAATAAAGAGTACTAGAAGTATTTGAATAATTGAACAAGATCTATATACTTTTCTTTCAATCGGTAATTATAATGAACATACACAAGATCATTAAGTCATTGATGCTCCAATCTATTTCTCCTTTTGGTATGTATTTGTTCAAAAACACTCCAATTCTGCTCACATCCCGAAGAGACAACAATTTGGCTAAGGATTCGAATTGCAAACTTTTGTAAGTTTGGAGGTCAAGATCCAAACAACTTCCACCACTCATCTAAGTTCCATATTCAACACAAAACAAAGATACAATGAATCAAAAACATAGCTATACTTATCCCCCCCCCCCCCCCCCCCAAAAAAAAAAAAGAGCTATACTCTTTAAATAATATTTTCATTTTATTATTAGCTAAAGAAAACAATATCTAACCCGGGTAAGATGTCTTGGCTGATTCTTGAGCAAGCTGAGTTCCAAAAGTTTGTTCACACTCTTAAAATAGCTTTAATTCCTCCACCAACTTGATTCGACCACATGAAACTTTTGATTCAATAACATTTGTCACAATAGATTGTGTCTTTAGCCTCTTATTAAGAGTGGATGGGTCATATTGGAATGCAGGATTCAACCAATACGCTGCAACATGAATATCTCTATAGAATTGAGTATCCCAATGATTCTTGATAATATTAACATAAGGCTCCCATAATCTCTTCTTGTCCTTGAATTTTTTTTTTTTTATTCCATCAATTGCTCTATTCATGCCATCATAAACATATCTCATAGTTGGTTTTTCATCAGAATCAACAATGTGTAATAAATGAATCAATGGTGACACAATATGCACAATTATGTGACAATCATTCCAAAATTGATTGTCAAGAATGATTTTCAACATTGCTTTTGCTTTCTTATCTTTTGCATATCTTGATTTAACATAAAATTTGCTAGTCACCAATGCCTGTAAGTCATGCTTATGTTCCATAAGGCTCCCTAAGGCAATAAAAGTAGTAGCAAATCTAGTTGGCCTTGGACGCACAATTTCTGTCCAATTTTTTCTAGTTCTAAACCAGGCTTGCAAAGCCACATGGTTATAGATGAACATTGTGATCTTGGATGCATGCTTTGCAAGTTTATCTACATGATCCATCTTCCCAATATCTTATAAAATTAGGTTCAAACAATGTGCTGCACAAGGTGACCAACTAATATTCCTATATTTTGCACACAAAATTCTTCTTGCAACTACATAATTTGCAGCATTGTTAGTAACCAAATGTACTATATTTGCAAGACCAACCCAAGTAACAATTTCATCAAACAAGTTACTTAAAGTAATAGCATCTTTAACTAAGTCAGAAGCAATCAATAGAATGTATAAAAATAACTCCTTTAGGACAATAGACAAAGAAATTGATCAATGTTCTATGCCTAATATCAGTCCACCCATCAACCATTATTGTACAACCAGTGTCAGCCCAATACGAACGATGAGAATCAACAATCAACTAGACTTCTCTTTTTGCTTCTCTTAACGAAGGCACTCAAAGGACATGATAATTTAGGGCTCTATATCTAGGACCATAAGCAACTACAAGATTCAACATCGATTGATAATAACTAGAATTCACAACATTAATTGGAATGCAAGCATCAAACATCCATCTTGCTACAGCCATATCAATCCTCCTCTTCTTTTCTTTGCAAGCGAACACACTTTTAATAGAAGGTTGAGCTCCCAGTGTTATTCTAGGAGCGAAGTAATTGCCAATGTCACCAACTTTTCTCTTGCCAAGATTGGATCTTGGTGGTAGACTACTAGGACCACTTCTATTTCCCCTACCTAAACTCCTACTCCTACCACTAGGAGTAACTTCTTAGACATCTTCAAATTCTAGTGATTCCTCTAATGGTGAATAATTAGATGCTTCTTGATCCTGTTTTGCTTTTTCTTTAGACTTAGAAATTTCCTTCAAATTTTCCGCCCCATCTGAAACCTAACATCACAAGGTACACTTTTACATGATGCCACATTGCCTTTAATTTCAGTTAGATGTGTTTTCATCCTATTGATGCCCCCTCCTTTATAAACTTTTCCATAATGTATGCATCTATAACTACTTTTTCCCTCTTTCAACTCTTCAGTTACATGGTCCTATGCAGGATCACATTTCACTTTTACAGATGAAGTATTAGCATTTGACCCAGTTGTACAGAGGCTGACTCCATTCCACTCAACAATTTTAGACTGACAGCAACCATTTGATCAACAAATAAATTCATCAACACAACATACACAAATAATACTCTATAAACTATAATTTACAAATAATAATGCTCTGTAAATCCACAACATACACAACATAAATCCACCAATGTATACAAAGATACACAACATACACAAAATCACAAATAAACTAAAATGTCATGCTAAGCTATAATGCTCTATAATTCATTAAATACTAATAATTGAAAGAATAATTGATGATAGAAGTTACTAGTGGAGTAGTGGACTGAACTAATTGAAATTTGAAGGCAAAGAACAAGAATGAAGAACTTGACTGCAAACAATGAGATAGAGAGACTGAAAGAGTCAGAGAGATTCAAATAAAAAATAAAATAATACCGAGAAAAGAAAGAAAGAGAGTTTAGTGAGAGTTAGAGAGATACAATACTAGTGTTTAGTTACCCGATGAAACTAAGAGAAAAGATGTAAAGTAGAGAGCGAGAGGCCGAGAGGCAGAGCCTTGACCATCGAAGTACGAAGCACAGAGAAAATGAGAAGCAGAGCAGAGGAAGTGAAGCCCTGAGTTTAAGATATCATGAGAAGAAAAAAAAATTGAGAGTGCCGCTGAGAGTAAGAGTTTGAGAGAGACTGAGAGAAGCGCGAGGCAGTGAAGGTGAGGGAAAGTGTAAGACTGAGAGAGGCATGAGCGTGAGGTTGTTAGGGTTAGAGACTTAGAGTTTTTAGGTTTGCCTAAAACGACGTAGTTTTAGGTTGGGCAAAAATGTCAAAAACAATGTAGTTTTAGGTTTTAACACAACTAGCCAATAATCGATTCAACCATACCAGTACTTAGTTTTTACTATTGAACCAGCCGGTTCCCGATTATTCTCAATTTTTGGATGATTTCCCGTTTTTAGTCATAACCGGACAGAATTAGTGCTCGGTTCTCAATCGGACTGGTTGGTCTAGTTTGGTTTGGTCCGGTTTTTAAAATCATGGTTTTGCCCAATACAGTACGGTTTAACAACAATAATATTTTTTATTTTTTCCTCTCCCTTTAGCCTAGGCTATGTGAATCTTAGGAGAGAAGATCAGTTCAGCTCTTCAGTGCCATCAACCCAGACCCTCTCCTCTTCAATACCATAGACTCTTTTCACTTCAATGCACTTCAATTTTCTATCTACCCACCAACAACCAAATAAGTGATTCAAATTTGTCACACTTTTTTTTTTTTTTTTTTTTTTTGGGTTGTACAAACCCCTGATGGTGATATAGTGATTGGAAAAGGCTATGAGAGATCCAGAAAGAGATAGATAATACCGCTATTGTGAGGGAGATGAGCTGCTGTAGCTTGTAAGGCATTTGTGTTAGTGAGTTTTTATTTATTTATTTATTAATGTGTTTACCCTTTTGTTGGGTGTTGCTGAATTTTTATGATTTGTTAAAGATTAGAGATCAATCTTTTGGGTATTCTTTGATGATTATGATGGATATACTTTGATGATCATGAATATCAAATATTGTGATTTATTAGTTTGTTAAAGATCATGGATGACAAATATTATGATTTATTAGTTTATTAAAGATTTGTTTTTTAAATATTATGAATGTCAAATATTTTATTTATTAGTTTTAGTAATAAAGCAAAAATGCTTGGTATTTTCTCAAGGTTTTTTGCTAGCAAGGCTGGCCATCGAAGAAAAGAAAGTGCACTTGTTTCTCTTCCTCTGTGTGCGTGTGTGTGAGATGGAAAAGTTGAGTTTGGATTTGCCACCTGTGTTCAGATTTAGTCCGACAATCAAGGAGCTCATCAAACTCTTCCTAAAGCCGAAGATCAATGGGAAAACTAGAGTTGAGTTTTATAAATTAGAGCTCTGGGATTTACAGTGTAATCTTCATATTTTTATTATCACACACCCACCTGTATTTCTTGAAAATTTATTAGTTTGTTGTAAAATATTGGAAAGTGTTTTTTTTTTCCTTGTAGTAGTTTGTTAATTGTTGTTGGAATTATGTTGTAGATTGTTGCTTGTTATTGATTTTTTTTCCTTGGACAAGTGTATTAGATTAATTGATCAAAATAGGTGGTTACAGAGATCATGGTAGCTACCTGATTCTATATTCTAGTCTTAGCAGTGCGCGTGTATTTTCTGGTATGTTGTGTCAGCTATGCAAGGCATTTTTCATTTGTTTATTCTTGTATAACTGATGCTTTCTTGGGGGTATCTTCCTCTGTTCTAGTATAGTTGTTTTCTTCTTTAATACATTTACTTCCCCAACCAAAAATAAATAAATAAATAAATAAAGAATGTGCCATGTTCTTTCTATGCAGTTTTGTTGGTCTTGTGAAGGGCCCATAGATTTTTCATCCCTTAGAAACTCAGTCCATAAGGAAGACCACAGTCCACACTAAACCAGTAACAACTCTATAGTCTAGCTTCATAGCCCATACTGTAGCAATAACAACTCCACAGTAGTAGTAACAACTCCACAGTCCACTCTGCAACAGATACAGGTCCACAATAGTAGAAACAGCTCCATAGTCCTCAAAACAGCAATAACAGTTTCACACAGTAGTAGGAACAACTCCATAGTAAATAACTATTTCATGATGATCTTAACAATTACACAATTATAACTTTGTTAAATTGTTGCTCTTGTTTGTTGCATGTCTTTATTTACACAATGTTAGTTGTCTTTTATTTAAACTAGTCTTACGCATGGGAATGACGAATTGCAGTGGTCCTATTGATGTTAACTTACATTAGGTGAGACACGTGGTACAAAAGTAAACTCTTATTGGATTTCAATTTTTACATTGAATTAACTAACTTGACACAAAAATTTAAAAACTTAGATTAGATGAGACATATAGCGCAAAATTAGACTCTAATTGAATTCCAATTTGAACTCTAGTTGGATTTTTTCTCAGCTTTGCCTATATATATATATATAGATGAATATGCATTAATGAAAATTTACACACAACGATGAGATATGCCCAACTATGATATACGCATTCAAGAACACATTATTGTTGTTACAATAGTTTTTCATAATTTTATTAGAGCACATGAAGACAATGATATTGGCCAAGGGCTTTCTAGATGGGACAAAAATGAAAGTAGCGAGGTTATTACAATGAAATGGCGCATGTGATTTCTTATTTAGATGAACCTGAGATGAAAGTGATTCGGAACAATAGCACAGTATTGATATGTGGGATTCGTCCATTGTAGAACTTCCTTTGTTACTAATATTATAATTACCAATCATATTATGGTATTTTTTGTCTAAATCTAAAAACTTCTTGTTATAATTACCATTAAAATTATGGTATTTTTTTGGTAACTCTAATTGATAGCTTTTATGAAATATGTATCTTAATTATGATATAACAAACTTGATAGTAAATTATAGCTAAGACAAAAAAAAAAAAAAAAGTTGTTAAATATTTGTTTACATGTTTTGAAGTCATTTTGCATATTCAAGCATTAAAATAGGATTAAAACTACACTTTTTTTTTTTTTTTTTTACAGTACTTTCTGCAAAAAAACAATCAACTAGCTTTTAGCTTTTTTTGCTACAGTACTTTTAGCAAAAAGTTTTTAATTTCAACAAAATAAGTGGTTCCCAAACGGACCTTTAAGATAGGCCACCTAAACCTAGGATTTGTATTATCTCTATATATTAAGAGAATTTAGAAAGTTTGATGGGGCAAAAATGTATTAACCCCTTTCAAATTAATTAATTATCCAAGCTAATTAATTAAGTTCAATTACATGCAATAGCGTGGTAGCACAAACAAATCATCAACTAAACTAAAAGCAGCGAAAATTAAATTGACACAGTGATTTATTTATGAATGGAGAAAACTTCCAAGGCAAAAATCCCACCGGGTAATTTTTAGGTCACCACTCTTAAGAATCTACTATTATCAATCATAAGCGATTATAATAATAAGTAATCTTACCAAACCCTTTGGCCTATCCCGAAATACCAACTTACAGTTGAATCCTTACCCTAATACCCAATTGGACTTGTATTATAGCGGCAATCCTCTAGTTCAATGCACGAATCTCAGTACATGACTAACCAATGATGCATGGATACAAGTACGTGATTGACACCAGCAACTTGAAGAAGATGTTGGCTGCAAAGTTCTTCAGTTCATCAACGATGAAGATCAGGAAGTTCATTGGTTACAAAACCCAATGGCACAAAGATGCAATAGCTTCTTTTAGAGAGAACAAGGCACTAGGTCACTTTTTGCATGTGCTCTCTATGTATAACGGCCTTTAAAATAAGTCTTATATATGTCTAGGGTTGTGAGAAAAGAAACCCTACACATACACGTTAGCTAGGGCCAAAAATCAGATTTAAAAATTCTGATTTTGTAAGTCTCGACAGAAATAGTTTGTGTCAAGCTTCTATCGAGCTTTGACTATAAACCTCGATAGAAGTCTTTCTGTCGAGATTGCTGTCGAGTTTTAATGAATAGCTCTTCTTCACTTGTTTCTTGGTTAGATCTTCATGACTTTAACACTTAACTTGAACAACATGTTTCTTGAAGTCTTAAACCCATCATAGATCTATAGAATTACAAGTAAAGTGCATTTTGTTAAAGAATTAGCAAATAACATAAAATATGTCTCCAACAAAGTTAGTTATCACTTTCCTGAATTATCAAAATACCCCAATTTAATTAGATAGTCTTACTCTTAAAAAATAAAAATGGGGATAAAATTGTAATTCAACAAAAAAAAAAAAAAAAAAAAAAAAACTCTTAAAAAAAACTACAATTTCTTCTCAATAACTTCCCACTAAATGAATACTTTCCTAATAGCCCAGTAATAGTGGTTACCAACAAACTTCTCCTAAACCCAAGCTCCATTTTTTTGCTCTCAAAAATTTAATAAAAGGATATACGTGCACATAAATTTTTTATTATTTTTTTATTTTAATTCCAACTTCTGATTTAACTCTTACCGAGTTAAATTTTTTAGTTCTAGTTAAAAGGTTTTTAGTTCCAGTTTGAATTCCAACGTCTAAAGGGTTTTAGTTCTGGTTAAAGTTCTTTTTATCAAAAAAATAATAATAAAGAAAAAGATTATTAACAATTATATGTAGTTTTGAACCTTTTTTCCCCCTCTCTCACGTTAATGTCTCTCTCTCTCTCTCACTCTCAAAGATAATTCCTTATCCATATCCCTTAAAATTAGGCACTTCCACTTCTCTTTATGCACTTCTACTTCTCTTTATTACTTCTGAATGGTAAGTCAGTTTCCAAAATCAAACATAAATAAATGTTTGTCTTCCTCCTATTTAATCTATAAAAAATAAAAAATAAAAAATAAAAACCTCTCTTTTTCTCTTGTAGAGGAAGGAGTAGCACTTCCTACAAGGTAATTTTGTTTCTTTGTTTATTGTTTTATTGCCCATATGATTTTGATTGTTGTATTGATTTTGATTTATTTGTTATGGAAATTGTAAGAAAAAAAAATTGAAATAATCAACATTGTATAATAACTATTTGTAGGGTTATAGGAGCAATTTCAGTTGTATATAAAAAGCCAAAAGAAATAACTAAGTTCCAAATGAGATTGAAGTCAGGGAATGAAAAAGTTTCAAGAGATGACATCGTTTTCTTCTCCTATTTGTTTTGTTTTGTTTTTGTTTTTGTTTTTTTTTTTTTTTTTTTTTTTTTTTTTCTTTTTTCCCCTTTTTTCCTTTTAGTTCTCCTTAAAAGATATTATTTTTTGTATATGAATGAGTTACATGTGTTAATAGATTTTTTGTTTTCTTTTCTCTCTCTCTCTCTCTCTTTTGTATTATTTTTGTAATTTTGTAACAGTGAACTATATAATTTCGGGTAATTTTTTTTTTTTTTTTACTTTATTTTATTGCAATTGATTTGTTCGTAATGATAGGTCCTATAATGGAAGGACATGGAAATAGGGAATATCATAAAGGATGAAATTCCAGTGAAAAATTAGGCCATGAGTCAATGTTTAGTATTTATAGAAAATGTGTACCTAAAAAAAAGAAAGAGCCACATCGCACGCGCGATGAGGACAATTATTATTGTTATTATCTTGAGATGAAGAGTTTGTATTATTCTAGTAATATGAGGATTGCCACATATTGTCTCAAATTTCATACACAGATGTTAAACATTTGTACGAACACGCTTCTATTAGAACTCGAATTGTTCGTCATATTATGATACAACCGTGAAAGCTCTCAGATTTGTGCCAAAAAAACACACGAGCTTGTTTAGACCCCAAATTTTAGATTACGACTAGATTGCTTTTACTCTTACTTAATCAAAGTGCGGGACAAGAGTAAATGTACGCAATGAACCGATACTTCTCTAGTGCATAAACATGAATAACAAATAATAAATGTAAAGTACAAGAGTAAGGGAAGAGAGATGCAAACACAAGATAATACCAAGACGTGTTATTGAAGAGGAAACTGAAGAACTCGGCAAAAAATCTCTTCGCGACCCTCTAAGTTGAAATTGATCCACTAGAGAATAAAGTTAGATTACATGAATAAAAAAAGACCCTCCAAGCCTAATCTATCAAATGTACTTAATCCCTCCAAACTCTTGCTACCAACGAACTTTTCGGAGTTATGTCTTTTCTAGCTTTCCAGATCCTGCAATACGCCCAATTGTATCTGCCAAGCTTCATCGGCTTCTTTTGGCAAATCCCCAAAATTTCTCAAGCTCCAAAACACTCTCTACACTCTGAAAAGGTGTGGGTTTTGTTTGGCTACAAATCTCCTCTCAAGGTATGACAATGGGAGAGGAAAGGAGAAGAGGCTATAATGATTTCTCACTAAGGATTAGTAGCTCTCTTTCTAAAAGATGGGTGTGTTGTGTTGTAGAAAACCTATCTAGAGTTTTTCTCTCTAAATTGTCTCACTTACTTTTGTGGGTAATTACGGTATATATAGTATGGGTGAAGGGTAAGAAGGTTGCACTTAAAATCCTCCAGGCAGAATGTTTCGCCGGTACCCTCGCAGGTTGGCCCTTCTTACGAGACAATCGCGAAATTGATAGCCTGACACAACTCTTTAGCTTCCAGCATGTGCTTCTCACGTGCCCTTTTTGCGGGAATCTTTACTCATGAGCTTTTTGCGAGTTAGTTGTGAAATTGCACTGATTCTTCATTTCATGCTTGTTTCTTCACCAACTTAATCCTAAACCCAATAAAATAAAATCCCACAAAATGCAAGGAACAAAAATAATGTAATTGCAACATTTTTTATCATAGAATAAAGCCAACATAAAACATAGTTGTAAATCACAACTTTACAAATCACTTCAGAGGCAAACCTTGAGACCAAAAAGGAAAAAAAGAAAAAGAAAAGAGAATTCATAAAGAAATGATAGATAGAATATAGAGATGTACAAGGCTTGGAAGATTCTTGGGTTAATGACTAGTCCCTTCCATAATTTGGAATGAAACCTTTAGCTCTAACTCAGATTAGCAAAAGGATACTAAAGGAAATAGCAAACCTTTTGAAGTGATGTAATCTATCACTTCAACACAAATTATGATAATTCAATAAAATTTTCAACTTTTAAGCAAATATATAAAAATTTTCAATCTATCACTTCATCTGTTATTGAATTATTATGGTGTTAGTTTACTCATTTCTCAGAAATTATGATATTTATTACCAACACTTCTTAAGCAAATACATAAAGTACTTAAATCCCCCCCCCCCCCCCCCCCCCCAAAAAAAATAAAAATTTTATTTTTGTCTCCAAATAGTTGGCCCAATACACTTAAAAGCCTAAGACAATGGCCTTAAATGGGATCTATTTTATATTAATTAGTAAAATTTTCATTTCAGTAAAGTATTTTAATCTTTATCGCTTATTGAGATGTGAAATTACTATTTATGTTTATGCATTTAGGTTTTGTTAATATCTCATTTTCAATTGATAATACGGCTAATCAAATCAATCTTAAGTAAGCTTTTATCAATTTTAATCTTGAAATAAATTTTTTGCAAAACCAACTATAACAAGTTTTGCCAATACAACTCCTTGAGCAATATATGCATTTGGGGAAAAAAAATCTACTCTTTTTTATATAATAAAAAATTGGTATATTACATATTTAAATATCATTACAATTATTTTCATCGTTAACATTTTGTTGTATTATTTCATTATATCCTAACTATTTTTTGTTATTGTGTGATTTTTTATATCACTAGTAACAAACTTATCCTACATAATATTCAACTAGTAATTATATTATTCTTATTCAAAAAAAAAAAAACTAATTTTATTAAAAAGTTAGAAAATAAATTAATTGCTATCTATAGTATAAAATTATAGCATAGAACAATGGAATCCAATTTATCAAATGCACTATTGCAACTTCACTTAACAATAAAATCACTCAATACCCTAAATATACCTCCAAAAATATGGATTCAACACAAAACTCAATGAAATAATTCCAACCAAACCAAGATTAATTTTACATAGAGAAAAATTATAAAAAATATATGATAAATTATTTATCTTAAAAATACACTATATTAATAAAATCAAGGGTTTCCTAGAAAAAATATTGACCTTTTACACTGATACACGACTAACATTAATAATTGTAAGTTAGTAGAGGGGGAAAAATAGAAAATAAGTCATATTATCAAAGATAAAAGATAAAAAAAAAAAAAAAATTAGAATTACCTTTCAAAGCTCATAAAAATTTATAATATAAACATTTAGTTTAAGTTATATATATATATATATATATATATATTCATTTAGCTTTTTTTTTTTTTTTTTTTTGGTTTCTATAAATAATAAATTTCTGAATGTATTGTCTTAAATTATGTATATGCATAAGTTAATGTTTATGTTTGTGTGTATCTATATGTGTATTTGTCTATATAAATACGTGTTCTACCTTTTTTTGGTGGTCTTTCATTTAAACTGGAATAAGAAAAACTACCTATATATTCATCATCTTGTGAATATTGGGCAAAGTAAATACTTTTATTTTATTTTTTTGATAATGGCAAAGTAAATACTTTTAAGATGCAATTAAAATAGGCATATTCAATTCATTTTTCAAAAAGGATCTCCTAGTTATCTACAGGACAATGGTCCTACAAATCAAGTCAACGACGACCTCTATTGACCAAGCTTTAAATTACTAAATCACCTTTGTTGATCAAGCTTCAAATTACTAAATCATTATATATGAATTATTGTTCTTTATAGACCAGCGTACAGGTTATTGAATTCATATCAAATAGGTCAAATCATCTGTTCATTGGATTAATTACTTCTCCTCTTTAATGTATTTTCTCATTCTTTTCCCTTCACAGTTATCTATTTTATCAACTAAAGTATCAACTTTCCAAATCATTATTCCATTAAAATTTATGCTTATATGTTAGGAAAAAATGGTAAATGAAAAAAAAATAGTATTTAAGCAAGCATAAAAAATGCAAAATAAAATAACTTTAGAATTGCTTTTTATAACTCATTAACTTTTTTTTGTGAATTTTGTATATAAACTTTTAAATTCAAGTTATTAACATACATATTTACTCATTTAGCTATTTTTTGTTTCTATAAATTATTAATTGTTGAATTTAGTGTCTAATTTTTTTTTTTTTTTTTTTTTTTGATGAACTGAAAAGATCTTTAAAAAAACAAAAAGGATTACAAAAGAGACCCGCAAGCCTCAGCCCTGATAACAGTAACAAAATAGAGAGGGCCACAACCTAAATCAAAATTACAAAATACATTATTAGTGTCTAAGTTTATGTATATGCATATGTTAATGTTTATATTTATGTTGAGGCTTGCATGTTTGTATATATCTAATATATATATGAGCTCTACCTTTGACATTGGCCTTTCATTTAAAATAGAAGTAAAATGACAACCCACATAACCATTACCTAAGAATCTTAGGCAATGGAAGAACTTTCAAGATGCGTTCAATAGGCATATTCAATGAATTATTCTTAAATGATTTCTTAATTATCTTCTAGGAAATGGTCCTAGAAAGCTGCTAAACAACAACTTTCGTCTACCATTTACAAAGTAGGAGATAAGGTGATCCCTAGAATTCCAATAACTTGAAAAATGTAGAATAGGGGTATCAATGTCATCATTCTCACTCCTAAACCCTTGAGAATTCCAGCAAAGATTATTATTCATGGAAACCTAGCTAGAACCATTGCTATGGTTCTAGAGATCGATGTAATAGATATTTGCAATCTGAAGTGATATAATCTATCAATTCTTACCACTTGTCCACACTCCAATGACAATCCCTAAAATTGCAGCTATAATTGCAATTGGTATTATGCTATTTTGGAGTCATTTTTCGTTTATAGCATTAGCAAAGTCATTGATTATGTAAAATAAATCTACAAGAATTATACTACACCTGAGCAATAAGGATAAAATTTACAATATAAGATAATTTTAATTTGAGAGAAACAAAGATGACAAAGAAAACAAAATGAGATAATCCACTGAAAATTTAATAATAATAATAATAATAATAATAATAATAATAATAATAATAATAAATGTACTTGTGTCAGGAAAAATCTCCAACTATACATGATGGAAAGCATTGCTTGTAGAGTTCTACAAAATTAAATTTCCACAATTGTACCTAAACAACTGATTTTGGTTAGAATCATTAACAATTCTTATTTTTTTTTTTTAGAATCGAATCATTAGCAATTCTGTTGATATTGTTACGTGTAGTAATTTTTTTTTTTTTTAAATTTAATAATTGTGAAATTCTAATAATAACCTAGCATTAATTTAGAACTCCCATAGCTTTAATTACGGCCTAATCACTTCTAATCTAATTAAACTAACAATTAGTCCAAAGTGAGTTATTAACTGAATTTCATATTGCAAACAAAAAAAAAAAATGAACTAAAGCATATAAATGACAATATGAAAATGTGGAAAATAAAGTAAACCAAACTAAACACAAGGAAATGTTTAGGAAGAGAAAAACTTGAGCACCCAAGCGAAAAAACCTCTCCCTTAACCACACCGTTGGAAAATTACCACTAGATGAGTGGTTGTAGTACAAATAAGACTATGAACCCTCCAAGTTTATATCCCCATATGTACTTGAGCACCAGGGCCGACTGAACTATATAAGCAATTGATGCAATCAACTAAGACTCCCAAATAAAAAATGGCCCCCACTTGTAAAAAAAAAAAAATATATATATATATATATATATAATATTTATCTATATATTTTAATTACAAAAAAAAAAAAAAAATTTAAGTAGTTTTATTGGTCAATAAAATGCATTAAAAAAGCCACATTGTATCTTAAAATGCAGAATACTGCAAAATAACAGTGCACACAACTTGATAAGATAAGATTGCACAATGCACATAGCATTATGCAGTCTTGTCCACAAGTCCCAACACATCACAAGGCCCAAATTAAGTTGGCCTCCACTTGACCCCACACTAATTAATAAGTTATCACATTTTTTTTAATGCAAACTCTTATTTTATCAATTATTATAAATTATCACACCAATGAATTATTTGATGTATATTATATCAATTCATTTGTATTATAGTGATACTAATTTATTGAACCATGTAATAAATTAATTTTTATTTGTACAAATTTAAACTTTAAAGTTAAAAAAAAGAATCTGATGAAGTGCAAGTTTGTCAGTAATTATGAACACGTCCAGACGGAGCCCAATCCTCGTTTACGTCGCAATAAAAGTAGCAATCCCTTGAGATGGTCATTGGTATGGTGCCTGCCATAACGCCTCCGATGCCAAAGTCAGTATGAAAAGCTTTTAGGAAAATAACAGAATGTCAAGATAACTAGGAGCACTTTTAGGTGAGTTTCCGTACCTTATGTTGGTGCTGTGAGGGTTGTATATATATATTCCGTAGCCCTTAGCCGTTGTGGCTGTTATGGTGGTTTTAATGCTTCTTTTGGTAACGCCTCATGATCAATGATGTGAGCTTTGATGGGCTCCTAATAGTCTGTACAGCTGTCCTTGTAACCGTTCGAGACATTTATTTGACTGCATTAAATGGCTTCTTTACCTTCGTCAATAATGTGGCTTATATCGTTGGAGGCACCTGGTTAATTCATCTATCAATACTACCTCATTGGTTTGGATAAGATCTTCTAGGGAAATTGAGTTCATCAATCCTATCAAAATTTACTTAAAATTTTCACCTAAGGCCCCCAAAATCATTGAGCCGGCCCTGTTGAGCACTCCACGCTCTAGCTAGCTACCAATTTCACTAAGTCCTTTCTTCAACTAGCTTGTCGAAGACACCACTATTGAGCCGCCAACAGGTTTGGATTTGTAATGGCTCCTATGGTTTCCTAACCTTCAACATATACTCACAACACTTAAGGAATTGTGAAGATTTTAAAGGTAACAAATATTTATCTCAATGATGTAATAATGGTGAAAGAAATGGAGAGAAGAGGTTGGAAATGTTTTCTGCACTAAGGCAAAGGCTCTCTCTTTCTCTACTAGGTGGATGGGATGAAATGAATTCTCTCAATAGGCTTTTTCTCAAATCCCATTCACTAGCTACATTCAGCATGCACAGAGCATGAGTGTTGGACCATTTGAAATTGAAAAGGCTGAAAGATCATATTAGGATAAAATAGGACATTATGATGCATGCTAGTTGTGACTGGGTCACGTCCTAGTAAGTCGCTAACAGGTAATGACATGTCTTGTCATACTGCCACCTAGATTTTCTGCCACATGTCACTTGCGAGCTATGTAGGTCATATGCAAGTTGCATGTAGGTAGCACAGGCAGCTTTGACCATTGTTTGACTAGACTCATGTACTTTCCCCCAAAAAACACTTTTTTTTTTGAGAAACTAAAAAAAAAAAAAAACACATTAAAATAAGAAAAAAATACATAAAACTTTGTCACTGAATTAATCCCACATTAACATGGAAAACATGGACTTAACAATGATTATCTATTAGTTAGTTCAATCGAATTTTTAACGAATTGTCATGTTTATGGCAAGTAGTTGGGTCGTAGCAGGTTTTTGTTTCATTATCTTATTAAATCTGACATGAATGAGGGTGCTGATTGTGTTATTGTGGTAGTCGATTGCCACCTTACCTCTTCCACTTGAGCAGCACTCAATTTTGTTAATCAAATTCTCCTTCTCAATTATCTTGTTGAATTTCACGGAGTTTTTCTCACTTTAATTTCCTCCATTTGTCCTTTTTTCCCTTTACCTATTTTTGTCTCTCTATCTTCTATAAGGAATTGGAATTTTTGTTGGACAAGATCGAGATGTTTAAGAAATAAATACAAAATTTTTACGTTTTATTTTACAATTGTTAACATGACTTATTATAATTGATGTATAATAAATTTTGTATTAATGATGAATCCAAATGTAACTGATATTGCTTTAATCACAATAGTTGATAGAAGCTCTATAAGATACATGTTAAATTAAACTTGGGAGCCCAACCCGTAACTCAGCACCGGCACAAAATAGTTATGTCAAACATTTCTCATTCCAATAATTATCAACGAATTTAGACAAACTCCATAATAAGGTATATGTCATACCCATCAATGGCATAGCTATAAGACAAAATATAAGTTACTAAAAATTGAAGTGATCTAAGCGGCCTCTTTCCTTGTGTGAGCCTTTCTTTTTCTTTTTTTTTTTTCTCTGTTTGGGCTCGCGTGAAGTAGGTCCTTTTGGGGCTTTTAAGCCCAACTATTGAGTTCTGGAAATTATGGGATATTTTTCTCATGTCGTGTAGTGAAGTGGATTTTTTTAGTGATGAAAGAGATGTGTTGGGAAAAACCCAACACGGGTAGTGCATGGGTGATTTCATTAAGCCCATTTTTGGTCTTTTGTTGATTGGATAAACATTACCCAATGAGATTGCACCATATGGCCTTTAAAAATAAATTTCCCTGATTAACATCTAAATTGTTTAATAACTCCCCTCTTTAAGTTAATAAAAAAAGTAATTCTCTTCCGGTCTCTCTTTGGACCGAAGAGTTCCAGTTCTTTCTAGAGATTTTTGTCTCTCTTTCTCTCTGGACTGTAGGATTCCAGCTCTCTCTCTCGGCGCACGTCTTGGCCTTTTCGCTAGCATACGCATGAGCTCTTCTTGGCTGCCTTGTGAGCTCAGGTTCCATCATTAGTCCTTGCCCAGTGTGTGGGCTTTCGTTGTGTGGGTTTCCTTTCCCATTTTGTGGGTTTTCGTCATTAAAAGAGGTCGCCGCCTCAAAATCTCAAGGCGCCGATCAACTTCATTGTAGCTCTAAAGACTTGTTAGCTATTGGGTGAGCTCTTAGCTTCATGGGCCAACCCATTTCTTGGAGTGAAGGGGCGGATTGTTATCAGCAATAAAAGATACTTTGTGGTTGGGTCTTTGCAAAGTGGAGAGCTTCCATATCATCTCAACAGCACCTTATCTTGGCTACAGGTAAATTTGTCTTTTAAAGGGTCACAGATTTAGGTGTTTTTGTGTTGGATTATTGAATCTTTGAAGTAAGGTGATTAAGTGAACTATGAAGTAAGGTGATTAAGGAAGCTAAACTATGAGTATCTTAAGTCTTAATTGCCGTGGACTTGGGGACAAAAGTGCTGTTGAAGAGCTGTCTAGGCTCATTAAAGTTCAACGTCCCCGAATTGTATTTCTGATAGAGACTAAACTTTAAAAGAAAGGTATAGAAGAAGTGAGGAATGAATTAAAAATAGATAATATAGTGTGTGTAGATAGAATTGGAATGAGTGGAGGCTTGGCTTTGTTTTGGGATTCAGAATGGGATGTGAAATTGAGGACCTTGTCAAAAAGCCATATTGATGTTATTGTGACAAAGAAGGATGGGGTTTCATGGAGATTGACAGGTATCTATGGGCACCCTGAAAAATTGAAGCGTATTGAGACATGGAATTTGATGCGCCTACTTCATTAGCAAGTTACATTGCCATGGACATGCATAGGCGACTTCAACGAGATACTTTCAGCGAATGAAAAACAAGGAGGGGAACCAAGAAGTGAGTGGCAAATGGTGAATTTTCAAGAAATGCTGGACAATTGCAGATTAAGGGACATGGGTTTAAAGGTGCTCGCTTCACATGGTGCAATCGAAGAGATGAACAGGATCGAGTATATGTTAGACTCGATCGTAGGGTAGCTAATCAAGAATGGTATGATCTTTTTCCTCACTTTGATGTTCATCATTTAAGCTTTTCAAATTTTGATCACATGGCCATTGGGGTGCAACTAAGAAGGCAATCGCAGTTTCAAATTAGGATGTATAAAAAACGATTTCGGTTTGAGGAAGCATGGGTGAAAGATGAAGGTGGTGTGGACGCAATTGCAAATGCTTGGTCTGTTTCCTTCAATGGAAGTCTTATGTTCCAGGTGTGTAACAAAATAAAAGAATGCAGGAAGAGGTTGTTAGCCTGGAGTAAAAATTCATTGTGTTCCTTAGGCAAAAAGATTGAGGAAAAGTGAAATAAGTTGCAAGTGCTTGAGGAAAACAACAGGGATGCATTGTGGGCTGAATGTGAAGCTCTTAGGCATGAAATTAATATTTTAATTGAGAAAGAAGAAATTTATTGGAAACAAAGATCCCGTATCAGTTGGTTGCGTGAAGGTGATCGTAATACAAAATTTTTTCTTGTGAAGGCATTTGCAAGGAGGAAAAAAAACTTAATTGGCTCGCTAAAGGAAATGGATGGTACGGTGATAAAGCAACAAAGTGATATAGAAAGGGTGATAATTCAACATTTCTCAACTCTCTTCCAATCTTCAAATCCAAATGCTATTGAAGAAGTGGTGGCCCATATTCCTAGAGTAGTTACGGAGGAGATGAATGATTGGCTTGTGAGAAATTTTCATCTAGGGTCTTTGGTTTTGGGAATTAGCAGCTTTTGCTTCAATCATTGAAAGAGTCTGGAGTAATCTAAAGGGATGGAAGGAGAAGATGATGTCTCAAGTTAGAAAGGAAATTTTGATTAAAGCCGTGGCACAAGCTATCCCCACATATGCCATGGGATGTTTCTTGCTACCGAAAGGTTTGCTTAAAGATCTTGAAAGGATGATGAGCAGATTTTGGTGGGGTCAAAAGATGCAAGAAAGGAAAGTACACTGGTTGAGTTGGTCTAAACTTTGTATGCCCAAGTCGATGGGAGGAATTGGGTTTCGGGAGCTTCATTCCTTCAACTTAGCCATGTTAGCCAAACAAGGATGGGGGCTTATGAAAAATACACACTCCTTGTTCTATTGAGTATAAAAATCAAAGTACTTTCCCAATATATCTTTCTTAGATGCTCCATCACCAAATTTAGGGAGTTTTGCATGGAAAAGTATAGTGGCAGCCAGATCTATCTTGGACAGTGGTTTGAGATGGCGAGTAGAAACCGGAAGTAAAATTCGAATTTGGCAAGACCAATGGCTTCCAACTCCACCATCATTCAAGGTGGTAACCCCATGCTCCACAATGTCAGCAATGGCCACAGTGGATAGCCTCATTGATCCAATTACAAGATCATGGCATGTATCCATGATTGATCATGTATTCCTCCCACATGAAGCAGTGGCGGCTCCAAGATTTTTTTCTAGGGAGGTCAATAATGGCGGAGCCAAAAATTTATTGGCGGAGGGTAGGCGCAAGTGAAAAAAAAATAAGATGATTAATTGTTGTTTTTGGTTTTTCTATATATACAACTTCCAAGTTCTAAAAAATTATTAATAGTTTAAAGATCGTTAAGAGTCTTAAGACAACAATCATTGGATGCATAAACAAATAGAATTAAATAACTAATCACACATTTTTTTTAACAAATTAATTAAAACTTATTATATTTATAAATTATATCAATTGAATAAAAAAAATAGAATAAATAAGAATAGTAGAGTATTCTAAACGCTTTGCCTATATAAAAAAAGAAAATAAAAAAAGAAAAAAAGAATAGTAACACGGTTAGGAGTAGGGCTAGGAGTAACTGTGAAATTAAGAAAAATAATACTCCAGTAATAAATTTTTGCTTTTGAAGTGTATGGTTTTATAAATATACACACGGTCACTTTTTTGGAATTAGAGTAAGCAGTAAAAGATTTCTTGGGTTTGAAAATGTGTAGAGCACTTATCAAACTACTTGATTGAACATTGAGAAAAACTAAGACAACATAAAAACTAGGGATCATGTTCAAGCTTATTTCAATTAAGCTTAACCAAAAATTTAAAGTCAGGGTGTTCATATTTTTGTTGTAGGGTTCAAAACAAGATTATAAAAAAAAAATTATATATAATTTTTTTTTCTTGGGGGACCAGGTCAGGGGGTTCATTTGAACCCCCTGGGCTGCTCTTGGAGCCGCCCCTGACATGAAGCTGAAGTTATTAAATCCATCCCTTTGAGCAATAGAGTGGTGCAAGACATCCAAACTTGGGCATATGCAAACATGGGTGAATATTCAGTAAAAGGTGCATACAAGATGATACAAACTCAACAACTGAGATCTTCTCATGGCCAATCATCCAATTACTCATAGTGCAATAAAATTTGGAAAGCGATTTGGACGGCCAAGGTATGTAATAAAATCAAAACTTTCATTTGGAGAGCTTGTAGAGATATACTGCCTACAAAAGCAAATCTAGCTAGAAGAAAAATTTTGTTTGATGCTGGATGTGAATGTTGTGAGGATGGGGTGGAGTCAACAGACCATATCCTACTAAGCTGTACATATTTTGATATGGTTTGGAAGTCCACATGCTTAAGGGGGACCATGTCTCATTGCACAAATCTTTCATTTATGGATGTGGCTAATCAAATTATGCAAAAGAAAAATGACCCAGAGATTGCAATATTTTTCACAACCAGCTGGATGATTTGGAATAAGCGGAATGAGGCTCAGTACGGTACTCCACGTCTTGACCCCTCTTTTCTAGCCAGATCTGCTGCAGCCCATGCTATAGAATATTTGGAAGCTAATTATGGAAGCTTGTCATGAGTTTGTAAGATAGACTTGTTTTCTTTGGCTTTCCTTGATGTAACCTTGCATATAGCTGCTGTTTTTGATAAGTGTTGGGAAAGCTACGTAGCTAATGCAGTTTTCTTTGGCTCTCCTTGATGCTGCCTTGTTCTTGTATAAATTTATTCTTTCATTGAATAAAATTTTGCCGTTTTTTCTCCAAAAAAAAAAAAAAAAAGCTAATAAAAGGACTATAACCTTTGATATTTCTACGGCGTTTATTATTATATCAATACTTTTGTCCCCTTGCACTTTGATTTTGATGCGCATAGGATAATCAAATTACAATAACAGTTTGAGACTTTACTTAACTACCCGTTGTTTCTCAAATAATAATAATAATAATAATAATAATAATAATAATAATAAAATACTTACCTACGAGCTTAATTTTGCAAATTTATATTATTATAAGAAAATATTATTGTACATCCATACTTATTTTGTGTTATTTCATGTATATATCTTATATATAATTTTGTATCAATGTTAATTTTGTACTTAAAATGAGTATTAATACATGTATATGAATTTTGAGAAAAATTAATAGGTATTCTCAGAGTACAGTAACATGGTGCTTCCTCCTCACATTCATGGTAAATTCTACCATAAATTTAATTAATGAAATTCACTATAAATGTGAGAGGAAGGAGTACATTATCACCTTACAAACTGTGAAGGTAAATTACTTTTGAATGATAATTTGACACACTCACATCATTTTTATTTAAACAATTTTGGCTTTAAACTGGGTTTAATTTCATTTTCCTAATAATTTTAAGAGTGTTCTCAAGGATAAGGAAGGTTCAACTCCACAATAGAACTCTATAGTTGAAAGAAAACATTAACATCTCCTTAATGCTAGTGACACCAGAATCGTATGAGGCAACCCAAACTAATCCGATATAATAAATAAGGGGATGATGGATGTATATATGTTTATATTTTCTGGGTTATATAGAATAAGAAAAGCACTCGAGAATTAAATGGATAAATAAAAGCTCACCACCAAAGCAAACCCAAAGGGATATAGATATCACCACCCAAAGGAATTTAGCTAAGGATATATAACTGAATTGGCTCACTACTCAATAGGATACAAATTATCACCATCGACCAAAGAGATACAGAAACCAAAACTTGCCACCCAAAAGGATTCCACCAACGGGATAAGAGTTAATTTAGAAGAAACTCATCTTCTGAAAAGCAAAAAGTCTAATTATGAAAATACTCTATAATCTTTTTTTTTATTATAGAAAAACCCTCTATAAAGCTTAGAACAACCCTCTAAGCATAGGAGAATGAAGTTAGCAATTAAAAACATTACATTTTCAAGACCTTAACTCATAGGAACTATAAACAAAATAAATTATTTCTCTATCGGGGAGAATCAAAACATAATAACTAAATATTTTTTAGGAAACCAACATTAAATATTCTTTGGCTTCTTGGAGAAGATGACATTATTATCCTTCAATTATCTTCTGTGATGATAGATTTTTTTTTTTATTTTAAAAATTGGCTTTTAGGGTTTATAGTTGCTGGGTGCATATGCATGATACGACCATGCATATGACCCAACAATTATGTACACATGCACACATAGTTTCCTTGAAGCCACATTGTTCTATCCTTTTTAGCCGCAATTGTTTAGGATATCATGATCACGATACTCTATATTGCTTTGTAGTTGGAGTCGAGAATCTATGTTATAGATGGGTACAAAATAGAATGTCAACATAAGAAAAAAAAAATCTTCAAATTAACCTATTCAACTTTGAAAAATGTCTCTTACACATACTATACACACACTTTTTAAAACATTTTGTGCAAAAATGGCATGTGTGTACGCTGTGTATAATAGACATTGGTCTTGTACTTTTTTTCCACCTCCTAAGTATATGCAAACTGATCAGATAAATAATAATCCATCTATCCCCTGCATTCGTGTGTCCTCATGCCCAATCATGCAACTATTGCAGTCTCGTGTACGCATCCTGTTGCAAGGTTCATATTTGATTCATGACTAAGAAGCTAGATATGTGGCTGATAAAGCTACTGGGCACATATGATAAAGTTATGGACACCAAAGTAGCTTTGGGATGCTTTTTGTGGTCACAAAAGGAAGGGTTAGATAGGACTGAAAGTGAATAAATGGAATAAAGCCGCAGTACATGAGCTATATATGTTTAGAATCTTACACAAATTACATTTGGATTGGATGGAAAGAATAATATCTACAAAAAAGGTTGGGATGATAAGTGATATATAACAGCTCTCCAAGAAAGTACATGAGGATGAAGGAAGATTCCTTGCCTGTGACATGTTCCTAGACCTTTCTTACAGAGTAACCTGGGAAAATGGGACTTCTTATTTCTTTGGCATGACAATTGATACACTTTAATGGCACTCTTTAGATTTTAAGCTTTTGGAGCAGCGATTTGCAGTGAAAGATATAAAGTAACTTGGCTTCCTTACTGCGAAATATTTTTATACTACAACTTGGAATGATATAAGATTAAGCCTATCTATTTATACTTCGCCGGCAAACCAAGTAGATATTGCACTGTGAATAGTAGGTATATTCCTTGCTCGGTTCGTTCACCAGGCTCAGGACATTAATTCAGTTTACGTAATTAATATTTCACACTCTTTGTCTCTATTAAAAAAAAGAAAAAAAAGAAAGTAATTTCCTACAAATAAATAAAAAATACTCTTGCCTACTCTAAGGGTGTAAATATATCTGCTTGCTTGTCCACAAATGGGGTAATTATTGGATACTCCTAGAGTACCATAAATGGGTACTCCTTCTTCTCACATAACTGTGGGTCAAACTAAATAAATTTATGGTTGACTCACAATTCATGTGAGAGGGAAGAGTACGCATTTATACTATTTCTGGAATATTCAATAATTTTCCACACAAAAAGAGTACCAAGATATAAAATCAGGGGCAAAGGGCCACCTCCTAGATTTTAAAAATTCCTACTCTTTTTTTTTTTTTTAATAATAAAAACAAGAATTTATTTATAAATTTTTACTTGCCCCTAGAATAAAAAAATAAAAAAAATTGTATTACATTTATGTGACTGATGTATTATTATTATTATTATTATTATTATTATTATTTATCTTATTACTCGTATTAAACTAATCCATATTTAAGATACTTGTTTTTAGAAATAGATAATTAAGTCTCTTTAGTAGAAGCTTTTTTAATTTTTCCAAAAACAAAACCTTCTTCTTCTTCTTCTTTTTTTTCTTAAGAAAGTATATGCACTATATTTTTATTTTAAGAAGAAAAGAAAGCGCAAATTTGGTAGTTGAGAGTTAAAAGATCCTTATTTGACTTGTATATATTTAGACATATAAAGTTAAATTTTTACATGTTCGTGATTTCTAAACTATTAAGGTACATTGGTTCAATGAAATGGAATAACTATTTCTATTTAGTTAGCTATTTTTTATGAATGTATGTCTACGCTATGAGAAGATTTGACTCCCAATTTTCAGTCAGGGATCTTACGCCTATTGAGGGCGTCCTCAAATCGACAACACGAGCTCACTCGCATTTCGGTGCTGAAATCATTTTCTGAAGCAGGATGGTAATCTTCTCTTAGCTGTACATCCCTGAGAGTTGGTATTTTCAAGAGAAACATCATCAAGTGTTCGTTAGCCGTTCCATGAATAAAAAGCTTTCTGAGTGTCCCACATTGTGCAAGCAATCCTGCTGCTGGGAGAGAGAGAGCTCTATGATTAATCTCTCTGTCCTCTGGAGGCCAATAATCAAGCTCATTGAGGTTCAAATTCCCAACCCCCTTAAGATAAAATCGCTCCCACATGCTCAAATCCGCAAACCCATAAGGAGCAGTAAGAGCATAACCAATAGTACCTCCACAATCCAGTTTCATCTTTGAGAGCCTAGGATAACACTCAAGGGAGCTCAGTTCAAATGCATGCATGGAAGGCCATGATTGCTGCCTGCAGTCACCTTCGATTCGTATTTGTATCTCTTCTAGTACAGGACAGTCATTCAAGCCCACTGATGAAGTCAATGGACTCAGAAGCTCCCCAACAGAAATCCAAAGCGAAAGATAATGCAACTTTGCCCATGTCCTTGAAGAGAACTTATTGTCCAGACGCTTTTCTGGTTGGATAGATTTGTTTCCAGCAATTTGATTCAGATCCCCTTCTAATCGTTGGACACTTTCCCATACACAATCTATGTGCAATTGTTGTATTTGGCCTCGAATTGGTTCTAGTGCACGTAAGGAACACACAGCATTGAGATGCTTACAGCTAGAGATTTTCACATCAATTAAAGTTCTCTTAAGGATGGAAGAAAACTTTCTGAACCCTATCTCTGTGACCCTTTTGCAACCATGCACCTCAAACTTGGTCAGTCTCGGGCAGCCAAGTGAGATAGCTATCAAGCTATAATCGGTTAAATCAGCAGAGTTCTTGATAGACAGGGATTCCAACCTGGAACATAGTGCAATCCCATTTCCTGTGAATCTAGTCCCCTGCGAATCCCATGGAAATGTCCCAGCTTCAAAGACTTAAGCCGCGGGCACTTGGAATTAAGTATTTCCGATGCTGATCCGGTATCTCTAACATTGTGACAAACATCAAGAACCAACTCCTCAAGCAGTGGTAATCCAGCACAAAGGCCAGCGAGCGTTGCATGGCTGATTCTAGCGTCTTCAGTGGCGTACCCCTCATCATCAGGGTTCGCCGTGGCGTTTGACAACGAAGTAGCATCTACAAGGTGAAGAAGAGAAAGACGGGGACAATTCGAAGCAAGAGAGAACAAAGTTTCATCCCCAACAAACCCAACGAGTCTGTGGTCAAATAAACAAGTTGCCAGAAACTGACGGAGATTCGGGCAGGCAGATGTAATGGCAAGGAGCTCATGGGACTTGTATCCCTCAGCGTAAGAATAGGTATTAAGGATATTGAGATGGGAGATAGAAGCTGCAACTTTAGGGTAGGTTTTAAGTGCAGGAGGGAGATCTTCTGTCCAGCAATAGAAATGAGAGAGATCAAGAGAAGAAAGTGAAAGGCAATGCTCAAACAGTGGGAGGAAATCAAAACCAAGAGGAATAGACAAACGTTGATGCCAACGTATGGGCTTAACATGGCGTAGATTAGGCCATTGAGGAGCAAAAAGATAGAGAATTGAAGGGTTTCGAGCGTATATTGTAAGAGAAACAACGGAAGGGAAGGCTTGGCGAAAAAGTTGAGCAAATAGTATTGAGTTAGGGGATGAGTAATCCAAGAGTGGATGGCCCCAAGGGGAGAGCAAAGAGAGGTCAAGATTGGTTACAGCTTGGAAACAAGTTGGCAGAAGGAAGAGGTTGCGAATGTTGCCCCGGAGAGCAAGGGAAGTGCGAGTAGATCGCTCTAGCAGGTGCCATTTGAGGCATACAAGAGAAATGGCATTGCGGGTACGAGTGTCAGTAACTAAGGAGAATATATTGAAGAGAATTAAATCTGGTAAGTCGTGGAAATGGACATGGTTAAGTGCAGCCATTTTGACATGGACTTTGCTTGTAAGAGAGAAAAAGAATGGCTTTGGGGTGGTGAAAGAAACCTCAACTATTGTCTTATATACAGTGGGAAAATAGGTTGTACCTACAAATGGCAAAGTTTTGCGGATGAAAAGAAAAGATTCAACCATTCAAAAACGCCAAATGGTGGGGATGATGAATATATCTTTTATTATGTGGTGTAGGACTGAAGACAAGGATGGAAAAATAAAAACCAGCACTCTCATGGATAGAGGCATGGAGCAAGAGAGGAGTATATCCATGCGAGAAGATTCATTATCTAAATAAGTGGTGGCTTATTCAGAGAGACATCACTTACCAAAAAAAAAAAACAAAAAATTAAGGGAGAGAGAATATGCGCGAACCTATGGAGATGGAGAAAAGGATACAGTTAGTGGGAACTGGTGGCCTCAGAGAGATCAGGAAGACAGGTGGAACCTGTAAGGTAGAAGATGAAGATACATACACCAAATCAAGGTACAATGATCTGCCAGTTGTCAGGAGGGGAGCTCATGTTGATCTTGACCCATATTTTTGTTTTTCATGTACCTTTTTGTGATGGGTCCACCTCCATTTCTTCTGTCCAGAACTTGGCTGCTGTTTCCGGTACTATGTTCTGGAAGAACAAAACTTGGGTCCGGTGTCTGGTTACAGCATTCCAACGGGCCAATGTATTCGGTGCGGTGCACTGGACCCCAGGCAAGTCCGCTTTGAAATACTTTATTCCAGCTAAAGAAATGCTTAGGCAAAGGAATTTTCTTATAAAGTTCTTTCACTCCATGATTGGACTTAGAAGCACGATGTAGGAAACTCATGTTAGCCGTGTGTGTTAAATTTTATGGTATGCGTAATCTATGGTTCCGCTTCTTATATGTAACACAAGTATTATATGTGCAACCAATTCTTAATATGATATGTGAATATAGATTCAAGTAGATTAAAAATTTGACCAATTATGTCACCATATACACACTGTTCTAAACAAATTAAGGAATAACATTCTTCAAATTTGACCATTTTAAGCACACTTACCTTTAGTTAGAACCACACACCAACTCAATGTGCTATAGGCTTTTTTCACCTGGTAGTCTGATACTATAATTTCTTCATTGGCATCGCACTACCTATATATCCCCCATGTGGCTGGGGAAGAGGCAAGGAAAGAAAATTGTTTTGGCTGTAAAAAAATGAGATTAAATTTTATAAGTACATGGTGTAAAACTCATATTTTACCCTTCAATCTCAATATGCCACATCATCTTATCACATATTTAAGAATAAACACAATCACACTCAATCAATTCTAATACTCATATATAAATCAAACCAAATTGAGAATTTATTGAGATGTTATTAAGTGTGGTAAGATGTATTGAATTTTAAGTAAAATACTGACGTGGCAATCATTTATTAGATGGTGTAAAATATGGGCTTTACATCCCATCCTTATAGAATTTAATTTCTAAAAAAATTATATATATATATATATATAGAGAGAGAGAGAGAGAGAGAGAGAGAGAGAGAGATGCTAAGACCTGTTTTATGGGGCTACTGTTTGTCCTTGGATCATATCAAACTTGATTAGTAACATTGTTGTTGGTAGAAGTCTGCTTCTTGTAGATTTTGCCGGGTTAAAAGAGAAGCAAATGTTTTAGCCCATGCCATGGCTAAATTTGTTTCTCCTTTTAAGAGTATTCACAGCAGTGAATCCAAATTTTTAACTTTTTAGTACCATAAAAAGTCGCTTTATTTATTTTATCTTTTCACATCCAACAACAATGGTTTTGTTTTAGTTTTTAACACAATAAAATAATATAAACACTACAAAATGAAATGTAAAAGAAAGAATAAAAAATAAAAAGGGTAGTGTGAATGCAAAATAAATTATTTTTATTTTTATTTTTTATTTTTTTTATCTTTCAGCTACAGTGCACAACCATTTTTGGCTGTACACTGTAGCTGTGGAGCTAAAAAATATTGATTTGGCTCCACTATTGCAGGTACATTTTGAGTTTTAGTGGTGCTTTAAGTTGTCTCACTGTTGTATAAAGAATTTGCCTTGCTAAATCTATTAGAGATGTATTGTTAATATATTGTCGGTTAGGAAAATTCTTAGTTTATATTGTATTAGCAGTGTAAACTTATATTTATACATATTTTGTGAGTTTATAACGTAAGTTTACGCTGTTAATACAACTTAAACCTTTAAAAGTCCTATAGGTCATATTGTTTATCAAGTTAATATTTTCTAAACTTGCACTTAACCCGTATCTTTGTACTATCCTAATTAGGCTAAGATGAGGACAAAAGACCGGCTTGCATTCTCATAAATAGAGTATGGGGTATGGGGTTTATCTGTGAGTACCTAAGAGGTTGAAGATAAAGATTCATAGTAGGAAAAAGTGGTTGCTTACTAAGAGAGAGAGAGAGAGAGAGAGAGAGAGAGAGAATCTGTTCGGGCCTGTGGAGGTGAAGAAAAAGATAACAGTTAGTGGGAACTGGTGGCCAGAGAGGAGAGAGGCAATTCAAGGAGTGAGAAAGGCACCGCATGCAAGGTAATAGATAAAGATATGCTAGGAAGTACTAGAAGTGGTGCCGCTGCTGCCACCTGCCAAAAGAGGTTCTCAAGCTAGTCATGATCAACGCTTTTTTTTTTTTTTTTTAATCTCCATTTACCCCTTTCAGGAATGTGATAGTTGATTTCTAGCTTTTACACATTCAACTCACCAACTCGATAAACTCGTTCCAACCCAACGTAAACCAACTTCTTAGGTCAATTTTTCGTGGTGGATTGATAGATTGGGGTGGGTTGGGTCTTAACAAGTGTTTTTTTTGACGTCCAAGTTGGGATAGAAAGATGTCAACTTAAATATCTCCACACAACCTATGCAATTAATAATTAATATATATATATATATATATATATATTGGGTCTTAGTTTAAATTTGTTAGTTTGATTTATTTTGATGTTTTAAAACTTAGTTTCAACTAAGTTGAAGTACCAAGCCCAATTCTATTATTGAATGATGGGTTTAAACTATTAAATGAAATCAAATATTTTTATGAAGTCTAAGAAATCCAACTCAACTCATTTCAACCTGATTCATGTGGATTAAGTTTGGTTGGTTTTTAGTACCATGGGTTCATTTAGATTGGAAATTTCTCAATTTAAGGAATTTGAGAAAGATGCGTTGGGTTGAAAAAAATCTCAAACCAACCTAACCTAATCCATTCACGTCCTCATAAATCATAGTAGTGAAATTATCTTATATAATTCATACAAGATTGTAGGCCCCACAAACATAAAACCCACATGGCTATGAAAGGCCCACTTTATAAATCGGGCATAAGAAATGTTTTATCATATTTTACAGGGACAGATGCTCCTAAACCATAAAATAAAGCTATTAACATGGGAGGATTATCTTAGGAGACATCTCCTTAACACTACATATGGGTCTTACACATATAGGTCTTTGTTGTTGTGAGAGGGGTTTCATGAGATATCTACTCATGAGCATGATAATCAACTTCTATGTTTTCTACTTAGAATATATATGTTTCTCCTTGGGCTAATGTTTTGCTCTACACATTTACAAAAGAATTCTTCAAATTAAATTCTTTCTCCATGACTTGACCATGTAATATTACTCATATGTTTTCCTTTTTAATTGGTTTGGTTAAATATAATAATAAAAAAAAGAAAAAAAAAGAAAAGAAAAAAGAAAAAGAAACTTCTCAAAGGTGGAAGCACTACTAGTTAGTAGGGCTGTGCAAAAAAACTCATCTAACTCGCCAACCTGTCTGACCCGAACCAACCCGACCAATTCATGCAGATCCATTGAGTGAGACGAGTCGGGTTGGTGGGTTAGATAGATAATTTAGTGGGTTGAGTTGAGTAATGAGTTGAGATATTTCTAACTTGCCATAACCCAACCTGCCCCCCTATATATATACACGCTTTGTTATGTTGCAAAACTCTCCCTTACATATTCATCTACTTTATTTCTCTTGTCTCTTGCCCTTTCTTTTTATTTTTTTATTTTCACATTTCTCTTCCTTAATAAACTCTAGCTACTCTCTCTAAGATTTTGTTATTATTCTTACTGTGTGTACATGTCTAATTTCAGATTTTAAGGTGTTTTTATTTTCAATGTGATAAAGTTTTTAGTCATTTTAATAAAAAATAATGTAGTATTTGTAATTGTTTTGCAATTTTTTATTCTTCTTTTTTTCTTATTTGAGGGAGAAAAAAATTATCCAATTTAATTAACATAATTTCATTTAGTTAATTGAATTTGTCAACCCATCTAACCCGCTTTATCCATTGAGTTGAAATCGTTAAGATTTGTAACCGACCTGCCGGATTTATAGATTGGTGGGTTAGTGGCGGATTGAAATTTTTTCAACCTACCATTAGCAGTTTGGTTAAAAATATTGCCCTCCACCCGCCCAATTTGACCAATGCACACCCTTACTAGTTAGTATACACTAAAAGTATTCCCATATGGGAAATGCAAACAATATGCATTTTGTCTCCCAAAAATACCATTTTATCTATTTTACATTCTCACTTAACAGTACATCATACATTTCATTCTTTATTTTACAATCCATCCCGTTAAAATAGTCCATTTTCTAACCACATCAACAATACTAACACCAGCAACAACCCACGACTAAGGGTGAGGCTCCTCTTCAGTTTATCAATCTCCTATTTTCTCCCATTTTAAATAGGATGAGTGACACGTGGTATAAAGGCAATGCAATGGTTGAAAAAAAAAATATATATATATATATATATCAAACATAGATTTTTCTCACTTTCTTCGTTTCTCTCTCTCTCTCTCTCTCTCTCTCTCATAATTTCTTCTCTCTTCAAAGGTTCAACCCCTCCCAGTTCGACAGTCCCAATTCCCAACTTTGAAAATCAAGTCTTCCTTATTTTTCTTTAAGAACAATAAGAGGTTTTGCAGCACAATCATGATATTTGTTGGTGAGATCCCATTTTCTTCTTTCTCATCTTTTTCTCTTGTGCACCCTTCACTGTTTCCTTTTTTTTTTTTTTCTTTGAACTGATTCTATCTTGTCTATTTGACTCTTTTCCTACACTTTTTCAAATACCCATTTGCTCAATTGTTCAACAATAACCCCAACAATTGTTTTTTCCCCATTCCTTAAT
Source organism: Quercus gilva (assembly GCA_023621385.1). Classification (NCBI taxonomy): domain Eukaryota; kingdom Viridiplantae; phylum Streptophyta; class Magnoliopsida; order Fagales; family Fagaceae; genus Quercus; species Quercus gilva. The sequence goes on along the minus strand of CM042477.1, from coordinate 56,507,988 downwards.
CTGTTTGGTGGCCAAGAAAAATTGAAAAAGAAAAGAAAAGAATTGATTGTGTCTTTTACTCAGGAACAAGACAATTTAAAATTTTAAGAATAAAAACAATAAGCTATCGGAATTTTAGCCCCCTTCAAATCATAATCCAAACATGGATTCCTACTAGCATAATCAAATGATTATAATTCCTTTTAATCGATTTGGTTGAGTATCTGATACCTTAAATCTATGGGCCAAGACATTTAGGTTTTGTAGGCAAAGTGCTGAGAGAGGCAAATAAAAGAAGGAATGAGAAAGTGATGGAGAGAGAGAAAATTATGAGGAAAAATCTGTGTAGGTCTAGAACTGAAGAAGAGAAAATGGAAGACTTAATTTTCTAATTTGGGAGTTGGGACTGCCGAACTGGGAGTTGTTGAAGTGAAGAAATTATGAGAGAGAAAGAATGAGACGAAGAAAGAAAGTGAGAAAATTTGTGCGTGATTCTATTTTATTTATAACCATTGGATTGATCATATGCCACATGTCATCCATTCTATTTAAAATGGGAGAAAACAGGAGGCTGTTAAACTGGAGAGGAGCCTCGCCCCACGACTAAACCCACCGCTGCCACCACCTCTAACCAAAACACCATAAGTCGTGTTCCACCGGGACACAACACCAACCCACCCCACCCCATCTTTGATTTGAGAGAGAGAGAGAGAGAGAGAGAGATAAAAGAGTGAATAAAAAATAGATAAAAATGAAATTGAAGTTGCTACAATAAGAATACTACAGTATAGCAAGTTGTAAATTTTTTTGTATTGTGCATTCCCGGACGTTGGTTTGATTTTGTGTAATTGAGAATGCATTTACATTTTTAATTGGTTTTGCATTCCCAGATGGGAATGCTCTAATAAGATGCGTAGGTCTAAAAATAAGAAAATCATATGTGGAGGTTTTGGTGCTTCCAATTATTGGTTATTTATTTACTTAATTTTGAACAAAGCACCAATTCAACACCGCATTAAAAAAAAATTAGGAGAAATTTTATTAATCAATTAAAAAAATTTTAAGAGAGATTTTATTAATCAATCAAATTGTAAACTTGAAAGCAGTTTCCATAGGAGATAGGACTAATATTTTGCTTAATATTGTTCTTATATAGACTCTGACTTACCTTAATTCTAGTTGACTTAAGAAACCCTAATTTTAATTGACTTTAAAAAAAATCCTGATTATTGATTTAAAAAACATTGACTCTAGGAAATTGATATATTAAGTTATTAACCTACTTAACTACTAAAACGTAAAATAAAATACAATTTACCAACAATATAAATGGAGTGTTTTTACTTTTTAGCATTGAGACAAGTTAGCTTTTTTATTTATTTTTTCTCTCTTTAATTATTCCCTATCTCGTGGTACTATTTATAGCCATGGGTGTTGTTCATACAACTCAAATACTATAAACTTCCCATTTTCCTTTTTTCTTACAATCCCGTGTCAAGCCTTTACTCTTACCTGTCAAGACCACAAAACTCTAAATACTCTCAAGAGGCAATTTTGAGCACTAAATTCTACTACTCTGAACCCTGGATCCACAAATCCTAGTAAACCTTAACCCGTCACAATTACACCTCAATCTATCATAACCAGTCCAAGTAACAGCATGTAAGAGCTTCCCTTTCCTTTTTTTTTTTTTTTCCTAGGGTACTCAAAAGAAGATACAGCAACATTTCTTTAGGAACAACTAGAATATTATACTTCAGCAGGCATGGACTCCCAACCAACAAGCTAGGGTCATGAGGAAGCTCTCCAAATATCATTAAGTAATAAATTGTTAATCGTAAAAGCTTTCATTCAATTGAATGGATCATGAATGTGAGCCTTACCAACATGTAGCTTAGTTGATATTCCAAGGACTTCCTAAGAGACCATGGGTCGAGAGATTGTGAACCAGGAGCCAAAACCTAAGAAGTAAAATAGAATAGGTTTGATCAATATTGCAACCTTATGAAATTTACATTAAGTATAAGCAAAAAATCAACTTCATCCCGCAGTCCATTGTGTGAGATATTCGGCAAAGATGTCCACTAACCTCAAGAAAAACCCAAAAGACAAGGAACCGCATATGATAGTGTGTCAAACACCTGTGAAGTAGAAAATAACAGATGTCTGGACACTACACACATCTTCATTTTTATTTTACTTTTTTCAGTGAAACCTTTAAGCCTATAAATTGATACAGACCATTCCTTCTCTCCAGTTTCCAGTTTTATTTCCAAAGCATCCCAATCAAACTAAAATTTTGGAAATGGTTATGATTGCCTCACAAAGATAGAGTAGAGCTTCTGCACTGTTGAGTGTAGAGATCAGATGTCCTTTAAGGATTTGTGCATCTCCTCTGGAAAAACGTCAGAAAGCTTATAGACTACCAGCTTTGCAGGGACTGGAAGAGGGATGACACAATAGAGATGGTTTGATAGCTATAATATAGTGGAACACCATGACATGAATAAATACACCTGATAACCTATACTACAGAGAAGGAATAAAACATAACAGCTAAACAGAACATGTGCCAGGAGCTTTGAAACAAAACTTGAGAGAAGAGAACCTAAGATCCAATAATAGGTTTGGGTCATGGGGATCAAATCATATGACTTCCTAAGTTTCCTAATTCTTTTCCCCCACTTTTCTGACTTCACATTCAAGAGATCAAAAGAAATAGGCAGATCTGCAGAGTGACAATTGAAAATTTTGCAGTAATTGCATTTTGGTGTGAAACACACCAAACCTACAGAGGTTTTTAGTTATGTTTCCTAGCACTACAAGTCTCTCTCTCTCTCTCTCTCTCTCTCTCACACACACACACATACACATACACATACACAATCCACCAATGCACCCCTAGAACTAGAAGAGACACAGACCCAAAAAGTATTGCAGTTCAAGTGACAAATGATTTGTTCCAAGAATCTCAAGTGAGATAATACTAAACACAATGCTTAGCTGTTTCTAAAGCAAATCATTATAGAGCATGCAGATTGATTTTTAAATAGTTCATAAAAAGAGTAGGACTTCTGCAATCAGCTGATATCCATAATATTGCAATTCTATCAAGGACATGACTCCAATAAAATAAAAATAAAATTTGTCACCCATGGTTGTTGCCTGCACCATGAGTCCATGAGTACCAATTTCAACAAGTCACTAGAAACTTTTATGCTACACCCCCATAAATGCATAGAATTTCATATAATATAGGCCTAAATGAGTTTTCCATGGTGAGAATGTACATCATGAAAATTCCTAAAATTTACAACCATTGCACTCACACAAGGACAAGAACAGCTCTACATAATTAAATGAGGAACCCCTCATGTAAATTTTCAACATCCAAAGACAATATTTCCTTAAAAAATCACATCAAAAACAGTCTCATATCACTTAACATTAATTAAATTTGGTTCTTTCTGAATAGAAAACAAGATAGTCAACAAAGGGTCTACAAGGAGAATCTTCACATATTGCAACCTTTAGCACTCTGTACCAAGCAATGCAATGCAGTGTAGATTGTCTACAAATGCATATGATTTTTCCTCTACCCCCTTACCCCAAGAAAAGAAACTAAGAATCAAACATAAAAAATTCAAAAAATCCAAATATATCAGTCTCACACTTGCATACGATGTACAAAATATAGACATAACATGGAATTCATGGAAGCACCAAAGTACTTGAACCTTTTGTTTTATTCAGAGCAACTGATACACAAACAGGGATTATTCACTCAGTAAGTTATTCATGAAGAACATCCACAGATTTTTTTTTTCTTTTTTTTCTAACAATTACACCGCAACAGACACAACAACATAGTGACATAAGTAGCTACTCTCATCTAAAAATCATGAAGAATATAACAAATTCATATGAAAAGAAGAAAAAAGACTACCCTTGTATTAGGGAGCTCTGGGGTCAGTTCCATACTGCCAAACATAAACAAGCTCGTCCCAACCGGTACTGGCGATCAAGCCTTCGACGAGCACGCTCATGTCGACCCCAACCGCGAACTCCGTGTGGTGACCGTACTGCCCGATGCGCGCGTCCTCCACCATGTAATCCCACGCGCACACGGTCATGTCATAGGAGCACGACACCAAGAAGCTCCGATTGTGAGGCGAGAATTTCACCTTCCTGACGGCGTAGCCATGGCCGTTAAGCACCGCCAACGGGGTCCTGTAAGTCCGAATGTCCCAAACCCTAATAGACTTGTCAACAGAGGCTGTGGCAATAACACAATCGTCATACTTGTTCCAGTCGCAAGACAGAATCTCAAACTCGTGTGCGGCGACCACCATTGTCGAACCGGGCTCGCGCACGTCCCACACGCGCAGCGTGCAGTCGCCGGAGGCCGAGGCGAAGACGTCGGCGTGGCGAGGGTTCCACACGGCGGCGTAAACGCAGTACGCGTGTTCTTGGAAGCTACGAATCGATGTTGGCCGATCGAGAGTCCAGAGCTTAATCGAGTCATCCCAGGAGGAGGAGATGAAGGAGTCGCGGCGGACGGGGTTGTAGTCGACGGACTGGACCTCGCGAGAGTGTTCGTGGAGGGAGCGGATAGGGTTGGAGGTCGGGGGAAGAGAGAGGTCGTAGATCTTGAGAGAGCCGTCGGCTACGGCGGCGACGAGGAGGGAGTCGTGGGACTCGGACCAGGCGACGTCGTAGACGCCGTCGGCGGTGTCGAAGGAGGCGATCTCTACCAAAGGGGAGGAAGGAGTGGGAGGGAGGTCGAGGATGTGGAAGCGGCCGTTGCCGAGGATGCCGAAGTTCTGGGCGGTGGCTACGGCGAGGCGGGACTCGTAGAATGGGCTGAATTTTACGGAGTATCCGTTGAATGGGGTTTTGAAAACGGGCATGGTTGTTGCGGTTGAGGATTGGATTTTTTTATATTTATTTATGGGGGTTTGATTGATTTGTGGAGCTCTGAGGGTTTGAATTATGATGATTGATGAATGATGATGAAGTTAGCTTCCCTAGGATTTCGTTTTTAGGAAAGATGACAGGGACCTTATCTAGGTTTTTTTTTTTTTTTTTTTTTTTTTTTTAGTGTTCTTAGAATATTTTATTTTATTTTATTTATTGTTCGAAATTAAGACATTTCTACCCCCCTCTCTCTCTCTCTCTCTCTCTCAAGAAAGTTTTGATATTATTTTTATAGAAAATAAAAAAAATTGTCAAAATATTAATTATTTTTTTTTATTTCACATAAAATTTTTTTTAAAATGGATTATTAATTAGTGCCCTAAGGACATTTGTTAGCATTTCCCTTAGATAATCTTTATTCTTAAAAGTCACTCTACAAGTATAAGTACTTGTAGAGTGTGGAAGGCAATAATCAGGGTTCAAGTCTCTAAGAGGAAACTTCACACATATACACTTAGATTAGGCTAGAATAGAATTTCTATCTTGTATAATATATATATATATATATATGTATGTATGTATGTATGTATGTATATAGGGTTAAAATGGTAATTCAACAAAATTATAAAAAAAAAAAAAAAAAACTATCTGAGAAAATTTTTCTAAAAATTAGCACACATCCTCTTTTTAAATATATCTCATGCAAGTTTGATATATATTTTTTCTTAAAAACTAGCATGCATTAAACCTAGTTTATTCTTTTTCAAATCCTAATTTTAGTTTCTTAAAAATCTCTTCTTGTGCAATCTCGCTAATAATAGATAATTTTAAATTGAAAAATTAGATTAATTCAAAATAAAAAGGAGCCTCATCACACATGCGAAGTGTGTGTGATGAGGTTGGTTTCTATTATTACTATATACATTTTAAAGGGTTTGTGTGCGCATCAATTCGTGCAAAAATTCATGCTTATTTTAGTATAAGTACCTTTTAAAAAAAAAAAAAAATTTCATACGACCATTTTTCAAAAGCACTTACATCAAATTATTTATTATATATTTTATTTTATTTAAATAATCATTATTAATAACTCAGTGGGCATTGGTATTGTAGTTCGGGACCACGAGGGATCGATGACAGCAGCCATGAGTAAATACCTTTAGCTACTCGTGGGCCCACTGGTGGCTGAAGCCAAGGCAATGGAGGAAGCTATCTCTTTTGCATGCGGTATCGAAGTCCAAGATGTTATTTTTGAGACAAATTGTAGCACTATCTCTGAAGCTCTCAACGAGTCCACCACACCTCCTGTTACTATTGTAAACCTCATTGTGGATGTTCAGCATAGACTAAAGGATTTCATACAAAGTCATCTCCAACATGTGAAGAGACAAGGAAACAAACCAGCACATATTTTGGCAAAGCACGCCAAAGGAATTGATAATTTTGTAACTTGGATAGAGGACAATCCACCCATATTGAATCAGTTGTGATTCAAGATGTTTTGTATTTATCTTCTTCATAACCATGTATATTTACAAGTTTACAGCAGTAATTTTGCTAATTTATACATTTTTATCTTGATCGATGTAGGTGATTTTTAGGATTTGAATGTGGAAATTTAACACATTTTTCTATTATATGCTTTCTCATGATGCAAATGCTCTAGTATAAGCTATTATGTCATCATAAAGTATAGTTTGGCTAATATCAATGGCAGTTTGGAAGAGTTTATTTTCATAAGGTTATATTGTATTTATAAAATACATTAGGCAAAAGTATACTTAAAATATTGTAACTAAGCTAAATAAACTTCTTAAGTTAAAGCTGTAAATAAGCCAGATAAACTTCTTAAGTTAAAGCTATAAATAAGTTTGATAAATTTCTTAATTTCTCTTAAAATAAATAAATAATTCTTAAATGTAAAGTTATTAAATCTTAAACATTTATCTCATATTTGTTCTTTTACATGCACAATAAAATCTCACAACAAGCTAAGATGTTAAATTATCGTAGGTCATAATAATAATAATAATAATAATAATAATAATAATAATAATATAATAAAAATAAAATTATAACTCAAAATAAAAGTGTTGTGAAAATGTTTCACTCCTAAACTTTCTAATCTTAAATAACTATATAGTTTATCAATGTAAGTTTTTCAATAAACAAAAAAGCATTCTATATGTATTTTCCAAGACTAGGCATAAAAAGAAGCAGCAACAAGACACTCTTGTTGGACAATATGGTTCTCAAAAACCCATTTAGAACATTGAATTGGAACCTTATCATTCAAAGGCTTTTAACTCGCAAGACAAGGGGAAAAAGACTTTGGCTTATCAGAAACTAGGCGACAAAGACCTAAGACTCTTTACCTTTGATTAACTCGTTACTACTTTGAAAGACGTACTTCCGACTGCCACCCATTTTTAGTGTCGTCTCTAGATTCTAAGAGCAAATTACTATTCTTATGTCTTTGGTTTTCAACTAAATTTTGTGTTTTATGAAGAATGGATTATCTCATATGTTGTACCAATAATGAATTGTCTTCTATGAAATATAAAATTAAAAGAAAAATAAAGTTCAAATCTTAAATTCAATAAGTCTATGATTTCAATAAATGTTTGACACGTAGAGAATCCATGAGTAGAAATTACATTCATCTACTCTAAACTATATCTCATTTTATATATACCCAATGAATTATTGAAATGCATGATTGGTCACCCAAAGTTATAATTCTGCAACACTTAACTCTTCGCCGTCTATTTTGGTGTTAAGTCTAATGGATTGAAGTATTAAAAGACCAATTTACCCTCTATCATTTGTTTTGGAGTGAGAGGTAAATTAGTTTGTTTAATACTAAATTTCGTCAAACTTACACCAAAATACACGGCATGGGGTGAAGTGTTACAAAATTATAACTCAGGAAGTTAATTGTGCATTTCGATAGTTTAAGGAAAAAAGTGTAAAATATGATGTAATTTATGGTGGAAAAGTGTAATCTCCCCTTAGTAGAATGAATAAAATTAGGGTTTAAGTTTCAAAAGAGATGGAAAAATTAAGGTACAAACTTGATGAAGTTTTTACGTATCTCTACAAAAGTTCACTTTAACTTGTAGAATCATTTACGAGAGAGAGAGAGAGAGAGAGAGAGAGAGATTAGTAGAATGAATAAAATTAGGGTTTAAGTTTCAAAAGAGATGGAAAAATTAAGGTACAAACTTGATGAAGTTTTTACGTATCTCTACAAAAGTTCACTTTAACTTGTAGAATCATTTACGAGAGAGAGAGAGAGAGAGAGAGAGAGAGAGAGAGAGAGAGAGAGAGAGAGGTTATCTAAAAAAAAGTTTAGAAATGAGGTAATTTTCTACAAATGATTAAATTATTTAATAATGAGTGATAAATATTAGTATTTTGTTTCAATTAAAAATTTTGAAGTGTCACTTTGCTAAAGTTGTAATTTTAAGAGTTACTTTAAAAATCCCAAGTATCCAAATTCCAAACTCGAATTTCATGGGAATATGTCACTTTCTAAATTATAGCATTATCATTCTCATACCACCTACCATTACAATAGTTTCTAATCTTTGACACAACCAACACCATAACAGTGCTACCACTCAAATTTTCATAGCCACCCATTGCCATCACCATTACCGTTGTACACTATCATCACCACTACCATCCACCTTTGTCACCACCACCACAATCATCACTATATCATTACCTCAATAATACCATAGTTGTTTTAGTTCTTTTACCTCTATGGTATCTAATATCTTAATTCTTAAAAATATAAATTTATACTGGCACTACAACAAAATTTATTCTCAGTGACGAAAAAATTCGTCACTAAAAGTCCAGTTTTTCATCACTAAGGACCTTTAGTGACGAAACTGGACTTTTAGTGACGAAACTCATTTCGTCATTGTAGCCCCGACACTAAAAGTCCTGGTGACGAAAAATTTCGTCACTAAAAGTCCGATTTGATTTTTTTTTTTTTAAATCTTTTAGTGACGAAAACGTTTCGTCACTAAATATTTTCCTCACTAAAAACACTATTCAGTGACGAAAATATTTCGTCACTAAAAACACTTTAGTTTACTTAAATCATATTTAGTGACGAATAATTTCGTCACTAAAACTATGTTCGGGTACATATAGTGACGAAAAAATTCATCACTAAAACTATTTTTAAGAAAATCCAGGCACATATAGTGACGAAAATTTTCGTCACTAAAACCATTTCTTACAAAATTTTGCTATATTTAGTGACGAAATTTTCGTCACTAAAAAAATTTTTTGTTGCTATATTTGTGAAGAAAAAATTCGTCACTAAAACTTATTTTCTGTTTTTATTTTTTTCATGGCTTTGATATTAACCTGTAACTAGTCATTACATTACTAAAACCCCACATTTGAATAACACATTTATTTCAACAACACATTTAAAAAAAAGATCCATATATTCCATAAGTAAAAAATAAAACAAGTATCCAATTCAAATTCCTTCCATACAAGTATACAATAATTGTTTGTAACACATACAATAACTCAAGATGTTTTATAACAATACAAAAAGTATAGCATAATATAATTAGAACTAATGGAAGATGTCCTCATGCCTCTTGCTTAGCTCGTGCCTCTTGGTCCCTAGTTCGCTCCTCTTGGTACAATTGAAGCCTTCTAAAACTTCATGTGCTATTGGAATCACTGCATGATCATAAAGATCTCTTTGTTGAGCTGAGGGACCAAAAACCTACATATTACCACAAACAAAATCTTAGCATCTACCATCAAATATGAAACTAGATTCTCAAAACTAACATTGTTTAACATTTCTGACATACATGTTCAAGTTTTTTTTTTTTTTTTTTTGCTAACATTAAGTGGGGGAGGGAGATTCAAACTCAAGTTCTCCTGCCTCTATAGAGAACTGGACAATGTGCCAATGCTGCTAAGTACAAGGCTCTTGGTGACATATACATTCAAATTATAGGACTCCCTTATACTTTCCATTTCAGTGTTCAGATGTAAAGGTGTACATGGTGGCACATCATTTAATATTCTATTCTTACTACACCAAGGAATGAATACTTATTTTAGAGGACAAGACACCATGCACACCATTAAATGGACATTTTCCATTTCAAAGACAAATGAAGAGGACCCTTTTCTTGGAAAAAAAAATTACTTAACAAGAACACGCCTCTTTACCTACTCATTTTACCCTTTTCTATCCAAGTTTTATGCATATAGCCCTTACATTAGATCACCTTGAAATAATGTGAAACCAAAGAATCCCCCATAAACAACTAATTAATCTTTGAAGCTTAATTCTTGAAAGCAACAACCAAACAATTATAAGTAAATATTGAACCACACTTTGAAACAAACACCCAAATGCCAAAACATCAAAGTCTAAGTAAAACCCAATACCCCATTTGTGAAAATCTACTCATCACACTTTAACCCTTCTAAAAAATTTCATACAATTTTCACCAATCTCAAAAATCCACTTCCCATATCATATATATACAAACTAATTGAAATAAATGAAGTAGTACCTAATCTACTCATCACACTTTAACCCTCCTCAAAAGGTTCATACAATTTTCACCAATCTCAAAAATCCAACACAACCCACCTTATAACACCATGCAAGCCACCCGCTTACTCCAACACAATAACCCACCACAAAACCAATCACAAACATCACAAATATAGAGTGTTTACAAGTATTGAAATCAATTAAATTATTATTTATCACTTCTAATCAACAAGGTCCATTCACATTTGCAAGAAATTAAAAACACTCCCAATATAAATTTAAACCATCTTATAACATCATGCAAGCCACCCGCTTGCTCCAACACAACATACCACCACAAATCCAATTTCCGATATCACAAGTATAGAATTTTATAAGCTTTTAACTAGAATTTACTTACTTTGCTCAAGCTAAGTTTACAACTTTCAGAAAAAATCCAAAGTTACTACAAACAATGTGTATTTAGTCTGCAAAAGAAAAGTTAAATTTATAAGTACAAAAGTTAAAGAAAAGTTAAACAAGCAGATAAGACAATAATTAGAACCGCCAATGAAGAAAGATATTTACAAGGGAATGAAAAGCTTGTAAACAACCAAATGTCAACACAAATATCTAATTCTTCAAAATCACTACCCCACATGAAAACTAGCAAATAAAAGCCACAATCCAGAAACAACACTACTTGTACTATAATGGAAAAACTAGATTCAAAAATTAACCATTCAACTGAACAACTCTTTAGAGAAACAACACTAACCATTCACCTAATTGGGAAGATTCACCCAATTCAACACCAACATAAAGATGGTGCAACTAACACTGTTTAACTAGAGATTTCCCCCTGTCCAACAACCATTATCAACATACCAACTATTAATACAAAAGCTTTCACCAAAAATCCCACATTTGTTTAACATTTTCAATTAAATCAATCAAACAACACAATACAACAAACAAGTAATCTTTCCCTTATTAACAAAAATAATTCTTCAGTAGCTTCTTAAAATGATTGCACCACTTCAGCTACAAAAACAACCAACTAAACGAAATCCTTAGAGCATGATAGTAAGAACTAGCAATTGTACATATGAAACTTCTAGCCTATAGAGTTTGATTGTACCTTTGAAACTTATATCTATGCTCAAATGGAGCTCACACACTAAAACCACCTGTAGCACTAGTGGCACCAATGAATTGTGAAGAGCTTAGATTGACACTGACAATCTATAAAACACCATAAACTAGAACATCCCAAACGGATGTTTAGATAACATAAAAATTTTAATTAACCTTAGATGGTCACTTAATACTAAATTTTGCTATGTTCTATCACAGGGGTAGTGAAATGAATAAACTCCAAACATTAGTAAAATTTTTAAGGCAAAGCAACAATTGAGACTATCTTGGGTGCACACTCTAATCCTAAACAACCCCAATCCTCACAAAGGTTTTAACCTATACCTTGGACTCTCAAGTTCCTAATCGGGGGACACTAATGACTTGTATTTTGGAATTTCACAGTGCAGACCCAAGCAATGACAACCATTCAGCATTGCACAATGACAAGCTATGGTCACTTTATGACATTTGAGGCAGACTCAAGTGTAACTCCATCCTTCAGTTTACTTAATTTCAAATTTCAATGAAAGCTAGAGAAGTGATCATTAAACAAAAATTAAGAAAAAATACCCATTACACGAACTGATGCGTCGTCGGTTCTGGTGGGAGGCAAAGCGTTGTCGGAAGCGTCGCCAGATGGTGCGAACTGAAGCGTCGCCGGATGGTGTGAACTGAAGCGTCGCGAACGTTCGGCGAGCTAAAGCATCGTGAATGTTTGGCGAGCTGAAGCGTTGCCATCGTTCGGCCCCATCGGAGCGTTGCAATCGGCACCAACAGCGATGCTTAAGCGTCGCGATCGGCGCCGTTGCGCGACCCTTAAAGGTTATGATCGGCGCCAACGAAGCTGAAGCGTTGCCATTGGCGCCAACGGCGATGCTTAAGGGTCGCGATCGGCGCCGTTGCACGACGCTTAAGGGTCGCTATCGGCGCCAACGGCGACGCTTAAGGTTGCAACGGTGCCAACGGCGATGCTTAAGGTCACGATCGGCGCCAACGGTGACGCTTAAGTGTCGCGATTGGCGCCGTTGCGCGACCTTTAAGGGTCGCGATCGGCGCCAACGTTTAGCGACGAACGTTTTCGTCGCAAAAAATTAAACTTTTAGCGACGAAACGGTTCGTCGTTGTAGCTAAATTTAGTTTGGCGGAATAATTTTTTTGGTTGGCGCCTGAGTTTATATATGTACAAAGCTTTTAGTGACGAACTTGGATTCGTCACTATTGGATACCTTTAGCGACGAACTCGAATTCGTCGCTAATAATGTACTCATACTTATGATTTAGAGACGAAATTCATATTTCGTCACTAAAAAATCTATTATTGTTTTTAGTGACGAAATTAATATTTCGTCACTAAAGCATACTTTTAGTGACGACTATTTTTCGTCACTAATACTTACTTATAACGACGAAAGTATTTTCGTCACTAAAACTATCCACAGCAATAACTACATTGACGAAATATTTCGTCACTAAAAATTTCAACTTTTAGCGATGAAATATTTCGTCACTATAGGTTAATTAAGTTGGTGCCAAAGTTTCCCTCCGTGGCACTTATTTTTCAGATCACAATAGTGATGAAATTTATTTTTCCGCTAAATGTAATAATATTTTTCATTATTAGTGACGAAATATGAATTTCGTCACTAAAGCTGTATTTTTAGTGACGAAAAATATTTCCTCACTAATTTTCGTCACTAAAAGTACATTTTGTTGTAGTGTGGATGGACTAAAATTCCTATCAATTTAAATCATGCAATTTTTAAATTCCATTAATACTATATATGTAGTATGGAAAATTTTATGCTACAAATAATCTCTCGAAATAGAAATACTTTAGGGAGAAAAAGTACTACAATCCGCTAACAAAAATTTACTATTTTTTGTGCAACTTAACACTTGTTGTGCTTCTTTGAAAAAAAAAACACCAAAAAAGAAGGGAGAAAGGTAACAAATTCTCAAGGTAATGATTTGTGAAATATTTTTAGAAACTTTTCATAGGAAAAGAGAAAAGCAACTGAATTTTTTGACATTTTTTTAAAATATATTTTTCATAAAATTGGTAATAAAACTTTCTTAAAATTGTTTATTAACAAATGTCTTAAGAGTGCATATTAACTAAACCAGAAAAGAAACACTTAAAAAGAGATCATAAACCATGCTTCATTAAATGGCGGTTTACTTTAAGCCTAATCTTTTGAGCTGAGTATAGGATTGTAAACAAGTAGATTCGAGTATTAAAAGTTTAGATTTGTTAATTTAATTTTATTTCAAACACAAGCCGAACTCTAACTCATCACCAAATTAGGTTATATATTCAAGTTTGGTTCATTTAGTTGTTGAGCAAGTTTGAACTTGTTCACAAGTTACATGATTAATTTATTTATTTTCCTAAATTAAGTAAAACCACGACTAAAATGTTTTATCCTTTCACAAATCTATAAATTTTTACTACAAATAGATTGTTTATGCTATGAATAAACTACAAATAATGATTTTATATCATATGAACCAATTTACAACTTTATACAATCTTATTTCAAGTCTATATAAATATATTTTTAGACAAGTATATATATATATATAGTTTATATATATAGTTAATTCAAGCCCTTGCCCTTATGTTCATTGGCTTGTCCACAAATACATAATTATGTTTGAGTTTAACTCATTTTATAATTGAGCTTAAAGTTGGGCTTGAACTAAACAAATGAACACAAACAAGTTTTTTTTTTTAAATTGAGCTTGAGTTGTTTATAAATAGTTTTGTTCATTTACTAACTCTAGTTAAGTGTGCTTTTAAGTTTCAACAACACAGCTATAGGGTAGTATTTATTACACAGACTTGTTGCATAAACTTTTACACACAAGAAAGTTGCACAAAAATAGTGACTTGAGTCACGATTTCCAATCTCAAAATTGCGACTTTTTATTTATTTCTTTATTTTTTATATTTAGAGGGACTTGTATAAAACAAGTTTTCCCTAAAAATAATAAAACTTAAGTATTCATTAAAATTCCCAATTAAATTCAATCACAATTGTATTGAATTTAATTGTTTTAGGAAAATAAGGTGCTATTTATGTTTTATTTAATTAGGAAACGTAATATAACGCAACTAAACTATTCTGCCTAAATTTAGCCCCCACTAACAAATATGACTGCGGCAAAGTGAGAAAACCTACCAATGCGGCGTCGTTTGACGCCCTAAATACGGTTGGCTAATAAAGGCCCCAAAAACACCCTTAACCACAACGCCATATACTTTCATCACATTTAGCCCACCGCTATACATCCAGGCGTCCTACAATCATAAAAATCTATGTAAAATCGTGAATTTATAAACCTTAGAATCTTGATCTCATAACCAGTTACCTAAATATATGTATGCCACAACTGGGTCATTCCAAAATAACAAACCACACAAATGAACAAACAAATCATGAAAGACAACCATTTACAAATAAAATAAAAAGAAAGATCATGAAAGAAAACCAATCACAGTCCAGACATCAATTACCATGTAACTTGCATAAATCGTGAAACAAACAAAACTGAATCACAAAATTCTGTTCATCTGAAAAATACAACTAAGGCTATGACATTGTTAATGAATTGTTCACAATGAAAAAACTGCATATGAGATTTAAGAACACAAGGTGTATTAATTTATGGCCCAACACCGTCGCTCAATTTCTTACCAGGTTATAGTGACATCACCACTACCAGGACCATAACTAAAACAATCATGCCATATGTGAAAGGGAAAATATCGTTTATCATTGAATCGCGTACAATAGCTACATACAACGAAGTAACAAGATGACCTACTCATTTGCACGCCTAGACTAAAGAAACATGAATACTTATTCAACCCCCACCCCACTCCCCAACAACTTCCAAAAACATTTTTTCCTCTCCTTTTCCCAGTTTTCTTCCTTCATTTCCTAACGCCAAATGGAAAAAGGGCAAAATAAATGGCCAACCCACCCCGGAATAATTAATTCCCAAGAGACTACCACCTTTCTTTCACCCATATTTGTCTCTTTGTTAAAGTGGTCGGCCCAATACTCTGAATAATTAATTCCCATTAAACTCATCTCAAAGGGATATTTTAATATAATGAAGAGAATGAATTAGTTTATTTTATTTTTTAGAGAAATGTGTTTGTTTATTAAAGATTTTTAGGTTATTAAATTGATGTATCAATTAGTTGACAAGTCATGATAAGCTTGGACCAAATATTTCATGTGGCAAGCTTAGGTGGCATTTAATGGACAACTCATTAACATATATGGATTGAATGATTATTTTATTTCCAATGATAACTAATGTAGATCAAAGATGCCCTCGTGTACCTGATCCTTATCAAAACTCAAAACCCTACCTGAAGGGTAAAACTGACGACTCAAAAAAAGAAGGATTGGGGTGCAATAATTGACGAGTTGTACCCCTCGGTGACCAGCACTAAAATAAACCCTCTAAATCGACTATTGAAGAGACGCTGATAAGGAATAAGGGAAACTGACAAGCATGAACACTTATACAAAATGCAAATAAATTTAAAAATGAAAGCTTTGTAAAATTCCTGGAAAGTACGAGTGTTAGCCCAAAACAAAGGGCAAAAATAACTTAAGGCCTAAAATAGGGCACCATCATTTTTTTTGAGTTACAAACCAAAGACTAAAAAAAATAAGCAACAAAAAAGAAAAGAAAAGGTACAAGTAAATTTTTTTAAGGATCAGTAGGGGGTTGTCAATCTGCTCTTGAGGGTCCATAGGCTCATCGGCCACACCACCAGGCTCGTCGGTCACCAACACCTCTTCGTTAGTCTCCACATCATCAGGAGTTGGCTCGGCAGCAGGAGTTGTTGGGGGCAATAAGCTTGATTTGGATTTGGGAAAAGTCCAGGTCTAGGAACATGAGGACAGCTTGTTTGCGAAGTCCTTAAACCCGTCCCTATAATAACCCCACATTTCATCGAAATATGGTTGGGATACCTGGTACTCCTTAATGGCTTCCTCCTTCACTTTTTCCATATGCTCATGAAGTGCAGCCACCTCAGACTTCAAATTGGCATTCTCCTTCACCAGATCATCGGTTTAGTGGGCCATCCCACTCAACTTGGCCTTCAGATCAATCACTTCCTGGCCAAGAGCCCGAGAAGAATCCTTGAATTTCTTCAAGTTATCTACTTCGGACTCTAAACGATCCTTTAGGTGCTTAATCGACACCTCGCGAGATGAACAACAAATTTGCAAAGCCCGCATCCTTACTAAGCCTTAATTAAGAAAGGACGAGTCAAAGTCAGAAAGGGACGAACAAAATAAAGGGATGTGTCTACACAGGGGGATGAATGAAATAGAAACATATACCCTTATCATGTCATGAAGACCAGAGTCACCCAAGGAGTCGGTCTTATGTTCTGAGCACTCGTCCAAATCAGTATCCTAGACGATGGAAAGAGCAGTGTCCACCACGTAGCCCTTATCCTTCACTAGCAAAGGAAGAGGAGGAGGGACGACGTGGCCTTGGGAGGTCATGAGACCCTTCCCCTTTCCGTGACAAGGAGCATTAGCAACAACCTCGCGTGCCTCCAGACGAGTGGATGAACCACTAACACCTTTACCGGACGATTGAACAACGGAGGTGTGCTTCCTCTTCATGGAGACATGAGTGGGCTGGGTCGACGATCCCCTACCTTAAGCTCTTAAGGCAGTGGCCTTCTTGATCTCCTCTTGCCTATTCTTTGCTGCCTACTTGTTCTTTGCTAACTCTATCTTTGAAACTAACGAGTGGGCTAGAAGAGGCACAAGTCCAAACTAAGGCAAAGAAAGAGCGACGATTAAAAATACTTATGAACTCGTGAGAAACGATCTAACCATCGGGCTTCTTCAGAAGGGACGGGTCCACCATAGAAGGCGTGAAGTGTGTCTAAGTTAACAAGTTTCTTCTAAGACCTTTCCTTAAAAGGTATCTCAAAGACCCTTTCCAAAAATGCCTCCTGCTCAGGAAGGATCGTCGGGCACACTATAGTTGAAACAAATAGAAAGGATATGTTAGTTAAATAAAGAATGTAAACTGACGACCCAGACAGCACCGATGACTCACCATACTTGTTCAGAAGCCCCCAAGAGTGGTCATAAAAGGACCCTATGCTATTCCACTTGTCGGGTTAACACACCCAATTAACCCCTTGCACAAAAAAGAACCTAGCCTTCCATTGATGATTGGAATTTGGCATATCAAATATCAACCTCAAGACAGCCCGACAACACACAAAGTTATAAAAACCCTTAGATTGAGGGATCCCCTGAGGTTTATAACAATAGAAGAACTCCTCTAGAGTTAAGGAGCGATGGCCTCCACTGAGCTGACCCCACAATACCTCAACCCCAATGAAGATCCTCCAAGCATTAAGGGCTATCTGGCTGACAAACATGCCCATTAAAGAGGCTAACCAACAATGCAGGGAGGAGAGAGGCAGATGAAACCCTGCTATGAAGGCGGTCTCGTAAAAGCCTACGTTAGATGACCTCCTGTCATAGCACTTCTCCCCTATGACACCTTTCTTAATGGGCACATTGTCAGGTATTTGGAAACAGGGCCTTAGTCTACCAAAGACCTCGTCGCTCATATCAACTAGCAAATCATGAATGGACCAATCGTTGGGGAGGATAACCTCCCCTGGTCGTCGCCCTAAAGGACTAGCTTCCTCTAAGGAGGGATCAGACGCAGACTCCCTATCGAATACCAACGAGTCGTCTGATGAATACTCAAGCCTAGAGTGACTAGACAAGTCATTGTTCGAACTCATATGGATTAACGGGGTACGTTCACTTGTCACTTCACTATCTCCAGACATCTCTCACCTACAAGCGATGAATGAAAGCTAAGATTCTACTTTACTTCCTAAGTGTGCAACTAACAAAAAAAATAGAAAAAGGGAGAAGAAAAGAAACCGATGAAGCATACCGAGGGAATAGATGAACGAGTGACCGACGAAGTAAGGGAATCAACGATTGAGCTCTAGGATTAGAATGGAAAATTTTTAGGTAATGAGAACAATAACGGCATTGGACTATTTATAGGATGGTCTGGTATGAGAAACGAAGCGTCGCAACATTGGCTCCCCCAATCAAGAAGTGACATGTGTCACTAACCCTATTAGAAGGACATAATTGCCCCTATTTATGATGTAACGCATTTATGACGATTCTACAACCCATCGGCCATCTCGACGACTCACGGAGTAGGGGGCAGCTAATAAAGATTATTTTCAATTGAACAAGACATGGGGGTGCTAAACCTTTTTGACAACACTAAGGGGGACGACTCACCCCAGTGGGGGATGATCAACCCATAGGCCGACAGGTCAGGCAATTCCTATCCCGACTAACCATCCCCTTAGGGTTGGCTTGCGTGGGGCCCACTCACACATCCTAACATAGGGATTACTTGCACATCACGATCAAAGGTCCTACCACACAATCAGATCTTCCATATATGGAAATGTGATTTCGAGTATCTTGGGATCTTCCTCTCTACAAGGAAATTCCCTCGTATCAAGGGATTCAGGGCAGTTCCTCACCACTATATAAATTGTAAACCTTACATTTCTTGAGGTATGTGAATTCTCCCTAGCTCTTGCACTCTTGAGTTTTTGGAGATTCTTCTATCACTGACTTAACTTTCAAAGGGTCTTTGGCCAGTACCCCACTGGTGCCCATTGATTGGTTCTTCTCTTTTGTTCTTCAGGTACATCCATTGGCATATGTGGACGGTCAACTCACTGACGATTTTTGTGCATCATCAAAGATATTGTATTTTCTTTGCTCTTACTATCAAATAATTTATATATGAACTCCATAAAAACCAAATCTTCAATTTAGACAATTTAGTGGGTTCAATAACACAAATTTATAACCTATGTCAGGTATTAAAGTGGTGGAACTTTGGATTTAAAAAAAAAAAAAAAAAAAAGAAAATCTAACGTTGTGGTGGTACTATTTGAACCCAACAAAATAAATTTCATCCAAGTTTCACTTCTTAAAAGGGCCAAAACCTAGGCATGGATCACCTTATACTACTATACAAATGAGGCTATGTAATAATCTGATTTCCTATTTGACTAACCAATGGTTTTGTTAAGTTTGTTTATTATTAAGGCAATAACTTAAAATTTAGAATTAATTATGCAATATAATTCATGGTTTGCCTAATTACATAGTTTGTCAGGTGCTTCCAAATAAAAATACTTTAAAAAATCCCCTTCCCTTTATCCCTGTATGAATGTGTTAACCTATAAAAAAAAAATTTAATGCTAAAGAAAAAAAAAAAAAAAATTTAAGGGGGCATCATAATGGGATCATATCACTTGCAATTTGTTAAAGTGCACCTTTAGCAATGAGATAATGCTATAACTACAAACTATTTTAAAATAGTTTCTTTAAGACCTTCTCCTCTCTTCCTATGTGTGAATGTGTTAAAATACTTAAGGGCCATTTGGTATAGGAGTTTAAACACATATTTTTAGTTTTTAAACAACATTATACACATTTTTATACACTTTTTTCATCCACACGTATTTTCAAAATATACAAACAACGTTACCAACCCCTTAGTATTCTTTAAAAAAAAAAAAAAAAAAAAATTACAACATTTTTACAAACTGTTGTTGTCGTCAACTTCTTATTGGTTTTCATCTAAGACCACTATTAATATCATTTTATTATTTTCTAATAATCACTCACCACATTAGCAATTTGTAAAATTTTTTGTAAAAAAATTTGTATCTCTAGCATTACTCTTTGCAATGTGATTTAGGTGGTCTAATTAAAACTGGCCATCTTATCCATGACAAACAGAACAATTCCCATGGAAGATGGGATGCATGCACCCCATATTAAGCTTAAGAACATATATTGGGCCTTTCCTGTCATATTTTAACATCCTCTCTCTCTCTCTCTCTCTCTCTCTCTCTCTCTCTCTATATATATATATATATATATTTTTTTTTTCTTTTCTTAATCAGGCCAATTAAAGATCCGAAAAAAAAAATGTGGTTCTTGTTTCTATGGTTTAATTAAGGTTGAACTGATTGTCTAACTGATGAGGTAATAAATAATTTAAAATTACAAAAATAAATAAAATAAATTTATGATAAAGACTATTCAAATTGGCTTGTAGTACAAATTCAATAGTGGTACATCTTCCGACGCGGGGAAATTGCTCATCTTGCAAGTGAACGAGTAACAACTGATGGGACTGACGAACTCAATTTACCTGGATGATATTATCAAACATATACGTCCACCTTGATGTGACACGAATGAAGACAGAAGGACCATTAATAAGAATATTCAATGCCTGGGGTGTTTACTAAACAGTTGGCAAACCGTTGGAGCCTCATCAAAGCCCATATTCATAAGCTGAGGCGTTACAAAAAAGGTCACTAAAGCCACAATTAAATCCCCCAACGGCTAGGAACCTCAAAGCTGTATATATACACCATAATCAACTACATACCATGTACATAGACACACCTAAAATCACTCACAGTCATTCTGATATTCTATTATTCTCAAAAGGTTTCCTTGTACTAACTTTGGCATCGGAGGCGTTGTGGCAGGCACGACACTAGTGACCACCTTGAAGGAGCCATTTTCCAATACTTGCAGAACACACAGAAGAACACAGCTCCATCTGGACGCACTCACGAATACTGATGATTTGCACTTCATCAGTTTGGCGGCGTCTGTGGGGGAACAACATTTTCGTACTTTGGTTCGAAAGCGTAGTTTCCAATTAACTTCTACATTCAGATGGAGTCTAACCAGGATTCTACAACATTAGCTCTAAAAGTCCAAGCTCTTGCAGCTACCATTGAAGAACTCACCAAACAGAATCAAGAAATGAGGCTACGGCTTCAGCAGGAGGAGAACCAGTCAAGGGCCAATCGAGAGGACGAATGAGATAGCCATAGAAGGAGTGACCGTCGAAGGTCAGTTACTCCAAATGAACAAAACTCGGATCTTTTCCAGGAGATGAGAAAGGAGATGGATAAGTTGAGGAATGCCATTAAGGAAAAAACAGACTGTAGCCTGGATAGAATGATTAGGGCAATAGATTCGCCTTTACCAAAGCAGTTTTGGAATGCCTTATGTCGTCGAAGTTTCGCTTGCCTCAGCTTGAGCCGTTTGGCAGACTTAAAGACCCTTAGGACCACCTTAACACCTTCAAGATGACACTAGGCCTTTAATAGCCTCCTGACAAAATAATGTGCCATTCTTTCCCCACCACCCTCAAAGGAGTTGCAAGGGAGTGGTTCATAAAGTTACCAATATCATCCATCAACAACTTCGAGCAGTTGAGCATCGCCTTTTTGTGCCACTTCGTCGGGGGACAACGTCCTAAAAGGCCTGTAGACCACTTACTCACCATTAGACAAGGGGAGAAAGAAACCCTGAGATCGTATGTAAAATGCTTTACTCGGGAAACTCTGGAGGTGGGCGAAGCTGACGACAAGGTGCAGTTGATGACCTTTAAAGCAGGACTGAAGTCTAAAGAGTTTGTGGTTTCACTCGCAAAGAATCCACCTAAAACGACAGTAGAGATGCTCCTGAAGGCACAGAAATACATGAACGCTGAAGATGCTTTAGCCACCATAAAGGATGTGGAAAGGCCAGGAGATAAAGGAAGGAAGAAGGATGATTGTAGAGGACAAAAGAGGAAGCGCCCAGATCGTCAGACTAGTGATGGGAGTAAAAGGAAAGATGAAAAAACTGCTCGAACGGTAAAATTCACTCCTTTAGTTATGTCTGTTGACAAAATTTTGGCGCAGATTAAGGATGAGCATTACCTCAAATGGCCGAGGCCATTACATTCGTCGCCCAACGTGCGTGACAAAAAGAAGTACTACTAGTTCCATAAGGATCACAGTCACTACACAGAGGATTGCAGGGACCTAAAGGAGCAAATAGAGGAACTTATTCGGAAAGGGAAACTACAGAAGTATGTGAAAAAGGGAGAATCTAGTAGGTTCAGAGGCAAAAGAAAAAACCAACATGAATCTTCTCCCAGGGGCGAGGATCACACGTCCCAGCACTCGGTAAATGTGATCAGGGAGATAAAGACGATCATAGGTGGCCCGTTCACAAGTGGGTCATTTAGATCCCTCAAGAAAGCATACCAGAGGCAAGTGAACATTGTCCATAGAATGCCCCCATTTAAGCAAAGACGGACAGGTCGTGATATGTTTTTCTCGGAAGAGGATGCTAGAGGAGTGAAGAAATCTCATGAAGACCCTCTGGTCATAATTCTCATGATAAAAGGGTTTAATACCAAGAGAATCCTTGTTGACAATGGTAGTTTTGCGGATATCATCTACCTCTCCACTTGAAGCTAGATCCAGGAAGGCTTTGACCATTCGACTCTCCCCTCGTCAGCTTCAGCGGAGACAGGGTATATCCCAAGGGCATAGTGACATTGATGGTTACAGTGGGGACTCACCCGAGGCGGCTGACTCGTCAGCTGGACTTCTTGGTAGTAGAATATCCTTTGTTATACAATGTGATCATCGGGAGACCCACACTCAACCGTTGGAAAGCAGCCACGTCTACCTACTGCTTGAAGGTAAAGTTTCTAACAAAGAACGGTGTGGGCGAGGTAAAAGGGGATCAAGTACTGGCCAGAGAATGCTACCAGGCCTTGCTAGTTGCCAAAGAAAACCATACATGGATGATCAAGGAAAAGGAAGAAGATAAAGTGGAGCCCCTAGAGACAGTGGATTTGGTCGAAAGAGAAGCACCCAAGACGACCAGGATAGGGATGGCATTGTGTCCTGAGATGAGGACGAGACTTGTCCAGTTCCTTAAAGAGAACCTGGATGTCTTCGCATGGAGTCATGAGAACATGCCGGGCATATCCCCAAGAGCCATCGAACACAAGCTAAATGTGGACCTCGAGAAGAAACCCATCCAGCAGAGACGACAGGTCTTCGCTCAAGAACGAAATCAAGCAATTACAGACGAGGTTAACAAGTTGCTATCAGCAGGCTTTATTTGAGAAGTTTACTATCTAGAGTGGCTCGCTAATGTCGTCCTAGTGAAAAAAGCAAATGGGAAATTGAAGATGTGCATGGACTTCACGGATCTAAATAAAGCTTGCCCAAAAGACAGTTTCCCTTTGCCAAGGATAGACCAGCTAGTGGATTGCATAGCAGGGCATAAGCTACCGATGTTCATGGATGCCTTCTCGAGATACAACCAGATAAAAATGGCTGAAGAGGACCAAGAGAAAACGACTTTCATCATGAGCCAAGGGCTTTATTGCTATAAGGTAATGCCCTTCGGACTAAAAATGCAGAGAAACTTACCAGAGGTTAGTGAATAAAATGTTCAGCAAACAGATTGAGAGAAATATGGAGGTGTATGTAGATGACATGCTCGTCAAGGGTAAAGAAGAGCTTGCCCATCTAGACGACCTCAAAGAAACATTTTCCATACTCAGACAGTACCAGATGAAGTTGAACCCTAGTAAGTGTGCCTTCGGAGTAGCCTCGGGAAAGTTTTTGGGATTCATGGTGTCCCAAAGGGGGATAGAGGCAAACCCAGAGAAGGTGCAAGCTATACTTGATATGACGTCACTAAAAACCGTCAAAGAAGTCCAAAAGCTCACAAGAAGGGTAGCGGCACTCAACAGGTTCGTCTCTAAAGCGACGGACAAATACTTGCCCTTCTTCAAGACATTAAAGCAAGCCTTTGCTTGGACTGACGAATGCAAGGAAGCTTTTCAAGAGCTTAAGCGTTACCTGAGCAATCCGCCCCTCCTAAGTCCGTCCAAGGAAGGAGAAGACCTATATTTATATTTAGTAGTATCACCCATAGCCGTAAGTGCAGCTTTAATTCGAGAAGAAGACAAGAAACAACTCCTAATTTACTACGTCAGCCAAGTTTTTCAAGGTGCAGAAGCCAAGTACCCAAGGATTGAAAAGATTGCATTTGCATTAATAGTAGCTTCGCGCAAGCCGCTACCATACTTTCAAGCGAACCCCATCATGGTAATGACGGACCAACCCATCAAGAAGTCCATGAATAAGCCTGAGGCAGCAGGGAAATGGTCCAATAGGCAATCGAGCTTAGCCAATTCGACATCGAGTACCACCCCAGGACAGCCATTAAGGCACAGGCTCTGGAAAACTTCTCCATCGAGTTCACTCCTCCAGATGAGGACGGCCTCACAGACGAGACAGAACGATGGACGGTACAGACCGACGGTTCGTCCGCCTAAAAAAGGGGGGGAGTAGGGGTCGTCATAACCACCCTAGACAGCGAAACGCTTAGATAAGGAGTCCAACTATAATTCCCAGCCACTAATAATGAGGCTGAGTACGAAGGAATATTGACGAGGCTAAGGGTTGAAAAAGCACTGGGAGCTAAAAACTTGCTCCTCCAGAGTGACTCTAAGC
Source organism: Quercus gilva (assembly GCA_023621385.1). Lineage (NCBI taxonomy): Eukaryota > Viridiplantae > Streptophyta > Magnoliopsida > Fagales > Fagaceae > Quercus > Quercus gilva. Next base: position 56,482,954 of record CM042477.1, on the reverse strand, counting down.
TGGTAATAGGGCAAATAAAGGAGGAGTATGAAGAAAAGGAGGAAAGAATGCAAAAATACCTCAGGCTGATGAAGCGCTTGACACAAGAGCTTAATAGAGTCGAGTTCATGCAGATCCCCAGGAGCCCAAACATGATAGCAGACAAAATCGCAAAGCTAGCGTCGTCAGAGGAAGAATCAACGAGCATGGGCTTAGAGATGGAAGTCCAGAAACGCCTTAGCATTGAAGAAGTCTCTACATTTGCAATCTAGAGCATAGGCAACTAGATGACCCCAATCATTTCATTCCTCCAAGATGGCCATCTCCCACAAGACGTTGAGGAGGCCAGGAAGGTCAGGAAGAGGGCAGCCAGATTCATGATTCTGAATGACACCCTGTACAAAAGGGGCTTTTCTATGCCCTACCTGAAGTGCGTAGATAAGGAGAAAGCCAAGTATATTCTGAAAGAGAATCATGAAGGGGTGTGCAGAGACCACGCAGGCCCCAGATCCTTGGTAAGTAAAGTCGTCAGAAAAGGTTACTTCTAGCCTACTATGTAGGTTGACGCAAGGGAGCTCGTCAAGAAATGCGACAAGTGCTAGAGGTTCGGGAATGTCCAACACCTTCCAGCTGAGAGACTGACGACAATAGCCTCCCCTTGGCCATTTGCACAATGGGGAATTGACATCGTCAGCCCATTACCCTGAAGCAAAGGATAGGTAAAGTTCCTACTAGTCGTTATTGATTACTTCACGAAATGGGTTGAAGCGGAGACATTAGCAACCATCACTGAAGCAAAAATCCAGAGCTTTGTATGGAAGAACATAATTTGCAAATTTAGGATTCCACAGACGATCATATCAGATAACGGGCAGCAGTTCGACAGTCAGAATTTCAGAGATTTTTACTCAGGTCTAGGGATTAAGAACCAGTTCTCATCCCTAGGACATCCACAAGCAAACGGTCAGGCAGAGGTGACTAATTGGACATTACTTAAGATCATCAAAGCCAAGCTAGACGATGCCAAGGTGGTCTGGCCTGAGGAATTGCCCAATGTCTTGTGGGCTTACAGGACTACAGCAAGAACCCCAACTAGAGAAACCCCCTTCAAACTCACTTACGACACTGAGGTAATGATCTTGGTTGAGGTGGGAATGAGCAGTATCAGACAAGAAATGTTCCACGAGGACAGTAACGACGATCAGCTAAGAGTCAACCTAGATTTCCTAGACGAAGTCAGAGACTAAGCAGCTAACAAGATGACGAAGTATTAGCAGAAGATGGCCGATTACTACAACAAGAGAGTGAAGTTCAGATGACTCGACATAGGGGATCTCGTCCTACGCAGAGTTACCCCGGCGACCAAAGATCTTGCATAAGGGAAGCTCGGCCTAACTTGGGAAGGACCATACCAAGTCGTCAATTACTCCAGACAAGACAGTTACCACCTGGAGACCCTGGATGGACAGAGGCTCCCACGACCATGGAACATTGAGCACTTGAAGAAGTACCACCAATAGATGTAACAGACGATTGTACTTATTCTTGAAAGCAATAAAAGAACTATTCAGCCAATGTTGTAATATGAACGAACCTAGCAACTTAAAAATCAGAAAAAGAATGACAAAATCCCTCAAAATGGTGTAAGTCATAAAAAGAAAAAATGGTCAAGTAACAAGATTCCACCTAGATGGATGTAAGTTACTGACGAGGCCAAAGAATGACAAAATCTCTCAAAAGGGTGTAAGTCATAAAAAGAAAAAATGGTCAAATAACAAGATTCCGCCTAGATGGATGTAAATTACCGACGAAGCCAAAGAATGACAAAATCTCTCAAAAGGGTGTAAAAAGAAAAAATGGTCAAGTAACAAGATTCTACCTAGACGGATGTAAGTTACTGACAAAACCAAAGAACGACAAAATCCCTCAAGAGAGTTCAAGTCATAAAATAACAAAATGAACAGGAGTACAGGCAAGAAATTTGGCTAAGTACAAGGTAAGGACGTTGGAAGAAAAACTAAAGGAACAAAGATCACAAAGAAACAGGAGTATAGGCAAGTAAGTATGCAATTACAAATATAATTAAAAGCCCAAAAACATGTGTTAGTTACCATTTTTTCACATTAAAGCTAAAAACCCATAAACACTGGTTTAAAAGCATTATTCTCAAATTAGAATGAAAATATTGTTCTCAAAATAAACTTAAAAGGCCCAAAAACACACTGGGCACTTACCAAAAAAAAAAAGTGTGAAATAAAGTAACAGGTTCAGGTGTTTGCGACTGTGTCATCACCAGCTGGAGGAGGAAGAGCACTCTCAGGGGCATCACCATCAGGGGCTATAGAGCGGGAGGCCTCGTCAGCAGCCATCTCCTTGTTTACCTCTTCAAGGTCCATGTTCTCTAGATCTACTCCAGAAGGGTGCTTGGTGAAGTATCACCTCAAGAGCTCGAACCCTTTGAAGTACTAGCTGAAGAGCATAGTATTGTACGTTTCATTTTGCTGGAATCCCTCAACGGCCTTAGTAGTTATGGTTTTAATCTTCTCCTTGGTAGCCAGGAGTTACTTGTCTTTCTCCGAAGTTAACTGCTGTTCAGCTCTAAGATCGTCACTCAGGGTCTTGGCCTTTTCCTTGGTGAGGTTAGCTTCATTCATGGCAATTATCAAATCTTTCTTCAACTTCAAGTTCTCTGTCTCCAAGGCCGCCACCCAGGACATTGCAGACTCGACCTTGGCCTCTTGAGTAAGATACTCTGAAGTAAGGCGGAGGCTTCCCCCTAGCACCTAGGAGGAAAGAATCAGATCTCAGAACAAAAAAACAAAAAAACAAAAAAAAAAAAAAAACAAAAAAACAAAAACAAAAAAGAAAAAAACAAAAAAGGAGAGGGTATGAACTTGCACAAGTGCATTACTTGGACAAGCTTGTGGAGATGACAATCCACAAGCTCATTTGGAGATGAACTCAAGAATACCTCCATCTCCTCAGCAGTAAAAGTCTCCTGCGCTCTAGCCATCGCGACCTCAGTATTGTCCCAGACACTGGACAAACGAAAGTCAGCCTTCTCCTTCCCCTTGTCACTGGTCCGCTGCCTCTTCTGTTGGGAAGGGATTTCTTCAACTGGGGTAGTTGGAGAGGCCGTCCTCGTCATCTCGATGCTAGGAGTAACCGGGGTAGTAGGATTGACAGAGGCACCCTTGTCCATTATCCTCACATTTTTGGCCCCAAGATTGGAAAAGGGCTCGTTCTTCTTGGCCCTCATCCGGGCATACATACTTTGATTAAACTTCGTTGTCATTCCTGAAGAAAAGAAAAAAAGAAAAAAGAAAACACACTTGTGATCAAAAGTATATATGGATGAAAGGCAACACTGATGAGATTAACACTTACTCTTTTTTTCCTCAATATCAATATTGCGTAGGATGAAGGCAGACAGTTTTGGACCAAGGCAGTAAAAAGCAAGAGTCCGCCGGTCCACCAGGTCGTCGAAATCCTCAATCGTCGTCGCGTACTTGATCACCTTCTTAACACGCCCGTTGTACCTGCTTTTAGGCTTGGGCCGTCTATTAACTACATAAGACAATAGGCAACGAAGTTAGTGACGATAAAATGATCACGACAAAAATTAAGGGAATATGAGAAATAATGACGCACCTAAGTTTAGGGTACTCCATCGACGAAGCAGCCTTGGGAGATCACCCCAAACTTTGTTAGAGGGAGTCTCCCAATCATCCCTAGACACAAAGAAGAACCGGGACTTCCAGTATTTGAATGACGAAGGCAAATTCCGGACGATCCTAGTCCTCCTTTTCCATGGCACCAACTCATAATACCCATGCTCCTTAGACGACTTCAAACGGTACAAGTAGACAAGCTCGTCCACTCTGATCATATCTCTGTTCGTAGCAGCCAGCCATATCCCTATACAGCTAACCACTATCCTCCACGAATTAGGTATAAGTCTAACAGCTCCATAATAAATGGGTGGACGGGGAACCTAAGCCCACACAGGAAGGTAGCCTCGTAGAAGCATACCTCCTCGAGGAAGAAGTGGCAAGCTTAATCCTCTTCACAAGGTAGACGAACCCTAACCCTATTTGGGAACTGGAATCTATCCTTGAACCTAGAAAGTGTATCACCGTCCAAGCCACACACCTCTTTGAGAGCATGAAAATCCCTAACCTCTCGAGGAGTAGAGACGACAGAATCCCCCTCCATCGGATTGTCGTTAGAAGACAACTCAGTCTCGAGCTCACTAGATCTAACCTCAGACATTCTCTCCCTCTCACCTACCAAACCTTCAAACCAATTGATCGATTGAATAAGTTTAGGGAATAACTCACCCAATACTACACCTAAACTACTACCCTCAAAAACAAAATTCTCAACCAAAGGGAGAAAAGCACGGGAAGTATTTAAGGAAGCCCCCAAACAAGCAAACAAAAAGGAAATCGAAGGGCACACTACCCTAACCTTAGAGCTATTGACCATGAAAACTAAATGAAAACAGAAGGAGAAAGATGAATACTAAAAACCCCAAAACCAAAAGCAAACACAAAAAAAAAAAAAAAAGAAAAAAAAGAAAAAAAAAAAGAAAAAAAAGAGAAATCAGAAATTTATCATAGTCTATGTCCATGCCGTAAAAGAAAGCAGAGAAGGGAAAAAAGGCATACCTCAAAAAGGAAAATGCAAAGAACTCGGTCACTAAACGCACTGGCTCAAAGAAAATCACAGAGGAAAATCAAAGAGGAAGGAGCTCAGAGTAATGATTGGAAGTTTGGAAAATGAGAAGGGGAAAATGAAAATAAGGGAAGTTTAAAAACCAAGGCACAAAAAACTGAAATTCAACGGGAAACCCCAAGAGTCCCACAATTGAAGCATTAACTCCATTGGCCAAAACACACCACGTGGCCACGATACGTGTAGCGCCGCCACTATGCATTAAATGTGGAGCGAAATCCCAAGAGCCATGTCTAATCAGGAAAACCTTTCATCTTCTAATGGTCGTCATGACACGTCACGACGACCATAGAATCCGGGGGCAGCTGATGGGACTGACGAACTCAATTTACCTACACAATATTATCAAACATATTTGTCCACCTCGATGTGACACAGACAAAGACAGAAGGACCATTAATAAGAATATTCAATGCCAGGGGCGGTTACTAAACAGTTGGCAGACTGTTGGAGTCTCATCAAAGCCCATATTCATAAGCCTTGAGGTGTTACAAAAAGGGCACTAAAGCCATAGTTAAAGCCCCCAACGGCTAGGAACCTCAAAGCTGTATATATACACCTCAATCAGCTACATACCAGGTACATAGACACACCTAAAATCACTCACAGTCATTCTGATATTCTATTATTCTCAAAAGGTTTCCTTGTACTAACTTTGACATCGGAGGCGTTGTGGCAGATACCACACCGGTGACCACCTTGAGGGAGCCATTTTCCAATACTTGTAGTACACACAGAAGGACACAGCTCCATTTGGATGCATCCATGAATACTGACGATTTGCACTTCATCAACAACAGTCCAAGATACCTATCTTAAATGTCTGCTTACCCAACCAAAGATTATTTCTCCGATTTCATAGTGCCCAGATTATCATGGAAAACAGTTTAAGATCCCTATTTCCTGCAAAGTTGCAGCCAAGTAGATCGATGAAGCTTGTGCTTTGTCTCAGAGTACTATGGTTCCAAAGTGGGATTTGGTTCCAAAAATCTTCAAGTTTTGGGTAGCGGTAGAGGGCATGTATCATATCTTCTTGGTGGCCTCGACATATTTCACGAATACCAGAATTTTTACAAGCACACCAAAAGTTTTTAACTTTGCCAAGAACATTCAAACTCCAAATTGTTTTCCACAGTGGCTTCACAGTATCAGATTTACAAGGTCCAGGTTATTGACTTTGGTGCTTAGATTGTAGGAATCTGTATCCGGATTTGATAGTGTATGCTCGATCCGGATTAAAGTGTCACTTTGAAAGGATCGGAATAAGGGAATTTTTTTAATCACAGCTGCATCAAAACCATAGAAATAGTTTTCCAAGATATTCTCCCTCCATATCCGGTGTTCTTGATCAATAATAAGGAGACTCACCTTGGCTTCAGGTCATCCATCCAAAACTGGATAGATTTTTTTGGGTTTATTTTTTACTGGAAGCCAATTATCACTTTAAATTAGTATCGAATTCCCATCCAAATTAAAACTTATAAATAATTGTGAGTTTCATGCTTTATAATATTAAAATATAGAAACAAAGGTTATAAACAATTATAATAATTTTTTTAAAACAATAATCCTTTTATAAATATATATATTTTTTTCATTTATTTCAATTTAATTAAGAATAAAATGAATTAATTGAACTCCACGCAAACTTAATGTAATTGTTAGCTCTTTCTTATAGAGTTTTTATTCTAAAATAATAAAGGATCCAGCCCGCCTCTACACATCAGAGGAAGTGGATGCTGCTATCAAGGATATGATGCCTTTTAAGGTCCCTAGGTTGGATGGTAGGCCACCTTTGTTTTATCAAACCTACTGGACTGATGTTGGAATGGATGTTCATTAGGCAGTCTTATCATGTTTAAACTCGGGTGCTATCTTGAAATCTATAAATCATACTTTCATTACTTTGATCCCTAAAGATCATAATCCAGAAAAAGTCATTGATTTTTGGCCTATTAGTTTGTGTAATATTTATAACATTGTGAGTAAGGTGATTGCAAATTACCTTAAGCCTATGCTTAATTCCATTATTTCAGAACCTCAGAGTGCTTTTATTGCTGATAGATTGATCACTGAGAATATCTTAATAGCTTTTGAATCTTTGCATCACATGAAGACTAATTGTACAAGGAAGAAGGGTTTTATGGCTCTAAAGTTGGATATGAGTAAGGCCAATAATTGGGTGGAGCGGAGTTTTCTTGAAAAAATACTCCTAAAGATGGGCTTTTAAGCTTCTTCGGTGGCTTTAATTATGGAGTGTATTGCTATAGTTTCTTACTCCATCTTTGTTAATGGAGAGCTGAAGGGTCTAATCTCCCCTTCTAGGGGATTAAGGTAGGGTGATCTCCTCTCCTCCTATTTATTTTTGTTCTGTGTAGAGGGGTTGAATACTATTTTAAGAAAAGCAGCAATGGAGGGTGACATTGAGGGGTTTCTCTATGTAGGAATGGACCTAAACTTACTCACCTATTTTTTGTAATGATTGTCTTATTTTTTGCAGATCTACCTTGGAGGAGTGCCAGAAAATTCAGACGTTGTTGACCTATTATGAGGTGGCGTTAGGGCAAATGATAAACAAGGAGAAAATCACCCTATTCTTTAGCAAGAATATTGATGAACAGACATGGGAAGCTATCAAAGTTACCCTTAATGTATTAGCTATACAACACTATGAGAAATACTTGGGACTCCCTTCGATTATTGGTAGAGAGAAGAAAGCTTGTTTTACTAATGTGAAGGAGTACAAATCTGGGCAACAATGCAAGGATGGAAGGAAAAGCTTTTGTCACAAGCCAAGAAGGAGGTCATGATCAAGGCAGTTATCCAATCCATTCCTGCTTATTCGATGAGTGTGTTTAAACTACCAGATGTTTGTGCAAAGAAATAGAAACAATGATCCGTAAGTTTTGGTAGGGATAAGGTGACTCAAAAAAGATTCATTAGGTAAAATGGAGTTCTTTGTGCTTGCCAAAATCGGTTGTGGGGATAGGCTTTTGAGATATCCAAAATTCAACAATGCTTTACTGGTCAAAGGATCGATATGTGGAAGCATAGATGGCTCCCTGATCCTAGTTATAACAAAAATGTATCTCCAAGAGCAAAGATTGCAATAACTGAGGTTAGTGAGTTGTTTTACCCAAACACAAGAATATGGGATCCTAGCAAACTAGAAGAAATTTTCTATCCTTGGGAAGCTTCTATGGTGAGTCGTATTCAAGTTAGTGAGGGTTGTGGTCTGGCCTTTGATAGTGGATGGAGACTATTTTGTGAGAAGCGCATATCGGTTTCTAGCATCAACCGAGGCAAGTACTATCCCAAGCTCATCCACGGGTGCAGAGCAGCGAAGCTTGTGGAAGAACATTTGGAAAATACGGTGTTGCATAGCCTTTGGTTGTGTGATCAGGCCCAGTTTGTTTGGAAGTCGGATCTGGGCTTTGCTCCTTTATTTCAGAAAAAATATAGAAGTTTGATGACCTGATGGAGGAGGTGTTGCAAAGGTATTCTAAATATCGGGTTGCTTTATTTTCCACCGTGGCTTGGAGCTTGTGGCAGCGTCGAAACCAGCTTAAAGAGAAGCAGCCAAATTGGAGTCTTCATGAGTTCGGGAGTTGAGCGAAGGAGCTAGTTTTGGAGTACTTGGATGCGAATAAACATCCAACTCGGTCTACTCCTCGGCGTGATCAGGTGCGCTGGATTCCGCCATCTGAGCAGCACTATAAAGGTAATTTTGATGCAGCTTTCTTTGATGCTTTGAGTTGTGCTGGTATTGGAGTGATGTTTCGTGATCATATGGGTCAAGTAATCGCTGCTCTTAGCCAGAAGATTCCTCTAGTTCAGTCAGTGGAGTTGGCAGAGGCATTGGCAGCGCGTTGTGCAGTTTTATTTGCTAAGGAGCTCAGTTTGTTCAATGTCGAAATAAAGGGAGATTGCTCACGGGTGATCAATGCCTTGTATGTTTTGAGGAGATGCAGCACTTTGTATGGTCATGTGATTGATGAATGTAGGAGTCTAGGCATTACTCTTCGGTAATGTAAGTTTAAACATGTTCGAAGGGAAGAAAATAGATTAACTCATGCCTTAGTTAGAAGAGCAGTTTTATTAGTAGACACGGATGTATGGTTAGAATCTCTATCTAGTGATTTGGATGTTGTATTCCAATCGGATTTAGCTTAATGAAATTCACTTACTTTTTTCTCAAAAAAAAAATAATAATAATAATAAAGGACCCGAATTTAGATGCAATTTACTTAAATGCAATCTCTCTTTTGTTTTTGTTATATGTTATATAAATACATATATGTTCTTTTTTAGAGAATTTCAATCTATGGTGTCCACTCCTGATGATAACTCTTTATCATTAGATCAAGACATCAATTAGTTTTTTGTGTAGGCGGAGATTGAACTCTAATTTGTTTTTCAACTATAAGAGATTTTATTAGTTAAGCTAACTAGAACTCACAGATGCACATATGTTAATTATTAAACAAGATAAATGCACATAAAAAAAAAAAAAAAAAAAAATTGCATACGACTGCTACGGAGTGCTGCCCCTAAAAAATGAGGGACAAATTTGAAATCTGAGGCAGCTAGCAAGCTTTATAATGGGAATGGAATCTATTAGAAAAGGGAAAAAATATATATTATTTTGGTCTTTAAATTTTACAAAAAGTTTATTTTTCGTCTCTAAACTTTTAAATTTATTTTTTTTCATCTTTAAACTTTGTAAATTTTTTTTTAATAATATAGAGACTAAAATAGGGATAAAAAAAAAAATTTTTCAATAGTGTAGGGACTAAAAGTAAACTTTTGGTAAAGTTTAAGGGAAGAAAGTAAAATATTTTAAATATTTTAAGGACTAAAAACGATATTTTCAATACTTTAAGGACAAAAAATGAACTTTTTAGAATTTAGGGATAAAAATAATTTTTTTGTAAATTCTAAAGACCAAAATAGTATTTTACTTTTTTTTTTAAAAAAAAGAAAAGAAGTCTAATGGTCCGTTTGGATTGAAGGAGAGGGAGGGGGAGTAGAGTAGAGTATAGTAGATTTAGCACAAAATTAACTTATTTTTAGCCAACTCTGCTCTACTCCTCTCCACTTCCCCTCCTTCTCCTCTCCACTCCTCCTCCTTCTCCCCTCCATCCAAACAGACCATAAAAGTCGAAAATCAAGAAGCAAAATCTTTAAACATAGCGAAGCCAAACCCAAGTTCTCAAGCTTCATCAATAGTTAAGCCCCCTTTCCCCATTGGGCCTTTGTGAGCTGACATCAATCCCTTTAGACAGCGAAGCCACCGCAAGGAAAAAGCACTCATCACACTAGGATGACAAACACCTCACATTGCAACCGATGCAGAGACTTCTAGGGTCAGATCTGGACGACAATGGCAATAGCAACATCGAGTTATGACTTATTCAATTGACACTTTCTATACATTACATGACCAATTTAATTATTTCGGTTCTTGGTATTTTCAATTGAACCGGTAGTTTTCGGTTTTTGCTATTTTTGTTTGATTTTCTAGTTTTTGTTCATAATTGAAGTGGACTACTAGCTGGTTCATGGTTGAACTGCAGATTTTTATCCCTGTAAATTGAGGGAATTACATAGGATTGTCATAACTTAAAATATGAAAATGTTAGGTCCACAACTTGCTCATGTGGCAAGTTGTGAGTAGTGGACTGGTGACAAAAGTTGTGGTCCAAGCATTACTCCTCAAAAGAATCCTAAGTATTAACATGCCCGAAGTCTACATTAAATCACAATAATTGTACATAACTACTAAACACTTTTCTATACAAGTAAATCAATCAAAAACACAAGAATTTAAACATTAAAATCATACAAGTATTTTTAAGATCATATCCATAGAAGGTTGGGTTCATCCTTTACCTTTGCAAGGCTTCTAGCAAGCTATTACATGAAAGAAAACTCTAAGAGAACCTAATTTTATTTCTAAGGATGCAATCCTTTGAATTTTGACCTAAAGTGCCTTTAAATAGGCCAATAAATCCTATTACAAGTAGAATTTCCTTTTGGAAAAAAAATTTCTATAATTTTTCAATCTCCACTTAACTAACTTTTCTTGGCCCATTAAACTTCAAATTTGGAAATTTCATAGACTACAAAGTTGTATCCCTTTGAGTTTTCTTTCCAACTCAACTTAAATAAATATATGAGCTGAAAGTCAAGACCAAAATATTAAAATCTGTAATGTGTGGACCAAAATACTAAAATACTAAAAGTTATGTCCAAAATACTAAAAGTTGTGGTCCAAGCATTACTCCACAACATGGCATGCGCTTATGAGGAGTAATGCTTGGACCATGAAAAAGCACAAGCTTGTTAAAAGAGTAATTTATTGTTCCTAAATTTTAGACTTTTTCCTTTATCTTCTCCATTTATTGTTCCTAAGTTTTAGGCTTTTTGAACGTGAAGGGAAAAAAAAATCTTAAATTTTAGGAATTCTCTTTTTGAATTATTTAAAATGAAATTTGTTATTTGACATTTATGACCTATTTCTAAATGAAGTTGCCATTCATTGATGATGGTATTTTTGAACCACATAAAATTCCAATTGAAAGAGGTAAATCCTCTTATATATAGTATAGATAAAAGCAGAGACCTCATGCGAAAGTGCATGAGCTCCTGCCATGTGGCGCTCTAATATTTCATTTAGTATTTTTAACTTTATTTTCATTAAGATTTTGTTACTGTTATCTAAAATATCACATTAATTTTTTTTTTTTTAATTGTTATCTAAAAGATGGGATGTAGTTTAAAATTAAATTAAAATCAGACCAAACCTTATGAAAAGCCCAAGCTCACTTGTTATGTTACATATTATGACCCAAGCCTGACCTTTCCACAGTAACTTTTTCCCATGTTCTCCAAAATATGGGTTGACATTATAAAATAGGACACACCTTGTAGAAGACTCTTAAAGCCAACAAATTATATGTCTAGTTGTTCACTCAATTTCAATGACTGTAAAAGATAATTGTACACTTTAATTAGCCAAAATAATTAAATAATTGTGAAATTCATTTAGGCTATATATATTCATATTCTTAATTATGTATAGTCATAATAATTTTGATTCTTTTATACTTCCTTAACTTTATCTTGTACTACAGTAAATAGACTTCCTTAACTTTATCTTTTACTAATTTAGTCCATGAACTTTGATAATATTCGTATGACCCCTTTAATTCCCCCCCCCCCCCCCCCCCCAATTTATCCTACTTTTGTACCAAATCAATATGGGGAAAAAAATAAAATGAAGGGATCTTATTGCAACAACATAAAAGTTTAGGGGGGTTGTTGGTACAATATCAAAGTTTGTGTATTGAATTGGCAAAAATTAAAGTTAAGGAAGGTCTATTTGTTATAGTACTAAAGTTTATGTATTAAATTAGTTAAAATAAAAATTCATGCGGTGTTAGGGCATTTTACCCAAGTTTCAAATTGACATGCGAGCTATTGTAGATGAAAAATTGCAACTATATAACTATGACCATCAAACCAGTATAAGGCATATCATATATAGTGTTTGTTTAGTCCTAAATCAGGGAAGAAACAAATTTGGCTGCCTTCGTATTTTAATTTCTTATATCTCACTCAAGTCCTTATAGGGTCACAAAGTGATAGGAAAATTTAGACAAGGAAAAACGGGCTGGTTGGGTCGGGTCAATTGAGTTGCGGGTTAAAACAGGTCATTTTAAGCGGGTTAAAAAATGGGTTCGGGTCGGGTCAACCCGTATTTTTCACATGATTTATTTATATATATATATATATAATAACATGTATTTGTCATTTGGAAAGTCATGCAACAAATTATTTGATGTAAAATGCACTACTTTGAATTTACCACTTATATTAAGAATGAACTCAGTTAAACTTATTAATACTTATTCAATAATTTCAAAATTATACAAATCCTAACATTGCTATCTAAAACAAAATAACACAAAGATAAGTAAAACAAATATACAAGTTTTATTTCTACACAATATCAACATCCCAAAATATAAAACAAAATTTCAAATGACTTATTGGATAACTCATTTGACAAAGAATAAAAACATATAAGAAATTTACAATCTTGAAAATTAATTTTATAATCTATTATCAATTGTGGTTAACACTCTATTTCAATTTGAAATATACATTAAAGTTTGATTGTTTACTTATTTATAGATGGTATCTTTTATAAATATCATATCATTGTTAAGCAACACACACTCTAGGAAATATCATAATTTATTTTAAAAAGCCGTTTATTTTGGACATAAATTGTTAAAAAATAGGTCTAAGCATTCATAATTTATGCTAATTTGATACTTTGGCTTCACTATTTTCACACTTGTGAATGTTTCTCACACATGTCTACAATTTTAAATCTATGTTTTTAACTCTACTGTAATCAGATTATCTTGGCATGTACTTTGCTATTTGATATCTAAAAATCTTTACTCATTACAGAATGCTCAACCATTCATCTTTCAATTAATTTGCATGCAGTTATGTAAATATCTTAATTGTTTCTTTGAAGCTCACAACAAACAATTAAACTATTATTGTCTTAATTTGATTATTTTTTTACCAAAAAAAAAAAAAAAGTTTTAAAAAATGGTTCAGGTTTGGGTCGAGTCGCTGGTCGGGTCGGGTTGGCCCACAAAAAACACGGGTTGGGTCACCAGTCAACCTATTTTTGCTTCTGGTAAAAAAAATCAGGTTCGAGTCGGGTTGGGTCGAGTCAGAAAATTTTGACCCATTTTGCCATGTCTATGAAAAATTTGTGTCTTGAATTTTTGTTCTGATCTAACTTTATTGATATTTCTATTTCTTCCTATCCCTCTTGGCACCTCATATTTATTAGTCTTTTGGCCAAAATAAAAATACAAAAGGATACGTATTGTTCCACTCTATCTAAGAAAATTATGATAGAAAATTTGAAATAAGCATATCTAAGAAAATTATGATAGAAAATTTGAAATAAGCATAACAAGATGAAGTTATTACTTATTAGTCTCATGGTAGGGATTTAAAATGGATATTCTTGTAAATATTATTTTTATTTTTTATTTATTTTGAGAAACAAACACACACAAAAGAGAGAAGGAAATAGGTTCTAGCACAAAGGCACACCACAATTCCACTCAAAAGCCATAGTAAATTTTGACTTCTAAAAGCTCATATTTCGATTGGACTGATTTGCAGCACCTTTGTGTTCATTTTTATTTTTCTAAAAATAAAATTTTATATTGCTTAGATTTAACAATTTTATATGGTCAAAAAATGTTTATATATATACATTTTGTTCCAATCCATAATGAAAAAAAATAGACTTAAAAAATTCTTAAAAAGTTCTAAACAATTAATTAGAAAATAAAGTATTTCTCAAAAAAAAAAAAAAAAAGTAGATTTAATCTCTTAAAAAGTTCCAAAAATTTGAAACAAATATTGTCTAAATAATGTATCCTTTACAATATTGCCTAGTTTATCATGGTACTTAAGTAGATTGTCATGAGTCTGAACCCTCTAGCTCTTATTTAAAATATTAAAAATCTCAATCATTTGACCCCACTTATTTAGAGGAGAGTTTTGGCTAACACGCAAGTGCAATATTAAAATAATGATTAATGGTGCATAAAATTATATATATCTCGAAATTAACCCAAAATCAGATTCAACTTTTCTAAAAATTAAAAAAAAAAAAAAAAAATCAGATTCAACTTTCAAATGGATGTCTATGTGAGGAAATTAGGAAAAAGCATATTTACAGTAAGGGGATCATGCAAATCCAATACTCACCTACAAGGAAGGGTACTTAATGCAAATCTGTCATCTATCTTAGGAAGGTGTTTATTGTAAAAATGTTATAAAAATGTTGTAACATATCATTTCTCATTTTTTAATAATTAAATGATTAAATTTACTATTTCCTATTAATTTAAACTTTAAAACAATTGTTCAGTATTAATTATTACTTAGAAATCCATTTTGTCCATTACGTGGATTAGCCTAGATGGAATGGTCAACAAAAGTTACCAACCGTTTATAAGTCAATACATTTTTCATTTAGTTTATACTAGTTTTTATTTGATTTTGAATTCAGGAGAGTAGTTGTAGAAACTGACAAACTTTATATTAATGACCATTAATTAATCTATGTAAATGAAATATTTTAGCTATTGAAAATTTTGGTTATAGAAACTTCCAAGGAAATGATGATGGGGTACATGATCCTGCATGACATCAAGCCATCAACAATTACGTTACTCAAATGATGATGGGTACATGATTCAGCATGACATCAAGCCATCAACAATTACGTTACTCCTTTTTTTTTTTTTGTTGATAATCCAACAATTACGTTACTCAAATGATGATTTGGGTGGATCATGCATGACATCAAGTCATCAACAATTTACAATCCTATATTTATATTTATTTATATGTCATAAAGTCATTGACTACGACTAATTAAATTGGCAAAACTTTTAGTGCATCAATATAAATAAAAAGCCTTGTACGTTCTTCTACCTTGTCAACTATTCATTCATTCTTCACAACTTTCGCTACAAATTTTCAAACAGACAGAAACACATACACAGATACACAGACTAAAAGACTCCATTGATTGATTAATGGCTACCAAAGTTTATATTGTGTAAGGACTTCTCTCTCTCCCTTGTTTCGTTTGTCTTGTACACGTACATATGTCATTCTCTGCTTTCGTTGTTCTGCTTCTAAATTTGGGTTATATATATAATTTCGTTTTTTAGAAGAAACCAATAATTTTTTTAGTTCCTCACTAATTAGTACCCCTCTAATAAAATTCATGTAATGAAAATAAAAATTCTCGACGCTCAAATGATGAGTTGGATTTGAAAAAAAAAAAAAAACGAACAGATTTGATTTTTGTATTAGAACGGATTGGTTTTCTTGATATTGGCAAAATTTGTATGTTGTAACTTGTCCAAGTTTTGTGAATGTTATTTTCATATCCTAAAGGTCTGTTTGGTTTCTTGAGAAAGAGCTTTTAAGGCTTTGCTTGGCATTGATAAATTTTTTTACCTTTTGTACTAGTAGAAATCTGTAGATGTTAAAGTAATTCCTGATTTTTTTATTTTTTTATTTTTTTTTTGGGAGGGGGGGACTGGGCTTAGAAAAGAAGAAGCCAAATTAAATAATCAATTTACAACTTCTTCGTAGTTTGTTATGTTAAATTGTCGATTCTCCCAAAAGTAGAAGCTATTGAAAAATGGTAGATTTAATCATTTAAATTTACCATGTTATATTACTTATTGTTTCAAAAGTTAAATTATCAAAATTTTGAAAAAATTGGTAATTTAACATAGTATCAAAGCGAGAAATCTTAAGTTCAATCATTATCTTTAATTTTACTTCTCATTTAAAATGTTAAAAATCTCACGTGTTGGGCCCCATTTATATAGAGAAGAGTTTAGACCTATATGTGAAGAAGGGTGTTAAAACTATGATAAAATGATTAAAAATTCACAATTTTCCCACTTCATTTTTTAGGACAATTCGTAATTTTACATGTACAATGCCAAATTCAATTCTATTAATTACATCAAGAGGCTAAGACATGCAGATGCAGTGCTGTTCTTTAGCTTTAATGCATCATATCCAATGTTTACTAAAAAAGTAATAAAAAAAAAACTGTATCATATCATAAGTACCTGCACCTTGTTAGCCTTGGTTGTAAATTTTGATGAGGTCAGCGTGCTTTTAAATAAGATTCTTTATTGATTATGAAAAAAAAAAAAAAAAAAAAAATCTTGTAAAAAAAAATAATAAAAATATAGTAGAATAAAAATAATACCGAAAGAAACAGATTTATAGTACAGGGCCCCAATATTTTTCGTGCTTCATGTTGCATATAATTTCCTAGAGATGGTTGCCTAAAGTGAAATGACTACATTATGCTATGGAGTAGCCACACATGAATAAAAAAATTGTGATTGTGAAACCTGAACTACCTTTCGAAATCATGTCTGAAAGAAAATTGGAGGACCATCGCTTTTTTTAGAGCTTGAGGTCCCATATCTCAATTGTACTCATCATTATTGAGATTAGTTCTTGCCACGTATGGGTCCTTTGCTCTCAATCCTTTCCTTCACCTGTTCCCTTATGAGAACAGCAATTTAATCCTCCGTTTTAACAACTCCCAAATGCTTTATAGGAATGGTTTTTATTTCATGTATTGTTATGCTTCAAGATGAATTCATCACCATCGGAAAACTAGGTAAATTTAAATTTGGCTTTCTTTGTAGCTGACTTTATAAATTTTGAGACCAAAGCTTGGTTGTCAATGTTTGAAGACCACAACTTAGGAAATAACTGTATTAATTTTCAAAGTGTATTGCACTAGTATAAATCTGAGTGAAGTAATTGAAACTTTCCTGATGAATGGTGCAGTTACTATTCTACTTATGGACATGTTGAGAAGCTGGCTGAATTGATAAAGAAAGGAGCTGAATCCGTGGAAGGAGTAGAAGCAAAACTGTGGCAGGTGTGTGATTGTCATTTTAGTCATTAGCTTTTTTGAACTCAAAGGTTAAGATGTGTAATTCAATAGTATTTCTTAGTGAGAACATTGGCTACTACAGTTCATAGAATTGTTGCAATTTGAATGAATATACATAGCTATTGACCGGTACCTAATTTGGCAAGGGCATCTGCACATATATTTGATTCTCTATATATAGGTTTTAATTCTTTAGCATGAATTCTGTAAGGCATCTAAGAATTGAATTGGACTGTCTTATTCAACAACGTTTCTGCACTGTAGCTTGCCTACCAAGAAACATTGGTTAGGGGAAAAAAAAATTAGAATATGGAATCGGTATTGTCTTCTGCAAAAATTAGAATGTCTTAACTTGATGAAATATGTCTGGCTCTCTTGCAGGTACCCGAGACATTGTCTGATGAAGTTCTTGGGAAGTTGGGAGCACCACCAAAGAGTGATGTACCTGTCATTACTCCTGGTGAGCTTGCTGAGGCTGATGGTTTCCTTTTCGGTTTCCCAACTAGATATGGAACGATGGCTGCACAATTTAAAGCCTTTATAGATTCAACTGGATCGCAATGGAGAACTCAAGAGCTTGCAGGCAAGCCTGCAGGACTTTTCTATAGCACTGGATCACAAGGAGGTGGACAAGAGACTACCCCGTGAGTTTTAATTTCACAAGTTTCACATCTATTAATTTTTAGGTATTGTTAATATGTACCAATCACAATTGACCATATCAACAGTTGTGTAAAAAAATTTGTGAAAAATACCTCTTAACTAAGAAATTAACATATTGTTGTCCTATTGCTTTTTATTGGAAAACAATGCAGCTTGACAGCCATTACTCAGCTGGTTCACCATGGAATGATTTTTGTGCCTATTGGGTACACATTTGGAGCTGGCATGTTTGAGATGGAGAAGGTGAGAGGTGGCTCCCCATATGGTGCAGGAACTTATGCCGGGGACGGATCAAGACAGCCTTCTGAGCTAGAGTTGGACTTAGCTTTCCACCAGGGAAAGTATTTTGCTGGCATTTCAAAGAAACTCAAGGGAGCAGCTTGATTTTATCCCTCACCATATATACAACATGTCCCATCTCAGAAATTGTTTTCATTTCCCTTGTTGTATTAAAATTATAATTATGTGCTTTGCTGATTAGTTTCCCGTCCATTTGCCTTGTTTGTGATCAAACTATATTTGATTTTATCTCAGAAATTGTTTCCCTTCCTTACAGTATTTGTTGTGTGTATGGCCAATATATGCAAAGTCAAGTTCTCTTATTAACTTATTGGACCATGCTGTATGCGTATGCAACTATGCATTAGTTTTGTGGCTAACATGGAATAAAAGAACTTGTTATTGCAACATTTTTTTTAATGTTTTGACTAGGAGATGTAGAATCCAAAAATACCAAATCACACTACTGTTTGAAAAGAAGTGCAGCAAAATGAGCTCTGCCCATTTGCATTTGAAGATGGAGATGAGCAACATTTGATAATGCCAATTTTTTTTTCTCCCTCGTACTCAGAAAATATGGGCTGGATTTATGGGTCCCTTACATCTTTAAATGCATCACATTTGGTTGCCCATAACTGACGTGGATGTTTCAGAATATTCTCAAAATGACTAGCCCATGTGAAGGTGATAGATAACCTTTTGTTTTATTCTCAAATGATTTTAGATGGAATGATACACCAGTCTTAATGATGTTTTTGATTCTCCACTACAAGCTCTCATATGATCCATCCTTTTCATTTTGCAGAAAATTTGTTTTGCCCCAATCCCTACCCAACCTAACCTTTAAGTTTAGAAATACTCAACCCAATCTTAAAACCAACCAAACCCAATTGGATTGGACCAGGTCATCAAGTTGGGAATATGCTGTTGGGCTTGGACATGGCTGACTGAGTGGATCAATCTTTTGTTAAGGTTCACTTTCACAAGATGACCATGGAATATTCTAACTGGCTAGTGAACAAAATTGTGGATAAGGAGGCTGACATGTCTTCTATGAGAAAGCAATTTCTTAAAGATAATAAAGACAAACATGAGGACAACAGCTATGAGTTTAAAAGGAGAGACAAAGATGACAAAGTACCTACCATAGATGGAACCAACGAAAAACCAAAGGATAAAATACTGAAGAAAAAATGGCTCTTATTTTTTGGCTTTGAACACGTTTATTTTAAAAGTTGATGTGAAACTCTTAGGTTTAGGAATTATTTAGGACTTTCGGGTTTAGGGTTCTGTTTAGGGTTTGATTTATTTAGGTTTTGGCTTTTTATGGTTTGGTTTTTTTTTTTTTTTTTTTTTTTTTTTTAAGAGTTTGGTTTAGGGTTTGGGTTTTGAAGTTTGTGTAATGGCATGGTTTAATGGAATGGTTAAATTTTGGGCAACAATTTTTTTCTTTTTTGTGCTTGATGGGTAAATGGTGGGTTTGGGGAAGTTGTGACCGAACTAATGTATGGTTGCCTACGTACCTCCTTGGCAGAAGGATCAGGTCATCACGTAGTTCATTTTATTTGCCCTAACTTTTGCCTAGGTTGCCCTTTCGAGTTTTCAACCTAGCAAGCTCTCTCACTCTGCTTTTTCCTTTTTCTTTTTTCTTTTTCCTTTTTTTTTTTTTTTTTTTTTTTTTTAAATTTCTCTCCTTTTGCGTAGATCTCCCTTTCGAGTTTTCAAACTACCTCTTTTTTTTTTTTAATACCTAATTTTTGCCTAGACCGCCCTTTTGGGTTTTCAGCCTAGCGAGCTTTTTTTTTTTTTTTTTTACTGAACCTAGGAAGGAAAATAACATAATTTACAACCACTTTAGACGTGGAGTTTTTAGACTACCACCTCAAACATGGTATTTCTTCAATTGGTCCATATTGGTTGGCTTAGTAAAAGGGTTTGCATCTAAGTCCATCAACCTTACCGCTTCCCTAGAGTATATTTGCTTGATAATGTATGGACCTGCCCAATTTTGCTTGAACTTCTCGTTTGTTTCTTAAGTCGGGGCTTGAATCTCCTTCAGCGCCAAATCTCCTATCTTCAGATCTCTAGCTCTTACCTTCTTGTCAAAAGCTTTTCTAAGTCTCCTTTGGTAACCTTGAATGTGATACAAGGCCTTGAGTCTTTTCTCATCCATCATGCATAATTGGTCATATCTATTCTACAACCAATCTACTTCGAGGATTTCACTCTCTAATACTGTTCTCAATGAATGAATACCCATTTCAATGGGAAAGATTGCCTCCATCCCATACATCATTGAATAAGGAGTGGCTCTTGTGGAGGACCTAATTGATGTCCTATACCCCTAAAGTGCATAGGGTAACTATAGATGCCAATCCTTGTAGTTATTCATGCTTTTCTTCAAAATTCGCCCTATGTTCTTGTTTGTAGCTTCAACTGCTCCGTTGGTCTGAGGGTGATAGGGCGAGGATTTGTGGTGCTGAATATTGAACTGTTGAAGTAGCTTCTCTGTTTCTCCCTTGAAATGCAACCCATTATTTGAAATAATTTCATGCGGTGCCCCATATCTACAAATGATATTGGTCTGAATGAACTGTGTAACTTTCTTTGAGTTCAAAACCTTATATAAGGCAGCTTCTACCCATTTAGTGAAGTAATCAATAGCAACAAGTATAAATTCATGGCCATTGGATGCCGTTGGGTGAATCTTCCCAATGATATCTATTCTCCATGTAGAGAATGGCCAGGGTGAAGCCATGGTATGTAATGGCATAGGCAGCATGTGCTTCAGATCTCCATGGACTTAGCACTAATAGCATTTTCGAACATAAGTTACGTAGTCTGCTTCCATAGTAGTCTAGTAATAACCTTGTATTATTATCTTTCATGACAGCATGTGTGCATTCATATGTGGCCCATAACTTGACTCATGAACCTCCTCAATTATTTGTTGTGCTTCTTTGGCAGTCATGCAAAGGAGATGAATTCCATCATATAATATTCTATAAAGCCTTTCACCACAAATAATGTAATTAGTGGACAATCTTGTAATGGCCAATTGGTCATTCTTATCTATGGACTTTAAAAATGTGTCCCATCCTGGAGGTATTATAAGATAACTGAATACCATTTACCTTCCCTATTCATTCCCTTATCTCCTTCTATTGACATACAATAAGCTAGCTTTTCTTTTTGTTCCACCATTATTGGTCGAGCTTCATCTTCCTTAGGTCCATTCATCATGGATGCCATTGTTGCTATGGCATCTTCAATTTGATTCTACATTCTGGGCATATACTAGTACTTGATTTTACCAAATTTTGATGCCAACTTCTGAAGACATTCATGATACGACATTAGCTTTTCTTCCTTGATATTCCATCCACTAAATTTGAGAAATTATCAAGGCTGAATCACTATATACTTCCAACTCTTTCACTCCAAGCCCCAGGGCCACTTGTAACCTCATAATGCAAAGCTTCATACTTAGTGGCATTATTAGTGGTAGGAAAGTTAAGCCTACCAGAGAATGAGATATGTGTCCCTTTTGGAGAAATTAGGAGAACTCCAATACCACTTCCTTTCTGATTAGTGGCTCCATCAAAATACATCTTCCACAATTCTAACTCTATCCCTATGATATTTTCATCTAGAAAGTCCCCTTGGATTTCTTCGGCTCAGCTGTGGGTTAAGTGATCAGCAATTGCTCTTCCCTTTACAAACTTCTGAGTCACATATTTAATATCAAATTCTAACAGAAGCAAAACCCATTTAGTTGTTTTTCCATCTTGCACGGGCTTTTCCATCAGATATTTCAAAGGGTCCATTCTTGCAATCAACAAAACCTTAAAAGCAAGCATGTAATGCCTGAATTTTGGGTTGCCCATACAAGTGCTACACACTTTTTCTCAAGTGGTGAATACTTCTCCTCATAAGCCAATATCTTCTTGCTGATATAATAAATTGCATTCTCTTTTCTAGACTCCTCTAGGTACCAAGCAAGCAAAGCCCCCATTGTTGTATCCATGGTTGTGAGATATAGCAATAATGGCTTTTTAGGTGCTGATGGAACCAGTATTGGTGGCTTCATCAAATAGCTCTTAATCTTCTCAAAAGCTTCTTGGCATTATTCATTCCATACCGTGGGAACTTCTTTCTTGATCAGTCGGAAAAGTGGCTCACATATCATGGTGAGCTAGGCTATGAATCTGCTTATGTATTGTATCTTCCCTAAAAATCCTCGAATCTCATTTTCAATCCTTGGAGGCTTCATCTCCACAATTGCCTTGATCTTGTCAGGATCTACTTCAATTCCCCTCTAACTTACCATAAACCCCAACAGTTTTTCGGAGATTATGCCAAAAGTGCACTTCTTTGGATTCAACCACAACTTATAAAATTGGATTGTTTCAAAGAACTTCCTTAAAGCTAGTATATGCCCTTCACGGTCTCTGGAATTCACTATCATGTCATCTACATAATTTTCTACTTCTTTGTGTATCAAATCATGCAATAGAGTAGTGGCTGCATGTTGGTAAGTAGCACCAACATTCTTAAGGCCAACTGGCATGACCTTGTAGCAATACGTCCCCCATAAAGTTATGAAGGAGGTTTTCTCCGTATCTTCTAGAGCCATCTTTATTTGATTGTATTCTAAAAAGCCATCCATAAAGGACAGCAAGGTATGTCCTACTGTGTTATCAACCAGGATGTCAATATAAGGCAAGGGGGAAAATCATCTTTCAAGCTAGCCTTATTAATTTCTCTGAAGTCTACACACATTCTCACATTCCCATCCTTCTTTGGCACTGGAACCACATTAGCTAACCATTCTAGGTAGTTGACCACCTTCAGAAATCTTGCATTGTACTGTTTCTCAACTTCTTCTTTGATCTTGAGAGTTTACTCTAGCTTCATTCTTCTCAGCTTTTGCTTGACTGGCTTCATGGCTGGATCTATCGAAATACAATGTTGCACTATATCTGTATCGATCTCGGGCATGTATTCGTATAACCATGCAAATACTTTGAATTCTTTTAGCAGTGCGACTAATGCATCTTTCTCAAAGTAGGTTAAGGTGTTGCCCATTTGTACCATCATAGGTTCATCATTAGTTCCCAGGTTAACAGGTTAGGTTTCTTCTTTTATAGGTTCTACACGCCTTTATTTTAATTCCTCATTATTAAAAGTTTCTTTACCAATTACTGAAATAAAAACATTCAAAACCAATAAATAAGCAGAATCAGAAATCACATTATAAAGAATAAAGTTCTTTAGAGACTTAATAGGAACAGACTCTATAGGAACATGATCACAAATAGACTCAACAGGAACAACAATACTAGCAGAAACAAACTCAATAGGGATAGAGATAATGTTTTTGGCAAGAGTGAGTGGCTCAACGATCTTGATCTTCTCCAAAGAGTTTTCCATGAGGTGGGCAGCTCCCTCTTATGCCCAATTCTTTAACTCGGTTGTGGCTTCAACAATGGCGGCTAGCTCCTAGTGAGTCTCTTCTTCCCTCAGCATTAGTACCATAGGATCTTCATCCATATAATCTGTGTTGTCACCATCAACCTCCATATCTATGGGCTTGTCAAATACATAGGCATCCAAGCGCTCTATATTGTCCATCCACTCCCTAAATAGATCTTGCTTCCCTTTGTTACCTGGCCGGAAGTATTAGGAGAAGTATTCTAATTAATTCCCTCCCATTCTCTCATCTTCATCATCAAAGTCCTCTAGAGTTAAGTTTCTGAAACTGTGGATCATTAGCTCTCTGTCTAGTGTTGCCAACCTAACATTTATGCCATCTTCTTCCTCAATGTATGGGGTTAGTGAGCCAAATTCTGAATTGTGGAATGACCCTAACTCAAGAATTTCTCTACCATGCTTGTCATATTGAGGGCCTAATCTTGAACTAACATTAATAATGCAGCTCCAATCCGAGGGCCGCTTATAGGGGAAATCATCATAATCTATACCTTCTTCTGCATACTCCTTTATATCTTCATCTTCAACTTCTACATCACCTTCTATATCTCAATCATAGTAGTATACATCATTATTAAAATGGTCTTCATAGAAAGGTCCTACATCTTCATCCTCTCTATCATTAGGGGGTTCTCCCCTATCATTGCCACTATATTGGCTATCATAGTCTTCACTACTACTGTTGTCACTATCACTATCATTGTTGTTATTGTCTCCACTATCTCCACTGTCACAACTACTGTTGTCACTACTATTATCACTCTTGTTGTCATTACTTTCATCATCATCACTAGGGTCTTCTCCCCTTTCCTCATCTTCATCATCTGTTGTTTTGACTTCATATGGGCTTTTCAATGCATGTTGGCAAGCCTCCCAGTACTCTTCTTCTTCTAAATTGCAGATGGCATCTCCTAAAAGCATGGTCATTGCATTAAGATCCATGTAATCAGCCTAATAAGTTGGGACCCAATTTGCGTCTTCCTTCTTTAGTTTTGGAAGCTTCTTGTCACAATTGAAGAACAGCTTAAATCCAAGCACCATAGTTTTCAACTCAAGATTGTATCTCGGTTCAGGAAATCCCCAATAGCGTTGACTATCTCCAGCTTTGACAAACTTTCTGTTCAATATAAGAGTGTAAGGCCTCAGGGGTTCTGAAGGACAAGGAAGTCCCTCTACTTTGGCCTTTACACGGACCATCCTCCTCACCTCCATTTCTAACAAGTCATCATTAGTAGGTTTATAATCTAGCCCAAAAGGTGGTGTGGTAGTAGGAATTATCGAAACTTGAGCAATTGCCTCTTTCGCAGTCTTTCCTAAGTTCATCCTTGGAAGATAATTCATTTTCCTCATCATTACAACCACATTGTTATTGCTGTAACGAGCAAAGTCCATGGGAATCCTTTCAATCTCTTCTTCTCTTCTTCCACAACCAGGCTTCTCAATTTCAAAGCTATCCAAGGTTAATGGCTCCTTCTCAGAATTGATGCCAAAAATGGGCTTTGGTATGGTCTAAGTATTGCCATATATGGTAACTATGGCCCTTTCATGCGGGAATTGAACCTTTTGGTATAGGGATGAAGGTACAGCCTCTATATCATGGATCCATGGTCGCCTAAGGAGTGTATTAAAGCATGAAACTATATTCAATACTTGGAATTCTACTTTCTTAATCATCGGCCCTATAGTGAGCTCTAGTGTCACAGTTCCCAAAACCTCTCTTCTACTATTGTCATATGCTCTCACATGCTGATCAGTTGGCACAAAATCCTCAATGCTTAGGCCAGGTAACTTGTGGTCTTTAAAGGACACACATTTAAGGCACTTCCATCATCGATTATGACCATTGGGATCCTCTTGCCTTTGGCATCTACAGTAATGTATAATGGGTCATTGTGGTACTTCCCTTTCTTCATAAAATCTTTGTCAGAGTAGGAAATAGTAAGTTCCCTACTTATAGACCTAATCATAGCATTCAGATCTTAAAAAGTAGTGGTTATAGGGATTTGGATTTGATTGAGAAGGTCTACCAAATTCTGGCGGTGCTTGTATGAGGCCATGAATAAATCCTATAAAGATATATTGGCTTGCATCTTTTGCAATTACTTGAGGACCTCATCCTCTTCATTGGGTGTTTGTTGGGTAGACTTGTTCAAGGCCTCTATAGGGTTGTCTTTCTCCAAAAGTGGGGGGTTTGAAGTGTCCTCCCCCTTGTGATATGGGCAATTTTTGATGGATCATTTGCTTTAGTGTCTTGGGGTTTGAAGTTTCTCTCCCTGTATGTGGATGTTGGGTCATCTAATTGGGGTTTGAAGTGTCTCCCCCCATATGTGAATGTTGGGTCATTTGGGGCTTCTATAGCATCTTCACTTCATATGTCATACCCTGCAGTAGATGTCATACCCATCAGCTCTTCCCAAGTCATCATAAAGCACTCGGGTAGGTCGTAAATCAATTCAAACGGGTCCTCTTCTCCTTCTCCTTCAGACATCAAACAATTAATCCTCAGTCCTCTCCCAAAATTATCATTAGGCAAGAGATTATTGGTGATACTAGGCCTTGTAGGTGGTGCAATCACCTTAGTATCTATTAAATCTTGAATTGCATGACGAAGGTTATAACACTTGTCAATGTCGTGGCCTGGGCCTTGATGGTAGGCACACCTTTTACTCACATCAAACCTTGCAGGTAGTGGGTTTAGGACTGATCTTGGGTCTAAGGATTTTAGTAACCCTTATGCTTTCAGTCTTTTAAACACTTGACTTATTGGCATATACAATTCGTGAAATTCCCTCCTAGGCCTTGAAGGTGGCCTATGTGATATTTTCATTAGGGCAATAAGTTGGTAGGGATTGTTTATATATATATATATATATTAGAGACCTCTGTAGTTTTAGAATTCGACCCAAAATTCTTTTTAAACTTAGATGTATCCTCATTTTTTATGGTGCCATTATTTATTGCATCCTCAATTTAGGTACTAGCTGCAATTAAAGCCTTAAAATTTGGGAAGTATTAAGCAAACAATTATTTATAGCATATATAGGTAACAAGCTTTTTACAACCATGGTTAATTGCTATTCATCATCGGTGCAGCTTTGGACCTCCACTTGGTAATGAAGGTAGAGAAGGACTCTTTTAGCTCTTGTTTAGTGTTCTCCAAATCTCTCCTTGTAAAGTCCACTTCTATATTGTACTTGTATTGGTTGTGAAACTCCCTACAAATGTCTTCTCAGTTTCTTGCTCTATTATCTTCAACATTGAGGAACCACTTGAGAGCGGCTCCAGTCAAGGTGTTTTTGAACATTTGTGCCATCATTTCTTCAGTAGTCCCCAAGGGCTGCATAGCCTTCATGTACATCTTTAGGTGGGATTTGGGGCAGCCTATACCGTTGAACTTGTCCAAGACCGACATCTTGAACTTAAGGGGCAATCTCACATCTGGGAAAGGCAAGAGTGACTGGTAATCCATGAGGTCCTCCATCTTGCGGGCCATTTTGATCATCTCCTCCATCTTATTTTCCTCTCATTAATCTTCTTCTCACCCTCTAGGATAGGAGGATTCTGATCGGTCTTGTTTTCCTCTTAGCTTCGCTTCAAGTTTTGAAACTAATGTACGATAAGATTCATGTCCTCTCTCAACTGAATTTGGCTTGCTACCATGGTGTTTAGTAGCTTTTGAGGGTTCATTGGCTCTTTAGTGTTTGGGTGCTCTTCCCCTTTTGCCATGGTGACAAAGTCTTCGGGCTTCTTATGGCTTGGGCTATCTTGTAAGTCAAGCACAGGATTGAGATGTTGTAACTGCGAAGTGCCTTCTATACTAACAGGCCTTAGCACTGGGATAGGCTTGGAACTGGAACTGCTAGCTTGGCTGTCGTTCTTGGATTTTCTTTAGAGTCTTCCTTTTGATCTTGACCAATTTCTTCCTTAAGAAAAGGCTTGGTTGGGTCAAACAAAGCTAGGTCCCTATCTATATTAACATGTAGGATGGGTTTGTCGTTTTATTGTTTTCTATATCTAGGATGTTACACCTCCTAACTTGTAATGTGATAAACATTACGTTGGTCCAAACGGCATGGTCTATCCTTTGTAGTCAACAAGAAATGATCCAGTGACTTTGGGCTATGAGTTGGTGAGCTTACCACTAGGTACCCGAAACTAATAAAGACTACTGATCCATAGTTACTACTACTGTGTGTTGAGATGGGTGCATGAATATTTGTTGTTTTGATGGCACATACTATGCAAGTTAGGGAAAGCTTTTAACAGTCAACATGGTAAATTCAAACAAAATATCATACGAACATATCAAGACATAAGCAACCAAAAAAATAAAAAATAAACATTATACAAAACACAAGGGTATATAATTAGTCACTTAAAGCCTAACACAAAGCTTAACCCTTGACATTCCCAGTGGAGTTGCCACTGTGAGAGACCAGGAAAAAACTCCTAAGGGTGCTCTCAAAAAGAGATTTGGGTGCTTAGGGCACCTTTCTTTTGGGGTAATTGTGTGGAGTCGCCACTTATTTTTTTATTACAAAAAATAAGAAAGACATAAATATAAAATTACATCAAATTTATCAAACTTCATTAATTATGTAAATACAATCCTGATCAAATAATCATTATAGGGCTTTGGTCCTAAATACAATCTAATCTTGGTAGAGTAATATTACAAGGCTTTGTTCCTAGTTACAATCTACCAAAACAAAAAATAAACCACTAGTCTGCTATCCAGAAACCTAAGTTCGGGGGCTAGGTTACGGAATAAGAAGGTATTAGGCATCCATTCTGCCCAAACAGAGTCTGGTCTTCTAGACTCTAAGGGTGTGTTTGGATACCGCTTATTGTTAAAAACTAATAACTGAAAACACTATAGCAAAATAATTTTTAAATATGTGAATAATGTCATGGGACCCATTTTTAATGAAAGTTTTGATGAAAAAAAAATTTTTGTGGGTCCCGTGAACAGTACACGAGACCCACTGGAAAAACATAAATTTTGCTTAAATGCGCTTTAAAAAAAAAAAAAAAAAAAAAAAGAATACGCAGACACAGACGTAGTGCTTTTCAGCACTATCCAAACAGATACTAAGTGACCATTATATACCATTTTAATAGATGCATGACATTACAATGATCAATTAAAAGTCCCCAAATTCAAAGTTAATTAACACTTTAAAAAACCAAAATCTGTAATTTTTATTAATAAAAAAAAACCATTTTTTATTATAAAAATTTCAGATCTGTATTTAATGAGAATACAAATTAGTTTTGTATGCTTGGAAAATTCAGATTTGTATTTAATGAAAATACAGATCAGTTTTTTTTATTCAGAAAAATTTCAGATCTGTATTTAATAAAAATGCAGTTCTGTTTTTGTTTCAGAAAAATTTTCATATCTGTATTTTAATGAAAATACAGATTTTTTTTTTGTTTCAGAAAAATTTCGAGATCTGTATTTAATGAAAATACAGATCTGTTTTTGTTTTAAAAAAAAGTGTAATGATTAATTGCAAATTTTGAAATTAAAGAAGAGTTAAATCATAAACATGATAATGAACTAAGGAAAATTCTAACTAAACATATATAAATTGTGAACAAGATCATATTGACAATGACATCAGACACATATTTAAAAAAATGCAATGAACAACACAAACATACCAATTAAGAGAAAAGAAAAATAAACACAATAACGAAATTAAATACCCTTCGATGGAAGAATACTTTAGAAATCAAAGAAATTTTCACTTCTTTGAGATCTAAAATATTTTACTTACAAAAAAGTTCTTAAAACCAAGGTTTCCAGAATGTCTTTAACATAAGGGAGCAAAGAAGTTTCAAAAAAGAAGACCCTGATTTCTGATATTTTTCCTCCATTTATAGAGGTTGGATGCTTGAAAAATAAGCTGAATAAGATCAGATACTAATTTGAATGTGTTGTTAGCCCCAAAAATTCGAAAAGGATAGGTTTTATCCTAATCAGAAGGTTCTTGGGCCAGGCCTCAAGTCTGTGCCAATCAACACTTGCCATGTGCTGATCGGAAATCCAAGGGTGCCGACTGGCCCTCTTGGATGTTGGGCCCCTCTTCCAATTTTGGTTCGATTTGGACTCTTTTTTGAGGATTTTTGAGTCGAGAATTGCACCTAGACACGTTTTTAATTCATATTCTAAAATCAATCCATTTTATCTTGATAATCAGGTCTTCAAAGTAATAATTATCTAATAGATAAATATCCCAAAAAGACTTAATTATCAACAATTTTCTCATTATCTGATTATCCATTTATTCCCATGCAAGTAGGTTTATTTTTGACAAAGCCAACAACCAATCACAAAATTATTTAATTAATTTTAATTGTTTAACCAATCCAAATTAATTTAGTTTAATCACATGTGATCGATTCCACCCAAGCAAAATGCAAGCAAACCATGAAAACTTGATTATGTGATATCTTTCTATCCGACAGTCTGATTTGGGAATCGGGCATACCGTCGCAACCGTTAGAATCTCAAGATCATTTTTATGATATGCAATGAATAAATTAATGCAAGTAATGCAACTCTAATTTTTGGGTATATGAATGTTCATTCTAGCCATCTTCCAAGATTATATTATGGGTGTAAAATCGAGTGTCTACAGGTGCCCATTACCTAAACCCAAAAAAAAAAAAAAAAAAAAAAAAAAAAAAAAAAAAAAAAAAAAAACTAGAAAAGAGATCATAACCATGTTTCATTAAATGAAGGTTTACTTCATTTTAAGCTTCAAATGAGCTCAGTATAGGATTGTAAATAAGTAGATTCGAGTATTAAAAGTTCAGGCTTGTTAATTTAATTTAATTTCAAATACGAACCAAGCTCGAGCTCATCACTAAATTATATTATAAGTTCAAGTCTGGTTCATTTACTTGTTGAGCAAGTTTGAGCTTATTCACAAGTTACATGATTATTATTATTATTTCCTATATTAAGTAAAACCACGACTAATGTTTTACCCCTTCACAAATCTATAAATTTTTACTACAAATAATGATTTTATATCATATGAACCAATTTAAAACTTTATACAATCCAATTTCAAGTCTATATAATTATATTTTTTGACAAGAATACATATAAATATATAGTTAACTCAAGCCCTTGCCCTAATGTTCACTAACTTGTCCACAAATACATAATTATATTTGAGCTTAACTCATTTTATAATTGAGCCTAAAGTTGGACCTGAACTTAAACTTGTCTTGTTTACTAAACAAATGAATATAAACAAGTTTTTTTTTCTCAAGTTGAGCTCAAATTGTTTATAATTAGGTTGGCTCATTTACTAACTCTAGTTAAGTGTGCTTTTAAGTTTTAACAACACAGCCATAGGGTAGTATTTATTACACACACTTATTGCATACACTTTTACACACGAGAAAGTTGCACAAAAATAGTGACTTGAGTCATGATTTCCAAGCTCAAAATTGCAAATATTCTTAAATTTTTTATTTAGAGATACTTGTATAAAACAAGTATTTCCCTAAAAATAATAAACTTTCATGAAATTCCCAATTAAATTCAATCACAATTGTATTGAATTTAATTGTCTTAGGAAAATAAAATGCTATTTATGTTTTATTTAATTAAGAATCCTTATATTACGCTTCTAAAGTCAAAACTATTCTAAATTTTGTCCCCACTAACAAATATGACAGCAGCAAAAACAGAAAACCTGCCAATGCGGTGTCGTTTATTCCCTAAATACAGTGCGTGGAAAAGGCCCAGAAACACCATTTAACCAGAATGCCATATGCTTTCATCACATTTAGCCCACCGCTATATATCCAGGCATCCTACCATCAAAAACATCTATGTAAAATCGTGAATTTATAAACCTTAGAATCTTGATCTCATAACCAGTTACCTAAATATATGTATGCCACAACTGGGTCATTCCAAATTTATTTATTTATTTTTTGAGAGGAAACGATAGTAGACTTTATTAATTAAGAAACAAATATACAATGGGAAGAGAAATGAGACATGACCCATTTTTCTCTTTTGCATCACTAGCATACGCTAGAGAAGCACGATTACATCGTAAAGAACAAAAAAAGAAACAAAGAAAAAAACTGCAAAATCCAAATAACGGTAAGAAAAATGAATCTTCACTTGGATGCCCAGAAAACCTGAAAAAATACCAAACAACACCTTCTTGATGTATATGGACATCAACGTGATGATACATTTTTTTTTTCCCAACTTAGGAATGGTTTCATACCCGGCATGGTTGCCTTGCAACCTCCATCGATCCCCTAGTTGACATGACACGTTGCTTATTCTCCATAGTTCTCTGTTTCTTTTCTCCTTTAACACCCGTAGTCTCCTTATTCATATTTTCTGCTTGCTTCCTTTTATGCCCAAGTTCCACGTCAACAATTGAAGAATTAATAAGAGTCTGAGGTCTTGTGCCAAGCCTCTTCCAATTCATCATTGCTTTTGGGCTTCCAATTGTAGACTTCTCCATGAACTCAACTCTTTTTGGGCTATGCAAGGGTTGACTCAAACATTTATCTATATTACCACTCCTTTTGGGCCAACCCTTACTAGTTTTCTTGTTTCCTTTCACGTCGCCACAACCAACCATGAAACCTGTTTCTAATCCCTCAAAAATCGGTGCGCCTTGTTTTCCCATTAAGTCACGATTGAGGACGACAGTATCCTCATCCATGACTACTACCTCAATCAATTCCGCGGGAATCACGATATTATCTGTCACGTAGTCAATTGAAGGCGTTTTTAAATTTGAAAACTTTGAATCGGTTTGGATGGCACAATCAATTTTCATACTTACCTCCTCAAAAACCGGAACATGATTCTTCACAGCATCCTTCTTGACTGTAACTCCACCATCTACCAGAGCACCATCGAAACTTTCATCTTCATATAAACTACATGCTGTCTTTTAAGATATCCTTCCACTTCCACTTCCACTTCCAATTGTTAGATAACCCGGCTCATTTATCTTCCTTTGTGAGGGACCCCGATACCCCTGATCAGTTTGGACATCATCATCCCGCCGCCCCCGGCTATGTCTTGCTTTGTTTGTATTACCATAATTTCTACGATACCCTGCCTTCAACCACTCCCCATACGGAAGACACCCTTGTTTTCAGTCCCTTTAAACAGAGTAATCCTTAAACTCATGACCAATTCGACCACATTGATAACAAAGCCAAACTAAACGTTTGTACTTGAAACCAATACAAACCTTATCTCCTTCAGGACTAGCAACAACTCCTCCTCAACATAATGGTTTATCCAACGGCAACTCCACCCTTACTCTAATAAAGCCAGCTTGATCAAATGAAAACACCTTCAAATCAACTTCTAGTACTTCTCCCAAACCACTGCCAATTTCCCTACCCACCGCTTCCAATAACAAGTCAAAAGGTAAACCCCATACCTGAACCCACATCGGCATTGAAATGAATTTAACCGAAGTGGCTGTCATACCTCTGTCCCACCTTCGTAATGCCAGAAGGTGGTCCTCAAAACTCCACGAACCATTTGCTAACACCCACTTCAATTGACTCTCCATTGTAAATTTGAATTGAAAAAGATCATCCCCCATGTCAACAATGCATAAGTCTGAGCCCAACCTCCACACAAACCTTAGCAAATCCTTGGCCGCACGCTGGTTGAGAGCTAGTGTAGTGAGAAACCTCCCCAATAAACTAAGGGAAAATTCTTCCAACATCCTTTCCCTCTGTGAGACCCCAACCTTAATGACTTCTCCCTCCTCCTCCGTCAAAGTTATACTTTGCAACTTGTTTATAAAATCCGAATCCATCAGATAAATAAGAAAAACATTGAATAGACCCCACTAAACTCGAACAAAGTTGTAGACAGATGCTAAGAATTAACTAGTCCTCACCCAGAGTGTGAGAAGAAAAGTCTCTCCCAAGAGAGAAAAATACTCACCTGGCGTGAGAATAAGAAGAAGGCTTGGGTTGGGTCATTCCAAAATAATAAACCACACAAATGAACAAACAAATCATGAAAGACAACCATTTACAAATAAAATAAAAAGAAAGATCATGAAAGAAAACCAATCACTGTCCAGATATCAATTACCATGTAACTTGCATAAATCATGAACCAAACAAAACTAAATCACAAAATATTATTCATCTGAAAAATACAAGGCTATGACATTGTTAATGAATTGTTCACAACGAAAAAACTGCATATGAGATTAAGAACACAAGGTGTATTATGGCCCAGCACCGTCGCTCAATTTCTTACCAGGTTATAGTGACATCACCACTACCAGGACCATAACTAAAATAAACATGCCATATATGAAGGGGAAAATATCGTTTATCATTGAATCGTGTACAAGATGACCTACTCATTTGCACGCCTAGACTAAAGGAACATGAATTCTCATTTAACCCCAAAGGAACCCCACACCACACTCCCCAACAACTTCGAAAAACATATTTTCCTCTCCTTTTCCCTGTTTTCTTCCTTTATTTCCTCCAGCCAAATGAAAAAAAGGGCAAAATAAAAGGCCAACCCACCCCAGAATAATTGAGATAATTAAACACTTGTTCGATAGCTGAAGCAATATCTTCATTGATGAGGGTCTGCAGAGCTCACAACAGAAAACACCTTTCCGAACATTCTATCATCCCAAAAATGTAAATCCTGACCAATTTAGTCACAATTATGTTAACACAGTGATAATACTTCACAAAAACCTGCATGACACTGCTTGAGTTTTGCAGAATCTCAAAAAATGAATCTACAAGGTGGAGGTACTTTGCGTGTAAGCTGCAAGGCTAGTGAAGAAGTCAACAAATGCCCACACATTCCATATCCCACTTCATGACCAAAACAAAAGGCAGTACAAGCTAAAAGCTTCCCAGATATGAATGGATGCATCAACACATGGCCAGGGAACATCAAGAAATAAATGTTTTATTCTAGTACTTCAAGAAATTCTTCAACAATCAATGTTAAGCTAAACTTTTAAAGCCCCGAATGTCTAACTAGAACCTCACTCAATGCAAAACCTACGAATATATAGAACAGACTTCCTATTTCAATTTCTAACATAGGAATCAGAAAATGCAGGACCCCACCCCTGCCTAAACAAGCAAAATGATTATAAGCTCAACATAGAAATTTTCTTCTGAAATTTATTTCCCCTTCTCATCACTTACAAACAAGACAACAATTTCAAGGTAGAAAACATTCTCTAGACTTCCACAGCCATGGATAGAACTAAAATAATATTTCTCTTGCCACACAATAGTTTATAAACAGCAACCCTCATGAGGTAAAAAGGTTAGGTTCCTTTCAAAGCCCAACAAGAAGGCCAGCTCCACAGGATAATTCTAGAATTACCTGACACATGGGTGAGGGCATTTGCTATGTTCTTGGAGGAACGGTCTCATCTAAACGGAATAAGTCAAAAAGGCCAATCAGCCTAAAAAAGGAGAAACTGCAATTGTATTAACTGTTGCTTTAGCAGTACAGAAGATGCAAGACACATTGCAAAGAGCAAAGGGAATAACTGGATAAGTCCAAAGTTAATAACAAACCATGCTCATAGAGAATGACAAGAGCATCAGTCCCTGGTAATTTGTTCAATTAGAAGTTTGTTGTTAAGAAAAGCGCAGTCCAGATAACAAGTAATGTACAGATAAGTTATAGTTCGTACGAAACAAGTTATACATACATAAAAGAATCTATGTACCAGCTATTAGTGTAGCTGTTATCATCATCCAATACTAAGGACAAGACAGAAAACTTTAGGTCCCTAGTCCATTCTACTTCTAGTTATTATTATTATTAGTATCAGAATTTGGAGTTCTCTTACATACAAAAGAAAAAGCTTTTCCAAGAACATCAAAATAATTTCCTTTTTTTTTTTCCTTGTGGGGGAGAGGGGGAGATGTTTCTGTCACACAAAAACGCAAAATTTAGAAGTATGAAAAAGAACTCTCAATTGCCAATTAGTTCTAGCTCAAATGATTTAAGAATAGGGTGGAGGGTGACAAATTGTGTTCAGACTTCAGTATCCATTATGTGAATTTGTTAATTATCAATTAAAAAAAAAAATGCTAGTCAAACTAAAAAAGACAAATGAGAAAACAAACTACTTTCCAAAAAGACATTTTTACTTTATTGAACTTGAACATAGAAGGTTGAGTATTATAGAAGACACACAACATATGCCACCTTTCTTAATCTCACGGCACAAAAATTATTCAATAGCATACATGTATATTGAGTATCAACAAATTTTAAGAAGCCCACTTTATGCAAGGCCAAGTAAAGAGCATACATGTGATAGCAAAAGCAACCAAGGCATCTACAATATATATATATATATATAAAAGCAGAAACCTCATGTTAGAGAGTATAAGGTTCTGATATGTGGCATATTTCTTGAAGTTCTCTTTATTTAGGGTTCTAAATCAACAAAGTTTGCATTTATATCAAAGTGTTAGTTCATTAAAATTAGCCAATAGAGTAACTGCATATATTAATTATCTATAGTTATGCATTAATTATTTATATCAAATGAATATATATGATTATTTTTATAAACTCTATATAAGATAATTTTTAGTTTTTTTGAGGAAGAAGATAATTTTTAGTTGGAATAATAATAATAAATTTAGAAAATGACATTTTTACTCATGTTTAGTTGTTTTGACAACAATTGACACAAAAGCCATAAAAAATTAAATATTTGTGAATTTACTAAAATAAATCTTAGTTCTTTAAATTTCTTAACTTCTTTCAGTCACATGTAATATATATATGTGTGTGTGTGTGTGTGTGTGTGTGTGTGCGCGCGCGCGCGCGCATGTAATAGAATAAATATATTTATTTTATTATAGCATAATGAAATTTTAATATAATTTTTCTAAGATTTATATGAGAAACAATTTATTTTATGTGAGAAACAATTGAAACACTATATCTTGCAACAATTGAAGCAATAATGTCCAACAGAAAGGGGAAAAAATTAGTAACACATAATCAAGAATGTAAAAAATAATAATTGAAGGATATATGCATTTTTTTAGTAGGCATGAAACATGCTTATCTATTAACCACTATATCATGCAATTTTCAACTTGTGAACACACATATATATATAGTGTGATTTCTATTTTGTCTATAAAATAACTAAATATTACAATTTTTTAAAAGGAAATTTATTCAAAATTCTTTTATAAATCGATAGTTGGGGAATTTGAATCATGAATGTCTCTATTGGAAATTGAGGTGCCAACCAATTAGGTCTTGCTTGGGAGGGGGGAATGGAATGAAATGGAAAGGAATGAAAAGAATAATTTTAGAATATTCTTCTCTTCTCTTGTTTGGGAGTTTTAATGGAGGGAATGGAAAACTCATTCCCTTGTTTGGGAGTTTAAGTAGGAGGGAATGGAATGGGTAGGAGGGAACACTCATTCCTCTCTATTCCCTTAAAATCTCAAATTTTCATTCCCCTCGAAATTGGTAGAAATGGGAGGGAATGAAATTAAATTTAATAATTTTTTTACTAAAACTTCCAAAATACCCCTATACATTCAACCCTTTATTTTAAAATAGGGGTCTAATAGTAATATTGTCATAAAATGATTTCATTCCATTCTCTCCATATTGCTCCCAAACAAGATTACTTACATTCCATTCATTTTCATTCCTTTCCATTTCTTTATTTTAAAACATCCAATCAAGGTTACTTAATTCCATTCTTTTTCATTCCTTTCCCTTACTTAAATATATTCTATTCCATTCCCTTATGAACTCCCAAGCAAAGCCTTAATATACAAGATTCTTAAATAAACTTATTAAAATATTGGAGAAAACTAATAATAAGCTACACGACATTGTAAGACCGGAGAATTGGGTGCTCTCAAAAAAGAGATTTGGGTACTGTTTAGGGCACCTCTCTTTTTGAGTAAGAGGTGTGGAGTCGCCACTTATTTTTTTTATAAAAAAAAATAAGAAAAACTAAATATAAAAAATATATGACTGAATTGTTCCTAAAAATGAGGGTTTTTTGGAAAATGTGGTCTACCTATCCAAAGACACTAAATTCGGAGGCTAAGTTATGGAATGGAAAGGTGTTAGTCATCCATTCCACTCAAACAAAGTCTGATCTTCTAGACTCCCAGACAGAGTCTGATCTTCTAGATTCTTGTGACCAATGTACCCATTTTATGCATGCTATGAATGATATGTTGTACATGTGAAATAAACTAAATCACACAAATTTATTTATGAATGTATCCTTTTCTTTGTTAAAAAAAATCAGATTTTTTTTAGTGGTAAAAAAAAAAAATTGATTTTTGGTTTTTAATAAAAATCAGGTCTGTTTTTGTTGTTTAAAAAAAAAAATGATTTTTGGAGAGAAAAATTTAGATCTCTTTTTATTTAATTAAAAAAAAAGTCTTCTAATTTTGAAAAAAAAATATCAAATCTATTTTTGAGAACTTAGAAAAAATGGTTTTGGTTTATAAAAGATCAAATCTGTTTTTTAAGAACTAAAAAAAATGATTTCTTGTTGACAAAAAATTAGATCTGTTTTTATTATGTGTAAAGAAAATATGAAAAATATCTTTTTTTATGAAGAGGAATTTATTCAAGAAACAAATTTGTGCTACATGTATTGAATAAAACAAACACAACCATTCATGATCTTTTCCTTTATTTCAAATTTTGCTATGCTAAAAAAATCAGATCTGTATCTAAGGAAGATACAAATCATTTTTTGATATAAGAAAAATTCAGATTGGCATGTAATGAAGATGTAGATCCATTTTATTTTGAGAAAAATTCAGATCTATATCTAAGGAAGATGCAGATCCATTTTTATTTTAAGAAAAATTCAGATCTACTACATCTAAGGATGATGCAGATCCTTTTTCTTTTTCTTTTTCTTTTTCTTTTTCTTTTTAAAAAGGAATTGATTACATGCAAATCTTTGAAATTAAGAAAAAGATCACAACAATTATAAAAGAATCAAGAACATGCTTTAAAAAAACAATAATTCATGTTATGGATACTTGAAACAACTAAACTAAAAAAAAAACATGCATCATCATCATAACAAGAGAAGCATAAGAAAAAGGATTAAGAAACAACCTCTTGCATGGAGCACTCCTTCTTGAGAGGATGTTTTAGGGTTCAAAGAAATTTATGCAATTATCTTTGAAACCTAAAAACCCTAGTTTAAGAGAGAATACCAGAAAAGGGGTGAGAAATTTGAGAGTGTGAAAAGGTGTCTCTCTTAGAGCATAAAAGAATGTCAAGAGGGGTCCCTGAATGTTGGGAGGCATCTCCTATTTATAGAGGTGTTAGTTGCTTAAAAAATAAGCCAGGTTTGTTTGAAATTAAGTCCAATCAGCTTTAAAAATAAGCAAAAAACGTATGGGGAAAATCCTAAAAAAAAAAAAAAAAAAAAAATATTTGGATAAGAGTAAGCTGATTTTTCAGATCAGAACCAGTTTCAGTATTTTAATCATATCTTTTTACAAACAAATTGGATTAAGCTAAAATTTTGACAGCTGAAGGAAAATTCGATTCTCTATAACTTTTCCAGAAATAGTCTAGTCCTAATTTTGAGTGCTAGTAGGCCAAAACTACCTTGGAACGGCATGTTTTTGAAGTGTTTTCCAACTCTAAGATTGTATTTTGACGAATTTCAGAGTTATTTTCATGATAAACTTCATTCCAAAGTAATAATTATTACTTTTAAAATAATAATTTTAAATATAATTATCCCAAGAGCTTAATTATCCACAATATTTAAATATTATCAACTTATTTGTTTTAATCCCATGCAACAAATCTCACTCTAAGAAAAATACTCCACCAATCACATAAATTCATTTAATTAATTTTAATCATCAACCAATCAAAATTAATTTCAATTAATCACACGTGATCAATTTCACCCCATACTATGCATGTAGACCGTGAAAACTTGATCTCGTGATATCTTTCAATCCGACGGTCCAATTTAGAAACCAGACATACCGCCGTGACTGTT
This sequence comes from Quercus gilva, assembly GCA_023621385.1. Classification (NCBI taxonomy): domain Eukaryota; kingdom Viridiplantae; phylum Streptophyta; class Magnoliopsida; order Fagales; family Fagaceae; genus Quercus; species Quercus gilva. The sequence goes on along the minus strand of CM042477.1, from coordinate 56,443,174 downwards.
AGAATCTCAAGATCATTTTTATGATATGCAATGAATGAATTAATATATGTAATGCAATCATGATTTTTGGGGTACATAGATGGTCATTCCAATCATCTTTCTTGATTAAATCATGAGTGCAAAATCAAGTATCTACACGCACATCATGCGGGAATTTAGCTAGTTATTGTTTAATAGGTGTGCATGAAAACTGGAAAATCTTAACACAAATGGATTCTAGACTATTACACATGATGCTACCAATTAGAACAAGTGGGATCACAAGTGCCCCTTATGAAGTGAACTGATTGTAGGCACTACCAGAAATGCATATATAACATGCAAAATGAAAAGTTAAAACCTGCCAATGTATGATGGACCTTTATACTCTTCTAGGGCCTAACTTGCAAATGTTTTATGACTAAAATATGCAATAATAACTTCATTAAAGTCATCGTTTTGAGCGCTTTCTGATATCAGCACCAATCAAATGATGGCCAAACTCTCAAATCACAAAGTACTTACTTTATAACCTTGCTTCTTTGAAAATACTAAAAGATGCCAACTAATTGAGCCATATGGCTATTAGACACTATTTAGAAATATTAAATCCATAGTGAGTCCATAAACATGTATGACGCCTTTAGGTATCCATGGATGGGAATAAAGCTGTTTACGCGCAATATGCACACACAATCACTTGCATGACTCCGAGAGTTGATTCCTAATTCCAAAGTAGGAGATGTGCATTTAAAATTATCTGTATTGCCTTTTGTAATCGCATGATGAATTTAAAAGAGTTTATGCCGTAAAATTGTTTTATTTTCTTTTTTATCATTCTGAAAAAATATTCCATAATTTGTTAACTTACGTTGGTAAATGTCACCACTTCTTAATCAAATTAAACCTTACTTATAGAACACTTAGGAGCTAATATCTGGGTGAAAATTGCACAAACCAATTGTTTTATTAATGGAAAAGATTTGGCTCCAACCACCAATAGAAAGATGTCATGTGGCTTGTTATGTGCAATGCATATGACTCACTTGGTTAGTTGGGTTAAGTGAGTCATGTATAGTGCACATAACAAGTATAAATGACATCTTCCTATTGGTGGTTGGAGCCAAATCTTTTCCATTAATAAAACAATTGGTTTGTGCAATTTTCACCCAGATATTAGCTCCTAAGTGTTCTATAAGTAAGGTTTAGTTTGATTAAGAAGTGGTGACATTTACCAACGTAAGTTAACAAATTATGGAATATTTTTTCAAAATGATAAAAAAGAATATAAAACAATTTTACGGCATAAACTCTTTTAAATTCATCATGGGATTACAAAAGGCAATACGGATAATTTTAAATGCACATCTCCTACTTTGGAATTAGGAATCAATTCTCGGAGTCATGCAAGTGATTATGTGTGCATATTGCGCATAAACAGCTTTATTCCCATCCATGGATACCTAAAGGCGTCATACATGTTTATGGACTCACTGTGGATTTAATATTTCTAAATAGTGTCTAATAGCCATATGGCTCAATTAGTTGGCATCTTTTAGTGTTTTCAAAGAAGCAAGGTTATAAAGTAAGTACTTTGTGATTTGAGAGTTTGGCCATCATTTGATTGGTGCTGATATCAGAAAGCGCTTAAAACGATGACTTTAATGAAGTTATTATTGCATATTTTAGTCATAAAACATTTGCAAGTTAGGCCCTAGAAGAGTATAAAGGTCCATCATACATTGGCAGGTTTTAACTTTTCATTTTGCATGTTATATATGCATTTCTGGTAGTGCCTACAATCAGTTCACTTCATAAGGGGCACTTGTAATCCCACTTGTTCTAATTGGTAGCATCATGTGTAATAGTCTAGAATCCATTTGTGCTGAGATTTTCCAGTTTTCATGCACACCTATTAAACAATAACTAGCTAAATTCCTGCATGATGTGCGTGTAGATACTTGATTTTGCACTCATGATTTAATCAAGAAAGATGATTGGAATGACCATCTATGTACCCCAAAAATCATGATTGCATTACGTACATTAATTCATTCATTGCATATCATAAAAATGATCTTGAGATTCTAACAGTCACGGCGGTATGTCTGGTTTCTAAATTGGACCGTTGGATTGAAAGATATCACGAGATCAAGTTTTCATGGTCTACATGCATTGTATGGGGTGAAATTGTTGAGAAAGAAGCTCAATGGAGGGTTGGAGATGGTAAATCTATTAGGATTTTCCATGATTCTTGGTTACCAAATTCTCCAGATGGTAAAGTGGCTTCCCCTCAAAATTTTTTAGCACCTGATTCTACGGTTGATACATTTATTGATGCCCAAACAGGTTGGTGGAATACTCATCTCATTGATCTTTGTTTCTATCCGCCTGAAGCTGCACTTATAAAGTCCCTGCCTCTGTGTATCGTTCCTCAACCAGACATCCTCATTTGGCCTAAAGAGAACTCTGGTACTTACTTCGTGAAATTGGGGTACAAATGTCTCATGGAAGTTGATACCTTTGATACTGTTAGACCACCAATTTTGGCCACTCAAAAGTCTTTTTGGAAGAATAATTGGAAATTGAAGGTATCGGGGAAAATCAAGCACTTCTTATGGAGATCATGCACAAACTCTCTACCCTCAAAAGAAAATTTGTTGAAAAGAGCCATTCCAATCGATCCCATATGCCATCTATGCCAAGGGGAGAATGAATCTATTCTACATGCACTGTGGGGTTGTAATAAGGTACAAACGGTTTGGGCAAAAGACTTTGGTTGGGTTGACAAAAACAAAGCGGCTTCAGGCTCTTTCTCGGATTTAGTACAGCTAATTCTGGAGAAACCTCACACAGCTCCTTTATTTAGCATCACAGCATGGTCTATATGGTATCACAAGAATAAATCTCGCCTTCAAGCACCTTCTTTGCTGCTAGAAAAAATTGCAGTCTTTGCATGAGATTATCTCCGAAGCTTCAAGACTCAGGGATCTCAAGAAAGCCATTTCACAAGCTGTAGACATCCCTCCCCAAAGCATTGGCGTCCTCCACCTCAAGATTGTTTCAAGACTAATTTTGATAGGGCAATGTTCGATGAATCAGATGAAGCGGGTCTCGATGTCGTCATCCGAAATTCTGAGGGACAAGTAATGGCTGCTCTATCCGAAAAGATCAAGAAACCTCCCTCAATTGTGGCATTGGAGCTACTGGCAGCAAGAAGAGTAGCAGCCTTGGTTTCTGAAACAGGTTTCCAACAATCTTGTTTTGAGGGTGATTCGGAGGTTGTTGTTAAATCTCTTTGTGATAGGGGTATGGAAAATTCTGCTGTTGGTCATATTTTAAAAGACACTTTGTCTTATGTTAGCTTGTTACATAGCTATTCTTTCTCTCATGTTAATAGGCAATGCAGTCGCACACGCCTTAGCTCAGAGAGCAAGACTTTCATTTCCTTTACAAGTCTGAATGGAGTCTGTCCCACCAGATTTAGATGCTGTTATTTTGGCTGATTTAAAGCCCCTTGTTTAATGCTATGAAGTTTATTTTCTTTCTCAAAAAAAAAAAAAAAAACAAAAAAAACAAAATTGTTGGATATGTTTAAAAATTTTTATAACCTTTAAAGCCCAATTGTTTGCTTGACTAAGCCCAAGCCCATGGCCAAACAAAGCCAGATATCATGTGGACCTAGCTGAAACAAATCCCTTGTTTCTTTCCTCCTTTCCTTAACAAATTTGTCTAGCCCCTTTCCCTTTTTGCATAAATTTCAAAGTAACTTGCAGCATCTATGGAAAGAAATTTTCCTCAAATCTTGTCTTTCTCTTTTCACCTCAATCACCCATGATTACTCCTATATTTCAAAGCTTGAGACTATGAAATCCTCTGCATATTACCGTTGCAGTGAAGAATTTTTCCATAGAGAGTTTACTGTGATTTTTGTTGCAAAATTCTTAAGTATGGTCATTTTGTACATGAGAATTTTATATATAAGATCAGTATCAAAATATGAAAACCATATCTCTAAAATATTTTTCCCTCTCTAATATTGAAATTTTCTGATTGGGCATCTTGTGACGAGTTCAAAGCTCTGTTTGTGAATGCACACTAATAGGGTTGTTGTATCCTAGAGAGCTATCGCCCAAGCCATTTGCATCACAAGTCTTAATAGTGAAGGCGAAATCGCTTCTTAAGGATAGCGGATTCAGTTTTGTGCCTTGGCTATCGATAAGTTTTTATTTTCCTACATTCTAATTTCATAGTATTAATCATTATATCTGACTTATACTTTTGTTAATTAATTTGAGCAATTTTCTGAATATATTTCCAACAATCTTAAGAAGCGATTTTTGCTCTTTTTAATTAACAAAATGTCTGTTGTTCCGGATTTGTCAAAACTTGAGCCCTTTGATGGAAACTGTTGGGTTCTAAGAAATTAGGAATTAATGTATTAGAACTTCAATTTGTATTTTGTTGGCAAACCATGATCAAAACATTTAGTCTAGGTTTAGGCTTGCTCAAAGTATGTTTATTTGTAAAATTGGAATCGAGTGATTGCAGAATTTATTGGACTAAATCTGTAAGTCTCGATCGATCGAAAATTAGACTCGATCGATCGAACCACGTACAGATTTATTTTTCTGCAGAGTTCCAGTTCAGCCCAAACTCTATTTAAACGTCTTGGGGTCCAAGTAAAACACTCCTATATATAAGGGAAACCCTAGAACGTTTTTGAGACTTTTGAGAGAGAGAGATTAGAGTGCCTCTTGTGCCTCCTTTTATTAGGGTTTTGTACCTAAACCTCTCTAAGTCTTTGTTGCTCATATTTGCTATTTATGTGAATCTCTTGTGAGATCTTTGAGGAGGTTTCCTTCACATAAACTTAGGGTTTTCAAGGTAGAGATATTTTCTACATCTTGATGATCAACAAGGTTGTTGCCATTGAAACTTAAAGAAAAACAAGCGTGGGTGCTTGTAGCTGATTAAGGAATTCAAGAAAGAAGTACTCCGTGGATTCGGAGCCTGCGCGTGGTCGTGTCAGGAAGTTTTACTGGTGGGTAGCATTAGGAAGTCAAGCGGGGAGCTTGTAAGTCCTTTTGTAAGAACTTCAATTCTTTCTTAGTGGATTCCGTTTTGCCTTGAGGATCGATGGGTAAAATCCTCCCCAGGTTTTTCCGTGTGGTTTCCTGGGTGATCATATCTTGTGTTCTTTATTATTTCCGCTGCTTTTTATGTTTTATATGCATGATATGATTATTTGATTGTTTTAACCTAGAATTGTTTAATTTGACTAAGTAACAACTTGGCTAATTAATCTAGGCTACGCAATCTGGTTGTTTGTAAGGGGTCTAAAACTCAACAAGTGGTATCAGAGCGGGTTGCTCTTCTTGTTTTAGATCTTTTGATCTAAGAGCTAATCCTTGACCCCTGTTATCATGGATAATTTGAAGTGTCTTTCTGCTCATGCTTCTGCTAATTTTGTTGATGCCTGTGATGTTTTGAATAAAAAGGACACTTTTGTTTCTGCTGATTTTTTTGATGCTTTTGAAACTCTTCATAAGGAATTATCTAAATCTTTGAAAATTTCTAAGAGATTTAAGGAAGAGTTAAAATTGGCTAATCTTGAAAAAGAGGAATTGCTTGTTAGATTAGATGAATCAAATAAAAAGAATGAATTTTTGAGAAATCAAATTTCCTCTCAAGATGAGAAGATGAAAAGCTTGGAACAAGAATTAGTTGAATCTAAAGCTAAAATTGAAAATTTGACTAGTTCTAAGCCTGCTGATGATAACAGAAGTGTTTCTGTTTCTCTTAAGCCTAAAACTGAAAAAGTTTATATCCCTCCTTTCAAAAGGAATAATAAAGAAAAGGCTTATTTTGCTAGGTTAGACAAAGGTAAAAGTTCTGATGTTAACGCTGAAGTTTCTAAACCTATGTCTAATCCTACTGTTAGAGAGCATAAGAAATCTATTTTTGTGCCTACTTGTCACCATTGTGGTGTTGTTGGTCATATTAGACCAAATTGTTCTTTGTTGAGGCAAAAACAAAAATCTGAGACTAGATTTGCTGTTAGGAATACTGATGTTCCTAAATTTGTTCCTGTTTGTCACTTTTGTGGTGTCTCCGGTCACATTCGTCCTAATTGTCATAAATTGAAATTTAAGCATTCTGTATGTCAATCTAGGATATGTGATGATATTTCTCCTACCATAAGTCCATATAAATTGTTTCATATACTTTTGAAAAATTTAAGCTTGTTGGCTTATGAAAGGAATTTGCAGGATTTTAGTCTGTCTCAGAAGATTGGTGTAATTCCTCAAATACACTCTGCTTCTCATGGATTTTCACCTACAAAGCTGAAGACTCGTGCTATATGGGTGAGAAAAGATCTTTTAAGGTGAGTGTTGTTGACTTGTCCTTGATTTAATTCTTTCAATTATTTGTGGACATGTTCTTGTTTCTATTTTTGATTGTTTTAATTATTCAAAAAAAAAAATCCAAAAACATTGAAAATTTTCAAAAGACAAAAATATTTTATTTTGTGTCTTGTTTTATTTTTCTTGAGGATTACATGAGTTTTAATATCTCTCTTGATTTAGAACATGCTTGACATTGTGGTGAAACTTGAATAACATGTGTTATAAATGTGCTAAGCTATTTTTGACTTGATGTACTAGTTTGTACATGTACTCATGGGTTAATTAAGAAATTGATATTTCTTGTTTGTGTACCCTCTATAGCTTAGTTAAGCACTGTCATGCATTGCATTTGCATTGATCATTTAGCACAATGAGTGTTTTTTGTTTTGGTCATAAATTTTTTTTCAAAATCTCAACAAGTGGTTATAACGTTTGTTAAAACTAAAAAGATTTTTATGTTTTGTATTATAGATCTTGGATTTATAATCAAAGATTGGCCATATTATTTTTACATAACATGTTTATGTACCTTGTTTAGCTTGGATGAGCTTATTTTATTGTACTTTACTAGTTGAAGCTTTGTAGTGCATGTTGTGTGGAAAAGATGTGTATGGTTATTAATCACTTTGTCTTAATCTTGAAGTCACATGTTATTTGATTGTCGGACTTGATCTTTTTGAGAAAGGCATAAATAACCATCTCACCACTGTTCACTAGCCAATCATGAACACCTTAGTGCATATCATAAGATTTTGTGCTCAAGAAAATGTAGCACATGCACAAAAAGAATATAAGGTGTAGCCTCAATTAAATTAAAACTGGTGTGTACTATTAGGCTTGATGCCAAATTCACTTAATTCAAACTGGTGTGTACTATTAGGCTTGATGCCAATTCACATAAATAAGAGGCAAAAATGCAAGAAACTTACATGATTGCAAGCTTTTGTTCTAAGAGATGTGAGAGTTATATGATGTAACTCTTTAGGTGATAGTCTCTATTAAATTCTATGTGATGAATTTTGTAGACTTTGTGATTGATTGCTATTCACATATCACCTCACATGTATCTCAAGCTTTTGCTAGTTGCACACACTACACAAGTTACTCTTTGTTAAACTTGGTACATTTTATTGTGTGTGATTTTGTTATGGCCATCCAAGATTAAAAGTTCCTTGATTTTAATGCAAAATGTGTTTCAAGTTTGAAAATTTTGAAAATATCTTGAGAATTGTGCACAACATATTTGTTGCTTAAGAAAATTCAAGGGGAGAATGATTGAAACTTGTTTTTGAGAAAATTAGGTTTAAAAATTTGGGTTTTTGAAAAAGCATTCCATCTCATACTCACGCATTTTGTATTCGTTGTTCAAATGCTTTGAAGAGTTGTTTTCAAAATTAGGTTTGTGTTTTTCAAAACTGTGTTCTTTCTCAAAAATTTTGTGAGCCTCTGCCCAGTTCGATCGATCCATTTTGATTTTCGATCGATCGAGAAAAAGTGCTTTAATTTGTTTAAAAATGACTGTTTCATTTGATCGATCGAATGTATTTTTCGATCAATCGAAAGTCGCGAATCAGGTTTTTAAAAAGGGGTTTGTTCTTGATCCGAATTGGGGCTTTTGTGAAATTGAGTTGAATTTGATGAAATTGGCTTATTGTTTTGATGTAATTAGGCATTATAATCTATGTGCTGTGTTATGTGATGCTCAATTCATCAATTTGTTTAAAAAATTCAACAAGTGGTTTTCAAAGTTTTGGGGTTTTTGTTAGAAACTCCGTGCTCAAGCCAATTTTGCCAATTTGATCTCAATGGAACTTAGTTTTACTGCATTAGAGCATGCATCATGACATAATTTGTCTTGCATCTTTTATGTTTAAGATTCACATGCATTGCATTGATTTCTGTATCCATCTTGCAGTTTTGCAATCATATCTCTCATTGTTTTCACACATATCATGCATACACTTTGCTACATTGGGTACTCAACTTGATTAAAAAATTGATTGATTAATTTTTAAGCTATATACTTTCTAATATATGTTTTTTTTTTATGTGTGAACTGTAGAAAATATTTTTCTTAAGAGATATGATGGATAATCAATGTGCAAATATTTTCTCTACTCATGCAACTGTTTATGGGTCACATAATGCCATGTTTGCATTTTATTGAAAGAGAGAATATTTTTTCTTCATGTGTATCCTCACCTTAGTTTTTAACTTTGGTTTGTGTGTTTTTAACTTTGGTCCTGCTGGTAAGGATGTTCCTGATCCTGCTGGTGCTGGTGCTGGTGCTGTTCCCCACTCCCTTTATTTTCCCTAAATCTGTTTTCCAATACATATTTTGTTTTTCCTATTTTTATAGGAGGGAATTTTTTTAACCTTTGTGGTTCTTAGGGGGAATTGTTGCTCTTCATAGGGGGAGTTGTCTCTATTTTCTATAGAGCTGAATTTTTTTTGGTCCCCTAGATTCTCTGTTTTCTCTTATCCTTTGTTGCGTGTGTTGACTGTTTACTCTTTGTATGAGTTGTCTTTGTCAATACGTGACAAAAAGGGGGGAGAAATTATTGATTTTTGGGAATCATGTTTGTCTTGTTTAGGGGGAGTTGAAATTATTTTTGAAAGGGAAGAAAACTTTTTGTTGTATCTAACTTAGGGGGAGAGTTAGTTTACTTATGTTTTTATTTCTGTTTCTTGTTCACTGCTCACTGATTTATATTTATGAGTTATTCATGATATATGTCTTTGTTTTGTATTTTGTGAAGTCAAGAATTTATTTGTTGATTTACTGTTTTTCTGTCACACATGCGTTTATGCGTTTTGTTTAGTGTTTCAGGAAATATACAGGTTGATTCAATTTGAGCTGCTGTCTACACTTGCAACTGATGGATAGTAGTTAAGATTGGATTTGTTGTTATGAGCATTATCTTTGTATTGGGCTATTTGTAACTTTGAGCATTTCATGTTTGTGATGTGTTTTGTCACGAATTGCCAAAAGGGGAGATTGTTGGGTTCTAAGAAATTAGGAATTAATGTATTAGAACTTCAATTTGTATTTTGTTGGCAAACCATGATCAAAACATTTAGTCTAGGTTTAGGCTTGCTCAAAGTATGTTTATTTGTAAAATTGGAATCGAGTGATTGCAAAATTTATTGGACTAAATCTATAAGTCTCGATCGATCGAACCACGTACAGATTTATTTTTCTGCAGAGTTCCAGTTCAGCCCAAACTCTATTTAAACGTCTTGGGGTCCAAGTAAAACACTCCTATATATAAGGGAAACCCTAGAACGTTTTTGAGACTTTTGAGAGAGAGAGATTAGAGTGCCTCTTGTGCCTCCTTTTATTAGGGTTTTGTACCTAAACCTCTCTAAGTCTTTGTTGCTCATATTTGCTGTTTATGTGAATCTCTTGTGAGATCTTTGAGGAGGTTTCCTTCACATAAACTTAGGGTTTTCAAGGTAGAGATATTTTCTACATCTTGATGATCAACAAGGTTGCTGCCATTGAAACTTAAAGAAAAACAAGCGTGGGTGCTTGTAGCTGATTGAGGAATTCAAGAAAGAAGTAGTCCGTGGATTCGGAGCCTGCGCGTGGTCGTGTCAGGAAGTTTTACTGGTGGGTAGCATTAGGAAGTCAAGCGGGGAGCTTGTAAGTCCTTTTGTAAGAACTTCAATTCTTTCTTAGTGGATTCCGTTTTGCCTTGAGGATCGGTGGGTAAAATCCTCCCCAGGTTTTTCCGTGTGGTTTCCTGGGTGATCATATCTTGTGTTCTTTATTATTTCCGCTGCTTTATATGTTTTATATGCATGATATGATTATTTGATTGTTTTAACCTAGAATTGTTTAATTTGACTAAGTAACAACTTGGCTAATTAATCTAGGCTACGCAATCTGGTTATTTGTAAGGGGTCTAAAACTCAACAGAAACCACTATAAGAGGTGGTCTAAACGTATGCTATTTTATTTGGAAGCAATCCGCGTGAATTACGTGTTGTTTGATGATTGCGTTCCTACTGATATGGTTGAACTTGCAAGCTCTACATCTGCTTTGATTTATGAAAAAGACAATCGCATAAGTTGTGGTCATATTTTGCATTATCTGTCAAACTCTTTATTTGATATTTATTTCTCTTATAAGTCTACAAAAGAAATTTGGGAATCTTTGAAAAAGAAATATTCAACTGAAGATGCTGGAACTAAGAAATACGTGGTGGGTGGGTTTCTAGACTATAAGATGAATGATGACAAACTCATCATGGAACAAGTCCATGAGTATTAGAATATTGTTCTTGAAATTCTTGCTAAAGGAATGACCATTGATGATGCATTCCAAGCAGCTGCTCTTATTGAAAGGTTGCCACCATCTTGGAAAGAATATAGAAATTATCTGAAACATAAGAAGCGTGATACGTATTTAGAAGACTTAATTGTCCATATTCGGATTGAGGAATCAAACTGGGAAAAGGACAAAAGTAATTTTGCAACTGAATTCTCTTCTAAGGCCAACGTTTGAATAGAAACAACCTGGAAAATCTGAAAACTTTCAGAAATATGCTAATGGGAAGGGCCCTAATAAGAAATTTGAGAAAAATGACAACAAATTTAAAAGGTATGATGGGGTCCAGAAAAAGAAAAGGGGACCATGCTTTGTGTGTGGGAAAGTTGGGCATAATGCAGCCCAATGTAAGTTTAGGAAAGGGGATTCTCTTCACTATAAACCCCAAGCAAACTTGACTGAGTCACAGATTATAGTTGTTGTTGTTTCAGAGGTGAATCTAGTTAACAACCTTTCTGAATGGGTGTTGGATACTGGGGCCACTAGGCATATTTGTGCCAATAGAAACATGTTTGCTGAATATGAGGAAGTGAATGATGGTGAAACTGTCTTCCTAGGTGATGCTCGCACCACTAAGGTAGTGGGTAAAGGAAAAGTTATTCTCAAATTGACATCTGGAGAAAGTCTTGCTCTTAATGATGTACTTCTTGTTCCTGACATGCGTAGAAACTTAGTGTCTGGTTTCTTGCTCAATAAAGCAAGACTAAAAGTTGTATTTGAATCTAACAAGCTTGTCCTTAGTTGCAATGGGGATTTTGTGGGGAAGGGATTTTGTCATGGGGGCTTATTTGTACTTGATGCTGACTAGGAGAACATGAAATAAGTCAGTAATTCTCTTGCTTATTTGTATTTGATTTTGATTGTGAGAACATGAAATAAAGCTAGTACTTCTTTTGATTTTATTGTTGAGTCTTTGGATCTTTGGCATGGTAGAAAGAAATATATGAGTTGAACTCCAAACCTAACTAATTATGAGCATTTAAAATGCAAAATATGTATCGAAGCAAAACACTACAATGAAAGGATTAAATCAATTGAGACTAGCTTTGAACTGTTAGAACTCATCCACATAAGCTTGGCAATTTTTTTTGGTTTAAAACAAGTTTTTAAATAATGGCATAAATTTATTAAAACTTTGGTTTCTAACGGCCAGATTTGCTATAAATGAATCTGATGGTATAATAAATTTTCTAGTGATAGTGGCATTATCATATGCCTATATGTGAATGACATGCTAAGTTTTGGAACTGATATGAATATTGCTAATAAATACTAAAGACTGTTTCAAACTTTGATATGAAAGACCTTAGAAGGGCAGATTTATTTATTTATTTATATTTTTTTGAATGGAAATAATTAGAACTAGTAAATGGAGTACACACTACAAAAAACTGGCCCTATAGTGGCGTTTTCTATAAACGCTGCTATAGGCATATCTATAGTGGCGTTTGGAATATCCTATAGTGGCGTTTTAAAAAATGGGTCTATAGCAGCGTTTTTAAAGGCCTATAATGGAGTTTTTAAAATGCCACTATAGGTCCTAGTCTTACAAGGGCCTATAGTGGCGTTTGTCAAACGCCACTATAGGCATTTTTTATTTTATTTTATTTTATTTTATTTTATTTTATTTTGGTTGGGTAGGGCCTATAGTGGCATTTGCATTTAACCTATAGTGATGTTTGCAAACGCCACTATAGCCCAGCACCAAAAAAAAAAAAAAAAAAAAAAAAAAAAAACATTAAGAAAAAGAATCCAGCAAAAAAAAAAAAGGAACCTGTAGTGGCGTTTGTCAAATGCCACTATAGGCACTTTTTATTTTTTATTTTTTAGTTGGGTAGGACCTATAGTGGCGTTTGACAAACGCCACCAGAGGCCCTTGTAACAGTAGGACCTATAGTAGCATTCACAAACACCACTATAGGCATTTGACTTATAGTGGCGTTTGCAAACGCCACTATAGCCCAGCAAAAAAAAGAATCCAACAAAACAAAAAAGGACCTATAGTGGCGTTTGTCAAACGCCACTATAGCTACAAATTGTACTTCTTCTACACTATTCCAGCAAAAAAAAAAAAAAAAAAAAAAACTGAATGAGTTTGAGCAAAAAAGATAAAGAAAACCATGGAATATGCCTAGAATATTCTATGGCATATTCTAAAATATTTGAATATAATACAAATAAATAAATATATATTTATTTATTTATTTAAATATATATTATTATATATTTATATAAATGAGAGATGTTATGTTCACAATATTTTCACAACAAATTATAGGTTGTTAGTTGTTATTGGTTCAAATTTGAACATAACAATAAGAATATTTTTTTGCCTTAACAATAACAACCAATAGCAATCTGCCATTTAAAATTTGTTGTAAAAATGTTGTGAAAATATTGTTGACATATCATTTCTCTTTATATATATATATATTTTTTTTTTTTTTTTTTTATGTATGAGAGATGCTACGTCTACAATATTTTCACAACAAATCATAGGTGGTTAGTTATTATTGGTTCAAATTTGAATCTAACATTATTATTAATTTTTTGCCCTAATAATAACAACCAATAACAACTTATCACTAAAATTTTTTGTAAAAATATTGTGAATATATCATTTATATATATATATATATATATAAATTTAAAAAAACATTAAAACCTCCCACCTACCCCCACTCTCTCATATCTCTCCCTTATCTCCAGACTTCCTTATTTTGGTGTTTTTTTTTTTTTTTTTTTCCTTTCTTTTTCTCCCTTATCTCTCCACGCTAAGTCTCAGACTTCCTTTTTTTTTCTTTTTTTCCCTTCGCTCCTCCATCTTTCTTGTTTTCTTTTTCTTTCATTCTTCTTTCACTTCACACCTGAATTGATACTTTTCTCTTCCTCTCCATTTTGATTTTATTTCTTTTGTTTTATTTGTGGTGGTGTTAATGTTTGTGGGTTTGGATTTGCAGATGGTGTTCCAGCTTATTGATTTTGTTTAAATTTGTAGATGGTGTTTGAAGCCATTGGTTGTATAGTTGCAGGTAAGCACTTTTTTTTAAAAAAAAATTATGATTATTTTGGATGTGAGCATTTTCTGTTTGATTTTGAATTTTTTTAGGTGGGTTTGTGTTTTCATTTTGAATTTGCTTGGATAGCTATAGTGTTTGTATGTGGAGTTGCTAATTTTTTTTTAAAATTTTCGGATGTGAGCATGTTGTGTTTGATTTTGAATTTTTTTAGGTGGGTTTGTGTTTTCATTTTGAATTTGCTGGGATAGTTATAGTGTTTGTATTTGGAGTTGCTATTTTTTTTTTTTTTTTAATTTTTGGATGGGAGCATGTTGTGTTTGATTTTGAATTTTTTTTAGGTGGGTTTGTGTTTCATTTTGAATTTGCTGGGATAGGTATAATGATTGTATTTTGTTTTATTTATGTATTTTGTTTTGTTTTGTATCTTTTAATTTAATTAAAATTGTAATATTAATTTAATTACAATCTTAATTCAATTAAAAAAAAACTCTTTCACGTCAAAAAAAAAAATTTTTTCTTTTGATTTCCAAAAATTAATTTTTGGTAATCAAATTTTTTTTTTGGGTGGTTTTTTGGCTATAGTGGCGTTTGTAGAGTCTATAGTGGCATTTCAAAAACGCCACTATTGTACCATCACTATAGACCTATAGTGGCATTTTCAAACACCACTATAGACCAATTTTTTTATTTTTGAAAAAGGCTGTAGTGGCGTTTGTCATGGGTCCTATAATGGCATTTGCAAACGCCACTGTAGGGCGGGCCTATAGTGGCGTTTTTATAAAACGCCACTATAGGCCTATAATAGTGGTACAAAAATGGCGTTTGTAAACGCCACTATAGCCAAAATGGGCCTATAGTGGCGTTTTTAGTACCTATAGTGGCATTTCACAAACGCCACTATAGGTCCAGTTTTTTGTAGTGACACTTTACTAATCACACTTCCTTGAGAAAGTACTTAAAAAATCAAATAATTTTGATTGTGACCTTGTGAGAACTCCATATGACCCAAGCATACATGTAAAGAAAAATAGTGTCTCTTGTTGCACAATCTAAGTATGCTGAAATTATTTGTGATGTGATGCTTTTAATAAATTGCACTCATCCTGGCATGCATATGATTGTAGACCTAGTAGATACACACATAATCCTGCCTGTGAACATTAGAATCTCTTGAGATATTGAAAGGGCACATGACCTTGGGCCTTACAGGTACAGGTTGTGATGCAAATTGGATATCAGATAATGATAAGACCAATTCCACTAGTGGCTATGGTTTCACCCCAGGTGGAGGAGCTATATTTTGTAAGTCTTCCAAACAGACCTGTGATGCTTGATCAGCTATAAAGTTTGATTTTGTTACCTTAGGAAAGGCAGTAACCAAAGTTGAAGTATCTACTTGTTGGTACTCTACTACCATTATATTACTTGTTGATGTACTACTACCATTATGTTATGATATATGCCCTTTAAATCCTATTGTACGATGCTATGTATAACATTATGTATGACATTATGCTGTAATTAATAAAGTTGTTTTATTATTATCTAACATAATGGTAACATGAATATTTGGACATTATCATATAGTCCATAAGATGCATAGTATCTGATTTAGTCACAAAAGATATAAGTCACAAATTCTTTCTAAACTCAGAATTTTAGTTCGTAGTCGGTGATAAAATTGGGCATTTCATCTGCGAAGACTATAACATATCAACTAAGATGATTTGTCTTGATCATGGAAGTGGAGACTTCTAGTTAATATGTTGATATGTTTTAAGTGTTAAAACATATTAAACTGGACCGCTATGAGATTTATTATTCTACTAACGACTGTCAAATTAATAATAAATCTAACGACTTCTATTTACATCAACTCTTAATCTTGAGAGAATAATGAATCTAATCATGAAGTGTAGGTTGCTTCGATATATCAGGAGTGAGATCTAAAGTTACGATCAAAATCTTAGTATATTGGGCAGCCACATTTAGTGTTGAAGAAACATATATTCTCAAAATGGAATTCATAATCTCTTAACGGAGATATAAAATATTCCCTTTAGATAAGTTTAATGAATTTGGTTATTTGAAGTGTTAAGCCTAACCACTTTAGTAAGGAGTTACTAAAGTATATATTTATGAAATTGGGTTTCATAAATATATGATGAATAACTTAAATGATTAAACCGAATACTCAAGGATTAAGATGTAGTAATTTTCAAAGTGACAGTCAACATTCATGACTTTGTATTACTACAAATATTTTAATTAAGGGGTTGAATGTATAATAAAGTCTTGGGATATAATTTATTAATAAGGCTTAGAGTGCAATTATATTTATATAGTGGTATTAAATATAATTAATGATAATTTTGGGCTCATCAAGAGTTCCCTTGAACACTTACATATAAACTGATTAAGAGACCACACTTCTTAGGCATAAGTGGAATTAGAGTGAAGATTAAGAGTATTCCCAAGTACTTCTAATCTTTAGTTTTGAATTTCACTGTACCAAGGCACACTCTCTTGTTCTTATATTCTGAAATTTATATAGTACATGTTATCAATTGCGAATGAAATAGATCCATTAATTTTCTGCTACATATGTTTTGTATGCAATACAAACTATGTTTTTCCAACAATCGATATCAGAGCAGTCTTCATTTTCAAATTTGTATAACATGTTTTGTGAGTTTTGGAATTAGAGATAGTAATTTCATTATGTTAGAAGATTTTACAATCAATTTTCTGCATGGTTGTTGAAATTACTGTTTTATAAAAACTGATATTGATGTTATGATGTTGTTTAAGTTTGATATTGAGTATGTTAAATTGAACTTTAAGGCTATAGCATCAATGAAATTTAGTTTTGATCTCAAACTCAATCTATTTTGTTCATATGATGGAAGTTTGTTCATGAAAACCGTTGAAAACTGCTTGGTGAAAATTCTGGAAAATTCAATTTCACAAGTCTCAACCGATCGAGAATTCCCTTCGATCGATCGAATGTTCTTTTTCAATCGATCGATCAGGAATCGAGAATCAATCAAGTCAACTCGAGAGTTTATGATGAATTTATTAAAATTTCAATTGATCTAGAATTCCTTTCGATCGATCGAATTTGCCTTTTTGATCGATCGAATAGGAATCGAGAAACGATTGAGTCATCCAGAATGTTTATTAAAATTTTCTTCATGATTTCGATCTATCGAGTGATACATTTGATCGATCAAAAGTTGTGAATTTTGAATTTTCACTAAGTGTTTTCACATTTAAAAGAGCAAGGCTATGTGTGATGAGATTACACATGATTTCTAATTAAAAACCTTTCTTTTAAAATATCTAATGGGAGAGAGATACAAGGGTTGCATCTCACGGCCTCCATTGTCGATTCATAGTAGTATGTAATATATACTTTGTCTTTGCTTCAAGCTTAGCATTCCATGCGGAGAGTATTTATTTCATGGTCCTACAAGATTGAACTTCCTTGTTTATAGTGGTTTGATCAAATACCTTGTCTTAGCCTTGAGCTTTGCATTCCATGCAGAGGGTGTTTGGAATCATGGTACTACAAGATAAACCTGTTAATAGTAGATGAAATGTGGCTACACATGACTCTAGACAATGATATACACTAGATTAAATATTATAGCATACTCTATGCTGAGTTCTTACTATTATTATTTAAAGGCTAAATGTATAACGGCATATTATTAGTGTTTGATAAGAGTTACTATGATAGCACTAATAATGAGAATAGTTCTCAATCAATCATAGTATTTAATATTCACTCTATGCTGAGGGATATTGAATATGGATTGGGTTATCGTTGCATATTTTATATTATGGTTTTATTAAGATTCCATACTATAAGTTTATATGCTAAATTGATAATGTCTGGTTTACTTATTATATTCATGTTTATTGTTTTCAGATTTAATCATGGCATCATTTAACCCACTTGTTGCTATTCTTTATCAAAACAAACTGACTAGATCCAACTATGTTAACTGGAAAAGAAATTTGAACATTATTCTTATTGTTGAAGAGCACAAATATTTGCTTAGTCAACCATGTCCTAACTTTCCATCATTAGATTCTTCTCTTGAGGAAAAACAACAACATGATTGTTGATAGAAATCTAATAAGATGGCCAAGTTCTACATCCTAACATCTATTTCAAATGTTTTATAGCATCAAATGAAGGATGTAGAACTAGCTTCGGACATAATGCTAAGTCTGAAGGAGATGTTTGGTAAGCAAGGCTATTCTGCAAGGCAAGAAACTATGAGGCAAATTTATAATACCAAAATGGCTGAAGTAACTTCAGTGGGGGTGCATTGTCTTAGGATGATCTCTCATCTGAATACACTGGAGGTTTTAGATGCCAATATTGAGGGAGAATCCCAAGCGAATATGATACTCCAATCACTACCAGGATCATTCAAGGAATTCAGACTTAATTATAACATGAACAAAAAGATTTATACATTGTTTGAATTAATGAATGAATTGGTGGTGGCGAAAGGCATTCTTGGTACAACCAGTGTTGATGTCAATATGGCTGAAGCTTCTACTTCTCAACCTAAGTTGAAAGGCAAGGGTAAAAAGAAAAAGAAGAAGGACTTCACCAAGCAAGATGGTAAACAAATTACCTTAGGAGTTGCCAACAAGGGAAAGAAGAAGGACTACGCCAAAGGAAAGTGTTTCCATTGTGGCGAGAAATGTCATTGGAAGAGGAATTGTCCAAAATTCAAAGCTACCAATAATAAGGGTATGAAAAGTTCATTCCTCCTTGAAATACGTTTAGTACAAAATCCCACGGATTATTGGTGTGTAGATTCAAGTTGTATTAATCATATTTGCAATTCTTTGCAAGGGTTCTAGGAGACTAGAAAGCTGAATGAAGGAGAATTGTTTCTTACTTTGGCTGATGGGAGTAGAATTCTGGTTGTAGCTGTTGGAGTGTTTAATTTATGCTTTGAACTAGGGTTTTAATATTGGAAGATTTTCTATATGTACCTAATGTTCGTGGGAATTAACTTCTGCAACTTATTTAGGTAAACATGGATATTGTGTTATCTTGAAAGACAATGTAGTAATAAAGAAGGATAAAGTGTTCATCTGTTCTGGCAATATTGTTGATGGTCTTTATATTTTAACTCCTGATAAGCATGAATTATATAATTCTAAATTAGATAATAATTCACATGTGAAATCATTAAAAAGAAAGTTTCCTTCTACTAATGATGCATGTCTTTAGCATTTACATTTGGGTCATATTAATTCAAACAGGATTCAAAGACTGATCAAAGATGGACTTTTAGAGCCATTGAACTTTGATGGATTTTCAGTTTGTGAATCTTGTCTGGTGGGCAAAATGACCAAAAGACCTTTTAATGCAAAAGGTAGAAGAGCCCAAGATTTGCTAGAACTAGTGCATTCAAATGTACGTGGTCCTATGTCAATCCAAGCAAGAGGTGGCTATGAGTATTTCATTACTTTCACTGATGATTACTCTAAATTTGGTTATGCATACCTAATGAAACAAAAGTCCGAGGCCTTTGAAAAGTTCAAAAAGTTTAAGGCTGAAGTTGAGAATCAATTAGGTAAATGCATAAAGGCCATTCGATCTGATCGTGGTGGCGAATACCTTCTTGGGGATTTATAGGATTACTTAACTGAAAATGGGATTATATCCCAATTGATTACACCTAGAACTCCACAACAAAATGGTGTAGCAGAAAGAATGAATAGGACTCTTTTAGATATGGTTAGATCCATGTTAAGTTATTCAACTTTACCAATTTCTTTTTGGGGATATGCCTTAAATACTGCAATGTATCTTCTAAATTTAGTACCTTCGAAGTCTGTTCCTAAAACACCTGTAGAGTTGTGGATTGGGCATAAGCCTAGTATAAGACATCTCCATATTTTGGGGCTATCCAGCACATGTGTTGAAAGGAAAGTCTGACAAGTTACAATCTAAAACAGAAGTGGTTTTCTTTGTAGGGTATCCAAAAGGAACTGTTGGAGGTTTAAATTATAGTCATAAAGATAATAAAGTGTTTGTTAGTACATATGCCAAATTTTTGGAAAATGACTGTATGAATGATTATACTCCTAAAAGTAGAATTGTTTTGGCTGAAATGAATGAACTTGTAATTGAACAATCAATGAATGAAACTAGAAAATGATGTGGTTGTATTAGATACTCCACAAGATATTACTCAAGAGATGACCAGTACGCAAGAGCCTCGTCGTAGTAGGAGAATTGTTAGGCCACTTGTAAGATTTATAGGTCTGTGAGAAACTTATGAAGCTATCTCAGAAGATGCTAAAACTGATCCTTACGCTTATGAAGAGGCAATGAATGATATAGATGCACATCATTAGGTCAAAGCTATGAAATCTGAATTGGATTCTATGTATTCCAATCAAGTTTGGGATCTTATAAAGGCGCCTAATGGCATTAAACATGTTGGTTGCAAATGGGTTTACCAGAGGAAGGGAGGGATAGATGGAAAGGTTGAAACCTTTAAAGCAAGGCTAGTGGTGAAAGGGTATACACAAAAAGAAGGTATTGATTATGAAGAAACCTTTTCAATAGTAGCAATGCTTAAATCTATCAGAATTATCTTATCCATTGCTACTCATTATGATTATGAGATTTGGCAAATAGATGTCAAGACTACATTTTTAAAAGGCAATCTTAAAAAAGAAATCTATATAATGCAACCAGAAGGTTTCATAGCAAATGATGATGCAAAAGATCAACAGTTGAGCTCCTTATCGTAGCAAATGGATGGTGCTGTGAATGGGGTCGTCTCTGTAGATAGAGAACCTGTAAAATGAACTAGGTGGAAGAGTAACACGTTGGTATGGCGTCAGCCAAACCACCTCTGATGCTTAAGTCAATAAAGAGAAAGATTTTAGAGAGAAACAGACTGGAGAGTTATTTCTGTAGAGTGTTTGTGTGTAATTGATCGTACCTTGGGTTTCAGGTGCTTTCTCTTTTATAGTTAAATGCCTAATCAATGGGCAATGAATCATTGTATTTATGCTCAATGGCTATTGCATTACAGAATCTTTGTCTGAAGTTCACAGCTCATTATGTGACTGTAGCTCCATCTATTACGTTTTGTCATCAATGATCATAATAAATGCGTAATGTCTTCTCTGAGTAAATGACAATCTTCGCGTAGTGACAACCATAAATTTCTGACTCATCAACTGCCGCCTTGTTCGAATTGTCGTCTGTTAGACGAGATAAGAACAAATTCGTCTGACGCTTCGTATTTTGTGTATTGCGCATTTATGAAAGTTTTGATGTTTGAGCAGTTGAATGCCACATGTACGGCCAAGATGCATTCGTCGTGTGGACATGTCTCAGTTTTCTCGTGCATGTTTTGGCCACTTATTTTGCATTTTTCTCTATTCTTTCCTTTCTTCTGTATTTTTTCCTTATTCAGCTTCTGTTCTAGGGTTTGTTTCTTCTTCGAGCTTCCTTTCTCTGTCCTACATTTCCTGGTAAGTTCTTCGTGCTATTTCTTCTTTTCTGATTCTTCCATGGTAGATTATTCTGCTGTTAGAGTAAATTTTCCTTCGATAGCTTTCTTTTTCGCTCATTTAGGTAGTTTACTTAAGTCTGTAAAGAGGGAGTGCCTTGAGAGGATTAGTTTCTTTGTAGGGGCGGACTGCCCGTATACCTTTGTCCTTTCATCGTTATCTCCTTTGGTTTCCCATTTTGCTAGGGTAGCTAGGTTGTTGAAAATGTCTGAGGTGAGATCGAGTGATCTGGAGATGGGGCTATCCTTGGCTAATGATCGCGTGCTCTCGGAGGCCACTTTTGTGTCCACCCCCTATAAAGCTTGGAACATCTCGTGTTCCCTTACGAGAAAGGACAAGCAGCGAATTAGGGATAAGTTTCAATTCCCTAATTCTTGATTACCCCTTGTCTCTTCAAAATTGGAAGCCAAATTTCTTTTTTTATCTCTGGAAGTGGTTGGGAGTTCGTCCCTAGTGAGGACTTGGATAAAGCCCCTAAGTTTTTTCATAGTTGGGGAGTTCCCATGTCTGGAGCATCTTTCTCGTCTTTTCAGTTGCTTTTCCCTTCTTTTATGAGTGACGATGATAGGTGACTTATATGTATTCTTGTTTTGCAGTTGCCCAGCGTCCTTGTCTAAAGAAGAGGTACTAGCGTCATGCTGAGAAAGTAAAGGACTATCTTGAGTTTGTCAAGGATTTTGACGAACTCGTTTCTCCTTAGTCTCTGTTTTTACACCTTTTGGGTTCAAAATCATCTACTAAGGTTTAGAAGAATTTGGAAGTTGTGAGAAAGAGTACGTGTTTCTGTCTTTTTTTTTTTTTTTTTTTTTTTTTTTTTTTTTTTTTTTTACTTTTGCCTCGTCCTTTCAAGAATGACGACTAGGTTTAGCAAACAGAAATTAGCTGAGGCCCAAGAGAAGAAGGCCAAGGGTGGCACCGTCAGTGGTCTTTTGTCCAAGAAAAAGGCTGGTGACGTTGTTAAGAAAGATCATGTGATAACGCCTTCTCCTACCCATTTGCCTACCAAGCGCTCTGCTTCTCCCACTTCGTCATTGAAGATGATTGTCTTTGGTGGAGAGGAGACTAGGAAGAAGAAAAAGGCTGGTGGAAAATCTTTCCTTCCTACCTTATAGGATGACGCTGACGCGGCAGCTTTGAAGGCCCATAAGACACTTTCTATGGATGATCTGGGTCCTCTAATGGTGAAGTCATCTAACGAGGTGATGTCGTCCTGTATCCACAAGCTTGTGCAGGTAAGCTGTTTTTAGCTACTTATTTTTCTTTATTTTGCTTTTGCTAAGGGAGAATTTCTTTGTAGGCTTTGGAGGGATCTCTGTTCATCTCTGTGCTTCTACTAAGGTTTAGCAGAATTTGGAAGTTGTGAGAAGGAGTACGTGTTTCTGCCTTTATTTATTTATTATTATTATTATTTTTTTTTTTACTTTTGCCTCGTCCTTTCAAGAATGACAACTACGTTTAGCAAGCAGAAATTAGCTAAGGCCCAAAAGAAGAAGGCCAAGGGTGGCACCGTTAGTGGTCTTTTGTCCAAGAAAATGGCTGGTGACGTTGTTAAGAAAGATCATGTGATAACACCTTCTCCTACCCATTCGCCTACCAAGCGCCCTGCTTCTTCCACTTCGTCATTGGAGATGATTGTCTTTGGTAGAGAGGAGACTAGGAAGAAGAAAAAGGTTGGTGGAAAATCTTTCCTTCCTACCTTCTAGGGTGATGCTGACGCGGCAGCTTTGAAGGCCTATGAGACACTTTCTGTGGATGATCTGGGTCCTTTGATGGCGAAGTCATCTAACGAGGTGATGTCGTCCCGTATCCACAAGCTTGTGCAGGTAAATTGTTTTTAGCTTCTTATTTTTCTTTGTTTTGATTCTGCTAAGGGAGAATTTCTTTGTAGGCTTTGGAGGGATCTCTGTTCGTCTCTGGGAAGCTCTTGGACTTAGAAAAGAAGGTGGCCACATCTGAGCCCTTGGTCAAGTCTTTATCTGCTGAGAAAGAGATGCTAAAGAACAAGGTTGCTATTCTTACTGCCAAGGCTGAAAATAACAACGAGCGTGTGGCAACCTTGGAGAAAAGCCTACAAGTGGAGAAAGACTTCTACAAGCTGAAGGACAAGCAAATCAGTGACTTAGAGCTGAAACTTCAAAACATTGGGGCCACGGTGGTACAAGACTTCAAAGACTCTAACGAGTATTCTAACGACTTGTGCAAGTACTACGTGGAGGGCTTGGCTTCGATCTCCTCGTGAAGTGGATGGCGAAGCATCATCCTGGCTTGGACCTCTCTGGCTTGGCTGTGGTTAACGTCGAGAAGGAACTTATGACTGATCATCCCTTTGAGGCTACAGCAGAGAATGTGACGAAGGAAGCCATAAACACTACTGAAGTGATGAAGGAGAGCCCTGCAAACCCTGTCCCTGATGAGCAGTAATATTTTTTTTTTTCCTTTTCAAGTTTTGATTTCTTTGCAAGGCAAGAACAATATTTCTCTTTAGGCCCATTGTTTTGGGAAATTGAACAATTCCTTTGACGATGCTAGATAGGTTCATGGATTTCCTACTTTTAGTTGTAGTGAACAACTTTTTTAAGCTTGGACCAACTTTTATGACGATGTTAGTTGTGTTGAGACAACTTTTATGTTCAGTTTGCATTTGAACAACTTTTACATACTTAGCTTGTATACGAATAGCTTTTTACCTTCAGTCATGTTGGAATGATTTTTCATTGAGTCATACTTGGCTGACAATCCCTAGCTATATTTGAACAGCTTAGCATTGAGTCGTGTTTGTATGACGAGTTTAGTTTTGTTTAAACAACTTAGAATTTTTTTTTTTATTTAGTTGTGTTTGAATAGCTTTTTGTTGAGTCATGTTTGAATGACGATCTTAGTTGTGTTTGAACAACTTAGTATTTTTAGCTGTGTTTGAAAAACTTTTTGTTAAGTTATGTTTGAATGACGATCTTAGTTGTGTTTGAACAACTTAGTATTTCTAGCTGTGTTTGAATAGTTTTTTGTTGTGTCATGTTTGAATGAAGATCTTAGTTGTGTTTGAACAACTTAGTGTTTTTAGCTGTGTTTGAACAGCTTAGAATTTTTTTTTCTTTAGCTGTGTTTGAACAGCTTTCTATTAAGTCATGTTTGAATGACGATCTTAGTTGTGTTTGAACAACTTAGTATTTTTAGCTGTGTTTGAACAGCTTAGAATGTTTTTTTTTTAGCTATGTTTGAACAGCTTTTTATTGAGTCATGTTTGAATGATGATCGTAGTTATGTTTGAACAACTTAGTATTTTTAGCTGTGTTTAAACAGCTTAGAATGTTTTTTTTTTTTTTTTTTTTTTTTTTTTAGCTATGTTTGAATAGCCTTTTATTGAGTTATGTTTGAATGACGATTATAGTTGTGTTTGAACAACTTAGAATGTTTTTTAGCTGTGTTTGAATAGCTTTTTGTTGAGTCATGTTTGAATGACGATATTAGTTGTGTTTGAACAACTTAGAATTTTTTTTAGCTGCGTTTGAACAGCTTTTTATTGAGTCATGTTTGAATGATGATGTTGCGCTGTACTCGTGACTTAAAGCCGTGGTATTGGAGCGTCTTTAGTTTAACCATTTTTTATGTTTTGTCTATTCATGAATGTATTGGTTGTGCCGTTTAGAATGTTTTTTAGCTGTGTTTGAACAGCTTTTTATTGAGTCATGTTTGAATGACGATGTTGCGCTATACTCATGACTTAAAGCCATGGTATTGGAGCGTCTTTAGGTTAACCATTTTTTTATGTTTTGTCTATTCGTGAATGACGATCATATTGGTTGTGTTTAAACAACTCTGATTTAATGATGGAGATCCTTGAGACGTCTTCCAAGGATGACTCCTAAGTTTTGTACATATTTTTATTGACAAATAACTTATGAATAATCATTGATAAATACGTATGGATAATGCTTTCATGTATTATTGACCTATGAATGACGGAAGTAATAACTGTCATACATACTAATATGAAGATTAGGCAACTTTAAATGTAAAGCATTCCTTACTAGTAGTATTTCTTCAAGTATTCTATGTTCCATGGTCAGGCAATTCTTGGCCATCTAAAGACTTCAGGTAGTAGGAGCCTTCTCTGGAATGATGGATTACTTTGTAGGGGCCTTCCCAGGCTGGTCCCAATTTTCCTTAGGATGGGTCCTTTGTTGCCTATGATGCCATTCTAAGGATGAGGTCTCTTGTGTTGAACCTTTTTACCTTGACTTTTCTATTGTAGTATCTGGCCATTGCTTCCTTGTGTTTGGCCATTCACTTCATAGCTTCTTCTTTGACTTCATCAATTAGGTCTAAGTTGCTGTTAAGCTCCTGCTAGTTCTTCTGGTCTTCACAAGTTTTGACTCGGAAGCTCGTCAGTCCTACTTCCACTAGTATGACGTCCTCAGTGCCAAATGTCATCCTAAATGGTGTTTCTCCTGTTGGAACTCTTGTGGTCGTCCTGTATGCCCAAAGGACATTTTGTAGTTCTTCAAGCCACGCCCCATGAAGCCTAGTTTTGATAATTTTGAGCAAGCTTCTATTCGTCACTTATGTCTGGTCGTTGGCCTGAGGGTGTCTTGGCAAAATTTTCAAAACTTGGGGTTGTCAAACTATTTTTCATTGTCTAATATTATGACACGTAGGACTCCAAACTTGCAAATGATGTTTTTCCACACAAAACTTGTGACTTTAGACTTTGCTATCATCGTCACTGGCTTTGCTTCCACCATTTTGTGAAGTAATCGTTCCCTACAGATAGCACCAAACTGATGATGCAAAAGATTAACAGTTGAGTTCCTTGTCGTAGAGGATGGACGATGCTGTGAATGGGGTCGTCTTTGTAGATAGAGAACATGCAAAATGAACTAAGTGGAAGAGTAACACGCCAGTATGACGTCAGCCAAACTGCCTCTAATTCTTATGTCAGTAAGGGGGAAAGATTTTAGAGGGAAACAGGCTGGAGAGTGATTTATGTAGAGTGTTTGTGTGTAATTGATTGTACCTTGGGTTTCTAGTGCTTTCTCTTTTATAGTTAAATGCCTAATCAATGGGCAATGAATCACTGTATTTATGCTCAACAGCTAGTGTGTTATAGAATCTTTGTCTGAAGTTCACAACTCATTCTGTGATCGTTGCTCCGTCCGTTATGTTTCGCCATCAATGATCATAATAAATGCGTAATGTCTTCACTGAGTAAATGATGATCTTCGTGTAGTGACGACCATAAATTTCTAACTCATCAATAAAGAACCAAGAGCATATGGTATGCAAGTTGAAAAGATTCATTTATGGACTTAAGCAAGCATCTAGGTCATGAAACATCAGATTTGATCAAGAAATCAAGTCATTTGGTTTTGAACAAAATCTTGATGAACAATGTGTGTACAAAAGACATCAAGATAAAGTAGTAATGTTCCTAGTGCTTTATGTTGATGATATTCTACTCATTGGAAATGATGTAGGGGTAACGTCATCAGTAAAAATTTGGTTGTCAAGCCAATTTGATATGAAGGACTTGGGCGAAGCTAACTTCATTCTAGGGATCAAGCTTTGGCGAGATTGTAAGAATAGAATGTTTGGTTTGTCACAAGCTAGATATATAGATAAGGTTCTAGAACGGTTTAGCATGCAAAACTCTAAGAAAAGATTACTTCCTTTTAGACATGGAGTTCCTCTGTCTGATGACCAAAGGCCTAAGACACTTGAGGAAGAAAATATGATAGGACAAATTCCCTACGCTTCTGCAGTGAGAAGTCTCATGTATGCCATGCTTTGTACTAGACCAGATATCTGCTATTCAGTTGGCATGGTCAGCCGATATCAATCAAATCCAAGACCAAAACATTGGCAAGCTATAAAGTATATTCTCAAGTATCTACAGAGAACAAGAGATAATATGCTTATTTAACATAGTGAGGATTTGACTCCCATTGGTTATACGGATTCAAATTTTCAATCAGATCTTGATTTCAAAAAGTCCACTTCAGGTTATGTGTTCACCTTGGGAGGTGGAGCCATAAGTTGGAGGAGTGTTAAGCAGTCTTATATTGCTGACTCCACCAAGGAAGCTGAATATGTTGCTGCTTGTGAAGCGGCAAAGGAAACTGTTTGGCTCAAGAAATTCCTTTCTAATCTTGGTGTTATGAAAATGGAGCAAGTTTCTATCACATTATTTTGCGACAATAGTGGAGCAGTATCACAATCCAAAGATCCAAGGAATCACAATAAAAGAAAGCACATTGAAAGAAAATACCACAACATTCGAGACATTGTTACCCGAGGAGATGTAGTAGTAGCAAAGATAAATAGTGCAAATAATCTAGCAGATTCCTTTACCAAAGTCTTGCCCCAAAAGACCTTTGAGTCACATTTGGAGGGAATGAGAGTTAGATTAGTGCACAATAGTTTTTAGGGCAAGTGAGAGATTTTTAGGATATGTGCCCTTTAAATCCTATTGTATGATGTTATGAATGACATTATATTGCAATTAATAAAGTCGTTTTATTATGATCTAAAATAATGGTAACATAAATATTTGGACATTATCATATAGTCCATGAGATGCATAGTATGTGATTTATGTGATTTAATCACAGAAGATATGAGTCACAAGTTCTTTGCAAACTCAGAATTTTAGTTCGTAGTCTGTGATAAAATTAGATCAATTAAAATGATTTATCTTGATCATGGAAGTGGAGACTTTTAGTTGATATATTGATATGTTTTAAGTGTTAAGACATATTGAACTAGACTGTTGTAGGATTTATTATTCTACTAACGACTGTCAAATGAATAATAAATCTCACGACTTTTATTTACATCAACTCTTAATCCTGAAAGAATAATGAACTTAATCGTAAAGTGTAAGTTGCTTTGATATATCAGGAGTGAGATCTAAAGTCACGATCAAAATCTCAGTATGTTGAACAGCCACATTAAGTGTTGAAGGAACATATATTCTCAAGATGGAATTCATAATCTCTTAACAAAGATATAAAATATTCCCTTGAGATAAGTTCAATGGGTTCGGTTATTCAGAGTATTAGGCCTAACTACTTTAGTAAGGAGTTACTAAAGTATATATTAATGAAATTGGATTTTGTAAATATATGATGAATAACTTAAAGGATTAAACCAGGTACTCAAGGATTAAGATGTAGTAATCTTCGATTAAGATGTAGTAATCTTCAAAGTGACAGTCAACATTCATGACTTTGTATTGTTACGAATATTTTAATGAATGGGTTGAATGTATAATAAAATCTTGGGATATAATTTATGAATGCATAGAGTGTAATTATATTTAATACCACTAGATCTAAAATTAGGAGATTGGAATAACCCTAAGTTCCCCACTCACAAGATCTATAAGTCTTCATGGTCCTTAAGCAAAATGTTTGAGACAGATTACCATGTTAGAACCATAGAACAAGTTTATGGAATTAACAAAGAGTACAAGACGTGCTATTTGTTTTCTTCCCCAACCTTGAAAGCACATAAGAAAGCAGGACACAATTACCTGCACATAGGTTTAGTCCAAATTAAAGTCAAACCTTTGATCAGAGATGGACTGAATTGTTCCATTCTCATGGCCCTTAGAGACACTAGACATATCAGATTCAATGATAGTCTTCTAGGCACCATCCAATCCAGTCTCAGTGGTGGACCAGTTCATTTATAGATCAGGGTATTGACTCTGTCGGGGATACTTCTACCTAAGATGGTGTCAAAGATGGGGAGTCCTTCCTCATCTTTCTGGACAGCATGCTTGATGTCTTTCTTAGACTCTTCTGTAAGGTAATTATTCCACCATTGCAGAAGTTTTCCCGTAAATCCTAAAGACATGAGCTCTATGACGTCAGCATGGGATTGTCCTTAACTGATGTAGTTATTGGCTACCATGGTCATGTGCTGAATCTTATTTAGGATTTCCTGTTCTGACAAACCATCTATGTTCCATTCATAGAGTTTACCAGAATAGACTGAGAACTGGTTGCTAACATTCCTTTCCTAATATTGTAGGTCAAGAGGAGTAGGTTTGGGATACCAATTCTTGGTTAAGCTTGTTGGGGTTACTCTGGGGTGAATAAGCTTGTTCACTTGTAAACCCTTAAACTGGTTTTCTAGGTATTCTATCTCCTTTTCATTGTCTGAGGAGGTTCTGCTAGAACTGCTAGATGCTATATGAACGTCTAAGACACTAAGCTTGGAGATTTTCTTAGGCGAAGGGGTGACTGGTTCCTGCTTCGTGCTAAGTTCCTTAAGCTTTTGTTCTACAACTTCTAAGGTTGTTAAATCCTTAGGTTTGTCTAAGACAACTAGACGGGTGTCAACTAGGGTTGAAGCAGTAACTGGTGAAGTGGTGACTAGTCCCTTCTTCACGAGTTCTTCAAGCTTTTGGTTGACTATTTCTAAGGCTGTTTTGTCCTTAATTTTGTAATTTTGTAATTTTGTAACTTAATAAATCAAGCCAAACCCCTCAAAAATTTCAAAGCATGCACAGTCAGGATTTCACATCCCTAACAAAATAATTGGTCAATTTAATAGTTAATGGAGGAAATATGTAGACTGCCAAAATCTAAAATCTTGAATAGCCACACAAGTCTGAATTCTTTTACCTGCCACATAAGAACTGAAAGAAGACATCAAAAGACATTGTGTTCACTTAGAAGCATAATGAATACTAGCCTCTAAGCACGCGCTCACGCGCGTGCTTAGAGGCTCTTATATTTTTTTGGGAAAAAGTTAATAATTTGCATCAATTATACTTTGAGATTACTATATTTTCCAATCACAAAAAAAACTTAGGAATGTGATGAGTCACGCATGTGCTCATAGGCTAGAATTAGATGAAAATTATTAACATTTACCAAAAAATAGAAGAGCTACTCACGCGTGCTTAGAAGCTAGTTAATATTTATGCATTTTAAACTACTAATATGACCAAAAGTGTCATGAGAGTCACTCCAAAAAATGAACACTGATGTAGTATTGAAATCATATGTTCGTATGTAGATTTATGGAACAAATTCTTACTAAGAAAAACTAAAATTTATGGAATAAATGTTTCACCTTACTACCAAAAAAAAGAGAAGTGTTACATCCACAACATTTTCTCAATAAATTATAAGTGGCACTTAGAATTTGACGTAAAAATGTTGTAAACATATCATTTTTGAAAAAAAATATGTACAGCATGACTCATAACTCCAGTCATAACTTCTTTGCACTTGAAATTTCTGTTCCAATAGACATAGACATAGAACAACTGAAAGACTTAACACCTGCCAATATAAACAATCGATTAGCAGAAACAAACATATGACATAATCATTAATATGTAGTTTACTATAATTCCAATGACACACTTTTATTAAAAAAAGAAAAAAAAATCATTTGAAGATAACTTTTTATTCACCTTTACATGAGACTGTAACTTTATGTGCCATTTTTTATTGGCATGTACCCAAGGCTAGAAAGTAGAAACTAAATTTGTTAGAGGAATGTCTTAGCACGAATGAATTTCTCTTTTGTTGAAATAGTATCATAATTTCTGGGATTTTTCATTAAGAGCGAGTCATTTCTGTTCAATTTGAAAAGGCTACATGGAAAAGAACCAATAACACATCAACATAAAAACAAATACGTAATAGTTAAATCAAGTTCTGCATTACTAACCTTTGTATGCATTTCTCCGTCGATTCCTGTTGCATGTTTTCAAAGTTTTAGTTTTCATTTATAAATGTAGTTGAATTGATGAAAGTAACTTAGGAAAAATCCAAACAATGGGAAATGTGCAATTCAGGGGATCTTAGGAATTGCTCACCATCATCGTGGGCTCTAGTTGAAAAGGCAAGAGTTGAAGAAAATTCTTTAAAATTGTTTGATGGAGGGATAGATTGGTGAGTCACCAGCCCTATAATTCATTCTAATTTTTCTCTAGAGTAATGGAGTAACATGTGTAAGGTGAAAATTGAATCTAAAATAGGAGTGGAATGGGATTATTTGGAATTGAAAAATGAGTAGAAAGGCAAGTAAAATTGGAGGAGTTAGAGATATAAAGTAGTAACTGATCCCAGAAGATTTTGATTTAGTGGGAAGTTAGTGGGATGGACGGATGGTTGTGTCTGGTGTTTGAAGAGTGGGAGTCAGTTATTTAAGGAGCAAATAGTTTGTAAAATGTTTTTTTTTTTTTTATTTTTTTTAAGTTTTGCTAAAATTTAGGAGTTTTTAAATTATTAATTTTACATGTCTAACCCTATTATTTAAGCTTTACAATTGGTCAATTCGAGGGTATTTTGGGCATCAAAATTAAAGAATCCAAACAGAGGAAGCCCCTTAAATAATAGTATAGATAAGAACAAAGTCATAAGCAAAGTACTTCTTCCACCTACTCCAAAATACCTTAAATAATAAGGCATATTTACCTTCTTTACAGTATAGAAAAGGGCGTGCAAGAGACAGCTTCAGCACCATGGCATTAGGATAGCTAAAAATCCTCAAAATAAAAATGGTCATTATGATCAAAACTAAAAACAAATTAGGAAAAGCAATCAACAAAAGTTAGCAACTCAAAAAGGTCGAATGAGATGTACCATAAAACGTCAGTAACATAATATTGGAGAAAAGTTCAGATAACTTTTTTTTTTTTTTTTGAGTAAATAATAATACTTATTAAAACACACAAGAAAATAATAATAATATTTTAAACCGGGTTTATAATACATTACATAATCAGATTACAACTACAAAATGACATAACCTTTATAGTTGTAGACTGAGATTATAAACAGTAAACATTAGACACTAGATAACTGATAAAAAAGATAACATTAGGAAACAGGCATAATGAATATATTTTAAAGAAAACTTGCAAACTCTCATATTTACATGTAAATGTGGGAATAAACATAAAATAGATGTGATAATACCTACTAAAACTAAGATAAGATTGTACTTTTAAGCTATTATTAGCCATCATTAATTTGTATATTAAAATAAATGAGGAAGATGTGCCTAAAAAAATTAGTAATAGATATGCAAATATATCATATAATTTAATTTTTAAATTAGAATAACGAACAAATAACATACATGTTAATGTGTATGTTTATGTTATTAGGTTTTAATTAAAAATGTTATATTCAAATCTAATAATTAAATTTTGATGCATTTGTAGCTCTTTCATAATATTTTAATTTATTCATTACACACATAATGAATGTGTTATGTTGATTTTTTGAGACAAAAATTTTAGTGGATTATTTAAACTAGTCACAAATTTTTTAGAATATTAGAAAATGACCAAAAGGAGTACAACAACTAAGGGCCTCATGCCTAGGCGGTTTGTAACAAGATCTAGGGTGGAGCTTATTATAAGAGCATTTACATCTAGCTAAAACAATTCATTTGTGAGTTAAAAATAAAGGAGAATGGGATATGAATGGCCTAAAAAATTCAAATTTGAATATAATAAAAACATATCTTTGCTAGTTCAAATAAAACTAAATATTTATTTTCATGTTTATGTGTGTGTGTGTTTTTTTTATGATGTTTTTATTTAAGTGTTATATTCAAAAAATTAATTATTAATTAATAAATTCATACCCCATTTAGATTTTTAAAATTATGTATAAAAAATAAACAAGTTGTCATTTATCATGTTATTTATAAAAATAAAAACAATATAAAGCATACTCATAGTGGATGTCTATATTTGTTTTAAAGCCTAATCTTGGGTGTCTTAAGGCTCTAACCTATTTTTCGAGCTTGAAGATTATCCATCTTCATCTTAGTGTTTTTTGTTGTGACTTCAATATTACTCCCAATTGCAGGACTGTCTTGAAGTAACAATTAGGCAAATCCATTTTTGAATCCATAGAAAAAGGGAGTTGATTAGCAATCCACAATATACAATAAGATTTAATCGAAGAAGAACTATGAGTGGATTGGTAAAGAAAAATTAAATTTAGGAAAACAACAATATTATAAAATACTAAGGTTTCGGGATCCACACAACATGTATACTAGTAGTTCTAACTATTTTTATTTTATAACTCAACTAAAACTTATATGAAATATGATTTTAATGATATTATTTAAAAGGACCCCTAAACTTATATGTATAGTTACAATGGGGATTTGATTTTAAATAATACTATGGTGAAGGCAAAATAATACTATATAATATAACATATATTATTATTTTTATTTATAAATATTAGTATTTTACATTATTCGTAAAGCATCATTTATAAACATTACTCAGCAGCACCATATTTAGTAAAAAGCGTATCGGTTTTTTGCATCCCTAGCGTTTCTGAAAATAGTTTCTTGTGTATCGGGCAATACGATGAAACTTAAATGCCTCTTACCTTGTTAGCTTATAAACTGTTGTATTAAAACTTATTAGGACCAACATTTCTTGTTAAAGGCGGCATAGAAAATTTAAAAAAAAAAACTTGTACTTTTACAGGTGAGCATAACAAATTTTTGAAAATAGTTATACATCTTAAATAATTGAACAAATTTTATTTCATTTGCCAAATTAAATGAAATTGATATACATGAATGTTTTAGTATTTTCTTCCTTTGTTGATGGGGTCATATTGTTCCTATGAAATCATAAACAATATTCAATATGAGAAATATCACACAAGGTCAAATTATTTTTAAATACTGGAACTTCTTTAGAGCTTAGAAACTTTGAAGTTTAAGCTTGTCTTGCACAAATAGTTAGAAATTGATTTGTATATTTAAAATGAAGGAGAAAGGGATATGAATAGCCTAAAAAATTCAAATTTGAATACAATAAAAACGTGTGTGGGTTCAAATAAAACAAAGAAAAAAAAATTATTTTTATGTTTGTGTATGTTTATTTGTATGATATTTTTCTTAAACATTAAATTCAAAAAATTAATAAATTCATATCCCTTTTATATTTTTAAATTATGTATAAAAAATAAGTAAGTTGCCATTTATCAAGCTATTTATAAAAATGAAAACAATATAAATAAGACTCATAGTGGATGTGTAAATTTGTTTTAAGGCCTAATCTTGGGTGTCTTAGGGCTCTAAACTATTTTCCGAGCTTCAAGATTATCCATCTTCATCCTGGTTTTCCTTGGTGCAACTTCAATCTTGCTCCCAAGTGCTAGATTGTGATGAAATAATAACTCAGCGAGTCTATGGTCAAATCCATGGGAAAAGGGAGTTGATTAGTAATCTACAGTATACAATAAAATTTAATTGAAGAGGAATTATAGTTGGGTTGATAAAGAAAAAATTAATTTGAGGAAAACAACAATATCTTAAAATACTAAGTTTTAGGGATCCTCACAACAACACGTATACTGATGGTTCTAACAATTTTTATTTTATAAATCAACTAAAACTCATATGAAATATGATTTTAATCATATGATTTAGAAGGACCCCTAATTTATTTTCTTAAAGGCACTTTTATGAATTTTATTGGTTTTAGATAAGACCAAACTAGTGTTTTAATTTGCAAGGAATCATAAGCATTAACGTGCCTAAAGTCGATGATAAATCACAATAATTAATTATACAAAACTACTAAAAACTTTTCTATACAAGTAAATCAATCAAAAACACAAGAATTTAAACATTAAAATCACATAAGTATTTTTAAGAACATATCCATAGAAGGTTGGGTTCATCCTTTACCTTTGCAAGGCTTCTAGGAAGCTATTATATGAAAGAAAACTCTAAGAAAACCTAAGGTT
Source organism: Quercus gilva (assembly GCA_023621385.1). Lineage (NCBI taxonomy): Eukaryota > Viridiplantae > Streptophyta > Magnoliopsida > Fagales > Fagaceae > Quercus > Quercus gilva. Next base: position 56,408,102 of record CM042477.1, on the reverse strand, counting down.
ATGTTTGGTAACAGTTTTTGTTTTCTATTTTCAAAAACTCTTTTTTGGGAATATAAAGGAAAAACAATTTTCTTGTATTTTTGAAATCAAAAACATGTTTGGCTAGTTGAAATTAAAAATATAGTTTTTTGAAGAAAAAAATAGAAAATACTAAAATATGTTGTTACTAGGATTTGAACTCTAATGCTAACTCATTAAATGAGACGGATTCATTAAATTAAATGCGTGTTTTTATTGACTTTCGAAAATTAGAAACTGAAAACAACATTTTGTACATTTTCAGTTTCCTTTACAAATTGAGTTTTGAGAACAGTTTTTGTTTTCTGTCTATTTTGTGTTGCCAAACAAGTTTTTTAGCCTCAAAAATAGAAAAAAAAAATTGGAAATAGAAAATAAGGGGAAAAAACAGTTATCAAACATACCTTAATTAGTTCTAGGGGTGCAGTCCTTTGAATTTTGACCTAAAGTGCCTTTAAATAGGCCAATAAATCCTATTACATGTAGAATTCCCTTTTGGAAAAAAATTCTCTAATTTTTCAATCTCCACTTAACTAACTTTTCTTGGCCCAGTAAACTTCAAATTTGGAAATTTCATTGACTACAAAGTTGTAGCCCTTTGAGTTTTCTTTTTAATCCAACTTAAATAAATATATGAGCTGAAAGTTTTGACCAAAATACTAAAATTTGTGTAGGTTGGAATCCTAATTCGAATTGGACTTCACTTTAATACAAATTTCCTTGCTCCAATTAAGCTCAAATTTAATTGGGTTAACCTTTTAAAACTTCATTGTAGCCCTTGTAAATATATAGTACATTAGCCTTCTTCATGACACAAATCCGCTCATGTCTTTCTTGATAAATCTTGTTAGAATTAATTTTATTCTCCTAGAAAAGACATATTCATGCATTAAAATTTAATTTAAGTATAAAAATAATTATTCAACATTTTTCCAAAACCAATGTAAAATGCATAAATTAAAACAAAATAAGTATGATAATACTTTCTAATAATAGTATAAAATATGCAAAATTAAGTTATCAACATGCCTCTTTTTGAACAGTACTTTTGTGGATTATCATTTGGAATTAGCTAAAAGAAGCAAATTGTGTATGTGTGTGTGCGTGTTTTATTTTTGGGACAATGTACTCTTTATGATTAGAGGTGTGCAGCCAACCCGTCAAAACTGACCCAACCCGACCCAACCCTGGGTTGGTCTTAAGGGCTTGGTGGGTTAGGTTAGGTTACAAATTTTTTTTTTATAGCATGTCGGGTTGGGTTCGGGTCATGAAATTTCAAACCCGACCCGACCCACCCATATATTTAATATATATTTAAAATATATTATATAATTAATAATTTTTTTTTAAAATAAACAACTCTTCCTATCCTATACAAAAGCCAATTAGTTCACACAAACCGTAGTAAATAACTATTGTTGTTTAGTCATTAGTATTGTTTGCCTTTAATGAGTTACATTGATACTAATCTTTGGGTTTTTTTTAATATATTTATATTTATATTTTTTTCCTACTTAATTTAATAATAATAGTAATAAAAAAAATTGTCCAACCCATGGGTTCAACCCAACCCAATCCAACCCATGTAGGTTGGGTTAGGTTGGGTTGGACTTATGTGATGGGTTGGGTTGGTTTGAATATTTTTTAACCCGCCATGATGATTGGGTCAAAAAACCCCTTTAACCTGACCCAAGCACACCCTTATTTATGATGTCATAAACACTATAATTCTAATTACTATATAACTCTTATAAAGTTTAATCTAGTGTCATGTTAATTTAAGAATTACCAAGTTTATTAAATTCTTCATTAGTTAATATAAAATATATGATGGATTGTTAATTAAAAAAACGAAATTATAATCTTAAAAGAGTTCAAATTAGTTAATTATTATTTTTGAATCAATTATGGATAATTTTTTTCTCAAAACAATTAATATTTGAGCAAACACCATGTGTGCAAAAAAAAACAATGGTTATTAGAGTTTTCATTTATAAAAGAAAATTTTTAATTTTGTCAATAATATTAATTAGGAAATGACAAATTTGTAGATTACACCATTAAATTTGAGGTAATGATCTATCCCCTAAAGTATCAAAATTTTGATATGTACTCCTAACATTATGAAACATTCAAAAAAACATCTTCCATTCATATTTGTTAGTAAGCTACCTTCTCATTTTGATCTAAATCATTTTTCAATTTGAATTGGGAGGAAAAATAATTGTTGGCTCGGAGGAAAAACTCTATCCACCCTCATTTCTTTCCTCTATTTCTTTTCATTCCAACCAAACAATTAAAAATTCTCATTTTTCCTCTTCCTCTCCCTTTTCACCCCAACCAAACATCACATAAGGTTTTGTGGTGTTATTGTTGGTTAAGTTGGGTTCTTAGAAATACAATTTTGTGAGTTGATTCTTTGTTTCAATTTTGATGCTAATATAATGAAGAGAATGAATTAGTTTATTTGATTTTTGAAGAAATTTTTTAGTTTTTTAAAGACTTTTAGGTTATTAAATTGATGTATCAATTAATGGACAACTCATTAACATATATGGCAAGCTTAGGTGGCATTTAATGGACAACTCATTAACATATATGGATTGAATGATTATTTTATTCCCAATGATAATTAATGTTAGAGCTACAAATCTACACTTTGAAACTTTAAAGAGCAATATCAAAATTATCTCAAAATTTAAGGGTGTGAACTATAATTTAGTTTTATGAAATTTTATTAAGTAAAGATTTGCCTTAATTTTTTTTAATAATTCGATAGTTAAAATGGAGGAGGGAAGATTTGAATCCTGAACTTCTCCGCAAGAAACACCAAAGGATGCCAATTGATTCAAGAGGTTCTTAGCGATATACCTTAATTTTTTGTTTTGCAATCCATAAATGGTGGGTCCCACACTTGAATTTATTGTTTGGCTAATATTTTTTAAATACAATTTTTAAAAAACTGTATCCTATTTTCCTGATTTAAAATAGGATTTTGAAAACAGCTAAAAGGCGTTTTCAAGATACAGAAAATGTTTTTAATGGCATAGTTGTAAATAAATTAAAAACAGTGGACCCACATATTTGTCCAAACTCTTTTATCTCTTAAATTAAAGAGCTTATCTTTATCATAAAAAGAATGTTCACACTTCAAATTTGAAAAATATCATTAAAATATATATATATATATATATATATGTTAGGAATGCTATAAGCATATGGATAATAAATGGTGTATTGAGATTTAGTTAGTTAGTTACAATTCTAAACATGTTAATCACATTTAGCACATGTTGGAATTATTAATGCACATGGGGAATAATAGAACCAATAGGATGAGGCATGTTAATCACATTTAACATATGTTGGAATTATTAATATACATGGGGAATAATAGAACCAATAGGATGAGGCATGTTAATCACATTTAACATATGTTGGAATTATTAATATACATGGGGAATAATAGAACCAATAGGATGAGGCCATGTGGGCCAATGAGATTAAAGCTAGTCTCCTATAAATACATTATTGTAATCCAATATGAGATATCAATGAAAGTATAAACCAATTTCTTAGTGTATTAGTGTATCTTTCTCTCTCTCTCTTAATCTTTTTTCTCTATGGAGGGTGACTACCTCAAATTAAGTCAATTTCCCTAAAATCCCTGGTTCCTAACAAATGGTATTAGAGTCGTTGATCTTGAGATGAGCAATTGTGATGAAAGAAAACTTTTGAAAAAAAATACAAAAATTGTTGAACAAAGCTATAGAAGAATCCAAGGATATTTCAAAGAAGATGAAGGCCTTGGCTGAATCTAATATGACTACGAAGGAAGAACTTTCAAGAGTGCAAGAGGATCTTGAAAACATGTCCGAAGGAGAGTTACAATCTCTTGATTCAATGAAAGTCCAAGAACAAATCAAGTTCCAAGAATCTACTACTATTGTTACAAGCCAAAATTTTGATTTTTGTGTCAAAGTGGATGATGATGTACAAATTCAGTCGAAAGAACCAACAAAGAAGGTGATGATGATCTTCCAACAACCCATTCTTGATGCACCAATGGAGGCTTCCATTCAAGAGTCTATGATTCAAGAAGTGGTAATCCAAGTGTCAGTGATCCAAGAATCCAAGATACAAGCGCCAACAATTTTAATGGTTCTAGAATCGAATGAGGTCTTGAGGATACAAGAACATTTCAAGGTTGAAAAAACCAATGAGACCTTAAAGATTGAAGAACCATTGAAACCTCAAGAATTCGAGCAAATTTTGAAAATCTACGAAGAAGAAACCTTCATATGCACAGGATCGCTTGTCAAAGAGAAATGCATAAATATGGTGATCAAAATGTCACTACGGTATTGGTCCATTGGAAGATATCCTTTGATGAAGATGCTATTTCACAACAACACCTTGTGGGCAAGGTGTTTTCAAGGGGAGGGAAATGTTAGGAATGCTATAAGCATATGGATAATAATTGGTGTATTGAGATTTAGTTAGTTAGTTACAATTCTAAACATGTTAATCACATTTAGCACATGTTGGAATTATTAATGCACATGGGGAATAATAGAACCAATAGGATGAGGTATGTTAATTACATTTAGCATATGTTGGAATTATTAATACACATGGTGAATAATAGAACCAATAAGATGAGGCCATGTGGGCCAATGAGATTAGAGTTAGTCTCCTATAAATACATGATTGTAATCCAATATGAGATATCAATGAAAGTATAAACCAATTTCTTAGTGCATTAGTGTATCTTTCTCTCTCTCTTAATCTTTTTTCTCTATGGAGGGTGACTACCTCGAATTAAGTCAATTTCCCTACAATCCCCATCCATTCTCCTATAATTCCCATCAATTCCCATTAAGAACCATCGAGTTCCTAACAATATATATATATATATATGATGAGCTCTATTCCCTTATCATTATCTACAAAATAATAATAATAATAATAATAATAATCATAATAATAATAATAATAATAATAATAATAATAATAATAATAATAATAATAATCTACAGATTCTACCCATTATTTTTTGTAATTTGTTTTTTAAATCTCAAAAATAAAAATGGTCTCCTAAACAATTATTTTTTTATTTTAGTATTTTGAAAATTGTTCTTAAAAGTGGGAGCCAAACACGTATAATATAAAAATTATTATCTAAAAACTAGTTTCAAGTTCAATTTTTAGAAAATTATTTTTATACTATTTTAAAAACAAAAACAAAAATCCTCCTACCAATAAGGTCCTTACAATAGGTGGGATATTGCCTAGTTTATTTGATGGTACTTGAGTAAATTGTCATGAGTCTGAATCCTATCTCTCTTCTACCTCTTATTTAAAACTAGCTTGTAATCTCATGCATATATGCATAAATATATTTAAAGATATACAATAAGATGCATAATATAATTCTTATATATATATATATATATATATTCATTTTATATTTTGTTAACTCTTTAAAAAAATTTATAAGGATATTATTAGGTATCAAATGTAAATTGTCCATGTTTTTTTTTTAATATATTATTGTGAAACATTTTTTTTTTACAATTCATTTATTTTAGACTCCTTGGTTTTTGTACTTAATAACTCACTTGCATGAATATTTATAATGTGGTCCCACATTTGATTCTAAAATTAAGAAATAAAATTTTTTAAGAATAAATAATTTAGGACACATAACGCAAAATTAGAACTCTAATTTGGAACGTTAATTTGAGTTTCTCTTAGTTTCACCTATTATTATTATTATTATTATTATTATTATTATTATTATTATTATTATTAAAAATCTCAATCATTTGACCTCACTTATTTAATGTTGCTGAATGTTGCTGAAAACACTGTAGCAAAATAATTTTTAAATGTATGAATAGTATCGTGGGATCTATTTTTAATATTTTTTAATCGTGAACCGTATATAAACAGTGCGTGAACAGTGCACGCACTGTTCATAAACAGTAATTTTTGTCCCTCAAAAGTCAATAAGTCCGGCTTAAAAAAAAAAAAAAAAAAAAAAATGCCACATTCAGTGGAAAGAAGTGCTATCCAAACCGGCACTAGGAATGAGCATACTTGCAGTAAGGGAATCATGCAAATCCGATACTCACCTACAAGGAAGGGTACTTAATGCAAATCTGTCATCTATCCTAGGAAGGTGTTTATTGCAAATCTCTTTTAATAATTAAACCAATAAATTCACTATTTCTTATTAATTTAAAATTCAGTAATTAATTACTTAGGAATCAATTATGTTCAATTCGTGGATTAGCCTAGGAGAAATTATTAGGTCCATTAGAGAACTGCTAACATGATCCTTCCTAACCTTCTAACTAATAAAATGTTATTATTTATGTTTCTCGGAAAAAAAAAATGTTATTCTTTATGCAAATGTAACATCACTTTGTAATTTTTATTTTTTTATTCCTTATACTGGTTAGGAAGCTCACTCACGTATTTGCACATATGACATTGTCTTACTGGTTGAGAGAACCATGTTAGTAGTCATCTTGGTGGATCTAAGAAATTCTGATATAATGGTCAACAAAAATTTACTAATAATTGCACAAAATTATGTTTATAATAGTCAATATACTGCTTATTTTGCTGAAAACTGAAAACTTATTGCTAAAAATATTATAGTAAAATATATTTTATTGTTGCAAATTACTGTTCATGCGTTTTTATCCCTTGGCTGGTCCATGAATAGTGCCATGGACCAGCCCAAAAAAAAACGCAATCTCAAAAAACGCAGCCACAGCCACTACACAAACGGACTCTTAGTTTATAATTTGGTTCTCAATATATATATAACTTTTTAACGCAAATATGTCATCTATCCTAGAAAGGTGTTTAATGAAAATCTCTTTTAATTTAAATTCACTATTTCCTACTAATTTAAACATTTAAGACAAGAGAAATGTTATGAAGAGAAATGTTATGTCCACAACATTTTCATAATATTTTTATAATAAATTTTAGATAATGCTAGAGATACAAACTATTTTACAAAAAAATTTACAACCTGATATGGTGAGTAATTATTGGTAAATGAAAAAGTGATATTAATGGTGAGTTTAGATGAAAACTAATAAGAGGTTGTCCATATTAACATTTTATAAAAATGTCGTAAAATAGTTTGTAGTTGTAATATTACTTTAAATTCTAACTAACAGGTGGGCGCAAAAAAAAAAATTCTAACTAACAGGTTATTATTAGTTGTTATTATTAGGGTAAAAAAATAATTTCAATACTAGGTTTAAATTTGAATTAATAACAACTAACCACTTATAATTTATTGTAAAAATATTATAAAAGTAGCATATCTTTTAAAACAATAATTCAGTATTTATTACTTAGGAATCCATTTCGTTCAATACGTAGATTAGTCTAGTCTTGATGGAATGGTCAACAGACTTTATGGAAACTGACAAACTTTATATTAATGACCATTAATTAATTTTCTCTGTAAATGGAATATTTCAGCTATTGAAAATTTTGCTTTAAAAAAAAAAGGCTATTGAAAATTTTGGCTCTAGAAGCTTCCAACTTCCATAATACTGTAGCTCCTAGGAAATGATGATAAGGTACATGATCAATGCATGACATCAAGCCATCAACAATTAGTACTTTACTCAAATGATGATCGGGTACATGATCATGCATGACATCAAGTCATGAACAATTTACAATCCTATATTTATATTTATTTATATGTCATAGAGTCATTGACTACGACTAATTAAATTGGCAAAACTTCTAGTGCATCAATATAAATAAAAAGCCTTATACGTTCTTCTGCCTTGTCAAGTATTCATTCATTCTTCTCAACTTTCGCTACAAATTTTCACACAGACAGAAACACATACACAGAGACAGAGACAGAGACTCCATTGATTGATTAATGGCTACCAAAATTTATATTGTGTAAGCACCTCTCTCTCACTTGTTTCGTTTGTCTTGTACACGTACATATGTCATTCTCTGCTTTGGTTGTTCTGCTTCTAAATTTGGGTTATATATATATATATATATATATAGAAGAAGCCAATCATTTTTTTAGTCCCTAACTAATTAGTACCCCTCTATTAAAATTCATATAATGAAAATAAAAACTCTCGACACTCAAATGATGAGTTGGATTTAAAAAATATAAATAAATAAATAACGAACAGACTGGATTTTTGTATTAGAACAGATTGGATTTTCTTGATATTGGCAAAATTTGTATGTTGTATCTTGTCCAAGTTTTGTGAATGTTATTTTCATATCATTACTGTCTGTTTGGTTTCTTGAGAAAGAGCTTTTAAGGCTTTGTTTGGCATTGATAAATTTTTTTTACCTTTTGTACTAGTAGAAATCTGATTTTTTTTTTTTTTTTTCTGGGGGGGGGGGTTAGAATCGAAGAAGCCAAATTAAATAATCAATTTACAACTTCTTTGTAGTTTGTTATGTTAAATTGTTGATTCTCCCAAAAGTATAAGCTATTGAAAAATGATAAATTTAATCATTTAAATTTACCATGTTATATTACTTATTGTCTTAAAAGTTAAATTACCAAATTTTTGAAAGAATTGGTAATTTAACATAATATCAGAGTTAAAGATCTTAGGTTCGATTTTTATCTCCAATTTTACATCTCATTTAAAATGTTAAAAATCTCATGTGTTGGGCCCTATTTATAAATGAGAGAGTTTAGACTCATACATGAAGAAGGATGTTAGAATTATGATTAAATAATTAAAAATTCACAATTTTCTAACTTAATTTTTTGGAACAATCCGTAATTTAACATGTATAATGCCAAATTAAATTCTATTAATTACATCAAAAGGCTAAGATACTGTTTAGTGTAATCAAGACATGCAGATGCAGTGCAGTTCTTCTTTAGCTTTAATGCATCATATCCAATGTTTACTAAAAAAAAATACAAAAAAAAGAAAAGAAAAAAAGTATCATATCATATCCAATGGTAAAAGAAATATATAGAAAGTCAGAATGTAATTAACAAGAAATCAACCATAAGTACCTGCACCTTGCTAGCCTTGGTTGTAAATTTTGATGAGGTCAACGTGCTTTTAAATATTACCTCCGTCTCACTTTTTTTGTCCTATTTAAAAAGTTAAACTTTTTAAGGGAACATCATTTATTGTCTTGTCTACTTTTTAAAAATATATAAGTTTCCAAAACTACCCTTAAAAAAATTTATCAAAAAATTGAATTAATAAATTAATAGGAGTATAATAGGAACATTAGTAAATTAATTACTTTTATTTTTAGAAACAGGATAATATTTTGCGACATCTCAAAATGGAATAGAGGACAAAAAAAAGTGGGACGGAAGGAGTAAGATTCTTTATTGATTATGAAAAAAAAAAAAATACTAATATGGTAGAATAAAAATTATACCGAAAGAAACAAATTTATAGTACAGGCCCCAAATATTTTTCATGCTTCACGTAGTATATAATTTCCTAGAGATGGTTGCCTAAAGTGAAATGACTACATTATGCTATGAAGTAGCCGCACATGAATAAAAAAAGAGATTAAATTCTATAAAGATGGAGGGTAAAATTTATGTTTTACACCATCCAATTAGTGATTTTCACGTCATCATTTTACTTAAAATTCGAAACATCCTACTCCACCTAATAACATCTCAATAAATTCCCAATTTAATTGAATTTATATATAGGTATTAAAATTTATTGTGTCTAATTGTGTTTATTCTTAAATATATGATAAGATAATGTAACATGTTAGGATTTAAAGGGTAAAATATGGGTTTTATACTATGTCTTTATAGAATTTAATCTCATAAAAAAATTGTGACTGTGAAACCTTAACTACCTTTTGAAATCATGTCTGAAAGAAAATTGGAGGACCATGCCTTTTTCTAGAGCTTGAGGTCCCATATCTCAATTGTTCTCATCATTATTGAGATTAGTTCTTGCCACATATGGGTCCTTTGCTCTCAATCCTGTCTTTCACCTGTTCCCTTATGAGAACAGCAATTTAATCCTCCGTTTTAACAACTCCCAAATGCTTTATAGGAATGGTTTTTATTTCATGTCTTGTTATGCTTCAAGATGAATTCATCACTATTAGAAAACTAGGTAAATTTAAATTTGGCTTTCTTTGTTGCTAATTTTGAGACAAAGGCTTGGTTGTTGTTTGAAGACCACGACTTAAGAAAAAACTGTATTAATTTTCTAAGTGTATTGCACTAGTATAAATCTGAGTGATGTAATTGAAACTTTCCTGATGAATGGTGCAGTTACTATTCTACTTATGGACATGTTGAGAAGCTGGCTGAACAGATAAAGAAAGGAGCTGAATCCGTGGAAGGAGTAGAAGCAAAACTGTGGCAGGTGTGTGATTGTCTTTTTAGTCATTAACTTTTTTGAACTCTTTAGTTAAGATGTGTAATTCAATAGTATTTCTTAGTGAGAACATTGGCTACTACAGTTCATGGAATTGTTGCAATTTGATTGAATATACATAGCTATTGACCGGTACCTAATTTGGCAAGGGCATCTGCACATATATATTTGATTCTCTATATATATTTTTTAATTCTTTAGCATGAATTCTATAAAGCATCTAAGAATTGAATTGGACTGTCTTATTCAACAACGTTTCTACACTGTAGCTTGCCTACCAAGAAATATTGGCTAGGGGAAAAACAGAAAAAATTAGAGAAACGGAATTGTCTTCTGCAAAATTAGAATGTCTTAACTTGATGAAATATGTCTGGCTCTCTTGCAGGTACCCGAGACATTGTCTGATGAAGTTCTTGGGAAGTTGGGAGCACCACCAAAGAGTGATGTACCTGTCATTACTCCTGGAGAGCTTGCTGAGGCTGATGGTTTACTTTTCGGTTTCCCAACTAGATATGGAACGATGGCTGCACAATTTCAAGCCTTTATAGATTCAACTGGATCGCAATGGAGAACTCAAGAGCTTGTAGGCAAGCCTGCAGGACTTTTTTATAGCACTGGATCACAAGGAGGTGGACAAGAGACTACCCCGTGAGTTTTAATTTCACAAGTTTCACATCTATTAATTTTTAAGTATTGTTAATATGTAGCCAACCTGCCAACCCGTTAAAACCGACCCAACCCAACCCGTCAGGTTGGGTCGGTTTTTAGAGCTTGGTGGGTCAGGTTGGGTTACAAAATTTTTTTTTTATAACGGATCGGGTTGGGTTTGGATCATAAAATTTTAAACCCGCCAAACCCAACCCAACCTATCCATATATTTAATATATATATATATATTTAAAATATATTATATAATTAATAATTTTTTTAAAATAACTAGCTCTTCCTATCTTCTATAAAAGCCAATTAGTTCACACAAACCCTAGTAAATTACTATTGTTGTTTAGTCATTAATGTTGTTTGCCTTTAAGGAATTACATTGATATTAATCTTTGGATTTTTTTAATATATTTATATTTCTTTTTTTTCTACTCAATTTAATAATAATAATAATAATTTGTCCAACCCATGAGCTCAACCCGACCCATGTGGATTGAGTTGGGTTGGGTTGGACTTATGTGATAAGTTGGGTTGGGTTGAATTTATTTTGACCCATCATGGTGGGTTGGGTCAAAAAATCCCCTTAACCCGACTCATGCAGACCCCTAGACCATATGCTGTGTAAAAAATTTGTGAAAAATACCTCTTAACTAAGAAGTTAACATATTGTTGTCTTATTGCTTTTTATTGGAAAACTATGCAGCTTGACAGCCATTACTCAGCTTGTTCACCATGGAATGATTTTTGTGCCTATTGGGTACACATTTGGAGCTGGCATGTTTGAGATGGAAAAGGTGAGAGGTGGCTCCCCATATGGTGCAGGAACTTATGCCGGGGACGGATCAAGACAGCCTTCTGAGCTAGAGTTGGACTTAGCTTTCCACCAGGGAAAGTATTTTGCTGGCATTTCAAAGAATCTCTAGGGAGCAGCTTGATTTTATCCCTCACCATATATACAGCATTTCCCATCTCAGAGATTGTTTTCATTTGCCTTGTATTAAAACTATAATTATGCGCTTTGCTGATTAGTTTCCCTTCCATTTGCCTTGTTTGTAATAAAACTATATTTGATTTTATCTCAGAAGTTATTTCCCTTCCTTACCGTGTGTGTTGTGTGTATGGCCAATATGTTCAAAGTCAAGTTCTCTTATTAACTTGTTGGACCATGCTATATGCGTATGCAACTGTTCATTGTAGTTTTGTGGCTAACATAGAATAAAAGAACTTATTTTTGCAACATTTTTTTTTTAATGTTCAGGCTAGGAGATGTAGAATCCAAAAATACCAAATCCCACTACTGTTTGAAAAGAAGTGCAGCAAAATGAGCTCTGCCCATTTGCATTTGAAGATGGAGATGAGCCACATTTGATAATGCCAAATTTTTTTTTCTCCATCGTACTCAGAAAATATTGGTTGGATTTATGGGTCCCTTACATCTTTAAATGCATCACATTTGGTTGCTCATAACTGAAATGGATGTTTCAGAATATTCTCAAAATGTCTAGCCCATGTGAAGGTGACAGATAACCTTTTGTTTTATTCTCAAATGATTTTAGATGGAATGATATACCAGTCTTAATGATGTTTTTGATTCTCCACTACAAGCTCTCATATGATCCATCCCTTTCATTTCGCAGAAAATTTGTTTTGCCCCAATCCCTTCCCCAACCTAACCTTTAAGTTTAGAAATACTCAACCCAATCTTAAAACCAACCAAACCCAATTGGATTGGCCAAGTCATCAATTTGGGTTATCCCTTCTAATTGAATCCTCCAATTCCCTCTAATTTTAAGCGATATGCAACATGTGTATTTATTTGATTTTTAAATCCCACATGTCTTACATTTGTATTAAATTAAAGGGGATTAGAAAATTCAATAAGAGGTGGTGGTGATCTAATCCTATTAGAAAATTAGATTTTCATTCAACTATATAGTACTTGTTTGATATCTCGTATTATCATTTAAAACTTACTTTTCTTCTTTATACAACCTTAAAAAAAAAAAAAAAAAAAAAAAAAAAACACCCAATTAGATTCATTATTCAATAAATAAATAAAATTTACATAATTGAGCCTAATATTCCAATTTTATTAAAACTAAATTTCAAAATATCAAAATCAATCAAGCTAAAAAGTTGTTAAAAAAAAAAACTCAAAATCCAAAATTAATCATACTAGGAAATTTAAAATACATATATTTTTAAAATTATTAATAGTGTACCCAGCCCATTGTCCCATTAAATCCAACTCAGGATGGATTCATTGATTCACTGAATTGTTAGATTATATACACCTATATCGGAAAGGGATTTGGAAGTTTCAAGAAAAAAAAAAAAAAAAAATCGACAATTCTTATTAGGTTAGTTTTTCACAAAGTTTGAAATATAAAATTCGGTTTAGATGACGAATCACTTGAGTCTTAAAAATCAGTCATTTACAAATAAACCTCATTATTCAACAGTAGTTTATTGTTGTATAAAAAAAAAAAAAAGAAAAAAAAAGTAGTTTATTGTGGCCCAAATTTCAAGTAGACCAAAATAAATGGTGAGCCCAATTTTCCTAAAAAATTTGGTTTGGTGGGCCTTATCGCTTTATATTAACGCGTTCCTTTGCAAGGCTTTTTTTTTTTTTTTGGGTCCAAAGCAAATAATGCAAGGATTTTTTTTTTTTTTTTTTTTTTTAATAATGTTACAAGAAAATAAGCTTTTCCTTTCACATATATACCAACGAGTATTCGATTTTAATTGAGCTCAGGTTCTTTTATTCTAAAAAGGAAAAATCTTAACTTTTCTGATTAAACGATAATTATCTCTCCCTCAAAATATAAGAGGTCTATAATAAACACATTATATGAGTTTTTATATCAATTATAAAAATAAATAAATAAATAAATAAATAAATCATAAACAAAGCAGAACTTGTTCTAGTCTACATTCTAGGACAAAGTTTTTTCTGCAAAGTTTTCCAATGGATGAAATAATCATGATGATGGGCCATTCTTCAATCTTTCATGACAATGATGAGATAATTAAATAGACTTCAAAGTTCAAACGAGGAAGATAAGATTTTGGAAAAAATAAATTGAGTTAGATGGGGTTCAAGTGATAGTCTAATTACAACAATATCCTTTTTGGGGGTCTTATGTATATGGTTTAAACTCTTATTTTCTCCCTCCCCACTATTGAGCTATCCAAAAAAAGGTTTTTGAGCAAGAAAATGCATTTTCGCCCTCATTAAATTTTCTTTTCTTTCTTTAGTAGTTATGCCAAAAAACAAAAGAAACGAACAAACAAACTAATATACTTTTTAGTTAATTTTCATCTTAAAAAGTATTGAACAACTTTTTTGGGGGCTAATAAGACAGTATTATAATTTATACATACTAAAAAGTAGAATCATTTCAAATATTGACAAAAGGATCAAAATTTCTATACAAGTCAAAATCTAACAAAGCTTTAAGTTACAACGAGGGTATTCAATGTACAACAAAAGGTAAGTTTTGAATGCCTTCAAGGTTTTGCTAAGAAATAAATTGCTTGATTTCTTGTATGAGAGGAATGAGTAGGGCTGAACATGGTTAGGTGTGGCCACTGTGACTATGTGCGGGAAGGTTTTTGGGCCGTCCTGACATCGTCGGTGTTAGTAAAATGTTAACCACCACTCTGCCGTTGGATCTAAATCCTAGCTACATCGGTTGTGGTATTCACAGGTACGCTAGTTGGTTGCTTTGATCACCAGTAAGAGAATGAGAACAAAAGCAAGAGAGTGGACAATTTTTTTTTTTTTTTTTTTACAAAGATAAAATGGGTTAGAAAATGCAAAACAAGTTTACTATAAGTCCAAACTCAATCCTACTTTGTTAACAAGCCAAGTCTCCTATTTATATACTAAAAGTCTATTAACTAATGGGTTTATAGTCTACTTTATATATACCCATATTGGATTTATTGTAACACATGATTTGCACTATAATTCTTGTGTACTTTATTTTATACTTCTAATTTTATATTTATTTTAGCATATTTAACGTGTATCAGAGCTGATATTCAACCTCAATTAAGTTCCACAATCAAGTGGGACAGACCAAGTGTGTTTTAGCAAACAAAATGCATCTCTAGCTGCCCAAAGTTTTGTTGGAATACTTTTTGCTCATCACTAAACTTTCTAAAAGCTTAGAATTCAGTCATAAAGTTGCAACCTTTGTCAGAACCTGTTAATATTCAGACACATAATGATTAAATTGAAATATGCGACCATAGATGACGAAAGCTTATTTGTTTGATCAGTATAGCTGTATAGGTGTCCAAAATTTATGTACCTAAAAATAATTTCGTCCCTGCCTTTGGATACTTTCATCAAAGCTTGTGCAATTGTTTAACTCTTGTTAGTGGCTGTATGCGGTTTTTTCTGAAAGAGAGTTTTAACATATAAAGTTCGCTGTTTAAGCAGGATTTTGAATGTTCAATTATAAGAGATATGAAGGCTAGCAGGCATATCCACTGGTTCAATAAGATAGTGTCTCTTGAAGGTTTACAAGTTACAACAGAGATATTAGTAGGCCATCCTCAATATGGTTTTTCACCGCTACAAAAGCACTCTGTACTACTTTAATGGGTTCCACGAATTGGTGTCCCCTTTGGTTCAACCGGAAGTCCGGAACCTCAAGATTTGAATCTATGAGTTGGTCTGTGGCTAAAAATGTTTTTTCCTCTTTTTTGATTGGAGCCATTTGAATTAAGATTCTTTTACTTGTAGTATGTGGATGAATATGATGTGAAAGATATGTATAGTGAATAATAATATTGTCAACTTCTATGTAGAAGGCTATGATTTCATTGGCTTTTCGTTTCTGTAGAAACTTGCGTTTTGTCTTCAAAAGCTAAGTGGAAAGAGGTTTTGGCTATAATAAGTGTGACTCAATTGATTTTTTCCCATCTTGTAAATTTGTTACTTGAATCTATTTAGGTTTTGAAACAGTAAGAAGATTTTTTGGACTATTTTTTTTTTTTTAATTTTTAATTTTTTTAAAGGCCAAAACCTGGGTACTCATTAAAATATTACAAAGGTAACAGCAGAGTCAACACAGGATAACAAAAAGTACACAGCTGAAACAACAGGCCTATATCTACTAATTTGAGAAACAAGAGATTCAGGAGTATCTTCCAACCAAATTGTCTCCGCTTCACCATTTTCTGGCTTCCGGCTGGTAAATATGCAGCATGAAGACTAACATTAAATAAAAATAATACAACTAAGAAATTTAATTACAAGTCTCAATCATTAGCTATGTAGTTGTACTATGTGCTTGACGAGATCCACATGAAGTTGTGAATGAGTTCCTCTACCTCTAATGAAATGATGATGTTGAATGAACTACAAAGCTTTAGGTGTACTATCATGTGACGCCGGTTCAAGCTAACTTTTATCAATTAATTCATAATCGAAGACACTTGCTCCAAGGTATGAATGTCATTTATCTTCAATGATTCTATTATGCATGCCATATGATACTTTCCTTAAGTGTTTCAAGGTGGAAAAAATTTGCAGTTCTATGGACAGTTGTAAATATTGCTTGGGCACTCCAAATGAACTCATAAAAGCCTTCCTTGTCTCCTCTTATGTGGTAGCAAATTTTATAGTTTAAGCCCTTATTGTGTTGAAATTGTTTCAAAGATTATTACCCATAATGGATACAGACCATCGACATCATAGTACCTCCATCGAATAGGCATAATTGTATATTGAGTAATTAATTAAAGCATCACACATATGAGCAATCTCAAAAAATATAATTAACCGTTCTAAAACATCGATATCATTAAGAAAATTGAGTATGATATCTAAACATCATATGATATCACGACTTTAAGAATTATTGTTGCTTCAAGCTATGACCAGTATCCTAACTTTTCCACCTATTAGAAAAACTCATCCATTTCCAATTCATAAAATCAATGCTCCATAACATTCTTGGAAATCATGATTTTGGCTAATTTTTAACAATCTTGCAATGTTATTGTTATTTGGTGACCTCTACTGAAGTACCCCTCAAAAAAAGATTGAAATTGCCATTTTATATTTTTTAAATGCTTTTTAATGCAACGTTTTCTCCAATCCATCCATCAAATCAATTGTCTATTGTCACCCTATAGGAGAGCATTATGACTGCAATAATCATCTTTAAAAATGAAGATAAACCTAAGGCTTCCAACATCTTGTTTTTTTTAAAAAAAAAATAATAAAGTACGGATCATAAGCTTTAACCCTCAAATGGATTCGCTAAAAGACATAGATTTATTCGAAATTTCTTCCAAAATACATTTACACCACCGATGTTTCAATAAAATAGTCATGAAAAAGCTTTTTGTGGGCTTGTAAATAATTACTTTAGAAGAACATGTGGGATTGAATAGTTCAATGACGTGATTGATCCTTTTTCCTTATGCAATCCTTCTTCTTATATTGCTAAAGTAAGTTCTAACTCATCCTCAGAAGAGCAGTCAAATAGAGGATTATCAAGTGGATAAAGGGAATCCATAAAGAGAAAATAAAGAATGAATGGAAGAGAAAATTGGGTAGAAGTGGATGAAAATTATAGAGGAAATGGTCCTATATATAAATGTGAACACTGGATTCAAATTTCCAAAAATATCACCCTTGAGAAAATTTTGAGTTAAAAAAATATGACCATTGGAAGAAATTTGAATTTCAAAAAATACAATTGTGGAAAATTTTTGAATTAAAAAAAATACGACCATTAGAAAGAAAAAATGAATTTAAATAATATGACTTTAGGGGAAAAAAATCAAATTAAAAAATATGACTATTGAAGGAAATAATAAAAAAAAATTGAAAAAAACAAAACAAAACAAAACAAAATTGTGGGCTACACAGTTGACAATGACGCATAAACCAAAAGTCCCCTAAACCAATTAAGTGAAAATATTCAGATAAATAAATCTATATCAAAATCCACACCTAACGGGTGTGTGATCCGTGACTATTTATTAGGGGGAAAAAAAAAAAAAAAGAATAAAAGATTCTTCAACAAGAGCTACCTTCTGAATTCTATTGGACCTGAAATGTTATTGTACCCACTTGTTTGGCTAAAACTGTTTACTATTCATTTTGCATAGATCTTAGTCTGTACTATTGAGTCTATGACCAAAACAAAAACAAAAACAAAAACAGAAAGAAAAAAAAAAAAAAAAAAAGGTGCTTCAAACTCAAATCATTGAACACCACGTTATGGAACAGAACGAAAACTACGAAACTGAAACTCAACTGGGTAAAGTAGAGATTGGCATGAAAGGCGGCTTTCTTCAGGAGCTTCGTGTGGGACTGTGGGGTATCAATTCTACTATCCCAACACATTTCCGTAATTTTGGAATGCGGTTAAAATTCAGGTGGCTAGATTTGGAGCCTTCTGAACAAGCATAATGTGTTTGGATCTTTATGGGCTCCATTATTATACTATGGTGACTATGCATTTGAAGTCGACTAAGAAGAAGCATAGGGATGAAAATCATTTTATGTAGAGCAATACAACATAGAACATACACAAAAAATTTAACATTTTTTATGAATTAACAAACTTTTACTGGTTTTTATTTGAGCTGGCCATTAATATCAAATTTTTTTTTTTGCTAATCATTAACAATTTGGCAAATTACAATTTATCCATCTGTAGTTTGGTCGAAATTTAAGTTGTCTACCTATGGTTTAAAATTTGACACTTTACCCACATGAAGTTAGTTCAGTTAGATTTTCATAACATATCTCTGATAAAAAAACATGGCTAAATATATAATTTTGCTCTACTTTTATGTCTTTCTCCTCTAAAAACACAAAAAACATAAAAATATAAGATCAAATAAGATATAAAAAAAAAAAAAAAAAAGATCCAGCGAAACACTTATATCATGAGATTTCAAACCACAGGTAAGCAATTTAAATTTTGGTCAAACTTCAAGTGGGTAAAATGTCAAATTTCAAACTACGGGTAGACAACTTCAATTTCGGCCAAACCACAGGTAGATAAGTTGTAATTTACCCTTAACAATTTGTCACATCAGCGATTGTGAAAAATTTTGTCATGTGTGTCCATAGACTTTTATCTTTTGAGAATTTGGGGAGAGATTCAACTCTCTGCCAAAAATTATGCCACTTGCCAAAACTTTTGTAGTAGTAGGCTCATGGTCATTAATATGAATTTATTAGAGTTCCAGTTAACTTATTAATTGGTAAAATATTTAGTTATTGAATAAAAGATTTAGGATTTAAACCACATTTATACCAAAAAACTAATTAATATCTTATGGTCCATTTGAATTGAGGGGGAAAAAGAGTGAGTAGAGTAAAGTAAAGTAAAATATAGTAGAATTAACCCAAAATTAGCCTATTTTGCACCAACTCTACTCTATTCTTCTCCACTCCCCCTCTCTACCCCCCTCAATCCAAACTTGCCCTTACTTTAGTAATAAAATGAATTATCATGGAATATACATTATAAGTTAAAACTTTATCGTATTTAAAAAAACATAAAAAAAAATAAAAATAAAAATAAAAAAAAGTTTTAAAGAGTCTTTATTTAGTCTAAAAGGAAGGGAAAATCTAGTTTCTAAATGCATATCAAGTAGCTTGATGAAAATCATGGTTTTAAATCAAATAATTTCTCCTCTTTTGATTGTTTCAAAAGCCTTATGAGACAATGCCAACAAGCCAACAATAATTGTAAATTAGAATCGGGGTTCAAATCCCTTTTCCTTTTTGTATTATCAATTTTTTTTATTAAAAAAAAATTGATCGAATATAGCTATGGGAACCTACATTCCAAACACCATAATTTGAGGTTGTGATTGACTCATTGGGTGGTTATAATTATAAATCTATTTACTTGAAAAGTAAGCTAATCTAGCTTTTGAGTTTTAGGATAGAGGGCAATTACGAATTACCAAATGAGAACCCTTTTACTTATATGGACCCTCCCCTCCATACCTCCTCACATGTTGCCCACTAACATCTACATCTGAACCTATTAATTGGTGGGCCACATTATGGATGTGACATAACTTAAATCGAATAGGCAATCAAACTACATAAACAGTTTTAACAACCTTGTTTTCTTAAATCTTAATAGCAAATCTCTAATAAGTGGCTCAAAGATTAAATGGTCTAAGGTCAATATGAAAATTATATAATAGACATCAAATCAAATAATATAAACACTTCTTCGAAGAGATTAGCATGAAGAATTTTCTTGGTGTCATGATCTTACTTTTGAATCTCATGGTTTATTTCCGAAAGAACCTCCTTAACCACTGCAAGTGAAAAGAATAAGAAAACAAACCTTCGTTTCAAATATCCTACTCATATTTTTTTTTTTTTTTTTTTTTTTTTTTGGGATCAAATGAAGCATTTTGGATTCTAAAGTTTTTGTTTAGTTATAGATTTTAACGACTACAAATTTTTTTTTTTTTTTGGTGGGAATTGATTTCTTTCTCAAGTTATCCTTAACCACAAAGGCATTTTGGTTAAGATAATAACTTGACGAGGATTAGAGATATATTAGATAAAGTAGATTTTGAAGAGTGATATGGAATATGTAGGAGAGAAACTCACCATGAATTATTTTATTTTATTTTTTTGAGAAGCAACTCACCATGAATTTAATCAAATACGTAAGCAATCAATTTTTGCCTCTTACTTTACTGTGTGTTTTTTGGAGATATAATTATGAAGCATGTAGTATGGCATAAGGAAGTTTGAATTTGATGAAAACGGCTCAAATTTCTTCCCTTTATATCATTATCAATCAAATAAAAAGTTGTTCTACATATCAATCCTTGCCTCTTTTATTATTTGTGAGGTTAGAAAGTGTTACAAACTTACATAATTAGTAATTAACAAAATATAAATTTCAGATAAATTTACTATTGACATCATTTTATAGTATACCAATCATAATATATCACCTTAGTTGTCATAAAAAATGTAAAATTTATTATATCCTTAAACTTATTGATTAAATTTTGGTGTTACACACCATATTTATGCTATATAGCTACATGTAAGTTTTACATAGGGTATTATGTACTTTCATCAGATGATTCACTTTAAACATATTAGAGTATTATGTTTTCTCATCTTTTTAATATTATTTATTGTTCAATGTTTTTTTTTTTAATTTTTTTTTATATTAAGTATTTTAAACCCATACACGAGAGAGTGGAAAATGTCTTAAAGAAACTGATAATTGTGTATATCCAAAATGACTTAACTCAATGTTAAATCATACTAATATGCTAACATTTTTATTATATTTACCTGTAATTTATAATTAATCATAAATTGCATACAAAAAAAATTCATACAAACATTAATTTTTGGAAACTCTCGCTCACTCTTGAGAGAGAATCTCTCGGCACAGTTTACTGCCTTTGTACTAACGTGCACCTGAGATCTACCCAGCTTTGCTGCGAGTTTCGCTCCCAATGCAGCCTCCCTCCACCTTGTTAGGGAGCTTTTTGCCACCCTTAGTTGTGACTTTCTCCCCTGTTGGTGGTGGTCAAGCCAAGCCCTTGGGGGATGCCCAAATTTGGCTTAGACTGTGATTTGGATGATTCTAACCCAAGGTTGGAGCTCAAGAACTTACTGGTTCCTCCTTTTGATTACCGAACCTTTGTGTCTTCATGGCAGTGGTGGGATTTCTCTCCTGGATATGGTGTTTCCCTTGAGTGGTTTTGGTGCTTTAGAGGAGGGTTCTTTGAGAGCATGGGATTTTTGTTTTTGTTTTTTTCAATTGTATTGATGATTCTTCTCAATTGTTTGAAATGGTTTGGCCTATAGTTTTTTCTCAAAAGTTGCATCTGAAAACTTGGAATTGGAGTTTAAATTAATAGATTTTAAATGCCTTGATTTCAAATCCATTAATTTTAAGAATTATTTCAAATCCAAGCATTTTAAAAATTTGTACTCTTATACTTTTATCTTAATAATATTCTATCGTTACTGTCAAAAAAAAATTAAAATTAAAATCCTTAATAGATTTGTCAAATCCAAATTCTTGACCTTTTTAAAACTTTCCAAATAAGATATTTGGATTTTAATCCCTTAAATCCAAATCCAAATATTCAAATCATGTTATCCAAAGAGTTTTATTTTATTTTATTTAATCTCTCAAACATTTATTGCTCTTGTATTTTTCTTCTTATCACTTATATTTATTTTATTTTAGTAATAAAATACTAGTATTATAGTTTTTCTTTAAAAAGACATTACTAAATGTAATAAAATTTGTAATAATCATAGTATTGAAAAGATTAATTTGGCACGTGGTTAGAGAGAGAGCGTAACTTTCGAATTTCATAAGTGAATTGGGACAAGCAGCTGCTTCACTTGAGTCAAACCAATTCACAAACCTAAAAAACCCGAATGAGATAAAGTAAAAGAAGTCTTTCACACCTCACTTTCCAATGAAAGCCACAACCCACATGATCTTGTTTGGGGATATTGAAAGATCACAAAACCC
This sequence comes from Quercus gilva, assembly GCA_023621385.1. Lineage (NCBI taxonomy): Eukaryota > Viridiplantae > Streptophyta > Magnoliopsida > Fagales > Fagaceae > Quercus > Quercus gilva. Next base: position 56,385,484 of record CM042477.1, on the reverse strand, counting down.
CTTCTCTCAAAAGAAGATTTTCCCCATGCCCCCCATTTCCTCTCTCTCTCTCTCCCTACTCCAAAATTTCGCTTCAAACAAATCCACCTCTCACTCTCATTGACCCTACACTTAGTAACCTCCCTCACCAACTATTAGCAAATAGCAACCCGTTTGAATGGCATCTTGCCATATGTTGCTATCTAATTGAAACACAGGTCAGTAACTCCTGGCAAAAATAGTGTCATGGTCATGTTTTTGCTTACTTGGCAGTCCCAATCATGTACCAACATGTGTCACCCATGAGTCCCCTCCTCCCCCAACCTTTCAAACACAACCCAAAATTATTGAGGCTAATGAAGGAGAAGAGAGAATGGGGGCCCTAAAAATGATAAATCCAAAGGGCAAAGTACAGAGAGGTGCAATTATTCATGCCATGAATTTCATCTCAAGCAAGTGAGAGAGAAAGAGAGAGAGAGAGAGTTCATTTCAAAAAAAAAGAGAGAGAGAGAGAGAAAAAAAAAAATCCAAACCCCACCCAAAACCAAAGCAGAAAAATAAAGTAATAGTATAATATAAACAGCATTTGCCACCACATTTTAGGTGACTGATTCCCACTCTCTCATTGTAAAAGAAAAGACCCTCTCCTTTCTCTCTCTCTTTTCATTTCTCTTCTTCACTTTCTCTCTATATTTTATCTTTCTTCTCTCTCTCTATGAGACACCTATAGAGATTAGAGAGGGGAAGGAGAGCTAGAAGAGAGAGCCATGAAAAACACCATAAGATGCTGCATCTCTTGCATTCTACCATGTGGAGCTTTGGACGTAATACGCATAGTACACTCCAATGGTCGTGTGGAAGAGATCAGTGGCACAATCCGAGCTAGTGAGATCATGAAAGCTCACCCTAAACACGTTCTAAAGAAACCCTCTTCTTCTTCTAACGAGGGTTGTGTCCCAAAGATTGTGATAGTCCCTCCTGATGCAGAGCTTCAACGTGGAAAGATATACTTCCTCATGCCCGTACCGGAAAAAACTCGATCAAAATCATCATCAACCAAAAAGAAAAGAAGGTCATCAACGACCACAGAGGCCGAGAATAATAACAATGCCAACAACGCTGTTTCAATGACAAACCTATTGATATCTGATCAGTACTTGAGTGAAATACTCTCAGAGAAGCTTTCCACACAAAGGGATCGTAGAAGAGGCCGTGTTGGTGTGTGGAGGCCTCACTTAGAGAGCATCTGTGAGTCACCAAGTGATGTTTAACGCTGAGCCGGTCGGTTTTTTTTTTCCTGTCACTCATTTTATGGTTCAAAATTTGCTATTTTTTTTCACTCTTTTTTTTTTTTTTTTTTTATGTTGTACATATAGGCATAGGGTAAAAAAACAAAAAATAATGCAATAGTTTTGTCATGGTTTGGAAATTGTGATGATGATATGAACAGTTTTGGTAGGATCTGTCATAATTAGGTTACGGTTACACGAATTTGGATTTGTTTTGAGCTTCATATGAGTGTTGATTAAACGAGGGATAAATTCAACGCTGAAAGTTTTGTGATGTTGCTGAGGAAGAGATTGAGAGTGAGAGAGAGAAAGAAAGGGTACAAAGCCTTGTGGGTTTGTCTTGCTTTCTAGTTGAAAGAGTCATCTAGGACAACAAAAAATGTTATTGAGAGGGATCCCACTTCTACTGTTCAGTATTTCATTATATGAATAAAAATTAGACGTGATTGTGTTATTATTTTTTTTTTTTTGAGAGAGTGATTGTGTTATTATTATTGGAGCATATCAACATTGAGATGATATAGATAATTGAACATTTTGGCTATATATGATTCCATATGTAAAAAAATGATATGTTATATATTGATAATCTTTTTTTTACTCTCTCTCTTTCCTAATCGGCTTTCGGCTATGATGCAATGCTGACATCAATCCCATGAATGCAACCATATCTTTGTTTATACAATTCAACATATATTTGTGCAATGAAAAAAAAGGCAAGGACAATCCTTTTCATTTTTGAAGTGAAATAGAGACAATCCATTTACAAAACTTAAGATTTTAATTATTTCAACATGACATTATATCATTTAAAATTTTAAATAAATTAACACTACCATGAAATGGATCATTTTAAAATGAAAATATCTTTTGGATGTTTTTTTTTTTTTTTTTGGGATCGTGCGCATGCAACACGTTAGTAATTCAATTGTGATAGTTTTATCAATTTTCATCCAATCATTGACCTTAGTAAGAATTAAGCCGATTTTTCATCCGTGAATCCTGGCATTCTCATTAGAAAAATGGCCCATATCACATTGCCACCAGTCATTTATTTTAGTATTTATTCAACTTTAGGCAGGCAGTCATACTATGCGAAGCATTTCATAGGTTTAAATGGCATAGATCAAAAGGCAATGAGCATCAATTGCTCATTGCTGTATTTTTATCTCACTAGACTGTGTTAGAAACATGATCATCATCAGTAAGACTCAATATAGATGGTATTATAGTATACACAGACCCAATCACCAAAGAAATATAAAGATGTGATCATCAATCACACTGCTGGATTAAATTCCTCGTGCTAGAGTGCATGGATTTTGATAGAGCACAAACCCACTTTATATTTTCCTCCAAATAATAAAAACTGAATAAATAGAACAAAAGTCACTTTCAGGTGGATGGAATGATAGTCCCCACAATGCTTTTTCCACCATAGAATAATGCAATTCTTGCTTGCACTAACAAGTGGGCATGTCTTTAAGCATTTTGTTGCCTTAGAGATGATTATTAGATGGTGCCATTGGCATCCTGTAAAGGTAATTACAGTAGAGTTTGACCTTACATTGGCTGGATATATGGTTAACATGATGGTTGTGCCTTGAGCAAGCCCATGTTCTCATCCTACATTAATTTATATTAAGCACCAATTTTTTCCAGTCCCACCATCTGGGACAACATAAAGGTGAACTCAGTTCACATATCATTGAAATGTAAAACCTAATCTGATATATCATTTGATCCCTTGGCCGTGTCAGAGTAACAGTAGGTCACCTCAGTGAATTTTTTCTTGCCCAGACTGACTGAAACTCTCAAACGACTTTTGTAATATGCATACCCATTTGATCAATGTAACGAAATACAATTTTTTTTTAGGACAAACTAAATAAAATATTTATGTGTACAATTAATTAATTGGTATGCTTCTTGGAAAATGGTCCCCTTTTTTTCCAGGAGAAAAGTGATCCAAATAAGTTTGCAACTAACTTGTACAGTAAATATTATATCATATCAGAAAAAACGTGTAAATATTAAAGACAAATCTAATCTGCATAAGCTTTTAAAGATTCATTAAGAACAAGCCAGAGATTGAATTAATTTTTTTTTTAAAAATTAATACCCTACACTACCAAGTCCAAAAGGTCCAAAAAATATAAGTTTTTTTATTTGAAATAAATAAATAAATTTGAAGTAGACCCATACCACAGTTGGCCCAAAAGTTTTATAGAAAATATCAAAATATATGATGGAGATTTTTTATTCCTTTTGTGGTGCAAGGTACCAGAATTAGGAAATGCAAAATGCAATTATTCAAGCGGCGCCTCTATCTTTGGTCTTTGCATCGATTATATGTTCCCTGTCTCCTCTTTTTACCCCTTTTTTTTTTCTTTTCCTTTTTTTTTTTTTTTGATATAGCTAATAGCTCCTCCTTTTACTTTGATTTTATATATAGTAATAGAGATTAGACAATTTGCATTTGCATTTGCATTTTCAGTTTCACACTTATTTAACATGGTCCATTTTGATGTACCATAATTTTTTTTTTCTTTTTTTTTCTTTTTCCCTTCTCTCAACTACGAACTTAGAATTGACAACGGTGGAAGTGGACTTCTTGGATAAAATGGATTCGTCAATCTCGTCGGCACTCAACTTTACAATGTGCAGATCAAATGATCGGGACCCATCTGAATTGTCTCAAGACATTTTCTTTTTCAGTACCATAGGTCGGCCCCTACTATATCATCGGACTGATATGATCACACCAAAATTATCTTGTATTTTCTTTATTTGATTCGAGTACTTCATAGTCTCATACGGAATTTGCTTGGTAATCTTTTACTCCATGTGATGTGCACAAACTACTTTCTATTTTCTTTTTCTTTTATTTTGTTGTGACTTGTGAGTCAAAAATCTTTTCTAAGGAGTTTTTTTGTTAATTTTAAATTGGACAAAGTTTGGCTCTAATTGTCAATTAGAATATAACTCACTTAACCCAACTAATCAAGTGAAACACATGCATTATGTACATAACAGGCACATGTCACTTTCTTATTAGCGGTTGAAGAAAAACTGTCCTTTCAAATTCATCTTTTAATTTTACAATTAGCTGCAAACCAATGGATGGGATCTTGTAGTTTAATTTTGACTTTCGAGTAAGTGGGTGATATTGGTTATGTGGCTCTTTCTATTTGGGAGTCAACTGGATAAAATGTTATATCTACCACTGGTTCATTTCTAAGGCCTTGGGGTTTGTTTCAATTCTTCTTGAACAATACATTGTAGATGAGGTGATAGGAGTGGAACAACTCCTTATAACGTCTCTAAAGCTATTTTCAATTTTTCCATCTAATCTTTGATTAATTAAATCTAGTTCTTTATGTTTCTAATATATATATATATATATATATCTAGTTCTTTATTTTCAATTTTTTTCTTGAGGGTTTACACTTTACACACTGTAAGTTCCAGAGACATAGGGTAATTGGATTTGCCACCGAATAGATCTGTACTTGAATTTTTGATTTTTGTGTATTAGCTTGAAATAATAATGTATGGATTTTGGCCTTCGAGGCTGGTGAATTGTGATTATTATTATTTTTATTTATTTATAGAATTTGGGGCTTGTGATTAGAGCTTGAGGTTCGAATGTTATTTTCATTGATTTGTAATGAATTATATAAATTGTTAGTGGTTGTGCTCTAGATAACATTTCATACCCGCTCGCTAAAGAATGTAATATGATTGGGTCAGAAGGAAAAATTTGGAAAGCCATTGAAATAGATTGGACCGTCATGTACATAAAGTATTTGTCACGTATATGTACAGATGACATCACATACATTTCTGTGGTATAACATGAAATTTCTTGAAATAATAATAGGCCAGCTTTTCTTTTTCTTTTTTTTCTTTTTTTTACTACTAATTTATTATTTGGAACAAAAAATTATATTCTAGCTTTAATGAAATAAATAAATGAAGTGCCTACCGCTTATAATGAAGATTTTGAGGAAGACACATGTTAGAGAGAAAGAGTCATCAAAAATTAAGGAGAGTTGTTGATCTCCCTGGGGCATACTTTCCATGATCCTTTGACAAATTTTCTCTCAACTCAAAAAATTAGTATATTCTATTAGATGAACCAAACCCAACTTAACTACACAAATTAATTACCAAAACATTCCTGATTCTATTATCAATTAAATTATTAGGTTTTCAATAACCCTTATCTATCATCTTTTCTTCCTTTTATTAATTTATCTCCTAATATCATAAAAACTCAAGTATTGTAAATTAATTTGAGTGCTATTTTAAAGAATTAGCATTTCCATTTTTTTTGGCATTAATAACTGGGATGGTATTTGGTGCACCAGTGTGGAATAAAATCTTATATGAATTGAACAACTCTTTTTTTATGACACAACTTTATTTGATTTATTTCAATATAATGGTTATGTATTAGTATTAATTTTATTGATACTTGCTAAAGGCTTGTAGTTGAATTGGCACCTCCCCGTGTACACAGTGCTTGGGGGTCTAGAGAGGAAAGGATTTGAACTGTAGGATTAACAGCATGTTGTAATTATTTCTAAAAAAAAAAAAAAAATTATTGATACTTCAATGCGGTTAAATAACATTTTGGACCACATTGGCACAGTTACATATACACACATGGTGGAGATGAAACCAAAAAAAAAAAAAAGGGATAAATCATAAATTTTGTGTGTTTAGGATGTTAGTGTGTTGGTCTATTCCATGCCAAAGTTTTCTTGTATTTAAGCATGCAGTTACTTTTTAATTTGTATTTTGCAGGTCATATTGTAATTGGGTTGAGGTTTCACTAGCTGAAATTGGAGCTAGGGGTGTAATCGATTTAGTTCGGCTGGTTTTTTTAGTTTTGGCCAACTGAAACCGAAATTTTTGGTTTGTGAAATTCTCAACCAAAACCGACTAAAATAATTGAAAATTGATCAGTTTTGGTTTTATTTTGGTTTTGGTCAATTTTCGGTTAAGCACATGGGGCTATCGATTTTTCCAAAACTCTAAGTCAACATCACAATCACAAAAAGAAAGTAACAACTCAACATCACATTGGGTTATCGATTTTTCAATAGGAAAATAACAATTCAACATCACAGTCACAGATTCACAAAAAATAGCATTGATTCAGTATTAAACCAAACCCAAAATACAAAAAAGAGAGAGGGTTATCAAGAAATTAAAAAGAGAGAGGGTCACCGTGAGAATGAAAAGATCAAGCCGGCATGGGGAGGTCGATGTGTGAAGGTTGACATATGGAGGCGGCGGCAGAGGCAAATTCCTGTGGAATGGAGGCAGTGAGAGGTTGGAGTGGAGGCTGTGAGAGTGAGAGTGAAAACGTGTGGGCTATAAGGTATGTGGAGTAGCCGTGGAGGCCGATGTGTGGAGGCCAGTGGCAGATGTGGACTGATGGAGGCTGGTGTGTGTGAGAGGGAGTGATGGAGGGTGTGTGTGAGAGGGAGTGATGGAGGCTTTGTGTGAGAGAGAGTGATGGAGGCGTGAGGGAGTGATGGAGGCGTGTAAGTAAAAGTGGGGTAGGTAGGGTAAGGGTAGGGTTTCTATTTTCTTTTTTTTCAATTAGTTTCTATTTAACTTAATTAATTTAAGTTAATTAGTTTAATTTTAGTTAGTTAATCTAACTTATCTAATGGGCAGTGGGCTTGAGTAATTTTGGCAAGGCCAAGCTTGGACGCTAAACCCAAGTTTGCCCAATATATTTGCAAGGCCCATATAAATATAAAGTATAATATAAATTGTATGTTTATTTTCGGTTCGGTGCATTAATACCTGCCACCGAAACCGAAACTGAATTTTTTGGTTTCAAGAAATGAGAAACCGAAACCAAACCAAAATTTTGAACACAGTTCGGCCGGTTTCAGTCGGTTGTTTCGGTTTTTCGCACGCCCCTAATTGGAGTTGTACAAGTTGACATTGTGGTTGAGCGAAAATGGAGATGTTGTCTAGTGAAATGGCACATGAGTGGTTTTTGAAAAGCATTTGAGACAACAATGTCGCAGGACACTCGGTCAAGTGAAATGGTAGAAACTAGAGAGAATTCAGTTACTAACCTCATTTTCCACGTTCTACATAACTTTTGCCTAGCTTATACATACCTCATTTTCCACGAAGTTAAACTCTAGTTCTCATTTGTAGATTGAGAGAAAACTAACCAAAAAAAAAAATTTTGAAGAGTCAAACACTATCATCTCTCTAGTCTCTCCCTATCAAAATAGCTATATTTAGGAGATTAAGACCATCACACCAAACCATCACTACCTCAGAGGTGTGAGTATTGATTGGAGTTTTTTGAATTATTGGAGCCACCACACAATAGCCAAGGAGACTTGGAGATTGCAATTAGAGCTCAATTATGGATCCGGGAGCTAGCTAGGATAGAAAAATGACTTGTGGAGTTTGTTGCGAGTAGGACCTTAGGACTTGAGTACATAGTTACTACTAGAATTAGAAGGTTTTGTGTGTAATATGTATTGCAAGTTGCAACTATCTCTTCTAGATAGTTCTAGAGGATTGTTTTCAGTGGTGAGGCTATGGAGAAGTTTCTACGCTCTTTACTCAGGTTTTTCTCTTCAATAACACATCCGTGTGTCATAACTGGGTTCTGATTATGTGTATGTGGGTTTATATATAATTTTTATTTTACAAACTTTTATCCATGCTTATGATATTTGGTAATACTTGCTAGATTAGTAGCTTGCCAACTTTCTCAAGATGTTATCTAACCTGCTAATAGATAGCTTACATAAAATAAAGACAAGATGCAAGTATATTTTTCCGCTGGATTGGGTGAGTCGAATGAAGTTTTGTTAAACCTATCACCTGCTACTTTTAGGACATATGAACACTCCTATTTGGCGTTGAAAAAAAAAACCAAAGGGGGGGAAACCAGAAGCTTCATATGGTCCATTCTACCATTTTCCACACGCAATTCATAATCTTGTGGATTGAGTCTACGGCTCCATTTTAGACAAGAAATTATAGCTCTTGACTGGTAAGAGCTAGACGGTAAAATTTCAAACCCAAGCCAATCAATTTATAAAAAAAAAATAGAAGTAAAAAAAATTAAAAAAATTTAAAAAAATAAAATAAAATAAAAAAAAAAAAGCGAAAACAACACCAACAAGGCAACAACAAGAAAAAGCATTTCCCAAAAAAAAAAAAAAAAACAATAACAACAACAAAAAGGGAAACCATGAATGCCAAAACCCTTGCTCCCCATCTAATACAGTTGTCAAATGCAAAATGAGAATACAAATGACCAAATGCTCATAGGATGTGTTTAAGGGTGAGTTTGGTTCAACTTTTTAAAGTTGGGCTTTTTGAAAAAGTTGAGTTTTTAAAAAGTGCATAATGAAAAAGTTGAGTTTCAAAAAGCTGAGTGTTTGGTAAAACGGTTAAAAAGTGCTTTTTGAAAAAGCTGAGTGTTTGGCTAACACTTATAAAAGTGGCAGTTTGAAGAATAAATTACCAAAAAGGACAATGTATATATAAGGGAGTTTATTTCATACTTTTTTTTATGTGAGTTTATTTCATACTTAAATCAACTACTTCTTATACTTAAATCAATTTTTCTCTTTCTAAATTTTTTTTTTCTCACCAATATTAGCTAATAATAACCTACCCTTTAAGATTTATTGTAAAAATATTGTGAAAATATTGTGATAAAAATTGATACTGATTTTAATTTTAACGTACTATTAAAATTATTTTTTTCTCTTTCTAAAAAAATTATTTTTTTCTCACAAATATTAGCTAATAATAATCTACCACTTAAGATTTATTGTGAAAATATTGTGATAAAAATTGATACAGATTTTAATTTTAACGTACTATTAAAATTATTTTTTTCTCTTTCTAAAAAAAATTATTTTTTTCTCAACAATATTAGCTAATAATCACCTACTCTTTAAAATTATTGTGAAAATATTGTGAGAGTATTTCTAAATGGTCATTCTTATTCTTTTCCTTTTTTTTTTTTTGGTCAGCAAGCTTTCAGCCATACGTTTCCTTTTTTTTTTTTTTTTTTTTTTCCTCTTGGTTTTTCTCCACCATACACGTATGCCACTATATCTCCATCTACCCTTCTTTTTCATTTTCTAGTTCTTTCTGGATCAGTTGTGTGGTAGCCTCCAGAACAACATATCTTTCACTTCTCCCTCTCCGTTTCTTCCTCTTTCTCTTACACACACACACACACACACACACACACACACACACAAATTTCAAGATTTTGTGAGGGAGCTGCGCACAGAGGAAGCCCGCAGAGCTGAGGAGGCGATCTCGTGAGGAATCACACCACAGATATCTCCCCACCTCCAAAAATTCAACTGTTCCAGCCCTGCAAAGCATCAACATAACACAATTAGGAGTCACACACAAAACACAGCTAGTGCTTCCTTGGGTCATTCCAAAGGGTATGAGAATCGACCCAAAAACGTCACGAGGCTGGGGGCACTGCAGCATAACACGCACAGAGAGATGAGACCAGGGAGCTGTGTTCTGTGAAGTGTTAACCTTGCCCTTTAGTCAAGGGCAGTTTTGTAACTCCACAACCCAACGGATATAACATAAAAGCTGAGGGCCAGCTTTTCAATTATGGAGCTGCGGGCAACGATTTCCAAAACGCGCAACATTAGCCTCCAGCTGAACAAACATAAAAGTGGGCTTTTTAAAAAAAGTTGGCTTTTTACTTCACCAAACGCACGGTAGCCTCCAGCGTTTTTGAAAAGCCAGCTTTTAGGCTTCAAAAGCTGAACCAAACGGGTACTAAATACTTAAATTTGAATTTGAATTTGGTTTTGAATTTTAAAGTAATGGATTTGAAATGCTTTAATTCAAAATCCATAAATTCTTTTTCCTCTCCCTTGTATGTGTGTGTTTGTTTCTCAAAAAAAAAAAAAAAAAAAAGCCTAATCCATAAATGCTATTGTTTCTAAAAGGATTGTTTTTATTCATTTATTTTTCTTAATCATTTGGTTCATAAATAATGTAATAAGAATTTTTCTACCTATTATACTAATGATATTTTAAAATCAACAAAAATTAGTTTTATATCATTTAATACTTAGTATTCTCCACAAAAAAAAAAAAAAAAAAAAAAAAAAAAAAACCTTGGGGTGTTAATTGATATGCATTTTTTTACTGATGCTTAGACTTTTGACATGAGTGTCAGTTTTTTTTTTTTTTTTTTTTTTTTTTTTTTTTTTTTTGATAGGAACCAAAACCCCAAGTTATTGTTTAAATAATACTTTTTTTTTTTTTTTTTAATGGGAGTTTAACTAATACATTGGTCTAAGCCTAAAAGAAAATTTTCTCAGCAAAAAAAAAAAAAAAAAAAAAAAAAAAAAAAAAAAAAAAGCCTAAAAGAGAATTTATATGACGTCCATGTTATTGGTTTTAGTTTAGAAGGAATTTTCACATAATGAATTAATAATTTGTTATTCATTCTTTTTTTATATAATGAACTAATTGAATTATTTTATTCATTCATTTATTTTTCTTTAGCCTTTAGCTGTTTAATCATATATATAATACATTAAAATGGAAGCTCAATTAAGAATCCAAATTATTCAAATTAAAGTTCAGTTTTGTGCAAAGTGTTATTTTAATTGTCCTATTATTTTGATGTGTCTTTTTTTTTTTTTTTTTTTTGTTGAGAGGTGATTTCAAGTGTCTTTAGATTTAAAATGCACTACAATTTTCTGCAAGTATTCTTTCAATTATACTTTAATTTTGTGCTAGTTATATTTACATGCAAACGTATGCATCTAAACTTAGAAAATATTTATTAAAAAAAAAAAACTTTTTTTTAAAGAATGAAGAAAAATTTTGATTCAAAACTTATTAGTTTTATTTTTTTATTATTTTTTATTATTTTTTAATGTAAGATTATGTGTGTGTGTATTAGAAAGTAACTTCTATGGGTAATGATCTCGTCCAATCTTGATCACATGCATGTGTGCCAAATGTGTCAAGTGTACCACACAAACGACACACGTCACATGTGCATGCGTGTGCATGTTCTAAAGCTACATGTCGATAGGTTCACTTAATTACCTTATATGGGTTGTTCTTTGTGTTACTTTATAAACTACAATAGGCATTGTAAACTTTCAATGTGGAACAAGCTTTCAAACACAAACCCACTTCCATATAATCTATAAAACAAACTTTTAACACATATATCTGCTTAGAGTAGAAAAATTATAAGGCCTTAGGGACTTAGCATGCTCTACAAAAAAATCTAAAAATGAAACATTAAGATAGTGCCAGGATATGTACACAATGATTAGCTTTCCTATGTCAAAAGACTTATAATTCAACTGGTGGACACTTCCCAGTATTTCCAATTGAGACATTTAAGGTTCAAATCTTCTCACTCCCAACTATCCGATTATTAAAAAAATAAAAATAAAAATTGTATATATATTATTCAATGGATGGAGAGTCCCCATCCTTCAGTGAGAAGGATCTTATCAACTGAAACCTATAGAGTAACAAGAATGGATCAAAATGTTGGTCAGAAGAAAATGATAACTAATGGAGAGTCACTCAAATATAAGATTTAAGACACTTATTGACCTTATAATTATCTCAAATGATAACTAATGGAGAATCATTCAAATATAAGATTTAAGAAACCTATTGACCTAATAATTATCTCATATTCTCATGCATTGAATATATGTTTCTTGCATTTTCACAGTGTGTGAGATTTAAGAAGCCTATCAACCTAATAATTATTTCATGTGTCAAATATATGTATCCTCCCTTTTACAATATATGAATTTTATAGTCATGTAAGACCCAAACATTATAAGAATGAGGATGTATCTATCCAATGCATGAAATACCTTTTCAAGTCATTGTGCTTAAATATATTTTTTATTATAAAAATTTAATTGAAAATATTTATAACATGTGCAATTTAATAGATCTTATTGTTTAAGGAGTAATATTTTAGGTCTTATTGTTTAAGGAGAATATTTTTTAAAGGTGTTCAAATGGTTTTATTTATTAATAGATTTAAACAAGAAAAATAGATTGACTGATTATAACAAAATGAAGAACTAAATTGATAAAAATTAAAAGCTAAAGACTAATATAACAATTGAAATAAAATTTAAAAAATAAATTAATATTGTGAGGGATTTTATTTTGAGACCAAATGTAACAAGAAGGTATAGATGTAACACTTACTAACTTTTAGGGACAAATTATTTCAATAAAATAACAATTCTTCTGCAATTACAACTTTTTTGACATCATCAGTAAACAACCACTTTAATACCAATCTTATTATATTTTCTCTACCAGTGAGTATTGTGGGGGCATTTTTTGCTCTAAGGAAACTTAGGAGTACTCCTAGGCAATTTATTTTGCTCTTGTCCCACATTGGAAGGAAATCCTTCCTCTTCCTACCTTATAAGGCATGAACCAATAAGAAAGAGTACCAACAGCTTGGTTGGTACTCTTTCTTATTGGTTCATGCCTTATAAGGTAGGAAGAGGAAGGATTTCCTTCCAATGTGGGACAAGAGCAAAATAAATTGCCTAGGAGTACTCCTAAGTTTCCTTAGAGCAAAAAATGCCCCCACAAGTATAATTAACCATGTTGTATCACAAGAGTTGTCTCTTTATAATAATGATAATAATAAAAAAGGTTAAACGGTAAATTACATCTCTAAAATTGGAAATTTTGTGAATTTTACGTTTTAAAGTTTCTAAGTTTAAATTTTAGTTCTTGAAGTGTGTATATATATATATATATATTTTAGAGAGATTTTCAACTTATGACATCTGTTTTTGATAATAATTCTTTATCATTAGACCAAGATACAAATCATTTGTATTGACAATCTTTCTATCATATTCTTTATTAATAAACTTGTCACACGTATTTATTTTGTCTAATATAATAATAGCACGTCACTTTCATTTTTCCACGTTATTTTTATTTTAATTATTTAAAGTTTTTTTTTATAATAACCAAAAAAAAAAAAAAAAAGTTGTTTCCCTGTCATTTCTAATTCTCGTAAAATAATCATATTACTAGAGTTAAAAAAAACCCAAACGGGAAAGAGTATAAATCAAAACGGAGCGAACTCCCACTCCTACAGTGCCACACCCACGTGACGTGAACCGACACACCACACACCACGCATAACAGCGCCAGTTGACATCACAAAACAAAGTGATGTTTAAGTGAGAAAAAGAAAAGCAACCAAACAAAAACAAAAACCATAACACTAGCAAAGCAAAAAAAATTCACAAAAAAAATGTACCCACAGAAAAGAAAAGAAAAAGAAAAAGAAAAAAAAAAGCCAGCTCGACCGGACCGAGCCGAGCCGATTGGACAATTGAAGCCACTGACTACTAGCCAATGTCGCCCTTCCTCACGTCACGCGCCCCACCCCCCCGGCGACCCCTCAACGGCTCGACCGTACCGTATTACATCCCCCCCCCCCTTCTATCTCTTTCTCTTTCTCTCTCCTCCTTACCCCTACTCTTACGGTTCATGCCCCCGGCACACCTCATCGCCGCATCAACACTTATCTCTCCTTCTTCTCTTTTCTCCTTTTTCTCCTCAATACCACAAAAACCCCCCATACACACCACCACCACCAACATAGATTCATCCATATCTCGCCGCCACCACCACCATGGGCGACTTAACGGACACTTTGATGCCGTCGACGACTCCTCCGATTCCAACCCTAGCTTTAACTGCGCCTAACGCTGCTACTCCGCAATCCTCGCGTCCGTTACCTGTCCGCGAAGATTGTTGGAGCGAGGACGCCACGTCGACGCTCATCGACGCCTGGGGCCGCCGTTACATGGAGCTTAACCGCGGAAATCTCCGTCAGAAAGACTGGCAGGATGTGGCTGACGCCGTTAATGCTCTCCATGGCCATACCAAGAAAACGCACCGTACTGACGTTCAGTGTAAGAATCGTATCGATACGATTAAGAAGAAGTATAAGATCGAGAAGGCTAGGGTTTCTTCCTCTAATGGAACCCTGACTTCGTCGTGGATTTTCTTCGATCGTCTCGACTCTTTGATCGGATCTAATGTGACGGTAAAGAAGCCGGCTTCTTCGACTCCGGTTCCGATTCAGATTCAACATCCTCCGTCGATGTCTCAGTCTCCTCCGGTGGGGGTTCCGTTGTATTACAAGAAAGCGATGACGCCGTCTCCGTCCAACGCTGTTGTGGCCGCCTTGCCGCAGAAGAGGCCGTCTCCGGCTATGGACGAGGGGTTTTTCAGGAGGAATTACTCGGCTATGGCTGCTGCGGCCGCGGCGGCTGAGGCGGACGATGTGGAGGATGAGGAGGATGAGGAGGAGGAGGAGGACGAAGAGGAGGGTGATGTGGAGGAGAGAGAGAGCGAAGAGGTTGTGGTGGAGAGAGAGGGGATGAGGAGATTGGCGAGGGCGATAGAGAGGTTTGGAGAAGTGTATGAGAGAGTGGAGAGAGAGAAGCTGAGGCAAATGGTGGAGTTGGAGAAGCAGAGGATGCAATTCGCTAAGGACTTGGAGGTGCAGAGAATGAATATGTTCATGGACACACAGGTTCAGCTTGAGAGGATCAAGCATGCCAAGCGTTCCCGATCCAATGGTAAATTGATTTGCTCTTTGCTTCAATTTTTAGATTCCTGATTGATATTGATGCCTATAGATAAAGATATGATTGTAAATTGATTGCTTTGTGTGGGTTTTGATTGTTCAAACAATGATAAAATAATATGAAAACAGATTTATTTTTGGTGGTTTGGATGAGAGGCTGTTCATAATTTATTAGGAAACAGGTGAGCTGTCACTTTGTTAAATTTTGTTTGGCTAATTGTTAAGATGACATTGAGTGTCTCAATTGCTCTGGCATTTGTGGGCGTTTGATCATGGATGGCAGTGAAGTGAAAGGTCTCGGTTTTAGTTACATTTTTCAGCATCAGTGAGGGCCTTATATCGTTTTGGGAGTTAGTGCTGAGCTTTAGGGCCATGAAGCATTAAATGTTTGATTAATGTGTTGAAATTAGATACTTAATGGTTGTTTGCAGGGCAGGTGTTTAGTTTCCCTTTGTATTGGGGTGATTTCTGTTGTTTTTCCTTATAATTATGTGGTGGCTTCCTATTCAGTTAGTTGTTGTTAGAATGTTCGGGAGGGATTCTTTCAGTTAAACATCCTTCTTAGGTGGGGAATTTGGTCCTGGTTCGAGCTTAATTTACTCTAGGGATTGGAATCTACTGCCAGAGTTTTGAGATAATGGTGTTAAATCATACGTAATGGAATAACTTGTTACAATTGGGATGTTTTTAAGAAGTTGTACAGTCTGGAAGGATTGTCCTCAAGCTCCTATGATTTCCCTCTTAGATGGAGATGACCCCGAAATCTTTTACTATTAGCTCTAAGGATAATATTAAAAGATTTCTGGTTTGAATTTGCAAGGTGGAGGGTGTGGTCATTGGTTTAAGACGCATTGGGTGTGTCACTGTGCATCAGTTCATATATTTACCAATAAAAAAGGTGATGAATTATTTGGACTGAGTTTCCATGTAGTTTTGGTATAATGGGAATAGTCTATCAATTTTATTTAATCTGGTTATTCTTTTCAATGACTTGTCTGTGTTAAAAAAGTGTGGTTCATGATTTTATCTGTGACCTGGATGATGCTAGGTTGCTTAGTGGTTATTTTATGGTATATGTTATGGTGAAATAGTCCTTGGGAACGTTGGTATTGCTGTCAGCTGTGTTTTTTCCCTGTCTACTTATGTTTGTATTTAGTTGAGATGGAACCATGAAAGATGGGTTCCTGACTTCATCTGTTAGATACTGGGTAATTGCTTGGTTAATTGGTTTTGTCCCTGGGCTTCATTGCTTGCCTCTTTATTACTTGTATTTAAATTGTATTATTTTGATGTCAGTACGGATAATTATAAGGTCTGGTTGATAAGAAGCATCCATGGGTAGCTTGGAAAGTCCTCTTGTTCTGCATGTAGTAATGGCACAATAAAGGCATACAAGTGGAGCTCTATAAGATCTTTTATAAAAGCATTGTTTTGACAAAGCAAAACTTTGAACTCTTTGGAGGAAGCAATACCTAAGTGTGGGGATAAAATGTTGGGTCAAAATTAATAAAGCTCTATAAGATCATTTGTAAGAGCATAGTTTTGAATATATGCAGAACTCTGAATTCTCTGGAAGAAGCAATACCTAAGTGTAGAGATCAAATGTTGGGTCAAGATTAATAAAATTCATGTTAGCTAAAAGGGCCTGTAGAAGGAGATTGTTGGTAACCTAATATGTTTGAAGATATTATTAGGATATTTCTGTTTATTCTGATTAATGTGAAAGGAAAAATTATGTAGTGAATTATATGAGGTGTATGTTACATACCTTTTGACATAGCAGTTGGTTGGTTCATATAAAAATAAGTTGGTATTCTATGTGGTTGGGAGATGGACATAAATTATATGAGGTGTATATTCCTTTCCTTTAGACATAGTAGTGCAAATGAAGGTTATAGGGGCTAGGTATACTGGAGGTTGGACTGGGTCACTAAGATCCAAATATGGAGGAACTTTAGACGATAAACATTCTACCATGTTGGGAGATGGGGCATAAATATTTCTTTTTGAATTCTCTTGATAACAAGACATACTTTGTGAGGTGTAATGTTTAATGTAATGTTACTTGTGGATGACAAGGACCTCACTATCTTCTGAGTGGAGTTTTCATTAGATAGAAAAATGCCTGCCAAACAAGTGTATCTGTGCCCCAGGACCAAGTAGGGCTAAGAATGGCATTGGTTTGGGTCAATCGGATGATGTGTCTTGCTCTGCCCCTGTTCTGACAGATATAATGTTAGGCGATTGAGGCCAGGGCTAACAGATCAAATTATCAGCAGGTTTGGGGTGGATAGTTTTCACTATTCTGCTTTTATTGTGCTTCTAGTTGTATTTTGTAACCTAGCAAAATAGAGACATTTGAATGGGTTAATTGGTAGGTAACTTTCTTGTTTTTTCCTACTGGGATGAGATATTTACCTAAACTAGATTAGGATCCTCATCCTCTAGAGCTTTTAGGGTAACTCTATGGCGGAGTTCCTTAAATCTTATCAATTCATTTTGAATCGGGTCAATTGGATTTCTGATACGTAATCAACATTTAAACAAATGATGACTATCATCATTTTGATATCATCTAAATTATTGGTGATGTGGCGAAATCCAATCCACTCATTTTAAATTGGATGGATAGGATTTTAGAAACTCCATAGCTGAATTACCTTAAAAATTCTAGAGGATCTTAATCCACGTTAACTGGGTTGGGTGTGTGCTCTCTAGATGGAATAGTTAGTTGTCTACTTTTCTACTTTTGGAAGAAGAAAGGGTTTTCTTTTGTTGGGGGGGAGGGGGGGGGGGGGGGGGGGTGTTGGCCTTCGTTGGTCAGGTTTGGTCAGACCACATTTTGTCTCAAACCTGTCTGTTTGTCTTCCTCAGTTGGCCATGGAATGCAATTTCCCATTGCAGGCCCTGTGACAAGGTATGGCAACAATTATTCCTGTGCAATTGGAATTTACTAAAGCATTATGTGCTCATCTGTAGCTTGTTTAGATTTTAATTATGAACCCCATCTGCATGTGAGCCATTATCTTTGGTGGCTTCTTTGGTACTTGGCATTGCAGGGTTTTTCATTTTTTTGGTTAATAATCCCCGTGTATTATGTATGTTTCATTAGTCATTACTGAAAAGAAATACTGTATTTGTTTCAAGATGCACCAACTGGCCTAGGTGATTCAGAGTTGTTTGTTTAGAATATATTGAAATATCATATGTTGATTTTGTAGTTTTTTGATCGGTCTTTGGATGTTGGTAGAATATTAGATGTGTAAAGTCATGCTTAAATTTACATGTTATTTCTAGTAGTATAATGATACCTTTTTGAGGGTGATTTGTTTTTGGTAATTACACACACGTACAAAAGGTCTAGAACCCATGACCTCTTCATCCACCTTGCTGGTAGGATGTGATATTTGAGCTTGAGCTCATTGGTACCTTTTTGGGGCATAGTGGTGATGATGTTATTTAGATGGTAAATAGGATTTTATATTATGTAGATAAAGATAATAGCTTGTAATGATCTTTGCTTTACATCTGTTTCTGTCCAATACCTGACGGTTTTAGCTGGGCATTTTGAAATGCATGGAAAGCCTTCTTTAGTCTCCATTCTATATTGAGGACAAGAAAAACAATAGTAGTAGTAAAAAATGACTTGTCAATTAAGAAAGTAACCAACAATATTGACTGTATTACTTAAATTAGAATAGAATGGCAGAAACTAAATAGATATGACCAACCCTAACTAATTTATTGAGGATCTATTACGAACTCCAAAATCTGGGGCTAAGGCTTGTTGTTGTAGTAATTGTTGACTAAGTTCTGATGCAGTGCATTTTACTATCACGTCAGCTTAGGATCTATAATAACATTGAACAAATTGAAAATTTAGCTGTTTCTAGTTATTCTACCATGTTGAGGTTGATGGCTCCTAGGGCCTTGACAGAAACGTAAACAACAATCGGTTCATAAATGTAGTTTACATTTATACAGACTTCAAAGACAGGAAATTTAATTTCTTAGTTTTTAGAATTGCATCGAGGGAATGATTAATTTTCCCCAACGTTAACCTCCTATTGTATATATTGTGTATTCTGGAAGATAAATATTGAGGTGTATCTGTTTTTCTATTCCACAGGTTTTGGTAAAACATGCATTGTTGTAGGGTCTTTTATATGAATTCCTGTCTTGGGGATATTCTTCGTTTAGTTTATGTACTTTTGTTATCGGAAAAGAAATGCCATCGTTAGACAATGAAAATTAATATGACACAGCTAAAAATGTAGCCTCCCTTGCCTGGATAATTATCTTTATTTGACATAAAAAGATCATTGTGCGTGTTCATCTTGGTATGATGTTTGCGTAAGATCATGCATCTTTAAACATATTAGACTCTGGATTCATCTTTAAACATATCGGATTCTTGTAACTTCAAATTGTCACTGTCGAATCAGAAACCCATATGAGGCTTATAACAAACTATCTATGAAACAAATTGAAGTCATACATTGCTCCTACTAGTCCTGATTGTTCTAGTAAGCAGTTTCTTTGTTTTCTTGAATGTTGGTTTGCATTGGTAATCACACTTTAATTCTGAATTGATTTTTGAACAGTTTTATTGGCTTTTGTCACAGACATGTACAGCTAGCCATGTGAAGACAGCTTTACCTGGGAAGCATATGTAGTATCCTGATTTCACAAATGGTTTCAACGAAGTACATATTGGTCCAGCTGATACTGGCATGCAGATGAGGTTGTTAAGAGTTAATCCAAAATCATCTTATTTTATTTGACCCAACCTCGTTTTGTTTTCCTACTTATTATAAAGTTAATTTGGGCAGCTGCACTAGGCCTAAAAATATTTGATTCTAGCTGTAATAACCTCTTAATTTAAACTGCTCTAGTTTTCTAGCTTCATTGTCTTGCATTATATATTATATATAAGTTAGCTTCATTCAACGGTTCAAGAATTCATTTCCCTACGAAATCACGATTGAATCTAATTATTTTTCTCAATTTACGTTTCCATAATACGCATGTTACAGAGCTACCTTCCTCGATTACAGTTGGACACTAGCTCTTTCCTTTCGAAAGTATTGTGTTTCACTTATTTAGTGCAATTGAAAATATTAGTAAACAAAAGGTTTTTTTATCCCTTTTTTTTTTGACTGAATGGCGAACAATGTTTTCTATAGTAAAAGAAAAAGAAAAAAAAAATTGAGCTAAACATTTTACCTTATTAAAAAATGTATAGTTTTTTCTTCAAATAAAGTAGTTAACAAATAAGAATATTTGCTAATGGACTATTTTAAAAAAAAAATGTTTTATGAAAAATGTAAAAAGATATAAACAAAAATCAGTATTTTTTTTTTTTTTTTTTGTTTTTAAAAATATTTCTTCAACTAATTTATGGCATGACATTCATTAATTTTTTCCTTTACTAAAAAAAAGAAAAAGAAAAGAGCATTAGCCCGTTATGCTTGCCAAAGCTATTGTCATTCGTGATAGTTAACCACCGGTTGTCACTTTAACTTGCTTGTTGCTTGGCCATTGTTGTTTGCCTGCCCGTTGTCAGCCACCACTTGTCTATTGTCATCATCGGTCAGTTGTCACCACAACCATTTTCCTCCCCTACTCGACATTATTTGGTGGGCATTTTTGGTGCAATCAAATCTTTAATATTTATCATTTCTTTTATTGTAGTTAAATATCAGAAACAAATAACTTTTCACTAAAAACATTTTTCTCCAAGAAAACGTTTGACATAAAAACAATGTGAGCCCAGATAAGTAATTGGGTTGCAAGTAATTGAGAATCAAATAGACAACATGAAGATAAGATATCACAAGAGTCTATATAAGGTTGAAAAACAGCACCTAACTAAGTGTTGCTTCTTATCAGTTATCACACTTACGTTTATGAATTTGTGTTTTTCGTATTGCTTAAAGTTAAAAAATGGCCCTTTCTACCGAGTTAAAGTAAAAAACAAGTCCAGGTTTTGTTCTTTGTCAAGTATATATATATATATTTTTTTTCCAGTAATATATCATATATATATTATATCATATATAATAACATAACGAGTACAAAGAAATAGTAATAATTAATATATATATATATATATATATTATGTGGGGGTAAAAAACACAATAGCTAATGAACTAACCTTGAGCTTAAGATCAACTCAACTAATTTCTAATAAATGAGGTAGAAATCCACAATGAGAAGATTAAAAAGATGATTGGAGGCAACTATCACTAAATCAAAGGCTTTATATACATCCGAGGTACATATAGGAGTTCTAAAGGATAAATTACAAGTAAAGACTCTTCTCACTTTCTCTCTCTTGTTTTTCACTTCGTTTTTTCTGAATCCCCCTTCACGTTGTCCTCCTCCTCCAATAGTGCAGCTTTTAGCTAGATTTAGGGGGATACTTGTCCTATTAGCCCCTTCTCCTACCATTTCTTGATCATGAAGATAGACTTTAGGAGGTGTTTCCATTGTTCAGGCTAGCTATTTAGCATTTAATGTGGCTAACATTAGGTAGGGGGAGCTCATTAATGCGGATTTGACTATCACATTGGGTTTTGTACGTTCTTCTACGTATTTCTCGGAGAAGGTAGTCGAAAGTGGTGTCCTCGGCTAAGCACTTGACCGCTTCTCGGTTGAATTATTCTTCCTTGGGAAGATGAATTCCTTGGATTACCCTAGTAATGGTCCTAAATGGTCTTTTCTCAATGGGAGGCTCGTTCACCCTTTGTTGACCCTTGGGCCAGGCCTATTTTGTGGATGGGATTTCTTAGGACTTTTCTTCGGGTTAAGGTCATCAAGGCAGATTTAGGTCCACTCCCCCACACATTATATTATATATAAATTTTATTTTATTAATTTTAATTAATAATAATCAATATTTTCTTTTTATTTGATGAGTACAAAGAAATTATGTTTTATGATTATGTAATAAGGGCATAAGAGTAAATTTATATAAACTACATTTTCTATCCTCCAATTTATATACTCAACCAAACAAAAGAGATTTTTATCTCTCCACTTTTACATCCCTCCAACCAAACACACATCAAGGGAAAACTATTTTTTTTTTCTATCCTCCCACTTATCTATCCTCTCAACCGAACATACCCTAAAGCTGGAACAAAGTGAGAGATTTAAAACTAAGGGCACATTTGATTATATAGGAAAAAGAATTAGTTTCATAAGAAATACAAAAAACTCAATTAAGATAACTATTACTATTCATCCATTTGGTGATAACATAGACATGTAACTTTGAATTTGTATTCCCACAATCTGGTACAACATGATAAGATGGTAAAATGAAATCATATTTCAATCACATTTTCTAGAATACTTTGACTTATTAAAAGGCCAAAACACATTGTTAGCTCCTAAAGTATAACTCATGAGCGATTTGATTCCTTGAAATTTAAAGTGTCGTTTTTAATTCCTAAAAACTTAAACGGATTGATTTTGGTCCTAACAAACTTAAAAAGATTGATTTTAGTTCATATAGAGTGATGACATGTTAGTTTTTAATTTGGGCACGTCATCTAAAAAACTAGGGATAATTACAGATTACCCACCTGTGGTTTAGCCTGAATTTAACTTACCCACCCGTGGTTTATTCCGTCTATACTTCGTAACCCACCTCTAATTTGTTCATCAAAAAATCAAACAAGAAATCAGATCAAACACTCCTCTCCCACACACTCTCTATGCTTGCTCACCCACTTGGGATCTTAGATGCTTCAATGCCACCCACTTAATTTATTAGACCAAGAATCATTTGGGTTTTAATCGTGCAAGGAAACTGAATTTCCTAATAAGAAAGTGAAACCTTTCCAGACAATTCCAATAATGCACCTGCTCAAAAAAAAATTCCAGAAACACCAAAATTGAAGTAACAATGTGGAATTTCCCAAATCACAAACCCCCTTGCAATAAACCCCACAACAATCAAAAACCCCAAGTGGAAAAGGAAACTGAATTTCCTAATCTGAAAAACACAAACACTTTTACATCAAACCCCAGAAAATTCAAACCCTAAAAAAAATAATCAAGAAAACCCCAAACAGAATATTTCCCCCACAATCAACAAAAAACCCCAATATGAAACCCCCATATTCAAGTAACAATATTGAGTTTTTCAAAAGAATCAAAGCAAAAAAAAAAAAAAAAAAAAAAATCAAACAATAAAGAAAACCAAAACCAAAACGGAAAAGAAAAGTATAGTTTAGAAATTGCTTTTATGAGTACACTTACGACCTATTGGTGGGGAAGCCTCTGCCCTTCAATTGACTTAGACCGAAATCAGATCTTCCATCTGCAATGAATAGAAAGAAGAGATTAAACATTTTTTTTTAAAGAAAAGAAAAGATTTTTAACCTATTCATGTCAAGGGAGATACATTTTGTAAAATAATCAGTGGGGGCTTACCATCACATCCAAATCCAAATTCTTCAGCCTGAACAGAAGAACCAAGAGAAGAGATCAGTCCAGTTTGTGGAGCATCTAAGATCCCAAGTGGTTGAGCAAGCATAGAGAGTGTGTGGGAGATGAGTGTTTGATCTGATTTCTTGTTTGATTTTTTGATGAAACATGTTAGAGTAACGGAAAAATTAGAGGTGGGTTATGGAGCATAGACGGAATGAACCATGGGGGGTAAAGTGTCAAAAATAAAACTACGGGTGGGTAAATTAAATTCGGGCTAAACCACAGGTGGGTAATCTGTAATTATCCCAAAAAACTAAGAGTGATCACTTAAACTTTAAAGACGAAAATGTTCATAGTTAAATCTTACGTACCAGCCGTGTATTTAAGCATTTATAAAATTATATTTACATTTTTTGTGGGTCTAGCTTAGCATCTTATTATGCATAAAAAGAATAATTTTATCATTAATATTAATGGCCTTTGTTTAAAATTTATAACTTCATTAAATATTAAAAAAGAAAAAAAAATGATACTATTTTATATGAACATTAACATTTAAATTCACATGCTTGTTTTTACTTTTAAAAAAAAAAAAAATTCACATGCTTGAATATCATGATACGAAATAAAACACGTTCATAATTTTTTTTTTTTTTTTATAAAATTAATCCAAAATTTTTTTATATAAAAAATCATAAGTTTACAGAAAATTGTTGTGCCTTTCATAAAGTTGGTAGAATTATACCAATTTTATTAGAAAATAAAAGAAAAAAACAGTAATTTTTTCAAATTAAAAAAAAAAAAAATCATAAGGAGAGAGAGAGAGAGAGAGAGAGAGAGAGAGAGAGAGAAAGCCTATTGATCTGGAGGAAGGCTTCCAGGAATTTTTTAAAAGGGTATATATATATATATATATATATTTTTTTGGAGAAACTAAAAGGGCATATTTATTAATACTAATAGTTATTACAGACTTTTTTTTTGGTAAGGAATAATCATTCCAAATTTTATAGAATAAGTATTTCCTATACTGAAAACAAAATCAAATAATAGAATAACTATTCATTTCTTTAGGAATAGTCATTATATTTCAGTATTTATGTTTGTGTTAATGTGAGACAACCAACTTGGTTAATCAATTACTCCAAGAACAAGGAAGCATGAAAGAAATGTCATAGTAGTAACCTCTGTGTGTGCGTTCGTGTGCAGGGGAGTAAGAGAACAATGGTAACCATCGTTTTAAAAAATAGGATTAGACAAAGAATTGGGATTTGTTGATTGGATTAGGATCCATTGATGGACAGACTAGTGATATCATAAATTATTTGATTTATAATTATTTAAAAATATAAATGTAGAGACTCAAATTGGATTGGACTCAAAAGAGGGATGAGTTTTCAGCCCAACAAGCCCAAACAATAAAATTTCTAGAGAGCGGGTGTAAGAGCTAATTCCATTTGGTAGAAAAAGACATGATTATTGCGCAACAAAGGAAGCTTCAAACTAATTAAACGATATCAACTCTCCTCGGCTAGGTTTCAAGGGATATCTTTCTGGATTCTCTCATGTTTTTTTTTTTTTTTTTTTAAAGTCCCCTTCTAATGTCACCTACTTTTCTGTTATATATTGCGTTCCTCACCCCATTTTCACCGTACACGTGTAGGTTCTACTCTGGGGACTTCTTTCTGTCCCATCCAGCACTTCCTGAAACCTTCGCTCAGTGGCCATAAGGCTGCTTGGTTACTGTTCAGATATCACATCTACATTAATGCGGCCAGAAAGTTAACTGAGAAGCATTTAATGTGGAGGTAGCAGCTTTAGAAGATATTTGCTACCTTTCCTGATTCCTCCTTTGTTCTATATTCACTTTTCAGTTCATATGCAACTTTGTGGAGTACCTTGAATACTAAAATAGTTACATCTACCTCGGATCTTGGTATCAGAGGTGGATCTTGTCCTCGGACGTGATTTGGGCCACTATACACGACTTACGTCTCTTTGTCTTATATTAATCCCAAAATACCTTTCTTTAACCATCCTCGGATAAGTGAATGTCCTCGGACTAGACCGTTGAGCCATAAGCCCACTTCCTATGATTTCTATGTCATCTTTTTGGACAACCGGCTCCACAATAAATAATTAAAATTAATTTAGATGCATTTTGTCCCTTTTTTTGGGGTTCTCATTTTTTTTGAGATGTCTCAAAATATTTTGTGAGATAAATGAGAGAAATTTATAGATGTTTATCGACACATATCATGTAAGTTTGCTACATATTAGGAGTTTTGTATGGACTTCAGTGATACTATCTAGTCTTTCCTTTTGAGTGTGGGAGTTTTGGTTTTGTGAGAAAAATTTGTTAAGGGTCACACATTGGACAAATGAAATAAAACGCTACACTTATACCCTTTGAAAGTACCACACTCCATCAAAAGTTATTTGGGCTAGTTACTGTATAGGTCAAAGTCAAACATTCTTTAGTTAAATATTGGGTTTGTATTTGGATTTGTTGGAACTGGAGGGGTTCGAATTCGCAGCTTCTGCATTGACAGGGCGGTGCTTGACCAATTGAACTACAATCCCAAGTAAATAAAGTATACATCATACATATTCTTATGATTTCATTCAAACCCTTTCTATTTTATTTAGATTAGAATAGTCGTATTGTAACAAATAAGTGATATATTTGATACCCACATGGATATGCACTTTAGTGGGAGCGTCTCGAATATTGTTAGTAATCCTTTTGTTTTTTAGAAATTGATTGATAGTCAAATCACTCTTTCACTTTCAATGAAAAAAAAAGTTTTTTTCTTTATTATTTATTTTATTCTTTACCTTAGACTTTATACCTCCGGATCCTTATATAAATCTAGATGGATCATTAGCAAACAAGATCGGAATTTTTGGAAAAAAATAAATAGGGCAAATGAACACTGGTTAAAATATATCAGAAAATCTCATTTTTCTTTAGTCTTTCGTATTGCGATTAGGCCTTTCTAGGGAACAACAAATGAGTTATTCATTTCATGGTGGATCGGTGAATTATTGGGCTGAGCTAGATTTTGTGAGAAAATTATTTTAAGGTCACACATTGGACAAATGAAAGAAAATGCTACACTTACACCCTTTGAAATACCACACTCTATCAAAAGTTGCAAACATTGAATATTCGGGATAGTTACTGATATCGTGGAAGCCTAAAGAAAGCACACACGATACTCTCTTTGATAGATAAAAACTAAACTGTTAGTTTCTGGGTAGTAAACCTTGAATTTACGAAGGGTTCTTTGAATCCACAAGGTGATAAGACTGAAATCCATTAGAGAAGGAAATTGACAAACGTCTGTATTTTATTGATAATAGTCCAATTTGCCTATGATGGCTACAAAGTGTATAAATACTAAGAAAGTAAAACCTAGGACAATTATGAAACGTGCGAATCCCTAATTCGCATTAATTACATGATTAGGTGACAAAATATCGAAATTTACCAAAAATAGTAAATTGAGTTAAATGAAAAATCATAAACTACTATTTTAAGAGTCATCCCGAAACAAGTAGGACGTTATTCTGACTTGTGAGAAAAAAGTTATTAAGGAAACAAAAATTACTACAAATGGCAAAATCTCAGTTTGCGGGGCCTAAATGAAGGAATTCACCATTTTCAGGGGGTATCTCATTGCTAAGCATGATTATTGCTCAGAAGGCCGTTTCGCTTCAACTTACCAAATTTCATGCGATTCTGACTCCATCACCTAAATTTCAAGCGCGATTTTAGGCTTGCTTGGGAATGTATAAAAGCTATGGTGGTCTGTTCTACGTCAATTTATGTATAGGTCAAAGTCAAATATTCATTAGTTAAATATTGGGTTTGATACTTCACCAATTTCCCATATTAATAAAAGAAGTAACGCGTGAAAGAGCAATGTCCAGAATCAATCAAACTCGTTTTGATTCTTAGTTTTGACTGATTGAATTGTGAATCTATTTTGCATTTTTATTGATTAAGGAGTGAGGGTCTCGCAAAGGAAAAACATTTTCATTAAACTTTGAATTTTTAATTAGAGTTCAAAGAAAACTTATCTTGACGCACGAAATCAAACAAAATTTGAAATTTCAGCAAGTCTTGATCTTGAAATCACCTTGATGTTGATGCAAGAAACTTTGATCTTCACCTCAGTGTCCACAAACTTGGCCAAGACTGTGGGCTCTCTTTGTTGATGTAAACCGTAGCCATTTTTCACAAGAGGGAGGGAGGAAACTTTTCTCTACAACGACTGTGTACCTCATAGGGTCTTTCCAACTTGTCTACTTCCTTTTTATTCACTTATACGTGTAAAATATAGTGAAATAGATATATGGCCAGCCCGCTATGGGTTTTAGTACATGTGGCTTGAGGTCGGTTCAAAGAGAAAATAAAACCTTGGCTTCAATGGGCCTTAGGCCTCCTATTGACTCATATCAAGTCCAAAGTTACCATTAACAATATTTTATTCCACTATAAAAAAATATGACTATACCTATAAAAACAATATTATGACTATACTTTAGGTTTTATCTATTTAATTAAATTATCTCAAGACTCTGTTAACTTACATTTAACCAATTTAGGAAATCATTTGTAGTAAAACAAAGTCATAACTTATTGCCTCTTTTTGTTTCTCATAAAAAAAAAAAGTTATTGCCACTTTGTAAATCACTATTACATCTTAAATCATTGAGTCCCTGATTTAATCTCTTGATTATTCTTATATTCATTAATCTAATTTTATGAAATATAAACTTTAGTAACTTTTTGCTAAAGTTTCCATAAATTAAAAAAAAAAAAAAAAAAAAAAAAAAAAAAACTCTTTGCTAAAGTGGTCAGGCCAAATACTTTTAATAATTAATTCTTATTAAACTTATCTAAAGATGATGTTTTATGTTTCCTAAAGAAATTGTGAATTCCATCTTAAGAATAAGTGTTCCCATGACATTATTTTTGATTACCTAACATATTAAATTGAGCATACAAGATAACTATGGCAAACATTAAAGCAATCAACAATTCATGTTTGAGTAACAAATCATCATAATTGATATTGTAGTCTTATCAGGCAAGATGTCCAATCTCATTACAGTCTATGAACTAAAATTTTGAGTTTACAATGATTTGCAATTTTTATTTTCTGTATGCCAATCTTATTTACATACTTAGATAACCTATAAAAGAGGCATATCACAGGTTATAACACATTATGTCCAAATGTTCACACAAATACAATCTCACCAAATAAAAAAAAATATTAATAAGTAGGAGTCATGCAATTGAGTTTTAGGACACTAATCTAGCATGCATCATATTAAAAAATGACCATAAATAATTTGTATATTGTAAACTAAATGAGGTAGAGGTGTAAACAGCCTAATGAATTTAGTAATTGATGTACAGATTTCTCAAATATTTAATTTTTAAATTTGAATAGTAAAAAACAAATTACATGTTAAGGTTAATGTTAATGTTTATGTTGTTATGCTTTAATTAAAAATGTTATATACAAATATAACAAATTTTTATGTATTTTGTTGCTCTATCATAAATTTTTTAATTATTTAATACAAACATAATGAATGTGTTGTGTTATTTTATTGAGACAAAATTTTTAGTGAATTCTTTAAATTATTTAAAAATTATTTAGAGAAAAAAAAAAAAAAAAAAACAAACAAACAAACAAACACAACTGAAATGAGTATAACAACTGAGAGCCCCACAAACAACCAAAGGCCTTAGCCTAGGCCATTCGTAACAAGATAAGAGCATTCACATCCGGCTTGCAAGTGGAAAATAAATAAATAAAATGATATAAGCACTTTTCCCACTTTGTATCCAGATTCAGGGTATATCAAAGTTAACAGCTCTATATGTACAATTGTTATTATCTTTTTTTCTTCTTTCAATATGTGTGTTATAAAAATACTTATAAATGAACTTGTAAATGTAATTCCCAATAAAATCATGAAGTGGAGCAAAAATTTAGGAGACAAATATGATATCAACTTACATCCCATGCAATTTACATTTATTAAAACCAACGTCGCTTTTTAAAATACATCTCTTAGAGGTTTAGTCCCATTATAAAGTTTCAATAAACCTTCCCTTTAAGAAACGCAATTGTTACAGCTGACATAAGATTTAGAAATTT
This sequence comes from Quercus gilva, assembly GCA_023621385.1. Classification (NCBI taxonomy): domain Eukaryota; kingdom Viridiplantae; phylum Streptophyta; class Magnoliopsida; order Fagales; family Fagaceae; genus Quercus; species Quercus gilva. The sequence goes on along the minus strand of CM042477.1, from coordinate 56,355,908 downwards.
TTTTATACTTCTGTAAGTGAGTATAAAATATTATGAAAAAATTATATCTTATATAATTGAAATACTTTTCTTTTATTTGTTACGCTAATGGAAATGATATGTATGAATGTTTTAGTATTTTATTCCTATGTTGATGGGGGTAATTGGTCCAGATGAATAGGAGAGCACCAAATTAATATCACACCAACTAAGTAGCATACAGTTTGGGTTAGAAATAAAACTTTCTGTTTAACACTTATAAGTGAAAACTCTTGGAATAAATATAATTACTTGCTAAAAAGAGAAATATCACACAAAAACAAGGTTGGATTATCTTTAAATACCGAACCTTCTTTAGAACTTAGAAACTCTAAAGCTTCTCTTGCATAAATAAATAGGAATTGATAAAATCTTTTGTCAAAAGAAAAATCTTTTGTCAATTAAACTTATCTTGATAAAGTTCGAATCAAGAGTGAGCAAATGAAAATCACACATCTCAGAAACAATGGGACCACGAAGCACCTATTAGTTAAAGTCTAATTCTAAATCTTGACTTTTTTTTAGGCAGCATTGCAAATCTAGATTGAAGTGGAAGAAGTCCTTTGATCATTATTCCAACTATTCCAGATCGAAGTAGAAGAAGACCTTTGATCGACCTTCCAACAAATCCTGATCGAAGTAGAAGAAGACCTTTGATCAACATTCCAACAAATCCAGATCAAAGTAGAACAAGACCTTTGATCAACATTTCAATTCTAGATCAAAGTAGAAGAAGACCTTCGATTGTCATTCCAGCAATTCCAGATCAAAGTAGAAGAAGACCTTTGATCGTCATTCTAGCAACTCTAGATCAAAGTAGAAGAAGACCTTTGATCATTATTCCAACTATTCCAGATCGAAGTAGAAGAAGACCTTTGATCAACCTTTTAACAAATCCAGATCAAAGTAGAAAAAGACCTTTGATTGACCTTCCAACAAATCCCAATCGAAGTAGAAGAAGACCTTTGATTGCTATTCCAACTATTCTAGATCGAAGTAGAAAAAGACCTTTGATTGCCATTGTGAGAGACCGCGCCCCCGGCCCCCCTTTTTTATAGGAATGTTGGGCCAAACCCACGTGAATGGGTGGAGTCGTGTTATTGCCTCTCAAAATGGAGGTTCGACTAGTTATATTTTCCCCTTTAAATTAAGGGTTTTACAATGGAGTCGCCACTTATTTAATTTATTGGAAAAATAAGAAAACCATAATTGAAAAATTCCTCATTTTATTAATTTGCAATTGAATTTACATTGATCATAGGAAAATTACATGGCTTTGGTCCTAGATACAATCTAAGATAAAGTACATGGCTTTGTTTCCTAGTTACAATCTAAAAATCGAAAATTACATGGATAAACACTTGATCTACTAACCCTTGATCTAAGTTCGGAGGCTATGTTACAAGGTGGGAAGGTGTTAGACACCCACCTTGCCTGGTGAAACCGGTCTTCTAGACTATGGTGGCCAACATTCATATCATATCATCCAATATGTCAATTAATTTACATGTTGAATTTAATGTGTGTGCATGTGATAAACCCTAATTCAATTTATTAAGCATTGCATTTGGATTGGAAAATAAATTCTAGTGAATGTGTGTGTATGGTGATATCCTAGATTCAAGGATTTAAAAGAATTATGAAACAAACATGTTTTTCATATTTTTGATGTGGATTTAAGATTAAATCTAGTGATATGCATGAACATGTGATGAACAACCAAGAACATGTGAAGAACATATAAGAACAATTAAGAACATTCAAACATATTCAAGGGAATTTAAGTGATTACTATCATGCTTTAATCTTAAACTCTCATCATGGAAATACAAAAAACAATTAGGGAAAGGGATTATACCTTCATGCAAGATTCATATGGTGGAGGAGGAGACTTTTGAGGGAGATCCTAAAGGTGGAGGAAAAGAAGAGTTAGGAGAGGAAGAGTGAGTCTCACTCAATACCTTGAGTCTCAGGAAGACCAAGATATGACAAGACTACTCTACTTCACTAGAACTTAAGAGAGGAGAAGAGAGGGGGTTTTTGTTGTGTCTTGGAATGAAGGAGTGGGAGGGTTTATATAGTAGTAGTGGAGGGAACATGAATGGAAGGCCATTTAATGAGGGTTGACAAGGATTATGAACCTAGACCTCATTTTAGCCTTGGGGAAAATCTTGTGCATTAAATGGAGAGATTAGTGGGAGTGGGGAGCAAGCCAAAATTCGGTTTTCCCGTAGCTGCTGTAACAGCTTGTAGAGCCAACTTCGAAAAATCATATCTAACCCAATTCTGATCGGAATTGTCTCGTTATTGTACTCAAATTGAAGCCCCGGATGTCTAGTTTTTGGGAAAATTAACCTCATTCACAGATTCAAAATATTCTGAGAGATATTGATGAAATGGTGAGCAGAGGTCATTTGTTAGAAAATGGTTTCAGCATAATTAACATTAATAGGTCCCACATTAGCTCCCAATTAACATTAAATGGCTCCAATCACTCCCATTTCAGAATTAATTGGTTCCAAATTTACTCTAATTAAAAGATAATTAAACAAATTACTCATTGAATAATTAATGTTTAACTATCTAATTAATTAGATATATGCAACCTCACCATAAAATGTAGTCCTAACCAATTAAATTATGACACATCATTGATCTCCAATTGATTACACTTATAACCAATTAAAATCAATTGTTCATAATCATATATAGTCGGACTCAATTTGTGAAGTGCATCTTAGCCATTAAAACTTGACTTAATGATAACTTTCAATCTAGTGGTCCGATTAAGGCTTATGACCAGTTGATTTGATCGTTACAACATCAAGATCATTTTGGTGAAATGAGATTAAGGATCTAATGGCTAGAATCAAGATGCATATTTTCAAGGCAAAATTACCCTTTTACCCTCCATGCGTGGTTAAATACGGGTTGCAAAATGGGGTGTCAACAGAATGCCCCTCATTGGCAGAGCTTGAAAAGCGAATGTCAATGTATGAAAGAGACACCTAACTTTGCAATCAGTATTTAACCGTGGTGAATGTATGATGCATGTAGATGAAAATGCAGAAAGTCATGTTATGGATCAAAATGTGGACCGAATCTCGAGGGAGATTGCCTACGTACCTCTCGGTGGGAGGATCAGGTCCAAACGTAGTTCATGCATGAATTTTTTTTTTTTTTTTTTTTTTTTTTTTTTTTTTTTTTTTTTGTGAATAAGTACAAGACATGCTTACCTGAGGTCAAAAAAAGAAAAAAAATGGAAGACCAAGGATCCTGGCTCATGTTTTCAGAGACCTAGGATTTTTGGGTCTTGGCTCGTGTTTTCAGAGGACCAAGGGTTTTTTGGGCTTTGGCTCATGTTTTCAGAGGACCAAAGGTTCTGGATCCTGGCTCATGTTTTCAGAGACCTAGGATTCTTGGATCTTGGCTCATGTTTTCAGAGGACCAAGGGTTTTTTGGGCTTTGGCTCATGTTTTCAAAGGACCAAAGGTTCTGGATCCTGGCTCATGTTTTCAGAGGACCAAGGGTTTTTGGGCTTTGGCTCATGTTTTCAGAGGACCAAAGGTTCTGGATCCTGGTTCATGTTTTCAGAGACCTAGGATTTTTGGATCTTGGCTCATGTTTTCCAGAGGACCAAGGGTTTTTGGGCTTTGGCTCATGTTTTCAGAGGACCAAAGGTTCTGGATCCTGGTTCATGTTTTCAGAGACCTAGGATTTTTGGATCTTGGCTCATGTTTTCCAGAGGACCAAGGGTTTTTTGGGGCTTTGGCTCATGTTTTCAGAGGACCAAAGGTTCTGGATCCTGGCTCATGTTTTCAGAGACCTAGGATTTTTGGATCTTGGCTCATGTTTTCTAGAGGACCAAGGGTTTTTTGGGCTTTGGCTCATGTTTTCAGAGGACCAAAGGTTCCGGATCCTGGCTCATGTTTTCAGAGACCTAGGATTCTTGGATCTTGGCTCATGTTTTCCAGAGGACCAAGGGTTTTTTGGACTTTGGCTCATGTTTTCAGAGGACCAAAGGTTCTGGATCCTGGCTCATGTTTTCAAAGACCTAGGATTCTTAGGGCTTTGGCTCATGTTTTCAGAGGACCAAAGGTTCTAGATCCTGGCTCATGTTTTCAGAGACCTAGGATTTTTGGATCTTGGCTCATGTTTTCCAGAGGACCAAGGGTTTTTTTGGGCTTTGGCTCATGTTTTCAGAGGACCAAAGGTTCTGGATCCTGGCTCATGTTTTCAGAGACCTAGGACTTTTGGATCTTGGCTCATGCCGATGTGTGTGGGCTATTTACCCTAGTACCTGCAAAATAAATATTTTCAATTAGTAACAGAGTCATTCATTGAAAAGAATTCGGCATACCTGACGAATGCCCCTAGTTTAGGACATATTCCATGCTTCGATGAATGCTGGGGGTAGACAATTGACTTGATGTTGCACCACTGGAGAATATGGAAGAGGATCATAGCTTTCTATTCCTGAAGAAGAATTTAATGAAGATTTTTTTTTTTTTTTTGAAAACATTTGAAATCCTGAATTTTTTGAAGGAATTGAAAATTTTGATTGATGAAATTTTTTTTTTTTTTTTTTTGAAAAATTTGGAAATCTTGAATTTTTTTCAAAGAATTGAAAATTTTGATTGATGAATTTTTTTTTTTTTTTTGAAAAAATTTGGAAATCCTAAATTTTTTGAAGGAATTGAAAATTTTGATTGATGTTTTTTTTTTTTTTTTGAAAATTTGGAAATCTTGAATTTTTTTCAAAGAATTGAAAATTTTGGCTCATGATTTTTTTTTTTTTTTTTTTGAAAAAGAATTTGGAAATCTTGAAATTTTTTTTTTTAAAACCTAAGAAGTATGAGCCCAATGCCCCTTGTCCCCAGGTTTTTTTGGAAAATTCCTTTTTTTTTTTTTTCTTTTGTGAAAGCAACCTAGGAACCCAATGCCCTTAGTCCCAAGGCTTTTTGGAAATTTTTTCTTTTCTTTTCTTTTTTTTCTTTTGAAAGCAACCTAGGAAGCTTGAGCCCCTAGTCCTAAGGCTTTCTGAAAATTCTCTTCTTCTTTTTTTTTTTTTCTTTTCTTGAAAGATTCAAAAAGAATTGAAATTTTTTTTTTTTTTGAAAATTTTGTCTTTTGTCCTTTTATCTTTTTTTTTTTTTTTTTTTTTTTTTTTTTTTTTTTTTTTTTTTTTTTTTTTTTTGGAGATTTGAAGATTTATTCATTATCAAAAAGTGAAGAAGATGAAGATGAGGAAGGAGTAAAAGTGATGAAGATCAATTCATGATTTTTTTTTTTTTTTTTTTTGAAAAACCTATTCTTTGAATGAGACCAACTTTGGCTGGAAGTTGATGGGGATTGCTGGATAAGTCCTTGCTTAATTCCTGCAAAAAGATAATTTCAATTAGCAATAGATTTATTCATTGAAATGAATTGGAAGTACTTACCCAATGCCCCTAGTTTAGGGCATATTTCATGCTTAGATTGAATCTGAATTCATTTGATGTTGTGACCATTGGGAACATGAAAAAAGATCATGGTTCACCATCCTTAGTTCCTACAACAAGACTTTCTTTCTCTAGCTTGTTAGAAACCAATTATCATGAAAACTTGCACACAATATAAATAGGCCAATGCTCCAAGTTTAAACATGCTTAATGCAAACATATGGGCTTAACCTAACATGCACCCAAACAATTTTGTCACATTGTTTCGACTTTGTTCTCCAAGCTTGTTTGGGTGAATGGGATCGGGCCTCTGCAAGGCTGCCTACGTACCTCTCTCGTAGAGGATCAGGTCAAGACGTAGTTCAAGAGAACTGGATTTTGAAAAAGAATGATTTATTTTTTTTTATATTTTTTTTATTTTTTATGAACAAGAGGTGGTCCTTTGAACAACCATTTTGGCAAATCAAAGTGTTTAAGAATCAAACAAATCTCTTTGATTAGGAAGGATCAAGATCATTAAACTCATGTAATCAAATTTGCTTCATCCTTTTGAACATCGTCAGATTAAGTCTCCAAAGGCAATCAAGAAATGAAATGAATCACATTGTTGGGTGCAAATAAGGAGAATGCTCCAGGTTTGGAAGTTCTTTTGAGTCATTTTGAGGATTTGAGAATTTGAGAAATTTTGTCCTTGGACATATCATCCTGTGGAGCTTGACAATTTTAAGCACTTTTCCTTTTTAATTCAAGAGAAAAATATTATTAGAGTTTAAGATGTGCCTACAATTAGCAAGACTTCAAGGAGGTCTTATTCATGGGTTGTAATGTAGGCTGGGTTTGGGTTATGAAATGAAAGATATAAAAGGCTCAAAATTCCCTATGTTGTTTCCTCCAAGTATGCATTACTCAAAAATCAAGTATTGGAGATGTTTTCCCATTTCTTCTTTGTCATCTTCTCATTTGTCTTCATTGGTCACTTGTATCAACATTTGCTTTTATGCTCATTCCTCTTGAATCATACCTCTAGACTTTTATCTTGTAAAATTCTTCCCTTTTTAGGTTGCATCCTCAAGTTTCCAACTTGGTAGGATTTTCCAATTTTTTTTCTTTTTTTTCTTTGGCCCTAACTTTTGCCTAGACCGCCCTTTTGGGCTTTCAGCCTAGCGGGCTTTTTTTTTTTTTTTTTTTTTTTTTTTTTTTTTTTTTTTTTGCGCCCTAGCTTTTGCCTAGACTACCCTTTTGGGTTTTCAGCCTAGCGGGCTTCTTTTTTTTTTTGGGCTTTCATCTTTTGATTGAATGAATTTTTGGGGACATTTTTCCCTCTTTGTTTTTCTCAACTTAATGATTTTCGGTCATTTTGATGCACTCTTTAGACTTCTTTCTTGCCTCGATGCACTCGCACCTTTCTGTTCTTGATGAAGTCTCTTTTGAATGAATCTTGTATTCCTCTTGGCATAATGAATTTTAGGCTCTTCAAACTTGATGCACACTTTTTTTTTTCACATTGATGGAATTTCATTTCTCCTTCCTTGATTGAGTGAAAGCTCATTTTTCTTTAATGATCTCTTATCTTTAACTTAATGAATTCTCTACTTGTCTTTCATGTCGTCTAGGAGAGCTTTATCAATTAGCTTCAAAGCTCAAGGTCAACTCTTCCTCAACATGAGATTTAAGCATGCATACTTTGAATTTTCCCACCCTAGGTTTAGATTTTAGTGGGTTCATGCAAAAAAGAGGCTAAGTGTTTAAAGGCTCAAATGGGCTAGCAATGGATAATAATTATTCTAGGTATTAAGTTATAATCTTGTTTTACCAAAGATGGCCTCCTATCCCTAGCAATGCTTGCTTGTAGGCACAGTGACTTGAGCTCTTTTAATTAATTCCTCTTAAAAGAAAAAGTATGAATGCTCTATTGGAGACACAAAAGTTTTCAGAAATTTGGAATGAATGCATAAGCCTTTTGAATTTTCTGATGGATAGATTTTCTTTGATTGCCTTGTAAGACTATTTCTTCTTTTATTCAAAGTAATTTAGCAAAAGTGTTTACACAGATCAAATGAAATCAATCCCTTCTCAGTACAAGTTGATTGTTCAAGCCTTTAAACATCTTAATTTAGAAAAAGTTTTGTCCAAGGGATCCTCATGTACCATTTTGAAAAGAAGACTTTAAAGAATCTTAAAATCTTTGAAAGAAAAAAAAAAGGATCTTTTTGAAAAAACCACTAGGGAGTCCAATGCCCCTAGTTCAAAGAATTTTTTTTTTAAAATGACTTAAGGGCTTAATGCCCCTAGTCCAAGGACTTTTTTCATTTGAAAATTTTTCTCTTTTTTTTGGGAAAGATTTGGAAATCTTGAAATTTTTTTTTGAAATTTTTTTTTTTGTTTTTTGTTTTTTGTTTTTTTTTTTTGTTTTTTTGTTTTTTGTTTTTTTGTTTTTTTTTTCTTAATATATATACATGAACAAAGCTCATTAAATGCTACATGAAAATTTTGAATTCAAAGAAACATAGAAACATGGAATAAACAAACAAATTTTAAGCTTAACCATGATGTTGCAAACCAAATGTGGAGTGAGGCAAGGTTGAGTCGCTTCTTCTTGGTCTATTTAGGATGCTTGAGGCTTGGTGTACTTGAACCTTGATTATGATGAAATGGCTTGGGCTTGCACTTGAAAGGCTTGAACCTTGGTTATGATCTTTTGATATTTGTTTGAAATGGCTTGGGCTTGCACTTGGAAGGCTCGCATCTTGTGAGCTTTTGGCTTTTGATGTTGATCATGCGTATACACCTTTGATGGGCTTAAGTATTGGGCTTAGAATGATTCAAGAAAAATTTTCGGTTTCCATACCAAGTAGAGTTCAATCACAAGCCTTTAGGCTTGAGCTCATTCATAGCATACAAGATTCAAACAATTATGATGGGATCAAGCGTTGGACTTGAGTCATCATGGTTCAAACAACGGCCAAACAAATGCATAATGAAATGCAATTTACATGGACCGACCTAAAGGTAGGTTCTATGGGTCATTACAACATGGGTAGAAGGTAGGTTAAAGGTCCCCACAAGCTAGGACGTCGTACCTCCCAACTTGTGACGCCAGGAGCGCCGCGTTGGTCCGAACGGTACAGTTTGTCCTTATGAACCACCATGGCATAACCATGATGATCCTTGTCGCGGTGGGTGGTAGGTTCATCGCTGGGTATGTGAGTCTCAGGAAGACCACAATCCACGGCTAATACTACCGGGCTTCCGGGCTAGCACACAAATAAAATAAATTCCATTCAAGCAAATGATGCATGACATGCAAAATAATGACATATTAGACATATTATATACAAAAAGCAATAAACAAACAATGACATGGTTGGCCACCATGACCTAATTGAAGCCTAGCCCTCAATATCCCCAGTGGAGTTGCCACTGTGAGAGACCGCGCCCCCGGCCCCCCTTTTTTATAGGAATGTTGGGCCAAACCCACGTGAATGGGTGGAGTCGTGTTATTGCCTCTCAAAATGGAGGTTCGACTAGTTATATTTTCCCCTTTAAATTAAGGGTTTTACAATGGAGTCGCCACTTATTTAATTTATTGGAAAAATAAGAAAACCATAATTGAAAAATTCCTCATTTTATTAATTTGCAATTGAATTTACATTGACCATAGGAAAATTACATGGCTTTGGTCCTAGATACAATCTAAGATAAAGTACATGGCTTTGTTTCCTAGTTACAATCTAAAAATCGAAAATTACATGGATAAACACTTGATCTACTAACCCTTGATCTAAGTTCGGAGGCTATGTTACAAGGTGGGAAGGTGTTAGGCACCCACCTTGCCCGGTGAAACCGGTCTTCTAGACTATGGTGGCCAACATTCATATCATATCATCCAATATGTCAATTAATTTACATGTTGAATTTAATGTGTGTGCATGTGATAAACCCTAATTCAATTTATTAAACATTGCATTTGGATTGGAAAATAAATTCTAGTGAATGTGTGTGTATGGTGATATCCTAGATTCAAGGATTTAAAAGAATTATGAAACAAACATGTTTTTCATATTTTTGATGTGGATTTAAGATTAAATCTAGTGATATGCATGAACATGTGATGAACAACCAAGAACATGTGAAGAACATATAAGAACAATTAAGAACATTCAAACATATTCAAGGGAATTTAAGTGATTACTATCATGCTTTAATCTTAAACTCTCATCATGGAAATACAAAAAACAATTAGGGAAAGGGATTATACCTTCATGCAAGATTCATATGGTGGAGGAGGAGACTTTTGAGGGAGATCCTAAAGGTGGAGGAAAAGAAGAGTTAGGAGAGGAAGAGTGAGTCTCACTCAATACCTTGAGTCTCAGGAAGACCAAGATATGACAAGACTACTCTACTTCACTAGAACTTAAGAGAGGAGAAGAGAGGGGGTTTTTGTTGTGTCTTGGAATGAAGGAGTGGGAGGGTTTATATAGTAGTAGTGGAGGGAACATGAATGGAAGGCCATTTAATGAGGGTTGACAAGGATTATGAACCTAGACCTCATTTTAGCATTGGGAAAAATCTTGTGCATTAAATGGAGAGATTAGTGGGAGTGGGGAGCAAGCCAAAATTCGGTTTTCCCGTAGCTGCTGTAACAGCTTGTAGAGCCAACTTCGAAAAATCATATCTAACCCAATTCTGATCGGAATTGTCTCGTTATTGTACTCAAATTGAAGCCCCGGATGTCTAGTTTCTGGGAAAATTAACCTCATTCACAAATTCAAAATATTCTGAGAGATATTGATGAAATGGTGAGCAGAGGTCATTTGTTAGAAAATGGTTTCAGCACAATTAACATTAATAGGTCCCACATTAGCTCCCAATTAACATTAAATGGCTCCAATCACTCCCATTTCAGAATTAATTGGTTCCAAATTTACTCTAATTAAAAGATAATTACACAAATTACTCATTGAATAATTAATGTTTAACTATCTAATTAATTAGATGTATGCAACCTCACCATAAAATGTAGTCCTAACCAATTAAATTATGACACATCATTGATCTCCAATTGATTACACTTATAACCAATTAAAATCAATTGTTCATAATCATATATAGTCGGACTCAATTTGTGAAGTGCATCTTAGCCATTAAAACTTGACTTAATGATAACTTTCAATCTAGTGGTCTGATTAAGGCTTATGACCAGTTGATTTGATCGTTACAACATCAAGATCATTTTGGTGAAATGAGATTAAGGATCTAATGGCTAGAATCAAGATGCATATTTTCAAGACAAAATTACCCTTTTACCCTCCATGCGTGGTTAAATACGGGTTGCAAAATGGGGTGTCAACAGCCATTACAACTCCAGATCAAAGTAGAAGAAAACCTTTGATTGACATCAAAGTTGAAGAAGACCTTTGATCGACATTACAACTCCATATCAAAGTAGAAGAAGACCTTTGATAGATATAGCAATTCTAGATCAAAGTAGAAGATGACCTTTGATCGACATAGCAATTCCAGATCAAAGTAGATGAAGAACTTTGATCATTATTTTAGTAATTCCAGATCAAAGTAGAAGAAGACCTTTGATCAACATCAAAGTGGAAGAAGACCTTTGATCGTCATTCCAGCCATTCCAGATCATAGTAGAAGAAGACCTTTGATCGTCATTCCAGCCATTCCAGATCAAAGTAGAAGAATTGCAAAGTCCTTTGGTCACCACAATTGCCAAGAATCATGTCCAGAATCATCAACTACCAGCTAAGTTTTGTATTTTCATTTTTCTGCCAAAAGATAAGGCACTAGTTCTATGTTCTAAAGTTTTAGGTTCGAGAACTAAGTAATCTTTGAAAATTCAACCTCAATTAAATCATAGTCGCTAAAATCAGTTTCTTTGTTTTACATTGACATTCGCTTTCTAAGCTCTGTCAATGAGGGGCATTTTGTAGATACTCAATTTTGCACCCATGATTTAATTAAGGAGCATGACTTGAATGACCATTCATGTACCACAAAAAATCATAATTTGCATCACACGCATCAATTGGTTCTTGCATTACATGCATCAACTTGTCTTTTTGCATATCATAAAAATGATTTTGAGATTCTAACGGTCGCAACGATGTTTTCGGTTTTCAAATCTGGCCATCGAATTGAAAGATATCGCATGATCAAGTTTGCACAATCAACATGCATTGTGTCTAGGTAAGGTCGACCATAAATGATTAGTTTAAATTAATTTTGATTGGTTAAATCATTAAAATTAATTAAATAATTATGTGATTTGTTGATAATTAGTGTTTAAAATAGGATTGCATGCATAGGAATAAAAGGGATGATTGGATAATAACAAAATTGTGAATAATCTCAACTTTATTAAGATTTATTTTAAGGTATTTATCTACGAGATAATTATTCTTAATTAGCCTGAATTATCCAAAAAGAGATGAAAACACGTCTAGGTACAAGGACTGGCTGAAAAACCCTAGAAGAGGAGTCCAAATAGCACCCGAACGTGAAAGAACATTCACATCCAAAGGCCAATTTGGCACTTTTGGAGTGCCAAATGACACTCTAAAAGGGCCGAATTTCCATGTATTGGGCTTTGGCCGAACGACCTTCGGGTGACGATAATGCATACCCTTTTCGATCTTTTCGCAAAAGGATGCGTCTGGATTCACACCCTAATTGTCCGTACCTATTTTTTAGAGCCCTCTGACCTCTATAAATAGATACTGAGCCACATAATTCAACATTTTTTTTTTATGCTCTGGGAGGTATACATTTTAGGCTCTTAAATTGCTCATATTTTCTGATCCCTTCTCTGAGTGTTGCTGCTTAAATTATAGTTTTTAGGTTTCAAAGAGAATTGCATAAATTTCTTTGAACCCTAAAACATCCTCTTAAGAAGAAGAGTGCTTATGCAAGAGGTTGCTTTCTAACCCTTTTGTTTTTATGCTTCTCTTATTATGATGATACATGCTTAATTGTCTTAAATATTCATATTTTACCTTGTTAATTTAGTTTATGAAAATATTTTCATTGCTATAATCTGTTTCTTAGTTTTAAATATTTGCATGTAATTAACTCTTTTTCTTAAATAAAACAGATCTGCATCTTTTTCTTAAATAAAACAGATCTGCATCTTCCTTAGATGCAAATCCGAATCTTTCTTCACAATAAAATGGATTTGCATCTTTCTTAGATGCATATTTGAATCTTTCTTCACAATAAAACGGATCTACATTTTCCTTAGATGCAGATCTAAAATTTTCTTCTAAATAAAACGGATCTGCATCTTCCTTAGATGTAGATCTGAATTTTTAATCAAAACTGATTTGTATCTTCCTTAGATACAGATCTGAATTTTTTAATATATGCAGATTTTTGAAATAAAGAAAAAGATTGATAATGATTGTATTTGTGTTTGTTTTGTGTAAATCATGTTGCATGAATTCAAGTTATGAGTGAAACTCTCCTTTTAAAAAATCTTTTTCATTCTTTTACAATATAAAAACAAATCTGATTTTTCTGTCATCAAAAATCATTTTTTTACTCATCAAAACAGATTTGAATTTTTCTTCCCAATAAAACATATCTGCATCTTCGTTAGATGCGGATTTGAAATTTTCTTCACAATAAAACAGATCTACATCTTCCTTAGATGTAGATCTGAATTTTTCTTCACAATAAAATAGATTTGTATCTTCCTTAGATATAGATATGATTTAATACATGTAGATTTTTGAAATAAAGAAAAAGATAGATCATAATTGTATTTGTGTTTGTTTTGTGTAAATCATGTTGCATGAATTCAAGTTATGAGTGAAACTCTCCTCTTAAAAAATCTTTTTCATTCTTTTACAATATAAAAACAGACCTAATTTTTCTATCATAAAAAATCATGTTTTTTACTTATCAAAACAAATCTGAATTTTTTTTTTTTTAAAACAAAAGAAGAGACTTCATTCATAAATGAATCTGTGTGATTTGATCTTTGTTTCACATGTTCAACATATCATTCATGACATGCATAAAATGGTACATTGGTCACAAGAGTCTAGAAAACCAGACTCTGTCTGGGCGAAATGAGTGCCTAACACCTTCTCATTCTTTAACCTAGCCTCCGGATTTAGATCTTTGGCTAAGTAAATCTAGCCTTATCTTTGTTTATTTTGGGTAGAATGAGACTAGGACAACAAGCCATGTATTTTTGGTAGATTGTAACTAGGACCCAAAGCTATGTAATTTTCAATTTTTCAAATATGTAATTTTTTATTCAATCAATGAATGGAACAATTCAATCATGTATTTATTTTTTTCTTATTTTTATATTAAAAAAAAAAAAGTGGGGACTCCACACCACTTACTCAAAAAGAGAGGTCCCCTAAAAGGTACCCGAATCTCTTTTTTGAGGGACACTTTCTTTTTTCGAGGTCTCTCACAACCTCGTTCTTTTTATTGCTGGGATCTTCTTGACAAACTCTTCTCTTTTCAAGACGACGAGCTCTTCTCTGTTCAAGATGACGAGTACTTCTCTTTTCAAGATTTTTTAAGCTTAACATGATACTTCAAGTCTAAGGCCTAGATCTCTTTTACTTCAATTTTTTGAAGGCGTAAAAACTAGGCCACGTTGTTGCCCCCGTTCAAACATGAAAAGTGTAATTCTTGTTTGTTGACGACCAAAGGAATGCTCTATCATGATTGAAACTTTTTTTTTTAGGAGTGCTTTTGACGACCATGGTCATTGACTCATTGCTATTTGTAATAGCAATTATCTCTTCCTTATTCTTTAATTGTACACTTAAGTCACTTCAATAATGCTAGCTGCATGACAATGTACAAATATGCAATTGGATGCTATACAATTATGGATGTCATTTGACGAAGTGCATTCTATATGAATCATAGAGAAGTGCATTCTATGATATATAAAAATTGAAGCTATTTGACTATATGCTTCTTTAAACTGGTCTTTGTTAGTTGCTTGCACCGTATATAATTTTTAAAGCAATTTAAAAAGATTTTGGTGAGTTGACATAGATAGTGGAAATTTATTGAGACTTAAACTCATGACCATATTGTGAACACGATCATCTAGCATTTTAAGTTTAAGAGACTTAATAGAACTTCTCAGATTCATGAAGATGAAACATATGCTACTAATAATATATATAGCCATATTAATTGTGATAATTGTAATAATTTTATAGCAATATTTTCAACATGTTCTATATATACATATTTGTAGATAATCATATAAGCTTGATTTGCACTTAGTTATAATAAGCTAATATATGGCATGACTAATTAAAAAGAAATAAATAAATGAGTTACCTCGACAAGAGACCTTAAATCATGATACTATTGTGTACGTACCTCGATTTTTTCATTATTGTAGTCTTCTTGACAAGCTCTCTCTCTTTTAAGATCTCTTTTGTTAAGCTTAACATGCTATTTCATGTTTGAGGCTTTGATCTCTTTTGCTTCATTCTTTTGAAGGTGCAAGTACTAAGACACGTTGTTCGTTCAAGGTTATATTTCCTCCTTTAGGGGCGAAGGTTATGCCATGTGCTTCTATTATTACATGCCTAATTGGCTACGCATATACTACAATTTTAAGAGAGTACTTATGCTTGACATGTGATCTATCATCATACTTTCACATTCAATAAATATTTAAGCTAATGTTTTAACATCACGTCTCTTACATATCATTGTGTGAGCCATTATAGCATAACGATATAGCATTTTTTTTAAAGAAAGAAATATTCATGATGCTATGGAAAGAGTCTAGGCTTTTCCATGATTTTTGGCCTTGGTACAAAAATATCTCATAGCAGTGTCAACAATTATATATAGATAGAGATGTGGTGGTATGATGCTATCATGTCACATACCTCTGATCTTCTTTTTAGCATGGTCTTCTTGATGAGTTCTCATTCTTAATCCTAGAGACTTGATAGTATAGGTACCGTCGAGATAGTCTAGTTACTCTAGTCTAGTTGTTGTACTACATGTACTCTTTTTGTGCAAAGTGTTAGACTAGGAGCAACAATATCAATAAAGAAATTCACAAATAATATTAACCACAAATGTATAAAATTTTCTCTAACTTAAGGGCAATATATGTTGATATGTCTATGACATAGCATAATATCCCTTAAGTGTTTACATAACACAAATATATTTTGGAATTCCTTCTCAAAATTAAAGCAATTGATATCATTTAGAAAGGTTTGGAATAGTGGCTCATGATTATTACTTGTGAATTCATAATCAACCATATGCTCATGGGATTTCTCCTAAAAAGAGATCTATTTTTTGACGAACTAAAACATATGAGATATTGATTAAAAGAAAACAACGTTTTGCACATGTAATTAATTAGTTGTGCTTGTGCATATGCTAAAATCCAAAATTTATGCATGTCGTGCTCCATTTTAAACGAGCAATTAAGGACTTCAAGCTCAAAAATATCTGGTTTCATGCTTTTAAGTACCCAAAATTAGGATCTTTAAACTTTGGAAAGTCAAAAAGCAGCTTTTCTTATTTTTAAGCCTACAAGGTAAATATAAAATTGACGATTTTTCTTGAAACTTTCCTTTTAAGTTTCTAGGCTTTTAATGGAATAATAAGAGGGACTATATTAAAATCATTTAAGATTGACAGTAAAAAATAGGCCTATTCCCACACAAATAAATTACACTCAGTAAAGTGTTTAAAAGGCTTTGAATCCCGATGCGTTAGCCTATTCCTTTACGGATGTGAATTGAACCATGCGTAGTTCTTGTGTGAGATAAATAAAATGCATTATTTGAGTTATGGTGTAAGAGCAAAATTGATTTGTGATTTGCCTATGATTGGCCTTGTGAACAATGGTTTAAGTCCAGACTAAAAATAATTTGAACTTCTAGTGAGAGCTTAATTATGTTTTACGTGGCTGTTCGGATTGGGACAAATTGGGTAAATGGTCGCAGTTTGCTACCCACCACCTTTGGCGTAACAACATTTATAGGACATAAATTTTGATTTGATTCCATATGGTATACACATAATTCTTCTCCACAACAGCAGTTATGGTAAATATTTCAAAAGAATTTGATTTGTTTTCTACTTTCTACCATTTTCATAGTTGACTTCCTTAATAGGCACTCTCCTTAATTGGTACCGTTCTATATTAAGCAACTTTCTAGTATACTTTCCAGAAATTACGTTGCCTAATGCAATAATGAGTATATACAATTAAAATTATATACACGGTAGCTGGCTTTTCCTCAACCGTTTTCTTCTTTTTATTTTTTATTTTTCTTAAATTTTGTAGACAATAAATGGTCTTTTAATGTGGCAAAATTGTAATGATATTGTTTTTATGCCCAAAAACTTGTATTTTCAAATGCAATTTGACCTCACCTCTTTAATAACCAAAATTGGGGTCTTTAAGCTTGGTAGGACAACAAACAACTAGGCTTATTCTAAATGTAAAGCTGGTGAGGAAAGCATTTTAATTTAGAAAATTTTTAGAGTGAGGCAATCCAATATTTTGAAAGTAGTTTAGCATGAAATAAAAAAGAAGCCACATGCCAAAACAATCATATAAACACTATTGTAACTTGCAAATATTTGGAGAGCTAGAACGAGAAATGCATAAATTTTGAACTTAAGATCCAAGAACTGGGTAATACCCTTGAGGCCTGTTGAGGTCGCTTGAATTTCGTGGTCGTCTTTTGTTTAGTCCATGCCTCACAATGAGCCACTCACTTGATTGCCTCCACCATTAGACCCAAATGGATGTTATGTTTCTTTGTTTTAGTGGTGTGGACCCTAAATTTAAAGGCCAAAGGATTTGAGACATTGCGTCTTGGCTTGCACATCATCGTCTACTTGTTTAGTTGACAAGTCATGCTTTGAAGACGAAGGTGTCTTGGTGATGCCTTTTTATCTCCCCTATCTCAGCCCAATCATAGATTAAATGAAAGGAGCATGGGTAGAATGAAGAGATGATCATAGGGTATTATCCTGTGGGGTACTCTTAGATCGGTACTTTTGTATTCATGATTCTCTATTGAATTGAGTGAACCCTTTGTTGCAGAAAGAGCTAGATTGTAGTGACCCAAAAGGGGGTCTTGCAATCCATGGAATCCCACATTGCCTAGGGAAGTACATAGGGATGTGCTTATAAGGAGTGGCCTTCCTTTAATGCGTAAAGGCCTTTTCCCCTACGACTGTGTGCTTTGAATAAGAAAAAAACCATGAGAGGCATGGACCCCAAAGCGGACAATATCTACACAGTTGGGGGGGGGGGTTATTACAAATGGTATCAGAGCCATGCCTTAACCGGAAGTGTGGGTCCCACACACGAGGACGCGTGTAGTTGTAAGGGGGGTGGATTGTAGTGACCCAAAAGGGGGTCTTACAATCCATGGAATCTCACATTGCCTAGAGAAACACATGGGGATGTGCTTATAAGGAGTGACATTCTTTTAATATGTAGAGGCCTTTTCCCCCACTGCTATGTGCTTTGAGGGAGAACAAAACCGTGAGGGGCATGGGCCTCAAAGTGGACAATATCTACACAGTTAGAGGGGGGGTCGTTACAAATGGTATCAGAGTCATGCCTTAACCGGAAGTGTGGGTCCCACACACGAGGACGCGTGTAGTTGTAAGGGGAGTGGATTGTAGTGACCCAAAAGGGGGTCTTGCAATCCATGGAATCTCACATCGCCTAGGGAAACATATGGGGATGTGCTTATAACGAGTGACATTCCTTTAATGTGTAAAGGCCTTTTCCCCCATTACTATGTGCTTTGAGGGAGAACAAAACTGTAAGAGGCATAAGCCTCAAAGCGGATAATATCTACACAGTTGGGGGGGGACCGTTACATAGATGACTAATCATGTTCCCACAGATGATGCCAAACTAATGATGCTAAAATCGTCAGTTGGGTCACTTGTCCAATTCGGAGCTCTTGACGATCTCGTAGGATTTGCAAGATAAAGAGAATTGATCGAAAAGACCATCAGGTTATGCCCAGTGAAGGAGTCTTCGATGCTTAAGTTAGTATCAACTCATATTTTTTGTATATAGATTGTGTTTTGTAGTAGTTTTTGACGTACCTTGGCAAGTGAGGTTTTATAGGTGAGTTAGGTAGTTGTTGGACATAAATGAGGGTAATTATTATCCTAATTGTAACGTTCTTTGTCTTGATGAGAGTTTAAGAGTTTTGACTGTCGCTATTAAATGTATTGAGCAGTTACTCATTTTTCTTTGATGACGCACTAATGATGCAATGGTCATCCATCTTAATGGACAACTTTAATGATTTTTATGATCTTAACAGTTTTAAAAAGCAAGTCAATTAAAGAACTGAAAAAAGTGTTGTTCCTATTTCTCTAGTTCAACTAAGGTTGAATTGATGGTGAAACTTGATGATGATGATAAATGCCTCCAAAAAGTCGTCCATGTGGTTCGTCCTTGAGGAAAGTGGACGACTTGAAACCATGTCCCCATCAGAGCCTCGTCCGTCGTTAATTAAGGACGGACGAGGCAAATAATGGACTCGGCCAAATTGGAAACTATGGCAAATTTGGCTTTACCCATGAACCAATACCTCCTTTATCCAAAATGAAGCATCGGTCTAGATAAAATAACTTCCATGGAAGTTATGGAAGTTATTTTATACTTTGATAAATTCCTCAACAATAGGAACGGTTTTTAGAACAAATAACCGTTCCATGTGCACTATATAAGCATTTTTCTACAAAAAGGTAATTCATTGAGACTTTTTCTCTAAAAAAAAAGAACAGTCTTAAAGTGATCTTTCTCCATTCCAAGTCACTAACTTTATCATCGGAGGATCATAGGCCGGCCTCCACCGGTCTTTTCTCTGATTGAGTTTGGTTTTTCAGGATTTAGCCTTCAAGATCGCCAAAGTCCGGACACTTTCAATCCACTGATTTTCAAGTAACATCAGTTGGCGCCGTCTGTGGGGAAAAATATTTGTCGCTCTTGAACTTGTTGAGTTCTGCATTTTCCCTCCCATAAATGGTTGAAATGGTTCGGACAAGGTCGAGGGCAACTAGCCCAGGCCCCTAACATAATAGAGACGCATCAAGCAACCCTCATCGCGATCGTCAATCTGCACCGGTTATGCAGGCATCTTCTGTCCAACATATGCACTCTATGGCGGCTGCGATGGCAGAGTTAACCCGCCAGAATCAAGAACTACGGAGAGAGATCAATCTAAGGTAGACACGTGCGGAGCATGAAGAAGGACAAACTCGGAGCCTAGAGGGCAGATAAAATTTTCAACATGGGAGTCAATCAAGGGGAACCACCCCGCGAAGGGTACCCCATTTGGAACAAGAGTTGGATCAGATGAAGAAAGCTATGGACAAATTGAAGGAGAATATGAGGAGGGCAAATCCAGTAGAGGATTTGGTTCATAGAACTGACTCTCCCTTTACGGTTTCCATCAATGGTCACCCCCGTCACCGAAGTTTAAAATGCCCTCTTTGGATTCATACGATGGGAATCGAGATCCTTTTGACCACATTGCCACCTTCAAGACCACTATGCATCTCCAAGGAGTTCCAGACGAAATAATGTGTAGAGCCTTTCCCACCACCCTCAAGGGTTCGGCTAGAGTGTGGTTCAGCAAGTTACCCCCAAACTCAGTAAGTTCTTTCGAAGAATTAAGCAAGTTGTTTGTTAATAACTTCATAGGGGGTCAACGACACAAACGTTCTACTTATAGTCTGTTGACGATAGAACAAGGGGGAGAACGAGAATTTGCGGTCATTTATTACTTGATTCAATAGGGAAACCTTGACAGTGGACGAGATGGACGATAAATTGCTGTTGGCAGCTTTTTACAACGGAGTTCATTCAGATTTGTTCATCCACAAACTCTATGAGCAAGAGCCACAGACCATGGCGGAGCTCGTCCATTTAGCTCAAAACTTCATGAATGTGGAGGATGCTATTATAGCTAAGAAAAGAAAGAGGACAGAGAAAATGGAGACAAGTCGTCACCCCGAACAAGCCCCTCGTCCAAAGAAGGGGCGCACAGACGACAGAAGAGACCGGGACAAAAAGACAGGTTCCTCAGCACGCAACCAGCAATACACTCCATTGAATATACCGCTTGAACAAGTCCTTATGCAAATCAAGGATGAGCCTTCCCTGAAGTGGCCAGAGAAATTGAAAGGAGATCCTAACAAGCGAAACAGGAACAAGTATTGTCGCTTTTATAGAGACCATGGCCATGACACAGATGAGTGTTTTGATTTGAAGCAACAAATTGAAAATCTCATAAGGCAAGGGAAGTTGAGAAATTTCCTTAGGCGAGATCACAAGGATGAGAAGTTGAAAGGGAAAGTAGAAGAATCATCGCGACCACCACTAGGCGAGATAAAAGTTATCATTGGAGGAGATTTGACAGGACGGTCGTCCAAGGCAAAGAAAGCATACTTAAAGGAAGTACAGAGTGTGCAACTTTCAAGACGACCGCCAAGAGCTAGATCCGCGAACGAACAACCAATTACCTTCACGGACGAGGAAGCTGAAAGAATCCACCATCCTCATGATGACGCTATTGTCATCGCCTTACTTATTGCTGACTATAAAACTAGAAGAGTGCTGATAGACAACGGGAGTTCGGCAGACATTTTGTACTATCCAGCCTTTCAGCAGATGAGGATCGGACGAGACTAGCTCCGCCCAGTGTACTCGCCTCTAGTAGGCTTCGGAGGAATGAAGGTACAGCCTGTAGGTACTGTTACATTACCAGTGGTGGTAGGAGCATATCCATGACAATTGTCTACCAACGTGAATTTCTTAGTAGTAGATTGCTCATCATCTTATAATGCAATAATTGGAAGGCCAACCCTAAACAGTTGGAAGGTAGTCACATCCACCTACCACCTATCAGTCAAGTTCCCCACGGAACATGGGATAGGCCAAGTACAGGGAGACCAATTAGCAGCTAGGGAGTGTTATCTAGCCATGTTGGCTGCGGACGAGTAAATCCAAACAATGAATATTGAAGAAAAGAGAGTTGTGGCAGAACCTGTAGAAGCGTTGAAAGACGTTCCTTTATATGAAAATAACCCTGAGAGATGTACCAGGGTTGGAGCAGATCTGGAAGCGAAGATTAAGAGGGACCTTATTTGTTTTTTAAAAAGAAACAGAGATGTGTTTGCTTGGAGTCACGAAGACATGCCGGGTATAGATCCTAGTGTTATTACTCACCGTCTGAGTATATACCCTTCTTCCAAGCCAGTACGACAAAAGAAGAGGGTGTTCGCCCCCGAGAGAGATAATGCTGTCAAAGAGGAAGTCCAGAAATTAATCGTGGCAAAGTTCATCCGAGAAGTATACTATCCTGATTGGTTAGCCAATGTAGTCATGGTCAAGAAAGCGAACGGCAAATGGAGAATGTGCGTTGATTTCACTAACTTAAACAAGGCTTGTCCCAAGGACAGTTACCCGTTGCCACGCATTGATCAGCTGGTAGATTCTACTGCAGGCCATAAGTTGCTTAGTTTCTTGGACGCTTTCTCAGGTTACAATCAGATTAAAATGGACGAAACAGACCAAGAGAAGACATCCTTTGTCACCAGTCAAGGACTATTTTGTTATGAAGTGATGCCTTTCGGTTTGAAAAATGCTGGAGCAACGTACCAACGACTGGTCAATCACATGTTTCGTCCATAAATTGGGCGGAATATGGAAGTCTACATAGACGATATGTTGGTAAAAACTCAGGACGAGGGAAGACATTTGGACGACTTACAGGAAACATTTGACACATTGAGGCAGTTTCATATGAAGTTGAACCCTAACAAATGTGCTTTTGGAGTATCATCAGGGAAATTCCTAGGATTCATGGTCTCCTATAGAGGAATCGAAGCTAATCCTGATAAAATTCAAGCAATATTGGATATGAAGCCTCCAAGCAATGTTAAAGAAGTCCAGTCCCTCACCGGACGAGTTGCCGCCCTCAACAGGTTTGTTTCCAAAGCTACTGACAAATGTTTACCATTTTTCAAGGTTCTTAAAAAAGCATTTGAATGAACCAACGAATGTCAGAAGGCTTTTGAAGATCTGAAGATGTATCTCACCAAAGCCCCACTGTTGAGCTCGTCCGTGCAAGGAGAAGAGTTGTACTTGTATTTAGCAGTCACCCCACACGCAGTGAGTTCAGCACTAGTGAGGGAAGAGGGCAAAGTACAGAGACCTGTATACTATACCAGCAAAGCATTGAGGGGAGCTGAAGGACAATACCCGTTAATGGAAAAATTGGCTTTTGCATTGATAATAGCCTCCAGGAAACTGAGGCATTATTTCCAAGCTCATGTCATTAATGTCATGACAGATCACCCGCTGAGGAAGGCAATGAACAAATTAGAAGCTGCAGGACGTTTGATTCAATGGGCTATTGAGCTCAGTGAGTTCGACATAAAGTACCAACCAAGGCATGCCATAAATGCTCAAGCTCTGGCAGATTTCATTGCTGAATTTACCTTAAGTGGTGACGATGAAGGTGAAGTGAACAAAAAGTGGGTCGTCCATGTTGACGGCTCGTCTACACAGTACGCAGGAGGAATTGGTGTGGTTTTGCAGTCTCCAGAGGGGGATAAGCTAAAACACAAAGTTCACCTGCACTACCAAGCAACTAATAACGAAATCGAGTATGAAGCTCTTCTCAAAGGGCTGCAGCTGGCCAAATTGGTAGAAGCTAAATCTGTCCTCGTCTTGGGAGATTCTCAACTGATCATGGGTCAAGTGAATGGAATGTACGAGGCTAAAGAAGAACGAATGAGGAAGTATCTTAACAGAGTAATGCGGGTTACTAGAAAGTTTGAAGAAGTTAATTTCTTTCAAATCCCAAGGGAGGAGAACATGGAAGCTGATACCTTAGCAAAAGAAGCCTCAGCAAATGAAGCCGTAGATAAGCTTGATGAGATCCAATACATACCAAGCATAGACATCCCCGAAATACAACAGGTGGAAAGCAGGGAAAATTGGATGACTCCAATTATGTCATACCTAAAGGATGGAAAACTTCCGGAGGAAAAAGATGAGGCAAAAAAGTTGAAGATCAAAGCAGCCAGGTACATTTTCATGGACGAGATTCTCTACAAAAGAGGCTTTTCCCAGCCTTATCTCCGATGTTTGGCCCCAGATGAAGCGAACTACATTTTAAGGGAAATTCATGAGGGAGCATGTGGCAATCACTCAGGGGCCAGGTCACTCGTCCACAAAGCCGTCCGCGCAGGATACTATTGGCCAAACATGCAAGCTGATGCTAAGGCCTACGTCAAAGTCTGCGATCAGTGCCAAAGGTTTAGCAATATCCCCAGGCAACCATTAGAGTATTTGACTCCAATGACAGCCCCGTGGCCTTTTGCACAATGGGGGTTAGACATTCTGGGTCCATTTTCACTGGGGGTAAGGCAAATGAAATTCCTCGTAGTTGGTATCGATTATTTTACCAAGTGGGTAGAAGCGGAACCATTGGCCAATATCACACAACAAAACGTCAAGAACTTCGTGTGGAAGAACATTGTCTGCAGATTCGGAGTACCTAGGGTACTAGTATCAGACAACGGACGACAATTTGACAATGCACTTTTCAAGGATTTCTGCATACATTTTGGGATTCAAAATCACTACTCATCACCAGCCCACCCATAAGCTAATGGACAAGCGGAAGTAGCAAACCGATCCTTGTTGAAAATCATCAAGACTTGGCTTGAGGGGGCAAAGGGTGTATGGCCAGATGAATTACCAGGTGTTTTATGGGCTTACAGAACAACAGTGAGGACTCCTACAGGAGAGACTTCTTTCAAGCTAGCATATGGAACTGAAGCAGTTATACCCGCGGAAGTGCACATGGCTAATCATAGGGTGACGACCTACCAGGATGAAACTAATGAGGAACAACTCCGTTTGAACCTCGATTTAATAGACGAGGTAAGGATGGATGCTGAGCAAAGGATGGCAAAGTATAAAAACCTTATGGCAAGGCGTTATGATGCAATGGTCAGGCCAAGACGATTCAATATAGAGGACCTCGTCTTGAAAAGAGTTTCCTTAGCAACAAAGAACCCAGCCCATGGGAAGCTGGGACCAAATTGGGAAGGCCCCTACAGAGTTGTCAACTGCAAAAGACAAGGGTCCTATTACTTAGAAGCCCTTGATGGGAGGAAGCTGGAGCATCCTTGGAATATGGAGCATTTGAGGAAGTACTATCAGTAAAGTACCAGTCTAGAGGAGCATGACTCTGGACAAGATCAGGGGTTAATGTTTGTGTGGCTTTATTATTATGTGTGGCTTTATTACTATTATTATGTTAAAATTGTGAATGACATTATAATTTGTGTTGTTTAAATAAAGGCATTAGCCTCTAAAGTGTATGCCTCGTCTATGAACAATGCTTATGTTATGAACAATATTTGTGGAATGTACATAATGTTGTATAATTTACGTTTTCCCATGCTACGTTTGTTCAAATTTACCCCTGAAAAGGTTGAAAAGCATAAGATGAGAAAATTCTCTGGATGCGGAGAATATAACATCGAAATTTCCCAAGGAAAAAACAAGTCATGCTCGTCCAAATCAGAGGACGAGGTGAAACCAATGCTTAAGGCCAATTGCCATAAAAGCCCAAGTATACTCGTCCACACAATGAGCAAGATAAAGCATAATACACATCAGGCTCTTGGACGAGAAAGTGCATAGATGACCTATGGACGAAGAAATCCATGGGCGTGTTGTAACCTAGTTAAGGCATTTGTTGAAACAATCCAGCCCATGGACGAGTAAAACGCAATGCCTAAAACTTCATTTGAATGTAAAAGGCATTTGTTAATACAATCCAGTCCATGGACGAGAAAAAAAAAAAAAAAAAAACTCAAGGCCTTCATTAAATATAAAGATCAGCTAAGTCTATGGACGAGTAATGCTGATTTTTTATCATTATTTCTCAACAAGCCCATGGGCGAATAACATTGATTACCATTTTTACTTAGACAAATTACATTTGAAAATCCAATGAAAATGGTAGATGAATGTGTAAAAAGAAAAACTCGTCCACACATTTGAAAAAAGAAAATGACATTCATTAAGTCAAGGGTGGATATTTTACATCCAAAACAGCCCTTGTTAACTAAACTGAAATGATTGTTTAAAACCCCATCCTAAAACTTTGGACGAGGTAAATGTATTGAAATTACATTAAAAAGGTCACAAAAGAGACCAGATAAAAATACATTGAGAAACTTCTTTAAAGGGAAACAAGTTTTTCTTAAGACGAAGGAGCATTAACTTGGGAGGCGTCCTGAGGGGGTAAGGTAGTAGCATCGTCCTCAACATTAGCGTCCTCGGAGCCAGTATGAAGGAGAGAGCTAGTGGCAACAGCATTAAGATTCAGTACTATGGAGCTGAAGTCCACACTAGGAAACTTCTCCATAGCCTCCATCCTAAAATCTTCAAACCCAGCTGCATAATTGGTGTCCAACACATCAGTATTGTAACATCCCGTGAGTTTTAAAAAAAAAAAAAAAAATTTCAAAATCAAATTTTTATGTTCCCACGTGCCAAGCCCACCTAACCCCACTACCACCCATTCCCCCTTATCTCTTCTTTTGGCCGGCTCATTCTTTTCTTTCTCTCATTTCTCTCTTTTCTCCTTACTGAAACGCACACACAGCTCCACACTCACCCGCCGGCCTCCACTCCAAACCACACTATTTCACCATCATTTTTCCTGCAAGATCACCGGAAAAATACTTAGGAACCTCAAAGCATCTTCATCATTTTATTTGAGGTAACAAAAATTTCTCATCTTTTTGTGGGTTTTGCATCTTTGCTTAAGGTTATATTTTTATCTAAGCCTTAATAATGATACTCTTGTGAGTTATGAGCATTGGTAGTGATATTTATGTGTTTCTATGTATGGGTTTGGTATTGGCGGAATTATTTGATGAGTGGATATATATTTTGTGCTATTGATGGCTAATTAAGGTTTATGTATGGTGGAAATTTGGGGGTTTTAAGCTATAGCATGTGATGGTTTGTGAATTTAATTTTTCCATTGCCATTGGGTTTATTTGGAGTTAGTTGAAGTTCTAAATTCTTGTCTTGGAGGATATGTTGATTTTGCTTACATGGGTCTCTTGGTAATGTAGTGCAAAATTTATGGAAGCTAGTCATAATGTTGGAGATTGTATTAAATGGGTTAACTCTATAAATTGGAGTTTATACCTTGTGAATCAATTTGTTGAGAAACTAGGGAAGTGAAATATATTATTATTGATGGGGTTAAATACTAGGCTTGCCTAATTAAACGATTATTTGGCAAATTCCTAAATTGTGGTTAGATGCAATTTCAAGTTTTGTACTTATTGTGATAGGTTTACTTGATATTGTTAGGTTCTAGCTAATCTCCTTGGAGCTTGGAGAATTAGGATTTTGCGGTTGCGAGGTAAGTAGCTTTTAATGGGATTTTGGAAAATAACCATGTTTTGTAAATGTTATTTCTGGGTCAAATACATTTTGGAAAATTATATATGGATATATGTTTTCATAAAAGTATTGTGTTGTGACCCTATTATATATTATTATATATGAAAAGAGCATCATATTTGGTATTGCATTTGGGGAAATGCATGAATTTGTGTTATGGATAAATGAGCATCTTTTATTTAATCTTGATAAGAAAATCTTGGATTTTATGGTGCATTGGAATATTTAAGATGCTTATCTTGTCTTAGTACTTGGGAGATTGATAGAAAATCTTGTTGATAAGAATGAAGTTGAAAACCTTACAAACTTTGTAGAAGTTAGATTATTTAAGGTTTTCTGAAACTATCTAGATATGAACTATGTGTTTCAAAATAATGTAATCTGTGAGTTTATGTTGTTTTAACACCATGCCATGTGTGATTTCCCGGTGATCACCCGATTTGGTTTCCTAGTCTTTGTGACAACGAAATCAAATCAAGGTCAGTGCCCTTTTACTTTGGATGACGCGTTCTTCCCTGCTGTCCATGGGGGGAAGAGGTTCCTTGATTGTGTGTGGGTGAGGCTGCTGTCCATGGGGCCAAGAGACCACATGCAAGAGAGGTCCTATTTGACGCGCTCTCCCTGCTGCCCATGGTGGGAGAGAAAAACCTTGAGGGTATGGGTGAGGCTGTTGTCCATGGGGCCAAGAGTCTGCATACCAGAGAGGACAATATCATGCCAGTTGTGAATGGGTGGATCCCTTGACCGGTTTATGTGGTAGTATGGTAGATTTGGGATAATTTATCTTATGTTAGACATTATGACTTTGGAAATTACATTGTTAATGCTCACAGATTATAATGTATAGTTTCAAGATATTTTACTTTGAGAAACTTTGTGTTTCATTATTAAATAATTCTTGTCATACTATTATTATTGAAGATGAAATTTGCATTTCCCCCACCCCCATTAAATATGCTACTTACTGGGCCCTGTCTCATTCCATTACTTTATAATCTTTTCAGAGTAGGCAACAGTCTTTTGAGACAGCTTTTTGGGTGGCTAATAGTAGTTAGACTGACTACTGAAGGAGGCTGAACTTTTGTAATGGGTATATTAGATGGTATAAATCTTAGAATAGGCTTGACTTATTCTTTTGTATATTAAAGTGGTTGTGATGTTATTTCCACTGATGGGACAAGCCGTGATATGTAATTAATTATTCAGACCTCTATTCTTTTGTGGCCAATGGTCCTTGTAATTATTGCTTAGAACTCTGACTTACTTTGAGAGTTTATTCAATGAAATTATTATGATAATTCTCAATGTTGGTTCTTGATATGATTATGTGGATTGGATTGTCAAAAAGGAAAATCTACAGGTTCTTTGAGATGTCTTTTCATGCCTTGGACCCTTTTGGGTTCGGGGTGTGACAATTATGGTATCAGAGCTTAGGTTTTGA
Organism: Quercus gilva; assembly: GCA_023621385.1. Taxonomy (NCBI): domain Eukaryota; kingdom Viridiplantae; phylum Streptophyta; class Magnoliopsida; order Fagales; family Fagaceae; genus Quercus; species Quercus gilva. The sequence goes on along the minus strand of CM042477.1, from coordinate 56,327,473 downwards.
TTCTGTAGACTTTGAAAATAGGAATTGGTTTTGATTTTGATCTAAGTCAGAGCATTAGGGGTTTGATGAATTCTTTATTTTGTTCCTTTATTTCAACTTCCACCTGCTATTCCTTTTTCCTTATCTATCTTTTCTATTTTAACCTTCTATGTTGCCTTGTTATTTACTTGCTTGTTTCTTGGGTATAGGTATAAGTACTTTGGTACACTATGCCTCCTAAAAAGAAAGCACGTAAAGTAAGGCATGTGGATGAGGTTATAGCTCCAGAGCCTGGCCATAGGCAACGCCAAGAGCGTGAGAGATCTGTCACTCTTGATGGTGGCGTGATTGATGAGGTGGCAGTGGCAGACAGGATTTATGCTAGGATTGCTAGAGCAGTCCAAGGTGGTGGACGTAGAAGGGAGGATTTCCTTTTTGGGGAGTTCCGTAAGCAAAACCCTCCAACTTTTGATGGGGGACCTGATCCTATGGCAGCAGAGGATTGGCTGCTAAAGATGGAAAAATTACTGAGAGCCCTTGAATGTACGGATGCCCAGAAGGTGTTGTATGCCACATATGTTCTTCAGGGTCCTGCTGATAGATGGTGGCAAAGCACTGAGCCATTGTTGAGGATGGAGTTGGGAAGGGACACTCCTATTACTTGGGAGAAGTTTAAGGAAGTTTTCAATAGGACATACTTCCCTGATGTAGTGAGGGATCGTAAGGCAAAAGAATTTTCTGATTTGGTTCAAGGGGCTATGACAGTGGGGGAGTATGTTGCAAGATTTGTTGAGCTCTCTCGCTTTGCTTCTTACTTGATTCCGGATGAGTCCAAGAAAGTGAAAAAATTTCGGGAAGGCCTTAATGATAGGATTCGCCCTTTCATTATAGCCTATGGAGTGGATACTTTTACTGAGGCTGTGAAGCGGGCAATAAGTCTTGAAGAAGACTCTAAGAATAACCCCAGTTCCAAGGAGAGTGAAAAGAAGCAAGGGCCCTTTAATTCTCAACATGGTAAAGGTCAAGGACATAAGAAAGGTTTCTTTAAAAACTCGGGTAATAGAGGACAATCTTCTAGGCATAGCAAGAATGCCTATCCTCGGTCCAGTGATAAGAAGTCTTGCTCTCGATGTGGTAAACTTCATGATGGACAAAATTGTGATGGGGTCAAAATTTGCTTTACTTGTAAGCAACCCGGACACTTTGCTAGAGATTGCCCAAGTTCTAAGGGCTCGGGTTCCTCTTCCTCATCTCAAGTTGCAAAGGATAATGACAATGGGAAGATGGTGCAAGGTAGAGTGTATGCCTTGACTACTCAGGATGCTCAGGCCATGGATACAGTGGTGGCAGGTATACTTCCTTTGTTCTCTGCACATGCTAAAGTTCTTTTTGATCCTGGTTCTACGCATTCTTTTGTTTCTTGTGCATTTGCTAAAAATCATGACAAGAGCCCTGAACTACTTGATTTTGAGTTATCAGTTTCTACCCCTGTTGGTGATACTTTAATGGCTAATCTTGTGCTTAAGTCTTGTATTATTTGTATTGAGGGTAGAGAGTTATTGGCTGATTTGGTTTTGTTAGATATGCACGATTTTGATGTCATTCTGGGCATGGATTGGTTGGCTTCTTACCATGCTAGTGTGCATTGTTTTGAGAAAGAGGTGGTGTTTAGGCCTCCAGGTGAATCAGAATTTCTATTTAAGGCTTCATGTTTGCCTTTTATGCCTCCTGTGATATCATGCATTCAAGCAAACCGCTTGCTTAGAAAGGGATGCCAAGGATTCCTTGCTAGTGTAGTGGATTTACAAAGTGGAGAATTAGAGATAAGAGACATTCCCATTGTGAGGGAATTCCCGGATGTCTTTCCTGATGAATTACCTGGGTTGCCCCCGGATCGTGAGATTGAGTTCTCTATTGATCTCCTTCCTGGCACTGCACCTATTTCTAAGGCACCATATAGAATGGCACCCACAGAGTTGAAAGAACTTAAAGAGCAATTGGTAGAATTGCTGGACAAAGGGTTTATTCGCCCTAGTGCCTCGCCTTGGGGAGCTCCAGTTTTATTTGTCAAGAAGAAGGATGGGTCTATGAGGTTGTGTATTGATTACCGTGAGCTTAATAGAGTCACCATAAAGAATAAATATCCTTTGCCTCGTATTGATGACCTATTTGATCAGTTGCAAGGAGCACAAGTCTTTTCTAAGATTGATCTTCGTTCTGGTTACCACCAGTTGAAGATTAAGGGTGAGGATATACCAAAGACGGCCTTTTGGACTAGATATGGTCATTATGAATTTTTGGTGATGCCGTTTGGATTAACTAATGCCCCTGCTGCTTTTATGGATTTGATGAATAGGGTATTTCATGAGTACTTGGATCGATTTGTCATTGTGTTCATTGATGATATTTTGATTTATTCTAAGAGTCAAGAAGAGCATGAAAAACACTTGAGGATTGTTTTACAAATTCTTAGAGAAAGGAAGTTGTATGCTAAGCTGAAGAAGTGTGAATTCTGGTTGAATCAAGTAGTGTTCTTGGGTCATGTGATATCTAAGGATGGAATTACAGTGGATCCTAATAAGATAGAAGCGGTGGTTAATTGGGATAGGCCTACAAATGTGAGTGAGGTTAGAAGTTTCTTGGGCCTTGCTGGTTATTACAGAAGATTTGTAGAGGGATTTTCCCGCATTGCGACTCCTCTGACACAACTTACTCGGAAGAATGTTAAATTCGAGTGGAAGGAAGAATGTGAGAAAAGTTTCCAAGAGTTAAAGCAGAGATTGGTCACAGCTCCGGTGTTAGCTATCCCTTCAGGTACAGGGGGTTTTGTCATTTATAGTGATGCTTCTCATAAGGGACTTGGTTGTGTGTTGATGCAGAATGGGAAGGTTGTGGCTTATGCCTCTCGTCAATTAAAAAATTATGAGAAAAATTATCCAACTCATGATTTGGAGTTGGCTGCAGTTGTTTTTGCCTTGAAGATATGGAGACATTATTTGTATGGGGAAAGATGTGAGATTTTCACTGACCATAAAAGTTTAAAGTATTTCTTTACCCAGAAGGAGTTAAATATGAGGCAACGGAGATGGTTGGAATTGGTTAAGGATTATGATTGTTCTATTAACTATCATCCTGGTAAGGCTAATGTTGTAGCTGATGCTCTTAGTAGAAAGCCTTCAAGTTTTTCGGCTGCGTTGCTAACCACTCAAGAGGATATTATTCGGGATCTTGAAAGGATGGAGATTGAGGTTGTTATGGGCCATTCTGAGGCCTACCTGGCTAGTTTGAGTGTTCAACCAACTTTGGTGGAAAGAATTAAATTGTCACAGGCCGATGACCCACATTTAAAGAAAATCATGGATGAGGTGCGTAGTGGAAAGAAATTTGAATTTTCCATCTCTGAGGATGGTGCTTTAAGATTTGGGAGTAGACTTTGTGTGCCTAAGGATCCATTGATTAAAAAGGAGATTCTAGAGGAGGCTCACTATTCCCCATATACAATACATCCAGGTAGTACAAAGATGTACCATGATCTTCGTGAAAACTTTTGGTGGAATAATATGAAAAGGGAGATTGCCCACTTTGTAGAGCAATGTTTGACTTATCAGCAGGTTAAGGTATCGCACCAACGACCCTCGGGTTTGTTACAACCACTTCCTATTCCCCAATGGAAGTGGGAGAAAATCACTATGGATTTTGTTTCAGGACTGCCGAGATCTCCTAAGGGTCATGATGCTATTTGGGTGGTTGTTGATAGAATGACAAAAATAGCTCATTTTCTCCCTATTCGGATGAACTATTCTCTTGATCAATTAGCTCAGCTCTATGTTGATGAGATTGTGAGACTTCATGGAGTACCTGCTACTATTGTTTCAGATAGAGATCCAAGGTTTACTTCTCATTTTTGGGGTGGTGTGCAAAAGGCCTTGGGTACTAGATTGAATTTTAGCACAGCTTTCCACCCTCAAACAGACGGACAATCTGAAAGGACTATTCAAACTCTAGAAGATATGTTGAGAGCATGTGTTATGGATTTTAAAGGGAGTTGGGCTAAACAATTACCTTTGATAGAGTTTGCTTACAATAATAGTTACCATTCAAGTATCAAAGCAGCACCTTATGAGGCTTTGTATGGGAGAAGGTGTAGATCCCCAATTTGTTGGGATGAGGTTGGAGAACGAAAAATCTTGGGGCCAGAGATTCTTCAGAAGACTTGTGAAAAGGTAAATATGATTCGTAATCGACTACGAGCAGCCCAAAGTAGACAAAAGAGCTATTTTGACATTAAAAGGAAGGCTTTGGAACTTGAAATTGGAGATAAAGTTTTCCTACGAGTGGCACCTATGAAAGGGGTAATGAGATTTGGCAAAAAGGGTAAGTTAAGCCCTAGGTTTGTAGGGCCTTTTGAGGTCTTAGAGAGAGTGGGCGAAGTTGCATATAGAATTGCCCTACCACCGGCCTTGTTAGGAGTTCATAATGTTTTCCATGAATCTATGCTAAGGAAGTACATTTCTGATCCTTCACATGTTCTAAGTTATGAGCCTCTTCAAATTAGAGATGACTTGTCTTATGAAGAAGTTCCGGTAGAGATTTTGGACTGTAAGGAGCAAGTGTTACGTAATAGAACAATACCTTGGGTAAAGGTGCTTTGGAAGAATCATTCGGTGAAAGAGGCATCTTGGGAGCGTGAGGATGATATGTTGTCGAGATACCCAAGCCTTTTTCAAGATCAAGGTACGTAAAATTTCGAGGACGAAATTTTTATAAGAGGGGAAGAATGTAACATCCCGTGAGTTTAAAAAAAAAAAAAAATAAAAAAAAAAATTTCAAAATCAAATTTTTGTGTTCCCACGTGCCAAGCCCACCTAACCCCACTACCACCCACTCCCCCTTATCTCTTCTTTTGGCCGGCTCATTCTTTTTTTTTTCTCTCATTTCTCTCTTTTCTCCTTACTGAAACGCACACACAGCTCCACACTCACCCGCCGGCCTCCACTCCAAACCACACTATTTCACCATCATTTTTCCTGCAAGATCACCGGAAAAATACTTAGGAACCTCAAAGCATTTTCATCATTTTATTTGAGGTAACAAAAATTTCTCATCTTTTTGTGGGTTTTGCATCTTTGCTTAAGGTTATATTTTTATCTAAGCCTTAATAATGATACTCTTGTGAGTTATGAGCATTGGTAGTGATATTTATGTGTTTCTATGTATGGGTTTGGTATTGGCGGAATTATTTGATGAGTGGATATATATTTTGTGCTATTGATGGCTAATTAAGGTTTATGTATGGTGGAAATTTGGGGGTTTTAAGCTATAGCATGTGATGGTTTGTGAATTTAATTTTTCCATTGCCATTGGGTTTATTTGGAGTTAGTTGAAGTTCTAAATTCTTGTCTTGGAGGATATGTTGATTTTGCTTACATGGGTCTCTTGGTAATGTAGTGCAAAATTTATGGAAGCTAGTCATAATGTTGGAGATTGTATTAAATGGGTTAACTCTATAAATTGGAGTTTATACCTTGTGAATCAATTTGTTGAGAAACTAGGGAAGTGAAATATATTATTATTGATGGGGTTAAATACTAGGCTTGCCTAATTAAGCGATTATTTGGCAAATTCCTAAATTGTGGTTAGATGCAATTTCAAGTTTTGTACTTATTGTGATAGGTTTACTTGATATTGTTAGGTTCTAGCTAATCTCCTTGGAGCTTGGAGAATTAGGATTTTGCGGTTGCGAGGTAAGTAGCTTTTAATGGGATTTTGGAAAATAACCATGTTTTGTAAATGTTATTTCTGGGTCAAATACATTTTGGAAAATTATATATGGATATATGTTTTCATAAAAGTATTGTGTTGTGACCCTATTATATATTATTATATATGAAAAGAGCATCATATTTGGTATTGCATTTGGGGAAATGCATGAATTTGTGTTATGGATAAATGAGCATCTTTTATTTAATCTTGATAAGAAAATCTTGGATTTTATGGTGCATTGGAATATTTAAGATGCTTATCTTGTCTTACTACTTGGGAGATTGATAGAAAATCTTGTTGATAAGAATGAAGTTGAAAACCTTACAAACTTTGTAGAAGTTAGATTATTTAAGGTTTTCTGAAACTATCTAGATATGAACTATGTGTTTCAAAATAATGTAATCTGTGAGTTTATGTTGTTTTAACACCATGCCATGTGTGATTTCCCGGTGATCACCCGATTTGGTTTCCTAGTCTTTGTGACAACGAAATCAAATCAAGGTCAGTGCCCTTTTACTTTGGATGACGCGTTCTTCCCTGCTGTCCATGGGGGGAAGAGGTTCCTTGATTGTGTGTGGGTGAGGCTGCTGTCCATGGGGCCAAGAGACCACATGCAAGAGAGGTCCTATTTGACGCGCTCTCCCTGCTGCCCATGGGGGGAGAGAAAAACCTTGAGGGTATGGGTGAGGCTGCTGTCCATGGGGCCAAGAGTCTGCATACCAGAGAGGACAATATCATGCCAGTTGTGAATGGGTGGATCCCTTGACCGGTTTATGTGGTAGTATGGTAGATTTGGGATAATTTATCTTATGTTAGACATTATGACTTTGGAAATTACATTGTTAATGCTCACAGATTATAATGTATAGTTTCAAGATATTTTACTTTGAGAAACTTTGTGTTTCATTATTAAATAATTCTTGTCATACTATTATTATTGAAGATGAAATTTGCATTTCCCCCACCCCCATTAAATATGCTACTTACTGGGCCCTGTCTCATTCCATTACTTTATAATCTTTTCAGAGTAGGCAACAGTCTTTTGAGACAGCTTTTTGGGTGGCTAATAGTAGTTAGACTAACTACTGAAGGAGGCTGAACTTTTGTAATGGGTATATTAGATGGTATAAATCTTAGAATAGGCTTGACTTATTCTTTTGTATATTAAAGTGGTTGTGATGTTATTTCCACTGATGGGACAAGCCGTGATATGTAATTAATTATTCAGACCTCTATTCTTTTGTGGCCAATGGTCCTTGTAATTATTGCTTAGAGCTCTGACTTACTTTGAGAGTTTATTCAATGAAATTATTATGATAATTCTCAATGTTGGTTCTTGATATGATTATGTGGATTGGATTGTCAAAAAGGAAAATCTACAGGTTCTTTGAGATGTCTTTTCATGCCTTGGACCCTTTTGGGTTCGGGGTGTGACAAGTATATTGTTTGGACACCTTGAATTCAGCCACTGCGTCTTCCTTCGCTTTGGAGAGGAGAATGTTGTTTTCTTCGTCCTTCTTCTTCAGGACCTCAAGACGAGCATCCTTCTCCGCAGCACTGGTTTTCAACTCCTCAACTAAAGTCTTCAATTCTTTCACCTCTTCCGTAGTTTTGGAAGCCACCTCTGCCCATTGCTTAGCCTCGTTCCTCAACTCCTGTACCCTCGTCTCCAGTAAAATCCTCGTCCTGTCCAATCCTGTGGCCTGCCTGGACGCCGCTATAAACTTTGACATGCCCTACAAAAAAGGAAGCAAATAAAAGTTAGAAAAAGGAAGAGACAAAGAAGGAAAATAAAATCCTTAGTCAAGATGAGGAATGGGTTTTTTTTACCTTAAAAAGGTCGTGAACACCAGAGTGTTCAAAATCTTTAAGGGATATGTCATAACAGACGTTTATATCTTCGTCAGTTACAACCATCTTGAAACATTCCCATGCTAAGTCCTCATTTTCAATAATGTTGGAAGGGACCGCTCGAGAAGGCTGAGGAGTTGACAGAGTCTTGGACGGAGTGGACTTGGACGGAGTGCTCTCAGTTGGAATGGACGAGTCAACATCAACTATTTGCACAGGCTGCTGGGACGAGGGAAGGGTAGGCTTGACTACCTGGGATGAGGTACTCTTAGCTTTTTTGCCTCTGCGACTGGGGAGATTTGCCAGATCCAAATTTTTAGGTAAAGTTTTCCTTTTCTCCCCAATCACAGGACGAGCCTGAGGTTCAACCTCAGGACGCTCCCCCTCAACAGCCACTTCTTTCCCTTTGTTTCCTTTCATCGTTGCCATTCCTAAAAAAAAAAAAAAAAAAAAAAAAAACACTTTTAGATTAAAAAACAAAGTAAACAATATGCAAGGGTGTTTGAAACTTAAGACTTACTTTTTCTCATTGTGACCTCGTGCGCAATTGCTTCGTCAGAAGGGTTAGGGCCCAATCCCCACTTAGCAAGTCGCCTGAGTGAGACCAAGGAATGGAAATCTCTATCCGCGTGTAGACGAGCCCTGTGGACGCGGTCACGGAAGAATTTGCTCAAAGACGGATGTTTAATAGCTGAAACAAACCAAGTAAAGAACATCATTATTATAAGTTGATTATGAATGTTGAAAGAAAACAACAACAAAAATTATTAAAAGAAAAAGGGGAGCAACTTACCCTCAGGACGAAGGTTTCCTAGGTCCCCGATATAACGACCGAAAGTGTCCTGGCCAACGTCTATAGGACTCCCAGCCCAGAAGCCGGAGACGAAGAAAAATTCCGTCTTCCATTTTCTGTCGGACGAGGCCAAGAACTTGATTAATCTACAATCTCTACCCCTGGCTGTAAATTGATGAAAGCCAGGGGATTGGTGTATCTCTGAAGGTTTATAACAATAAAGGAACTCGTCCACAGTAATAGGACAGTCCCTTCCGAACACTTCACCCCACAAAATTTGCATTGAGATGATTAATCTCCATGCATTTGGGTTAAATTGGCATACTCCTAAACCTAATCTAAAAAGCAACTCCCTAGTAAAGGTGTTTAAAGGAAATCTTAAACCTCCCAAAAGATATGCCTCGTAGACGCCTATCCCAAAACGAGGGTTGCAACACCATTCTCCTCGGACGGGTATTCTAGGGTTAAACTCATCTGGAATTTGATACCATTCCTTAAGATTTTGGAGTCTTTGCTCGTCCGTCCTAGAAGGGATATCCATTGCACAACTGTATACAGTAACCTCCTCCTCGTCCAAAGGACCAGATGGAGGAGCAGTGGACGAGGTACCAGCTTGAGACCCTGAGGCCTTCCTAAGCTGATCCTGTACAACCTCTAAAGGAACTCCGGGGACTCCAGAAACATACTCGTCTGTGGTGTTCCCCCCATTACTATCACTAGAACTACTAGAACTATAATAACTACTCTCGTCATTGTACTCGTCTATGGCCTTATCTACACTATCGCTAGACGAGGAAAGCACAATCTCAGCCATCTTAAAAGAAAAACTAAGGACGAGGAAAAGAAAAATTACCTGGATCTAAGACGAAGGAAAGCTATGGACGCAGAAAGCTTCTAGACGAGGATCTAGGACGAGGAAGGATTAAGAGGGAAATTTCGGAAGTAAGAAGGGTAATGAAGGCATTCCACTATTTATAGGGAATAAACTCTGGCACCTGGAACGACGTGACCAATCAACAGATGCCACGTGGCATGTTCCTCGATTAAACCAATCGACGTGATTTTTAGCTAATGAAATCACGACACGTGGCACTCTCCGACTTACAATTAATACACCTCTTACATCTTTCTCTCTGGACGACCCATGGACAAGGGGGCAACTGATGATGATGATAAATGCCTCCAAAAAGTCGTCCATGTGGTTCATCCTTGAGGAAAGTGGACGACTTGAAACCATGTCCCCATCAAAGCCTCGTCCGTCGTTAATTAAGGACGGACGAAGCCGGACGAGGCAAATAATGGACTCGGCCAAATTGGAAACTATGGCAAAATTGGCTTTACCCATGAACCAATACCTCCTTTATCCAAAATGAAGCATCGATCTAGATAAAATAACTTCCATGGAAGTTATGGAAGTTATTTTATACTTTGATAAATTCCTCAACAATAGGAACGGTTTTTAGAACAAATAATCGTTCCATGTGCACTATATAAGCATTTTTTTACAAAAAGGTAATTCATTGAGACTTTTTCTCTAAAAAAAACAGAACAGTCTTAAAGTGATCTTTCTCCATTCCAAGTCACTAACTTTATCATCGGAGGATCATAGGCCGGCCTCCACCGGTCTTTTCTCTGATTGAGTTTGGTTTTTCAGGATTTAGCCTTCAAGATCGCCAAAGTTCGGAGACTTTCAATCCACTGATTTTCAAGTAACATCAAAACTAATGATGTGATAAATAATTTAATTAATAATTTTAAAATTAAAAAATATTTAAAATAAATTTACTTTAACCGACTATATTTAATGAATAATATCCAAATTAAAACTTATAAATAGTTTTAAGAGAGTTTCATGCATTATATATAATATTAAAATTTAGAAACAACGGGTATAAACAATCATATTAATTTTATTAAAAAAGCAACAATCCTTTTATAAAATATTTTTTTATTTATAATTTTTTGCAATTTAATTAAGAATAAAATTAATTAATTGATCTCCACTCAAAAATAATATAATTGTTAGATCTTTCTTGTAGAGTTTTATTCTAAAATAATAAAGCATCCGAATCAGATGCAATTTACTTAAATGCAATCTATTATTATTATTATTATTATTATTATTATTATTATTATTATTATTTTGGTTATGTAAATGCATACATGTTATTTGTCAAACAAGAAAAATTCAAAAACAAAAAAACAAAAAAAGAAGAAGAAAAAAGAAAGTGAAAGAGAAGAAGAAGTTAAATACTGCTGCCGCCGCCGCCCCTAAAAATTGACGAGCATATTTGAAATCTAAGGCAACTAGCAAGCATATATCATGGGAATGGAATATATTAGAAAAAACAAATAAGTAATCTTTAAACGCAGCAAACCCAAACCCAATCCCTCACGCTTCATCAACAGTTAAACCCCTTTCCCATTAGGCTTTTGTGAACTGACATCAACCCCATTAGACAGAGAAGCTACCGAAGGGAAAAAGCACTCCGTCGGACGACATACACCTTACATAGCAACCGTTGCAAAGACTTCTAGGGGCAGATTTGGACGGCAATGCCGATTGCAACATTGAGTTTCGACGTACGTGTTCAACACACACTCTCTATACATAACAGAACCAATTTAAACATTTTAGTTCCTGGTTTGTTCAATTGAACCAGGGTTTTTTTTTTTTTTTTGGCTATCTTTGTTCGATTTTCTAGTTTTTGTTCACAAGTCTGTAACCAAGAAAGACATAGGGTGCAGACCAAAACTCCATTTTGTGTGATTATATATAGTGACGAATGAATGGATAACATACACAACTGAATATCTTGAGAAAATTGTAATCCAAGGAAAAGGTTCCAGTTCTCAATTTTTACTGGTTTTGGAGGTTTTTACTAGACTTAAGTAGGATCCAATTTCCAGCTGAACCAATTGAATTGGCTAGTCTAGTTTGGTTTTTGAAAATATGCAAATATTAATATTTTTGTGTAAAAAAGACATGAGCTAGTAATGATAAACCGGTTTCATCGACAAGCATATGATGGTGTTCAATTTTACCATTTTGTTCATGTGCATGGGGGCAAGAGAGAAGATGAATAAAGTTATATTTGTCAAAGAAAGTATTTAATTTGTGAAACTCACCATCCTAGTAAGTTTGTATGGATTTAATTTTAGTAGAAAATTGGCGCTCAACCATATTGAAATTGAAGAAAAATATCAAACACATTAGATTTTAATTAAATTAGAAAGATCCATATATATTTCGAATAATAATAACAATAATAAGAATAGTACAAAATAACAATCACCATAAGTAGAGGAAGGAAGTAGTGGTGGAGTCAAAAAAAAAAAAAAAAAATTTAAGGAGGCCAAACTATATATATACATTGATATGTATAAAATATTTATTTATTGCTAATAAATGAAGAATGTTTATCATTTTGATTTAACATATAATATATATATATATATATTGTTGAGAGTCTACATATAATATTTTCTTATGTAAAAGAAAATTTACTTCAAACAATACATCTTTATGTCTTTGCATAAAAATAAGTCTTTGCATAAAAATAAGATAACTCTAGACATGTCTAAAAATATATAAGTCAATTAAATATAAATAACTAAATAATGCTACAGCTACAAATAATTTTATAACATTTTAATTTTTTTTTATGTAACTAACCTCTTATTGATTTTCATTAGACTCACAATTAATATCATATTTTTATTTACTAATAATCACTCACTACATCAGTTGTTTGTAAAAAATTTTATAAAATAGTTTTTATTTCTAATATTATTCTAAATAAAATATAATTAAATTATATATGCTATACATTAAATACAATTTAATTTAATGAGCTATGTATAACATAAGAGTAATTAGAAGGAAAAAAATGCATTAGTCAAAATAAGGTGTTATTATTTAAATTTATGTCCAAAATAATTTCTTTTTACCAAAAATACAATAATTTGATATGCAACAAAAAAAGGATTACCGAGACCACGATGCTAACAAATGGAATCAACACATTCAGACACAAGAGCACTAGGATAGGTAGAATTAGGAGTGATGGAAGAGAGCATGCATGGAAAATCCGGATTCAATGGCCCCGCAAAGAAGAATTTTCTTAGTGACTTGGTCCTTAATGAAGAAATGAAATGGGTGAAATTCAAGGAAAACTCCGTTCCATCTGCAAAATTCATGAACTAAAAGCAAGAATTTGGTAATAGAGAGAACATGAAGAACATTTAAGAGATGAGAGGAAGATGAAGGGTTATAGAGAGAGGTAGAGCAATGTGAGACCATGGGACGACCTTAACATTGCCAACATGAAGATGCTCAAGGCCACAATAATCATCATGTATAATTAGTCTGGCAAGATTTGGGATGACATAATGTTTGAACTAGTTAGAGATTTAAGGAGGAACAGCATATGAACCGAAGTGAGCTGATGGAGGAGGTTGTTGGGTTCAAGTAGCAATGATAATAGGTAGTAGCCATATGATTGAAACCGTTTCAGATCTAATAGCAAGAACAATTGTCATGGCTTTGGGTACGATTGTCCCCATGAAAGATTTGGCCACCACTAGCCTGTATTAAAATAGTCATTGTATCTTGAACCTCCATTGCGATAATGGCCACCGCAGTAAGAATGAGGACTAAAACCCTTGGTAAAAGAAGAAGGGTGACGTTGAGTAATATTTGCATGAGGTGTGGTTTTACAGGGTTTTGTAACAAAAAACAAATGAAAAGGCATCTCATGACTAAGGAGGAGATTGTGTAAATTTTTGGAAAGAAATAGGAATAGGACTAGAAAAAGTGGCAAAGGTGGTGACCAAATAATGGAAATCAAGTTTAAGGCCTTTGAAAACACAAATGTTAAACTTCTGAGTAGAAATAGGCACATCAGCTGGAGTGAGTTCATCAGCAAAAGAATATGCTTTATGCGGAAATTGTGTGACCAATAAGTCACCCTATTTGAGACTTTGGAGATGCATATGGATTTGAAAAATATGGGTATTGGAAGCAAAGGCAAGCGATGATTCAAGGGTGGCCTAAATTTCATGAGAGGTAGTGAGAGAAACAAGAAGGAGTAGAGTATCGTCAGGTTTGTTGGAGAGAGAAGAAATTAGGGGACTCATTAGGAGTTGGTCTCGAAGAATCCAAGGGAGCAAGGCAAGATTTGGAGTTGTGATGCTATTGACAAGGGGACATGGGTTGCAGCCGTCAAATAAAAAGCCGAGAAGGTCTTGATCTCTCTAAGATATGGAAAAGTTGAGACTTCCAATAGAGGTAATTTTTGTTGGTAATCTTAATGGATAGAAAATGATAGGCGTTTGACAGAGAAGGAACAAAGGCAATTTGTGGGGAAAAATCAGTTGGGTGAACAATGGAAGGAGATAAATAGGAAGAGTTGAAAGCCATGAGGATTGAGTGTGGTATGATATTTATGTAACTGAGGATACAAGATAAAATATAAAACAAATAACTAAGAGATGACACTAATTCAAAAGTGCCAAGAAACTGAAAATACAACAGATAAAATTAGGTTAATATCTGAATATAGACACTCAAAAACTATTGTTGCATGCTCCTGAAACAATTATTTTATTCTGTTAATATATATATATATATATATAAATATATTTTATATAACTTATTCGGATCAGATAAAAAACAAATTGAGGCTACTAGACTGTACCTAACAAAATTGCAATTTTAAGAGACTGTTTTAAAAGGCTGTTTCTATAAAGATAAACTATAATTTAAATAAATTAATGGAGATTTGGAACAGTGGTAAGGAAAATTCTCCCCTATCTTGTCTACTCTTGTCTTCTAGTAGAAAATAAAATAAATAAAATTCAGATTACCATTATTATAATCATAGTGGAATAAATTGTTTAGTAGTTTTATTTCTTCAGTCCGCACATTTGTGTCTTTTTTTTTTTTTTTTGGGATGAGTACATATTTTCCTATTTGTGTACTTCTTTAGAATAAATAAACGATAAACCATTACCTGGGATGATTGGTAAGTAATTAATCTATGAAGTGGTGATACCAGGTGAATTTATTGTAGAAATTTAGGTGATCTTCAAGACCAGAGAATAGATACACTATTGTTTCTACTAAAGAAATAATATAGCTAGACATGTATAGTATTGCTAATCTAAAAAAGTCTAGGATGTATTAAGAACTTACAAGGTGGTACATTTCTAGCAAAATGCGGGCCACTGAGACTACCTTGCTGTAACAAGATTATTCAGAACTAGACTCTAACATATATATAACTATTTTTAAAGAGGGGATCTTGAAGCATATGTAGATGAGACTTTTGAATACTTGATTTCCTGTAACGTTCCCATCCGGTTCACCTGTTGTTTGATCCTGTAAAAATAATACTCGACACCATGTTATATCTTATAAAATTAAAAACGAAAACAAAAATCCTAAGAAAGTTATGAATACAACTTGCTCAAAAATCGCTTGAGTTTCAATTCTAACAACTAAAGGTCCATATTCTTATTTTCCAATCCAACGAAACAAAATATCAGATGATTGTGAAATTACTTGACCAAGTATATTTTTGGCAACTCATAATACAAGTCGTTAAGTCAAAAGAGTTAGATCATTCACAACGAAGTTGGTAAAATAAGTTAAATGCTATTTTTATGAATTTAAACACTAAAAGACTGTCACAGCAATGGAGTTATATCTAAAAAATATTGGCAACTAGCTACAATGATCTGTTACTACTGGCAAATCACTTTAGCCAGTAGTTATGAATATTTTATTCAATTTTTTTTCCTTCTCTCTCCTCTCACGCCTCTTCCTTCTCGTCCATAGCACACTGTGCCACAAGACTCACAACCATTCCCATTTATCTCCTCTCTCACATCTTTTCATCTCTCTCCTCTTACATGGTGGCTTGGGTTGCTAGTCTTAGTCTATCTTTTCATCGCCATGGTGGTCATCCCTCATTAGTGGCTAGGTCATCGGTATGGGTTTGTGTGAGTGATTTTGGTGGGTTGTGGTTGGGTTTCAGTGGCTGTGGCTGGGTGTCAGTGGAGGCTAGGTTTCAATTGAGCTGTGACTGGGTTAAGTTGTGGCGGGGGTGTTGGCAGAGGCTAGGTTTCAGTTGAGCTATGGTGGTCAATGGGTGGTGGTTAGGCCATCGGAATTGGGGCTTCTACTAGTTGTAGTCTTAATGGGTGGTGGTGATAAAAGTTTTATGGTAATTCTTTGTTTTGGGTGTGGTGGGTTGCAATTTGTAGGGATTGTAGTGGTTAGGGGTGGCAATTAATGTTCACGTGTCAGGTTCGTATCGTGTCAACTCATGAGTATCCGACTGTATAGGTCAACACTAATCCGATATGTTTATTAAATAGGTCAAAATTCTTTAACCTTAATACGATCCATTTATTAAATGGGTGAGTCGTGTCGATCTGTTTATCAGATTTTATTAAAATGAAGAAAAAAAATTATAAAAAAAAAACAAATAAATATTTTTAGTATAAAATTCAAAACTAACAAGTAACTGTATCACAAATAATTATTCAAAACTAAAGCATATTTCAATATCACAAATAATCAATCACAATATGTCAAAGAAAATAAATCACAACAACTAATAAATTTATATACTTGGGGTTTGAAGGATATATTAGTAAAATGTAATTTAAACAAGTTAGATGGGTTCCATGGGTTGACCACTAACCCAATTCGTTTATTAAAGGGGTCAGTCGTGTGAACCAAAATATGATACAAATCCATTAAGTCTTAACTCATAACCTGCTAATATCATGTCGTGTTGTATCGAATTCACGAGTTGTGTCCAATTTTGTCACCCTTAGTGGAGGCATTAGTGGCTGTGGCGTTAGTGGCTTAGCTATGGTGGTGGTTGTCGTGGCTGGTCAAGGCTGTGGCGGTGGTGGTTGTGGTTATTGATTATTGTGTTATTTATATTATTTTATTGTGTTATATATTAAAATAGAAACTTTGATGTTGAGTGTATTGTAAAGTGAAATGTTAAAATAAAATAAAGTGGCTTTCTAAGTTTCTAAAAGCTAAAGTTTTTAAATGCTTTGATGTGAATGCTCTTATGATTTATGACATTTTAGGAAACATTTTTCCCGAATCCTATAACTTTGGAAAAAGTTTACCTCCAAATTAATATAGAGAAATTTTCCTCCAACTCACTATATGACCATTAAAATGATTATTCACATGTACTTTTAGTTACATGACCTCTTTAATAAGTCATGTGATGGCTTGTTTAAATAATATACATGAATAGTCTTATATATCACTCAAATAATTTTATAAATCATTATGTAGTAAGTTGGAGAAAATTCTTTTAAATTGGTTTGGTAGAAAATTTTGTTCTATTTCTAATCCCTTATATGACATTCCTCAGAGATTAACAATATCACTTTTGCGCACCAATCATAAATTTTCACCTTTACAATTGTAAAACAAGATGTATAATTTGTTTAGGTACACTAATGATTGTTTAACATGCAAATTTGGCAAAGATGTGATACTTTATGTGCTTTAAGAGACTTGCACCAGCAGGTGCAAAATAAAAAAAATTGCAAATTTTACATATTTTTGCTCAAAAACTATCCACATCAGTCTATTTGAAACACTGTTTATATGCAAAATTGCTACAGTAACCGTGCATATATGCAAAGTACTGTAGCTTTCTATATGATTATTTTATTTTATTTTTCTATCTCTTCCCCTCATCTCTTCAATGTCAAGAAGACCACCTTGCCTAGTACCACTGCAACCCAACCACCACCAAAAGCCATCCATTACAACATCATCAAAATCCAAACACAATCAACCCAAAATCAAAAATCCAAACACAATCAATCTAAAATTAATGGAAATCTACTTAAACCCAACCCAAACTCAACTGAAATCAACCAAAACAAACCTCCAATGGAAAAACTAATAGCAAACCCATTTGGAAAAACCAAATCAACCCAAAATCCAAGACGCTACTGCCATGGAGGATTGAGTGGAGTGCTCAATGCTGCCATGAGAGAGAAAGTGGTGATGAGTGAAGGTGAGGAGTGCTCATTCATGAAGACTAGTGGAGAGAGTTTTCAGATTTGGGAATAGAGAATTTTTTTTTCATGAATGAAATAGTGATGAGTGACCATTTTCAAAATAAAAGAGAGAGTGTGTGTGGGTATATGAAATAATAAAAATGATTATTTTAAAAAAAATATAGTGTAAAATAGACAAATTGATATGAGTGATTTTGTAAAATATTTGTGTAAAATAGAAAAAGTAAATTGCTATATTAAAATATAAAATAATAATAATAATAATTAGATTGACTGATGTTAATGCTCTAAGAGTTTGGAATTATTTGATGCCTACAGAATTTTTTTTCTCTCAGCCTACAAACCCAGAGAGAGAGAGAGAGAGAGAGAGAGAGAGAGAGAGAGAGAGAGAGAGAGAGAGAGAGAGAGAGAGAGAGAGAGAGAGAGAGAGAGAGAGAGAGAGAGAGAGAGTGTTTCTTCCACTACAGAGGCTAGATTCAGCCTAAAGACTATATGCACTCAGGGTTGATGCCTATAAAATTATAGATTTCTCTCAGCAAACACTCATACAGATGTTATTGCCTCTATTGATGCTAGATTCAGCCTATAATGGCTACGACAGGAAAACTAGCTAGCCATTTTATATATTTTGCAGTGCCTAGCCATATATTATTCAGAGTTGTTAAGAATATTTATTCTGAGAGTTAGGGTTACTGTTACATTTTCTGACATCTTGTCTCCCAGCTTATCTAAAACACTGTATGTCTCATAGAGTCACAGTTGCAAAAAGTATAAAAAAAGTAAAACACTGAGATGTGGAAGATGAAAGACATTCATCAATTACAGTAGGAAGTCCTCCTATGAACTTCTCTGTTTGGTTCCTACCTTCTTTTTTTCACCAAAAGTAACATATATAATCACGGAGCAGTAAATCAATGACTACATCTCTAATACCTAGTTTTTGAGTTTCAAGTTTTATTCCACGGTGTATGTACTCTACATTTTTATGGCTCTCATGTGCTTACTTTCCAACTCATAATATGTAAGATGAAGATATTTTCGAAAAGAAATGTGCTAGCTGGTACATAAATTTAAAGTTTAGTAGATCAAGAAAGTCAACAGCAATGTCTGTATTTTTTCTTAAGTTAAAAACTTAGCATGGTATTAGCTAGAAAGTTTTTTAAAACCACGAGGATACAGAAACACACTACAAACTCTACTTAAAAATTATAATAACTTTTAAAGGAGAATATGATAAATTATACTATACACAATATATATTTTCTTAAGTAATGGGGGACAATTATCTCTCCCATTTAAAAAATAAAAAAATAAAAAAAACAACACACACCTATTAATAAACTCCACTAAAAAACTATTATAACTTTAAGAGAAAGTGAAGTTTATAACTATACTTGATTATTGGTATACAATTTGATTGTATAACTGACATACTATTAATAACTATAAATTTTAAAGTTTAAACCTATGAGGTGTGGAAGATAATCATTTCCATTTCATGGTTTATATTGAATATTACATATTTGAAAGTGTATTTAGTGTCAGGTTATTTAAAATTTTAAATAATATGATAGTTTGTATTATGTTAGACTTAAAAAATAAAATCTTAATCATAAAATAGATTCTCTCTTTTTCAAGTGAAATGAAAATGATCTTATTCCACAAAGTATTTCACCTTTAATATCTCATGGGGTGACTTCACTTCAACTATTAATCATATTAATTATACTAACAAGCATAGTACGAAGTTCATTCTATTTATTTATTTATTTATTGGGATGGGAGAGATAAACCAAAACACAAACAAGACTCAAAAAGCCTTAATCGAGATTATTATTCCTAAATACAAAGAAGGGATGTTGAGCTTCCTGTATAACTGTCACGACCTACGGAACACACTCAATCTAATCCATATAATCCAATGTATTACAGTTTCCCTAAAATTCTTGAAGTCTTAGTTAGGGCCTACGATGCACAACAGTGCTTTGAGCTAAATGACATTACTAGGATGATTTTGATACCATTTGTCACAACACGAAGAACACATTACACACACTCATCCAATCCAATTTACATAATCTAGGTATCACAATAATCTAATAGTTTTAATTGTATCTTTGATTGTCCTTTTTATGTTTTGAATGATAACTTTATCAATATAAGCATGAGATGATGAGAAGAATAAATCTGAGAGTTACTCTCAATCCCAATAGCATGGATAAAAGTTGATCAAACCTGTTTAATCATCAGAGGATCAATGGCTATCCATATACTACGTACAATAAAACCACACCAGTCCAAATTTAGATTCTTATTCAAAAGGGAAAAAAAATCTAAACCATAAGCATTTCTGAGTAAAACACCAAAGTTGTTTTAGTAAGCAGGTTACTATCTTATTTTATAGATATTTGAAGGACTGTTTGAGAGGTTTTCCCTTTTAAAATTAAAGAAAACCAAAATGATTTCAGTTACCAAAGAGCTCTAGTTGAAATGGTGTTTCCTCTACTTACAAGAATGTCGTAGAGTCAGATTGGGAATGCATGATACATTAAGTGTATACAACTTAAAATTTAAAAAAAAATTAAAAAAAAAAAAAAAAACATAATAATAATTCACTAGAGATCCATCTTCGTAAGACAATAGCCTAATAAGGAAATATTACTGCACACGAAGCTTTCATGTATATGGACAAATTGTAGTATGTTTGAGAGGTTTTTCCTTTTAAAATTAAAGAAAACCAAAATGATTTCAATTACCAAAGAGCTCTAGTTGAAATGGTGTTTCCTCTACTTACAAGAATGTCGTAGAATCAGATTGGGAATGCATGACACGTTAAGCGTGTACAACTTAAAATTTAAAAAAAAATTAAAAAAACATAATAATAATTCACTAGAGATCCATCTTCGTAAGACAATAGCCTAATAAGGAAATATTACTGCACACGAAGCTTTCATGTATATGGACAAATTGTAGTATGTATATTGAAACAATACATATATAATCCTAAATAAGTTTGCATAAAGAGCACAATATAGAGTTTCTATATAGAAAGATGATAAGAGTCATGGTCTTACCCTATCTATATATGTAGATGAATTATGACTCTAAATGTAGACAACTGAAGTATCCATCATAACATATATGTCTCTTCTCAAAAAAAAAAAATAATAATAACATATATGTCAGAACGAGATAATGTAATTTCGTATGATCCAGAAACACTATCACAATGATTGCTTGCAATCTTAGCCCAAGTAGCTGATATATATAGTCATTGAATAAAATAGCATTCCTCTCAAAAATAGTATAATAAAGACTGAAAAATTGCACCTTCAATCTTGTACAAGTGTGTAAAGGACAAAAGACAATCAAGTAGAAGAGAGTCCATGACAAACAATGCTTGCAAGTTTTCTACACATTTATGATATTGTTTAAACAAATCTAAAAAGGGAAGAAAATTCTTTAAAGTTAGATAAACAATATGTTAAAATGTGAAGCAAATGCATAATATATATAAGGTTGATCTGGTTCCACCACAAGTGAATCATTATTATATTTTTAAAGCACCAATATTGGAGAAAGAATTGATGGAGTATAATGTTGTCTTCTAAACTGTGAGAGTAAATATAGAGAAGGGCATGCATAAATTCAATTATTTATAAGTTATTTCCCACGTAGATACGTATATAAATCACATGCAACGTATGATATATCACATGGTCATCCATGGGGAGCACAAAATCTCGCAGAATCAGGAAAGAGCCAAAATAAGTAAAAAGTAGACAAGGCATATTTTAATTAGGAAGCTACAAGAACAGTGTTTTTGGCAAGAGAGAGGAGAGAGAGAGTGAAAATTGTTCCCCACTCTAATCATGGAATCTAATACTAGTGAGGGTAGGTAAAGTTAATTAACACAGTTTTACACTCCAACTTTTCCCAAGATTATGCAAATTAGGGTTTTGGGATCTAGGACTAGGGTTTTATGAATAAAATGAGAGCCCAAGACCTACAACCTAGGAGGGTCTAGTCTCAGTGTCATATAATTGTCCACTTAACTAATCTGTTCAAGTTATTTCCAACAACTTATTAGATCCAATTACTTAATTTTCATGAAATTAAGATGAAGGACAATTTTATACAAGTACTATAGCAACAGTATATGGTTCCTAAACCTCGTAACAATTCAATAATATACAGAGTTAGTTTGAGTGAGACAAAATTTACCATTAATCCCAAGAAGGCAAGGCAATTAAGCTGCTTGCTTGGAAGACTTTGCTGGGTCTTCGGCTTTAATTTGATTCCTTTTCTTCTTCTTCTTCTTATACGGAATTCCTCTTGCTTTAGATTGACACTCCTTAACTTCACGCAAATACACCCTAATAGCTCCATTTCCGAACGGGTTTGTCTCCGGTGAACCACCATGTTCCTCATAGGCAGCTCTGAGGCGTCCGATTAGCGCGTCGAGGCTCCCCCAAGCTTGCCTGAGAGGACAAGTGCAAGGAGCAGGAGGGTCAGGCTGACCAAAGAAGACACAGCCATGTAAATGAACCTTGGTCTTTCCGAACTGGTCAAGGTACCTAAGGAAGTCAAGCACATGGTTGCAGTTGCACTGAGAGAGAGAAACTGGGGGTGTCTGATTCCTCAAGTACTGACCAAAAGTGTTCCAGTCTCGGCGCTTCTGTGACTCGTAGCGGCTCAAAGGTGGTGGTGCTGGTGGTGGTTGCTGTTGCTGTTGCTTCTGAGGGGTAGATCGTGAAGAGCCTTCTGCAGAATCGTTTAGTCTCTCACTGGACATGATTATTGGTGGAGAATTGTTAGTGTATTTTTGGCAAGAAATGACAGGGAAAAAGGGGAAGGAAGGAGGTGCAAGAATTGGGATAGTGCAGTGGAGATTGGAGAGAAAAAAGATGAAAATCACATCGATCTTGGGGTCTATTGAGGCGACATGTCATGGGCCCATTGAAGGTGCTTTTGTTCCTCTTTTTCTTCTGTCTCTCTCTCTCTTATTTGTTACATCTTTTCTTTATTTTGCTGAATACTCTTATTTGTTTCATCTAATATAAGTGTATGACACTATATGCACTAACTATGATTTTTTTAATTCTATTAATCTAATAATAATATTATATGTCATCATCATATAATCATTATAGTTTTCATTTCTTAGAATGCCGTGACTAGGAAGTCGGTGCTAATGCTGTAGTATGGGTTAGTGCAATTAAGACTCGGTCCAATGGATTTTCTTAGAGCATTCAGATTTTTGTTAAAGCCACTCCTCACTTCCTTGTGTGTATGTATTTGTTTCTTAAAAAAAGTATATGTTAGTTTAGCCAAAATTTTCCTTTTATTATATAAAAACAACTTACATTTTGTATTTTAATTAACTATTTGTCAAATCACCTACATTAGACTCTTTATTTATTTATTTATTTTAATACAAGATAGAAATTCTACTTTACCCTAATTTAAGTGTATATGTGTGTAAAACTTCATTCTGGAGATTTGAATCCCAGCCCTTGCCCCCCACACCTCACAAATACTTATACTTGTAGAATGACCACTGCACCAAAGGTGCTCGGTGGTCATTAGACTCTTTATTCTATCTTTTAAAAAAATTTCTATTTTAAACTCTATTACATTAAAATACTCATTTTCATCCATTTTCTTTTAATTATTTCCTTAACAGTTATTATTTTCATCTTTTTCTTTTCTCTTTCAGGTTTCCTCAATGTTTTTTAAGCAAACAAAGAGAGGCTTAGGATCATTGCAATCCAAATTCACAATCCAAATCAAACCCACAAATCAACATAGAGACTTACACATTCATCCCTACAGCAAGGCATGGCCAAGGAATTGTAGTTTTTGGCAACCCTAATCTCAATACCATTTTGTTGGATATACATGTATGAATAAAGTTTCACATTAAATAATAATAAGAAGGGTGAGTGGTTAATATATTATAGTTGGACCTTAATTGATATGTCTAACCTTTTGGATAAAGTGGTGTATCTATATGTTAAATTAAACTCTCCTCAAAGTGTTATTACCCCCAACAAGTGGTATTAATCTATTAGAGCCCATATTAGTGTGCAACAAGATGTCAAAAGTCCCTTTCGTCACTTTATCCAGATATTGGGACTTGTTCAATTGGAACTTGCGGCATGGAAGGGCATTCCACTCATACCCGACACCTAAACTACAACAAAAGGGGGAAACCTCCATTGCCAATCGAGTGAACTAGTTGGAGCATGGATGGTGGTGTGTGTTCTTAGAGTCCACACAAGTTTATATCACACAAGGCAAGCCCATAAAGTCCATATAGAGATTATTTTCAAAAAAATTCCAACAAAAGAGTATTGCTAATGTTGTGTTAGATTATGGTGTGGCATGTGATTCCCATGGATGGTCTAAGAAATTCCCATGGTTGAAGGAAAAAGGTCATTTGCAAGAGGCAACTACAAAGAGGCAATGATTCATATGTGATGAGAGATTGTTGAGTATACACATGTAAGAGAAGTCCAAAAGTGGCATACCTGTATGTTATATTAATCTCAAGATTGGAGTCTCCCTAAGAAGTTAGTAGCTGCACACATTTATATACCAATATATGAAAGATCCATAGTTAGCTCAACCTTGACAACCCATTGGAGAGAGAGAGAGAGAGAGAGAGAGAGAGAGAGAGAGAGAGAGAGAGAGAGAGAGAGAGAGAGAGAAGAGAGAGAGAGAGAGAGAGAGAGAGATAAGAATTGTGGCAAAATTTTATTTTGCCTAATGGGTGCATAAGCCAATGTCAGGTGTTTTTGGAGTTCATTAATCAAATTTGGTGATTTATGATATTTTGCATGAGCCAATACGAATGCTCTCGTTCCATAAATTACACTTAGGGTTTGTTTAGATATCACTTATTTCTAAAATTGAAAACTGAAAACACTGTAGTAAAATAAATTTTAAATGTATGAATAGTACCATGGGACCCAGTTTTGAAGAAAAATTTGCTAAATTAGACAACTTCATCTCTTGTCTAGCCCAAGACAATGAATCTCTGAGTAAGATCTGCCAACTTACTCTCCAAGCTAGTGACTTGGGATCTTAGCTAAATACACTCAGTCAAAATAATTTTTAAATGTGTAAATAGTACCGTGGGACCTAGTTTTGAAGAAAAATTTGCTAAATTAGACAACTTCATCTCTCGTCCCAAGACAGTGAATCTTTGAGTAAGATCTGCCAACTTACTCTCCAAGCTAGTGACTCGGGATCTTAGCTAAATACACTCAACCAAAATAATTTTTAAATGTGTGAATAGTACAGTGGGACCCAATTTTGAAGAAAAAATTGCTAAATTAGACAACTTGTGGGTCCTGTGAACAGTGTACAAAACCCATTGTATTGGACGCAAACGCACTGAAACTAAATTTTAGTGCAATCCAAGCGGAGGCGTAATTGTTAATTAACTCGGTGAATAAATCAACTAGTAGATAAATTTATATTCTACAAGAGAGGAAGGTTACAGTGAAAAGTTATTACCACCATAAGATCGATTCATCAGCCATCCACTAATAAAGTAATGATGGCCGATTATTCAAAATGATATCTTAAAGTCATTGCTGAGGTTTTCTTGATTTTTTATTCTTATAATTTTTGGTGGGGTTTTTTTTTCTTTCTTCCCCTTTTTACACTTGATATTGATGTCTTTCATCCGCGTCTCTTTTTTCAAGATCTACTCGAAATGCTCATAAAAGCTAAGGAATATCAGAGGTATCCTTAAATCCTGTATGCAAATTCTAAGCTCAATGTCAGGTATTCGAGTGCAAGTACATGCAAGAAAAGACAACATTTCATAATCATCCATGTATGCCCAGAATGAACCTATACATATATTACCTATGCAACAAAATTCAGTGTTAAGTTCTAAAAGTTTAGAACAATTGGCAAACTGTGAACACAAATTTATTTAAATATAGATCTTAGAGTTTATAAGCATTATTAGACAATGTCCAATGTGATACAAGTCAAGATTCAAGAACATACAAGTTGCAGAAAGAAAAATTCGAAAACTGCCTGGTTTGACCGATCGAAATACGAGTTTGCAGAATTTTAAGTTCGGCCCAACAGCAGTTCAAGCCCAAAAAAAATTAGGATTTCAGATCTACTTCTTCTAATATAGAAAGGAAACCCTAGGCATATTTTATTATGACTTTGGAGGTGCTCTTGTGAGATTTAAAAGGTTCTATGCCTCCCTTTATCAAAGTCACTACCGGATTTGAAGTTGCTGCATGAAGATCAACAATTGCTGATGATCTAAACCTTCAAGGGTAGTCTTGGAGTCACAAACAGGAGAGTTTGTGTGTTTTATCACAAGTGTGGGTGCTTGTGTTGCAAATGCCTAATAAAGAAAGAGTCCGTGGATTCGGAGTTCGCACGTGGTCATGTCAGTAAATTCTACGTATAGTAGCAATAGAATGTTAGTGATCTAATATTTATTGTAAACTTCGATTCTTTATAGTGAATTTGCTTTTTACCTTGAGAATAGTTAGGTTAAATCATTCTCAGGTTTTTTACCGTTTTGGTTTTTCTGGGTTATCATATTGTTGTATTATTTACTTTTTCACTGCTTTGCATGATATGATTGTTTTGTTTTAACTTATATCTGAATAATAAATCTAAGCATTCATTTGGTTAATTAATTAGATTAAACAATCTAGTTTATAGGGATTAAAAACCTAACATTCAGATTTTGTAAAAATTCTAGTTACTGCTTCTAAAGGTTAACGAGGAACTGTGTTGAATTAATCTTTAATTTAAACCCTCAGGAAATTGTCTTAAAGTTCAACCAAGTGGGAAGGATTTCTTTTTTTTTTGGATGAGAAAGTGGGGAAGGATTTTTGCTGTTGCTGCAAATGGACGTGGGGTCCGAAATATTGTTTATCAGCTTGTCAGGTTTAGCATATTAATTAATAATCAACTAAACGCGTTTAGTTATAGTATACTTGTGATTCTCTCTTTCTTTCTTTTCTTTTTTATCTTTTGAATAGAGTGAAGGGTGAAAAAAAAGGTACCTAATGCATTTGATATATACTTTTTTTAACTCACAACAAATGAATCCCGTAAAACTATAGTACTCACACACTGTAAAAGAAATATTGTACGTAAAACATGTTAGTTTTACATAAAGAAATTCTAGAGACGCCAAAAGTTCCAAGTAATTTTTGACACTATATGTCTCTTTCTTTCTCTAAGTTGGGGTGAAGTGGGGGGTTTAAGGGGGAGTGGTGTACATGTGGCCCCACTAATGTAACGGTTGTGAGATGGGAGTCATTTTTGAGCTCCCAAAACAAGTTCTTTATGACTAAAACTTTTAACATAATTTGTTAAAGTGATCGATAATGAGTTATTTATAATTACTTTCACATGAATTTACAACTTTTTTTTTTTACCACTCATAATCGATCATATTAAAATTATGATAAAAGTCATAACACATAACGGATCTCCTCCAAAACATACAAATGACAGTTTTATGTGAAAGCACGTGAAAAAGGTTGTGACTTAGCAACAAAAACAATGTGAAATAGCATTTATATGTAGTTGCGCTCACATTTTACGTGATTCTTCCCCTTTTATCTAAACATCTCTGATTTCCTTTCACTACCCTCGTTAGACCGAATTTACAAACTACTTCTCTCATTTCTTATCAATTATCAGCTATCATATTTTTTTACCGTCTTCATAATACAAAATTTGGCTTCTTTATTTTTATTTTACTACAAAGCCATTGCTGGAGACTGACATAGCAATAATATGAGATAAGGGGTAGGTAAAAGTAGAAAAATAGGTAACAAATTTGGAAGTTTTGAACAAAAACCATACTAAGAACATAGCCTTGTCGGACGAGCGAGAGAGGGAAAATGAGGTGTGTGACTTCACGGCCGAAGGACTAATTAGCGAAGCACCATGTTCTTGCTCAAGTCCACAGGAGGAGGCAGTGGTGGATATCAAAGACGAAACATTCTTTGAAGTAATCTGCTATAAGCATTCTTTTTCTGCATTTTTTTTTAATTTTTTTTTAATGGGAGAGAGATAAGTCTATCAACATCAACTTTAGTTTGGTTTATAGACTTATCTCTCTCAATTTATAAATAAATAAAAAACATAAAACCAATGTGCTCAAGTGCTCAACGAACTCCTTCAAAGAACGCTGCCTCCTTAATATCCACCACTGCCTCTCCTCAGGATTTGAGCACGAATATGGCCCCTCCATTGTTTCAAAAACCCACTTTCCTTGGAAAAATAAATTAGAAACAAGTGGCTCTTTTCCCATTTTACA
This sequence comes from Quercus gilva, assembly GCA_023621385.1. Taxonomy (NCBI): domain Eukaryota; kingdom Viridiplantae; phylum Streptophyta; class Magnoliopsida; order Fagales; family Fagaceae; genus Quercus; species Quercus gilva. The sequence continues at coordinate 56,299,691 of CM042477.1, read as the reverse complement.
ATGTTTACTTTAGGGAGAAGTACACAAAATCTCCTAGTGGTTTCTTTGTAAAACATGGAGCTCGAGTATAACACTTAACTTGCTTAAAGTACAGATTTATGGGCAAGTAGTTAAACAATTGTGAAAATAAATAGTGCATTGTTCATGTGATGACATATGTCTATATTTAGAGTTGTATTTTTTTTCACATAAAATAAGACCACATAAGGATTTTGTGTTACAATTGAAAAAAAAAAAAAAAAAGATTTCTTAGTAAAACGTGGAATATTAGTAGTACGAACAATAATTTCATTATTAATTATCTTTCCAACTCGCAATACCACATGTTAAACTTTCATTTCTCCAACCAAAAAAAAAAAAAAAACATTTCTAAATTGAGTAAAATCTTTTATTATCTTCTTTTATCAATTGAATTTATTTTTCTTTTTCTTAATATTTCTACTTGTATTAGGAATGTAGTAACTCTAGAATTGAAAAAGATTAAAACAATAGTAAATCATTATTTTATGCCATAAAAAATGTTATAAAGAAATTCTTGATAAATTTTTTGGTGTTGTTATATTTAATTTTTTTAATGATTTTAGTTAGTGAATAATTTTTTTTATGGAAGTAAACAACTCTTGTATGCAATGAGTTAAATATTTTCAATCACTTCTTGTTATTCAGACTTTGTACACAATTATGAATAGAGATGTAACTCAATCGAAGACTAAGTGAACCACTATTGATGTAAAATGAACAAGCTATTAACATGAAAATGGAAATGAATATCATCTTTATTCAATATACTAAGCAATTAAACTTCTATTCATTATTGAAATACTTTATTAGTTAATTTTCAATATTCCCCCTTAAAGTAGAATCCTAGTTTCACCGTAGGGCAATGCCCTTATAAAAATTAATAGGACTTTACTCATTTCAATGATAGGTTATTCATAAATCTAGACCGTGATAATCAATTAATTTTACACAACATAAAAATCAGAAAATTTCAAAAATTACTTAAATTCAATGAATTATATATATGTTACTTTTGCGGTACATAATAATATAAACTAGTCGATAACTCGTACAATACATAAAAAAGTTTAACATAATAAGTTTTTTTTTTTAATTAATCTAAATATGAAATTTGATAGTGATGATAAATATAAATAAACATTTATTATGAATGTGTTTGCAAATAGAACAATATAATTTAAGCATAGAATTGAGTAATTTGTGAACATGGTGATGATCATGAGCAACTCTAGTGAAGTAAATTTAACTATTGAATCAACTATATATCCATAAATAAATAAATAAAATAAAATAAAGAATCAACTATATATAAAATTTCCATTTTCAGGCAAAATAATAGGAGAAAAAAAAAAGAATAATTGCCTTAAAATGACGGAACTAATGTAAAAATAAAAAAATAAAAAAATAAAGTTGGAAGAATACACCAAGACACTGAAAAGAGAAATTGATGCAAATTTGAAGTACATCATTGTGAGATGGCCAGATGGGTCCATCACTCATCAGTATATCTGTTATGCCCCTGATGCATTATAATGCTGTTGAGTTTGGCGCTGCCTTTTACATTCATACACCTATTGTTTGTTTTTTTATTCCAAAAAAATTTTAAATTAAAATGTACCTATTATTTGGTTTTGTATTGTGCCTCTTGGACAGTTTCATACACTGCGAAAAGAGATCCCAATCACCCTTTTTATATATATAAGCAAGCATAATTTAATATGCTAAATTCTTTTATAGTAATGCAAGCCACTAAATTCTTCTTGCCGTAATGTTTTTTATAGAATAATTCTTCTTATCGTAAATTATATTATTAACTTGTAATATTAAAAATACAATAATGTAATTGAAATAATATTATTTTTATATAAATTTATTATTAAATATTTATTTTTATAAAAGTCAATCACTATATATGATAATATAGCTGTAAAAAGATGATAAAAATTCTTGTCCTCTTGAACGATGTGTACGGGGATTCTTGCCCCAGACGACACGGCAACTTAATTGTATTTACTGTACAGTACGTCATGTTTGTGATGACTTTCATGCTCAGAATTGAAATTTATTTGATAAAGTAACATACTTTATATCATAATTTATTCATGTGACAAATTATAAATAATAAAGAAATGATAATTGTTTTATATGAGGGCATTTTTCTACGTCTATAACTTACCACAATAAACAAGTTATGTAACAAATTGTAGCACTATCCTAGCATAACTCTTTATTTATTGGTTCGTTTGCCAGTGAGGTCCAGTTCTGCTTTTGAGTCACTTCAGTCTATTATTCAATAATAGATTATTTATGACTATTATATTACTACCATATCCCAAGTACTTGTAGGAACTTTTTTTTTTTTTGAGAAACATATTTCTAGGAACATTGATGGTACATGCAGCAGGAATTCGTATGAAAGTTAACAGCAGAAGTTTTGTCGATGGTAAAGTGACTTCTCCTTAAAATTACTTCGGGAATGACATGTGTTAAGTGGTCAATTATTATTGGACACATTAAGATACAGACATATATTTAAGAGTATACACATATTCACGTCGCAATGTGTTTAGTGGCACTAGCCACTGGACACAGCTCCCCCTAATTACTTCTAGTTACTTGAAAATAAAAAAGAAGAAAAAAAAGAAGAAGAAAGTTACTTCTAATTATTACATTAATACATTTGTAAATATAAATTTGATGTTGCGAAAGTATGAAGAAAGCACACATGATATTCTATTTAATAAACGAAAACTAAACTATTAGTTTCTGGGTAGTAAACCTCGAATTCAATAGGGGTTTATTGAATCCACAAGGTAATAAAATTGGAATCCACTAGAGAAGAAAATTGACAAAACGTCTATTTTATTGATAATAATCTAAAAACTAAATTCCCTTTAGAAGTTAAAATGAGTTTAAATAATAAAAACAAAACCTATGGCAACTAGAAACCCTAAGGCAACTACGAAAGTATATAAAACTCTAATTTGACTAAACGATATTAAAAACACTTAAAAAGAAGGAAATAAATAACCTAAATCTAAACCTAAAATAACAAAAAATTCATAAAAATACTATAATTAAATAATTACAAAAATTAAATATTAAACCATGTCCTACATCAGACCCCTCCACTTGAAAACAAACTCGTCCTCGAGTTTATGGTTGAAATTTGAAATCTTCTACTCCAAATAAGCAAATACTTTGAATACTTTAATAACTTAATCCGGTTTTGAAACTTGAATTTTTCATAAAGCGTAGCATAAAATTTCTTCTCATCTACTTTCAAATTATTTGCAACATCAATCAACAAAGGGTTGATAATAAAAATAAAATTTTCTATTCCAAGAAAATCAACATATTGTGTAGTCATCTTCAACAAATCAACTGGAACATGGGGGTTGTGGATGATGGACTTATCATAATATTTAACCTCAATTGGATCTTTCATAATATTCTCAATAATTATCATCTCTTGATTTCTGTCAGTATCCACAATCAAGTCAACCTTCTTTTCTTTGATATCTTCATCAAACTTTTGACAAGTGGTATCTTCAATCTTCAATTCAATAACTTGTTGCAAGTCTTAATCTTTTTTAACCACTTCAAAATTTTCTTTAGAAATAGGCAACTTCTTCTCAACCCTCAAACCCTTTCCTTTACTTGACACATGGACTTGGCTGTGATAATTTTGATTTTGTGGTTGATCTTTCATGTTTTGAACATATTGCTTTTCATATGAACATGTAGATTTATAATCAACACTTGTATAAACTAGTATATTATAATAGTCATTAGGAAACCATAAATCAATTAATATCTTTTTCATTCTTTGCCAAGAGCAGATTGGGTGCTTACCTCGATGCTTTCTATTGATTTGAATATCTTCCCACCATTAATCTGTTTCATCGTCCAATTTATTAGATGCAAGCTGTACTTTTTCTTCATTAAAAATCTTCCAAAAATTAAAATACTCTTCCAAATCAAGAAACCATGTCAATAAAATCCAACTTACACATATCTCTATCAAAGAATAGAATTTTCTTGTAATTAGGAGTGCGTCTTTGAATATATTGATCGTTGTTGTTGTGAGATGATTTCCTAGGAAGAAGAGTAGCAATCATTTGCTTGATTTCGCCTATAATTTTTTGACTCTTTTCACGAAATTGGTGGAACTTAGCCCTACTGCATTTTCAACTTCATGGTTGTAGTTGTGGTGATTACCATCTCACCAATTAGCCATCAAACCAGAGTATGTCAAGGCTTTGATACCAACTGATATCGCGAAAACCTGAAGAAAGCACACACGATGCTTTCTTTAATGAACAGAAACTAAACTGTTAGTTTCTGGATAGTAAACCTCGAATCCACGAAAGGTTCCTTGAATCCACGAAAGGTTCCTTGAATCCACAAGGTAGTAAAATTGGAATCCACTAGAGAAAAAAATTGACAAAATGTCTATATTTTATTGATAATAATTTGAAAACTGAATTGTCTTTGAAGACTACAATGAGTTTAAATAGTAAAAACAAAATCTAGGGCAACTAGAAATCCTAAGGCGTTTACAAAAACATATAAAACTCTAATTTGACTAAATAACATTAAAAACACCTAAAATGAAGGAAATAAATAACCTAAACCTAAAATAACAAAAATTACATAAAAATACTAAAATTAAATATTAAACCATGTCCAATATCAAAATTTTATATAATTTTTCTCTTATTTTTTTGTTTTTTATTTTTCACAGTCACGAAACGATTGAATCCAATTATCATTGGCGGACACCTAGATCAGGATATTGATTCATGGAATACTTGAACATCGACGGTTGATAACAAATTTTGATTTTCTAAATCCGAAATTACTGAGTTAGGTGATAGATGGAATAGCAACCAATCCAAACTGACCAATGAACGCCCCTAAATGAATCCACTCACAAACAAATGTAATTTACGTTTACGAATATAAATGAAAAACTATGGTGGTAAATTCATATTATTGTATTTTATGGGAGAATTGGAATCCTCAACAGTGCATCAAAAGAATTATAGTACGATTCTAAAAGGTAAAACACCAGTGAGCCAACAACTGATGCTCAAAATAAAAGTACTCTTTGTCGGGCTCTCTTTGTTCTTTAATATTTCATTAACATTTTCTTTTTCGCCCAATCAATACTCTTGTGCTCCTTGTTAAATCTATCTGGCAGAATGTGAATTACAAGAAAAGAAAGTAGATTTGTGTTTTAAGACTTGTGCCCCATTGAGAGTTTACAAAGTTTCTTGTGGGTATATGAAGTAACAAAAATACTACAAATGACAAAATAATAGAGAGAACCTGTGGGACATGTGGCTGTAGAACATGAGTGTTATGTGTTGCGAAATGTGCTGCACTTCGTGTGATGAAGATATCAGACGGTGATTTTTTATTCTATTAAAATAAAATGAGATGAACTGAATCATAACCTGTGGAAATTATTTTTTGATCTTAATTTCAAAATATTATTGTTTTTTGAAATGGTGTGAATAAAATGTTTCAATTCAGATAAAGAATGATAACTCTTCATTGTCAATAATAAAGGGCTTAAATCATAGTTAAATACACAATTTTTATATGAAAATCTTGTAAATGAAAATTTCGATTTTTTGTCTACAATTAGGGACTTTGTTGCCTCTTGGAGATGAATTACTCTTAACCTAGTCTTTCGAGTGGAGATAATTTGTCTCGAAAGCATTCAATAATAGTCAAATCTTGTAAATATATTCAACAAGGCTAACTAAATGGATTCAGAAGTAAATACAAGCAAATAAATATAGAAAAATTATGGTGCCACACCCAATTACACAACTTTGTCCACAACTTGCCCATGTGGCAAGTTGTGGTTGATGGAGGGGTGTTCCCACGTAGACCCACCATCACTCTTCCACCAACCACAACTCACCACATGGGCGAGTTGTGGGCAAAGTTGTACAATGGAGCGTGGTACCAGAACTTCTTATAAATATATAGTATCAAACAAAAAAACACTAACCAAAATAAAATTGAGGAAAGGAAAGTAAATGATCTGAAGAACATCTCCAATAACCTCTTCAAACCCAAAATCCTCTCCATTTTAGAGAGTGAACCACCAAAATTAACCTCCAATAGCCTCTTTATCTGAGCAAAAATTTTTGGAGATATAGTAACTCTCTTTGGGTGGAGAGAATTGTAGCTTTTGTAAATGAATTTAACCCATTTTTTTAATGGCTTGTTTGGTAATGTTATTCTAATAATATTGTTTAAATGTTGTGAAAATACGTATGGGTGAAAAAGTGTTATGGAAATACATGATGTGTTGTTTAAACAACACAATCAAATAGGCCCTCTCTCTCTCTCTCTCTCTCTCTCTCTCTCTCAGAAATACACAACCCTTTCTCTCACTCTCAAATGTCTTTCTCCTCATTCCGTCCAGCCATCGATCGAAGTCATCACCTATAGGAGTAACCACTGTTGGATTTATTTCATATTATTTTAATCAAACCCAACAACACAATACGATTTGGATGTTGTTGGTTAATGAAATATGAGCAAAAAAAAAGCTCTCTCTCTCTCTCTCTCTCTCTCTAAAGATTTGGGTTTTTGTTTTCTTTATAAAAGACTTGGATGTTGTTGGCTGATAAAATCTTAGCAAAAGAAAGCTTTGAATCTGTTTGTTTGGTAAAAGTCTAGGCAAAAGAAAGCTTTGAATGATGTTGATTGATGAAAATAGAGAAACGTTTTGAGTGTTTGTTGGTTAATAAAATGTATCAGATTTTGGAAAAATAAGGAGAAAAAAGTGAAGAAATAATATTCAAATAAGAATAAAGAAATGATAGAGATTTAATTGGAAAGTATAAATGCTTGTAGAGTGTGGAAGGCAAGGGCTGGGATTCAAGTCTCCAAGAGAGAACTTCATACACATATACATTTAGATTAGGTTAGAGTAGAAATTCTATCTTGTAAAAAAAAAAAAAAAAAAGTGAAAGACAAAAAAAGCTATTCAGTTTCCAAATATAACAAAATTTAGAAAATTTGCTAAAGATACCACGTGGTCATGCTAGTAAAGATGAGAATATTTCATCTCTCTTTTTGCTGAATATGAAACTTTAATTTTGTTGAATAGGGCGGCCATAATTTTAAGGGTTATTCAGTTATTGTTTTGAGAGGAATATTGACAAGTAAGATTTATCTTTTATGCTCCTTACCAAATAAATTATAAATATGAGAGATCCGCTAAAAAAAATCATGGTTTTAGGTGGCACTTTTTTAGCGACGATTTTAGACACCGCTACGATAAGTAGTCTACTGCGGCCACTATATCCAAGTCTATAGATCTAGTTTTTTGTATTGCTGTTGTAAAAGTTTGTTTTGTAGTGCTTGAGCTGATCCATTGCCTTTATTCATGTCACCTCAAGACTTTTATAACATTTAGCATTAAAGTAATCAAAAGGTTGCTTGAAAGAAGGGTTTCATCTCAACCCAAGTTTTGGACAGGTGTAGCTTCAATCTTAAACAGTTGGTTGTGGAGAGTAATTCTAGAACACAAAACCCTTAATTTTTGTCACAACTATCTTTTGCGATAGAGTCTATTATTTTTACATAAATTTATTATTTTTTTCTCCGTCATTTACAATTTGCCATATTATTGTTGTGACAAAGGCTGTAATTTTATTTATCATTCTAAAATTTTTGGGTTCTAAAATTTTTGGGTTATGGGTGCTAGCTAGTACTGTCGGTATTTTTATTTTCTACCAAATAAGGAAACTTGGATAGTTTAGTTTGATTTGGATTTTTCCCATAAACGGAATGATTAATTCTAAAGCTATTAAATTGGAATTATTCACCTACAAGGGTCTTTCCTTCACTCACAAAAGGTGTAGGCCCTGTCAATGTCTTAGACAAGGGTGCACACCCTATGTGAGAGAAGGAAAACTCCTTTGATAGGAGTAAATAATTTCTCATTGAATTGTGGAGTCTAAGGCAGGAGAAATGCCTGTTTGTCTATAGTTTATTCAATAAGTTTTTAGTTTTTTTGTACAATTTTTTAAAATATCACTTTTTTTTTTCACCTTTTTAAAATACAAATATACTTCGCACGCTTTCTCTCCACTTTTTTACCTTCCAATCAAATATAAATGAGGAAAATTAAAATCTCTTATATCCTCTCACTTTTCTATTCCCTTCCCATTTTCTATCCTTCACTTTTCCATTTCCCAACCAAACAGACTCTTAATGTGATTCAATCAAAATTAAAAGAAAGTTTAAGACTTAAAATGTTACTAAAATAATTTAAATAATGATAAAATATTTAGTTAATATTTTTAAATTTTTTTTGCAAATTTATTTTATTTATTTTCACATTAATCAATTAATAAAATAATTATTATATTATCACGGTTCAACCTCCAGTTGAATTTGAGTCTAACCTTAAAACTTTGAACCTCTCTTATTTTTTAATTTTTGAACGGTTCAATTTTAAAATCATGGTATTTAAAAACCAAGTACACGTAAGTACCAAATATGTGTAAACCCAAAATTCAAAAAAAACAAAAAAACAAAAAAAAAAAAAAACAAAAAACAAAAAACAAAAAACAAAAAACAAAAAAACAAAAACAAAAACAAAAACAGAAAAAGCAGAAAAGAAGAAGAGAGCACTCTTAACTGCAAGGATGGCAGAAGTACTTATAAATCAATAATCCAAATATTTTGTTACCTTGTTTTATTTTTTATTTTTTGTTATTACTTTTTAACTTTTATTTTCAAAGGTAATTTTTATATATTAACATATTACAAGGAATTAAGAAATTTTTTTCTCATCACTAATCATTACCCAGCTCTATAGTTAATTAGCTAAGTAGTACCTCTCTCACTTTATATATATATATATATATACACACACACACACACACACTAGCTAGTTAAAGGCCAGTGCGTTTCACAATTTTACCATAAATTTATAGAATATATATTTTATTTGATAAAAAATAATGAAATAAATAATTGTTTTAATAACAAAAGTAATAAATTGTATTGGTATAATAACTATAAAATATAAAATGATAAAACCTAAATAAAAAATTATTATACTCATACCTGTTAATAACATTTCTAGCTTTTTGATTATCTGTAAAAGTGCTTCTGGAGTTCGGTAGTGTATGTTAAGTTGGTAAATTCTCCAACGTGCTTCCTACTCTAAAATATATCGACAATCAAAGTAACTCTTGATTTCATCAACATTGAAGGATTTTTTTACATGTATTGGGGTGGGGGGTTGTCTAAATCCTAAATATAGTGGCTTAATATAAGTATGCAATTAGTAACAATTCTCAAAGTTTTTTTTTAAGAAACATAATAATTCTCAAAGCTAAAAAGAAAAAGTACTAGTATTAATTAAATTTAATGATATACAAAATAATATAAAATTTAATGTTTGATAAAAATCATGTCTAACCATATTAATTTAATGATTGATTAAAAAAAATCAAATTGTTATGACCAATTTATCATCAAATTTATATCAAGACATGCTTAATAATAAACTAAAAAGAATATTGTTCTCTAAATCAAAATTGAGAGGATTAAGCATATTTAATGATTGATTCTCAAAAAATAACCATATAAATTGGGTAAAACTTAAGGAAATTAGGTTAAACAAAAGAAAAATAAAATACAAAACCTATTCAATTTGATGGGAAAAAAAATTAGGGTAAACAAATACATACTTGCAATGTTGTAGGTAGAAGGAGAGAAATATAGAGAAAAAGAACCGTCTGGTACGTATTCATTATATTTTATTTGATATATATATATATATAGATGCACTCCACATTGAAGAAGTTGATATAATCAAAAAGTCTAATGTTAGTCTAATCTTAGTTGAATAAAATTTTGGAATAGACTTTTTTTATAATAGGAGAATAGACTTTTTTTTTGTGTACTACATTGTTGTTTTCTTTTTACGTGTAGTAATAAAAAATATAGGGATTAGATGAACCTAAATGTGTACTTTAAGAAAATGATTAGATGAAGAAATTGGATTGTAATCGAATTAATATTTTTATCAATTTAGAAATTATAGGAGAAGAAGATAAGAACAAAAAAAAAATCTTTTTTTTTTTTTTTTTTTTTTTTTTGCAGTTTTTATGTGTAGTAAGTGTATAGTAATATAATTTTTTTTTTTTTTAAAGGATTACTACATTGCTGTTTTTTTTTTTTTTTTTTTTAATTAAGATTTTTTATCAACTTATTATTATTATTATTATTATTATTATTATTATTATTATTATTATAAGAAAAGAATTAGATGAAGAATTTGGATTGTAATCAAATTAAGATTTTTATCAACTTAAAAATTATAGGAGAAGAAAAATTATATATATATATATATATATTGTGGGGCCCGAGTATTAAGCAACCCAGGCCCACTTCACATCTGGCCCAAGGCCCATGCTGAGGATGGTACAAAGTCCGAGGATGAGTGGCAAAAACTCAAGTCCTCTAGGACCCTGCCAAGGATGCTCATGTCCTCGGCAAACCGACATTAAAGGCAGGGAGCTGTCACTCACTCATTAAATGAATGTCACCAACACTCTGGTCGCATCAACGGCGAATTGACCAGCCAACAGTGATGCCTTGGTTGCTTCAATTAACAGAAAGCCTGCAAAGGCGGCTAATGGGACAAGCCTTCAAACACAAGTCCAGATGGCCGACAAGTGGACGGCAAAGATCAATTAAATAAGACTATATAATAGATAGAATTCCCCAAAGTAAAGGGGCTTTTTGGCTGGAGGAGAGCTTTTCTTTCTTAGGATGTACAAATGACAGCCCTTGTATCCGTTAATTCTGAGGAAAAAGGGATCCTCGGACTGGGCCGAGGATGAACTTTCCTCAAGAACACTTAGCCAAAATTTTAGTTATTTTCCTTTTAAGCCCATTCTGACTGTTGCTTTTCTTGCTAAGTGTCTGGCCCTTCTATCCACTCTTTACAAATTTATTGTAAGGGAGTCGCCCGAAAAAGGGTCCCTACAATTGGCGCCGTCTGTGGGAAGGGCTTATGCACTAGCAAGTGCGGTGGTTGGTGTGAAAAGATCAAGGGTAACACTTCTAAAAAAAAAATACAGTGTACAGCAACAACATTCATTCAGAAGGCAATGATCACAAGAAATAAAAAGATGCGAAAAATAAAATAGATGAAACGGGTCTAAAGTTACATTTTACAATTGATGCCCATGCCGGCTTGTTCTAAAGCTAACTACAAAGAAAAACGCCTAGCAAGGCTGGTGGAGTAAGAGAAGAGGAAATGGTAAGAGGCCTAGGCAGGCTTGTTTTAAAGCCAAGGCAAGCGACGGAGGGAGAGGTGGAAACAGGCCTACGCTAAGACCGTCCACTGCTCCCCAACCACCACTTGCGGCCCTAGGTGGGGGAAGGAAGAAGAGGCCGCGGCGCCAGACGATTCCATCTCAAGGTTCCACCTGGTTTCCCTCCCAATCTCACAACGACTGGGAGCCGGCGAATCACTACCAGCTTGGATAGCTGACGGATCCAAATCCGGGGGGGAAACATTACGTTCCTTTCGGATCCCCCTCCAAATTGTAAGGGGAGCTCCATCCCTGGTTAGGTTGATAAGAAGAAGGATCTTCGGCCTCCTCCTATCCCAACCCTAGCATGACGTCCAGGGTCGGGGTGTTATCCTTGACTCCTGAAAGGGGCTAGGCTTTCTCGTAACCGCCCTTTCCAAGGGCCACTCCATTTTGTGGAGTACAAGCTACTATTTTTGTAGAGCCCCTGAACAGTGTGTTTGGAAAATTTGAACTCAGATATTTGTGAAGTTTGAAGAAAATGGTTGTCCCAGAAATGCCTTATATAGAAGGCAAAAATTGGTGAGAGCCAGCCCGCATAGAATCCTAAGGAGGAATTACCGGAAGGCAATAACTCCACCCAATTTCCAAGAGGCTTATCCGCCGCTAGATCCTCGTAAATCCGCAAGGACATTAATGAGGAGGCGTCTCATTAATGAGGAGGCACCAAAACGTCAAACACGTTACTCGAATAGCCCAAGGGACGCCTCGTGATCAGAAGAGGCACGCCAGACGAAGAGGCTAGACCAGAGCAGGGTCCCCTTCTCGGCGGAGCAAATCCGAGAACTAGGTACTAGATAGAACTAAGGCCTTGCATGGTCCTCGGACTCAAGTCTATGGGGAAACTAGCTACTTCAGAAGACAAGTGTTAGATAGAACCTAGGCCTTGAGCCTCTAGGGAAACTAACTACTAAAAGACAACTAGGTACTAGACAGAACCAAGGCCTTGCATGGTCCTCGGACTCAAGCCTATGGGGAAACTAGCTACTTCAAAAGACAAGTGTTAGACAGAACCTAGGCCTTGAGCCTCTGGGGAAACTAACTACTAAGACGGAACTAGGTACTAGACAGAACCAAGGCCTTGCATGGTCCTCGAACTCAAGCCTATGGGGAAACTAGCTACTTCAGAAGACAAGTGTTAGATAGAACCTAGGCCTTGAGCCTCTGGGGAAACTAACTACTAAAAGACAATTAGGTACTAGACAGAACCAAGGCCTTGCATGGTCCTCAGACTCAAGCTTATGGGGAAACTAGCTACTTCAGAAGATAAGTGTTAGATAGAACCTAGGCCTTAAGCCTCTAGGGAAACTAACTACTAAAAGACAACTAGGTACTAGACAGAACCAAGGCCTTGCATAGTTCTCAAACTCAAGCCTATGGGGAAATTAGCTACTTCAAAAGACAAGTGTTAGACAGAACCTAGGCCTTGAGCCTCTGGGGAAACTAACTACTAAAAGACAACTAGGTACTAGACAGAACTAAGGCCTTGCATGATCCTCGGACTTAAGCCTTCGGGAAACTAGTCGCCTTAGGAGAAACCAAGCCAATGGAGAGACCATCCCCCCATGAAATACCAAGTGTAGAGCAGAGCCTAGGTCTTGTATGCTCCTCGGCGTCAAACCTATAAGGAAACTAGTTGCTTCAAAAGAACCCAAGTATTAGACAGAACCAAGGTCTTGCATGGTCCAATGACTCAAACCTATGGGGAAACTAATCACTTCAGGGGGACCTAAGCACTAGACAAAACCAAGGTCTTGTGTTGACCGTGGGCCCAGACCTACAGCGAAGCTAACCACTTAGGTACTAGTAGTGAGCGCTGCAGGAGACGACGATCAGTATAGTCGGCCGAGGCGTAATTGAAGCCAGTATCGTACAAGTGATGTATACATACATGTCCAACACAATACAAACGAAGCGAATAAAAGGAAACAAAATATGCACTTTACTGATTCTTTAAAAAAGGGAGTTTTACAAGATGAACATGCTAACAAAAAAAAAAAAGGAGAAAACAGAGAATAGGGCAGAGGCACAACAAGCGATCACTCTTTTGGCTCCATCTCAACTCCCCCCCTCAGGGGGCTGGGCAGAGGAAGTCTCAGAATCCTTGGGGCCCTCGCCTGGAGTCTCAGCCTGGGAAGGTTCAGTTGGATGGGATGCCTCCTCTACAAGGGGTGGTTGAGCATCAACCGAGGAGTCTGCAGTCTCTCCAGGTGCATCAACAATGGGACCCTGGCTTGCCTCAACATTCCTAGGAGGATCAGCTTCCTTAAGGGGCTCACCCGAAGTAGGAGCAGCTGGGGTGCCTTCCTCAGAGACAACCCCAACACCCTCGGCAGCCCCTTCGGCCCCAGAACTTGGAAGGGCAGTCTCACGGATGGCAGGAGGATAGTATACGTTCTCCACCCTCCACAGGTTGGACGAGACTTTAACTCCAGCTTGTGTAAGAGCTTCATTCCAGACTTGGGAGCAGCAAAATCTGCACACCTCAAGCACTTGGGCTTTAAGGTTGTCTTCTGTTTCAGCCGCCCCTTCCTCATAGGCCTCATGCACGGCCTTGTCTTTGGAGGCCACAGCCTCAGCCTTGACAGATTCAGCCTCCTCCTTGGCTTTCACAGTCTCGGCCTTGGCAAACTCCACGGCACCTTTAGCCCTATCTGCCTCAAGCACCCTCTTCTCCAGGATCAAGATCTCCTCTCTGGTCGTCCTCAGCTGGTCCTCGGCCTTGAGCAACTTGTCCGTCTGATCTAAGGCCAATTTTTCAGCTATGGCAAGGGCCGAGCCAGCAACGTCTCGAGCCGCCTTCATGTCCTTCAACTGGTCCATAGCCGCTTTGAGGTCGGCCTTGGAAGCCTTGAGGGCCCGCAAGGCGTCCGACAGCTTAGTACACTCCGAGCCATCGACTTGGCTCTGGCTATTGGCTATGTCCTCCAGCCTAAAAGTAGCCTGAATAGCCTGCCAATTGAAACCATTGTGCAACAGATAAGGGGAGCACAGAGCTGCCGAAATTTAATGAAGGCACGCTCCAGATACCGAAACGCCAGGAATGCCCCCTGGGCAGTTGAAAAGATGGCGACACTAATAGAAGGACAAGGCTTGACAAGCCATAACATCAGCCTAGGAACATCAAAATCCTACTCCCCTCTCGAGAGGTCGGGCAGCAGAATTTTGAGGGGTTATTGTAGGACCCGAGTATTAAGCAACTCAGGCCCACTCCACATCTGGCCCAAGGCCCATGCTGAGGATGGTACAAAGTCCAAGGATGAGTGGGAGAAACTCAAGTCCTCTAGGACCCCACCAAGGATGCTTACGTATCAGCAAACCGACATTAAAGGCAAAGAGCTGTCACTCACTCATTAAATGAACGTCACCAACACTCTGGTCGCATCAATGGCGAATTGACAAGCCAACAGTGATGCCTTGGTTGCTTCAACTAACAGAAAGCCTACAAAGGCGGTTAATGGGACAAGCCTTCAGACACAAGTCTAGATGGCTGACAAGTGGACGGCAGAGATCAATTAAACAAGACTATATAATAGATAGAATCCCCAAAGTAAAGGGGTTTTTTGGCTGGGGGAGAGCTTTTCTTTCTTAGGATGTACAAAGGACAGCCCTTGTATCCATTAATTCTGAGGAAAAGAGGGTCCTCAGACTGGGCTGAGGAAGAACTTTCCTCAAAAACACTTAGCCAAAGTTTTAGTTATTTTCCTTTTAAGTCCATTCCGACTGTTGCTTTTCTTGCTAAGTGACTGGCCCTTCTATCCACTCTCTACAAATTTATTGTAAGGGGGTCGCCCGAAAACGGGTCCCTACATATATATATATATATATATTTTTAAATCTAAAAAATTACTGCAATTTAGTGAAATCACTTGATACAATCACGACTTCTAATTTGGATTATAATCAAATTAAGATTTTTATCCACTTAAAAATTATAGATAAATTAATAAAAAAAAGATTAGATGAAGAATTTGGATTGTAATTAAATTAAAAATTTTATCAACCTAGAAATTATAGGAGAAGAAGATAAGAAAAAAAAAATTATATCTATTTTTTAAACAAATCTAAAAAAATCCTGCAATTTAGTGAAACTACTTGGCGTGACCATGACTTTTAAACTCAACTTTTATTATATATATATATATATATGTAGGGATATTAGGCTCAGCAGAACATATTGGGCCAGTGGCCTGGTCCGAGGACTCCTTACAATTCGAGGACGGATAAACGTGTTATGAAGGTCAACACCAACAAATAAAGGGAGGGACCAAGGCACAATGATCCAGGGAGACGATCCGAAGATGAATTCCTCCTCAGCTGAGCAAAGCTGAGGTTAGAGCGTACGACCTGACACTAAGTGCAACGTTCTAAACAATTCCACTATGAGGATAAATATCAGGAAGGAACAGGACAAAAGGAGGTTGAAAAAATATCTAGGAGAAAACTACTACCATGGCATTAAATGCTCTGCAGCTAACTTTCTTACTGCATTTATGTGAAGAAGACTCCTGAACAGTACTGCCTTGGCTACCCCAACTCACAGAGGACTAGAGAGGTGTCTGATGGGACAAACACTCAAGTAGTGGCCTGGACGATCAACAAATGGAGGGCCAAGATCATCTAAAGGGAGCTATATAATGTGAGAGACCCTCCATGGAAGAGAGATCGAGAAACTAAGAGGAAAACACTGTAGCAATCAAGAACTGAATTTGTAATCAAACTTGAGATAAATATATATGAACTGATCTCCTTGGACTGTGCCAAGGACGATTTCCTTTAGCTTAAATTAGTCTATCTTCCTTTTCTTGTCATATGAATCCACTTTACTTGTTGTCCAACTCATTAAAGCCCAGTTTTCTAACCCACCCTCTACAAATTCATTGTATTGGACTTTTTGGGTCTAAGTTCATCCATCACTTGGGCTAGGGACCCAAATTGCGGCCTTATAATATCAATTGAAAAGTGATACTTCTTAATTTCATAACAAAAAAAGAAAGGGAAAAAATTACTTACTTCCTCTATGTTTGGGGTACTTCACAATTCTAATTCTTATCTTTGAAAAAAAAAAAACCAATTTTTCTCTTTGTGTTTGAAAAATGGGCAAATACCCTTAATCTATTACTTTTTCAATTAAATCCAACAAAATCATAATGATTAAAAATGCAATCCAAGAAAACAACAATACAATTTTCAACTTTTTCTTTTCCTCGTAGTATACGACTAATATTCTCTTCTTGAAAAGATTAAGTTAGATTTATCTAAGAAATTAATGTATTAGGCGTATTTGCTCATTTCCCATACATAAAAAGGAAAATTGATTGATTTCAAAGATAATTGGGAGAATTATGAACTATCCTAAACATAAAATGTGAAAAATGTTTCTTCCCCAAAAAGAAATGTTGAGGTGAGAGAATATATTAATTGCCCGCCATATATGATTTTGATATCATTAAGAATATTTATAATTAAATTATATTAATTGATCATGCACAGAATCGTCAATAAGTTAATTATCCAAACTCGTAGTGATAGACTATCAGGAAACTTAAAGAATGAAACACCGATGTGGTACTAACCAAAGACTTTCTAGTGGCTAAGTTAAAAACTCACAATAATCTTCAAGAACTCTAAAAATAAGAGATTTGGAAAATTTCACTCACACCTTAAAATGGATACTGCGGTCTAGAGTTGACCACATTCCTAGAGATTTTGCCACTTCCTTTATAGGGAGTGTAATGGAAGGACTGAAGTTAATGGTATCGAGATTCTCAAGATTTAACTTCTAATACTTGGAGGCTATGAGCTAGTAGAAGGATCTTTAGATGTACTGTGCAAGTCCCTATGCATGTTAACGTGAGGTGGGCATGTGCTATCCTATAGAGCCAAGTGTTGTTGGTCATTCGTTAGTCTCGATCGTTTGTCTATCTCAAGTGTACATGTTAATGTGAGGTGGGCTCATATATGCTATCCTGTAGAGCTAAGTGTGTGTCTATCAGCCTTGGTTGTTTGTCTATCTCAAGTGTACGTGTTAACTTGAGGCAGACATGTGCTATCATGTAGAGCCAAATGTTGTTGGCCGTCCGTCTATCTCAAGTGTACGTGTTAATGTGAGGCGGCATGTGCTATCCTGTAGAGCCAAGTGATGTTGGTCATCCATTAGTCTTGGTTGTTTGTCTATCTCAAATATCGGACAACTGGTGTTGGATGGGTACGTAGTACATGAGTGACTCGTACTGACCAGATGGGTGTGTGCTTATCAAATAATTGTTTGGTCGACCCCACTGGATGACTAGACCCTGCTAGTCATCTTGCTCAAGGAAGTCAATTTCGTATCGAAAGCTGTTTCAATTTGGTCAAGAAAATGAATTATTTCGATACCAGTTGATACCAGTGTACCGTTTTGAGATTACCTCTATTTATATATTTCTATACATAAGTATATTTTTATATTATTTATGTAAGTATGCATTTATTAATTTTTATGTTTATCAACATAAATTTAAAATTCACATATGTTATAAGCCTAAATATTAATTAGCTTAAATACATTAACTAATCTATTAGATTAAATAAAATGTTTTTTAATAATTTTTTTCAATTTTTTTAATTTTTTAATTGTACCAGCCGGTACAACCTAATATTTTTTTCAATATGTTTTGGAAAAATACCGATACCAATTTAATGACCGATACAATATGTTTTTCCGGTACAACCGGTACTTGTATGGTTTTGTCTTCCTTGATTTTTCCTCCATGTTGGATGACTACACCCTCTAGGAGACTAACGCCGTTAGATGACTCTCTCTTGCTAGTCATCTTGCCTTGTAGAAATATATTCCCTATCATTATTCATTAATGTTATTTTTAACTTTGTATTTATTAAGATTTTAATATTGGAATTTTGGCCCCATGCATGGAATCTAGAATTTAGCTGCCTCTTCCGTGGACGCTCCACAAAATGAGTCATTGATTTGATTTCCTCCTAGCGACTAAAGAGCGTGGTGGGGCAGCATTAGGGTTAGGTTATGACTAGATTAGCGTCAATTAGTAAATAATTGTATCAAAGAAATAAGATATTTAAAACCTGCCTAATTGTAAGGCATTGTCTCATACTATATATTATCTACATATGTTGAACTTTAAAAATGGAATTTATGACCTTTTTTGAGTCAAAAAATGAGTTGAAACTTGTTCCTTATCTGTGTGGCACTATGGTTGGTTACACTAAAAGTTCACGTAAATGTGATTGGATTTCTTTCCATCTTTTTTTTCTCCCCCTCAAAGTACTTAATTATATCCTTATCCCTCGGGTTGATTCAGCCAGTCAAAGTAATTCTTTATTGGTTGCAAGATTAGTGTTTCTTTTCAGTAAAATACAGCATTTTTAATTATTGTTTTCAACCGTCGTCTTTGCTATATATATTTTTTGATCAATGACCAAACGGTATCAACTGTAAAATTTAGGGTTTTCTTATTATATTCTGGAAGAATAGAGATCTTTACAGCCACACGCATGTAAATAACAACGAACCTACAGACTAAAAAAAATTAAAAAGAACAAACAAATACAAACTCAATTATTTCAAGAAAACGTATATATGTATTTATTTCAAATGGAGATTTTTTCTTCATTAAAATAAATAAAAATCATGCACACTTGGAATTTGCACTGTTTTCATGTGATTGTTTGAATCGAAAGGTCACAGGACACCAAATTTTTACATCGAAATTTTGGAATATAGCTTAGCAGATCTTGTGTGGGACAGTTTGCTATATACCTTTGTGATGTATTATTCCACCACCACACGTGGGCAATGGGACCATATGTTGCTCATGAAAGAAAGAAGAATCACCACTATATCTTTTACAATGATGTTTCATGTAGAACTGTAGGATACTTCTGCAATAAACTTTCTTTTCTTTTTTCTTTTTTTCTTAAAAGTCTAATTGTTTTAATAATTTAGATCAAACTCAACAAAATCACTAACTATGATTTTGATACTTGAACTCTATGTGTTGTAGACCAATTTTATATATAAATTAATGATCAATTGGGTAAATTTAGTGCTTCAAAATTTGAAAATGATTTAATGTTTCCATTGCCCTTAATTACTGCCATACCATTGCATTACAAATTGAATGATTAGACCCATAGTTGACAATGATTTTTTTTAATCCGAGATTAGAGATTTCAAAGTGGCACGATTTATACGATTTCAATGATTTACTTTGATGGAAAGGGACTTCAACCAAAAAAACAAATTTTAAACCCAACTCTTTTTTTTTTTTTTTTTGATAAATTTTATAGTTTACGGTAAGAATGGGGTTTGAACCTAGACTTCTTGGTTAGAAGCACAGAAAGACGACAATTAAACTACAAGACCTTTGGTAATACAAATACATTTTTGAGTTGGGTGGTTCTGAATATATATATATATATATATATATTTTGGTAACATAATAAAATTTCAATTTATGGTTTTTTGTGTCCATTTTATAATTGGTTACTCTTTCTCATCAGACTAAAATATCAATCAGATTTGGTATAGGCATAGTTCAAAGCTCAAATCTCTTATTTGACACCAAAAAACTATCAGTTGAGCTAATTGAAATTTAAATAATTTTTGGGCCAAGCTTATGTCCAGTGTTCAATAGTACTGGACTTGTTAAATTGATAATATGTATTTACTGTTAGACATATATCACCATCTGACCAGATCGAGTGCACTAAATACACTGGATCTAAACCAAGTGCATAATTTTTGTATGTTAATGTAAGATATTGCTGGACGCGTACACCTTATCTGAGTCTGATGGCAATTTGCAGCGGACCCGGGTAAAATTTTTTAGCTTTATCCCCATGATTAATGTGGCAATTTATTATTGATCAGCAAAACAGTATGGCCCCCAATGATACGTATGGTCCATCAAATCCTTTTCAATAAACGTTCACCCCACCGAATCAAAATACATCCTAGCCTCGAGCCCGTTCAATTTGTTATGTTATTGGTTAAGGTGTGAACTTGGAAAAAAATAAGCCTTAAACCCCACAAACCGCGTACCAAATCAAAAGGACTAGAGTGTTAGACAATAAAGGCCCTTTTGACTTTTGAGGACATCTCGGCGGCAAGTGTATTAATTTAAAAAACGTGTCATAAATTTAAAAATCTTAAATTTTATTAATTGTATTATCAACTTATGAATATAGAGTGAAATAATTTATTCAAAAATTACTAGAAACACCACTTTTATTTATACATATATATAAAAAGTGTTTTGATAATAAAGTTAAAATATTGGCTACAAAATCCCATAACAGGACTGTAAAATTTCTGAAAGTTAGCAAAAGAAAAAAAAAAAATCGGAATTCAACAATGAACATCTTTGTACTTTTTGGTGGCAGTTTTCTTTTTCACAAATTTCAATGCTACACTCATCAGAGCCCTAATATAAAGACAACCCCAATGGTTTCCCTTCAACTCTACCAATTGTTTCCCTTCAATCTAAAGCAAAATGTTTGATTGATATTTGTTTTTACTTTAGGCAGAAAGATGCTTGCTTCATTGGCCCCAACATTGTTTGCAGTATATATTTTTGGTCTCGGCCTAACTAATAGAAGTAGGTATGAGGAGGAGGCCCTACCAAAAATGATTCTCTCTGTAAGTGGACAAAATTGGTCTATGATGCTTTACTCCAGGTTCATGTCTATATTATACCAAACAATAATTCAAGCCTTTGCTGCAAGCTTTCAAATGATAATGATGTCATTACATCGTTTAATGAGCCCCTATATCTCTCTCCAAAAAAAAAAAAAAAAAAAAAGCCCCTATATCATGTTGCAAATCTTTTGCAAAACATTGTAATAACAATACTTTCCAGCGGAAAGTTAAGCCCATAAATCCTTGCTTTTTTTTTTTTCTTTTTCTTTTTCTTTTTCTTTTTTATAAAAAAAATAAAAATATTATTATTATTAACAAATGGTGCTCTATTATAATTTTTTTAAAATTTATAATTGAGTCGGAATTTAAATTTTGAACATTTTAATTAATTATAAACATAAAAAGATGTCAATTAAACCATAAATCTCTCTATAGTGATTCTCTATATTAAACATTACAAATTCTACATTACGAGTAGAAGGGGCATTTAAAAATATATGCAACATGAAAGTGGAGTGTATATGTGGCACTAGTGAACTTTATTGCAATAAAATATAGTCAGACATTATAACATCTATAACAATTGATTTGAAAACATTTGAAAGTAACACAATTAAATTTATTGTCCCTCAGGTAATGCGGGTTCATATTCTATGACAGGAACAAAAACATTTACAAATGTTAGTTGGTGTCTTTGCCATACTTATTGTTTTGGAATGGAGACTAAAAAGTGATGGCGGGGTCAGAAATTTATTTTTGAAGAGGCTAGATAGAAATATGATGAATGAGTGATTATATATATATATATATATATTATTATGTTCCTACCATGTATAATAGAATAAAAAAAGGCACTATAAAATAATTTAAAATATAAAATTAAGTGCTTTACAACTCTAAAATGTGTACTACCAAAAATATTTTTTAACTTATGTAAATTGACAGATAGATTTTTTATTTTTTGAAGAAAGTTTGTGGATACCACTTTTGTGTCACAACTCTTGTACAACTTTGATATGGTTGAGTTGTAGTACAAAAATTGTGGTGGTAGAAGAATGTATAATAAATATTTTTACCTATCTTTAATCAACAATATTAGGGATTAGACAAGTATAGAAATTAAAAATAAATAAAAAATACAAAAGCTAAGTATTTTAAAATAAATTACAAGTCACCACCGCACACCCTTGGTGCGATAGTTACTCCACAAGTATAAGTACTTGTGTGGTGTGGGGGGCAAAGCCTGGAGTTCAAGTCTCCAGGAAGGAGTTTTACACAAAAACCCTTATTTATTTTTCCTTTATTGCTTGGCATAATTGTTAGGATAATTGTATTCATTGATTGGTATATACAACTTATCTCTAATGAGATTATTTTTTTGCTGAATTATCTCTAATGAGATTATGACTCCATTTAAACAAATACAAATAACCCTATACATACATACATACATATATATATATATATATATCTCACATGCTTAAATTTTCACAAATTTTGGGGGAGAGGGGGGTGGCATGGCCCCCCCGGCCCTAATGGCGCTTCGTCATTGATAATAAGTAGCAGCATAATGCTATTACTGTACACTTCGTTTGGTATCTTTGTCACCCTTATTTGGGACTCTTTGGGTCCAAACTAAGCAAATTCTCCATTTCATTTGAAATGGAAAGGACTGTATTGATGGTTGCCGACACATCCTTATAAAAGAAGAATCAATATCTTGTGTAGATAGTTTTCATTAATCATGTACTATTGTCTTTTTTCCTTATCAATATACTATTTCTTTTTTCTTTTCTTTTCTTTTTTTTTTTTTTTGGATAATTTGATAGGTGAAAGAGAGAGAACTATCGAACTCTTGAAATTTTCATTAAAGACACCAGAAGGTATTAGTTGAACTACAAGCCTCTTGACCAAAAAGATATTATTTAATATATGGCTTTTTAAATAAAATAGTGATTATCGTTAAAAGTCTAGAAAATTTGTCAAATTATTAAATAATATTTTTTCAATAAATAATATATTTTTGAAATTTTTATTAAATATATTTCCATTGACTTCTCAAATTAAATACTAATATTTTGAGATATCTAAAAAATATATATATGAAAATGATCGGTGTATGATATTTTGTCAAGAGTAACTATTCAGTGCTTAGGAATAATATTCCATCCTCTCATATGGTAATGAATCTTATAAATTAAATTCATGTTAAGATATAACATTTTTATGAAAAGAAAAACATTGCTTTTTTTTTTTTTTTTGGCTGAAGAGGAAAACATTGCTTTCAAGCTACTAACTAGTTTTCCTTTTTATAAAGTAAGGTTGAATTTAAAGGCAATTTGACAGGGCTTAGCCATTCAAATGGAAAGTAAAGGAAATAGCTTGTTGTGCACTGTATCTTAGTCACAATGTCAAACGAAATAACGACCAACAAGACTGGTGATGAGATATATTGCTAAAAAATGCAGTGAACTCCACTCTCTTTATTACACTGCTTTTAAGTTCCCTAACGGAAAGGCTATCTGATGCACGTGAATGGCCCCCACTCTCTTCTCCGATTGTGATAACAATGCATCTTCGTGCTTCTAGCTTAGGGGTCCCCTGGATATTCAAAGTAAATAAAACTATGAAAACAGAATAGAATATAAATTGATCTTAGGAATTGTTTGGAAATTTGACCTGCAAATTGGGTTTTAGCTCATCATCTGTTGCTTGCCATTTCATTGGGAAATTAGTTTGGGCTGACTTGAACTTGGATGTGTTATGATGATGGGCTTGAGAGAATTAGATGCAATTGGATTTGGGCTTAATCTCAGGACCATTAAAAACCCAGCTTTTAATTAATTTGCCTCACTGATTCAGTATGCTTGATGGGCCTCAAGAAACGGAGGTCCAAGAGATGGGTATTTACAGGTTCAATAAACTTCTTATGGACCTAAAAGTTTAGGTGTCCAAATCATCATACATTTCTGGTGGCCCATCTTGTCTCCTTTGTTTGCTCTCGTAGGTGTGTTTGTGCTGGGTTCCTGTCAACTCACACAATCAGCTGCATCATCATTTTACCATATTGAATTAGGCCCAAATGGGTAAATGCGTAAATTTAAAATTAAAAAAAAAAAAAAAAGGGGGTAAATGCGCCTGATTGGAAAACTGGGTGTTTGTGAACACATATGTTTTGTTGTTTGAAAATATGTGTGTAAATATGTGTGGATGAAAAAGTGTATAGAAATTCGTGTAATATTGTTTAAAAACTGAAAATATGTGTTTGAGTAGGTATACCAAACACTAGGTAGCAAAATGTACATGTTTTGAAACTCAATTTTGGCAAAATGGAGTTCTATGAAGAACCCAGGAAAAAAATGGGCATTTGCCCATAATTTACAAACTATGTAGCAAAATGTCCATATTTTGAAACTATTTAGCAAAATGCCCTTAATTTTTAAACTCAATTTTAACAAAATCAAGTTTTGTGTAAAATTGATATCCTCAAAATCAAATTCTATGTATATTTTTAGTGAAACTTAATATTAGTAATGTCAAGTTTCACTTAAATTTAAAAAAAAAAAAAAAAAATTTAAGTGGCAAAATATACATAGAACTCAACATTGCTAATGTCGAATTACACCTGTAACTTGATTTTGTTAAAATCGAATTTAAAAAATAAGGGCATTTTGATAAATAGTTTCAAAATATAAATATTTTACTACATAATTTATAAATTATGGACAAATATCTATTTTCCCCAAAGAACTTCGTATCATTAAAATCGAGTTTTATGTGCTTTGTGACACGGGGAAAGTTGTTGATATCAAGTTTCTTTACTTTCACCAATTTCAAGTTTCTTCTTTAAAAAAAAATAAAAATAAAAATAAAAAAAGTTCACATAGAACTCAATTTTACTAAAATCAAGTTTGGTACAAATTTTTTTTAAAATACAACTCCATATTTAAAGTATCCAGTTCTATGGAAATCTGTTCTGGGTCCCAGCATATATTTGTATGTGTGCCAGCAGATTTCTATCTGCATCAGTTGGGTACCTGAGAAAGTGACCAAAAAATGATGATTGAGTCATAGCCAATCCAACTCAGCACATTCAACTGTGGTTAACGCTTCTTCTTAAAAAAAAAAAAAAAAAAAAAAAATTAAAATATAAAACAAAACAAAACCAACTATGGATAACGCTGGTTACTTAGAAAAACAAAAAATGGTTTCAATTTCTAAAAAGCTACTGGCCTACGGCGCTGCTGCCGTGCTGTGGCATTGGGGTTGCTGGTAGTGGCGGTGGTAGACTGCTGATCCCCTTGCTGGTTATGGTCTCATTCTCTCAAAGCCAAATCTCATATATATATAATCTATTTTAAGAAAGTTTTGATATCACTTTTATGGGAAATGAAAAAAATTATCAAAATATTAATTACTTTTTTTTTTTATTTCCTATAAAAACTTTCTTTAAATGGATTATTAACCAATGCCCTAAAGGCACTTATTAGCATTTCTTAATAATAAATCGCAATGGAAGGAACAACATACTTCTTGAACTTCCCTTGCCGGAAACTGAAACTGAGTTCAACAAACACCTCAAATTTAAAAAACCATACAGAACCTTCTCAATCACTTCACAAAATGAGATTCAAACATGCGTCTCTGGGTGACCCAACTCAAGCTCATCTGTCTTCCATTACTCCCACATGTTACCCACTAACTCACAATCCAAAAACCAAATCCAACAATCAATACAGTTCAATAAAAAAGTCACGCTAATAAAATAGAAAACTAACATGGGGTTGTCTATAGATTTGAAGAAAAAAAAAAATCTCATAATAGCAAAAACATCTAAAGCTCTAAGATATGAAAAGGGCAGTTAGACAAATGAGAAAAAGCCACATCCCAGAAAGTGATTCTTATTGCTGATTCAACATGCAATTGCTTCAATTTTTTTTATCTTTTTGATCATTCATAAAAAAACCATCAGTATTTTTGTAACAGAGAAATGATAGTACTCAAAGAATATGGCAGCTGGCTTTCAAATTATTCTTTTTGTTTTTGTTTCTTTTGCTTTTAGGTGGAAATGCAATTTTCGCTCCTACATTTTGACCCAATTCCCATTTTGGTCTACACTTTTTTTTTTACCACATTTAGTCCCTATTTTGAAAAACGTCATTCATTTCGGTCTCTACTGTTCGCTCACTAATGGAAATATCCAATGTAGCAAACGGTGAATTAAAGAATTAATTATTTAATCGTACGTGTCATTATTGCCCTAACCATGTTAGCTTCCTGCCACAATTAAAGTCATGTGAGTCTCACATGAACCTAGACCATGCAAATTTTCACTAAGTTCTTGATGATGATGCTGCAATGTTCATGACAGACTTAGTGCATGGTCATGAAGAGATTCATGTATTTATGGAGCATCTAGTAGATGAGCTTGTGGAGGCAAAGGTAAAGGATAATGAGCCATTAGAAGTATTACAACCTGGTGTTGAGCCCTTACTGGCAAAAGTTGAGCATGATCAGCCATTACAAGTTTTAGACCTTGAAGTTGTTGAAGTTGATGACCTAGTGGATTATAATGGTCATGCTAGCTATTATGAAGATAAGGTTGATTATGATGGTGATGATAGTGATCATTATTATGATCATGCTACTTATGGACATGATGATCGTTAAAATTATGATTTTCATGATAATAATGATGAGTTTGGGTAGAATAATGATGACTATAGATATGATAATAGTGAGTTTGTTAGACATGATAATGAGGAGTATGACAATGATAACCAGGGTGATCCTATTAAGGTAGATACTGAAAAATTCTATTCTAGGAGGGCTGGTAAAGAACCAGTCATTGAGGACCAACAAAAGGACCCAATTGATGACCCAAAGGAGGAGAGTAGTGACACCAGGGGAAGTGACCTAGAAGAGGAAGCAGAACTGGAAGGAGTTTTGATAATGACAATAGTGATAGTTGGGACAATAGTGAAGATGTTGATGTTGAACTAGTCCAAATGAGTGTTAGGGTAATGAATTCAGATTATGAGAGTGAGGAGTTGCATAGTCTTGATGAATCATCATTTGACAGTGCTCATGGTGATGATGAAAGTGATGATGACCATCCTACTGTTGCTAAGATAGATAACTCTGTTAGGAGAATAATCTATACAATAACTTGAGGAAGAATCATCCTAGTGTGCTTGTTAGAGACTTGTTTTGGAAAGCTGCCAAAGCAACATATCAGCAAAAGCATGAGAGGGCAATGAATGAACTTAAAGAAGTTGATAAAAATGCATATAAGTGGTTGTAGGCCCATTCAACAACTATCTAGGCTATGCATATGTTCAGTGGGGATGGTCAAAGTGACACAGTGCTTACGACATGTATGAAAGCTTCAACAGCAGGATTTTTAAGTTTAGAAGCAGGCCAATAATCAGCATGGTATGAGTTCTATTGCTTGTGTTCATTTGTATGTTATAATTTCCCTATTAGTATGTGTTTTAAATGTTATAGTTGTTGTCTATTTGTATGTGCTTGCAACTTGAGTGCATTAGGTTGTATTTAATGACCAGATTTCAAACAAATAAGGAGATGATTTTGAAGGTAGAGTTAGAGTTGTGTCCTAAGATTAGGAAAAGACTGTATAAAGAAAAGTTGGGAAGCAGCAAGTGGCTAGCATGTTAGGCTGGTCATACCAAGTTTGAAGTGAAAAATGGGCTTAAAAGTTTCACTGTGGACCTGACTGAATCCAAGTGCAACTGTAGGAAATGGAACATAATTGGTATACCATGACCCATGCCATTTCATGCATATTTTTCAACAGAGAGTAGGCTAAAAAGTGTGCATGACTGTTACAAAGTCACTACATACCAGACCTATTATGGCCACTTATAGAGCCAATCAATGGACAGAATAATACATTAATTAAAATTCAAAAATACAAACCAAGTGGTGGTTTTGGAAAGTTATTACTCTCATTATTGAGGTAACTTAAAAATATTCGTGTGTCATGGGTTGACCATTCCCATCCAACACAAGCAAATGTAAATTTCATGTCAAAATCACAAGCACACATGCAATTAGTTGTTGGCTTCCATTTCCTTCCTCTATATGTAAGTTACTTATGAATGGGTAAGACCATGGGGATAGAGACACCATCAATAGCTCCAATGCAATCCTAATCATCACCATATCAATACCCTAAATATTCTAAATATAACAAAGTACCTTGAAAGATGGCCAATATTTACCACTGTGTAGTATATGTTGTAGGACATTAGAAAATGCAAGATCCGCTGGCTTGATAATGTCTTGTGACATAACATTACCTAACAATTTAACAACCTTTGTCATTTGTCGACTTATTGTCTTACTCGAACGCTAAAATTTATTCTGAAGCATTCTATTTCCCGTGTCAAGTTCAAGTACCACCAATGTAATTGTTACAGACTCTTCCAAGCAAACTCTTTTGCTACCCTCATATCCATATTGATTATTCAAAGTATTACATAATTCTCCAAAAACATGGGGTGATACTCTAAAAGTATTGCGACATCTCCACTCATTCCCATGTAAAATATATTGTACCCATTCATACCATAATTGTACATTTTTGTGCATCGGTACTTTGTTCATATACCCCTCCATGTAAGCTATGACACTTGGACACCCTACTAAGTATGCTGCATGTGCTCATCACTTATTTCAAAACCAATTTCCCTACATATGTGGTAACATATAAACCAAACATCACATATGAAATTTACTCAAGCATCAAATATTTATATTATTTTATACAATAATCCAAACCAATTTTATGCCCTTCAAATTTGAATGTTCAATATGGGTATAAACCACCCTTGAACGTTTAGACCCCAAATTATAAATTATCAATTCAAGCTTATTATCAAACAATTAATGTGCGGAACATAAACATAAGCCAAACACAGAAATGATAAATAATCTAAGCCAAATATAAACACATCCACAGCAGTAAATATATGGCAAAGATAAAGGGAAGGAAGATGCAAACACATGGACAACACACGATGTGTTATCGAAGAGAAAACCGAAGCCCTCGGCGTAAAACCTCTCCGCCGCCCTCCAAGCGGTAAATAATCTACTAAAGAATGTAGTTGGGATACATGAACAGCAAAAGACCCTCCAAGCCTAATCTACCCAATTTACCTAAGCCCTCCAAGCTTCTTGCTCCAACGAGATTGCGTCGAACCTATTTCTTCTTTAGCTTACCGGATTCCACTATAAGCCATAGCATCAACCAATAGACATTGGTTCCTTCCTAACTGCTTCCCAAAAGCACCAAATAAACCTTTTCATGGATATAAGTATAGTAAGAAAAGGATTTGGTCAAGAATCTCTCAAGGATGTGTCAATGAAGAGGAAGAGAGTAGAGGAGTATGAAGAGTCTCTAAGGTAAAGATTGTGAATGAATCAATCTTGTTTTCCTCTAGGGTTTCTCTCACAAAATTCTCTCTGAAAGCTCTCTACATTTCGTAGGTATAAGGATCTATATATAGTGGTGAGTGTTTGGAATGCAAAGAGTCAGTTTTTCCCAAACAGGGTGTTCTGGCGGTTTGGCCTCCGACTGGTCTAAGTAGCGAGTTAACGGCCTAGCCAGCTTGGGACTTTTGTCCTATAGTGCGACAGCTGGCGTGATCCTTCAACTCCCCGCATGCTTGTTACGTGTGCTGTAGTTAACGACTTCTAGTCGCGAGTCACCCACGAGTCCTAGCCATGAGACTCTGCCTCCTTGCACAAACTTGAGCTTCTCTTCACATCTTTTCACACACTACCCTTACAAAAATCCCACCTAAATACAAGGTTACTAATTGCTAAAATACAAGCAAATTTGGCACAGAATAAAGCCAACAAGATGGTTGATTAAATACAACCTTACAAAATTTAATTTAAAACTAATAAAACATGTCTATGACATTCACCATTCTACTAAAAATTCCAACTACACATTTGCACTTCATATTTTAGCATTATAAATTGTTAGGAGCGAAAAAAAAAATGTACCACTTCTTTTGAAAATTGAAGACCTTACAACCATCTTCATCCTTTCATAAATCAAATAAAACAAATACACTATAAAATATAAGGTGTTGAACATTAGATCATGCTTATTTGCTACAAAATTTTTTTTTTTTTTTTTTTTTTGAGAAGGTATTTGCTATAAAACATGTTCATCATACTTCAAATTTCCATGAAATATAAGGTGTTGAACATGTGGAGGCAATGACCTAAATGCACCCGAGGAAGATTCAACACCATTTCCATTATTGCTTGTATGCCCCGTTCTAGCAAGTACCCACAAGTACCCATCCCACCACACCCAGAATGTGTATATATATATATATATATAATTTATTAAAATTTTATTTTGAATACATTAAATTAAAACTCATAAAATATTAAAAAAAAAAAAAAAACAAGTTCTAACATTACAAAACCTTTTTAAAGCATAACAATACACAATTCAAGTAATAAGAAATACAAAACAATTCAAACATAGCAAAAGAACAATTAAAATATATAAACAACGCAAATATTAAAACATAAAAGTATAAATAAAATGATACAATATAAAATTTAAAGTTAGAATGCTAAAAACACATGTATGTCTTATAAAAAAAAAAGCCTATAAAATATATTTTTTAATTATTTAAATATAAGCTGGTCAGGTGCGGGGGAAAATGTTAACACCCATCCCCACCCCATTTTTTATGCAGAGTGAGTAAAACCCGTCCATTAAGGTGAGGTGGGTACCCGCGGGTGTGGGTTTAAATTGTCATCCCTAGTAACAAGCGAGGAAAGTATAAAGGAAAAATTACACTTAACCATCCTAAACAATAACCTAGATTACACTTTGCATCCTAAACTTTTCGAATACACGTTTTGCACCCTAAAATATGACTCTTATTATACTTTGCACCCCGATGTTAAGTTTGGCATTAACTTGGATGGAAATCTTAAGTTTAGGGTGCAAAGTGTAATCAAGAGTATAAATTAGGGTGATAAAAGTAATTTCTTATTTGTTTTTAAGGGATTAAGAAGAGGGGCAATTGGGTATTTTCACATAATGTCATACTTTTTCTTCCAAGTTAACGGCAAACTTCGAGGAGAAAAGTGTTACAATGGTCATAGTTTAGGGTGCAAAATATGTATTTAAAAAGATTATGGTGCAAAGTGTAATCTGAGATATTATTTAGGGTGGTAAAGTGTAATTCCTCCAAGTATAAAACATAGTTGGGGGGGCGGGGGTGGGGGGTGAAGAAGAAGAAGAAAAAGAAGTTATTCTCATGTTTTTCATGCACAAAATGCTTGAGAGTTTAGGGAAAAGAGTTTGAGCTACAATGTTAGCAACATGTTGTAACTATCTTAAAAAAAAAAAAAAAAATTGTTTCTCATAGTCAAAAACATGTATTTCGCGAGATTAATAAATATATTTGTCAAAACAAAATAAACAAGTTCAACAATAAATTCGGCCAATTAATAAATTTAATGGCATTAGAAAAATATATCTAACATATAAAAACTAAAGTGAAATAGCAAGGGAGATAAAATCTTTCTTTATTTTCGAAATCAAACACAAGGAACACATGGTTGGCCAGAAGATTCACACCAGCAAGCATGATTGGCTGCTACAATATGTCTACTTTCTACCATTCTTGCCAATCATGCATCTTCACATTTACAGCCTTTTGTATTTGATACAAGTAAAATCCATCATATTGCACCGTCCAAATGCAATGGTCGCCACCACAATCCTTTTAACCAATGATCGTTAGCAACAAATTCATCAAAACTAGCATTGAAGTTCTTGTACCAAAAAGAACAATAAAATTCTGTAAAGCCTAGTAAGTTGATGTGAAAAGAGAATTCCCATTGTTCATTAGGCTGAAGAGTTCTAATGCCCAAATCATTTTGTGCTGATTGACAATGATAGTTTAGAGTTTCATTGTTGAGGTTGTCCACGATTCGTACATGTTTCTTTTTAAATGAATAAGAACTAATTAGGCTAGAGAATAAGAGAGGGACAAACACAAAACTATAAAACTGGGATATTATCTTTTGTTTCATCTTGCTAGTGCTCAAAAAAGATATTTGATTACACTTGAAATGCATTTCACCTCTACTTTTATAGCCCAAAATTATTGAATTGTACGTATACAAATTCAATGTGACTAACATGTGTGTTTCAATTTTCATTGGAAAATGTGCACCGCCTTACATAAGGTTTACTAAAATTATACTAAACTCCCTTTTAATTTGTCTAAAAAAATTAAATAAAGTGGGATTAAAAAAATATTTAATGTGAGAGTTGAAGCACTTATTACATGGACAATTTATTAATATTTTAGTTAATGTATAGATCTTATATAAAATTCATAAATTTTATGTCCACAATATTTTCACAATACTTTAATAACAAATCCTAAGTGATATTTTATTACAGGTTAATATAGGTGGGCAAAAAAATAATTTTAGTAGTAGGTTCAAATTAAAATCAATAAATAAAAATAATTAATACCTCTTTTTTTTTTAGTATAGAATTATAAATAAACATTAATATATATTAATAATATTATATACCGTTGTACCTAGACAACACCTAGTCTAACACTTGGATTTTTTGAAAACTTTTCTTTGTCATTTCCAAAGCTAACCACAGCTAATAACATGCGACTCAATAAAAATTGAAACTTAAAAGAGTAATAGACCCTTCCATTTCAAATGAAATTCTCAATTCTTTCCTCAAATTTTTGGAAAAAAAAAATTCAAATTCAAGTGCATTAAAAAAAAAAAAAAAATTAAGGGTCAATAAATTATTCTTGCAAGATCCAATATAGCCCCCAAAAAAAAACTATAATGGCATATTTCGTAGATTGTAATGGACACTACAATGCAAAAAAGTGGGTATATAGTAGCATTTGACACATGCCACTAGAAGTCCTAAAAAGCCACCATAGGTTCCTTTGGGCTGTAGTGGCGTTTTCTATAGTGAGTTAACAAAAGACCACTATTGTATTGTAACTATAGACCTATAGCAGCGTTTTACAAAAATGTCATTATAGGTCCATACCCAATAGTGACATTTATAAAACGCTGCTATACGTTAATAGTGGCGTTTGTACAGCTATAATGTAATAATTCCTATGGTTTAACTATTCTATAGTTTGATTGTGTTTTTAATATAGGGAATAGTCATTCATTATGAATAACTATTCTTTAAAATGGGGAATAAATATTCATCTCTAAAAGATTTGTAATAGTTATTTCTTAATAGATGTAATAATCTATAAAACCAATATATTTCCAAAAAAAAAAAAAAAAATTTCTAAATGCACTCAACAACTATAAAAATAATAATTCATCACTCTCTTAAATATAAACATTCTAGGAAATAGTTGTGTGAGTTATTTAGAAGAGAGAGAAAGATGGGTTATTTTTTATGATTTTTTATTTTCATAATTGTTATGTGCATATGGAAAGTTTTTTTATGTAGAAATTATTACACCTTATTAAGGAATAATTATTACAACTCTTTTAAAGAGGAATAATTATACCTTCCTAAAATAGATCTTTTTTATTATTATTATTATTATACAAGATAGAATTCTACTCTAGCCTAATCTAAGTATATATGTGTGTGAAACTCCCTCTTGTAGACTTGAATCATGGCCCTTGCCCCCACACTCCACAAGCACTTATACTTGTGGAGTAACCATCACACCAAGGGTGTGCAGTGGTTTCCTAAAATAGATCTTAAGTTTTACTCTAATGTTATAACTTACAACTCACGACCGAAATTCATGGTTTTCAGACCCGGATTGTTGAAAAAACCAGAGAATGGAGAGGTTCAAGGTTTTAAAGGTCGAACCATTATGATATCAAAATTAATTTAATATTAGTTAAAATGTACATAAATTTATTAAACGTATAAAAATATCGAAATTTACCCCCCACCCCCAAAAATCTAAAGTAATTTAAACAACTATCAAATGAATTTTATTTATTTTTATAAAGTGAATAGAAAATAAAAAAAAATAATAAAAGATTTAAAAAAATTGTGTATATTAATCTTTCAAATAAAAAGCATTTTAATTAAAAGTAAATTCATTTTGAACATAAATTTAGAAATTTCATTTTCACATGTAATGATGTAAAAGCATAATTCTAGTACACAAATAAATTTAGCAAATACTATTAAGTAAATAGCAATAAATTTAAATGCAAAAATATTATTCTTGTAAAATTAAAATAAATAAAATGTAAACTCCATGGAGGACTACTACGTGTGTTTCAATTTTCATTGGAAAAGGTGCACAAGCCTCTCATGAGGTTCACTAAAATTACACCAAACTACCCCTCATTTTGAATTGTACCCAAACTTCCCTAAATTGTCAAAATAAACTACACCCACCACCTATGTATTGTAATGATAATAATTCACTAACATAAACTAAAATATCGTTTAAAATTTTTGCGTATATTTGTTTTTACCCTTCCTCTTCAAATTATCAAATTATGAATGTTCAAAATGGGTATGAAACACCCTTGAACGTTTAGATCCCAAATTACAAATTATCAATTCAAGCTTATTATCAAACAATTAATGTGCGGAACATGAACATAAGCCAAACACAGAATTGATAAATAATCTTAGCCAAATATAAAGATATCCATAGCAGTATATAAATGGCAAAGACAAAGGGAAGGAAGATGTAAACACACGGACAACACATGATTTGTTATCAAAGAGGAAACCAAAGCCCTTGGTGTAAAACCTCTCCGCCGCCCTCCAAGTGGTAAATAATTCACTAAAGAATGTAGTTGGGATACATGAACAGCAGAAGACCTTCCAAGCCTAATCTACTCAATGTACCTAAGCCCTCCAAGCTTCTTGCTCCAACGAGGTTGCGCCGAACTTATTTCTTCTTTAGCTTACCGGATTCCGCTATCAACCATAGCATTAACCAATAGATATTGGTTCCTTCCTAACTGCTTCCCAAAAGCACCAAATAAACCTTCTCACGAATATAGGTATGGTGAGAAAAGGATTTGGCTAAGGACCTCTCAAGGATGTAACAATGGAGAGGAAGAGAGTAGAGGAATTTAAGAAGTCTCTAAAAGAAAGATTGTGGATGAATCAATCTTGTTTTTCTCTAGGATTTCTCTCACAAAATTCTCTCCGGAAGCTCTCTCCATTTGGTGGGTATAAGGGTCTATATATAGTGGTGAGTGTTTGGAATATGAAGAGACAGTTTTTCCCAAACAAGGCTGGTTGGCTGCTTGGCCTCGCGACTGGTCTGAGTCGCGAGTTCCAGCCACGAGTTAACTGCCTGGCCAGCCTGGGACTTTTGTCCTATAATGCACCAGCTGGCATAACGCTTCAACTTCCCGCATGCTTGGCACGTGACTCTCATCTGGCGGCTTGCACCCGCGAGCCACCTGCGAGTTCCAATCGTGAGTCCCTGCTTCTTTGCACATTGAGGAACATTTGTTCACACTCTCTCACACACTACCCTCACAATAATCCCACCTAAATACAGGGTTACTAAATGCTAAAATACAAGCAAATTTGGCACGGAATAAAGCCAACAAGATGGTTGATTAAATTCAACCTTACAATCTCCCCTTTTGGCTATTCCGTGACAAAACCCAACAACAGACTCTAGACTTAACGCGTAAGTTGGGAACAATTGAACAAAACTCACTCACACCTAACTCTAGATTTTGAAAAGCTCTTGAAACATATGAACAAGTATCTCCTGAAACACAATAACATAGCAATATCATTGTATGCAAAAAAATTTGAAATGCATATGGAGTAAGCATAATATGATCAAGCAAAAATGGACTTAAACAATAAAGCAATAAATCATGGCTTGACCCAAAACATGCAATCACTATACAATAGTGATCACAATGCTCATTCACACAAGGAATGAACATCCGGACATACAAGCTAATAAGCTTATATGCAAAGTATCATTTGCATGTCCAACACTCAACCAATGCATACAAACATATATGCATCTAGGAACAATCCTACAAGGGCACAAGAGTGATGTACTTAAGAAAATGCATAACATTAACAAGTACTAAAGCCACAAAGCATAAAGGCTGCATAAGCATGGTACAAACCATAAAAGCCTACAAAACGCATGGAACCAAACCTTAAAAGCTTACAAAAAAAACAGGGGTACAAAATAACCATGCAGAAACAACTAACTGAATAACATCATTAATATATAAATAAATATCACCAAAGTTTCAAAACCATCCAAGAGTTATGAGTTTAAGCCAAACAAAGACTAAAACCACAATGTATTAGACCTATAATAACAGCAGTTATCAAAAACTATAAACAAAACAGCATATGATTGTGAAAAATTATGAATGCTCCCCCTCAAAGAAGCACTCCCTCTCAAGTGCTGCCCAAAAATTCTCCCCATTTTTGACTAGAATGGCCAAAGGGTCACTGCTCCTTGTTGGTGTAGATACTGTCAAACTTTACTGAAAGTGCATCAAGCTAATCTTACATTGCTGTCATCCTTTCAGTATGCTGATTTTGAACCTCTCTAAGTCCATCAAGCCTCTCCAGGATGATCTGAAAAGCATCAGGAGGTACAGCTGATGAAGTAGAAGCCCTGCTCCTCTTGGCTCTGCTTCTTGGTGTGGAAGACTATCCTGCAGCCTCAACTTCAGTCTCCATTGGATCACCTTCTTCTTGATCGGCCCCTTCCTTATCTACATCACCCGGAAGACGTGCTTGAATCCTTGTGATGGTTTGCTTGTTAATAGCTAAAGGTGTAGGCATTAGATTGATATCTTGAGGAATTGGAACCCCTTTTGCTCTGAAAATCCGCATGATAAGACTAGGAAAAACCAGCTTTGTTCATGAAGTTGTTCTGGACTCATCCATTAGTGTTGAGACATCTCCCTTCTTTAACTCCACCAATCCGAGCCTGGACAATATCTAAAGACAACATCCTGTCTTTGTAATTGATGAACTCATACTCCTCTAAACCCTCAAGACCAAGTATCTCATCAATGTCATGTGCATCTAAGGTGAACTCATGTCCTCTTACCCAACAATCTAGCTCATCCTCTCCAATCTTAACATTAGAGTAAAAATCTCTTATCAGAGGCTCACACACTATAGGTAAATCACTGAATAGCGTTTCCCAGCCTCTGCCCTCAAAGCAACCTGGAATAAAGGTGTCCATCAAATTCCTTAAATCCACAAACCTTTCCTGAATGATGGTTCCCTTCATGAAAGAATCTTTATATCTCTCAAAGTGTTGAACAGATCTAAAATGGTTAGGGTCCATTTTCAATCTTTTGTCAGCCTTTTTAGAAGGAGTCTTCTTCTGTGTAGGTGTGGGAGCCATTTGTAAGCAAGCAGAAGAGGCCACAACAAGAGCAAAACACAATATGTGGAAATGCACACATATTAGTAACAAGTTAGTTACAAAGAAAGTAACAGAGTGTCAAGACAGGACATAGACCAAGTACAGTTGATAACCAAAAATGGATAGATCAAATTAGAACTTCATCAATTCAAACAAGTTCATTCTATATAGATGCAGACAGGAGTAAGCATTAAATAACTATACATGGACAGTGTAGACCACATTCAGACAGATGAGATCATATGTCAATGAAACATGACATAATGAAAATGAAATGTGCAAGATAAACCCCAAGGTAGCAGCACACACATGATATGGTAACTCAAAATCAAAGCAATGCTAGTCTCACAATCTGAAAAATCCAAAACCACATTCAGAGTAAACACAGAAAACCCTAAACCCTTATACTCAATGGGTATGAAAACTAACGAATATCAAAGCTCAAACCAAGACAGGCATAAAGGTATTAAAACATGATATCAAAAATATTCATTAACAAAAGAAAGCAGCCCCAATCAATCAAACCTAACAATTTAAGCACAACCCATGTTCGAACCCCTCAAATCTCAAATCAACAGCACAACTCACAGATTTAAGAAAATAACAAGTATAACATGTAATATGAAGTGAGTAAGAGAGAACCCATACCTTTTCTTTGAAGATTTGAGAAGAAATGATGCAAAAATAGAGGTTTTTCAACTAGTGTCACGGTGAGTTTCAAAGAGTGAAATGGGGAAGACAATGAACAGTCACAAAAGTACGAGGGAAAAACTGAAAAGTTTTTGAAAACTGACTTTAAAATGCAAAACACGCATTTTTCGCGACTGGGTTAAGCCACGTGCAAGTCGCCAGGTCCCGCTAAAACACTCAAAAGAGAAAAGTTTGAAAATTTTTTCTAAGTGTTTTTTGCAACTGGAAGGTCTACCCGCGAAGGAGTCGCGAGCTGAACTGTGAAAATCTCTGTGTACCCCTCGCGATTGGACCTTTCACCCGCGAACAAGTAGCCAAAACTGACCCGTGAGCATGCGACTGGGGCATGCGATTGGATTGACCCGCGACTGGGGCATGCGATTGGATTGACCCGCGACATGGCAAAATTGTTTTTGAAATTTTGACATTTTTGTAAAAATAAAATACTTTCCAAAAACAGCTGAAACACTCAAAAAATCTTGTTATGTTTGATCAAACAAAGATTGAGCATGTGAAAAACACATTTAATCAAGTACAATCACACAAATGAATATGGCATTCATTGAACATAGACTTGTGTGTTGTGTATGGGTATCAAAAATGAGATAGTCCTTAGTCCAATGTGAAACTTCAATGATCAATTCAATCAAGGCATACACAACTAGCACTAGATAATATGACCTATCTCAATTATAGAAACATACATATATGACTTCCCACATAAACTTGATTACAATTCTTTGAAGCTTTTCATTTGGCTCCATATACATCATATCATTTGCAATTTTTGAATAAACATCTCATTATGAGATTGATGCCTGAAATTTTTGATATTTCAATTGATGAGTTAGCCTTTGGCTTATTGGGCATCATACATTTATTTTTGGTCGCTTTCCCTTTTTCCTAGTCAAATACTAGTATGTGCGACAGGCTTTTGCAGCTCAATATCTCTTTTCATTTGGAGATTTACATTTGGTAAGCTCTTTTAAGCAAAAAAATAAATAAATAAATAAATAGTAGGAAGATATATAAGCATGAGTCTATGCATGTCTCAAGATCAACAAAACCATTCACTAATCATTCATGACAAGTTTGAAGATCTATTTACAACAAGCACATAGATTTCAAAATTTCTCCCACAATAATATGCATGCATAGGAAACAAGCTAAGCTCGTAAATGCACAAAGCCATTAGTACAAAGGTATAAGGCAAAACATGCTTTGAGACAAAACTCAATAAATTTGATCAAACTTTTTGGATTTTCTACTTTTTATATGTTTTTGGATTTTTGACACAAAAACAGTTAAGGTTGATCAAAAACAAAACAGCAATGTAAAAGACATTTTAAACAAAAACACACAAACAAAATTTTCAACTCAAACTCGCAAGAAGCAAACAACCAAGCATATACACAAAATATGGGATGTATTAATGCATGGACATGTTGTAATGCTTATGCATGAGTACCCTTCGTCACCCATACATCACATGTGCTTGGGGTGATAACCTTGACGGATTGGGTATGAGAGTTAGGACTTTCAAACTTTCGTGTGAAGCTTTCCAGGCAATTAGTAAAAGCACCGATCATCTTCATTACGTCCATCATTTCAGGATCATTGTTTTAACTTCTCGATTGCTCACCACCCCAAGACCTCTTGTCATTTCTTCTTCCTCGTGATTGAGGTGCGCTTGCATTGTTCAATACTCTCAGCTTTTAGCAGTTGGGTCTGGTATATACTTGCAATCCGCAATAATGACAAACATAGTTCGTTCCATGACCCCGTTGTGATCTTGGGAAAGATCTTCCTCTAGCTTCAAATCTAGCTTCTGATTAATTACAGGACTTATTAACCACCCGTTGATCAACCACCCTCTTCTTCTTCTCAACCTTAACTTTCTCAAGAATAGACTCTTCTACAACCGTCTCTTTGGCCTTTACAAATTTCACTACTCCCTCCGGTATATCCCAACCCGGACATATCTGAGAAATGTTTTTGAGATGAAATAACATCTTCCAACTTCTTGGATGAGACCCTTTCTATCTTGGCTTGTGCCTACACTACTTCTTGCTCAAGAAATCTTACTTTGGTATAACCTTTAGATAGCTCACCATTTAGTGTCTCAATTTCACACTTTGCCTCCTTATATCTGACCAGGAAACACCGGTAATCCTCCTCAGCTTTCTTCATCTTCTTCACAGCCGCCTTTGCCACCTTTGTATACTTTCCCGATCTCTCAAGAAGTAAGGTGTAATTCTATTGAAGACTAGCTGTATTTTTATCCTCTTCAACACCTGATTCCTCAACAATCCCTAAGGATTCTTCATCGCTGTGTTCTCCAAGTTCTTGTACAAGTTGATTCAGGTCCTCCGAGGACTCAACATGCTCAATAGCCATAAATGCGGAGTAGTTTCCTTCTCCATCACAGCTGTCCTCAGAGTTAGAATTTGATGAGTCCAAGTCACTTAGTGTAATGGCATAGAACTTGCCCTTCGACTTCAAATAGTTGCGACATTCCTTTTTGAAGTGTTCGTGTCCATTACACTCGAAGCATGTAATTCCTTGTGAAGATTGGGACTCTCTACCATCTTTTCTTCGGAATTCTTTCTTCTCTTTCCCGGAACTTTGAAATTTTCCTTTGTCATCGAATTTCCCACCATTCTTAAGTTTCAAGAATTTCCGGAAGTTCTTTACAAGGTACGCCACATCTTTGTCTACTGCATCCTCATTCGAAGAGTCATGAGACACTACTCTCTCATCAATTGTTTTAAGAGCAAGGGATTTGCTTTTCTTTTGTGTGGGCAGGGGCAACTCGTACGTCTATAGTGAACCAACCAGCTCTTAAACCTTAATGTCGTCAAGATCCTTACTCTCTTCAATAGCTGTTACTTTGGCATGGAAACTTTCTTGTAGTGATCGAAGGATCTTCTTTACTATTCTCGAGTCTTCCATCTTTTCCCCCAAATTGAATTTACCAATAACCACTTCGTTCAACTTACTATAAAACGAATCAAAAGATTCATCCTCACTCATCTTTAGCTCCTCAAAATGAGTGGTCAACATCTGAAGTTTGGTGTCCTTCACTTTCTTAGTTCCTTCATAAGTTGTCTCTAGAATCTCCCATGCTTCCTTAGCAATGGTAATATGTGAAATCCTGTGAAATTCTTCCGGAGAGGCACCATAGAAAATAGTATTCAAGGATTTGCTATTTGCATTAGCCGCCACGAGAGCAGCCTTATCCCAAGTGGATTTGACAGCCTCCGGTCTTGTCCAACCTACTTCAACTGCATCCCACACAGCATCATCAATAGAACACAAAAACGCCCTCATACGGACTTTCCAAAATGCAAAATTATTACCATAAAAAAATGGTGGTACATTAAGAGATTGAGACCTATCCATCTCAAAGGGGGTCAGGGATCACACTTAGGTATTTAAACCACAACGAGTGTACCCACTCTGATACCAATTGAATGTTCAAAATGGGTATGAAACACCCTTGAACGTTTAGACCCCAAATTACAAATTATCAATTCAAGCTTATTATCAAATGATTAATGTGCAGAACATGAACATAAGCCAAACATAGAATTGACAAATAATCTAAGCCAAATATAAACACATCCACAGCAGTAAATAAATGACAAAGATAAAGGGAAGGAAGATGCAAACACACAGACAACACACGATGTGTTATCAAAGAGGAAACTGAAGCCCTCAACGTAAAACCTCTCCACCGCCCTCCAAGCGTTAAATAATCCACTAAAGAATGTAGTTGGGATACATGAATAGCAGAAGACCCTCCAAGCCTAATCTACCCAATGTACCTAAGCCCTCCAAGCTTCTTGCTCCAACGAGGTTGCGCTGAACCTATTTCTTCTTTAACTTACCGGATTCTGCTATCAACCATAACATCAACCAATAGACATTGGTTCCTTCCTAACTACTTCTCAAAACCACCAAATAAACCTTCTCACAGATATGGGTATGAGGAGAAAAGAATTTGGCTTAGGACCTCTCAAGGATGTAACAATGGAGAGGAAAAGAGTAGAGGAATTTAAGAAGTCTCTAAGGTAAAGATTGTGAATCAATCTTGTTTTCCTCTATGGTTTCTCTCACAAAATTCTCTCCGAAAACTCTCTCCATTTGGTAGGTATAAGGGTCTATATATAGTGGTGAGTGTTTGGAATACGAAGAGACAGTTTTTCCCAAACAAGGCTGATTGACGGCTTGGCCTCGCGACTGGTCTGAGTTGCGAGTTCCAACCGCAAGTTAACTACCTTGCCAGCCTAGGACTTTTGTCTTGTAGT
Organism: Quercus gilva; assembly: GCA_023621385.1. Lineage (NCBI taxonomy): Eukaryota > Viridiplantae > Streptophyta > Magnoliopsida > Fagales > Fagaceae > Quercus > Quercus gilva. The sequence continues at coordinate 56,257,201 of CM042477.1, read as the reverse complement.
GCACTAGGCATAACGCTTCAACTTCCCGCATGCTTGGTACATGACTCTCATCTGGCGGCTTGCACTCGCAAGCCGCCTACGAGTTCCAGTCGCGAGTCCCTGCTTCTTTGCACATTGAGGAACATTTTTTCACACTTTCTCACACACTACCTTATAATAATCCCACCTAAATACAGGGTTACTAAATGCTAAAATACAAACAAATTTGGCATGGAATAAAGCCAACAAGATGGTTGATTAAATTCAACCTTACAATATATATATATATATATATATTTCCAAATTCAAGTGCATTAACAAACAAAAATAAAGAGTCAAGAAATTCTTCTTGCAAGATCCAATATAGCTCGAAAAAGAAATATAATGGCATGTTTGGTAGATTGTAATAGGTACAATAATGTAATAATTCCTATAGTTTAGCTATTCTTTAGTTTGATTGTGTTTTTATTATTGGGAATAGCCATTCATTATGAATAACTATTCTTTAAAATGAGGAATAAATATTCATCTTTAAAATATTTGTAATAGTTATATCTTAATAGATGTAATAATCTATAAAATCAATATATTTCCAAATAAAATAAAATTTCTAAATGCACATAACAATAAAAATAGACTTTCTATATGCACATAAAAAAAAATCATCAAAAAATAATTCATCACTCTCTCAAATATAAACTTTCTAGGAAATATAGTTATATGAGTAAGATATTTACTAAAATAGATCTTTCTTTTTCTTTTAGAAGGGAGAGAGAGTGAGAGAGAGAGATTAGTTATTTTTATAAATTTTTTTTTATTTTTATAATTGCTATGTGCATATGGAAAGTTTTCTTATATAGAAATATATTAATTTAAGAAATTATTACACTTATTAAGGAATAACTATTACAAATCTCCAGGTGTGAGCTTCACACACATATACACTAAATTATGCTAGAGTAGAATTTCTATCTTGTATATAAAAAAAAAAAAAAAAAAAAAGAATAATTATTCCTTCCTAAAATAGATCTTAAGTTTTATTCTAATGTTACAAATTACAACTCACAACCAAACTTCATAATTTTCAAACTCAGACTGTTCAAAGAACCAGAAAAGGGAGAGGTTCAAGATTTTTAAGGTTGAATCGTTATGATGTCAAAATTAATTTAATATTAGTTAAAATATAAATTAATTTATTAAATGTATAAAAATATGGAAATTTACCCCTTCCCAAAAAAAAAAAATTTTGAAAGCAATTTAAACAACTTTCAAATGAATTTTCATTATTCTTATAAAGTGAATAGAAAATAATAAAATATAAAAAAGGTTTAAAAAATTTTGTATATTAATCTTTCAAATAAAAAACATTTTAACTAAAAACAAAATATTTTTAACATAAATTTCAAAATTTCATATTCACATGTAATGATGTAAAAGCATAATTCTAGAACACAAATAAATTTAGCAAATACTATTAAGTAAATAGTAATAAAATTAAATGCAAAAATATTATTTTTGTAAAATTAAAATAAATAAAATATAAATTTCATAGATTACACAAGGAAGACATTCAATTCAGTGGTTAATGTATTTTTATGTACCTGATGGCATGACCAAACTACCATTTTTTGTTGTAACTCTAATTTAGTGTGCTATACCAGATACATGCATTTTTACATACCTGATGGCATGATCAAATTACCATTTTTGTCGTAACTTTCATTTAGTGTTCCAAATGTGCCGTTGTTAGGAATGCTATAAGCATATGGATAATGATTGTTATATTGAGATTTAGTTAGTTAGTTAGTTACAATTCCAAGCATGTTAATCACATTTAGCATATGTTGGAATTATTAATGCACAAGTTGGAATTATTAATGCACATGGGGAATAATATAACCAATAGAATGAGGCCATGTGGGCCAATAAGATTAGAGTTAGTCTCCTATAAATATATGATTGTAATCCAATAAATCAATAAAGAATAAACCAATTTGTTAGTGCATTAGTGCATCTCTCTATCTCTTTCTCTTAATCTCTCTCTTTCTCTATGGAGGGTAATTATCTCGAATTAAGTCAATTTCCCTATAATCCCCATCCATTCCCCTATAATTCTCATCAATCTCCATTAGGAACCACCAGGTTCCTAACAAATGGTATCAGAGCCATTGATCTTGAGACGGGTGAATATGACCGACAAGAAATCTTGAAAATGGTGAAAGAAGTTTTGGAAAAGGTTAAGGCCTTGACAGAATCTAACGAGGCTATTTCAAAGAAATTCAAGGCCTTGGCTGAATCTAACAAGGCCATGAATGAAGAGCTCTCAAGATTGCAAAAGGATCTTGAGAACATGACGGAAGAGGACTTACAATCTCTTGATTCTATGGAATTCGAAGAACAAATCAAATTCCAAGAATCTATTACTGTTGTTGTAAGCCAGGATGTTAATTTTTGTGTCAAAGGAGATGATGATATACATGAAGACGCAACCCTTGAAGTTTAGTCCGAAGAACCAATAATGAAGAAAATGATGATTTTTCAAGAACCAATTCTTGATGCGCCAATGGAGGCTTCCATTCAAGATTCTATGATTCAAGAATTGGCAATCCAAGTGTCAATGATCCAAGAATCCAAGATACAAGTTCCAACAATTTTAATGGTTCTAGAATCAAATGAAGTTTTGAGGATACAAGAACATTCCAAGGTTCAAAGAAATAATGAGACCTTGAAAATTGAAGAACCATTGAAGGCTCAAGAATTCGAGCAAAGTTTAAAGATCTACAAAGAAGAAACCTTCATGTGCACGAGACCGCTTGTCAAAGAGAAATGCATGAATATGGTGATCAAAATGTCACTACGGTATTGGTCCATTGGAAGATCTCCTTTGATGAAGATGCTATTTCACAACACCTTATGGGCAAGGTGTTTTCAAGAGGAGGGAAATGTTAGGAATGCTATAAGCATATGGATAATGATTGTTGTATTGAGATTTAGTTATTTAGTTAGTTACAATTCCAAGCATGTTAATCACATTTAGCACATGTTGGAATTATTAATGCACATGGGGAATAATAGAACCAATAGAATGAGGCCATGTGGGCCAATGAGATTAGAGCTAGTCTCCTATAAATACGTGATTGTAATCCAATAAATCAATGAAGAATAAACCAATTTGTTAGCACATTAGTGCATCTCTCTATCTCTTTCTCTTAATCTCTCTCTTTCTCTATGGAGTGTGACTACCTCGAATTAAGTCAATTTTCCTACAATCCTCATCCATTCCCCTATAATTCCCATCAATCTCCATTAGGAACCATCGAGTTCCTAACAGCCGTGAGGTGAGATTTCTTGAAAATTATAGGGAAGAATGTTCATATTTTTAGACAATGATTTTGGCACCAACCAAACATCCATATCGATCCTTACCAACTCTCCCTTGTGCCTAGCGATCCACTATTAGTCCAATTAATATTTTTTCCACTTCTTTAATTTCATATTTACTTTATATTCATTTGAATGTAAACAATAAGCTACAAAATGGAGGGATATTTTTCAAATTTCTCCCTTTCTATTGAGTATGAAAGATTACAATTCGGGGCATTTCCTTGAACATGTCCCTTCATTAGTTTTTGTAAACAAACGGTTGCAACTTTGTGAACTATGTGAATGCTTCTTGTAGTTAGGTGGGTAGCTCCACATTAGGCTAAATTTCACTTAGAGGGAAAAAAGTCATTAAGTCACACCATAAGGTTTTTGGATGATATTCCTAAGAATAATGTAATTTCTTGATTAAAAAAAATCTTATATTTTTTTATGGTGTATTTTGGATCTTGCAATATTAATTTCCTGACTTTTTCTTATTTTGGTTTTTTTATTATTGAATTTTGATTAAAAATTTTCTCTTTTCACTTTTTAACTTATTACTTTTTTTTAGAAGAAATTGGGAAGAAACTGCCACTAGAGAGCATCAAGACCATGTTATGTCCACCACAAAGGCTCAGACTCGGCTGATGTTGCTTTTTTGAATAAATACAAAACCCTAATTATTATTATTATCTGCTAATACCGTATTTTTTCTGGCCTAAATTAGCTTACCAAAATACCGATTTAAGCCCTAAAAAGTAAAAACCAGGGGCAGAACTAGGTGGGGCCTAGACCCCCCTAGTCTTAAGGAAAAATTTTTTTTACATATAGGTATAATTTTTATAAATTTATATTTGGCCTCCTCTTTCAAAAATTTTGGGCCCCCTCCTCTACAATTTTACATTAATTTTATTGTAATAGCATTTGCATTATTTGTAAAATAGCATAAGACCCCAAATTTGTCCCCTCAACTTCAAAATACACCTACATCAGTCTATGTATCATTGTGCAAAAATACATTTGTGCTACAGTAATTATCTAAATTTACACAATTACTGTTGCATTAATTCATTTTTGAAAATTTACACAATTACTGTAGCACAAATGTATTTTTGTACAATGATACATAAACTGATGTAGGTGTATTTTAAGGTCATTGATTGGACAAATTTACAGAATTACTATAACTATACAAATAAATGTTTTTGAAATTATTTAGATTGAAGGCAATGGTTTTTGGTTGAGGAAGAGAGAGATGATTTGAGCTAATAATAACAAATTGATAAGAAAATAGTATTCTGATGTAATGTAGTGTAAAATAAATAATCTAATATGAAGTATTTTTAAAAGTGAGTATATGTAAAATAAAATAAAAAGTAGGTTATTATGCTAAAATAGACAACAAAATTTGCATGAGCTGATGCAAATGTTCTAATGTAGTAAGAAACAATGGTGTTTTCTGTCTTTGTTTTTGTTAGTAGATGATTACATTATAATGTATTACAAAACAATAATTTTATGTATTTGTCTTTGTTGATAGTTGTTAATAATAAATAGATGCTTATTTGAAATTTTATGATTTTTTTTACTTATACTCCGGCCCTTCTTAGCTCAAAATCCTAAGTTTGTTCCCGGCAAAAGCCTTAACTCGAAATTCTAGGTCTGTCTCTAACAATAATTTTCAAAACATTGACTTTTTTATCCGACTGTCCAATCAAGGTAAATTTTTAATCATCTTAAAGATTATGAAATTCCCTTCGAAGCGACAATTCACAAACCAAAATCAGAGTTAAAACAGAGGAAAAAAAAATTACCAAAACTCTAAATTAATGTATTATTTTTGGCGAAAATACACTTTTGGTCTCTATATTTTGGGCCAATTTATATTTTGGTCCTTAATTTTTTGAAACACCTACTTTAGTCCCTAAAAATTGAAAATCATTACCATTTGAGTCTCCGTCATCATCTCAGTAATAGAAATATCCTATATGGCAGATGAAGTGCAATACTATCGTTCTATATGCTAATGTGGCCATTAAAATAATATTTTAAAAAAATTATTTGGCATTTTTAAAATGCCACATCAGTAGTATAAAAAACCACATTAGATAAATTAAGGGTAAATTACAAATTACACCCCTGAAATTTGGGGTTGATTGGATTTTACACCCCAAAGCTTGGTTCCGTTAGTAATTCACCCTCCACGGTTAGTTTTTGTTGTTAAGTGACACATTATCATGCTGATGTGTCTTATTTTTGTCAAATCAGTCCCGCAACTACATTGTTTTAGTGATGACTAAGTGAAGAGCTAGCACAATCAAAACTACATAGTTTCATGCGTAAACTTAAAACACAAAGGTCTACCTTAAATGACATTGTTTTAGGCAAAAAATATTAATAAAAAAAAGAACCATGAAGAAGGCCCACAAACCTAGACCCCACGAACCCAAACCCCTAGGCAATGGCATTTAAACATTATATTTTGTACCCCTTACAACTCGGGCCCCCACTCCCCAATGATGTTGGAATTCTAAAGCCCAAGATTGGTTTAGGGCCTAATCAAATTGAAATTAACTTGAGGAAAGTATTTTTGGAAAATATAACTTTTTATGAATTAAATAAGCTTTTTTTAGAAAATAAAGACTACGGAAACCCTAGGGCATGTGTATGCATACACCCGTATGCGCACGCATGCTTAAGCTCTACATACACATGCTTCATGCATACGTACGCATACACGAGCATGCGTACACATGTTAAAGTTCCAAAAACTATGAAAGACAAGTTTTTTGCATTAAAGTTTAAGTTTTGGAATGAATCCCACATCATTAGGGAGCCATTCCAAACCCCCATTTTCGAACTATAAAAGGCCATACATAGTAGCTTTTCAAAACACAAAGAAAATCCAAAGGGAAAACATCATATTCACTAGGAATAGTGAATCAAAGAGGGAGTTTTTCATAAAACATCCTCAAGTCAATATTTTTTTTATTGAGGGCCTTTTGGTCTTGATCTTTGAGTTTCAAATTTATTAATCATCTTTTGTTTGATTGTGAACAGATTGACTAAGGGGGACAGTCAAAATCAAGCTAAAGAGCTTTGTTGCTTTGAGGTATAAGTTCTAGTCTTTTTTCTTTTTCTTTTTCTGTTTTGATCTTCTTTTCCCTTGTTCTGTTTGTTATATATGTTTAACATGCTTTCTTTAGTTTAGGTTTTCCTTGCTTTATTGTTTTATGTGTGTTAGGTTGTTAGTTTAAATTTTCTGCTCTGTTTTGTGTTCTTGTTTTCTGATTTAGGGTTTAGGGTATGTATGCGTACACATGCTTATTGCATGCACACACATACTCGAAGTATGCATACACATACAACTGGGCTGCGTATGCAGACCCTATGTATACGCACATATACTCATGCCCATAAACCTTAATTCAAATCTTTTTTATTATGTTTCTTTATTTCTCTTTTGTAATATGCCTCAGCTTTTTTCTATTTTATGCTTTTGAGTCTATGCTTCCTTGCTTTTGTCTTGGTTGCTCTTCACATGCTAGATTAGGGTTTCTTTTTAATTAATTCTTTGATATGCTATGAATATGCATACAATATGACCATGCATTGATGCATCAGTGCTGTGGTGCAGTGAGGTAAGTCATGCATTCATATGAACATGCATTTGTGTGGGAATATGCCTTTGATGATAAGTATGAACATGCTTGGTTAAATGTTTAGATACCCAATACATGCTCATTTGATGCCATGTCTATGTTTTTGCCTTATGGATGATATATACTTATTTGCTTGCTGCCTTGGATGTGTTTTGATATGATATGCATGATAGATGTATGTTAGGGTTTAGGGATGAAATACCATGTTGTTTGCTTAGATGAATGCTAATGTGTGTGTGAGTCTAGAATAACAATGTTGAATATGCCTTTAACAATATTAAGACGTAAGACACAATGAGTGGAAGTCGACCCACGTCTCGGGTGGGGTTGGGCGCCTAACACCTTCCCATCCCCATACCTAAATTCCGGACATGTACTCTGGTAAAGATCAGTCATTCCACAAGGGCACTATATTTATGGTTCCTAGGTCTAATCTAGGTGGCAATTCCATTTCTTTTCTCCGCCCCGACCCACTCGGTTGAGGTGTACTCCCCCTCCCATTGCGCCCACATGGCGGCTCTAGAAATTTTGTTTAGATGGTCATTAAGAAATTTAATTTTAAAAAAAAAAATTGATAAAAAGAGAACTTGAATATATTAAGTTATCAACAAAAAAAAAAATTACAATTTCCTTTTATAAGTTCTCAAAATTCGAATTGTTACGTTTTTTTTTTTTTTTTTTTTTTTTTTTTTGAGATAAACGACAACATACTTGTTTTATTGTTACTCCACAGCTTGAAAATCAGTACATACAAAAATTTCAATGTCAGATGGAACAGACTCCATCCAAGCAGAAAAAGGAAAAGATAATCTTGCTCTTTGGGCTAAAGCATGTGCCACCGCATTACTTTGCGTTACAACATGAGCGAAAGAAAAACTCTGCATGGCGCTAACATGAAATAAAATGTCTCTAAACAAATGCCCGAGAGATGAAAAGTGCATGCCACCCCTTGCAACCCTTTGATAACTGTTTCCGATTCACCTTCAAAGTGGGACTGTTGTAACTTGATTTCCTTTGCGAAGAGCACAACACACCTTGCTGCCAACAACTCTAAACACTCCACAGAATGGGGTTTTTTTTTTTTTTTTTTTTTTTAATTTTTTCTGCCATTGCAGTCACAACCAGAATTCCTGAATCTCGTACTATAATGCCCACGCTAGCTTCGTCGCATTCGTTAAACATAGCGCCATCAAAATTTATTTTATATTCAACACCTTAGTGCTGCCAGATTGTTTATGACAGAAGCGAAACAACCGCAGAAAATTGCAAACCACCTCTCTAATGCCACTGAGTGGAACCGATTTTTCTTGCAATCTCAACTTATTTCTATGTGCCTATTTGAACAAAGCCGTTATTGCAAAAACTTCACGAACTCTCGGTTTCGACAAAATTTTAGCCACCAAATCTTGAAATGACCCTTGTGATGCTTCAAATTGATTTACCCAGTTAAAGTCTATATCCCATACATGTTTTAACGCTTCACAACCCCGCAATGCATGGTGCGTGTCTTCATTAGCTCAGCCACACAGATGATAGACCGGATCAAACAACATTCTCAACCCCACAAAATTTCAAATTGTTACATGATAGTTTATTATAAGTATTTATTGCCAATGTGGGTAGCAATAACAATTTTATTTAGTTAAGTTTGTCTAACATTTTTATTTTTATGCAGTTGTTATTATCTATTTGTCATTTGTTTTATAAAAATATTTTAAACAAAATTAATAAACTCAACCCATCTCATTCATACACAAAATACATGTCTACTTAACTAATCAAATGCTTGAACAATCACTAACTTTACAATTTTTTTCCTTGAATTTTTTTTTTACTTTATAACAAAAAGTTATTATAACAAGATAACAATATATGCATATGTAACAAACCCTCTCTATTTCCTAATTATTAAATTATATAAAGTTATATTATATTTATACTATACACACAAACATCCATATACATCATTATTCGCACAAAAAGTAATGCACATAGTCAATATTAAACACACTCACACACATATAATATAAATTTATAATAATTAAAGTGGGACACTTACAATTCACAAACACTTACTCTTACTCTTAGAGTCGAAAATACTTGTCATAAGGATGTATAAGATTTAATTCAGGGTGTGAAAAATTTTTTAAGAATAAATTAAAGTATTAAACTAACAAAAAAAAAATATTATACGTGTGTAAAAAAAAAAAAAGTTGAAGTCAGGGGGTTCATTTGAACCCCCTAAACAAAGTGTAGCACCGCCCCTACCCCTCGGCTTGTGTGAACCCAGACAAACTATCAGCTCGCCCCATGAACCTAGACTTCATTTCCATCTTCGAAGGCTCCAAGCGGCAACGACGTCAATAGTGAGCTACTCTTCTCTTTCTCTCTCTTTTCTAATTTGGCTTTTGTAGTCTTAGTTTTTTGGGGGTTTTGTAAAAAAATTTGGGTGATGGAATTGTTGCTATAACTCTCTATGTGTATGATTTAAACTCACTTGCTTCTCTATTAGAACTGTGTGTGTGTGTGTGTGTGTGTGTGTTTATGGTGAAGTTCATTTCTCTTTTTTTCTTTTTTCTTTTTTCTTTTTTTCTTTTTCCTTTTTTTTTTCTTTTTTTTTTTTTTTTTTGTTGTATCACTTTGAACGTTGTTAATTCGAACCAATTTTTTAATGATTTTTGTAGTAGTTTGTTGTCAATGGTTTATAAATATAATTGTTTGTATTTTGTCAAAGATATTGGGCTTTTGCCCTTATTTTGCAAAAAAAAAAAAAAAAAAAAAAAAAAAAAGGCAATATGTCCCTGTTTTCAAACTATTTAGGTTCATGTAATCAAGTTACTTGTAAAAGTCGGTTTATATAAGGAACTCGACTGTACTACAATCGGGTTACAAGTAACTCGGTTTCTATAAGGTCGAGTTTCTATAACTTTTTTTCCACGTTGGATTGCCACCGTGGCTTTTCCACAATAAAATATTCCAGTTGGACTATTCAAAACTCGGCAATATGAAAATCGAGTTATATGCAAAATAAAATCAAATTTTGATTGTAATGTCTCGAAAATACTTTGTCTCCCTTAGTCTAATCAGTAGCCACCTCTGTCTCCCTTAGTCCATTCTGTACACCCTCTCCAAGTGCAATCCATCTTTAAGTTGTCTTCCCGTAGACTTAAACTCCACCTAAACCCTAACCTGACCGTGACCTGCAACTCTCACCATAAACCTCACCTGTAACTCTTACCATTAAGCTTTGAAATCAGAGTTAAAGGATTAGAAATGCGTTAAGGTAATTTCTAAAATCTGAGTTAAATTTTTTTTGCGCTTGCATATAATCTGAGTTAAGTTTGGCTTGTGCAATCTAATTTAAGTTTGGGTTGTGCATGTACTCTGATTTGAGTTTGGCTTCTTGAGGCTAAAGAGTTCTAAATTATTCTCTGTTAGATTTTGCCTAATTTGCATTGATTTGAGTTTGCCTGAAATTCCTAATTTGCATTGATTTCATTTTTCTTCATGATATTGTGATATTATGTCATAGTATTTTGTCGTAGTGGAAGGCATTCAGTAGTAACAGGCACAATAAAAATGTTTGCTACATTACATGAGTCATCCCACAGCATTATGTGGGACATTCTGCAATGTATAGGCTTGTGAGCACTTATTCTCACAGGTCCTTATGGACGAAATTTGTAGTAAAATGATAGGCCACAAACTGAATGACCCCTTGTGATTTAAACTAATTAATTAATTTAGCCAAGTTATTAATTAATCAATTTAACATGTAAATACGTGGCAGCACAAACAAATCACCGAATAACTAAATATGCAGCGGAAAATAAATGACACGGTGATTTGTTCACGAATGGGGAAAAACCCTAACGGCAAAAACCCCACCGGGTGATTTTCAGGTCACCACTCCCGAAACTCCACTATTATCAAATCAAGCAGTTACAAATAAGGAATCCCAAGTACCTTACCAACCTACAGTTGAACTCTTACCCCAATACCCAATCGGACTTGATCTGTAGTGACAGTTTCCCCTTTTTATGCACGGCTCCCAAGTACGTGACTAACTAGATGCGCGGATCCCAGTACGCGACTTCAAACACCAACTTTAGGAAGAGAGGTTGGCTGCAAAGTTCTTCAGATCATCCTATGCAATGAAGATCAGGAAGATGCTTGGTCACAAAACCCTACGGTGCAAAGTACACAGCAACTTCTTGAAGAAGATGAACTAGGTCAAGAACTTCGTCTTAGATCACAATTTGCTTGAACAAGGATTGCTCAATGCTTATGCAACTTGTGTCTATTTTGACGGCTCTTAAAATACTCCTTAAATATGTTTAGGGTTAGAAGAAAAGAAAGCCCAAAAACACATTCACGGATCCCAAGAAAATCAGATTGGAATTCTGACTTTTTAATTCTCGACAGATAGCAGGTGTCGAGGTAGCTATCGAGCAGGTGTCGAGCTTTAAAAATTCTGCACTTCGACTTGCTTTTTCTTGGACAGACTTGATGACTTCAACACTTGATCTTGAAACCTTGTTTCTTGAAGTATTAAAAACACCTAGAACTACCCAATTACAAGTATAGTGCGTTTTGTCAAAGGATTAGCCAATTTACATAAACATTATGACATATGTTCTTAATCATGTGAACACATATGTCCTAACATAAAACATTCATGTTAGTGTGACCATAAACTTAGCTCGCATAAGTTTCTGTTATAAAGCTCCAAAAAAGTAAAAATATTGTAGATAATAATAAGATACAAGCAAGAGAAGAGTTTGTTTGAATTGGAGATAGTGAGATTTAGTGTATGCATGCTTGGTAAAAGGTATTTTAGAAGTTAAGTGACTGAGAATTATCTTGATGTTTCATGAGTGCCTTCCTGTTTGATTCCCCTTTTATTATGGGTGTGGTTTGGTTTGGTCACATGAATGTTCATAGAAGGGATAGAGCTAGGCTCAAACAATCTCTTAGCCCCTCCAATGAAGCCCTCCATAAGTCATTGGAAAGTCAGTTTTCAACTGTGATTAACAGCAAGTTGAGTTAGAATTTGGTCTCTAAATCTTGCCCTAGTGAACATACTTTTAAATCTGCTTATTCGTGTTCTAGTAGTGCTCAATCTTTGTCAAATCCTGTGGGGATTGGAGTTTTAAGTATCTCAGAATCAAATCCTGAAGTGGGAAAGAATCAAGGGGATCAAGAAGATTCTGTCAGTCTAGGTTATGATGATGATTATGTTGAAACTGACTTATCTGTGGGCATGAATTCCTTTGTTAGCCAAAATAGACCAACTGGGTCTTGTGGGGATAAGGCAGCTAGTTGCAAGAAACCTAGGACTGTTGTTTCTTCACTATCTTTTTTTCTCAAGCCATTTTCAGATGATAGATACCATCTTCAATCAGACGTTATTGAAGTGCTTAACCCTAGCACCATGGAAGGCTTGGATCTTGAGCTCAAGCTTGGTGGTACACCTAATGTGAAGTGAGTGCAATTTTATTTTGGGCCTAATCAAGTGAATGATGAGAGAATCTTCGATCTTTGTTTCTCTTTCCTTTGATCCTTTCATACCTCATGTTCATCTTATAGCTAACAGGCAGAATTCCTTTGTTAGCCAAAATAGACCAATTGGGTCTTATGGGGATGAGGCAGCTAGTTGCAAGAAACCTAGGACTGCTGTTTCTTCACTATCTTTTTTTCTCAAGCCATTTTTAGATGATAGATACCATCTTCAATCAAAGGTTATTGAAGTACTTAACCCTAGCAACATGGAAGGCTTGGATCTTAAGCTCAGGCACGGTGATACACCTAATGTGAAGTGAGTGCAATTTTATTATGGGCCTAATCAAGTGAATGATGAGAGAATCTTTGATCTTTGTTTCTCTTTCCTTTGATCCTTTCATACCTCATGTTCATCTTATAGCTAACAAGCAAAGGTACTATATATTGAGATCTTGAATGAAATGAAAAGCTGAATTTTTTTTTTCAATGATTTTTGCATGGTTGTAATTTCCATTGCATTTGATTTGAGATTTCCTTTCTTCTATTTGCTTTTGAGCTAGTGGGTAAAGTAATAAGTTTCTTTTGCACTATCTTCCACTTCCTTGGGTAGAGGGTTGTAGCAAACTTAGCTTACTTGATAAATTATAAGGTAAAAGTAGCACTTGGCTTTAACTATAAAAGGAATATGCTTTCTTGAAAAGTCAAAGAACCCTTAGGCAGTAGGGGAATTTCTAATCCTGCCAAAATTTTTGGGCCACTACACATTCTCTAAGAAGGTGATCAATGGACTCTGTACCTCCTTGGCACATATTGCATATGGGGTTGAGGTTTAAACCTCTTGAACCTAATACTTTAGTAGTGGGCAGACTATTATGCAAGCACAGCCAGAGAAAAAATTGGATTTTTGGAGGAAGTTTAGTCTTCCAAAACCAAGCTATAGACTTAGTAATCAAGTTCAAAGGGTTTAAGCCTATTGAGGACCTTCCCCAACAAACAGATAATTCACACCTACCGTGAAGCTAATCACTGTGAACAATATTGGTGGGTTAGCACTTCTGTTAATTTTTATGAAGGGAAAATTAGAATTTAGTTTGTGAGTAGAATAAAATTAGATTGGATTTCATTTTAGTTATGCGCTTAAATTAGAGACATACAAGATAGGGTTTGTGGTCAGTGTGGTCAGCTTTCTGAAATAAATGTGGATGAAGAGTTTGCACAACACTGTGAGCAATTACAAAGTATGCTAGTCGTTAGGATATGATTTTGTTGAATTTAGGGGTACTGAAGATGCTTGTTTTTCAATGAATTTGAACCGTGTCTTTTTGAATTTGCCTAATATGTTATGCTTGCCTAATATAGTTAAGTGTCATTTTCTTAATGTCTGCCTAAGATCAATGGTTTATTAACATGATTGCATGCATGTCAGATATGCAGCCATTGTCAAATGTGGATCCTGGACCCAAGGATGCTAGATAGTTGAGGTGGCAATCGACTCATCGATCCACGGCGCTATAGGGGAGGCCCACCGCCGGTGAGGTACGTAGTTGTACTGAACTTTGGACATTTGGAAATGGTATCTTTGATTATTTGTAAATAGATGTTGGAAATGGTATCATTTCTCCTTTGATTTGGGTAGGATTTTATTCAATCCAAATTAAAATTTTGCATAGGTTTAATTGAGCATGAAGTGTCAACAGCCATTTTATGGGACAATATCCCAATTTGGATTGATTGATCTCATATGTATTATTCTTTAATCCTCTTAAACTTAAACAATGATTTTTTCTAGTAAGTAAAAAATTATATATAATGAGAAGCTTTATACTAGCCTTAATGCTAGTAAAAGTATAATTCTTAATATTCAAAATGTTTTGGGTCTTTTATGGTTTATTGAACATACTTTAGTAAATGAATGATATGTAGGGTGTCTATTTTGGCTTGGTTGATTAATTAGGATGCAAGTTGATTAGAGAAGCTTATAGGTGGATAGCACCTATGCAAAAAATACCTAGTTCTCTCAAATAGCATTGAAGGCTACATATTTGATTAACTTCAAACTTACTGATTACAATAGAAGGTTAAATTCCTATTTATATAGGCTGTATCAGAGTGCAACCATAAAATCAACCTGAAATTGATCTTATCTACTATTGAGCTAGAGTAAATAACCAATTAACATCCTAACTAACATATTGCAAAAAGTTCGCAATGTTTACTGCTCTCTAGCAACCTTTAGCCTACTGTTCTTGCATATTATTATTACCTCTTTCTTATAGTTCTTTCATGTGCACTATTCTAACATAATGCTCTTTCATGTGTAGGTAGTGCCAAGCATGCTAAAGCGTCGACGCCAATCTTTTAAGTTATCATAGCGTGGGCTAGACCCACAGATCGCCCGGTACATAACTGAGGTGGGTTTGGAAGGATTATTCAAGGTTCCAGATTTGGAAGTCGATCACACGTAGATCACAACATTGGTTGAGTGTTGGCATCCAGAGACGCACACGTTCCACTTACCTCATGGAGAAATGGGTTTCACCTTACAAGATAGTGAAGTGATGCTAGGGGTTCCCGTTGATGGGTTACCTTTGGTTGGGAAGGTGAAGATGAAAAGGCACATGTCCTAGTATGTCTACTAAAGGACATAGAAGAATTAGAATTATCCTGAAATTGAGTTAAAAAAGATAAAAGCTTTTAATAACTCTCCAAACAAAGGTAAAGGTCCTTAGGAGGAAACCTGTGACCGTTTGGACACTTGCTTTTGAGGATACAACTTAAAGCAATTAGGACGAATGTATCCAGAAACACCACAATGGTGACAAACATGAGGTCTAACAAAGGATTTAGAATTAGACAAATTAGTTTTGAATTTCATACCTTTATCACCTTTCTCATATTAAGACACAAAGATAGTCCTTGATCTAGAAGTCGTGGAAGAGGAAGGTCGGAGGAAACAACATATCCTAAGCCAGTCTTATTAGAACTAGGCTTTTGAGTACTCAATACCTCATCAAGCTTTGCATTAGACATCCTCTTTATTTGAGTTCTAGCTTGACTAAGCTTAACCTCGAGATTCTTGACCTTCTCTTCTAATAAGGTGTTCTCCATAACAATAGTCTCAACCAACCTTGTAGTCTCATCTAATTTGACTAACAGATCAGCTTTTTCAGTTTTTACCTCATTAAGCTCTTTTCCACAAAGGTAAGAAGTCTTCTCAGATTTTATAAATTCAGTGCATAGCTTATCATGGGCTTCCTGAAAGGTCAACTTCTTGGGTACTTCATCATCAGAAGAATCCTCACTATCACTAGCACTCTCCATAATCACCTTATCGTTTGTGGTAGTAAAAGCCATAAAGTGACCACATTCATCCACATACTCATCAGAAGAGTCATTCTTAATATCACTTTAGGTAGCAACCAACCATTTATCTTTTGACTTCTTGGCCTTTTCCTTTATAAGGTAGTTTAGGCATTCTATCCTCATATGACCAAAACCTTTGTACTCATGGCACTGGATAAGGGGTTTCTCATTCTTACCCTTCCTAAAGGTTTAGATTTCCTAGGAGGTTTGTCCTTATCTTTTTTCCTAAATTGAAGAAGCTTAATAATCTCATTAGCTATGAAGGTTAGATCCTCATCCTCATCATCATCTTCATCTTCATCTTTGCTTTCATCTTCATCTTCAGAGTCATCAATCTCTTCCTCTATACCCTTAAGATCCAAGTTTATACTCTTTCCACCTTTTCCCATTAAGCCTAATCCCATCTCATAGGTTTGAAGGTTCCCTACAAGCTCAACCAAAGGAATTTGATCAATGTCCTTCACTTCTTCAATGGCAATTGATGGAAATTTAGACCCCTTAAACCAACCAGATTAACCTAGGTAACTAACCAAGTGATTAATTTAGTCCAATTCATGCAATTCTAAGTTAACACAATTACACAATCATATCAAGAATATATAAAGCAACGGAAAATAAATGAACACAAGATATGATAACCCAAGAAACCACACGGTAAAAACCTGGGGAGGATTTTACCCACCTATCCTTAAGGAAAACCTAAATCCACTATGCGAAAGAATCGAAATTCATACAAAAGGACTTATAAGCTCCCTGCTTGACTTCTTAATGCTACCCACCAGTAGAACTTACTGACACAACCACATGCAAGCTCCGAATCTACGGACTCCTTCTTTCTTGGATTCTCCAATCAGCTACAAGCTCCCTGCTTGTTTTTCTTTAAGCTCCAATGGTAGCAACCGAGTTGATCATCAAGATGTTGAAGTAATCTCTACCTTAAAAACCCTAAGTTTTGTGTAAAGGAAAGCTCCCCTAGATCTCACAATAGATTTACACAAAACAGAAAATATGAGCAACAATACAACTGAAGCAACTCACAAAAACGTGGCTAGGGTTTTGCCTTATATACCTAGGGCAAAAAAATAAAACCCTAAACGTTTAATGAGCTAAGGCAGAGTTGGAAATTCTGCAGAAAAAACGATCTGGCCGACTTTCGATCGATCGAGTCTGTCCTTCAATCGATCGAGCCAGGCCGAAAGTCATAAAGACTTCTGCAGCCACTCGATTCCAACTTTACAATAATTAATCAACTTTGAGCAAATCTAAACAAGACTAAACATATTGTTTTGATCATGGTTTGCCAACATTACACATTAGAGTTCTAAATACATGAAATCCTAAAGAGTTACATCCTATAACTCTCACATCTCCTAGAACAAAAGCTTGCAATCATGTGAGTTTCTTGTATTTTTGCCTCTTGATTATGTGAATTGGCATCAAGCCTAATAATACACACCAGTTTTAATTAAGTGAATTTGGCATCAAGCCTAATAGTACACACCAATTTTAAGCATTAAGCAATTAAACCGAGGCTACACCTTATGTTCTTTTTGTGCATGTACTACACTTTCTCGAGCACAAAATCTTATGATATGCACTAAGGTGTTCATGATTGGCTAGTGAACAGTGGTGAGATGGTTATTTATGCCTTTCTCAAAAGGATCAAGTCCGACAGTCAAATAACATGTGACTTCAAGATTAAGACAAAGTGATAACCACCATAAACATCTTTTCCACACAACATGCACTATAAAGCTTTAACTAATAAAGTGCAATGAATAAGCTCATCAAAGTTAAACAAGGTACATAAGACATGATATGTGTAAATAGATTTACCTACCTTGTTTTCAAAAACCAAGAAAAATAATGTCAAACATAGTTTTGCTTCCTCTTCTCCCTTTTTTTTTTATTTTATTTTAACAAGAAAACAAATAAATCTTAGAATGAAATGCATGAATGTAATGCAATACAAGTCCTAGACAAAAAAAACAAAAACCAAAGAACAATGGTCACAGATGAATAAAGCAATGAAGCACAAGGACCATGTCAGAAAGACTCAGTTAGGTCGAGTCTTTTGCATCCAAAACCTTTTAGATGCACCACGAGCATTGAAGTTCTTATTCACATTCGAGTGATTCCCAACTCTAGGATTGGAATAAAGGTTTAAGGCCTTTACCAATTCACCAATTAGTGCCATAGGATCTTGTGCTTGAGGCACAGGCACTTTTGGTTTGTTTGCTCTCTTAGCAGCTTGCAGCTTGTAATAGTTAGGACGAATGTGTCCAGACTTTCCACAATAATGACAAACCCAAACAGGTTTACCATGCATCTTGTCCTTAGATTAGGTAGACTCCTTAGGTTTAGATTCTCTCAAATCAACCCTAATTTTTTTAGGTGGTGAAACTTCTACAGATTTGACAACCTCACTCACAAGCGGTTTAACAGTTTCACTCACAACCTCACTCACAGAAGGTTCAGAAGAAGATGAAGGAACAAAGATAGTGGAATGGGGTGCAGACACAGAAATGCTCTCAACAAAACCTAAACCAGATTTGTCAGAAGGATACTTTTGAACACTCAACATTTGATCAAGTTTAGAACAGCAGATTAAATCAAGTTCTAATTTCTTCACTTTATCAATCAACATTATATTCTCAGTTTTCACATTGTTCAAAAAATCATTAGCATCAAACAATTTAACAAGCAAATTTTTCTTATCAAGCTCAAGAGATTCAATTTTCTTCAAGCCAAGTTCAACATTCATAGCATTCTTTGCAGCAACTTTGCAAAGTTTATTATAGGCCTCTTGAAGATCTGCATCTTCAGAGAGTTCCCCATCAGAAGGGTTCTCTTCTGCAGATATGCTTTCATTGACTACAGCAGTAGCAGTGAAAGCAATGAAGTTTCCATTCTCGTCACATCCAGACTTATCATCAGAAACCTCATTATCACTAAGGGTTACAGCCATAACTTTGCCCATAGACCTCAAGAATGTAGGACATTCAGATTTAACATGACCATACCCTTGACAGCCAAAACATTGAAAGCCTAAAGAATTGTTGGAAGATTGACCTACTCTTTCTCTAGGTTTTTCAGTGTTGCTAACCTTAATGGGATCATTCTTCCTAAAATTTCTAGGTTCAGCAGTGTTTGTATTCCTTGCCCTTCTATTTGTATTCCTAAGAAAGTTTCTAAAGTTTTTGACAAGGTAAGCTATCTCTGTAGCAGAGAGCTCATCATCAAATCCACCAGCATCAACATCATCAACAGACTTAAGAGCCATTGATTTGGATTTGTTAATTTTGGGTAGGTCTAACTTATAAGATTGAAGAGATCTTACAAGTTCATCCACAGGGATGGAGTCCACATCCTTGCTCTCAGTAATGGCAGTCATTTTGGGTCTAAAGTCTTCAGTTAAAGATCTAAAAATCTTCCTAACAATTTTAGGTTGATCATAGATTTCACCCAAATTAAAAGCAGAATTAACAATGTCATTCAGTTTGGCATAAAATTCATCAAAGGATTTATCATCAGACATCCTAATGCTTTCAAACCTAGAAGTTAATTGCTGCAACTTATTTATTTTGACAGCCTTTGTGCCTTCATGCACAATTTGGAGGATTTTCCAAGCAGTATGAGCAACCTCAACATTTGAGATTCTCTTAAATTCCTCTATAGAAACAGCATTAAAGATGGCATTCATAACTTTGCTATTAAATGCAACTGCTTCTTTTTGAGAAGTTTGCCACTCACTCATAGGAGTAGTGGGCTTCTCCCATCCGCACTCAACGGAATTCCAAACTCTCTCATCAATAGATTTCAAGAACGCTTTCATTCTTACTTTTCAATAGGCATAGTTATTCCCATCAATGTGAGGAGGAACAACAAGAGAGTGTCCGTGCTCCATGACAACAGGGGTCAAGGATCAGCTCAAAGATTAAAGGATCAACAACAAAAAGAGCTACCCGCTCTGATACCACTTGATGGAAATTTAGACTCCTTAAATCAACCAGATTAACCTAGGTAATTAGCCAAGTGATTAACTTAGTCCAATTCATGCAATTTTAGGTTAACATAATTACACAATCATATCAAGAATATATAAAGCAGCGGAAAATAAATGAACACAAGATATGATGACCCAGGAAATCACACGGTAAAAACCTGGGAATGATTTTACCCACCTATCCTCAAGGCAAACCTGAATCCACTATGCGAAAGAATCAAAGTTCATACAAAAGGACTTACAAGCTCCCCGCTTGACTTCCTAATGCTACCCACCAGTAGAACTTACTGACACGACCACGTGCAAGCTCCGAATCCACGGACTCCTTTCTTGGATTCTCCAATCAGCTACAAGCTCCCCGCTTGTTTTTCTTTAAGCTCCAATGGCAGCAACCGAGTTGATCATCAAGATGTTGAAATAATCTCTTCCTTGAAAACCCTAAGTTTTGTGTAAAGGAAAGCTCCTCTAGATCTCACAAGAGATTTACACAAAACAGAAAATATAAGCAACAATACAACTGAAGCAACTCACAAAAACATGGCTAGGGTTTTGCCTTATATACCTAGGGCAAAAACATAAAACCCTAAACATTTGATAAGCTAGGGCTGAGTTGGAAATTCTGCAGAAAAAACGATCTGGCCGACTTTCGATCGATCGAGTCTGTCCTTCGTTCGATCGAGCCAGGCCGAAAGTCACAAAGACTTCTGCAGCCACTCAATTCCAACTTTACAATAATTAATCAACTTTGAGCAAGCCTAAACAAGACTAAACATATTGTTTTGATCATGGTTTGCCAACATTACACATTAGAGTTCTAAATACATGAAATCCTAAATCTTTAGAACCTAACAGCAATGATCTTGGCATGGAATCTTTCAGATAAGGACCTAAGGTTTTTCCTAACAATTTTGGATTCTACTATAGATTCTCCAAGGTTGAAGGCAGAATTCATAATATCATTGAGTTTAGCATAAAACTCATTAAAAGTCTCATCCTCCTCCATCCTTTTTTCTTCAAAACTACTAGTGAGTCTTTGAAGTTTCATAGTCTTTACTACCTTGGTACCTTCATAGGTGGTCTCAAGAATGGTCCATGCTTCCTTGGCAACTTCTGTGGATAATATTTTCTTGAATTCTTCATTGGTCACCCCAAAAAACAAAGCATTCAAGGCCTTACTGTTGAAATTTGCTGCTTTGATTATTGCTTCATCCTAATCCACCGACACTTCCTATGGCTTAATCCATCCAACTTCAACAGCTTTCCATACCTATTCACCTAGAACCTTCAAAAAAACTTTCATACGAACTTTCTAGTACGAATAATTAGTGCCATCAAATAAGGAGGAATCAAAAGAGATCATCCACAATCCATGACGATGGGGGTCAAGGATCACACTCAGGAAATTAATCCAATCAGAGTGTACCCGCTCTGATACCACTTGTTGGGAAATTTAGACCCCGATTGATAGAATAAACAAGTGTTAAACCCAAGTTGTTAATTAGATTTATTATGAATAAACCTTGTTAAAACAAACCAACATCAATATCATGTCAATATCATGCACAACAGAAAATTAAATAAGACAAGATATGATGACCTAGGAAAACCAATGAAACAAACTAGTTTCACAATAAAAAACCTAGGAGGAAACCTTCCCAAAAAGCAATTCACTATAATAAAGAGAAGTTTCAGATCTAGTACAAAACCTTTGTCCCTAAACTCTACAATCCCTGTAGATGAACTTACAGCAGAAACCTTCTACCTATTCAGAACCTCTGAACTCTTCAATAAATGAACGCCACCCTTTTGCACGGATCCTAGTACGTGACTGACCAATGATGCACGGCTCCCAGTACATGACTAACTCACCAACTTGAAGAAAGTTCTTCACTTCATCAATAATGAAGATCAAGAAGCACTTGGTTACAAAACCCTAAGGTGTAAAGGCGTAGTAGCTTCTTTCAGAGAGAATAAGGCATCGGTCACCTTTTGCATGTGTTCTTATATTCTCAAGTATAACGGTCTTTAAAATAAGCCTTATATATGTCTAGGGTTGTGAGAAAAGAAACCCTACACATACATGTCAGCATGGGCCGAAAATCAGATCTAGAAATCTAAATTTCATAATTCTCGATAGATACAACTGTCGAGCTATATGTCGAGACCTCAATAGATATATCTGTCAAGCTATTTGTCAAGATTCATTAAACCTTGATAGATACTATCTGTTGGCAGCTATTGAGAATCTATCCAGCTTTAATGAACAGCTTTTTTTCAATTGTTTCTTGGTCCAATCTTCATGGCTTTAATACTAGACTTTGAATTCTTGTTCCTTGAAGTATTAAACACATCCTACATCTACCTAATTACAAGTAAAGTACGTTTTGTCAAATGATTAGCCAATTATAAATTGACATATGTTCCTAACATGATCCACATCTTTCCTAACAATATCACCAGCACATAGATGCTTGTCATTGAAAAAGAAAATTGGTAAATCTGATCTATGAAATTAATCTTCTCCATCAATTTCAGGATTTAGAAAGAACACTGGAAATTTAAAAACATGAAAACTAGTTTAAAAAAATGAACAGTGCAGGAATAGAATGATAATGTTATGCATGTTTACCTAATTTTCATTGTCTATTGGTTTGTTGTGAGGCTCTATGGCACATGAATTTTATCAGTTTCTTTGCACAATGATGAAAGTGAATAAATTAATGCATAAATATTGGGCTAATCAGTAAATTACAAGAATTCCGTGTGCTATCAGACCACTGTTTCTCATTCAATTTCTGTCTCAATCTTCTTTGAGAGTAGAGTTTTTGCTTCAGATTTGTGTAAATAACTAATGAGCATTGTCTGAAACTGTATGTTCACTAGATGGAAGGGGCCAAAGTGCACAACAGAGCATGCCACACATGTGCTAGCTGCGTATCATGCATCATTGTCTTTGATACGAGCACACCAGGTATTCTACCGCTTTATGTCATTAGGATATAATTCTTCGTAATTTCATTTTTCACTTTGTAAGGTTGTCAACTATTGCATGTGTATACTTAATAATGCAACTTTGGTCAATTAGACCATATATGTAGAAGGAATTAGTTACTAACAATTCACAGACAGAGCTTAAAAAATATAAACTACCTTGATTAGTAATAATAATCTTGTCATTTGTGGTTTTGATTCCACATGTATTTAGATGTAAATCCTTTAAATTTCTCCCTCAATTTTAGCTAGTTCAACAATTTTTGGGTGCATCTTACTTTGTATCTAGCATTCCATTTCAAATCCAATAAGAGGGGGAAATAGGTTAAGAATGGGATTTCTACTGAGTTTGCTTAAAACGTTGATGAAGTGTTTCTATAATTTTCTTGTACATATTTGCTTAGATTGAGGAGTGACACAAATAAGTATGTATTTGATTTGTTTTTTTGTTGACCATTTATTCAAGTTGTCTGGGAGCCGTATAGGGATATGTTGGACTCACTGCCCCCATATTGCACTGCCGGCTAACATATATGGAGGGCCGTTGTGCCGTTGATGTATTTTTGGATAGTAGAGAAGCATCATTCCAAACATGTCTTTCGTCAATTTGGGATGAAGCAACTGCCACCAGATTTTATGGATACATCGGCTGAACTCCACAAAATATCCCTCCAAGGTAAACTAGAGAAGGATTGGGTGGTAGAACATGTTGTCCATATTTAGCGATGGGCCAATAGGGGGCAACTTCTTTGCGATGCACCAACATTGGATGGAGACACGACATACCTTGTTGCTTACATGGAGTGGTATCGTGGCATTACCAAACCGTACATTACGTGAGAGTCGGCATATTGGAAAATCTTGGTAAGGCAACAATTGGATGCTTCTTTTATAGATTGACAATATATGTGTGTGGCTGCATGCATTCTGTTCCACCCTACTAATGCGACTCCCTGATTTCACAGGTTAAGTCCAATATGTCATTACTATTGCAATGCGAACCAAATTTTGATATGTACAAGCACCTAAAGCATACGCTAGATGTGGTCAAAGAGTTAAGCCAAATGGCATTGGAGAACGCATGTGGAGCAAGTGAGACAAGCACATAGGCCACAAGCCGTGGCGGGCAAGTGTTGGAAAAACATGTTTGTATTGCATACAAAATATACGCAGTGGAAAATTAATAGATCTACTTCATTCGCAATTGATAACATGTACTATGTAAATTTCATAATATAAGAACAAGAGAGTGTACCTTGATATAGTGAACTTCAAAACAAAGATTAGAAGTTCTTGGGAACACTTTTAATCTTCACTCCAATTCCACTAACACCTAAGAAGTGTGATCTCTCAATCAATTATATGAATTTGTTCAAGAGAGAATTAGAGAGTGTCCAACACTCACGTACAAACCGTTTCATGCTCTTACAAAAATTCTGTATGTTTCTCTCCTTATAACTGATTATCTAATTGGGCTAGCCTTTTGGGCCTTTTCAATTGGGCTTTAGTATGTGGTTTGGGGTGGGACCAAAAGGGAACAAATAAGACACTAGCTCCAATGGGCCTTGGGCTTTTCTGTCAACTTTTGACAAGTCCAAAGTTACCATTAATTATATTTAATACTACTATATAAATATAATTGCACTCTAAATAACTGAACCCATTAAACTTATCTCAAGGGAATATTTTGTATCTTCGTTAAGAGATTATGAATTCTATCTTGAAAATATATGTTCCATCAACACTAAATGTGGCTGCCCAACATACTAAGGTTTTGACCGTTACTTTAGATCTCACTCCTGATATATCAAAGTAACGTACACTTCATGATCAGGTTCATTATTCTCTTAGGATTAAGAGTTCATGCAAATAGAAGTCGTGAGATTTATTATTCATTTGACAGTTATTAGGAGAATAATAAATCTCATAGCGGTCCAGTTCAATATGTCTTAACTTTTAAAACATATCAATTAGAAGTCTTTACTTCCATGATCAAGACAAATCATCTTAATTGATATGTTATAGTCTTTGCAGATGAAATGCCTAATTTCATCTCCAACTACGAACTAAAATTCTGAGTTTACAAAGAACTTATGACTTATATCTTCTGTGACTAAATCACATACTATGCATCTCATGGACTAAATGATAATGTCCGAATATTCATGTTACTATTATTTTAGATAATAATAAAATAACTTTATTAATCACAATATTAAGTCATACATAATGTCATACTTAATATCATACACAACATCATACAATAGGATTTAAGGGCACTAATCCTAACAGCAAGGTAGTGGGTTTCAAAGGCGTGGATGCGGTGGAGGTCGTGGGCATACACCTGTGCCAATACACACTTGTGAGGATGACGATGAGTCAGGTAACTTCCAATTCTAATACTTTCAATTCTTACTAACTTCCAATTCTAATACTTTTAGTTGTAATTTATTTAGAGGACGTATGATAATAATCAAGTATATTTTCATCACAGCCACACATGATATCCCGTTCTATTGATTTCACAAAAATCATTGACTCAAACACCACTCTATTACTAAAACTCATACAATTCTCAGTTATCTTGGATCAAACCTGAAAGCTCGAAAATGTGTTAAAAACACAAGAGCTGTTTATAACCCCCAAATTTGATATTACAGCTCGATTGATTTTACCCTAACTTATACTAAGTGTAGAATAGAGTAAATGCAAGCGGATAAACAAAATAACTACTCTAAGCCATATTCATTAAATCATAGCAGTAAAATGAAAGCTAAAAGAGTAGAGAAGAAGAATGCAAACACAAGATAACACGCCGATGTGTTATCGAAGAGGAAACCGAAGTAATCGGTGTAAAACCTCTCATCTGCCCTCTATGCTGTAAATTGATCCACTAGACAATCAGTTGGGATACATGAGTAGCAAGAGGCTCTCCAAGCTTAATCTACCCAATGCACCTAAGCCCTCCAAGCTCTTACTCCAATAAGACTTCTCGGAACCGTGTCCTGTCTAGCTCTCTAGATCCCGCAAAATGCTCGATTGCATTCGCCAAAGCTTGGCTTCTTCCAATGCTTCCCAGTAGCACCAAAACCTCACTTGAACACTCTGAAAGGGTGTGGTAAGTGTTTGGACTATCAACCTCTCAAGGATATGAAAATGGAGAGGTAAGAGTTGAGGAAAAACAACAATAGATTGTGTAGAGAAATATGGGTATAACAATATCTAACTCTCAAGGGTTGTAACTAGGGTTTTCTCTCAGAAGCACTCATCAACATCTATGGGTAATGTGGGTATACATAATGTGAGTAGAGATAGTGTGTATCAAATATGATAGATTGGAAAAACAGAATGTTTCGCGGATATCTTGCGTGAAGGCCGTACCCACGAGACACTCACGAAAACCAGTTGTCACCGACCTATCTTGACTCTTCGCATTCCAGTCATGTGCTAGGCACATGCTTCACTTCACGGGAAGCCTTCTCGCTAGCTACCCGCAAAAACTTCTTGCTCTTTACTTTGCCTTGAGTCTTCATACTCTCTCTTTCTCTCTCTCTCACAACCCTTACAAGAAATCCCATATGAAATATAAGGTACAAAAGATTAAACAAAATTACAATCAAATTTAGCACGGAATTAAAGCCAACATAAAATAGTTGTAAATTACAACTTTACAATCTCCCATTTTGGCTATTCCATGAAAAAAAACCCCTAAAACAGACTCTAGACTTAAACATGAGTTTGGGAACAATGGTAAAACTCACTCACACCTAATCTAGAAGCTGTATAGCACTTGCATGTATATACCTGTAACCTGAAACACTTGCACACAAACAAAACTTTCATTAAGCTTATGACAAGTTGAATACATGATACGTATATAAGCAAGTAAATTGCGATCAAGGTAGTAAACACTATATAGACAGTTAAGCATATCTTGATCATACAAGAACAATCATTAAAGAATGACTACAATGATCATTTAGCTAGTAAGTGATCATCCAAACACACAGTGCAATTAAGACTAACACGAGGATCAATTGCATGTCCAACACACAACCAATGCAAAATATACGAAGTATTTGCATCAAGGATACAAGATCCTACAAGGGTACAAGTGTGTAGTACTCAAGATAGTTTAGCAACATCTAAAAGTACTAAAAAAATGCTACAAAGCAATGAAATAAACAATAGTACTGAATATTAAATTGAAATTAAAACCAATGTACTTAAGCATTATAAGATAGCAAAAAACTATCCAAGAGTTGTAAAAACTAATAAAGTTTAAACCAAACAAAGAAATGCTAAACCATAAATCACCAAAAATAAACCAATACTATGTACTGCTCTCCCTCAACTATGCATACTCCCCCTTAAAATTTTCTCCACCTTTTTGACCGGAATGGCCAATGAGGCTATAATTGATCTGACTTTAAATCGGATCCTTGCACCATCAACATGTCCTTAATCTGTGAAGATAGTGCAGTAATCTACCCCTGGATGTATGCAAACTGATTAGAGATATGTTGCACATGGGATTCGAGCATGCCATACATCTGCTCTATCCATGCCATGAGGCGATCTAGACGATTAGGTCCTTGTGCTTGTGCTTGAGGGGGTGGTTGCACAGAACTTTTTGGTGCTGAAATGAATCTGTCAATCTCTTCTTCGCTATCTCCACCCTCTTCCTCAACAATATCCCTCGGTATTTGAGAGACGTCGATTTTGGGTCCGGCGATGTGAACTCTGCTTCTAGTCACAATGTTTGCACCAATGGGATATTCTCTTGGCACAATGGTAAGACCGATTGGAATCTTGAGCTTTGTCTTGGCAAGGAGACCCATGATGAGAGTGGGGAAGGGCATGATAGTTCTGGAGTTCCTTTTTGTAATGCTCTTGGTCAAAAGATGGAAGATGTGTCCACAGATATCAATCTCTTTATGTGTGTAGAGATCATATAGGAAGATGGTCCTCGGTCCGGACAAAGTTGACAAGTTGGTAACCAAATACAAGTTGTGGATCATGACATATGCTAATGTCCTTATTTACATGTTGAATGGAATGGTGTTCATTGATTTCTTGTGTAGCGAGCCACCAATGACCTTCACCATTGGCTTAATAGATTCCAATCGATCATCATATTGCGTAGTAATTGGTTGAGAAGGTGGACAAACTTCTAGGAAATCTTAGATTGAGTCCCTTGTAATCACAAATTCCTTGTGACGCACCCAGCTGTTAATGTGGTCTCCATCCACACTAGCATTTGAAAAGAACTCTTTGATGATTTTCAAGTACACATTGCCACTTGGATTCAGCAGCTTTGTCCACGTCCTCTCCTTGAACATATCAAGGATGGAATTGTCCTCAAGAGTATCCAATCAAACAACCTTTTCCATAATTATTGTTGCTCATTTGTAGCAATCGTTATAAGCCATGTCTGCCTCAATGGACTTGAAGTTGTCGGAGTCCGTGCGAGGACACTTGGATGATTTCTTGGAAGTAGAATGCTAGGTAGGAGACATCTGCACAAGTAAACACAAAACAAACAAAAAAACAGGTGTAAATACACAAAAATAGAACACAAACTTGATTAGTGTCAAGTTAGTCTAAAACATAAGCACACAAACTTAAAACAGAACACAAAAGTGTCAAATGAACATGGTTTAAGTGCTAAAACATGCAATAAGCATTAAAATGCAAAACAATAGCAACTGTGCATATGTGTGCAGCTAGTGTGCATGTGGTGTGCATGAGATGTGCCTAGGTGATGCATGACAAGGCATGGATATGCACAATTGGGCCAAAGTGTGTAAAACACACACCCAATGATTAAAACATGTTAAACAAGTTCAAACAAGGGTAATC
Source organism: Quercus gilva (assembly GCA_023621385.1). Taxonomy (NCBI): domain Eukaryota; kingdom Viridiplantae; phylum Streptophyta; class Magnoliopsida; order Fagales; family Fagaceae; genus Quercus; species Quercus gilva. The sequence goes on along the minus strand of CM042477.1, from coordinate 56,228,473 downwards.
CCAAAATTTGGAACTCATTTGAGTCCAAAACAACTCAAAAATGCCATTTGAGCATTCTGTCAAACACTTGATATGCAACACTACACTAAGCATGTGGGTAATGCATGATCATGTGAAAATATGCCTAAATACAATTTGAAATTGCCACATGGGGCCAACACAGACATAATCAAGACAAATGGGACAAATCCCAATCAAAATTTTGAAACTTTTTTGCCCAAAATCATGATTCCCAACCCCTTTTTCAAAAATCCCCAATTTAAATAACCTAGAACAAATTCTACATAATCTGAGAAAAGATTGAAAAGATTGTTAAGAAACATACCTTTGAAGTGATTTTGCAAAGATTTGAACTTGAAATTGATGGAGTTTTGAGTGAAAAAACAGTTTGGGGTTAAGAAAGGCTTGAGGAAGGTGAAGAGAGGGAAATAAGGATGTGTTTAAAAATCTGTCACATCAACCCTATAAAACTGAAAACACACATTTTTCGCGGGTTATATAGTCATGAAATTACTCATGAAAAGCACATTTGAAGCACAAAACCTTTCACAGGAAGCCTTTAATCGCAAAATAGTCGCGAGACAGTCATGAAAGTCTATGTTTGAAATTTTGTGTTTTCTAGTTTTTTCCTTAACCTCTTTTCGCGGGAAGAGCTTAGTCGCGAGCTTCTCGCGAAAATGCCTCTAAAGAAGTTTTTGAAGAACAACACAAAAATGCATTTTGAACAAAAACTTAAAAATCGAAAGTATAAAAACACTTTTAAAAACATTTAAAATACTCAAAAATCTTTTTGGGTTTGATCGGCAAGCAATTAAGCATACACATCACATTTGATCATGTACAATCACACAAATGAAATAAGCATTTGTTGAACATAAGTCTTGTGTGTTGTGTGTGAGTATTAAATTTGGAATAGTCCTTAGTCCAGAATGAAGCTTCAATGATCAATTCAATCAAGTCATACACAACTGGTACTAAGTCACGTGGTCTATCTCAATTATAGAAATAAACATATATGACCTCCCACAATAAAATGATTACACATATTTGAAACTTTTCATTTGGCTTCTTTACAAATCATAACACTTGATCATTTTTTGAACAATACATCTCATTTTGAGACCAGTACTTGAAATTTTTGATATTTTAATATTGAGAATAAGCTTTTGGCTTTTTGAGCACCATACATTTCAATAAAAAGTCACTTTCCCTTTTTCCTAGTCAAATACTAGTGTATGCGACGATTTTTGCAGCTCATTATCTCTTTTCATTTTGAGATTTACATTTGTTGAGCTCTTTAAGAAAAAACATAAAAAGTGTGGGAAGATATATAGGCAGAAGTCTATGCATGTATTCAAACCAACAAAACTATTGACCAATTATTCATGACAAGCTTGAAGATCGATTTACAACAGTCACACATAGATTTCAAGATTTTTTCACAAAGATAGATGTGCATACAAAACAAGCTAAGCTCGTAAATGCACTGCGCCATTAGTACGAAGGTACTAGGCCAAACTCACATGTGATATACACAACACAAGCGATCAAACTTTTTGAAGATTTTTCAATTTTTATGGGTTTTTGAATTTTTCAACACACTCAAAAATAGAACATGTAAAGTAAGATCAACAAAACAAAAATACATAGCAAAACTAGAAAAAGAAACATGCTATAAACTGGAAGCAATGACATAGGAGGATTATGTATGACATGATGCATGAACCTATGACCCTAAACATTAGAAGAATTGATGCTCCTTCAGAATCCACAACAGCAACTCTTTGAAGTCTAGAAATTGACTTGTCCTACAAAAAGCCCAGCGCTACATGTCAGACCATATAATATCAAGCTCTAGACATAGCCAAAGAGTGTGGAGAGTCTGTTTCGATGTGTCACAGCATATTTCACAGGTAAGGTCAGAGATTATTGTTTGATGAACCAAATTTGCTTTTGTAGGCAGCAAGTTTTAGCATGCTCTCCAAATAAAATTCTTCACCTTGTTGGGTACATGTAACGACCAAATCCCCTTCTATAGTTGTTTGTCTTGAATCTCAAGATCTTCATGTTGCTCCAAATCTGCCTCTTCCTTCAGAAAACGATAACCAGACTTACAGGTGTATTTCCCATCCTTTGCAAGTGGCCAAAATACAATATCCTCGGACTTAGCCTGTGCGAGAGGTATTGTTTTAATTAGCTCAACCTCTTGTGGTACACAAATACCATTAATCATCGCATAGTTCCTCCATATAAGGAATTGTAGGTGATAACACTAGAGGTGGGGGCTTCCTTGGTAGCTAGTGGTTCTGCCAGATTGATAGGCCAAAAATGTATTGACCCCTTATGATAAATTAATTGATTAATTAGCCAAGTTTATTAATTAATCAAATTAACATGCAATTGTACGTGGCAGCACAAACAAATCACCAATTAACTAAAGTATGCAGCGGAATATAAATTGACACGGTACTTGGTTTACAAATGGGGAAAACCAACATGGCAAAAACCCCACCAGGTGATTTTAAGGTTACCACTCCTAAGAATCCACTATTATCAAAACAAGCAATTACAAGTAAAGGAATCCCAGTACCTTATACCAACCTACAGTTGAACCCTTACCCCAATACCCAATTGGACTTGTTCTGTAGTGACAATCTCTCATTTTCAATGCACGGCTCCCAATACATGACTAACCAATTGCATGAATCCCAATACGCAACTTGATCACCAACTTGAGAAGGATGTTGGCTACAAAGTTCTTCAGTTCATCTAAACGATGAAGATCATGAAGTTGCTTGGTCACAAAACCCTACGGTGTACAAACACAGCAGCTTCTTCAAGAAAAAGATAAACTAGGGCAAATTCTGTGTCCGGTCATAATTTGCATGAACAAGACTTTGCTTCACACTTGCTCAACTTGTGTAACCTTTAACGGCCCTTAAAGTAATCCTTATATATGTTTAGAGTTGTAAGAAAAGAAAGCCTAAAAACATACTCACAGATTGGATGAAAAACAGTCCTGAAAAACTGAACTTCATAAACCTTGATAAATAGCTATCTATCGAGCTAGCTGTCAAGCCATAGGCTTCAGTAGCTTTTAAACCTCAACAGATGCTAGCTGTCGAACTTTAAAATTCTGCACTTCATTCCTTGATTCTTGGACAGACTTGCATGGTTTTAACACTTGAACTTGAAACCTTGTTTCTTGAAGTATTAAACACACCCTAGATCTACCCAATTACAAATAAAGTGCGTTTTGTCAAATGATTAGCCAACTACACAAAATAGTGACATATGTTCCTAACATTGATCACATATGTCCTAACAATCTCCCCCTTTGGCAATCCGTGACAAAACCACAACAACCAAATGAAATATGAGAGAAGTCATAAACCACTCAACTCATATTTACTTGTTGAATACAATAAAATCTATCCTAACACAAACTCTTGAAAAACTTTGCAAGAAAAGAGTTTATGGCAAGTAGACTTTGACAACCTGTATTTCTGAAACACTTTAAACAAAACTCATCAAGGCATCTTAGTGTGAAACAAAAATAATAGATTGCATACAATAATAAGAAACATGTGTATAAAGAAAGAAAAGAAACAACACATGTAAAGATAGGTGAAAGAACTGTAATAACAACCTCAAATGTATATATATAATCAAGTACAAGGTTTGCTATCATAATATGATCACAAGAACGAAGGTACATGAACAATGTACTTAAAATAGAAAGAAAAGAAGAAGATACATAGAGTCCTCACTACATCCCTCAAAAATATGCACACTCCCCCCAACAAAAATCTCCTATGCTAACCCTCCCCTTATGAGAATGACTACTCTCATATCCAAAACTACTCCCCCTTTTTGTCACAAGTGACAAAGGGTAAAAGTATCAAGTAGACATCTCGTCATCGCTGGGCAAGCTAGTATCTCCATCCCTATCATCATTATCGTCGGAGTCATCGTTGTCAGATGCCTCGGGAGGAGGAAAGGAAAACTCTACGAAGCCACCAAGGCGAGCCTGTCGTTTGGCAATGCGGCCGACACGGGTGTTCACCTGACACAACTCATCAATGAAAGTGTCAAGGCGAGCATCCATGCGCTAAAGTTGCGCCATGATCACATCTAGAGTCACACCAACCGCAGAAGAAGAGGGAGCGGAAATGGATAAAGCAAAAGGAGTGGGAGGAGCGGCCATACCGAACCGCTTTGAATGTAGCTACGCCTCGCTCTGTTTAACGATAGCGGCATCAATGACACACATGACAAAGAAGTGGTCAGAAACGAGAAAGGGAACAGAAAAATGACGTAAGATCCTCGTTGTTAGGAACCCAGTGGTTCCTAATGGGGATGGATAGGAATTATAGGGGGATTGATGGGAATTGTAAGGAAATTAACTTAATTCAAGGTAATCACCCTCCATAGAGAAATAGAGAGATTAAGAGAGAGAGAGAGAGAGAGATATGCACTAATGCACTAACAAATTGGTTTATTCTTCATTCATATCTCATATTGGATTACAATCATGTATTTATAGGAGACTAGCTCTAATCTCATTGGCCCACATGGCCTTATCCTATTGGTTCTATTATTCCCCATGTGTATTAATAATTCCAACATGTGCTAAATGTGATTAACATGCTTGGAATTGTACCTAACTAACTAACTACCTAACTAACTACCTACCTAACTAACTAAATCTCAATACAACAATTATTATCCATATATGCTTATAGTATTCCCAAACATTTCCCTCCCCTTGAAAACACCTTGCCCACAAAGTGTTGCTTGAAATGACACCTTCATGAGGGGGAACCAGCCACTAATCCAATACACCAAGGCATCTTGACCGTCGAAAACATCAAATATTTCCAAGCATTTGACCACAGCCACTAATACTTAATACTAGCACTCATTGAAAATCCACATTGTGCTTCAGTGTTGTCCTCCGCATCAAACAATGAGTTGTAGCCACAGCCAATGTGAATAGGAGCATTAACTTCTTTGCATTTCCATTGCAAAGCACATGTAGATGCATAGTAATCATATTGCCACGTTGACCCTGTAAAAGTTGCATTGCGTTGCCACCTTTGCTTTCCTTGTGTTGATAATATTGTGAATAATTTTGTTTCTAAAGACAATTCTTGATGCCCGTTCACGTGCTCCAACCTAAGGAAACCAAGACTTCCATCATTAGCAAGATACATCTCATTATATGGAAAAGCAATGCTAGCATTGGAACCTTGGCACTTCCCACTATTGCCACCAAGAACATGAATGTGACCAAGATTATCCTTCAAAACTACTTCTTCAATGGAACCCATCTGCCTTAAAACATGTTCATCCATGTGCTCAACTTCAAGACCAATAAACCATGAACCAAGTGACACATCTTCAATTAACTCTTCACATGTTGATGGTGAAATTGACCTCTTATTTCTGTCCTCACGTTCTTTACTCCTTGACCGTCTCCTTTTCCTTAATTCTTCATAACGTGATTTTGATGACTCGTTCCTCACTAATTCCTTTAAATCAAGAAACTCTTCAAGATCAGCCACATCTTCATTGTCATTTGCATCTTCACTGTCAAGGGCAATTTTTGTTGATTCAACAACCTGAAACTTTTCACTTGTTCCTTCAAGAAGCTGTAACTCTTCTTCAGACATATTTTCAAGATCCTCCTGCACTCTTGAAAGTTCTTCCTTCATGGCCATGTTAGATTCAACCAAAGCCTTCATCTTCTTTGAAATATCCTTGGCTTCTTCTAAGGCTTTGTTCAACATTTCTTGTATTTTTTTCAAAAGTTTTCTTTGATCACAATTGCTCGTCTCTGGATCAACGGCTTTGATACCACTTGTTAGGAATCCAGTGGTTCCTAATGGGGATGGATAGGAATTATAGGGGGATTTATGGGAATTGTAGGGAAATTGATTTAATTCGAGGTAGTCACCATTCATAGAGAAATAGAGAGATTAAGAAAGAGAGATATGCACTAATGCACTAACAAATTGGTTTATTCTTCATTCATATCTCATATTGGATTACAATCATGTATTTATAGGAGACTAGCTCTAATCTTATTGGCCCACATGGCCTTATCCTATTGGTTCTATTATTCCCTATGTGCATTAATAATTCCAACATGTGCTAAATGTGATTAACGTGCTTGGAATTGTACCTAACTAACTAAATCTCAATACAACAATTATTATCCATATGCTTATAGCATTCCTAACACTTGTGATAGCCGAAGGGAAGATGAGCTTATCATGAGTCGCCATGTCCCTATATACATCTATGATAGAAAGAATAAAATAAGAGGGAAAATCTATAGTGAGATGCTTTACAAGAGAAAGCAAAAATTGAGCATGGGGCTCGGTAATAGAGTTAGAGCGAGAAAAAGGGTGTAAAACAAAAGTCATAACCATGTTCATGAACCTAGGACCTTTAAAAGGTTGAACACGGAGTAAACTGACAATCGCCCCAATCAGAGGGACGCTCACAAAAAAGCTGACATAAGCTCGTCTTTGGACACAGTCCTTAGATGCTTACAACCGGGGTAGTCAAAATGGTTTACCCTCGAGACGCGGAGCACATCGGATACAATATCCGGTGTGACCACAATGCGCATACCTCAAACGTGAGTAACAAAAAGAGGTACTAAATAATCAAATTCATGCATGTTAGAGTAGAACTCTTATATCAGCACAGATAGACAAGTGACCAAGACGTCACACAATGACTCCCAACCCCTATTGTGAATAACAGTGGGTAGGTCAGCGTCGAAGAAGTCTGACAAAATGAATGAACACCTTGTCAAGAAAAGTTCTCCGAGAAGTCCTTTTGGGCTTACTCATCATGGAACCGAACAGAAGAAGGAGTAGGATCAGACAAAGTGGATGCCCCAAAACGAAGAAGGTTCCGGGACGGAGTAGATTTACGCTTAGGTGCCATGACACAACAAACATAAACTAGAGAAAGGGAGAGAAAGAGACATGCAGAAAAGCACCAATACAGTCAATATATAAGAATATAGAGAATGTAAAGTACGTAGACATAAAAATGCAAGAGCATGTGATATGCAATAAAAAAAAACATCATGGGCTCAACCCAATCCAATCCTACTACAATCATTGCAACAAATATAACACACATCTATAATGCAAGTGAGATGCAATGCATGACGATTTAAAACCATTTAAGCAAAACCCATCCCAAAAATTTTACAAAAACCTCAAAAATTTTGAAAAGTCACAAAAATTTCTAAAAACCCCAAATTCTAGGTCAAAAGATATGAAATGCATGATTAATGAGTGAGAAAGCATCATACCAGAGAAGAAAGAAGATCTTGAGACCGAAAACTAAGTGGGAATGAGGTTTGGAGAGAGTGAGAGAGGTTTAGGGAGGTGAAATGTAGGTTCTATCAAGAGAGATCGGGGAGAAATGAACCTAGTATCGCGAGGATCCTATTTATAGGAATCCCGTAATTCTCGACAGATCGAGAGGTGTCGAGAGGTGTTGAGCTTTAAAGGCATGGATAGATATGGCTATCAAGCAGCTGTCCAGAGGTGTCCACAACAAAACAAACTCAATGGATCGAGCAGCTATCAAGAAGACAAAAACTTTCTCGATGGATCAAAAAGCTATCGAAAAGCTATCGAGATTGTGATAAAAAGAAGTTGAAGAGCTCGATAGATAAGCCAGGTGTCGAGAGGTGTTGAGAAGCTATCGAGATTGCTTAAAAATAATTTTTCAAGAAGAGAAAAACACAAACATAAATGCAATCAAATATGCAACTCAACCAAGGATCCAATCAACATTTTAACCTCTCAAAAATATCTCTCAACAATAAAAATGATGGGAATTTAGATCCAAAACACACACACACACACACTAAACAAGTCTAACCAACTTTATATTTCAAAAACAAGTTAAGACAGTTTAGTGAGCATACATTAACACATGCATTCCTTGTGATGGCCAAATCGCATTGTACCTACACATGTATCAAAAGTAGCAAAGAATATTGCGTGTTATGTGTGAAAAATATCGCAAGATTACATAAGTGTCTACATATTATGACAATTTGAGATATGAGTGAATCACTTTAACTCACACACAATCATAACTATTTGATGAGGACTATCACCTTCAAGGTACATCCTATAACTCCCACATCTCCTAAAATACACGCTTGCAATCATATATAAAGCATTTTATTCTTTTTGCTTTTTATTTTTCTTTGCATATATTTTTCTTTTAAGCAAACTATGCATGGGCATATAAGAGAAAGAAAAGAAATACCCAATGATTTTAAGCATTTGACATTGCACTTTTGCTATGCCGAAGCATACGGATGTCATTTCATGATTGGCGGGCAACAGTGGTGAGATGGTTATTTATGCCTTTCTCTTAGGATTTTCTAGTTCTTCCCGTCAAAAAGAGCGATACAAGTGTTAAGTACAAGAGATTACTTAATCTTACTCATCACAAACATGAGCCACAAAGCTCACTTGCTTAGTTGTGCACAGAGATGCTCATCTAAGCTACAAGAGATATAAAGTTTAGAAAATTTTGTTTCAATGCCCATCGAAGGTACACAAGTACCAACGTATATAAAAACACTCACTGTTTTTGTATTTTTTCCATTTTTCAATTTTTTTTATTTTTATATTAAAAACAAAATAGAATAAAACAGAAAACTAACCAAACAAAAACATGTTTAACAAAACAAAGCAATGCATAAAACTAGACTGACTTAAAACAATAAAGCAAAACACACAAGTAATGCAAAAACAAAAACAAGAAAGGGAGAAAGAGAGAGAGAGAGAAGAAGTGACATAATCACTTGGAGTCCTTTTCCTTCCACACCTTGGAAGAACCTTTTCATACAGAGAACCCTTGATCCGGCGGAGAGGGGGAAGAGTTAAAACCATTCAAGTTCGAAAGGAACATGAAGGCTTTGAGCAGATCTCTAAGAGGAACGAAAGAGGATGGAAGCTGATTCTGATCTCCCAACACGATCATGCTGTTGCTCTTTTGAGTGGCTAACCACTTATAGTAATTAGGTCGAGTATGTCAAACTGACCACAGTGATGACAGAAATGCTATTTTTTCTGTTTAGGCTTTTGATTATTTCCCTTCTTAGCCCTAAGATTTTTAGTCTCATTCTTAGCAAGATTAGGGGGTGCTCCTAAGATAGATTTACCTTTATCTATGTTCTCACTAGCTAATTCATTTTTAACATCATTATTTTCAATTTCAATATTATTAGCAGAAGGAACAAAAACAGTTGCACTAGTAGAAGCAATACTAGGAGAAGAGAAATCATACCCTAAACCGGTTCGATCGAAAGCAGATTTCTGAAGACTGAGCATCTCATCGAGCTTAGCACTTGAAGTCCTTTCTAGCTGAGCTCTGACTTGGAACAGTTCTGCCTCAAGCTTCTTGGTCTTCTCAGCCAAGAAATTATTCTCAAATCTCAGTGCTCCAATAGTCTGATTTGCTTCATCAAACTTTGTAGAAATTTCTTGTTGCTCAAGCTCCATATCACTAAGCTTCTTGGTGGCCAACCTATACAACTTCTCATGCTTTTCTGAGACCTTGTATAACTTTGCATAGGCTGTGTGGATGTCATCTTGTTCATCCATCTTCTCAATCTTAGACTCCACCAATTCCTCTTCTTCATCCATGTCTTCAACAATCCCTTTAGTAGGATTTACGGTGGCAGTGAAGGCATTTAGGATTCAATCATCCTCATTATCAAAATCATCCTTAGGCTCAGTGTCACTCAATGTAGCAGCAAGTGCCTTGCTCCTCCCAATGGTCTTGAGATACGTAGGGCACTCTTGTTTCATATGACCAAAATCTTGACACCCAAAGCACTTTGGTCCTGAGGAACAGTGTACTGATCGTCATCCCTAGCATCCTTCTTCCCTTTGTCTTGACTCTTTGATTAAGAAGAACTCGACTGTCTACGGTCTTTGTTAAAGCCCTTTGCATTGGCATTCTTCATGAACTTCTTGAATTGCCTGGTTATGTACGACTTCATCTTAGAATCTTCATCATCAGAAAACTCATCAATATCACTGCTCTTGGCCTTCAATGCCATGCTCTTGCTCTTGCTCGATTTTCCAATCCTTGTCAAGCCCAACTCATGCGTTTGCAAATTGCCAACTAACTCTGTCAAAGGACTTTTGTCAATGTCCTTTGATTCCTCAATGGCAGTGATCTTGGCATGGAATCTCTCGAGTAGGGATCTGAACACCTTTCTCACAATCTTGGGTTCAGGAATGGTTTCCCCAAAATTAGAAGCTGAGTTCACTATGTCTTTAAGTTTGGCATAGAACTCATCGAACGACTCATCCTCCTCCATCTTGATCTCTTCAAAGCTTGTAGTGAGCCTCTAAAGTTTTGAATCCTTGACAGCCTTGGTTCCTTAGCAGTTTTAGTAGAGGATATCTTCTCGAACTCCTCATTCGTGACTGCACTGAATAAAGCATTCAATGCCTTGCTGTTGAAGTTTACCGCCTTGATCTTAGCATCATCCCAATCAGCCGGCGCTTCTGTATGCTTGGTCCAGCCTATTTCCACAACTTGCCACACTTTCTCATCTAAAAACTACAAGAAAGCTCTCATGCATACTTTCCAGTATGCATAGTTAGTGCTATCAAATACATTATGTATAATAAGAAACTGTCCTCTATCCATAACAAACAGGGGTCAATGAATCACACAGCAAAGATTAATCCTAATCAGAGAGTGCCTGCTCTGATACCACTTAATAGGCCAAAAACGTATTGACCCAGCCAAGTTTATTAATTAATCAAATTAACATACAATTGTACGTGACAGTACAAACAAATCACCAATTAACTAAAGTATGCAGCAAAAAATAAATTGACACGGTAATTTGTTTACGAATAGAGAAAACCTACACAGCAAAAACCTCATTGGGTGATTTTAAGGTCACCACTCCTGAGAATCCACTATTATCAAAACAAGTGGTTATAAGTAAAGGAATCTCAGTACCTTATACCAACCTACAGTTGAACCCTTGCCCCAATACCCAATTGGACTTGTTCTATAGTGACAATCTCTCTAATTGTGCAGATCCCAATACGCGACTTGATCACCAACTTGAAAAGGATGTTAGCTGCAAAGTTCTTTAGTTCATCTAGACGATGAAGATCATGAAGTTGCTTGGTTACAAAACCCTACGGTGTACAAACACAGCAGCTTCTTCAAAATAAAGATGAACTAGAGTAAATTCTGTCTCCGGTCACAATTTGCATGAACAAGACTTTGCTTCACACTTATGCAACCTATGTAACCTTTGATGGCCCTTAAAATAATCCTTATATATGTTTAGGGTTGCGAGAAAAGAAAGCCTAAACATATACTCACAGATTGGATGAAAAACAGTCCTGAAAAACTGAACTTCATAAACCTCGATAGATAACCATCTATCGAGCTAGCTATCGAGCCACGAGCTTCAGCAGCTTTTAAACCTCGATAGATGCTAGCTGTCAAGCTTTAAAATTCTACACTTCATTCCTTGATTCTTGGACAGACTTGCATGGCTTTAACACTTAAACTTGAAATCTTGTTTCTTGAAGCATTAAACACACTCTAAATCTACCCAATTACAAGTAAAGTGCATTTTGTCAAAGGATTAGCCAACTACACAAAATAGTGACATATGGAACATTGATCACATATGTCCTAACACAGATTTTCACAGACTTCCCATTTCCAATCTGCCATCTAGAACCTCTCAATTCACATCCAGACCCTTAAGAATGCTTTTCCAAGCATAGGAACCCGACCTTGAGTCCTTTGCTTCCAAAATTGAGCAATTTGGAAAAAAGCACTCTTTAAACACCTTGTAAAAAAGGGAATTTGTATTTTTGAGTAGTCACCAAGCTTTGCTTGGCCAACAAAGAATCATTGAAAAAAGCTAGATCTTGAAACCCCATTCCTCCCACTATTTTGGATTTAGTCATCTCATCCCATTTTAGCCAATGAATTTTCCTCTGATCTCCACGTTGGCCCAAAAAAAAAAAAAAATTAATCATGGCTTCAATATCATTGCATAATCTAAGCGGTAGCTTAAAGCATCCTATAGTAAAAGTAGGTATTACCTAAATGACAGCTTTTAAAAGAACTTCATGACCTACCTGAGACAAAAGCTTCCCTTCCCAACCCTGTAACTTTCGCCAAACTTTTTCTTTTATGTAGTTGAAACTCTCCTTTTTTCAACTTCCAATCAAGGATGGAAGCCTAAGGTACTTCTCATATTGTGTAATTTCCTGAATTCCCATAGCAACTTTAATGGCTTATTTGGTGGCCTCTAATGTAGATTTACTAAAAAACATGGCCGTCTTATTTTTATTCACCTTCTGACCTAAGGCGTGCTCATAAACCTCCAAAATATTGAGCACCTTTACACATTCTTCAAAAGTAGCCTTGCAAAACAAAAGACTATCATTTGCAAATAACAGATGGGTTAGTGTTGGACCTCGTCTACAAAGAGAGAAGCCTTTGATGTCGCCCCTACTTTCTACAATATTAATGAGTTAGTGCAAGCCTTCAATACAAAGTAAAAAATGAAAATGAGATAATGGATCTCCTTGCCTAATCCCGCTTGTAGGATTAATCTGTCCCTTAGGCTCACCATTAATCAAAATAGAATAGGAAACTGTTTTCACACAAATCATTATCAAGCCAATCCACCTTTCACTAAAACCCATCTTCCACATGAGATTCTCCTGAAAAGACCATTCTACTCGATCATAAGCTTTGCTCATATCAAGTTTTAGAGCCATAAATCCACAATCACTTGAGTCATAATTTTTCATGCAGTGCAAGATTTCAAAAGCAATCTAAATATTGTCAAAGATAAAACGATCTTTTGCAAAGGTAGATTAATGTTCAGTAATAATTTTTTGCAACACCTTTTTCAATCTGTTAGCTAGGACTTTAGAGAAAATCTTGTAAAGCACATTGCACAAACTAATGGGGCAATACTCAGTAACATGCTCAGGATTTTTTATTTTTTGGATGAGAGCAACAAAGGTATGATTAACAAGATAGGGAAGTGTACCTGAATTTAGCCAAGATAAAATAAATTTAATCACGTCATGATCTACCATCTGCCAAAAATGTTAATAAAATATCGAAGGCATCCCATCTGGATCAGGTGCTTTGAGTAAGGCCATCTGTTTTAAAGCTGCAGTTACCTCATGCTCAAGGAATTCCCCTGTTAGCATACGCTCCATCTCATCTGCTATGACCCACGGGATATGGTCCAGAGTTAAGCTTGGTCAATTGGAGTAGAGGTAGCAAACAAATCCTGCTAATATTGTAGAAAAACTGCAGAGATATCATCTGATTAAGTCTACCAAGTTTCAATTGTGTCCCTTATTCTTTCAATGAATTTTTCCCTGTATCTTTGACTTGCTTTCGTGTGAAAATATTTGGTATTGCTGTCACCGTGAGCCAACCATAGTACATGGAAGCACGAACTCCACATCCGTGCTTCTCAATCAAGAAGAATTTTAATTTCAGATTTAAGCTCCCTTACCCATGAGGCGGGTACCCATGGGTGCGGGTTTAAATTGCTATCCCTAGTAACAAGAGAGGAAAGTATAAAACATAATGGGGGAAAGAAAAAAAAAAGTTATTCTCATGTTTCTCATGCACAAAGTGCATGAGGGTCTACGAAAAAAAAGTTCAAACTACGGTGTTAGTAACATCTTATAACTATCTGTAGGGTCTGGGTTAGGGCACTTCCCTCCTGAGGATGAGTGGACCCAAGCCCAATTAACAATATACAATAAATTTGTAGAGAGTGGGTAGAAAGACTAGGCATTAGTGAATGATACAACGGTTGATATGGGTTTACAAGATCATCAAATGAGATTTAGCTAAGTTTCTAAGGGGAAGTTTGTCCTCGGCCCAGTCCGAGGAACTCTTCTCTGATTGCTAATGAAAATAGGGATTATCCCCGAACCTCTTCTTCTCTAGGGGTTCATTCTATTATATAGTCCTGTTCAATTGATCTCTGTCTTCCACTTGTTGATCATCTGAGCCTGTGTCTGAGGGCTTGTCCCATTAGCCGCCTTTATAGACCTCTTGTTAGTTGAAGTAACCAAAGCATCGCTGTTCAACGGTCAATTCTTCATTAATGCGGCCAGAGCGTCAGTTGCATACTTTTAATGTGGGGATGGCAGCTTCCCTAGGGATTATTCCTTCACCATATTCCCCCGACCGACCTTGGATACTTCCCTTTTTCTTTGGCATGCTCTGGGAGGGTGCTTTTAATGGGGTGCGGACCTTCCCTTCTTCAATATTGGCCGGCCGAGGACATGGTCACCCTCGACGATGCTCCTTGACAATCTGGGCCTTCCCCGCTCATCCTCAAATACTGCACTGTCATCAGTATGGGCCTTGGGCCCGACAAGGAGTAGGCCGGGGTTGCCAAATCTTCGGGCCCCACACTATCTTTAGAAAGAAATTGTTTCTCATAGTCAAAAACATGTATTTGGCAAGATTTATAAATATATTTGTCAATGCAGAATAAACAAGTACAACAATAAATTCGGCCAATTAATAAATATAATTGCATTAGACAAATATATCTAACATATAGTAACGAAAGTGAAATAGAAAGGGAGATAAAATCTCCTTGGTTGTTCATGCCGATGAAGATGTGGAATACCCATCTTTCTTTATTTTCTAAAACAAACACAACACACACATGGTTAGCCAAAAGATTCACACCATCAAGCATGATTGGCTGCTGCGATATGTCTACGTTCTACCATTGTTGCCAATCATGTATCTTTGCATTTACAGCCCTTTTGATACAAATAGAATCCATCCTGTTCTACCGTCCAAATGCGATGGTTTCCACCACAACCCTTTAACCACTTATCGTTTGCAGGAAATACATGAAAACTAGCACTGAAGTTCTTGTACCAAAAGTACAATAGAATTCTGTCGCGCCAAGATAGTTAATGTGAAAAGAGGATTCCCATTGTCCATTCGGCTGAAGAGTTCTAATGCCCAAATCATTATTTTATGATTGACAATGGTAGTTTTATAGTTTCCTTGTTGAGGTTGTCAACAATTTGTTCATATTCCTTTGAAAATGAATAAGAACTAATTAGGCCAGAGACTAAGTGAAAAACAGGCACAAAACTATAAAACTGGGACATTATCTTTTATTTCACCCGGCTAGTGCTTAGAAAATATATTTTATTACACTTGAAATGCATTTCACTTCTACTTTTATAGCCCAAAGTTATTGACGTGTATGTATATAAAACATATCCAAATTCAATGCGACTATTATACGTGTTTCAATTTTCATTGGAAAATGTGCGCTAGCCTCACATAATTTTTTCTAAAATTACACTAAACTCCCCCTTATTTGAAATTGTACCCAAACTTCCCTAAATTGTCAAAATAAACTACACCCACCTCCCATGTGCCGTAACAATGGTAATTTCGCTAACATAAACTAAAATACAATTTAAAATTTTTGTGTATATTTTTTTTTACCCTTCATTTTCAAAAGAAAATCTCATTTTCTTTACTAAAATTTATGTTAAAGAGAAAAAAAAAAAATATATATATATATATATATTTCCAAATCTAAGTGCAATAACAAACAAAAATAAAGGGTCAAGAAATTATTCCTGCAATATCCCATAAAGAAATATAATGGCATGCATGGTAGATTGTAATAGGCACTATAACGTAATAATTCATACGGTTTAGCTACTCTATAGTTTAATTGTGTTTTTATTATAGGAATAGTCATTCATTATGAATAAATATTCTTTAAAATGAGGAATAATTATTAATCTCTAAAAGAGTTGAAATAATTTTTTTTTTAAATCAAAAGAGTTGTAATAGTTATTCCTTAATAGATATAATAATTTATAAAATTAATATATTTCCAAATAAAATAAACTTTCTATATGCATATAACAATTATAAAAATAAAAATCATTAAAAAATAACTCATCACTCTCCTAAATATAAAATATATTATTTTCTAGGAAATATAGTTATATGAGTAAACTATTTCCTAAAATAGATCTTTCTTTTTCTTTTAGGAGAAAAAGAGAGATGAGTTTTCCTTTTTTTTGGGGGGGGGGGGGGGGGGAGGGAATTACACTTTACCACCCTAAACTATACACCAGATTACACTTTGCACCCTAAATTATTCGGATGCACGTTTTGCACCCTAAACTATCACATTTGTTACACTTTGCATCAAATGTTAATTTTACTATTAAGTTAAACGGAAATTAATAGCATGTGATTTTTGCCTAGGTGGCACATAGTTTAAAGAGAAAAATACCATATTCACAAACAATTAAAACAAAGCACTCTCTCTCACGTGCGTAGCATCTCCTCCTCCCCTAAATCAAAATCCGTTTAACCCTAAATCCCCAACAGTTCTCATGCATGCCCAACAAACCTTCCCCTCTCTCTCGGACAACAGTTCCTTCTTTCTAGTCTAGCAGCTCTCATTGTCCAGTTGCTTCTCTCCTTAAATCCTGGTAAACAACTATTGGAGAATATTAAACATTTTTCTAAAGAGAGCAAAAATCCATTATCATAGTCATTGCTACAATCAAAGACACATGATGAGTCTGAAAGGTAAGAGCTTATGAGAAGATTATAGAAGCAAAGCTCTCCCATATTGAAATCCATCAAGAAATCTGATGATTGAATATTTTCTTCTCCGTTAGCAAAAGACAATAATCCATCATATATATCAAATTCCAAGGACTTATTATAAAATTTATTTTCTTCTCTGTTAGCAAAAGACAATAATTTACCATACATATCAAATTCCAAGGACTTATTATTTAATTTATGGTCACAGTAAGGCAACCCCCCCTCCCCCCCTAAGCGCTGTCATGGCCTTCGAAGGGTCTCAAAGGCATGCCACAGCCTTGGCATCCCACCAACGAGGCATGCCAAGGCCTTGGCTGCATGCCCACACTGTGCTACCACTGCCGTCAGGTAGCGTGCAAGCTAGGGCCTTGGCTGCGTGCCCCCAAAGGCATGCTAGCGTGCCCACGCAAGCATGCCGACGGGTTCAAGATTGGGACCCCCATGCCCAGCCCTCAAAGCCAATCATTTTCCACGGATAGTCATGAATCTTTGGTGTCAAAACAGCATGAGAGCTATTGGGGATTTACGGCCCATTTGGTTAAGGAGATGGAAAAGTGAGAGGATAAAAAATAAGGAGAGGATAGAAGAGATTTTAGTTTCCCTCATTTGTGTTTGGCTAGAGGGATGGAAAACTCCTTTGTTTGGTTGAGAAGAAAAGTTAGGGGATAGAAAATATAGTTTGTATAAAATTACTCACATGCCCCTATTACATAATATAAGAAATAAGTTCCTTACATTCATTAAAAACAAACTTATTGAACGGTTTAAGACCCCTTTAAACACAACCAGATTGCGTAGCCTAGATTAATTAGCCAAGTTTTTACTTAGTCAAATTAAACAATTCTAGGTTAAAACAATCAAATAATCATATCATGCATATAAAACATATAAAGCAGCAGAAATAATAAAGAACACAAGATATGATCACCCAGGAAACCACACGGAAAAACCTAGGGAGGATTTGACCCACCAATCCTCAAGGCAAACCAGAATTCACTATGAAAGAATTGAAGTTCTTACAAAAGGACTACAAGCTCCCCCGCTCGACTTCCTAATGCTACCAACCAGTAGAACTTCCTGACACGACCACGCGCAGGCTCCGAATCCAAGGACTACTTCTTTCTTGAATTCTTCAATCAGCTACAAGCTCCCCGCTTGTTTATCTTTAAGCTTCAATGGCAGCAACCAAGTTGATCATCAAGATGTTGAAGTAATCTCAATCTTGAAAACCCTAAGCTTTGTGTAAAGGAAAGCTCCTCTAGATCTCACAAGAGATTTACACAAAATCGCAATGTATGAGCAACAATACAACTTGTGCAACACTGAAAACGTGGCTAGGGTTTTCCCTTATATACCTAGGGCAAAAACATAAAACCCTAAACGTTTAAAAGAGATAGGGCTGAGCTGGAATTTCTGCAGAAAACGCATCTGGGCCGATTTTCGATCGATCGAGAATTACATTCGATCGATCGAGCCAGGCCGAAATGCACCAATGCATCTGCAATCACTCGATTCCAACTTTACAATATTTTACCAACTTTGAGCAAGCCTAAACTAAACTAAATACATTGCTTTGATCATGGTTTGCCAACATTACAAATTAGAGTTCTAAATACATAAAATCCTAAGACCTTAGAACCTAACAAACTCCCCATTTGGCAATCCGTGACAAAACACAAATTAAAAGCTCAAAGTTTACAATTGAAAAGCCCTTTACAAAAATAATGCTCATAAGACTAGAATTCAATCCTAACTACTATCCATCGGTTGCAAGTGTAGACAGCAGCTCAATTGAATCAACCTGTATATTCCTGAAATACTCAACAAACACATAACCGCATGTGTGACAGAAAATAGTATATAAACAGGTATAACATTCTTGTAAGATTCACACAACACAAAATAAAGATATATATCAATGAACAACTCATAAATATAAATCAATAAGCAGTGAATCATGAGACAACAAGAATCAAATAAAAAACATGTATATCAATATATCAATGTTAATCCCCCTAACATGAATATCCCCAAAAATGATATACAAAGTGAAGCACCTAGATACAATCTAATAAACTCCACAAAACAATATCTCATGCTAACAAAAAATATCTCCCCCTAACTACAAAATCTCCTCAAAAATTCAAAAACTCCTCTACAAGTCAATATATCCACTCCCCCTTTTTGTGACGGAATGCCAAAGGGCAATCAAGAGTCGCCATCAAAAGGTGGTGGTGAGGGTGAATGAAGATGCACAAGGTCGGCTCGGAGAGCACAAATCTCATCCAGCAGGTCCACCAAAATCTGACCATGAGCCGCCTGAACGGTCATGACAGTCTCCAGAGTACGACGAACATCGAAGTCGGCCGAAGGAGGTGAAGGAACATCAGCAGCAGCAGCAGCATCACCAACTGGATCAGGAATATCCTCACCAACAGGACCTGTAGAAGACGAAAGAGGAAGAGGAGCGCTACTAGATGGCTCAGACCTAGGGTGTTTAGAACTAGCTCGAAGATGAGCGGTCCTCTGTCAAAGAAAAGACGCACCTATAGGACCAATAACATGTACAGGCTCAGATGAAGGGAAGTCACTAAGAGCTAGATAAAGTAAAATCCTATGAATGAAAATAGGATGAATAAGGGCATGAGAAGTAGATGAACTCCTGTAAACTTCGTTCAAGGAACGAAGAAAAAGATGAGGAAAACTAATAGGAGCATCGGTAACTAGAGCATACAAAAATACACACCTCTCGAGAGGAATGGTGTGAACATGAGAGATGGGCCAGATGGAATGATAGGCTATCCTAAAGAAAAGATAATGTAACCCGGAGAGCTCAGCAGAAGTGATCCTAGGATCAGAACCCCACTGGACAGTAGTCCTAGTGATGTAAGACAAAACATCACTCAGCTCGGGAGACTCAGTATAAGGATAGACAGGATGACGAACCAATGGTACCCCTAGAGCATCAGCCACTACTTGAGGAGTAATGGAGTACTCTACGCCTCGTATCCAACTCCTAACTAGAGTGTTGGAATCATAGACGCGGATAGAGATGTTCAAGAAGAACTCTCTAATCAAGGTAGCCGGAGGAGGAGGGTCAGACACATCTAACAAAGGCAACCAGCCCCTACGCTCAAAGTTTGCCCTAATGGCAGGATCTAGCTCATCTAGAATAATCGAACGCTCAGCCCAAATCTTCCTCTGAAGATTGAGCTTCTCATAGGTCTCTTGGTTTTTCTCGCTCGGAAACCTCTCTCGGTCAAAGGAAGGAGGGGAAAGAGAAGGAGAGGAAATAGTCCTACGAGCTCTAGTCTTCCTAGGCATGGTGCTAAGGAAAGGACAGAGACACAAAGACAAAACCAAAAGAACAAAAAAAAACAAAATCAATGGCAGACTACAAGTTAGCACAAAAAAAACAAGAGAATAACAATCTATATGATGCATGAACAAATGCAATGCCAAGATGCATGTACTAATGCAGTATACATGTTCAAATTAAGTTCAATTACACAAAATTGGCTTGAACATAGAGTTTCTTAACAAAAACCCTAAAAATTTGAAAACCACTTGAAAAATTTTGCAACAAAGTGATGAATTAATCATTACACAATGTTGAAAACAGATTATAATAACTAATTGCATCAATTACACAAGCCAATTTCATCAATTAAACTCAATTTCACAAAAAGCCCCAATTTGGATCAAACATAAACCCTAGAATTTTCAATTTTTCACAAAACCCAAAATTGATCAAATTAACAGTTAAGAAACATGTTTATGATGTGTCCCCACAAAAACCCAATGATCAATTGCAAGAAAAAAAGCTTGAATCAACAGAAAATCCCAAATATGCTAAGTCCGAAAATCTCCCTTAAAATGCATGAAAAATGCATGAAATCATGAAAATAAAAGTAAAAGGAAGGGCAAAAGAGTCTTACCGGCTTGAGGAAAGAGATTTCTTGCAAAAAATCCGGAGGAAAACGACAAAAAATTGGAATAGTAGAGCTTGCCAAGTTGGAGAGAGAGAAGAGACTTGAAAAAGATTTGAAAAAGTGTTTGAAAAAGTCAGAATTGATCTTTTTTCAAAAGCTTCTCCACGATCTTCGATCGATCGAAAATTACATTCGATCTATCGAATGAGACAGTCATTTTAGAACAATCCAGGTCACTTTTTCGATCGATCGAAAAACACAATGGATCAATCGAAATGGGCAGAAACTCACAAAAATTTTGAGAAAAATCACAGTTTTGAAAAATGCAAGCCCAATTTTAAAAACAACTCCTCAAAGCATTTGATCAATGAAAACAAAATGCATGAGTATGAAATGAAATGCTTTTTCAAAAACCCAAAATTTTTAAACCCAATTTCCTCAAAAACAAGTTTCAATCATCCTCCCATTTAATTTTCTCAAGCAACAAATATGTTGTGCACAAATCTCAAGATATTTTCAAACTTGGTTGGTCAGACCAAAAATACACACACTAGCATGTACAGTGTTTAACAAAGAGTAACTTGTGAAGTGTGTGATACTAGCAAAAACTTGAGATACATGTGAGGTGATATGTGAATAGCAATCAAGCACAAAGTCTACACAATTCATCACATAGAATTTAAAAAAGACTATCACCTAAAGAGTTACATCCTATAACTCCCACATCTCCTAGAACAAAAGTTTGCAATCATGTAAGTTTCTTGCATTATTGCCTCTTATTTATATGAATTGGCATTCAGCCTAATAGTACACACCGGTTTGAATTAAGTGAATTGGCATCAAGCCTAATAGTACACCAGTTTTAATTTTAAATGAGGCTACACCTTATGTTCTTTTTGTGCATGTGCTACACTTTCTCGAGCACAGAATCTTATGATATGCACTAAGATGTTCATGATTGGCTAGTGAACAGTGGTGAGATGGTTATTTATGCCTTTCTCAAAAGGATCAAGTCCGACAGTCAAAGAACATGTGACTTCATAATTAAGGCAAAGTGATTAAAAACCACACACATCTTTCCCACACAACATGCACTACAGATTTTCAACTAGTCAAGTGCAGTAAATAAGCTCATCAAAGTTAAACAAGGTACACAGGACATGACATGTGTAAAAAGATTGACCAACCTTGTTTTCAAAAATCAAGAAAAATGGTGTCAAACATAGTTTTTACTTTCTCCTTTTTTTTATTATTATTATTAAAAGAGAAAATAAATAAATCCTAGAATGAAATACATGAATGTAATGCAGTGCAAGTCCTAGAACAAAAAGACACAAAAACCAAAGAACAATGGTCACATAGGATAGAGCAATGAAGCACAAGGACCATGTCAGAAAGACTCAATTAGTTCGAGTCTTTTGCATCCAAAACTTTTTAGATGCACCACGAGCATTGGAGTTCTTATTCACATTAGAGTGATTCCCAACTCCAGGATTGGAATAAAGGTTTAACACCTTTACCAATTCACCAATTAGTGTCATAGGATTTTGTGCTTGAGGCACAGGCACTTTTGGTTTATTCACTCTCTTATCAGCTTGAAGCTTGAAACAATTAGGACGAATGTGTCCAGACTTTTCACAGTAATGACAAACCCAAGCAGGTTTACCATGCATCTTGTCCTTGGATTTGGTAGGCTCCTTAGGTTTAGATTCTCTTAAGTCTACCCTAATCTTCTTAGGTGGTGAAACTTCTACAGGTTTAACAACCTCACTCACAGGGGGTTTAACAGTTTCACTCACAACCTCACTCACAGAAGGTACAGAAGAAGAAGCAGGAACAAAGACAGTGGAATGGGGTGCAGAATCAAAGATGCTTTCAACATATCCTATCCCAGATTTATCAGAAGAAAACTTTTGAACATTCAGCATGTGATCAAGTTTAGAACTAGCAAATCTAGTAACAGATAAATCATGTTCCAAAGTTCTAACTTTATCAAGCAAAAGCATGTTTTCAAATTTAACATTATTCAAAAGCTCATTAGCATCAAACAGTTTAACAAGAAAATTTTTCTTTTCAAGCTCAAGGACTTCAATTTTCTTCAGGCCTAAATCAACTTTCATAGCATCCTTTGCAGCAATTTTGCAAAGTTTGTTGTAGGCCTCTTGAAGATCTGCATCTTCAATGAGTTCCCTATCAGAAGGGTTCTCCTCAGCAGATATGCTTTCATTGACTGTAACAGTAGCCGTGAAAGCAATGAAGTTTCCATCCTCGTCACAACCGGACTCATCATCAGAAACCTCATTATCACTAAGGGTTACAGCCATAGCTTTACCCTTAGTCTTCAAGAATGTAGGACATTCAGATTTCATATGGTCATACCTTTGACAGCCAAAACACTGAGGACCCAAAGAATTATTTGAAGATTGACCAACTTTTTCTCTAGGTTTTTCAAAGTTATTAACCTTAGTGGGATCATTCTTCCTAAAATTTCTAGGTTCAGTAGTGTAAGTACCTCTCGCCTTTCTATTGGTATTCCTAAGAAAGTTTTTAAAGTTTTTGGCAAGGTACGCAATCTCTGTAGCAGAGAGCTCATCATCAAATCCACTACCATCAACATCATCAACTGACTTAAGAACCATTTATTTGGATTTGTTCACTTTAGGTAGGTTAGACTCATAGGACTGAAGAGATCCTACAAGCTCATCAACAGGGATGGTGTGCACATCCTTGCTTTCAGTAATGGCTGTCACCTTGGGTCTAAAGTCTTCAGTTAAGGATCTAAGTATCTTCCTAACAATTTAAGGTTGATCATAGACTTCTCCCAAGTTATAAGCAGAATTAACAATAGCATTGAGTTTAGCATAAAACTCATCAAAGGTTTCATCATCAGACATTCTAATGCTTTCAAACCTAGAAGTTAATTGCTACAATTTGTTTATCTTAACAGCCTTTGTGCCTTCATGCACAGTTTGGAGGATTTTCCAAGCAGTATGAGCAACCTCAACATTAGAGATCCTTTTAAATTCCTCCATTGAAACAACATTAAAAATGGCATTCATAGCTTTACTATTAAATGCAGCTGCTTCTTTCTGAGAAGTTTGCCACTCACTCACAGGAGTAGTGGGCTTCTCCCATCCGTATTCAACAGAGTTCCAAACCCTCTCATCAATAGATTTCAGGAATGCTTTCATCCTTACTTTCCAGTAAGCATAGTTGTTCCCATCAAAGTGAGGAGGAACAAACAGAGAGTGTCCATGCTCCATGACAACCGAGGTCAAGGATCAGCTCAGAGAAAAAAAACTCAAACAAAAGAGCAACCTGCTCTAATACCACTTGAACGGTTTAAGACCCCTTTAAACACAACCAAATTGCGTAGCCTAGATTAATTAGCCAAGTTGTTACTTAGTCAAATTAAACAATTTTAGGTTAAAACAATCAAATAATCATATCATGCATATAAAACATATAAAGCAGCGGAAATAATAAAGAACACAAGATATGATCACCTAGGAAACCACACGGAAAAACCTGGGGAGGATTTGACCCACCGATCCTCAAGGCAAACCAGAATTCACTATAAAAGAATTGAAGTTCTTACAAAAGGACTACAAGCTCCCCCGCTCGACTTCCTAATGCTACCAACCAGTAGAACTTCCTGACACAACCACGCGCAGGCTCCGAATCCACGGACTACTTCTTTCTTGAATTCTTCAATCAGCTACAAGCTCCCCACTTGTTTATCTTTAAGCTTCAATGGCAGCAACCAAGTTGATCATCAAGATGTTGAAGTAATCTCAATCTTGAAAACCCTAAGCTTTGTGTAAAGGAAAGCTCCTCTAGATCTCACAAGAGATTTACACAAAACCGCAATGTATGAGCAACAATACAACTTGTGCAACACTGAAAACGTGGCTAGGGTTTTGCCTTATATACCTAGGGCAAAAACATAAAACCCTAAATGTTTAAAAGAGATAGGGCTGAGCTGGAATTTCTGCAGAAAATGCATCTGGGCCGATTTTCGATCGATCAAGAATTACATTCGATCGATCGAGCCAGGCCGAAATGCACCAATGCATCTGCAGTCACTCGATTCCAACTTTACAATATTTTACCAACTTTGAGCAAGCCTAAACTAGACTAAATACATTGTTTTGATCATGGTTTGCCAACATTACAAATTAGAGTTCTAAATACATAAAATCCTAAGACCTTAGAACCTAACACTTATTATCAATTAAAATTTTTTAAAAATAATATCTTATACAATTTAATACATCATTATTTTTTTTTTCCTTTGTTTTAGAGGTGCCTTCTAAAATAAAATAAAATAAAATAAAAAACAAAAAGCAAAATCCACTGTTTGATTAAAACTTAAAAAAAAATGGTAAATTGCAAATTACACCCCTAAAGTTTGGGAGTGATTGGATTTTACACCCTGAAGTTTCAGACCTTGGATTTTTCCCTTTGAAGTTTGGTGATGTTTGGATTTTACACTTCGACGTTTCAGAATTTGGATTTTACCCCATATATTTTAGAAGTGTTTGAATTTACTCCCTAAAGTTTTGGGGTATTTGGATTTTACACCCTAAAATTTCAGAATTTGATGGTGTAAAATCCAAAAAACCCTAAACTTTAGGGGGTAAAATCCAAGTTCTGAAATATCAAGGTGTAAAATCCAAACACTCCAAACTTTAGGGAGTAAAATCTAAATTCTGAAATTTCAGGGTGTAAAATTCATTCACCCCCAAACTTTAGGGGTGCAATTTGCAATTCACCCAAAAAAAAAGCTACATAAACTCAAAGATTGAAGCTTGAAAAAAAAAAGGCAACATAAACTCAAAGCTTGAAGCTTGAAAAAAAAAATGCAACGTAAACTCAAAGAGCTAGAAAATAAAATAAAATAACAAGAAGGGAAAGTGGAAAATTTAACTAAGTGTAGAGGGGCAAATTTGGTTTTTGCTAGAACCCATATTTTCTCCCCTCAATTTTCTCTCCATTTAGGGGAGAAAATTTTTTTGTGGGTCCGAGAGAAAATACCTCAGCTCCACCACAAAATTTTCTACTCCCCCCCCCCCCCAACCAAACACCCTCCCATTTTTCTTTCTCTCCACTTTTCTCTCCTAAATTTTCCATCCTCCCTAAAATCTCTTCAAACAAACACACCCTTAGGGTTAGATAGATTTTGATTTGGGGCAGGAGGAGATGCTACACACGTGAGAGAGTGTTTTGCTCTAATTGTTTGTGAAAAGAGTATTTTTGTCTTTAAACTATGTGCCACTTAAGCAAAAATCACATGCAAATCACATGCTATTAATTTCTATCTAACTTAACAGTAAAACTAACATCGAAGTGCAAAGTGTAACAAATGTGATAATTTATAGTGCAAAATGTGCATTCGAATAGTTTAGGGTGCAAAGTGTTATCTAGTGTATAGTTTAGGGGGTGGTAATGTGTAATATTTCCCCTATTTTTTAATGATTTTTTTATTCTCATATGTTGTTATATGCATATGGAAAGTTTTTTTATATAGAAATATATTAATTTTAGAAATTATTACACTTATTAAGAAATAACTATTACAATCTTTTAAAGGGGAAGAATTATTCCTTCCAAAAATAGAGTTTAAGTTTTAGTCTAATGTTATGACTCATAACCAAAGTACATGGTTTTTGATCATTCAAAGAACTAGAAAAGGGAGAGGTTCAAGGTTTTTAAGATTGGACAGAGATTCAACCAAGGTCAAATCGTTATGACGTCAAAATTAATTTAATATTAGTTAAAATATAAATAAATTTATTAATTAACCCCCCAAAAAAATATAAAGCAATTTAAACAACTTTCAAATGAACTTTTGTTATTTTCATAAACTGCATAGAAAATAATAATATATAAAAAAAATCTTTAAATTTTAGAATACAAATAAATTTAGCAAATACTATTAAGTAAAAATTAATAAATTAAAAGCAAAAATATTATTCTTGTAAAATTAAAATAAATAAAATATTATTTTCATAGGTGACTACTACTTGTGTTTCAATTTCATTGGAAAAGGTATGCTGGCATCTCATGAGGTTTACTAAAATTACACTAAACTCCCCTTTATTTTGAATTGTACCTAGACTTTCCTAAATTTTCAAAATAAACTACACCCACCTCCCATGTACCATAACAATGGTAATTTCACTAACATATACTAAAATATAATTTAAAATTTTTGTGTATATATATATTTTTTACCCTTCCTTTTCAAATGAAATTCTCATTTTCTTTACTAAAATTTATGGGAAAAAAAAATTCAAATTCAAGTGCATTAACAAACAAAAATAAAGGGTCAATAAATTATTCTGGCAAGATCCAATATAAGCCCAAAAAAGAAATATAATAGCATGTCTGGTCGATTTTTTTTTTTTGTATTATTATTTTTTTTTAGAGTTTTAACCTATGACATCCACTTCTGATAATAGCTCTCTATCTTCAAACCAAGACACCAATCAGTTTTTGGTGTAGGCGGGAATTGAACCATAGATCTCTTATTCAACTATCAGAGACTTTACCAGTTGAGCTAACTGGAACCCATTGCATGTTTGGTAGATTGTATTAGACACTATAATGTAACAATTCCTATGTTTTAGCTATTCTATAGTTTAATTATGTTTTTATTATAGGAAATAGTCATTCATTATGAATAACTATTTTTTAAAATGAATAATAAATATTCATCTCTAAAAAAGTTGTAATATTTATTCCTTAATAGATATAATTATTTATAAAATCAATATATTTTCAAATAAAATAAACTTTCTATATGCACATAACAATTATAAAAATAATAAATCATCAAAAAACAATTCATCACTCTCTCAAATACAAACTTTCTAGGAAATATAGTTGTATGAGTAAAATATTTCTTAAAATATATATTTCTTTTTCTTTTAGAAGAGAAAGAGAGATGGGTTACTTTATTTTAATTTTTTAATTTTCATAATTTTTATGTGCATATGGAAAGTTTTTTTTTTTATATAGAAATATATTTTTAAAAAATTATTACACCTATAAAGGAATAACTATTACAACTCTTTTAAAAGAGGAATAATTATTCCTTCCTAAAATAGATCTTAAGTTTTATTCTAATGTTACAAGTTACAACATACAACCAACTTCATGGTTTTCAGACCCGAACTATTCAAAGAACCGAAGAATGGAGAGGTTTAAGGTTTTTAAGGACAAACCATTATGACGTTAATATTAACTTAATATTAGTTAAAATATAAATAAATTTATTAAACTATATAAAAATATTGAAACTTACCCCCTAGTTTATATTTGAGAGAGTGATGTGTTATTTTTTTATGATTTTTTTATTTTCCTAATTGTTATATGCATATGGAAAGTTTTTTTATATAAAAATATATAAATTTTAGAAATTATTGCACTTATTAAGGAATAACTATTACACCTTTAAATAAAGAGGAGTAATTATTCATTCCTAAAATAGATCTTAAGTTTTATTTTAATGTTACAACTTACCACTTACAACCAAACTTCATGGTTTTTGTAAGAACTCAAATTGGATTGGACCCAAAAGAGGGATAGGATTCAAGCCCAACAAGCCCAAACAATAAAATTTCTAGAGAGTGGATGTAAGAGCTACTTCCAGTAAATGGAAAAAGACATGATTCTCGTGCAGCAAAAGGAACTTCAAATTAAATAAAAAACTCTTGCTCCCTTCTCCTCAGCTAGGTTTTAGTGTATATCTATCTGGATTCTTTCTCTCTCTCTCTTTCTTCCAAAAAGTCCCCTCTAATGTCTTCTGATTTCACGTTATATACTACCTCCTTCATCCTGCTTTCACCATACACGTGTAGGTTCTATTCTGAGAACTTCTTTCTGTCCCATCCAACACTTCCTGGAACCTCTGCTTAGTGGCCATAAGGCTGCTTGGTTACTGTTCAGGTATCACCTCCACATTAATGCGGCCAGAGAGTTAGCTGGGAAGCATTTAATGTGGAGGTAGCAGATTTTAGGAGATATTTGTTACCTTTCCCGGTTCCTTCTTTGTTCAATATTCATTCGTTAATTTGTATGTAATTTTGTGAAGTTCCTTGACTACTAAAAGAGTTACATCCACCTCGGACGTTGGTTTGAGCGATAAATTTTATCCTCGGACGTGGTTTGGGCCACTATGTACGACTTACGTCTCTTTGTCTTGTGTTATTCTCAAAATAGCTCTCTTTAACCATCCTTGGACATGTGAGTGTCCTCGGACTAGGCCGTTGTTGGGCCACAAGCCCACCTCCTATGAATTCTCTGTTATCTTTTTGGGCAACTAGCCCCACAGTTTTCAAACCCAAACTGTTCAAAAAACCGAAGAATGGAGAGGTTCAAGGTTTTTAAGATCGAACCATTATGACGTCTAAATCAATTTAATATTGGTTAAAATATTAATAAATATATTAAATGTATAAAAATATGAAAATTTACACCCCCAAATTGAAAGTTATTTAAACAACTTTCAAATGAATTTTCGTTATTTTTTTGAAGTGAACAAAAAATAATAAAATATTAAAAATGTTTTAAAAATGTGTATATTATTCTTTCAATAAAATAGCATTTTAATTAAAAATAAAATCATTTTTAACATAAATTTAGAAAGTTCGTATTAACATGTAATGATATAAAAGCACAATTCTAGAACACAAATAAATTTGGCAAAACTAGTAAGTCTATTGCAATAAAATTAAATGCAAAAATATTATTCTTGAAAAATTGAAATTAATAAAATATAAATTCCATACGTAACACAAGGAAGACAGTCAGTTCAGTGGTTAATGTATTTTTACATACCTGATGGCATGACCATACTACCATTTTTGTCGTAACTCATTTAGTGTACCATTCCTGATACATGCATTTTTACATACTTGTTGGCATGGCCAGACTACCATTTTTTGTCATAACTTTCATTTAGTGTACTATACCAGATACTTGCATTTTTACATACCTAATGGTATGAATAGACTACCATTTTTTGTCGTAACTCTCATTTAGTGTATCAAATGTTGATTTAGTGTACCAAATGTGCCGTGAGATTTCTTGAAAATTATAGGGGAGAATGATAATAATTTTAGACAATGATTTTGGCGCCAACCAAACATCCATATTGATCCCTCCCAACCAACTCCCTTGTGCCTAGTGGTCCACTGTTAGTCCAATTAATATTTTTCCACTTCTTTAATTTCATTTTTACTTTATATTGATTTGAATGTAAACAATAAGCTACAAAATGGTGGGATATTTCGAATTTCCCCCTTTCTATTGAGTATGAAAGATTACAATCCATGACATTTCCTTAAAAATACATTCCCTTCATTAGTTTTTGTAAACATACTGTTGCAATTTTATGAACTATGTGAATGCTTCTTGTAGTTCGGTGGGCAGCTCCACATTAGGCTCAATTTCACTTAGGGGGAAAAAGTCATTAAGTCACACCATATGGTTTTAGGATGACATTCCTAAGAATAATGTAATTTCTTGATAAAAAATCTTATATTTTTTATGGTTTATTTGGGATCTTGCAATATTAATTTTTTGACTTGTTCTTATTTTGGTTTTTTTTTTTATATTGAATTTCGATTAAAATGTTTCTCTTTTCACTTTTTAACTTATTAATTAAATATAAGTAATTGGGAAGAAATTGCCACTGGGGAGCATCAAGACCACAATTTTAAAAACCAGATAAGATTGGCCAATCCAACCGGTTGAATCGGGAACCGAGAACCAGCCACCAGTTCGGTCTGGAAAAAAACCCCAAATCAGTTAAAACCAAGTTAAATCGAGAACCAGAGGCAAATCTAGTTTTGCCCCTGGTTCGATTCTTAAAACCATGATCAAGACCATGTTATGTCCACCACAGAGGCTCAAATTTGGCTGATGCCACTTTTTTGAATAAATACAAAAACCTAATTATTATTATTATTATTTGCTGATACTGTATTTTGTTTGGCCTAAATTAGCTTACCAAAATACCAATTTAAGCCCTAAAAAGCAAAAAGCAAGGGCGAAACTAGGGGGGCCCAGGCCCCCTAGTCTTAAGGAAAAAAAATATACATATAGGTATAATTTTTACAAATTTGTATTTGAGCCCCCTCTTTCATAAATTTTGGGGCCCCTCCTCTACAATTTTACATTAATTTTATTGTAATGGCATTTGCATCATTTGTAAAATAGCATTAAGGCCCCATATTTGAGCCCCCTCTTTCATAAATTTTGGGCCCCCTCCTCTACAATTTTACATTAATTTTATTGTAATGGCATTTGCATCATTTGTAAAATAGCATTAAGGCCCCAAATTTGTCTCATCAACCCCAAAATACACCCACATTAATCTATGTATCATTGTGCAAAAATACATTTAGCATTAATGTATTTTTGCAAATTTATACAATTACTATAGTACAAATGTATTTTTGTACAATGGTACATAGACTATGTAGGTGAATTTTAGGGTTATTGGTTGGACAAATTTACATAATTACCATAGCTATGCAAATGAATTTTTTTGAAATTATTTAGATTGAAGGCAGTAACTTTGGTTGAGGAAGAGAGAAATGATTTGAGATAATAATAATAAATTGATAAGAAAATAGTATTCTAATGAAATATAGTGTAAAATAAATAAATTGATATGGAATATTTTGAAAAGTGAGTATATATATATATATATATATAATAAATAAAAGTAGGTTCTTATACTAAAATAGGCACAAAAAAAAAAAGTTTGAATGAGCTAACGCGAATGTTATGTAGTACGAAACAATGGCATTTTCTATCTTTGTCTTTATTAATAGTTGATTACATTATAATGTACCAAACAATAATTTTATGTATTTGTCTTTGTTGATAGTTTTTTAATACCAAATAGATGCTTATTTGAAATTCTACGATTTCTTTTACTTATACTCCAACTCTCCTTAACTCAAAATCCTAGGTTGGTCCCTGATAATAATGTTGACTTTTTTATTCGACTGTCTAATCAAAGTAAATTTTTAATCATCTTAAGGAATTCTCTTCGAAACGATAGTTTACGGGCCAAAATCAGAGTTAGAAAGAAGGAAATATCAAGAAAATACCAAAACTCTAAATTAATGTATTAATTTTTTTGGCAAAAATATACTTTTGGTGAAAATATACTTTTGGTCTCTATATTTTGGGTCAATTTCCATTTTGGTCTCTGTGGGGCCCCAAATATTTAGCAACCCCGGCCCACTCCACATCGGGCCCAAGGTCCACGCCGAGGAGAAGGCATAATCCGAGAATAAGGGGACGAGGCCCAAGTCGTCTAAGGACCTCGCCGAGGAGGCCCATGTCCTCGACAAGACGACGTTGAAGGATTGAAGCTGTCACTCGCTCATTAAAGGCCCGCGACTGACACCCTGACCGCATTAATGAGGAAATGACCTCTGAACAGTCTTGTCTTGGTTGCTGCAACTCACAGGAGGCTTGAAAAGGCAGCTGATGAGACAGGCACTCAAGTATAGACTTGGATGATCAACCAGTAGATGGCAGAGATCAACTAAATAAAACTATATAATAGATAAAACCCCCGTCAAAAGGAGGGGGGAGACCCAACAGGAGAAGAAATGAAAAAGGGATCTTCAGGATGTCCAAGGACAACCCTTGTATATGTCAGATCTAAGTAAAGAGATCCTCGAACTGAATCCTCAAACTGGGCCGAGAACAAAATTTCTTCACGAACATTTAGCCGAAGTCATCGTTATTATCCTCACAAACACTTAGTCAAATTCCTTTATTATTATTTCTATAAATCTCACGTCGATCATTGTTTACTTTGCTGGTACTTAGCCCTTCTACCCACGCTCTACAAATTTTATTGTTTAGGTCCAATTTAATTTGAGTCCTTACAGTCTCTATTTTTATTTTTATTTTGAAGCACCTACTTTAGTCCTTACAAATCGAAAATCATTATCATTTTGGTTTTTGGTGTCATCTTAGTAACAAAAATATTTTGTGGCAGACGGAGTGCATAGCAGTCATTCTATATATTGATGTGGCCATTAAAATGATATATAAAATTACTTGGCATTTTTAAAATGCCACATTAGCAGTATAAAAGCCACATCAGATAAATTAATTAAAAAAATTTTCTAAATTTATTTTTTTAATTAAATAATTAAATTAAATTAAATAAATTTTTTTAAGAATCGAAGAACTCAATACATTTGAACAAAATTGTTCATGTTCTTCCCAATCATTCATGTTCTTCATTTTCTCCCCCTACTAACATTTTGGTTGCCTAAAAATTAAAAAATCAAGATTTTCTTTTCTTGCATTTTCTTAGCAACCTAACCCATAAAAATCACTCAAATTTAAATAATAAATAATAAATAAATATTAAAAAAAAAAAAAAAAAACAGAACATGCCCACAGATTTACAAAACACAAAGACATTGAACAAAATTTTCTTATGCTTTGAAACCAAACACAAAAACACAAAACTCAAACCCAGATTTTCTTATGCTTTCTAGCAAACCAAACACAAAAATCAAAACTCAAATCCCAAATCAATGAACAAAACCCCGTATTTGAAACCACAAACAGCCACACAACCTCAGATCCAACAATCCAAACCACCTCCAACCCCAAATCCAAAACCACCAAACCCACCACCAGATCCAAGCTTAGTCCACCGATTTGAAAGGGAGAGACCAATCTGCAACATTTTCTCATTCCTTTTCCTCTTTTTGTCTTAAACTTTCTCCCTCTGCAACATTACTAACATCGCCACTGGAAAGAGGACCCATCAGCGACGAAAAGCATAAGGGACGAAGTCACACAATCTAACAGCTATCCAATTCCACTACAATTCACCTCTCCTTAAAAACCCAAAAGCTAATAGATGGAACTTGAGCCTAAAGATCTTCAATCAAAATCTTGTTTTATAAGCCATCAACGGATTTTTAAAAAAAATAAATATAAAACCCAAACTATATTATTAGTTAGGCAACATTTCAAAAATATTTGGTTTCTAACAATTCAAGTCCAGAGGACTCAATTTTCGGGTTATAAATCGAGTATATTGTACTCGAGTTTCCTATTTTGCCAGCAGCTGAGGTGGACAAAGTGTCTACATAGGCCTAGAAATTGAGTTTAGAGGACTCGATTTCTATGTACAAAAACCGAGTTCAATGAACTCGATTTCTGGGCCTACGTGGACACTTTGTCCACCTCAACTGCTGGCAAAATAGGAAACTCAAGTCCAATATACTCAATTTATAACCCGAAAATCGAGTCCTCTGGACTCGAATTGTTAGAAACCAAATATGTTTGAAACGTTACCTAACTAATAATAGTTTGGGTTTTATAGTTATTTTTTTTAAAAATCCGCCATCACCAATTCATAATTGGGGACAAGAGAGAGGCATCAATCGAATGTGGCTTCCAAAAAAATAATGAAAATAAAATAAAATTTTAACTTAATTCTTTTATTTTATTTTATTTTATTTTAAAAAAATAAGAAGTTTTTTAATTAATTTACCTGATATGGCTTTTTTTATACTTAAAATGCTGACATGGCATTCTAAAAATGCCAAATAATTTTTCGAGGTTGGCAGTGTGGTGAGAGTAGCAAGGGGTCTGTAGCAGAGAGAGAGAGAGAGTTTAAGTGTATGAAAATGAAAAATTTTAAAGAGTTGGATTTAAAAGTAGAGAGAATTAAGCAACGAAAACATTTTCGTCACCAAAGATTTTTTATATGATGAAACTTTTCATCAAAAAAAAAACTCAAAACATAAAGCCAATTTTAATATTTGCTCCCCAAATTTAGATTGGCGCTCTCTTTGAATGGCACTCGAGAATTTATTTCTCTCCAAATGTTCAAGAGGGAATTAGTGAAGAGATATGCTCAAAATTGGGAATCCAAGCCACAACTAATATTGGTAAGTATTTGGGATTTCCTATTAATCATAGAGGGGCTGCAAGAAATAGGTTCAATTTTGTTGCGGATAGGGTGATGAATAAACTAGCAGGGTGGAAGGCTAAATTCTTATCATTTGCAGGGAGGACGGTCCTTGTGAAATCAGTCATGTCTGCTATTCCTAACTATGTGATGCAAGGGGAGGCACTACCTATTCACTTGTGCGAGAAGTTGGATAAGATCAATAGGGATTTCCTATGGGGGTCAACTAGAGAGAAGAAAAAACTTCATTTGGTTGGGTGGAATAAAATAATTAAACCTAAGGATGAGGGTGGTCTTGGGATACAGGCAGCAAGAGAAAAAAATTTAGCGCTCCTTGCTAAGTTGAATTGGAGAATGTATAAGGAGAAAGAAGCTTTGTGGGCTAGTGTTATTTTGAAAAAGTACTGTTCAGAGGACAAAAGACGATCAAGAAATCCTGACAAGCTTCCGGCCTCTTCTAATTGGAAGGCTATTAAGGCTGGCTTCCAAACCTTTGCTGATGGTATTTGTTGGGGAGTGGGCAATGGGACTAGGATCAGAGTCTGGACAGATTGCTGGATAAGAGGAAAGTCTCTAAGGGAATTGATTGAAGGTCCCTTGAAGTAACATGAGGCGGATATGATGGTTAGTGAGCTTATTGGTGGACAAGGCCAGAGTTGGAGATGGGAAAGGCTTTCATTTGAGTTGCCCCAGGAAGTTAAAGATCGAATTAAAGCTATACCTCTAAGTCAAGTTGATAGAAGTGAGGATTTATTGCTTTGGAAACACTCTAAAGATGGGGAATTCTCTGCTAAATCAGCCTATTTAGCTAATATATCTCAGGATCCAGCCCCTACCTTCCTTGGTGCTTGGATTTGGAAGTTAGATGTGCTTCCCAAAATTGCAAATTTTTTGTGGCTGTGTGTTCATAAGAGTGTTCCAGTTAAAGATATTCTTGCTTCAAGGGGTATCATTGAAGATAAGTGCTGTCCTCTTTGCAAGAACCAGCCAGAAACAATTGTGCATTTGTTGAGGGAGTGTGACTTTGCCCGAAACTTTTGGCATCTAATGAGTGTGCCTCCTGATGCTGTGCAGTCTTTCCAAGCTTTGGATGTGGTTTCTTGGCTACGGGAAAATTGTTTTAGTAAAGCAATACATCAATCCTCGGTGCCATGGAGGTTTGTCTTCCCCTTTGCTATATGGGAGTTGTGGAAACATAGAAACAAAGTGTCCTTTGAAAATAATCCTCTCAATCCAATTCTGTACAGACTGTGTATAAATCAAGCTATGGAGTATTATTTTTGTGTGAGCAAGATCAGGGAGCAAAGAAGTATGGCTGTCATTGCTGTGAGATGGGAAAAACCACCTCCAAATTGGTACAAACTAAATACTGATGGGGCATCGAGTGGAAATCCCGGGAGGGCAGGTGGCGGTGGTGTTATAAGGGATAGTGCTGGTACTTGGATAAGGGGTTTTGCTAGATGTATTGGCTATACTACAAGTATAATAGCTGAGTTTTGGGCACTTAGGGATGGCTTACAACTAGCCATTCAGCTTGGCGTGCAACATTTGGAAGTTGAGCTTGATGCGAAAGTCATTGTGGACTTAATTAACTCCAAGAACTCTTCCAGTACAGCTTACTCAGCCTTACTGTTTGATTGCAGATTTTTGTTGGAAAGGATTCCTCACACCAAGGTGAAGCATGTGTTTAGGGAAGCCAATAGATGTGCAGATGCTTTAGCTAGGATAGGTTGTCATGCTCATGAGGAATATGTTA
Organism: Quercus gilva; assembly: GCA_023621385.1. NCBI lineage: Eukaryota > Viridiplantae > Streptophyta > Magnoliopsida > Fagales > Fagaceae > Quercus > Quercus gilva. Next base: position 56,192,103 of record CM042477.1, on the reverse strand, counting down.
TTTTTGATAGTCCCCCATCTGTTGATGTTTCTGCTGCTGTGTTTGCAGATGAGAATGGGGAGAGTGTTTGTAGGCAAGTTGCTGCTGCTTTAGCCATTCTGGCTGCCTAGTTTCATTTGTACTTTCCTCTTCACCAAAAAAACTTTTAGTTTTAGTGACAAACATTTTGTTTCGTCACCAATTCTTTTTTAATAATTGGCAAAAAAATTTTGTCGCCAAATGTAACCTATTATGAGTTTTAGCGACAAATAAGTTTGTCACCATAAACACCAGTTGTTCACCTTTAGCGACAAAATCAATTTTTATTGCCAATATTGTTTTTTTGTATATGTATAGAGACAAAAAATTTCGTCACCCAAATCCAAACTATAGTGACAAATAATTTCATTGTTATGGAGCTTCCCAACCTAAATTACAGTCAGTGCCTTTCTTGAGTAGCACTTAGAGTTACAATTTTTTTTTGTCACCAAAATTTTTCTTTTTTTTGGCAACAAAATTTAAATTTTGTCACAATATTTGACCTTTTGGTGATGAACAATATTTCATTACCAAAAGTTTGTCGCCAAATATTCACATTGTTGTAATCTTGCAACCAAAGAAGGGGATGACAAGACCACATAATAGGGATTTTGGATAATTCCTAGATTCCCAAAGCCCCCTAATTTTCAGGCTCAAGCTAGGATCAATGAGGGGTGAGATCTTCATTGTGAATGAACTGATCCGACAACAAGACAACATCACTTTTACAAAAATTTAAATGATATACTCACAAATTATTTTACAATATTTTTACAAACTATTACGACTACCAATTCTTACTGTTCTCATATGGGCCTACTATTAACATCAATTTTTTACTCATTAATAACTACTCACCACATTAATAATTTATAAATATAATTTTTCCAACAAGACAGTAGGCAATGGGATAGGGAAAGTTATTACAACCATTTAATATGCAAATAATGCACTTTATTTTTGAGCCTGAGATGGATAAAAATTAGGGTTAGTACTTTTTTTAAAAAAAAATTCTTAATTAAGTAATTGGACAAAAATTTTCTACAAATCGAAAAATTCTCATTTAATCCATTACGTGGCAATTCATAAAACTATAACACATATTATTTAAATAAGTCACGTGAGTCAATAAATAGATTATATGACTTAAAAGTCTAAAACTATACCTACATAGTTTTATCAATCCATTTAGAAGAATTTTCCATTAAATTGGTTTAAAAATAATTTTTTTTTTCTTAATTTAAGCCGGGTACAATTAAAAATGTAGATATAGATAGCCTGCTACCATTCCACACGGCCCAAGTTGGGAGTTCTCTGTTGTTATCCTTACCATCTGGGTGATCTTAACAAAATCCGACAGGTATGGGCCTCGAAAATATCCATTGACAATATATATTTCTTGGGCCTGAAAAACACATTATTATTTTAGGCAACGGGTTTCAACTAATAAAAACTCTATCCGGGTATCTGAACTAGATCTGAAGATTTGCACCTCATTGGCTGCACGTCCAACTCCAACATGTGAATCCTATGATATCTGTATTCTTGTCTTTTTATTGTGTTTGCTTCAGATTGTAGGGACTTCTCTTTCTCTCATCTTTGGACACATATAGATCATTATGGAATTTTGATACTCCATTACTACTAGGTTCCCAACTATAATTGTCTTTCCTGTACGAACATTTACACTGTTGACTTGACACAAAGACTTTCACCCAAACAAAAAAAAAAAAAGAGAGACACTAAGAAATGGGCACCTGGAAAATTGAATAGATTTTGCACTGATTTTCATTAAGTTGAAAACGAAAGGGGCACTTAATTAAGTTTGTCATCAATGATTAATGAATAGAGAGAAGAGAAACTTATTAGTAGTATTTGTTTCTTTAATTGATGGGTAGACCAAAAATAGTATCATCAACACCCATGAAGATATTGAAAGAATGATAGGCTGACCATATACACACACTTTAATGATACAATTATGTTCTTTCACTTTTGGCTGGGTACTGAACTTGGCCTGTAACTACAAAAGGTTTCAGGATCTCGATTGTCAACACCAACCCTGCAATGGGATGCACTAGGGTGTGTGCTGCCGGTCATGATTTCCGGAATGGGAGTGTGTACATTCATTCTTAGGATTTATAGCATCACGGACTGTGTATGCTAGATGATCAATGCTGCATTCATAAAAATAACTTTTAACATCATTTTTCATACTAGTTGAGTTGATAAATTTTTATTAATTCTCATTTGAACCTATTATTGACATAACTTTTTTAGCTACTATTACAACTTTCCTATATATATATATTTTTTTTTTGAGAAACAACTTGCCTTATCAACAGGTGTCAATTTTTTTTTTTTTTTTTTTGTCTTTTTTTGTATGCTATATGTTTGTTTTTACATATGCATTTATTATGGATACAAAAATATATAGTGATTCTAATTAATTTAAGGATCTAGTTAACAGATGCTCCTAGAGTATTTTTAAATAGACAATTTTATAAAAAAAATTTATATCATTTTCATAGAAAATATAAAAATCTGTTAAAAAATTAGTTTCTTTTTTCTTTTCTCATAAAAAATTTATAAAAATATTTTTTTAAAACAAATATTCTTAGGTTGCCCGTTAATTTTTCCCTTAGTTTAATCGGTAAGATCCCTTGTCCTTAAATAAGAGAGGTAATTACGTTATACTCACTTCCTTAAATGTTGTACCTCACATTCTTTAGCTAAATTCACAAGTATGTGGTTTATATTTGAAGAAAGTTAAAATATATTTGCTCTTGTCATCAAATAAGAGAGCTAATTAGATCATACCCACTTCATTAAGTATTGTACCTTATATTATTAATTAAATTTAAACATGAGCTTTATCTTTGAAGGGTATTATTATTATTATTATTATTATTATTATTATTATTATTATTATTATTTTAGAATCTTGAAGGGTATTAAAATATATCTATTTTTTAACGATATATTTTGAGAAACTTTGATAAATTATATTTAGACTTAACTTTTTAGGAATGTAACACATTAAACCTTATAGTCTGAAAGTAACAACATAAATCCTTATAGTTAAGTTGGTAAATTTTTACTGATTCTCATTTGAACCTATTATTGACATAACTTTTTTATCTACTATTACAACTTGCCTTATCAATGGACGTCAAATTTTTTTTAGTCTTTTTCATATGCTATATGTTTGTTTTTACATATGCATTTATTATGGATTCAAAAATATATAGCGATTCTAATTAATTTAAGGGTCCTGTTAATGAGTGCTCCTAGGATATTTTTAAATGAACAATTTTATAAAAAAAATTTATATCATTTTCATAGAAAATATAAAAATCGGTTAAAAAAATTAGTTTCTTTTATCTTTTCTCATAAAAAGTTTATAAAAATATTCTTTTTAAAATAAATATTCTTAGGTCACCTATTAACTTTTCTCTTGATTTAATTGATAAGGTCCCCTATCCTTAAATAAGAGAGGTAATTACGTTATACTCACTTCCTTAAATGTTGTACCTCACATTCTTTAGCTAAATTCACAAGTATGTGGTTTATATTTGAAGAGAGTTAAAATATATTTGCTCTTGTCATCAAATAAAAGAGCTAATTAGATCATACCCACTTCATTAAGTATTGTACCTTATATTATTAATGAAATTTAAACATGAGCTTTATCTTTGAAGGGTATTATTATTATTATTATTAATTTTTTTTAAGAATCTTGAAGGGTATTAAAATATATCTATTTTTTAACTATATATTTTGAGAAAATTTGATAAATTATATTTAGACTTAACCATTTAGGAATGTAACACATTAAACCTTATATTCTTGAAAGTAACAACATAAATTCTTAAGTTTAAAAACGTAATAAATTAAATCTTATAGTTCAAAAGTAACAAATTAAAATATGAGGTTTCATAAACAATACATGCACTAAGTGTCAATTTAGTCCTTAACACTATATTTCAATTTAGTTTCTAACCTTTCAATTGTGTCAATTTAGTCCCTAACCTTTTATTGTTGTGTCAATTTACTCTCTGTTGTTATAATTTGGATAAAAAATTGATGATGTGGCTAACGACCAAAATATAAAATCAATTTATTATCACATTAATAAAAACTAATTTTTTCTTCTGGCTGTTAGCCATGTCAACAATTTTCATCTAATAGATAACGGCAAAGACTAATTAAGTTGGCACGGCATTAAAATTTTATAGACCAAATTGACACAATTGAAAGGTTAAGGTTCAAGTTGAAATATGGTGTAAAGAATAAGGACCAAATACATAGTTTACCATTAAAAAAAAACACACTTATTTCTTTCTTTTTTCTTTTTTTTAAGAAAGTTAACTTTTATACTATTTTTTATAAATTGTCATATTAATGGGTGCTCTTAGGTTAAGTATTAATAAACCATTTTAAAAAAGTTTTGAAACCACTTTCATGGAAAATATAGAAAGTTGTAAAAAAATTAATTGTTTTATCATCATCTCATAAAATGTTTCTAAAATAGTTTCTAAACCAACACTCTTAGAGCATCCGTTAACTTTTACCTTTAAAAAATTATTACAGAAAAACTATATTCATCTCTACATTTTCACCCTATTCCCACTTTAGACCTTACTTTTTTTAAACCGCTTTTAGTCCCCAAAATAATAAATAAATAAATAAATAAAACCTTTCCATTTTAGTCCCTACCATCATCTAACTAATGGAAAATAGCATACGTGACAAATGGAGTGCATGTTGGCATACAGAATGCTAACATGGCTATTAAAATAATAATAAATTTTATTTCACATTTAAAATTGCCATGTCAGCATATAAAATTTTTTTAAAATAATTTATCAATTTTAACTAAATAAAAAAATTAAAAACCGAATTAAAAACAAGAAAAAAAAATCACATGAATTAAGATTTGAGTGGATTTTGAACCTAAAAATTTTAAAACCCAAAAAATTATCAAAAAAATTTTTCCTCTTTTTTGGGAAGAATACGAAGAACTTAGAACAAAACATGAATTCATGTTCTTCAAGCTCTAGACAGCCCTAAATGGAAAAAATAAACAAAACAAATCTTATGTTGAAGAGCCCCACACTCTCTCACCCGATTCAAAGCCAAAACCAAATTCAAAGCCCCCCCCCCCCTCCCCACTCTCTCTGTCTCTCTCTCTCTTCAGATCAAGACCCATGGCCTCCTCAAAGCCTCTCTCTCTCTCTCTCTCTTCAAATCAAGACCCCATCATCACCTTCACAGATACGGTTTTCAAATCTCGTCTCTTCTTATCTTAAGCTCTCTTCTCACGCAAACCCTTGGCTTTGTCTCTCTCTCTTTAGATTGATCTAAACCCTCAGCCATTGTTGTATGGTGTTTGTATTTGAAACCCATAAACCAAACCCAGAAAGGACCCACTACTGTTCGTGGCTGTGGTTGTCAAAGGTGAAGGATTAAAGCTTGAGGAGCTTCGGCCTAGGTTCCTCGCGGTGAAACAAAAGTAGAAGATTGAATGGTTGTGATTGGTTTGAAGATCGATGAAGGATTAAAGCTTGTGGATGTGGATGTGGTGGGTTTGGAGATTTCAAATTGTTGGTTTGAGTTAAGTTTCTGATCGTTGGTTTTAGATCGCAGATCGTTGTGATTTTGTGTTTGGTTTCAAAGAATAAGAAAATCTTGTCGAAGATGGATTGTTAGGTTGTTGCCAAAGATGGATTGATGGGTTTGTATTTGTGTTTGTATTCTTGCTAATTTTTGGGTATGTGTTTTTTTTTTTTTTTAGTGTTTGGTTGACAAGAAAGATTTGCTGCTAGGTTTGTGTTTATGTTCTTGCTGGCGATCGGTTTGTGTTTATGTGTTTTTGGTTGACAAGAAAGGGTAAAAAAATATGGTGTAAAGGATAAGGTTATGAACCAAATTGACACAATTGAAATATTAAGGACTAAATTGAAATATAGTGTAAAGGATAATGACCAAATACATAGTTTACCTTTAAAAAAACTTACACTTTTTTTTTAAAAATTTTTTTTTATGAAAGTTAACTTTTATACTATTTTTATAAATGGTCATATTAACGGATGCCCTTATGACAATTATTAATAAACCATTTTAAGAAAGTTTTGAAACCACTTTCATGGAAAATATAGAAAGCCGTAAAAAAATTAATTGTTTTATCATCATCCCATAAAATGTTTCTAAAATAGTTTATAAACCAACACTCTTAGAGCATCCATTAACTTTTACCTTTAAAGAATTATGGCGGAAATACTATTTTCGTTCCTACATTTTCACCTCATTCCTACTTTGGTCCTTACGTTTTTTTTTTTTTACCACTTTTAGTACCCAAAATAAAAAATCATTCCATTTGGTCCCTACCGTCATTTCACTAACAGAAAATAGCCTACGTGACAAACGGAGTGCATGTTGGCATACAGAATGTTGACATGGCTATTAAAATAATAATAATAAAATTTATTTCACATTTAAAATTGCCACGTTAGCATATAAAATTTTTTAAAAATAATTTATCAATTTCAACTAAATAAAAAAATAAAAAACAAAAAATCACATGAATTAAGATCTGAGTGGATTTTGAACCTAAAAATTTTAAAACCCAAAAAAAAAAATTAATAAAAAAAAAATCCTCTTTTTTGGGAAGATACGAAGAACTCAGAACAAAAAATGAATTCATGTTCTTCAACCTTTGGACAACCCCAAATGGAAAAAAATAAACAAAACAAATATTATGTTGAAGAGCCCCACACTCTCTCACCCAATTCAAAGCCAAAACCAAATTCAAAGCCCCTTTCTCTCTCTCTCTCTCTCTCTCTCTCTCTTCAAATCAAGACCCAATCATCACCTTCACAGCCATGGTTTTTAGATCTCATCTCTTCTTATCACAAGCTTTTTTCTCACACAAACCCTCGGCTCTCTCTCTCTCTCTCTCTCGTTTGGATTTGAAACCCATAAACCAAACCTAGAAAGGATCCACTGCCGTTCATGGCTGTGGTGGTCAACGATGAAGGATTAAAGCTTGAGGAGCTTCGGCTTGGGTTCCTCGCGGTGAAACAGAAGTAGAAGATCGAATGGTTGCGATTGGTTTGAAGATCAGTGAAGGATTAAAGCTTGTGGATGTGGATGTGCTGGGTTTGGAGATTTCGGATCATTGGGTTTCAGATCGCAAATCGTTGTGATTTTGTGTTTGGTTTCAAAGAATAAGAAAATCTTGTCGAAGATGGATTGTTGGGTTGTTGCTGAAGAGGGATTGATGGGTTTGTGTTTGTATTCTTGCTGATTTTTGGGTATGTGTTTTTTTATTTTTTTTTTATGTGTTTGGTTAACAAGAAAGATTTGCTGCTGGGTTTGTGTTTGTGTTTTTGTTGGAGATTGATTTGTGTTTATGTTTGAGTTTTTGTGTTTGGTTGACAAGAAAGGGTAAGAAAATGCTAAAAAATCTGGGCATGTGTTCTTATATTTAAAATTTGGGTTTGTAGTCTTTAATGTTCTTGTTGAAGATGAAGACAGATTTAAATTGATGTATTTTTTGCATTTTAATTTTGTTTTTTCTTTTTTATTTTGTTAAAATTGATAAATTAAAAAAAAAATTAATTAGTTGTTGACGTGGCATTTTTAATACTATTATTTTAATAGTCACGTCAACATTCTTTGTGCCAACATGCACTCCGTTTGTCACATAAGCTATTTACCGTTAGAGAGATGACAGTAGGGACCAAAATGGAACGGTTTTTTATTTTGGAGACTAAAAGCAATAAAAAAAAAATATGGACCAAAATAAAAATTGGATAAAAATGTAGAGACGAAACAGTATTTCCGCCCAAAACTATTACGAAATTCAGTATGAATATATGTACACACCACGGATTAAAATGTACATAAATAATATTATTTTTCCTTTTTTTTTTTTTTTTTTTTTGAGAAAGGTGTTTTTTTTCCTTGAAAATTGAAAAGTATGAAAACAACTCACTGAGAAAAAAATAATAAATGTTCCTTAAAGAGCGCTGAATGCATTTATTAAAAGGACACATTAAAAAAAAAAAACGCCAGTGCTGAGCATTGATTGTTATTATTATTATTATTTTGAGAAAATGATTGTTGTTTTATCTTTTCCTGCTAATCGGGTTGATGACAGTGGTCCATATAAAGTTCTGTAGAATGACATGAATATATGATGTGACAGCTACAAAGAGCTTGTGTTTTGCATCTTCAAGGGTGTGTTTGTTTTGACTTCAAAGTACTTTCAGAAAACTATTTTCGTAAAATTGGAGTGTTTGGCTGATTAGGAAAATTCGGTCAACTGAAAATGAATTCACCTTTGACCGTAAAATAGACCTCCACAGGCGGAAATTCATTTCACCTTCTATTTTCACTTCAAATGCCATTTTTCGAAAAACTGAGAAACAGAGAGCACGAAGAGAGAGAGAGGGAGAAAGAAAGAGAGAGCCTAGCGCCATCGCCGATCCAAGCCCAGCGCCCATCGCCGACAGCCACGAACCCACGAACCGCCGATCCAAGCCCAGAGACCATCGCCGGCAACCACGAACCCACGAACCCAGTCCCAGTCGCCTCACTGCAACGAGCAGATCCAGTAGCGCCTTCGATCGCACCGCGCCGCACCGTCGATTGTCGATCTCCTTCGAACCCAGCGCTCTTCGCACCGGCGAGTTGCACCGCGCCGCGCCGTTGATCGTCGATCGTCGTCGACCCAGACCCATCGCTTCCTCTTCCTCGATCTCTCCGTTTTTTTTTTTTTTTTTTTTTTAAGTTTGATTGTTGTTGTTGTTTTTTTTTTTTTATGAACTGGTTGTTGTTGTTGTTGTGTTGTTGTTGCCGGAATTTGCTGCCAGAAATTGTTGTTGAATTGGATGTGATGTTGAAATTTTTTGTAATGAAATTTGTTTGGATGCTGAGAAAATGTGAAAAATTGTAGGAAAATAGTATTTTTCTAATAGAACCAAACACATGAAAATATTTTCCACAACAATTTTCATAATGCAGCCAAACACTTAGAAAATATTTTCCTTTTTCGGAAAATAGCATTTCCGGAAAATATGTATTTTTTGAAAAACATTTTACACGAAACAAACACAGCCTTATTTTTATCGTCTACTTTTGGTCTGCCAGACTATTTTTTAAGATGCATAATTTTTTTTTTGAAAAGAAGATGCATAATTTTAGTTAGAGCATTCACGTCCCAAAATCTATCATATCTTATTATACCATCTCAAAAAACTATTTTATCAATTATATTATACCATTTTATAATATTCTCAATATCTCAATTTTTATTTTACATTACAATACAATACATTGAAATTATATTTCTACACAATAAAATAATATATCTCAAAATCCAAATAAAAACAAAAACTCAAAAACTCGGAGATAGATGAATAGATAAAGTAAGTAAATAAAATATTATTATTATTATTATTATTATTATTTTACAATTGAGCTACAGTGCAATCCTACATTGAGCACAATTGCATATTTTTTTGCAATAGTTGGTTTTTACAAATTTGGATGTGTGGGAGATTTTGAGCTTTTATGCTAAATTTTCCCTACAATAGCATATGTCATACCCAATGTGAATGCTCTTAAGTAAACTTCAATAATGATGCAAGATGTCTAGAAACAAACTAGCAAGTTTTAATGCAACACTAGTATGCGTTTGGATTTAGTGTTATCCGATTTGAGCTTTTTGCAATGGATTTTGACATTTTGTACCCAGATAAATATTATGTCCACAATATTTTTACAACAAATTCTAAGTAGTAAGTTGTTATGAGTTATTATTAGTGAGATAAAAAAAAAGTAATTTCAGTGGTAGGTTCAAATTTAAACCAATAATAACTAACCACTTATGATTTGCTGTGAAAATATTGTGGACGTATCACTTCTCTTTGTAAAAGAGGGTGTAGTAATTTTTTTTGTCTTTTTTTTTAGTGAGTTGTGCATTTGTAAGTTGTAACCAAAGAAAAAATTGGGGAGATGATTATGGGTATGCTTGTATAAGTTGTTGGAAAACTGTGTTTAAGTTTAAAATGTGCATTTGTAAAAAAAACTATAAGGAGTTGTAATTGCAAAACAGAGTTTTAAATTTTAAAAACACTATTTTAATATTCCAAAACGCATAACCAAGCAGACCTTATGTCCTCTAATTCACTTGAAATAGAAAGTTTATTTATTATAAAAAAAAATAGAAATTTTATTTATGGATTTGACAATAATTTTATGTCATTTACAAATTTAAAAATGATTTTTTTTTAAATGATGTAATGTTGAATATATCCTGAAATATGTATAATATTTAATGTGAACTATTAAATGTAATAAGGAGAGAGGGAGTTTATTGTAATAGCAATGTATTTATTTTATTAATTTTTGGAATGTAGCAATGTAAATTTGATGGCGTTATTGTTGAGATGCAACGTGACCGCCACACTACGCAGCTTTGATATATGGTCCTATTCGAGTCAGTAGCAGAGTGCCGTGGAGGCACTATCAAATGATCATAAAAATGTTCGTTTTATTAATTAGGTGTTGGTGGTTGCTAGAGGGTTAGGTAGTGTGACTCTGGTTCACACATCAAAACTCTTCGAAATACAAAAATTATTATGTAAATAATAGGATAATGATTTTGACGATAATTAGAGCAAGCTAGATCTATCACTAAACTAATAATAATTGTTTTTGGGTGAAGTAAAAGTTAACTAAGATTCTAGGTTGCTCAACCAAGTCAAAACACTCAAACCTAAACCAAATCTTAACAAATAGCTTTCTAGTCAACTCCACCGACTGACAAAGATGTGGATCTTGTCATTTTATATCTTCGCGTAGGAATCAACCTAATCCTCTTGGCCTCTTCGAATCGTTGGAAGTAAGTGTTCTTATTAGTTATATATTAATTTCGGATACATAGAAGAATCTTAGTGAAGAAGCTCACGGATTAGTCATTAGATCTTTGAATTGGTATGGAGATATTAATATGGCTCCATAACGATAAAATAGTAATACTACTTATCCCAATAACTTTAAATAATTAAAATTTTTGGTGTTTATAAAAAAAATTATAAATTTAGGCTCAACTATATTATATTAACTACTTATTATTTTTATTATTATTCAAATGGAAATATTATATTACATGTATCCATCCTCTTACATGGGTGGACTACACACTTGTGAGACCTACTCCTATATGAAAGGATACATATATCAAATACATAATAGATTTTCTCCAATGTGAAACTTTCACTCACATGTGTATACGTAAAAATCTCCCCTCACATGTGAATCATTATCTATATGTGCACTTCTGGTACTCTATTTAGACCAACGAACAAGTGTTACTAACTTCGCCTTAAGCTTATGAGTCTAAGTCTAACAATGTTACAATAATCAGTCACTGTGGGATTTCACTGCCATATATACCCAAAATGAACCCACCAAAACAAAAATCCAAAGGAATTAAAGGCACAAAATGCAAGGTAGATCTACTTAAAAGAGGAAACAAAAAAAAAGGCGTTATAAAAATTAGCCACAGAAAAAAGGGGGAAAAAAAATCTAGTGGAAACCGAAAAGCACAAAAGTACAAAGTGCAAGGTAAATATAACGGAAAGTGGAGAGATACAAATTGTTTTAATACATTGAAAAGCCACTCCTTATTCTTCAAAACAAGTGTAGTTTTTGTTATTATGAAAATCTGTAGATTAAAATTAATCTTACATGACTTTAAATAGAATAATTATAGCTTCCTGTCTAAGGTAAGGACATTAAATAGTTTTTTTTTTTTCTTTTTTGAGAAGGACATTAAATAGTTAAATTGATGTGAAGGTTAAACAGTTCCATTATTAAAAATGCATATTTTGCCCAATGGCTGAAATGTTTGTGATCTATGGATCACATTGGTAATTAATTGAAGACACCCTATGCATATACATAGGTACATTTAAAGATATACAATAAGATACATAATATAATTTCTTTATATATAATTTAAATATTATTGAAAGTTATTTTTATATTTTGTTAACTCTTTAAAAAAGTTTGTAAGGATATTATTAGGTATAAAATATAAATTGTCCATGTTTTTAAAAAAAATTATTGTGAAGCATTTTTTTTAATGATTCATTTATTCTAGACTCTTTGGTTTTTGTACTTAATAACTCATTTGAATGAATATTTATGATGTGATCTCACATTTTATTCTAAAATTAAGAAATAGAACTCTTTAAGAATAAATAATTTAGAACACATTGTGCAAAATTGGAACTCTAATTTTTTTTTTTTTTTTAAGAATGAATTGGAACTCTAATTTGAAATTCTAATTTGAGTTTCTCTCAACTTCGCCTATTATTATTAGTCACATTGATTCCTTCCATCTTTCTGAGTTTATCCCTTCTCAACCCATTATCGCTTAAAATTAAATCTTATCATATGAGTGCAATCCCAAGCCTAAAAAAGAAAGGGGGAAGAGTATTACAACTATGTTAATTTTAAGATTTTAACCAACAAATTCTTCTTATGAAACATGCTGACTTTACTTTTTCATAATATTGGATTTTTAAACTTTACTTTTTGTTCTTCTTGATTTTTTTCCCTATTGCACCAAAGTGGGAAGATTAAGAATATTTTTTTTTTCTTTTTTTTTTTTTTTGTTTCTCACGAGATGTTTGGGCCAGCTTACGTGCACCTTGACTAATCCCTACTTGTGATAGGAGCCTGCCGTTGGCCACAAAGTGTTGTGGCTGCTTTGTGGTTAAGATTAAGAATAATTTTTTCCCTGTGTTAAGAAGGATAATTAAAGAGCTATGCGAAGTAGAGAACAGCTAAGTCATGAGATCCAAATCAATATAATAAACTAGCTAATTATCGGCATTTAGTATTAACGATAATTCATGAGCCAAGGCCTTCATTTGCTGGAGGGCTAACTACCACGTTTTAATAAAAAAATAATCTTTCCTCGTAATTTTTTTTTTATAAGTTCACAAAACTATTTTCAAAATTATCATTTCCTTTCATTTTATTATCATTTCCTCAAACTTCCACATCCAGAAATATCACTTTTTTTTTTAAAGATGAAATATCACTTTCTAATCCTTATCACCTTTTTTCTCACATTTATAGATGTCACTTTCTTCCACACCTTTCTTCTATTTAATTACACAATTTGATAAAACCTGAAAAAGATATATATTAAAAAGAAAAACACAAAAAATTCTTCTTCCATTTTTCCTTTTCTTTATCTCCTTTTCTATTTTAACCTAACAATAGGTTTAGTATACAATATTTCTAGATTATTTTTTTCACAGGTGATTGCAAGTATTCTAGACTTTCGCCTTTCACTTTTGCTAACTAATGATTTTCAATTATAAATTCAAGTGGAAATGATGTTATATCAATAAGAACAAACCAATTATGAAAACTTATAAATAGATTTTGAATTTTTTAAAAAAAATTAACTTCGTGAAAAGTTTTGTAACTCAATTAACGCTTCTTTGAATTTACAGGATTATAATCACTTCCCATAACTAACTATTTTTTTTTAAAGGGTAATACTACATACACAAAAATTTGACAATTTTTCACATCAGCTAATGTTATCAAAATTTTTTTCACAGGTGATTGCGAGTATTTTTGACTCTTGCCTTTCTCTTGCCTTTCACTTTTGCTAACTAATGATTTTCAATTATAAATTCAAGTGGAAATAATGTTATTTCAACAATAACAAAACAATTATGAAAACTTATAAATATATTTTAAATTAAAAAAAAAATAGATTCATGAAAAATCTTGTAACTCAATTAACACTTCTTTGAATTTATAGGATTATAATCACTTCCCTTAACTAACTAATTTTATTATTTTAAAAAAAAAAGTAATGCATACACAAAAATTTGACAACATTTTTCACATTAGTTAAATTAACAAGCTTTTACTAATTCTTAAATCGACGAACTACCTGAAAAAATGGACCTTCTTTCTCTAATTTTTAGAAATCATTTTTGGAAAGTAAAAATTTTTTTAACTTCGGTTTTGAACTTAACTAAGGTCATTCAGTACAAGATAGTTCGAAGTTCATGCTCAACGATCTCAAATCCTTGGTGGAACCTTGATCTCAATTTGCATCCACGGAAGAAGTAAAAGTTTCTACTGAAGAGGCCCCCCAACTTGGTATAAATGCGTACGAGGAAAATGATAAATACCAAATTAAGAAAAAATTAGATCTTCCATTATTTATATGAGTCCGATTAATGTAATGTATGCTTTTAAGGTATATATTAATTATTTATTTTAGTAAATTTTTTATGAAAATTAAAAAAATTTACAGAAAATTAGTCACTTTTTTTATTTTTTCATATAAATTTTTTTTAAGTAATTTACAAATGTATGACCAAAGCATACTTTTTTTACTTTTATTACTAAATTTTTTTCACCTCTGGACTTTTGGAGAGAAAACGAGGCAACTTTGAAAAAGTCTTGGTCTTTCTCTCCAAACCTCGGGAAACGCACCAAGCCCAAACCGGTAATTTAACCCACGAAATCAAACCAACGGTCCGGTCTTGGGACAGGGGTCAAACCCCCCTTAGCGGACACCACAAGTCATTCCATTGAAAATCAAAGGGCATTTTGATACTTTGACACAGGCTCCGATCTCACTGTAGTTCGAACAATGATTTTCACTTAAGAGGAATCCCTTGCAGAGTTGGCAATGACCCACCCCCCACCCCCACTTCCCAAAAACTAAAAAACAAACAAACAACAATACAAGCACTCTTTCACTCTCTCTCTCTCTCTCTCGGCAGTTAAGCTGCTCCAATCTCTCCCACCTAATTCTCTCACACAATTACACTCTTTCTGTATTTCCCTCAGTTTCTAAAAAATAAAAACGAAATTCCTCTTTTACTTTCTCAGCTCAAACTAATTCCATCCATTTATTTCTCTCATTCATTTCCATTCATTCGTCTATTTATTTCACACGCTCCTTCATAAAAATCAGACAGAGAGAGAGAGATGCCGTTGGTGAGGTTGGAGGTGAGAAATGAGTACGGTTTGGGGCAGCCGGAGCTTTTCAAAGAGACCAGCAGCGACGATCCCAAAGCCGTGCTAGACGGTGTCGCCGTCGCTGGCCTCGTCGGGATCTTACGCCAGCTCGGCGATCTTGCTGAGTATGATTTTTCAATTAATTTCACTCTCTTTTATTTGTGTTTTAAACTTCACTATTCTCTATTAGCTTGCTTGATTGCTTACTTTGTAAGAACCGTGATTTGAGAGCAAGTTTTTCGAATTTACATATATGTGCTCCTCTCTAATTAGTTACGCTCTGTGCTTTTCTACGCTTGGAAGTTTCTGGATTGTTCAAAATCAAAGGAAAATTGACTCCGAAGCTGTAGTAGTTAGAGAAATTGTTTTTGATTTTTGGCTTTTGGATCCTCCAATAAACTAGACGTTACTGTACGGACTGTAATTAAAGAAACATTTTAGTGTGATTCTGAAAATTTTTCACTCTCTTAATTTGCTGCTAGGTCAATGCCCTAAATCAAAAATTCAAAAAAAAAAAAAAAATTCAGGTTTTTGTAGTGGTTGTTTGTGTTTTAATACTTCATTAATTTCTATTTGCTTGCTTGCTTTTAATAATGTAAACTGTAATTTTGAGAGCAATTTTTCAAATTTTTATATTTATATTTGCTTTTCTCTCCAATTAGTTGCACTCTAGAGGCTTCTGGATTGTTCTTGGAAGGAATGAGGGAAAGCACTAGATAATGGATGATAAAGCATTTTCCATTTAGGTTTTTTCATTAACTTTCAAGAACTTAGTGTTATTGAGTTACAATTAATCTAAAGCTAATCTACTTGGAATCTTTATATTGATAGAGAAGTATAAGTAGTTAGGGATTTTTTTTTTTTTTAATAATTTTTTTTATCTTTAGATCCTCCAATAAACTAGAGCATTGACTGTGATTGACAAAAAAAATTTAGTGTAATTCTGAAAATTTTGAATGATTGGTGGATTTTGTGTTGCTGCTTACATGCAGTGAATCTAGATTACCCGTGCATGAAATGCGTAAGCGTTTGTTGTAAGAGCTGAATGAGGAAACTTTGGAAGTACCCTTTTAGTGAAAGGCAATCTAAGTTCAATGAATTTGCGATTTGGCTTTGGTATACCATCAATTTTTAGAAAATTTGGGTGGTTATTCTTTGGACCTTAAGATTTTATCATGGTCATGGAGCCTTCAATTTTCATTACTTGTTGCAAATGCTATTAGGATGTTAGCTATTTTGGAGACAGATTGTGTTAGATAAAGAGTTTGAAATCATTGAGCTTAGTTAAGGCATTTCTAGGAGTTGAACTAATGTCCGTATTTTCAAGTCTTGGTCAAGTGGTAAGGTGAGATCTGCATGCTCAAACATGCTAGAAAGTCTAAATAAATATGCGATGTATTGGGTTTGAATAAGTTTGGCATTTTTTTTTGGGTGGGGATGCGGTATGTAAGGTTGGGCTTGTCAAAAGTGAAAGTTTAGGACTCAAATTGAGGTTTAGGTATGCCCAAGGCAGTATGTATTTTTTAGCTTAGCACTAGTATTTGAAATTGGTGGATGTTCTACTTTGGCTTGAAATTATTGTTTCTGGTGTCAAAAGTGAGCTCCTCCAGTATAGTGAAGAGCAAATGACTGGTGAGTGTTGGCCACTTATCTCTATAACATACTTTTGAAACTGTTCAGCTATAAAATGATTTTGAAAATCTTGGGACACTATAAATTTTTAGTGACTACTTGCACTTCCTCCTACAACTTGAGTTCTAGTGCTTCTAAATTTTTTTTTTTTTATGGTTTTATGCACTAGTCAAGTTGTGAAATGTTCAAAATAAAGAATTTAGACTTCATTTTTAGACACCCGCCCCCCCCCCCCCCCCCCCCCCCCCCAAAAAAAAAAAAAAAAAACCCTGCCCTTTTCTTGTTGAGGGTATGGAGGAGTAACACAAAACAAATAAGAGTTGTTGTATCTTCATTTGCGAGAATCTCTGATCTTTTACCTTTGGTTTTTCATGTTATGGAAAATCATGCTCGAGAACATACTTTTTAAGATAAGTACATTATATTCACTAGAATAATTAGACGTGGATCAGACAAACAGTTGTGATATATATTGTACTCTCTAGAACAACTGCTCTTGTATAGTTTGAATGCTGAGCACCTGGGACTAAAATTGATTAGGCTGCTCTTTCAAATATGTATAGTCTTTATTTCCGGTCTTAACTGTGACACAACAATTGCAACTGACACATGATCTGTGAAATGGTGTAGATTTGCAGCAGATGTATTTCATGGCTTGCAGGAGCAAGTAATGACTACAGCTTCTAGAAGCCATAAACTAAAGGTTCGTGTACAGCGCATCGAAGTTGCACTTCCTTCCCTTGAGAAGGCTGTACTGACGCAAACAAGCCACATTCATTTTGCTTATACCGCTGGTATGACTCTTTACCCGTGCTTTAACCTGATGTCATCTTTTTATATGGTGTCACGGAAATTCTATATAAATTCTATCACATGCTAAATTGGTCATAATTTTGGGTTGAGTAAATGCTCCAGGTCATTGTAATTATGGTGGAAATATGATTTATTGATTTTTAGATAAATATTTATGTAAGTATCCGTAACTTTTGCTTTCTAAGACAACATTTTTTTTTATATCTTTTTAGGCAATCATTATTTGTGCCGAATAAATCTTGTTGAAATCGTCGTTATTGAAACAGCTATTGAAGCCTAAATTAACTCCATCTTATAGTAATATGTCTCATGAAAAAATACAAAAGAACAAAAGGTTAGGAAGGTAGATTATTGTTGATACACTCTAATTTATTATGATCATTTTGACACTAAAATATATACTCCAGGGTCTAGACATTTGCTCTAGTTAACTGTGGTTAGGCCCATCTAATTATTGAACCTTTTACATTTACTACACTCATAACCAACTCAAATGAAACCAGTTGCATTGTCAGAAAACAAAATTTAGAATGGGCTGTGAAAGTGGCAAGTTTCAAATTACCATTGGTCTGTGGCATCTTAGCAGCTGTTACATATATATGTACAAAAGCCCAGTTGTAAATGAATTGTAAATTTAATTTTTTGCTGGTTATTTATGCTAGTTGCACTAGGACAAATACCGTGTCTTACAGTGCTTAAAATTTGTTATGTAAAACAGAGATATACACAAGCTTGTTTTGTTCTCATTCTATATTGAATGACATAGCTATGAAGCACGGACGCGGCTAGGAGGGTGCCGCACCGGAGTCTGACACGGCTGCCCGCGCGTCGGTGCCGCGTCTGAGCTTTTTTTTTTTTTTTTTCATTGACTCGCGCCGACTCGGCTCGATTTGCACTGACTCGGCTTCGATTTGTGTTTTCTTTTTTGTTTTGTGTTTCTTGCCTTCTTTCTTTGTTTTGTGAATCAAGCATAGTAATGTGTTTTTTAAGAATATTGTAATAGTAAAAATATATAGAAAATATAAATAAAAATATTTTTAATAATTTTTTAATCGCTGAGTCCCGCCGCACCCGCACCCGCACCCGCACCCATCTTTTTCAAAAATTGTTGAGTCCCGCACCCACACCCACACCCGAGTCCCGAAACGTACCCGCATAGCGATGAAGGAGGCATCATATTTGTTGCTTCTTTTGTGTTTGCTGCAAGCATCTTTTTTCCTTTGTTTTTCTCTGACTTTTGGCAAAGCGATGAAGGAGGTAGTAGAACAATCATAAAATGCCAGAATTAGATTCTTGGATCTCTCACCAATTTCTCTGCATCTATGGCTTCAAATTTTGAATTATAAAGTGTGCCGACAATATGTTGGACATATAGGGAGGTCACATTTAAGATAGAGGACATTTATAAAAAAAAAAACTTTAGATCATTCACTTCTAATATTCTGACTGAAGCTCTCTTTGAAGTGTCTGCACAAAGAGAGATTTCTTGTGGGATTTAAATGGGTTTCCTTTAATAAAATGTGCCAATAATTGAAACATATTGTGAAAATATTGAGAGTGTCTTAGACAATGCGTGCTAAAATTTTGAAATTGTGGTTATGCAACATCAGCTGTAGTCCAGAGGATGGCATCATGTGTCAAGTACTATCAGATGAAATGATATTCATTGAATATTTCAGCAGGATTTAATCACTTCTTTCATACGTTTTTGGGATTTAGGGAAAGCTTGACATTTTTTTTATCTAAAACCTAGAAGGTATATGTAGATTACAGACTCAAGAAATCTGGCGACTAACTATGAGAAGATAATCCTAAAATATTCACCAAGTTTTCTTACCTGATCACATATTTCATAGGATAGGATATGGAACTGAAAAACAATATTCTTAAAGGTTTTTAGTGTAAATTACTGAAAGTCAGTCATTGTGGCACTATTGCATGTAATAAGGGAAATTGCATGGTGCTAACAGATAGTCTGGTTCAGTCATAATTTTCATCTTAAATTGTTGATTATTTTTTGTGGCAGGGTGTTCTTTTGTAGAGATTTTTCTATATGTGGTTAAGATTCTTTTAGTACCACATGAATTTTCTAGATAATTCAAATCCTTAATGTAAAGCAGTTGCTTTGCAGGTTCTGAATGGCATCCTCGTATTCGAAATGAACAAAATCACTTCATCTACAATGACTTGCCACGGTTTATTATGGATTCCTATGAGGGATGCCGCGATCCTCCACGTTTGCACTTGCTTGACAAGTATAATTAACTTCTTCTTACAAAAGCTAAACTATTCTTGTCTGTGTGTTTTCCTTATTAGAATGACAAGAATATAACATACTGAAGTTTAGGGTTGATCCTAACTAGTACATATATGAACCTTTTGCTTTGCCATTCAGATTTGATACTGGTGGCCCAGGATCTTGTTTAAAGAGATATTCAGATCCAACTTTCTTTAAAAAAGTGCCTTTTACCTCTGATGAAGCGACTGAAAAAACCCAAGCCAATAGGAAGGCTCGTAGAAGCAAGGTATGTACTTTTATAATGAACTCAGTGACATTATTTAATGTTTATTAGAATCATCTATCTAAATAATGTACTCAAATTCGTGTCAATCAAGTAATTTTCCTTCCTACCCTATAGTCATATTGCAAAAGAAATTTTCTTTAATATTTATAAGCTGCCTGTACACTGGATGAATTTGCTTTAAATATTTCTCAATGGAATTATGTAATTGTTATCACGATGGACTTAATATTAAGTAATGAAATTACCTCTGAAATTTATTTCATAAGGATGAGTACTAGGTTGCCATGCCATACAGTTAGAACTTAGAATTGCCCAAACTAAATTTAATTGCTGCTGCTGTGTGGAACTATATATTGATTAAAATGCTAAATGGACAGAAAAAAAGGTCATCGCAACGGAATGGACAAGTATTGCGCAGTACATCAATATCCAATCGCAGTAGCAGGTAGCCTATCTACATGCATACAATTGAATTAGGCATATCATCATTTCATTTTGATGAATTAACAAAGGTGTGTGGCATCTGACTATGCAGATTGCAGTTTGCTTCTCCTACTGTTAACCGGCAAACTTCTCCTTTGCAAACTACCTCAGCAGTAGACATAATGTCGAATTCTGACATGGGAGACCGCTCAAATTCCTTTGATTCAAGAAGTGGTTTGCAGTTCACTTCTCATATTGTCAATGGGCGGACTTCTCCTCAAACTGCCTCTACAGTTGACACAACTTTGGACCTTGGAGACCATGCAAATTCTTATGATTCAAGAACTGCTTCAGGATATGTTGAATGTGTTTTCCATCCAAGTCTTTCTATGCAACCTGAACAACAGGAATCACCATCTTCTAGGTTGATGCAGCCTAATGATACCCTTGATTCAATTTTCCCTGAGGAGGAAACTAAGGCTATAGTTGATAACTTTCCACAAAGTTTGTTACAAGAGCAAATTGCCTCTGGTTCTTGTGTTACCTGGGATGAAAAGTCAGAGATAGTGGAGCCTAAAGGTCACCAAAGTGATAGGGATGAAGCTCCAGAGACGCTGTTGTCAAATTCTGAAACAGATACACATGAAGGGAGAGGAGTTGACCTTAGAAATGTTGATCAAATGGATACATATGAAGGGAGAGGAGTAAACCTTAGAAATGTTGATCAAATTGATACACATGAAAGGATTCGAGTAAACCTTAGAAATGTTGATCAAATGGATACACATGAAGGGAGCGGAGTAAACCTTAGAAATGTTGATCAAATGGATACACATGTAGGGAGAGGAGTTAACCTTAGAAATGTTGATCAAATGGATAAACATGAAGGGAGGGGAGTTACCCTTAGAATTGTTGATCAAATGGATACACATGAAGGGAGAGGAGTTGACCTTAGAAATCTTGATCAAGTGGATACACATGAAGGGAGAGGAGTTGACCTTAGAAATCTTGATCAAATGGATAAACATGAAGGGAGAGGAGTTACCCTTAGAAATGTTGATCAAATGGATACACATGAAGGGAGAGGAGTTGACCTTAGAAATGTTGATCAAATGGATACACATGAAGGGAGAGGAGTTAGCCGTAGAAATGTTGATCAAATGGATACACATGAAGGGAGAGGAGTTAGCCTTACAAATGTTGATCAGATGGATACACATGAAGGGAGAGGGGTTAACCTTAGAAATGTTGATCAAATGAATACATGTGAAGGGAGCGCAGTTAACCTTAGAAATGTTGATCAAATACATACACATGAAGGGAGAGGAGTTAACCTAAGAAATGTTGATCAAATGGATACACACGAAGGGAGAGGAGTTAACCTTAGAAATGATGATCACATGGATGGCCTGCATGAACATGAAAATAGTCTTGAGTTGATGTCCGGCATGAATCAAATTGATGACATTGAGAGCGAAACAGATAATTACATGGATGCACTCAACACTATTGAATCAGAATCTGAAAATGATATTGACTGTCAAACAAAAAGGGAAGTTGAGCTGTATAACTCTGATAGCGATGATGAAGGAATAGATGTAATCCATGAGCTTCCTGTGAATAGTTCAGACCATAATCCTCCAGAATTGGAATTTCATACTGCATCCTACATTTCCTTGAATGAAGGAATGCTATCAAGCATACCCAACTCAGATTCCCCAGAGAGTTTTGCGCATGGACAGATTCCTCAAATGGCTAAAATATCTCCTAATTTAGACCATTCAGTAGACAATGATTCCAGTGAAAGCTCTGATATTCTTGATGATTCCAATTCAGTATCTGTTAGTGGTCCAATATCCTCTGCCTCTGAAATTTCTGATTTCAGGGATCCATCGAAGGGTAAGATCATAAGCGGATTTTGCAAGTCTCAAGAAACTCCTGCTGACATTTCTGGTGTTCATTCAAATACTTTCTGGACTAATGGTGGCTTGTTAGGACTTGAACCATCAAAACCTCCTGATTTCACTGTGCAGAATGCTATGAAACAGGATTCACTGAACAGAAGTAAAGATGAAACAGTTTGCCCGTCAGCACATGGTTTTATGCTCAGAGCTGATGAGCATGAAGCAAAACAAGATACATTGGCCAAGAAAGCTGGAGTCATTGAAAAGGATCCAAGTTATGTATGCTCCACATCATGCCAAGATGATGGTGTCTCCACCAAGAATACAGATTCAGGATTTTCACAGGTTGATTCAGATTCCAAGTGTGAAATTATTGTAATGGCACCTAAAACCATGATGCCAGTAGCACCAGATATCAAATCCAGTTATGCTGAAGGCAATCAGGAAAATGATGAAAACTCATCTCTAGTGTTCGGACTAAG
The DNA here is from genome assembly GCA_023621385.1 of Quercus gilva. Taxonomy (NCBI): domain Eukaryota; kingdom Viridiplantae; phylum Streptophyta; class Magnoliopsida; order Fagales; family Fagaceae; genus Quercus; species Quercus gilva. The sequence goes on along the minus strand of CM042477.1, from coordinate 56,169,228 downwards.
CCGGAGGCTACTAGCAAATGGTTTGTATAAAAAAGTTTCACTTGTTCGTCATGACAATCCTGAACCTGTTAGTTCTGTGGATGCTGTTGGATTGGAGCAATGTAGTGGGCAGCATAGAGTTGTGAATCAAACAATTCCTGAGACAACTATCGAAGAGCAGCTTGGATGTGGGTCTCCTGTAGATTCACTTACTTCTTCACCACCTCTTGAACATATGAAAATATCTTTCCATCCCCTAAATGGCTTTGAGACGTCCAAACTAAAACTGAAATTTCCTGAGGGGAACCAACGCTTTGAAGGCATGAGAGACATGTTTCCATCATTTCAGTTGGTCCCTGAGCCTGATATTCCTCTGAATGACTTTGTTTCTGAGTCTGATGATGACACATTTTGTAGATCATCTCCTTCTAAGTCTGATGATTGTCTTAGCCATCACTCTGAGTCAAATTCTGAGCAGTGGGAATCTGGTGAGATTCCTGAAATCAACAATCTTGAACTATATGATGCCTTATGCAGAATCTCATCGGGGGAATCTATGTCAAGCTCTATGGAGTTTGTGGGGACAGCCAATAATGGCGTCCACATTGATAGTGGAAACAAAAGTGCAGACACCAGAAATGGTGTGGAACCTTCTCTGTCTGGTCCTTTCCTTGATCTTCCCAATTTTGATACTGTGAATCCTGTTCTTCTGCAAAAAACAAATGACGATCCTAATCTCTTCAAGTTGGAATATCCTGGACAGCCTACCCCACAACCTCCACCTCTGCCTCCTGTACAATGGCGGATGTCCAAACCCCATGTGGATGTGACAGAAGACAAAGAAGACAATCTATATGAAGCTCTTAAATCTGCATTTGATCTGAAACTTTTGGGATCTGCCATGTTTCAGCAACCTAAGCCAGCCCCAGCAAAGCAACAAGATAGTAACAAGGAGGCCAATATTGTGGAACAGAAGAGCAAGGTACCATGGTGGTGTAATTCATTTATTGTTCTTTAATTAGTAATTTTAGTATTTAATTAAAAATGTGAATTGCCTCATAGAAGTCATAAAATTGTATTTGGCAGCAGGACCAGCAGAAGTTGAATGGGCAAAAAGAAGCTAATCAAGCTGTGAATGGTACGGAAATGGATGAAAGGGGAGATTTCCTACAACAAATAAGATCGAAAGTAAGTAGCCACTCTCTTTTGTACTTTGGCTGCTTTTCAAATTCCTGGTGAATGTGAAAGCTACCTATATATGGGACTGGTTTGGATTGAATGTGAAATGTGTAAAAGGTCAGAGGTTATACAAGTTAAATAACGTGGGTTTTCTTAAAGAGTGAGAATTTGTGATTGTGAAAGTTAGCTGCCTCTTACTCTTAGTTAACCGCCTTTAAAGATGATTGAGTTCTAGCACATAAGTTCTGGCATGATTTTAGGTTATGAAGAAAGCACCTTGATCCTTATTGATAAATTTTGTTTCTTATCTAGGAAAAGAAAAGGCAAAAGCAAAAATAAAACAAGATTCTGTATTTGGATTACTGGATGGTTCTAAACATATCATTGTGAAAACTAATATGCAAGCTTGGCTTACATCATAATAATAAATATTCCGATTTCAAGTCAGGAGAAAAAGAAGAAAAAGAAAGAAGGGGGTGTGGGGGGTGGTGGATATTATAATGTACGTACTAAATGCCAGGACTAATTCTGGGGTCCATAGGCTTGAGTTAATGTGTACTTTGAGCATGTTTATGTCTGTCTGTGATTGCAGATATCTTAATATAGTAATTGGTTATGTTGTAATAAACTTGCGTCTTGATCAGTACTTCCAGTTATGCATCATTTTTCTGAAGTTATATGTCCGTTCTTGTATGACCTTGCCATATAGATTTTCTATACAATAAATTGGAGTTAACTCTAGCTACTTGTGCTGTTTCTATATTATACCAGTCTTTTAACCTGAGACCCACAGTGACCGCAAAGCCAACTAATATGCCAGGGACAACCAATGTCAAAGTCACTGCAATCTTGGAGAAAGCAAATGCGATTCGCCAGGTTCCAATTTCTTACTACCCTTACTCTTCTTTTTCCTTTATATGTTCATTCTCTTGTCATGTATGAAACTCATAGTGGAGAAATTTGTCAGGCTGTTGGGAGTGATGATGGGGATGATGATGATACTTGGAGTGATGCTTGATTTATTCCTTTCAGGACGTGGTAGTGTCCCTGATAAGCAATTTTCTCGTAACTGTGAGTTTAAAAAGTTGGGTAAAGCTGCATTATATATATGTGAATAATTCTAGTTTCTTTTTGTAATTAATTGTAGGGCTTCTTTGTATCTTATTGTGATCATTTAATTGATTCCTTGTTAAGTCAGTGTTGTAAACAATTTGATAAACTCTCAGCCTGAGCACAATGTAATCTACGTATTTGAGGCAAAAGTAATATGCAAGGCCTGAAAATATGATGGTTCCATTGGTTTTATTTATTTGTTGGGCTTTTTTTTTTTTTTTGGATCAATTTTCTTAGCATTTTTTTTTATGAATTACATCTTAACCTTTCAATCATATACTGTCTGAGTGAAAGGATAAAAAAGTGGATTTAGGAAGGAATAGGCATAGAAGTAACTTGCATAAATACTTACAAGTTTTTAGCTGGTTGTCTTGGCCAATAGTTTCAAAATATAAAAAATTTGAAACAATAATCCTAGTCATTAAAAAATAATAATAATAATAATTCACAACTACCAATATGGCTAGTTGTTTTGGCCTATAGTTTCAAAATATAAAAAATTGAAACAACAAAGCCTCGTCACCAAAAAATAAAAAATCACAACTGCCAATATGGCAAGTTGTTTTTATTTGGTTGTTTTTGGCCAGTAGTTTCAAAATAGAAATCTTGAAATAAGTTTAGTCACCAAAAAAATAAATAAATAAATAAAATCATAACTGCCAATATGGCAAAGTTGTCATTTGTAAAAGTAAAAAAATTACGTTAGTGATGAGTCTAAATGAAAATCAGTAAAAATTTGTCAATTTAATTATTGTGAAAATCGTTTTGCTATTTTGAAATGGATTTCCTTTGCACTATATTCTTATCAATAGTTTCAAAATTGATGTATTTTAAAAATGGTTATTAGATTTGTAATTTTGAGCCAAATAATTCTAATAGAGATAAAAGTTGTACATAATAGTTAGCCTAGGAGATTGAGAGCATCTCTAATAGATTAGCTAAATTTATTTTTTGAGAACAAACCCCAAAAATCAGCTCCAACTGATTCTCTAAATGTAAAACTTTTTCAAAAATTTTTTGAAGTTGCTACAGTGCTTCTCTAGATATAGAGAACACTGTAGTAACTCCAAATGAATTTTTCTACTTAAAAAAATCATACAACTCAATAAAAAACAATTCTCTCTCTCCTCGCACAATGGCTACAAACACAACAATCCTTTCTCTTAAACATCTCTAAACTCAAGCATAATTAAAATACAAACTCAAAAACACAATCTTAAAATTAATCAAATCATAACAAAAAAAAAAAAAAAAAAAGAAGGAAAAAAAAAAAAAAGACAGAGAGCTAGCAACGGTGGAGCAAGCAAAGATTCTGCGCCTGCCTTTGTCCTTCGATCTACGATGGAGCAAGCAAGAAATCTCTTGCTTGTTCTTTCTCAGTTTCTTATCACATAGAGAGCTAGAGAATGTTCTAGAATCAAGTAGAGAGAGAGAGAGATGGACGAAGTAATCTGGAATCAAGTAGAAAAAGAAAAAGAAGGGAGCTAGAGTGAGTATATGTGTGTGGTGGAGAAAAAACAAGAAAAAAAAAAAAACGTATAGATGAAATTGAAAGGAAAAATAATATAAAGAATAAAAAATGACAATTAAGAAATGCTACCACAATATTTTCACAATAAATTTTAAGTAACAGATTGTTATTAGCTAATATTGGTGAGTAAAAAAATAATTTCAGTGGTAAGTTTAAATTAGAATTAGTAACAACTTTCCACATAAAATTTTGTTATGATTCTTGTGAAAGTATTGCGAAAAATATTGTGAATATAAAACTTCTCATTAAAAAATATAGTTATTGGGAATGAACATATGAAAAATAAATGATGATTAAAAAAAGAATAAAGAATGAATGAAGAAATAATATTTAAATGAGATGGAGAAAATGATAGATAATCTGTTGGAAAGTGTATTTGAAAAAGTAGATAGGTAAAAGCTAAATGTCATTGTTCACTGTCCAAACAATACAAAAATTTAGATAAGTTGTCGGAGATGCTCTTAGAGAGCTTATGACCGATGCTTGATTGCTCGGGAATAGTAGTGGACTATGGAGCATATAAATGAGTAAAAATTCATTCCGAGAGTAAGGTTCTTTCTTCTCACATGATAATGAGTTTCGTTAATTAAATTTATGATGTGATTCACTATTTATGCAAATATATACCTTGAGGTTATTTTGTATGATCGTCTCAAATTATCTTTATCAAAATGCTTTAATAATAACGTAGGATAAGAACGTTAAAGAAACTTTTGAGAATCTTTCAAGATGAGGGCAACATTTACGGTAGTGAGTAATGTCCTTGTATGCAATATGACTAAGTTTTGTGTTTTGATTGTGAGTTGCTATTTAACCAAAATCAGGGGAATGTGAGTATTATTAATGAATTATAAACAGCAATCACTGGCGAAGGAAAGAGGACAAAAATAAATAATTAAAAAAAAGAAAGAAAGAAGAAGATTAACACAAATGAAATAGTATATTATTTGAAACTTGAATGATATGCTGCTTACCAACCGGACTAAAAACCTAATGCGTTGAACATCTAATTGAAGAATATAAAAGGCATATATTTCCAGCTGTCTTAATTGAGGTACTGGACAATTTGTATTCTGTTTCTTTTGTTTGTTTGCTAATTGCTAATTGCAACTAGAAGTCAGAAATAGAATAGGTCAGCAATGTTACTATCTTGGGGAGAAGATTGAAGCAGAAGCGACGCGTTGGTTTGCATTGCCAGGAACCTACCATGATTCTAGTCCTATGAATTATTCAGCTCTGAACCAAGCTTCTTCACTCAGGCTTTTATATTTATTTATTTCTTTTTAATCTCCCATAGGGACACTCAGGCCATTTCAATGATAGAATAATGACCAAATAAATTATCCTACATTTAATCAACTTATATATTCTCTTCCATCGGATATGAATGAATTCACTTCTAGGAATGCAACATTAAAATACTAATATTACTATTTTTGTATATGTTCTAATAAGTATTACTGTCTACTAAAAAAAATGGATGTTTATTCCATATTGATTGTGTGCATCCAGTATCCGCTGTTTATAATCTTAATCTTCAATTACAAATATTAGGCTCTTTTATAGTTGTACTCTAGTTATGTAATGTATTATAAATCCAGTTTAAAACACAAACATTACTATTTTCGTGTGTGTTCTAATAAGTATTACAGTTTACTCAAAAAAAAAAAAGGATATTTATCTTATATTGGTTGTGTGTGTTTAGTCATTAGTGTTCGTTATTTATAACTCCAGTCTACAACTACAAAATTTAAACCCCTTTGTAGTTGTACTTTAGTTATGCAATGTATTATAAACTCGGTTTAAAACACTAATATTGCTATTTTATTGTGTGTTTTAATAGGTATTATTATTTACATAATAATAATAATAATAATAATAATAATACAACTATTAAAGTATGGCTTTAAAAAAAAAAACAAAACAAAAGACAAAAAATTCTTAATACTCATACAATTGAAAAATTAATGTAGGTCTTCCACCTTTTAGGCAAAGTTTTGAATTTTGTTCCGTCTCGGCCAAAATTCCGGCTTGTATCAACTTGTATGGGTCATTTCGACATTTTAGGCTGAACATGCATTCCTGACTGAAATTTTTTGTGTGGATCTTTTGTAATTTTTAAAAAATAGAAACTTACTTTTATGGTAGATATGTTATGAACCTTTGATTTGTTAATTATGTATGAGGTTTTTTGAACTTTGTTATTTATATTATATCTTCATGAATTTATGTTTGTTAATTAGATGGCATGAACTGTAAAGTATGAAATATATATATATATATATATAGAATAGATTTATTGAAATTAAAAACACTTAACGCTCACGATGATGACATTTGTACTTATATATACATTTTATAATATACTTATAGTTTTATTTTCTTTTATGACAGTATAATTTTTGCCTTTTCGATAGTTCTAACATGCTAAAGGAACCGATTTTTGAAGGTAGATTTGAGTGAACGAACGTTGCATTCCCGAGGGTTCAATATTGACCCCAACCACACCATGCTTGTTATTCAGCAAAAAAAAAAACCATGCTTGCCCCTGCTTTGAATAGTAGTATACCTTGAATTATCTGCCAAACCTTAATTAAAAAGATGGCGTTAAGTAGGGGTGTTAATGTTTAACTCAACCCGCAAACACAATACAAACCCAGCATAGGTTTTTGTAGATTAGGATTGGGCCTTAGCGGATTTGGGTCATAAATGGGTCGACCTGAACGCGACACAATAAGAAATGTGTCATAAGTGAATCAACTCGCGTGACCCGTAATAGACACGTTTGACACGCCAATTTATTCGTGTCAATCCGAAATGACACATAACACAACCCATTTAACTCATATAACAAATAAATATTCATTTTATTTTAGATTTGTCAAATAACTTTTATATCCAACCTATATTTTAAACTTAAAAATAAAAGTGAGTAATTACAAAAACTTACAAGGGATATAATTAGAAATTGATATGAATTGAAAACTTGAAGTGTATGCATTACTTTTGAGATGTAAAAAAAAATATTTTTAAATGGATATTATATTTAATATTAAGCAGGTTGAAATGGGTTGTGTCACATTCGCATCAACCAACACAACTCATTTATCAAGCGTGTTAAGTGAGTTGGGTCAGGTCAAACCGCCTTATCAACAGGTCGGGTTAGGGTTGAAGGATTATGACATGATAATTAAATGGGTCATGTTCAGGTTTAGCTATTTAATCAAATACCCCTACCTCGACACGACATGAACCCGACACTTTAACTCGAATTGACACCCCTAATGTTAATGGGTATGAGCGTAGTTGTCAAAATCCCGATCTGGATCCTACGATCCTACAATTTTACGATCTCACCTGCCCAAAACGATCTAAATCTTTCAAGAATCTTAGCAATCGTTCAGGATTGTACAATTCTGACGATTCCAAATGATTTTGGTTTCTTGTAATCTTCTTTAACTTAACAGAAGATTTAGTTAGACCCACCAAATGAAAAATAATATTCCAATAGATCAAGTTTTGCTATTCTAATGTAGCGAGATAGAGTGTTAGTTGAAAACAAACAAAAAATAACATCCCAATAGAGTGTTACGTTTTAAGATTTTTGACATCTTAAATGATGCTTACAAATGGATGTAATGATGCATGGTAGTTATATCAAATGGATGCAAATTTTTTATTTTTTATGAATGTATAATTTATGTGATTATTTAACATACCAATTTTTTTTTTTCTCAAATAATATAAGATCTTACGATTCATGATCCGATTCTACGATCCACGATCCCACCTACCTCCCACGATCTTATGTAGGATCCCGATTTTGACAACCATGGGTATGAGAAATGCTACTATTATAAGAAAATATTCTATTCATAAATTAAAGAAACTCACAATTGATTTTCATATCATTTTTTTGGGAACGCGGTGTCTTCCTTTTTAGATTTCTTGAATTCCCTCTGTTGTTGATATTTTTGTTAGGTAAATAATGGCCTTTGACTTTTTGGCTTATAATTTAGGTAGTTAGACCGCTCTTTGCACGTAGAATGAGCTCATAGACATTTCTTATCTTCCCGCCGAGGGTTTTTCTTCCGAGTTCCAAATATTGCATTGGTCCATTCTCTTCCTCTTCGTTTTAATATAATCCTTATTTACCAATAATAATAAAATCTCATGGAAAAAATTTATGTTTGATCCAAATTTTTGCTTCTTTCAAAGAAATTTGATGTTTGAATGATGACTTAGGTTAAGTCTATTATTATTACTTTAATCTGATTTTACTTTGAGCTGATCAAACATAAACCAACCCAAATTTTATACAATATTTGTGAACCGAAGGTTAAGAGTACTGTTTCATATGACTTGATGGAATGTTTCGACTAACTTAGGAAAGGAGATTGATATGACAAATCACAAAATCTGCGTGGTCCATTTTGTAGGCTTCTAAACTAAAACTGAATGGACAAATAAAGTATGTCTAGTTGGGCCCCTATTTTGTAACTTCACTGGACTTTCATATGTCAACAGTGAACTAAAGTTTTGAGAATGTGTTTCTCACCCAAAAAAAAAAAAAAAAAAAAGGTTGGGAGTCTCTGTAATTCAACAAAGAAAAGAATAAAGTAAAATTTTCCCCCCTTTTATGCCTTCTTTTTATTTAAAAATTATCTAGCTTTGCGTCGAATCTGGAATTATTCTCTTCCTCTCCCTTTTTTTAGTATTGTGGCAAAACTTTTTAATATGAACCTTTCACATGGAAAGTGACATGTAGAACCCGGAATCACTCTTTTTGACACTGGGGGCTCCAATCCTTTTTATATTGAAACATTTCACATACGAAGTAAAAAAAAAAAAAACATAAAGTTATAGAGTTTCTTTATGTTGCTTTTGTTCTTGAATGTATGCTGTATGTGTTAAGACTGTGTTAATCATTTTCAATAAAGTGTTACATGTGACAATCTACTGTATGCGCAATTGATGTGTTAAATACATGGATTAAAGAAAAATTCTAAGATCACAACCAATTTTATATTCATTTTTACAATTATTTGATATAGTTGACCATGAGTGGTAGGGAAAAAAAAAAAAGTAATGAGTTTATGTGAAAGTGACAATCAACCAGTCACAATTTATCACATAGAATAGTTGTGAAAATGAGTGTGAAATTGGTTGTGTGACCTGTAACATGACAATTTAGTTGTTCATGAATCTATGAATTGATTTTATCTCCTCTATAAGCATTTTTTAATTAGATTGCATTTTGGCTGTGATAGGCTTCTAGGGTTTGGTAGAAAAAACATATATTTAGTAATAATATATTAAAAGTTGGGTCCTCCACGTTGTAATTGTGTCAAGTGGCTTAACATAAGTCTTACTGTACTTCCATTAGGGATAACTCACTAATATTTAATATAATTCTTTAAGTAAAATTCAATTACCAAAATTTTATTTCAATTAAAAATTTGAAGTAATTTAGAAAAATAAAGAAGGATTCGTTATTAATTTAAATTATTTTAAGCATCTATCATATTTTATTTTGATAAAAACTTGATCTTATACTTGATGTGCTTAATTACATCACGTAACTTTTAATGTCTTTCATTACATAATATAATTTTTAATTGATGGAGTATCTCACATACATAAAATTGCAAGCAGAAATTAAAAAACGTGCCAACCGGCCCAACCCTTCTTATATTCCTATCCGATTTTAAGCTGGCATTGCGAAACTTTCACCTCACACGTTAATTTTAAGAAAAGTAATCAAATTCAAACGAGAGAAAGAAGACTTATCCTTCGTGATTTTTATAAAAGCAACTTGCCGATGAAGAACCATTAGAGCAAGCAACATGCTTCTTAATCTTTCCAACTCCACCCAAATTTTTATTTAAAATTAATTATAAACAAAAAAATATCCAAAGAATTTGATAAGGGCACTTCTGTTTTTTCAAACAGGAATGGATAACTACGAAGACTATAATAAAAACTTTCGTCTCTTTTTCTCCTAGTGGCATTTTTTTTATATATTAATTTATTTGTTTGGTCAGAAAGCAATAATAGACTTTATAACATGCATCAAGTGTCCCTTTGTCCAAGCCAAAATAATAATAATAATAATAATAATTTATGTTTTTTTGGATGGATTTTTTTTTTTTTAACTTACATATTATTTACTTATATCTAGAAAATTTGAGATTCTAAAAAACTGTACTTAAAATAAATTAGCTATAAGATTTTTTTTTTAGATATTAACAAACACACTATAATATATGGCCATGTTTTTGTTTATGTTTGTAAACAAGTAATTTTTTTTTTTTTGGGGTGTTATCTGTTTTTGCTTGAATGTACAAGTGCATGTTACAATTGCAAGATTTGCAACTTGCATGAACCAAGAAGAACAAATTGAAACACCCAAATTGGATCTAGAGGACCAAGAGATTAGGTGCCGCATTTATAAAAATGGAGGCATTGATATCATTATGCTCCTTTAAGTATTCTTTTAATTTTTAAACTAAAAAGAGACTTCGAAAGCATCTGCGTCTCTTTCCAAGCAAAAGAAACGAAAATGCTTCTTTGTCTGCATTATAAAATTGGGAAAAAGCTGTTGAAAATGAGGTACTTTTGCATTAATCAAATAAAGATTCTTACATTAAAGAAATCCCATATCAATCAGCTTTTTCCATAACATTTGCAAAGTAAAAGCAACCCGGACCACAATAAGGCCCACAACAACCCTACAATATTAAGTACTGAAAAGGGAGCAACAAAGTTAATCATCAAATCCATTGAAACCTGAAAAGATGACTTTGAAGCAAAAAAGGAACAGTAATACCATTAGGAGCATCCAACTTTATGGATCTCAAGCTTAATTTGCCTGAAATATTGCACATTATAAACCTGATTATTGACCCAGTTAGATCTTTTACATATCTAATTATAAACTTAGCTAACAACAACTTGTTAAGGTGGTAAGTTGTAATTCAAGTAACATCATTTTCACTTAAATCTATTATTTAATGTATTTTTATTATGTACAAATCATAACATGTCACGTCGGTTAACATTGTTGTGAAAACTTTTATATTCTTATTGATATGTATAATATATTGATGAGTCGCCTACTAGCTAGGGGGCAAAATATCTCACTGGTGGAATCTGATTAGACGAAAACAAACCAAAGCATATTAGAATAGTTTGTGTTTTTTTATACCCTAATCTTTCTTCCCCGTTTATTAATTAAGCTGTAAAGTGTCGAGTGAGATTTTTTTTGGGGCTAATAAGTGTCAAGTGAGATTAATTAACAATTCTCTATGTTACTAACACTGTACCATATGCTATCATTTACTCACAAACATGGTCATGAACAAATAAATTATAGTTTGTTGCATAACGTTGAAGTTAGCATATTGCAATGTAAACAAAAAAAATCAGCACTGCACACACCGCTCTATCCATAACTCTAAGACCTTGGTGAAGATTGAACATTGATTGTATAAGTATTATATATTGAAGGGCAGTGTTAATTACCCACACACGTCCTTAGGAATGTTTACCAAACTGCAAAAACCGCTTCAAAATTACTCGTAAAATGGCATAACCGCACCATACCGCGAGTAACAATGCACCACATTGCACCGCACCACATGTTGCAGTGCAGTTTGTGGTTTTATAATAAGAAAACCGTACAAACCGTACCGCACCGCACCGCACCTTCTCTATATATTAATATATTTATTTTTTTAATATTAAATATATTATTAATTAATAGTTTAATACTTCTCAAAAAAAAAAAAATTTTTTTGAAACAATACTTCTCAAAAAAAAAATTAATAGTTTAATAACCCTAGTTTTCCCAAAAAAAAAAAAATAATAATAATCCTTGTAAGTGTTAATTAGGAAAGCCAACCCAAAATAAAGAAAAACTAGTTTAATATTTTAAGATTTGGCCCAAAAGAAAGGGGAAAATTAGTTTTTTGCTAGGCAGGAAAAGCCTGAAATTTGAAAAATATATTAGTTTCAAACCGCATCTTATAAACCGCACCGCACAAGTGACTACAAAAATGAGGTGCGGTGCGGTTATGATTTTTGCTAACTCTAAACTGCACCGCACTGCACATGTAACCACAAAAATAAGGTGCAGTGCAGTTATGGTTTTGTCTAAATTGCACCGTAAAGTGCATAGCAAAAAATGGCCTAAAACCGCATCACAAACACCCCTACACGTCCGTACACACAAATGATTTTAAGCTAATATCGTGAATTGAAGACACGAGTTTAAACTAAGTTCAAGTCCACCTATGTATAAGTGCAAAAATGACATGCCTAACAAGTTTTACCGTTTATATAAAGACTTAGAAGATATATAAAAATAAAAAATTTAAAGGCACCAAATTTCCCGGGAAATTAAGATGTCAAAGTTATGAGTTATGACTTATGCCGACTAATAGACCTTGTGGAAAAGTGATGATACTCTTTATGGTAAAATTGACAACACAAATAAATCATAAATGTGAAATTAATACTTGTGTCCTTGATGAGATTGTTACAAAGATATTATCATAGGCGATTTTAGCTCCACATACATCCGTATCCGTATATGCATAATTATTCTATGTTGGAAGGAAACTATGGCCAGCAAACTCCGTTCGTTGTTTGGCTTCTGAGGTGTCAAAGTAATCCATCAAAAGTAAATGACAAATTCCCCTAAAAAAAAAAAAAAAAAAGTAAATGACAAATTGCATTGAGATTTTTCAAAGCAAATATGAAAAAGCTTTACAGGCTTTATCTCTTTTTTTTCTTCTATCACTTTTTTATGTTGTTGGAATATGGTACTTTTTTCTTTCTTACTTTTCTATATGAATGTGGCACTTCATTAAACACAAACTTTATCTCTTTAGTCTTTATGCTCTCTATCACCTTTGACACATTGTACGCAACCTACCTGGATTGGGACCCACATTTTAGACTTTTCAACACTGCAAGATGATGACGTGCAGTAATGATGTGTACAAAAAGCTCATCCTCAGCTTTTCTTACTCTTTCCCCCTCTTCTCCTCTATTCCTACAAGGCTTTTTTGGCGGCTGTCACATTCATTTTTATGTAACAGTTTTCTTTAACTTTTTTTAAGCACCTTTTTTTTTTCTTCTTCTTCTTTAGTTTTCTCACTGAGTCCTCTATATATATAATCACTTCTCTAATCTCTCACCTTATAAACCACCAAACTTCTCTATTTTTGTGTCAATTTAGTCTTGCCCATCTCTCTCTATTTTAGACCAAACTCTCTCTCTCTCTCTTTTATCTCTGTAATCTGTATTGTTTTATTCCAAATTAAACACCCCCCACTTTCATTCATGGCTAATGTCCAAGGAGGCCAGGAAGATGTTCCGGGAATCAAGCTTTTTGGGACAACAATAACGTTGCAAAATAGACAAGTAAAGGAAGAACAAAAGGGTTGTTCTGATCAAAGACTACTGTTGGAGAATAAGAGACCAGACAAGATCATACCGTGCCCAAGGTGCAAGAGCATGGAGACCAAATTTTGTTACTTCAATAATTACAACGTTAACCAGCCTAGGCATTTCTGCAAGGGCTGCCAGAGGTACTGGACTGCCGGTGGGGCCCTCCGGAACGTGCCGGTCGGGGCTGGCCGACGTAAAACCAAGCCGGCCTGCCGCGGCCTAGGGCTAGCCGGGTTCTCTGAGGGTTGCTTGTATGATGCTGCTTCTGGGTTGCACCAATTTGATGATTTGGATGATGTGGTGGAGGAGTGGCACATGGTCACCACGCAACAAGGCGGTTTCAGCCAAGTTTTTCCCGTCAAGCGGCGGAGGATTAATGCCTCAGGTGGTCAAACGTGCACTTAAATCTTCTATTATTGTGTTTTTTTTTTTTTTTCCTTGTTTTTTTTGTTTTAATAATCTCAACTTGATCCAGATGATGTAGTTTTTGATATCGCCAAATGATGTATGTACAGACTGGTTTAGTCTAATGAGATTAAATATGTACTTAAATACAAATAAATAAAATTATTAGAATTAATCATGTACCGGTTGATAATGATAGATTTTAATTAAATATAGTACAACGTGACAATCAATGATTACTCTTTTTTTTTTTTCTCTATTCAGAAAAGAATACTAATAGCTAGCTGGAACGAAACTACGCTATTGACTTCGTGGGTCTTGGCCGCCAAGAAAAAGTATAAATTGGGTTTTTGATCTTTACATTATAGATGAGGTGACTAATTTTATTTATTTTTTAAATTCTTATTATATAGCTCTTGCAAAACTATATGCATATCAAATATGACATTCTTAAATCTAAATTTGTATTTCATTTATATCCTTAACTGGTAGTTTTACCAAGTGATCATTGAATTGCATGCCATATTTGTTGATGGACCAAAAAAATAATTATAATCAATAGTCATAAGGCTATGGTCCAAATTTGTGAAATTTAAGGGGGACACAAAATTAATCAATGGATGCAATAATTGATCTTGTAAACGTGCAAATTGGATGGATAAGATGGCTGCATGAACATCAAAATTAAAGTTGGGCCATGGTCTCATGGATTACTTGTTATAGCGAAAACATAAAAGCATTTCATTTAAAAATTCACTGTCCTTTCGTATATATTCATATATGTTGTTATAGAGTGGGACTTGGTTCACTTAATTTGCACGAAGTGTCTGATGTACATATTATTGTATTGTAAATTATTTAGGGTATATTCCCATTTTTTTCCCCCTACTTTAATAAGAAAAAAAAAAAACAGATAAGTAAATAAGATGTACAACTATTACCTTGAAGACTAAGTTAACCTCAAAAAAGAATACCCTAATCTTCAAAATAATGTAAATATTTAATTAAATATATAATATTTCATTTTGGAGTTAGATTGGACACCTCTCAATCTGGGCGCCACCCTGTGTGTCTCTTGATTCTTTTCTATTGGTTATATCTATCCAATTCAAGCTGAGGATATAAAATGAAATGAAATCTTGTCGTTTTTTAGAAAAATAAAATAAAAATCAGGGTTCCGCCTTAATTGTTGCGTGGACTGGAGGAAGCCTGTGCAACGTGGTATAAATAAATATAATGCTATTTTTTTACCATGTGTTGTCACAATTGGTTCATAGTATATTATTTAACCTTTTTTTTTATATAGAATTACAGTTGTCAGTTTTGTATTTTATATTTAAAATCAAAGATAAAAAGTACAGTACTACGAATTGTACAAAAAAAAAAATTTATATAGATAGTTTTTTTTATACATATGAAAATGATTTTATTGTACAATATGCTCAACAACTAATTAAAGTGCTGTTGATGTAATGTTTAGTTACTCATAATTCGTAATGTATGGTTGATTGATTGTCACCAACATTCTCAAACAATGACTACATGCCAGTTGTGGGAACAAAAATTTCCCCATCCTTGTGTTGATGGCTACTTTGATATATTTCCTTAATTTTATTTTACCTTAATTAGCTATATTCCATTGTGATTTTTGATTTTTTTTTTTTACAAAAAAAAAAAAGGTTTTTATTTTATTATTACTGAAGCAAATTTCAAAGATATATATCTTTCCATAAATTGTTCTTGAAGGAAGACTTGCTTAGTGATAAATAGGATTACTTCTTTCTTTTTTTAATGTCATAAATAGGATTGCTTTATTGTGCAAGCGACCGAAGTCATTATAGAAGGACCACTTACTTAAGAAATAAGCAATGTTTGGTGAACCGGAAAAAATATAAGAAAAGTAAAAGGGAAGATGAAGATAAAATTTACAGTAAATTCAAATTAATCTTCTTGTTTAATTCACCGCACACTCTTGGTGCAATGGTCACTTCACAAGTATAAGTACTTATGGGGTGTGGAAAGTAAGGGCCGGAGTTTAAATATCTAAGAGGGAGCTTTATACACACGTAAAATTAGATAAGGTTAGAATAGAATTCTATCTTGTATCAAAAAAAAAAAAAAAAATCTTCTTATTTAATAAATAAGGAAAGGCAAAGCAATAACCATGTGTTGGAAAGTACAATTGTTTTTCCCTCCCTCGGTCCCATATTAAATGACAGTTTATGGATGACAAATTTTAAATGAAACAAAATAAAAATAATAGTTTTTGTAAAATGCCAAAAATCAAGTGAGGGAAAGATTGCAAAAGAACCGGTATGCTAGTTTTGTTCATTTGTTTAATAAGATTATTCACATCAACAATGCTAAAACTCCAAATTTGCTATTTTAGCAGCACAAACATACACATAAAAAAAATTAAAAAATTAAAAAAAAATTAGAAAAAAAAACTTACATCCAAATTGTCAAAACTAAATTTTTTTAGCAAGTTCCTACTAGTAGCAACTTGCTATTTCGTTTTATTATTTTTTATTCATTCTATCTCTCTTTCATAGTGTAATGGTTTTTTATTGTGTTGTTTATATTTTTTATTGAGTTATTTATATTGTAGGGACTGGGTTTGAGCACTTCTGGTTTTGGATGAGTGGACTCAAACCCAACTAGTCTAATACAATGAATTTGTAGAGAGTGGGCCAAAGAACTAAATTTTAGTACATGGACAACAGTCAATATGGCGTTCATAGCAATCAAACAGAGATGAACTGAGATTAAGAAAGTTTGTCCTCGGCACAATCCGATGAACTTTTCTCTAATAATTAATGAATAAGAGTGGTTACAGGAATTCTCCAGCCCCCCCCCCTCTATGGGGGGTTTCTCCTATTATATAGTCCTCTTTCATTGATCTTTGTCCTCCACTTATTGATCATCCAAGCCTATAACTGAGTGCCTGTTCCATCAATTGCCTTTCCAAACCTCCTATGAGTTGTAGCAACCAAGGAAACACTGTTCAGAAGTCATTTTCTCATTAATGCGGCCAGAATGTTAGTTGCGGGCATTTAATGTGGAGGTGACAGTTTCTCCTTCAATTGCTCCTCCACCATGCTCTTCTGACTGTCCCATTGTACTTGTCATTTTCATTTGGATGCTCTGGGAGGCTGCTTTTGGTGGTGTGCTGTTCCTCCCTTCTATAATCTCGGCTGGTCGATGACAGGATCGTCCTTGGTGATGTTTCTTAGCAATTTGGGCCTTCTTTGTTCATCATCGGACGCTGCTTCCTCTTCGACGTGGGCCTTAGGCTTAATATGAAGTGAGCCGAGGTTATCAAATTCTTAGGCCCCACAATAACCCCTCAAAATCCTACTGTCCGTCTCCTCGAACGAGGAGGAGGATTTTGATGTCCTCGGGCCCTTGTTATGGCTTGTCAAGTCTTGTCTTCCTTCTAGAGCCAAAAAATGTTAAGTCTATAGTGATAATTCCTACTTAGACTTTGGTTAATAATTGAGCCTTAATAATATGACTTGCTTTTGCTGAATTGAATATTAAAGGGATGGCTTTACAATATTAATCCTTAAGAAAACAGTCAGCTGCTAATTACGCTATGGAGTTAAGTTCAAGGTACTTCGGAATGCCTTAAGTGATGCTCATGGGCTTGTGTTTGTTCACATCCTTGATGAAAGTAGTTAGTTTCCCCATAGATTTGAGTCAGAGGACTATGCAAGACCTTGGTTTTGTCTAACACTTAGATTCTTTTTGAAATAGTTAGTTTCCCCATAGATTTGAGTCCGAGGACCATGCAAGATCTTGGTTCTGTCTAACACTTAGTTTCTTCTTTAAGTAGTTAGTTTTCCCATAGGTTTGAGTTCGAGGACCATGCAAGACCTTGGTTCTGTCTAGTACTTAGGTTCTTCTTAAAGTAGTTAGTTTTCCTATAGGTTTGAGTCCGAGAACCACGCAAGACCTTGGTTCTGTCTAACACTTAGATTCTTCTTGAAGTAGTTAGTTTTCCCATAGGTTTAAGTTCGAAGACCATACAAGACCTTGGTTTTGTCTAGTACTTAGATTCTTCTTGAAGTAACTAATTTCCCCATAGGTTTGAGTCCGAGAACCATGCAAGACCTTGGTTCTGTCTAGTACTTAGGTTCTTCTTGAAATAGTTAGTTTCCCCATTGGTTTGAGTCCGAGGATTATGCAAGACCTTAGTTCTGTCTAGTACTTAGATTCTTTTTGAAGTAACTAGTTTCTCCATAAGTTTGAGTCTGAGGACCATGCAAGACCTTGGTTCTGTCTAGTACTTCATCATTACTGCTTGGAGTGAAGGGACTTGTCCTCAGCATTGGAAAGCTTGCCCCTAGAGTGATAACGACCTTGAGCTTGCTTTGTCGAGGAGGGCTCCTTCCACAAATTGGGCCCTTGGCCCAACACTGACCTGGACATGGGCGGCCTGGCCTTCCACCCCCACGTATGACAGTAGCCGCATCGCGCCACTTTTTCTCCATTTCTAATTACGAGGCATCTTTTGGCTATTCGAGTTGCGTGCTTGACGTTTTGGTACGCGGGACATGCCCTCATTAATATCTTTATGGATTAATGTAAATCCAACAGCTGGTGGTTTCTTTGGAAATTGGGCCGGGTTAATATCGCTTGTAATTCTTCCTTTGAATTTCGTGCGGATTAATTTCCACCAACCTTCGCCTTCTATATAAGTCGTTCTGAGGGAATCGTTCTCTCACATTTTACAAATCCGTAAGTTCAATAGGAACTTTAAGTTCTCAACCTTTTAGGCATTTCTAAGGACCTTGCCAAGATTGTGATTAAGGCCTAGGGAAATGAGATGGCCCTGGATAAGGGCAAGGGCAAGGAAGCCAAGCCCCTTTCAGGAACTGAGAATGCCACTCCGATCCTGGACGACGCAGTGGAGGCAAAGGAAGCAGAGGCCAAAGACGTTCCAACCTTTCAACCGAGCAAGAAAGAAGAACCTCCTTCTTCAGCGGAGAGTTGAAGCAGGCGTAGATTGCATCAAACTTTTGGTGCGACAAAGTTTGGGTCTCACCTTGATGGTAGGGCATCTTGTAGTTAAGAGGAAGGTTCGTGAGAAATATAACATTTTTCTCTAGTACGCGGATTTGCCTGCCCTTCAAGATGGTAGCGATTCGCGTCCAGTTTACTTGTCGATGGAAGTTTGTAAGATTGCGGAACGGTTGATGCCCCAGTGTTGCCGCCTCCAATGCTTAATTATCATGAAATTGGGAGAGAATCAAGGGAACATCTTGGGATGGGGCCATCAGGCGCTTCCGCTTCTTTTCCTTTCTCATCGCCGGGTACCATCCATACTGGCTCGATTGCTACTGGTAGCCTTAAAACAAGCCTACCTCGGCCTCTCTTTTTATAGTTAGCTTTAGAACAAGCCTGCCTAAACCTCTGTTTTTATGGTTAGCTTTAGAACAAGACTGCCTAAGCCATTTGGTGTATGATGTACTTTTCCTTTATTTAATAAAAAAGTGGTTGCAC
Source organism: Quercus gilva (assembly GCA_023621385.1). Lineage (NCBI taxonomy): Eukaryota > Viridiplantae > Streptophyta > Magnoliopsida > Fagales > Fagaceae > Quercus > Quercus gilva. The sequence continues at coordinate 56,150,060 of CM042477.1, read as the reverse complement.
TTTTTACTTACTTTACTTTCTGAATCTTTTGTTTCTCTGCGATAATTATTTCATGAGTGAGTGTGTTGTTGTTTTTCCCTCCAATGGGACTTGGAGTTGGTGTTGTTGATGGTAAAGAAAAATTGTCACCCCAACTTTAACAAAACCGACGGTAGCATTCAGCTGCTAACTTTAAATGAGCTAATAACGTGGGAACAATCAGGAACATAACCATGTGCCCTATATCGTAGGTTGCACAATCATCAATGAATGTTGCCAGTGCACGTTAATTTTCCCATAGCAGGAGGTCTAAGGACTCGGCCCGATTAAGATTCCGTTTAACCGCAACAAAAGATTCCAGGATATCAATATATTCCTTCCAGGCTACCAAACCCATGAGAACCAGCCCTTTGGTAGGGGTACGGGGCGTATACTTGATGTCAGGAGCCCCTAAGACTGTCCCTCATTTAGCAATCCTCCCCGCGTAGTCAGTACTTCGAAGTGTATACTTGAGCGGAGGCTGAGTTACGATAACAACTGCGTGTACGTTCGTGGAAATAAAGGGGAAGCTTCCGTTTGGCATGCACCGCTGCCAAAATGACCCTCTTCAGGGACCTTTGCTGATGGGAGTTCGATCCTACCATGATTGACTGTTGCACTCACTAACACACAAGTTCTTCCCACAAACGGCGTCAATTATAGGGATTGGGTTTCAGCACTTCTGGTTTTGGATGAATGGATTGAAACCCAACTAGCTCAATAGAATAAATTTGTAGAGAGTGGGCCAAAGAACCAGACTTTAGCGCATGGACAATAGTCAATATAGCGTTCATAGCAATCAAACAGAGATGAACTGAGATAAGAAAGTTTGTCATTGCCACAATCCGAGGAGTTTTTCTCTAATAATTAATGAATAAGAGTGGTTACAGGAATTCTCCAGCCCCTCCCCCCCCTCTATGGGGGGTTTCTCCTATTATGTAGTCATCTTTCATTGATCTCTGCCCTCCACTTGTTGATCATCCAAGCCTATACCTGAGTGCCTGTCCCATCAGCCGCCTTTCCAAACCTCCTGTGAGTTGTAGCAACCAATGCAGCACTGTTTAGAGGTCATTTCCTCATTAATGCAGCCAGAATGTTAGTTGTGGGTATTTAATATGGAGGCGACAGTTTCTCCTTGAATTGCTCCTCCACCATGCTCTTGTGACTGTCCCATTGTACTTGTCCTTTTCCTTGAGATGCTCTGGGAGGCTGCCTTTGGTGGTGTGCTATTCCTCCCTTCTATAATCTCGACTGGCCGAGGACAGGATCGTCCTCGGCGATGTTTCTTGGCAATTTGGGCCTTCCTTGTTCATCCTCGGATGCTGCTTCCTCCTCAGCGTGGGTTTTGAGCTTAATATGAAGTGGGCCGGGATTACCAAATTCTTAGGCCCCACATATATTATTTTAATGAGTTGTATAAATATGGGATGAGATGTAAGGTATATTGTTAAGTGATATGTTAAAATAGATAAAATAATTTTTTGAAGTGCTAAAAGCTAAATTTTTTAGCAAATCAGATATGAGTGCTCTAAATAAGTCAAACTTAAACTCAAGGTTAGGCTCGGCTATTAAATAAGCCAACTTCAAGCATAATAATGTATTTATGAACAAGCTCATAAACATGAGACTTGATTTTAAAATATATAATATAATATAATATTTTTATATTTATACTTAAAAAAAAAATACTTATTACACCCAGATTGGACGATGTTAACCTAATTTAAGATCCGGGTCATTGGATCAATATTGGTCCAATTAATGAATCACCAGTTGAACCACAAGATTAAATAAGAAATAATGAATAAATATAAAAAAATAAGTTTGAGAAATTATAAAATAAATATGTAAATTGAATAAAAAAAGTTCCTAAATTACTAAGTAAAATTAAGTCTAGAAACCAAGCCACCTAAAATAATTAAAACTCAAGGTTTCTCAAGTAACAACACTAAAAAAATATAAAATAAAAGGATGTCATAAAATTTTAACCAAGTCTTTACTAAATAAAATCTTATTATTTAGGAATAAAAGCATATCTTAAACTCTAAAGTCATGTTTTATGCATATTGCATATCTCACTATTTCTATAATCCCATGGATTACAATTTGAGCTAAAGCTTGAAAAGTCCAGAATCAAACTCAATATAAAATCTCTTATTTTCATTACACTCCAACTTTAGAAAATGGTACTACAATGAGCCTATAACAGTAATTTTGTTCAAAATTACAAAATTAACTAGGTCAAAACAACATGCCCCAGTTGCATAGGTTGCAAAAAAATGTTGCATTTTACCGGTTCAATTGCATTAGTGGTCTAATTAAACAACTAAACCGACTTATGTCCTTGTTACTAAGTTACTAATCTGATTGGCTGGACAAATTTGGGTTTAATAACTAGGATATATTGTATAAATTCATTTATTTGTGAGCCGATCTGCTTTGATTCAAGACAAAGTTTATATATTTTTATATGTATAGCTTGTCCAAAATATACTTATAGGCTTATAGCGACTTGAGATTGCAATATATAATTATGTAAATTGGTTCATATGATCATATTATTATTTGTAGTTTATTGATAACATAAACAAACCATTCATAGTAAAAATTTATAAATTTGCAAAGAGGTAAAAAAATTTAGTCATAGTTTTATTATATATGGGAAAGGAAAAGGTTTAGCTTTAAACTAGTTTGAAGCTAAACTATTTCCAACCTACTATGTGACGATTAAAGAGACAGTTCATGTATAATTTTAGTTACAGTAATTTTTTAATGAGACGTGACTTTTTTAAATACTACATATGGATAATCTTATAAATAACATGTAATGGGTTATAGGAGATAGCTCTAAAATGGTTTACAACAAAACTTTGTTCTTTGGGAAAAGAATGAATTTATCAAGTAGCTCGAGTTTTCACAATAAGAAAATGAAGCAAACTTAAACATGTAATTTTGTTTGATGATGAGCTTAATCTCAGCATGTATTTAAAATAAAATTTAATAAGCAAACATAAACTCTTAATACTCGGCTTGACTTGACTCATTTATAGCCTTACAAGGGTTGCTAGCATTGAATGCTTTCAATACAAACTATCCACCTAAAAGCAGTGTTTAGGGAATTTTTATGTTTATTTTGTTTCCTTAAATTACATGTCATTTTGGAGAGTTTCATTTATGGATTGAGGATTTATTTATTTATTTTAATTTCTCCATGTCGTATAGAGAACAAAAGTGAGGCTGAGGAGGCTGTAATAAGTTTAGAAAAAGAAGTCAAACTTTTGCATTTTATTATGCTTCTTTTTTTTTCTTTTTTTTTTTGAAATAGGACACTAGAGAAACCCCGTGACCCATAACACACAAAGCCATTAGAGCACAAGCATTGGGGGGTGTTAACACCCCCCAATTGCTATTTTACAACCAAAACCTCAAAAATCCTCATCCATTTGAGTATGGGTTTCTAAAAAATTTTACAACCGGTGAACAGTTGAATCTTATATATAGGACCAAGTGTTCACAGAAGATGTAAAAAAAATAATGTTATTCTAATTAAAAATATCTTATTCTCTCTCTTTCAATCACCTCACCTCTCACTCTCATTCTCAATCTCATTTCTCATTTTCCTTTCTCTCTCCCCTCTCTCTATTTCGATTTCTCTCTCAGATCAGCCTCTCTATCAGCATCGACGGAGTGGAAGATTGGCGTCGTTTTGGCGATTTTTGGATGATCGGAGTCATTTTGGATGATTGGCGTCGTTTTAGATGATCAAGGGTGACGAATCTGTTTTAATACACCTGACGGTACTGAATTTTGTTAGCCATCGGGGATAAGGCAGCAAATGGGACGAATGACGAATAGGCCACATGACGGATGGACCCCTCTCCATAGTAGATGGATTATGGGTTCTTAGGCCCAAGGCCAATGGATATCAAGGTCGATTCTACTACATTACTATAAAAACCCAAAGCCCTTAGAAATCAAGGTACGCATAATTCACCCCAATGTTGGCACTCTAGGGATGTGAGAAGCTTTCTAACTTAACCTTCAAAGGGTTTTTGGCCGGTACGACACTGGGACTCTCCTAAGGTCTTCTCGTTCTGTTGTGCAGGTGTTGTCTTAAGCACGTGAGAACTGTGTGACTTACTGACGATTTCTAGCATCATCACTCTCTATCGATGTCAACGATGTGGATAATCAGCTCTCTCAGATCAGCCTCTCTATTGGCCTCTCTATAGTTTTGGTTGTGGTTTTGGCGATATTTTCTTTTAAGTTAGTGGTAGATCCGGTGGGTTTGTGGTGGTTATTTGTTTAGGGTTTTTGGAGGTGATTTTGTGGTTGGTGGTGTGGGTGATTGTGGTGGTTGTTTTGGTTGTTGGTGGTGGTTTTAGTTTTGATTGGTGGTGGTGGTGGTGGTGGTGGTGGCGGCTTAATTTAGGTGGGCTGTTGTCGTAGTGATGGGGTGGTGGGTTTTACTGTGGTGGGTCTGTGGTGGCGTTAGTTTGTGGTGAGGCTGTGGTGGCAAATTAAGGAGGCTGTGATGGGTTTATGGTGGTTTTTTGTTTTGGGTTTTTGGTGGTGATTTGTGGTTGGTGGTGTGGGTGATTGTGGTAGTTGTTTTAGTTGGTGGTGGTTTCAGTTTTGGTTAGTGGCGGTGGTGGTGGCGACTGAGTTTAGATGGTTGGCTTGATTTGGGTTCTGTTATGGGTCTGGGTTTGGGGATGATGAAAAACAAAGAGAGAGAGAGAGAAAAGAGACAGCGGAGAGGAGAGAGAGAGGATAGTTTTATATTTATTTTATTAGGAAGTATATATTATTTTATTGTGATTTATGTAAAAATAAAAGCTCAAATATTGAGTGAATTGTAAAATAATATGGTAAAATAGATAGAGTAGGTTTTAAGGTCGTAAAATAGTATTTTTTTGAAATACCGGAATGCTCTTAAGCCACAAACACATACCGGTAATTTGACACCATCCTTTCATCATTGTATTTCGTCTTTTTAGATCTTTTACTTTTACTAAGATGTTGTCAGGAGTGTAGACTCAATTTCGCAGCAATAATTGAATTGGTTTGTACAAGTTATTGCTAGATTCATTGAAAATTATGTCTAGAATTAAAGATGTGATCGATATTAATTGAAGGAATTTCTATCATCAAATTGCATATTGCATTTGTCTTTGATAATACATAGTGAGGGTTTGGATTGGCCATTTTGTTGCGTTATGTTACGCACTGCTTTCTTCTTCTTCTTCTTCTTCTTCTTCTTCTTCTTCTTCTTTTTTTTTTTTTTTTTTTTTTTTTTTTTTTTTTTTTTTTTTTTTTTTTTTTCTGCACTTTGTTTATGCTTTCAGAGACAAAAACACTGTTCATGAACAGTGCGTGCACTGTTCACGCACTGTTCATGAGACAAAAAACACTGGTCACGCACTGTTTTGATACTGTTCATGGGACCCACAGCTACTTTATTAAAAAAAATTAAAAATGGGTCCTACGGTACTATTCACACATTTAAAAATTATTTTACTACAGTATTTTCAGCAACAATCATCAGTTTTTAGCAACAATAAGCTCTATCCAAACGGACCCATAGTTTTCGTGACACGTTGATTATGATATTTAAATGGTAAACGCTGAACCACGATGATCTTGATGTGTTCTTACTGTTTCACTCTCTAACTATTCCTTTCCATTTTTCGTGTTAATAGAACTTTATCGGTAACGATTGGGGATATCAAAATGTTGATTCGTTTAATTGAGTTTAGTTTTAGGCTGTGTTTGGTTGCCGGAAAATATTTTTCGGAAAATAACCTATTTTTCGGAAATGTTATTTTCGGAAAATGAAAATATTTTCAAGTGTTTGGTTGCATTATGAAAATTGTTGTAGAAAATATTTTCATATGTTTGGTTCTATTATGAAAATGCTATTTTCCTACACATTTTTCACATTTTCTCACATATTTTCTCAGCATCCAAACAAATTTTATTACAAAAAATTTCAAAATCACAGCCAAATCTCAACACCACACACCACCGAAACTCCATTTCAACCCACGGCAGCAAACTCCGGCAATCAAAAGCCACAAAAGAAACAAAACCAAAGAAAAAAAAATCATCAAATCTGGTCAGATCGTTGCGGTCAAGCCACTAGGTTCGATCGGTGCCGCGTGATGTGAGTCGCTTGCTCTTGCCGGCGCAGTGCGACTCGTTGGGTCTCGTCGGCACGATGCGACTCATGGGTCTCGCGGTGCGACTCGCTGGGGTCTCGTCGGCGCGGTGCGACTTTGTGGGTTCGTGGGTCGAAGGTCGCCGGCGATAGGCTCTGGGCTTGGAGCGACGGTTCGTGCTCTCTCTCTCTCTGACTTGCTGGGTCTCTCTCTTCGTGCTCTCTTCTCTGTTTTCCGGAAATGGTTATTTGAAGTGAAAATAAAAACGGAAATCCTTTTCACCCTTGACTCACGGTCAACTGAAAAGGATTTCTGGAAAATTGGTTTTTCATGCGCAACCAAACACTCGAAATTACAGAAAAGCATTTTCGGAAGTGGTGCCGCTTTTAACAGTACTAAAACAGTTGGATTGGTTTGTCAACAATGAACTAAATTTTTTTTATGCCTGCTGTAATTTTAGCATAGAAGTGACTGCCAAAGTGTCAAGTTGCCAACTGAGCCCAATACTCTTTGACTTTTACACGATGCTTTATTAAATTAACTTCTTTCTAAACTACATTAATTTGAGATGAATAAAATCGGGTTTGCTTAATTGCTTTCCTTTATTAAAATTTTCTTATGAGAGTATAAACTAGCTAGAAAGTATTACTAAGCAAATTGTATAAGCCAATCTATAGAGTAATTTTTAGGAACTTTCAGAATATGGAGAATGGTACTCCCTTCTTTTATATTAATGGTGAGGTCCACTCATTAAATTTATAGTAGTGTTCACTATGAATGTAAGAGGAGGAAGCACAATTTTTTCGTACTCTGAGAATACCTAAGAATTTTCTCAATCAATATATATGCACATGATATGTGTTTTTTTTTTTTTTTTTTGGTTAAAAGAGATATGAATGGTTTTGAACATAATTAACTTTTGCTTTTGTGGATGCCCTTATCTTGAAATTGGGGCTCTTTATCAATTAAAATCAAGCAATATCCCACTCATTAATTAATTTATCATCAATTGTGGCAATCACTACAAGGTTAAAAAATCACAATGCAAACTTTACAAAGGGGTATCATATCAGAGCGCAAGCATGAGATTCTGTGACAAGAATGATGCACTATTGGAAAGCCAATTCATATGCGATAAAGAAAAGGCCACAACTTTATTCTAGACATGCCTTTGGTCTAACAATTGCAATCTCTTAATCAAATGAAGGACGAAGTTAATCACCGATTAATATGACAAAAATGGCAATTGATCACCACGGTGTCATAGGATATCAAGTGCGTGAATTAATGAGATTCTACAGATTATTGTGCTTCCATAAAGGCCATTGTTAAGTACTGGAATAATTGAGAATTGGAGAACAGAATGATGCCACTATCAAAAATTGACAAATAGGAATTTTTGGAATTATTGCTTAAAGTGCTGCAATATTGAAAGATCAAGAATAAAGCATTTTCAATGAGAGGACAATCTTCACCATATTAGCTAACAGGACCAGTCATATTTCAGCACATGAATATCGCATTTTTCTTTTTCTATTTAAAGGCAAACATCTGTGGAGGAAATTTTAATGAGATGTTGTAAAGCGACTTTATAATTATATCTTCGCATGGACATATTAGAAGTAAAATATCCATTTTCAATTATCAATTGCCTAAGTATAATCTTCATCTTGATATTCAGTTAATATATATATATATATTTATATATTTATATATCAGGAGTAAAAAAGACATTCCATTCAAAAAAAAAAAACCCCTATAATCTAATGAGTAATAATTCTAGACAGAAATTCTGAAGAATCTGAACTACTACATTAGAATGAGTTTTAATTTCTAAACCAACACGTACGAGACAAGCCCATATTGTCATAGATCTGTGAAAGATATGGGAAGGAAAATTTTGATGATGGAAGTCCTAATATATATCAAGTCAATGCTCGCCTGTATTTGCTTGGCTTATATATATATCACTTGTTTCAAGGCCTGACAAAAAAAGTCACCAATTAATTTTGGTTAATTAAGAGGAAGGCCTAACTAAAATCCAAGTTATAAATCGTACACATTCAGCAAAAAAAAAGTTATAAATCGTACACAGAGAATATTTGATAAATAAACAATGCAAATAAAATGATAAGGAAACTGACAAATGTTAAATTATTGGTACGTAGATGAGTAAAGAAGGCACTTTTAGTCTTTATCGATTAGTGCCAAAAAAAATCTGTCTCAAGTCAACCAATTCAACCCATCAAATATGGAACCTCGGATTTGCAAACTCAACAAACCTTTGGTTCATAAGAAGAAAACCAATTAAACCCTTCAATACTAAGATGTGGGTTCAATTAGGTAGAGCTGGTCCGGAATTAATTGGGCTAAAGAATTAGATTCTTTTTGGTCTGTGGTGCAATGAGATTGATTCAATTTTTCAATTCTTTTTATTTTTCCCTTTTCGGGCCTCAGGTCAAGTTGAGGCCCTTCTGCTTCATGCATGCTGCATATGCATGTCCACATTCTAAACTCTACAATGGTCAACTACATATATTTGGTTAATTTAACTATACAGTACTCCACTGCCAATTCAGAAGTAAATACAAAGTGGGAAGCAAACTCTGGAATTACTGACTCAAGAGAAAGATAGATGATCAAGTACAAGAGTAACTTAAAGAAGCGCTTTCTTTTTTCCTGAAAAAATAATCAATCTATATGGTTGAATAAAACATATGATAAGAGAATTCTAATTTAGGATCCTACCAAGAAATTAATGAAAATCATAGGACAATATTAGATATGTGAATGGGACTTATTATTATTAATTCAAAAGATAGAATTTTTTATTAGCATTTTTTTTTTGGGACAAATTAATTGTATAACATTTTTTTTTCAACAATATCAAATTAATTGAATGTTTATAAGACAATTAGATTCGTTAATTAAATTGAGATAAATTTTTTTATAGAAGAAATTCAATACATAATTGCATAATACATTTCTAATTAAGGTAATATACATGAGATTTACCCAAAGTTTATTAGCATCCAAAGTGAAATATAGCGTGTATATATGCTACTTGAAACATACGTCTTGGCCTAGATTTCAAATTTTAATATAAAGAAAAGAAGGATAAAAAAGAGAGAGAAGAATATACTAGAAAACTACCAAAGTCAAAAGTGATACAAGCAATTTAAAATAATTTAAACTAATAATTTTAGGGCCACATTTTTTTCACACACTATTTGCCACAGCATTAGTTGTGAGGATAAAATAATGAATTTATGTAAAAATAATAGGAAGTCAATCACAATCGACCATATAAAAAAGTGACAAAAAATTATGTAGTAAAGATTGTGATCTTGGAATAAGATCTCAGAAGTTTCAAAGTAAGACAAACACAAGTCAATCAAGAAAAGATAAACATGAGAGAAAACCGAAAAGAAAATAAAAAAATAATAATAATTAAAACAAACAAACAAGCAACCCATTAAGGAAACCCCAAAGAAATTAAGCAAAAATTAAGTAACAAATGCATATATATGTATATATAAATATCAAATGGAAAACAAGAAAAATTGATTAACCCACATACCTATTGGCAATGGTATTGGTATTGGTATTGGGGGGCAAAACCCACCTTCCATCTTGCCAATCAAGATGAATTCTAAGTTTATGTGAAGGGACTTGAAACTCAGTTCCATTAGCGTCCAAGCGCACAAAGTAACGAACATCATCAAGTCTCTGCACAACCTTTGCGACCCACCAAGCATTATTCACATACGCATCAATCTTGTCGGACATGGAGAAGTTGGTGCGTGAAATAGCCGGTGGCAAAGGCCTAACTTCATCGGCATCAACCACTTCACTCAACTGCCTTGTCTTACATTCAGCCCACCTGGTATCGTATCGCACAATGTACCGATTTATTCCAACAGCAGCCAAAACCTTCCCGCTGTAATAAGACCCCAAGAAACCCTCTTGTTTCTTGCATATTTCCACGTTTTCTAAGATCCGAAACGCCATTACAGTTTAACTTTCAAGAGAGAGAGAGAGAGAGAGAGAGAGAGAGAAGGGTTTGAGAGAAATTGGGTTGAGAGAAATTGAATGGATTTTGTTGTGTTGTGGTACACTGTTACTGTTTCTGAGAAGGTTTTTGGAGAAATATATAGTTAGTGGAAGAAAAGACCTAGCGACACCTTTTTTGTGCCGACTTACAAAAAGTAACGGTTGTTATTGATTTGATTACGCTTGGAGACTACTTTAAGCCGTCGGATGCATCTCTTGAACCACGTGGAATTGATTGACACATGTCCTTGCAGTGATGTACAGTAATTAATTATGGGGTTCTCTTGACGTATATGACATTTTTTTTTTTTGAATATGACATGGGACCAAGGATTGGTGCATGGTTAATACTTAATATGTAAGCTATACATCTATTGCTCTCATACTCATCTCATGTGCGTGCTTTGAGGGTTTTTTTATTTTATTATTATAAATAAATTTCAAAACTTTTTTATTTATCTAAATTTGAGGTTTATGTTTTTGCTAATTACCAAAATAGATAAGAGTGTTATGAGATATAGTTCCAAAAAGATGAACACATCTATACTCAGACAAAATAATGACTTTAATAATATTTCGGTATTCATTTTTAGGTACATAGATTTTAACACATATTTATCTATTTTAGTGATTGGTAGATACATAAATCCTAAATTGAGATGAATGGAAAGTTTGAACATAAATAAATAATGACTTTAACGACAAGTCAACTCTACAAGGTGAGATAAGGTTCGTTCCTAACACACAAATTATTTGATCTTACGTGAAAGTACCTAGGAAGAAATATTTACGGGTTACATATCCTTACTAGTTTCTACCATTCCTCGTAGTGTGATCATTACTATTAATTGATTAAAAATGAGATCTGCATAAAATTTTAAAATAAATATACATAATTTTATGTATTTAATTGAAAACAACTATTAGTTAATAGATTGATGCACGCTTGACATGAATTCCAATTGCGTAGTAATAATAACTAAATAGTAATAGATAAATAAAAAAGACTTTCAATTTTAAAATTGGTGCACGCTTGTCATGCGTTCCAATTGCCTAGTAATAAAATTGAGGCAAATTACAAATTTAGTCCTTAACTTTCTTGTTGTAAGTCAATATGGTTTTTAACTTTTCAAATACGCTAATTTAGTACAGAACTTTTTGGTATTGTATAAAATTAATTCATACATTTAAGTAGTGAATGAAAAATGCTGACGTTGTTAACAGAGAAAATAAAAATTTTTATTTTGTAGACAAATCCTTCTCCAATATCTGTTGGGGGGCCGATCTCTGAGTTGAAACCCGTATACTGATTCAATTAGCGCCTTCATGGAAAAGAACAAAGAATTTGTTCCGGTCAATCAAATGGGACTTTATCTTTGCAACAACTTAAGGTTAGTTTCAACTTAGAATGTTGTGATTTCAAAATGGAGGACGTCAATGTTTGCTTTGGTGAAAGACTGGAATTGAATTTTATGTTCTTCCAGACAAGCAGATTTCTTGATGTTCGAGATCACTACTCATCAGCTTCATGTCTTCAACTACTCTCCTTTTTCTTTTCTTTTCTTTTTTCCCTCCTTTTTTTTTTGGCCAAATCATTGGATTTGGAAATTTTTTATTAGAGAGGCATCTATATATCCTTTTTATAGATTTATTTGATTACAGTAAGCTAACTGGATGCTACTGATTTGGCGAAATAGATATTATTTAAAAAATAATTACGCATATGAAAAGAATTGAATCAAGGGTAGTCCGTAGAAAAATGTAATTACGTATATGGGACCTACAAACAGTTGAAAAATATTGAGTACTAACAAGTGAGTGATGGCGCCAAACGGGTGGGGTGTAGGGAGTTGGGGTATTTTAAGTGATGAGTGATGAGTGACCATTTTTTTAAACCAAACAAGGCCTTAACAATTGCATTCCGGTTTGTTTGCTTTAGGTATTTGATAGATTACAAAATGTGAAGCAGATTGGGGTTGGGGCGTGTTTGATTCCAACCATGAGACCTTCATTAAGCTGGTTTTTTTAGTTTAATCCTAATCAGTAGTACATGTGTCATCTGAGAGTGAAATTTATTTATTTATTTATTATTATTATTATTTTTTTTTACGGTTAATGATCACATTAGTATTTTCCATCCATCTATTTACAGTAGGAACTAACTTGACACAATCCCAAAATGTTAGAAATAAATTGATGTACTTGAAATATTAGGGGTTAAATTGACACACAAAAAAAAGGACTAAATTTGTAATTTAATCTAAAATCTAATTAATAGATAAAAAAATAAAAAAATAAAAAAAACTATCAATTTCAATCATCTTAAAGGAATTCTTTTAATCTGGCTGTCCAGTGTACAACCCTCTCATCCCTTTTTTGGTCAAAGTGAACTTCGATGCAGTTATTGCCTCATTTGTGATGAAAAAGCATACTTAGTTGTAGTGGAAATATCATTTGAAAAAAAAAAAAAACGTAATCTTTACTTGGATAGAATTGCCACAAGAAACAATACTTGGAGATGCACGTTCTCCCAATTTAGAAATCTTGCTCGGAATCTCGGATCCTAGTAAACTATCAAACATATCATTGATGATACTAGAGTTGTTTTAAAATTTTCACCAGTTGAACGGTAAATTATACTTACAGGTCAAATTTTGTTGCCCATAATTTAGTAAAGTGGCTCTACTAGAATTGTGGATATATCATTTCTCATTTTGAAATGGTCAAATTTTGTTGCCCATAATTTAGTAAAGTGGGCACTTCTTTTGTGTAGATAGAGGAAAATATAATCATCTCATCATGATTTTTATTTCCAGGTTCCACATGATAGAGATTTCCTAAGAAAGGAGAGCTTTCTTACTCTATTTGAATCTCTGTTTTATATACAACTAACAGCAAAGGAATAGACCAATAGATACAGGACACATGGCTTAATGACGTGTTTAAAGCCTAAACTAATAACAGAAAACAACTCACGTATTTGCCACACGTGTTTTCACTAATCCAGATGATATTGTTTTTAACGGCTTCTTCTTTCTTCCAAGTGGAATGTCATCATTTGCTTCTTTAAGTTTTCCCTTCTACTTGGTTTTCATCTTGAATTTCAACACTTCCTCTCAAGTCTTGAACTTCAACCTTCAAGACTCGATCTTCCAAACAAGTATCTTTAGGAGTTGGAGCAAATATGTCAATCATGCCTAGTTTATTCATAAATCTAAAACACGATGGTAAACCCAAAGCCTTGGTGAAAATATCTGCTACTTGAAACATGGAAAGTTCTTATTACTCCTGCTATTTTGTCATGTGAAAATTGACTTCTATGTGCTTCGTTCTCTCGTGACATACTAAGTTAGCTGTAATGTGTAAGGCAGCTTGGTTATCACAGAATAGCATAGCACTTTTAGGGTGATCAATTCTCAAATCTCTAAGCAATTTTAGTATCCAAATTATCTCACAAGTTGTGGTTGTCATAGCTCTGTACTTTGCCTCAACAGATGACCTTGAAACTGTGTTTTGTTTCCTTGATCTTTAAGACACTAATGACTCTCCCAAGAATATACTATATCCTGTTAAGGACCTTCTAGTATCTGGGCAACCAGCCTAGTTAGCATTACAAAAAGCCTTAACTTGAAAGTTTGAATTAGCAAGAAAGAAAAGTCCTTTGCCTAGAGAAACTTCACACATCGAAAAGCTCTATGAGCAGCTTTCAAATGTGGTTCTCTAGGCTTAGAAAGGATCTGACTTAATCTATGTACTGCATATGTAATATTTGGCCTCGTTAATCTTTTATATTGACTTGAATCTGCAATTGACCTTCCTTCATCCTTGGAGAGATGAAGATTCTGCTCCATTGGAGTGTCGAGTGGTTTAGAATAACCAATCAAACCTGTGTCTTGTAGAATCTCCAATGCATATTTCCTCTGATTCAAGGTAATTACTCTTTCATTCCTTGCATGATGAGATTTCCTATTTTATTGAAACTAGTCGAGTTCCTTCACGATGTGCGGTGCACTTGTTATTAATTTCCTCCAATATTTCAATAATTTTGATAGCAAAAAATTTTAATCTTTAGTATTTTATTTTATTTTATAGATAAAATCAAAAAACAATAAGAGTGTGATTTGAAAATACAATATGTGTTTAAAAATTTAAAAATTGTATGATATAGTGATTGATATATAGGCATGTTTCATGCCTATTCAATAATCCTAATATCATTTTGATAAAATAAAAATGCAAATATTCTTCAATAATTTTTTAAAACATTTTGATTGTGAGTCATTTTTTTCCTTTTGTTCAAATTTTTTCAATTTTTTTAAAATTTTAAAAATTGTATGATATAATGATTGATATAGGCATGTTTCACACCTATAAATTTTATAAAAATAATTTATAAATAATTGTAGGGACTAAGTTTGAGCACTTCTAGTTTTGGATGAGTGGACTCAAACCCAACTAGCCCAATATAATGAATTTGTAGAGAGTGGGCCAAAGAACTAGATTTTAGGTCATGTACAATAGTCAATATGGCATTCATGGCAATCAAACAGAGATGAACTAAAATTAAGAAAGTTTGTCCTTGGCATAATCCGAGGAGCTTTGCTCTAATAGTTAAAGAATAAGAGTGGTTACAAGAATTCTCCAGCCTCCCCCCCTCTATGGGGGGTTTCTCCTATTATATAGTCCTCTTTCATTGATCTTTGCCTTTCACTTGTTGATCATCCAAGCCTATACCTGAGTGCCTGTCCCATCAGCTGCCTTTCCAAACCTTCTTTGAGTTGCAGCAATCAAGGCAGCACTGTTCAGAGGTCATTTCCTCATTAATGCGGCCAAAATGTCAGTTGCGGGCATTTAATGTGAAGGTGACAGTTTCTCCTTGAATTGCTTCTCCACCGTGCTCCCATGGCTAATCCATGGTACCTGTCCTTTTCCTTGGGATGTTCTGAGAGGCTGCCTTTGATGGTACGCCGCTCTTTCCTTTTATAATCTCGGCTAGCCGAGGATAGGATCGTCCTCGGCGATTTTTCTTGACAATTTGGGCCTTCCTTGTTCATCCTCGGATGCTGCTTCCTCCTCGGCGTGGGCCTTAAGCTTAATATGAAGTGGGCCGGGGTTACCAAATTCTAAGGCCCTACAATAGCCTCTCAAAATCCTATTGTCCGTCTCCTTCGACGGGGAGGAGGATTTTGATGTCCTCGAGCTCTTGTTATGGCTTGGTAAGTCTTGTCCTCCATCAACGCCAAAGTCTTTTCATTTGTCCAGGGCACGTTTCTGGCACTTCGGTATATGGAGCACACCTTCATTAAACTCTAACTGCTCTGTGCTCCCCACATTCAACGGTGTGATGGTAATCTAATGGTGGGGATTTCCTTACATTTATAGGCGGGAAACCTGCACGGTCCATTCTAATTGGGGGTATAAATACCCATTTGAACTGATTTGCCTCTTTACCTTTGCATTTAAGAGTTCTTGCGCACATACTTTGAACTTGGTCAAGTCTCCAACCGATCTTACGTCTCTTTTCAACATAAAGGGCCTGTCGGAGGAGCTTTTCCTCATTTCTGTAAGTTTTCTTCTCTTTCTGACTCATATTTTCTCCCGTCTGAGTTTCTTTTCCTCTTATTCCTCTCTCTCTTTCGCTTTTCCCTGAGTCTTTTGGTTGTTCTTTAGGATGGGTAGGTTTAAGAAATTGGTTGAGTCTGAGGAGGCGATGTAAAAATTCATCGCCGATTATAAGATACCCCGTAATGTGGGTTTGAGGTACTGTGAAGAAGGGAAGTGGTATGTTAGGAGAAAAGAGGGTGAAGTGGTGATTCCTATAATCACCTTCCTAGAAAGTAGTATGAGAATCCCTATGGGGCCAGTGATGAGGGACTATCTTAGGCACTTTAGACTAGCTCCTACCCAGTGCGCCATCAATGTGTTCAGGATCTTGAGTTGTGTGGATGCCTTAAATGAGAGGATGGGGCTGAGGTTAACCCACCACGATGTAAACTAGTGCTATAACCTCCAGCACCTAAAGGGTAAGTCCTATTACATGAAGATGAGGGAGGATAAGGTTCGGCTTATCCAATACCTCCCTGAAACCAGTAAGGGGTTAAATAAGGACTTTCTCATTCTGTTCGGGGAGTGGCATGACGGCCTCCATTGTCCGACAGTGGAGGTGACACCAGGTGGGGTATTTAGAGTAGGAGAGGGTGTGACCTTTTGCGTTATCGCAGTCTACATTGCTTGGTTGTTAATACGAACATGCCTTTTTTTTTTTTTTTGCAGATCCGCACGCTTTTGAACGGCACTTCCATTTGGTCAACAAGGTAGACTTGGAAACCATACTCAGGGTGAAAATCTTCATGAACGAAGCAGATAATCAAGTTAGAGCTGCCCACAAGATCCTTGGATGTGACCTAATACAGAAATCGATCTCGGCTCCGAAGTACGTGGTCAGAGCCAAAGATCCTCGGCTTCACAAGATTACTGTAGTAGAACATGGGTTCCTGCTTCCAGAAGGATCTCCTATCCCAGAAGGTGTTCCTTCGTTAAGCCCTTCTTCATCCCATCAAGCTGCAGAGGACAAGGGAGAAGGTGCAGAGAGAGAAGAAGAAGTTGCTGATTTGGGTTCGTCTGAGAACGAATTTGATGCATTCGACCAAGTTTTTCTGTCCAAGGATCCCTCCGGCGATTTGGGTGACCCCTACTTAACTGAAGCAAGACTTCTATCCGTAAGAATTTCTCTTCGGGCTGAGATGGGTTTCAAGAGGCAACCCTAGACCAGCCTGCTCAACTTGCTTAAGGGCCAGCCCGAGAAGGATGTGCAAGGGAAGTCTCAATCCCAGCTTCCTCCTCCTCCAACCAAGTCCCAGCCTACTCAAACCAGGTCGTCCTCCGCTCAGTCTAAGCTTCCACCTCCCCCACCTCAGCCAAGTCTGCCATAGAGGTCCGAGCCTACTGATCCCAAAAATAAGAAGGACCCCAAGGGCAAGAGACCCATGGGAGGGGATAGGACTCGTTCTTCTCAAAATGAGGATGAGGCTCGGCGGCCCCCCAAGCAACAAAAAACTGGGCACCAGGGCCAAGGGAAGGAAGTGGCCCTACAGGGCGAGCCTCAGGCCTGACTCCCCACCCCAATGCTCCACGGGGAGCCCCTGATAGATACTGCTTCCCTCAGAGACTTTAGAAGGGGTGAAGGCGCATTCGTGGCCAATGCATTGGAGAGATCCCTGCTACTTCCTACTGATATGGCCGAGCTGAGGGACTTAAGGAGGCAGGAGGTTGTCCTTAGTCTCAAGAGGTACCTGGGTGTGGTAAGACCTCTGACACTTGTGCCTTCATTGAATTTTTCTCTTCGGTTCCCAACTTATTATGAGCTTGTTTCAATTCGTAGGCTGTCCAGGCTACTTTTAGGTTGGAGGAGGAGGCTAATAACTAGAGCAAGGCCCTGGATCAGGAGCGTGACAAGCGCATGGATGTCGTGCGAACCCTTAAGAACTTCGAGGCTAACCTCAAGAAGGCAAGGGAATAATTGAAGGAGATGACGAGGGCCAAAGATAGCGCAATATCCGGCCTAGCTAGCGCTCAAAAACAGGTCGAGGACCAGGCAGGGCGCCTACGAGAGGTTGAGGATCAATTGCAGATTGCGAAGGAGTAGATTACTGATCTGAAAAAGAAGCTGGCAGAGGTAGAGGGGGCCAAAAATGTCGCCGAGTGGACCAGGGACGAGGCCTTGAGGGCTAAAGCAGAAGCTGAGTTCATGAGGACAGAGGCTGAAAGCTCTAAAGAGCAAGCCGAGGAGGAGGCTTTTGCTTTGAGAGTGGCCGAAACTGAAGCCAATCTCATGGCCCAAGTACCTGGGGTGTGCAGACGCTACTACTCCCAGACTTGGAATGAAGCCCTCAACCAAGCTAGGGTTAAGGCTTCATCCGAGCTTAGGAGGGCTGAGAGAGTGTACTACTTCCCCCCTCTCCCCCCCCTCCCCCGGCCATTTGTGAGGCTACCTCCGCCAACTCTACAGCTGACGCCGCCTCTGAAACGACAGACGAAGACCAGGCCAGTGCTGCCAAGGATCCAATTTCAACTAATGATCCTGCCGAGGATACTGAGCATCAAGGGGTGTTAGAGAAAGAAAAAACCAGTAACCAAGGAGCACCCCAGGGTGCGATGAAGCCTCCTGTTGACTCTCAGGCCACCCCTGTTGACTCTTAGGCTCCTTCTACCAAGAAAGAGCTCTTCGAAGTTGCCCCTTCAAGCCAGGATCCCAAAGCATCCGATACAACTTCTCAGCAGACTCCCAAGGACAAGCTATCTATCAAGTTGAAGAAATAGGCCACTTTAACGGGCTATCTTGTTTTGCCGACTTGTGCCTTTATTACCTTCTTTTCTTTTTCATTTCATTCTATTTTTCATCTTTATGATATTGTAATGAAACCATTTTTTGTAATGGATCTAAGCGTCCGTTTTTATTTCTTCGAATGATGTTGCCCTTTATTTATCATGTTTTAATGCTTTGCTCAATGCTCGGTTAATTTTAGCGGTGTGCCAGTAATACTTGAATAATTGAAAACGTCGAACCCATGACGTAAATTTTTGCTTTAGATTTTAACTAAAAACTGCACGGTCTCAGCAAGGCAACTTGTTTCCTCTTGAAATGCTTTAAGTGACGCTCATGGGCTTGTTTTCGTTTTACATCTTTATCGAAGTAGGATAGGGCAAGTGATCTGAGGCACCAGACCCCCCTTTAGCTGCGCTTGTAACTTAGGTGAATGCTCACACTCCGTTTTGTTAAAAGTAACTAGTTTCCCCATAGGTTTGAGTCCGAGGACCATGCAAGACCATGGTTCTATCTAGTACTTAGATTCTTCTTGAAGTAACTAGTTTCCCCATAAGTTTGAGTTCGAGGACTATACAAGACATTGGTTCTGTCTAGTACTGAGATTCTTCTTGAAGTAACTAGTTTTTCCATAGGTTTGAGTCTGAGGACCATGCAAAACCTTAGTTCTGTCTAGTACTGAGATTCTTCTTGAAGTAACTAGTTTCCCCTTAGGTTTGAGTTCGACGACCATGCAAGACCTTGGTTCTGTCTAGTACTTAGTCTCTTCTTGAAGTAACTAGTTTCTCCATAGGTTTGAGTCTGAGGACCATGCAAGACCTTGCATCTGTCTAATACTTAGATTCTTCTTGAAGTAACTAGTTTCCCCATAGATTTGAGTCCAAGGACCATGCAAGACCTTGGTTCTGTCTAGTACTTAGTCTCTTCTTGAAATAACTAGTTTCCCCATAGGTTTGAGTCTAAGGACCATGCAAGACCTTGGTTCTGTCTAGTACTTAGATTCTTCTTGAAGTAACTAGTTTCCCCATAGGTTTGAGTCCGAGGACCAAGCAAGACCTTAGTTCTATCTAGTACTGAGATTCTTTTTGAAGTAACTAGTTTCCCCATAAGTTTGAGTCTGAGAACCATGCAAGACCTTGGTTCTGTCTAGTACTTAGTCTCTTCTTGAAGTAACTAGTTTCCCCATAGGTTTAAGTTCGAGGACCATGCAAGACCTTGGTTTTGTCTAGTACTTAGATTCTTCTTGAAGTAACTAGTTTCCCCATAAGTTTGAGTCTGAGAACCATGCAAGATCTTGGTTCTGTCTAGTACTTAGATTCTTCTTGAAGTAACTAGTTTCCCCACAGGTTTGAGTCCGAGGACCATGCAAGACCTTGGTTCTATCTAGTACTTCATCATTACTGCTTGGAGTGAAGGGACTTGTCCTTAGCGTTGGAAAGCTTGCCCCTAGAGTGATAATGGCCTTGAGCTTGCTTTGCCGAGGAGGGGTCCTTCCACAGACTGGGCCCTTGGCCCAACACTGACCTGGACATGGGCGGCCTGGCCTTCCACCCCTATATATGACAGTAGCCCCATCGCACCACTTTTTCGCCACGTCTAATTACGAGGCGTCTTTTGGCTATTCAAGTTGCGTGCTTGACGTTTTGGTACGCGAGGCACGCCCTTATTAATATCTTTGTAGATTAACGCAGATCCAACGGTTGATGGTTTCTTTAGAAATTGGGCGAGGTTAATATCACTTGTACTTCTTCCTTTGAATTCCGTGCGGATTAATTTCCACCAGCCTTCGCCTTCTATATAAGGCACTCTGAGGAAATCGTTCTCTCACATTTTACAAAACCTTGAGTTCAATAGGAACTTTAAGTTCTCCACCTTCTAGGCATTTTCAAGGGCCTTGCCAAGATTGTGATCAAGGCTTAAGGAAATGGGATGGCCCTGGATAAAGGCAAAGGCAAGGAAGCCAAGCCCTCTTCAAGAATAGAGAATACCGCCCCGACCCTGGACGACGCAGTGGAGGCAAGGAAAAAAGAGGCCAAAGACGTTCCTACCTTTCAACCAAGCAAGAAAGAAGACCTTGCTTCTTCAGCCGAGAGCCGAAGCGAGCATAGATCGCATCAAACTTTCGGTGCAACAAAGTTTGGATCTCACCTTGATGGTAGGGCATTTTGCAGTTAGGAGGAAGGTTCGTGAGAAATATAACATTTTTTTCCAGTACGCGGATTTGCCTGCCCTTCAAGCATGTAGTGATTTGCGTCTATTTTACTTGTTGATGGAGGTTTGTAAGATTGCGGAACAGTTGATGCCCCAGTGTTGCCACCTCCAATGCTTAATTATCATGAAACTAGAAGAGAATCAAGGGAACATCTTGGGATAGGGCCATCAGCTGCTTCTGCTTCTCTCCTTTCTCATCGCCGGTTCCACCCATACTGGCTCGATTGCTGCTAGTAGCCTTAAAACAAGCCTGCCTCGGCCTCTCTTTTTATAGTTAGCTTTAGAACAAGTCTGCCTAAGCCTCTGTTTTTATGGTTAGCTTTAGAACAGGCTTGTCTAAGCCATTTGGTGTATGATGTACTTTTTCTTTATTTAATAAAGAAGTGGCTGCACTTTTTACTTACTTTACTTTCTAAATCTTTCGTTTCTCTGCGATAATTGTTTCATGAGTAAGTGTTGTTGTTTTTCCCTCCAATGGGACTTGGAGTTGGTGTTGTTGATGGTAACGAAAAATTGTCATCCCAACTTCAACAAAACTGACGGTAGCATTCAATCGCTAACTTTAAATGAGCTAACAACATGAGAACAATCAGGAACATAACCATGTGCTCTATACCGCAGGCTACGCAATCATCAAAGAATGTTGCCAGTGCGCGTTGATTTTCTCGAAGCAAGAGGTCCGAGGACTCGGCCCAATTAAGATTTCGTTTGACCGCAACAAAAGATTCCAAGATATCAATATATTCCTTCCCAGCTACCAGACCCACGAGAACCAGCCCCTTGGTAGGGGTACGGGGCGTATACTTGATGTCAGGGGCCCCTAGGACTGTCCTTCATTTAGCAATCCTCCTCACGTAGTTAGTACTTTAAAGTATATACTTGAGCGGAGGCTGAGTTACGGCAACAACTGTGTGCACGTTCTTGGAAATAAAGGGGGAGCTTCCATTTGGCATGCACTGCTGCCAAAATGACCCTCTTCAGGGACCCTTGCTGATGGGAGCTCGATCCTACCATGATTGACCGTTGCACTCACTAATGCACAAGTTCTTCCCACAGACAACGCCAATTGTAGGAACTGGGTTTGAGCACTTCTGATTTTGGATGAGTGGACACAAACCCAACTAGCCCAATACAATGAATTTGTAGAGAATGGGTCAAAGAACTAGACTTTAGCGCATGGATAACAGTCAATATGACGTTCATAACAATCAAACAGAGATGAACTGAGATTAAGAAAGTTTGTCCTCGGCACAATCCAAGGAGCTTTGCTCTAATAATTAATGAACAAGAGTGGTTACAGGAATCTCCAGCCCCCCTACTCTATGGGGGGTTTCTCCTATTATATAGTTCTCTTTCATTGATCTCTACCTTCCATTTGTTGATCATTCAAGCCTATACCTGAATGTCTGTCCCATCAGCCGCCTTTCCAAACCTCCTGTAAGTTGCAGCAACCAAGGCAACACTGTTCAGAGGTCATTTCCTCATTAATGCGGCCAGAATGTCAATTGCGAGCATTTAATGTGGAGGTGACAGTTTCTCCTTGAATTGCTTCTCCACCGTGCTCCCATGACCGATCCATGGTACCTGTCCTTTTCCTTGGGATGTTTTGGGAGGCTGCCTTTGATGGCACGCCGCTCTTCCCTTCTATAATCTCGGTTGGCTGAGGACAGGATCGTCATTGGCGATGTTTCTTAGCAATTTGGGCCTTCCTTATTCATTCTCGGACGCTGCTTCCTCCTCGGCGTGGGCCTTGGGCTTAATATGAAATGGGTCGAAGTTACCAAATTCTTAGGCTCCACAGTTTTCCTTTCCATTTTCTCTCCAAAATTTTCCATTCACCCTATTTCACTTCCAAACAAACACACCTATGGTATAATTAAGTTTTTTTTTTTTTTTTTTTAGAATGGGGTATAATTAAGTTTGTTGCCAAACTTTGTCCTTAAATTTTAGTCCGCTTAACAATATATTAGATCTTTACAAATAAAAAGAAAAATCCCAAGAAAATTTGTATCTAACTAAATTTTTGATAGAGATCTAACTTGCAATATTGGTAATGAGACTATCATGCAAAAATTTCAACAACAAAAAAAAATTGTAGAAAGAAATTGTAAAACTTTATGTATTTGTGTGAGTGTGAGTGTGTGTGTGTGTGTGTGTGTGTTTTTTGGGGTCAATATATGAAGTTCTCTTTTAATTAAATTTTGTGTAATTTAAGTTTCTTAATGACCACCCTAGAAAATATTCCTGAAGCCACCACTATCTCTACTTATATATATATATATATATATAGGGTCTGGTTAATATGTGCCCTAAGGGCACACATTAAGTCATCCATTTTTGAAAATATTTTCTCAGAAATTAAAAAAACTGTCAATATTTTTTCAATTCTCAAGAAATTTTTTTTCAAAAATGAAAATTATTGTGTGCCCTTATGGCACAGATTAGCAAAATTCATATATATATATATATATATATATACCAATATTATGCTCATGCGATGCACAGTTTAATAAAAAAATATATGTAAATTAAATGCCTTAGATAAAAAAAAAAATCATATATAAATTAAAATATATATTTTGATGTTTAATATAGATTATAAAAAATGAAAAATTATTTTAATTAGAATTGAATGTAAAAAAACGAGGGTATATTTATGAAATACTCTACTTTTTTTTCTTTTTTTTTTTAGAGAGTTTTAACTTATGGCATCTACTCCTGATAATAACTCTTTATCATCAGACCAAAATACTAATCAGTTTTTGGTGTAGGCGGAGATTGAATCTCAAATCTCTTATTCAACCATCAGAGACTTTACTAGTTGAGCTAATTATAACCCACAAATACTCTACTAATTAAGTAGTGAGAAACTTAAAACTATAAATTAATTATCCTAATGCATAATATATATATATATATATAGAATTATTTATCAAAAGAGAATAATTCATGATCAACATATGAATCTACCTTTCTTAAACAAGTTTAAAATTTTGTCCTTCCAAATTCATAAAATGCAAGTTCTAGGCTTCTAGCTCATAATAAGGGTAAGACAACACAAATTATAGAAATCAAAAGGTCCTATAAACAATATAAGACACAATATATATGTATACATGTACAAAAGACTTACACTCGTAGAAAATAACATTTATAGATTTACCTAAAGTCTCTATTTATTATTATCATCTAAAAAAACTACTACAATTTTTTAGTCGATAGAGTTTAACTTAAACTCAAACTTATGCCTTCCCTCTCATATTGTACATTTATTTTTTAAAAATTTTTGTTATGTAGTTTTTTATTTAGGGGTTTCTTTTTATGTAATTTATGTCATTTAGGATAGTTACAAAGCTACCCCATAGAAAAAAGAACTATATATATACACATGAATAGAGGGAAAAAATTTGATAACTAGAATTTGGATTGTAATCAAATTAAGATTTTTAACAATTTAAAAATTATAGGAGAAGAAAAATTATATATATTTTTTAAAAATCTAAAAAAAAAATTCTACAATTTGGTGAAGCCACTTGGCGTAACCATGACATCTAAGCCCAACATTTATTATATAGTATGTGATATATATATATATATATAAATTTTTTAACAATATGCTACTAACCCTGCAGCTCAAACCATTTTCTCCCCTAAATCTTCGAGCACTTTATGCATGGAAAAGTGCTAATTCAACTACAATCCCTTGGCTATACATATATATTGATTGATTGATTATTGTCTTATATATATAGGATTGGATTCAAGTCACACTTGGTGTAACTCTAAATAATGTTACACCAATTAATATTTTTTAATTTGATACAAATTTTGACAAATCCATCATTAGATTACATTATCTTCGTATATTCTCCATGCTTGCAAATTTTCATGGTGATCAAAGATTAATAGTCATGTCATCAATCAATTATTTAAATTCAAATTTTTGTAGTTTAAAATAATGTATAAAATATGAGTTTATAGATCGAATAATAAATAACATGAAAATTGACATGAAAATTGGGAAGAAATGTTAAAAACATATAAAATATGTAATTCAATAGTGGGATTTTCAAAAGATAAATGATATATCCATAACATTTTCACAACAAATCCTAAGTGGCAGGTTATTATTGGTTGTTATTGTTGGGCAAAAAAATAATCTTAGTATTAGGTTCAAATTTGAACCAATAACAACTAACCACCTATGATTTGTTGTAAAAATGTTGTGGACGTAGCACCTCTCTTTTCAAAATATGAATTCCATAACAAGTTATTATGTGATGTAACATTGCTTAGAGTTACATCAGGTGTAACTTGAACCCAACTCCTATATATATATATATATATAAGATAATTACAATATGCTACTAACCCTACCGTTCAAACCCTTTCCTCCTCCGTGAACCCTCAAGCACTTTATGCATAGAAAAGTGATAATTCATCTACAATCCCTTGGCTATACATATATATTGATTGATTGATTGATTATTGTCTTATTTCGTAAAAGTAAAATAAATAAATAAAAAATCATAATCTAAACTTTTAAAGATTAGGGGGTTGTTTGGATGAATTTTTTTCATCACTCAATTTCCGTCACTCAATTTCTATCACTCATCACTCATAACTCATCACTCATCATTCATCACTCATCACTTAATTTTTCACACCCGTTTGGCACCATCACTTACTTTCCATCACTCAATATTTTTCGCACTATTTATAGGTTCCATAACTGTCACTTGGTGCAGCTTTTTTTTTTTTTTTTTTTTTTTTCAAGTACCTATAGAAATACCGAACCCAGTGAAAAAAAAAAAAAAAAACTGAAGATCGAACCAAAGGAAAAAAAAAAAGATTGGTCAAAAGTTGCGGCTGAGTGGGTCCTCCATGTGTGTTTAATTACAAAAATACCATTGAGTTATGAGTTATGGAAACTGAAAACAGCCAAAATGTGTTTTCGGTTTCCATAACTCAAAAATCAGAGAATTGAGTGATGGGAACAAAGTTATGGAAACAGAGAATTGGTGCAGCCAAACAGACTTTCTGCTATGGGTCCCACCAGTTTTGAGAATTGAGTTATGGAAACAGAGAATTGAGTTACGGAAACAGGCCAACCAAACAGCCTCTAGTGATTCCATTCCTCTTGCGGGTAAAAAAAAAAGTGATTCTAATCAATGGAATTCTTTTTCTATAACGAAGTCAACAAATAAGATTTTTACTAAATGGAATAAAAAAAAATATTTATGGTAATTGAAATATTATTCTAAACAAATTCATAACATCAATATAGTTTATAAAAGAGAAATGTGTTTCAAACATCTACTAATGGCATTTGAAGTATTCTCCCAAAAAAAAAAAAAACTAATGGCATTTGAAGAAGTTATATCCCTATCTTTCCCATCAAGACAAGAAAACTAGAAAGAAACCTTAATAAAAAAATATATAAATAAAAATCTAAAAGATATTTTATTTCCAGAGAACTTAGATCCTTTTTGTTAGATTCTAAAAACTTAGGATTTTATGTATTTAGAACTCTAATGTGAAATGTTGGCAAACCATGATCAAAACAATATGTTTAGTCTTGTTTAGGCTTGCTCAAAGTTGATTAATTATTGTAAAGTTGGAATCGAGAGGCTATAGAAGTCTTTGTGACTTTCGGCCTAGTTCGATCGATCAAAGGATAGACTCAATCGATCGAAAGTCGGCCAGGCAGAACTTCCAACTCAGCCCTACCTCATTAAACGTTTAGGGTTTTATGTTTTTGACCTAGGTATATAAGGCAAAACCCTAGCCACGTTTTATGAGTTGCTCATATTGTATTGTTGCTCATACTTTTCTGTTTTGTGTAAATCTCTTGTGAGATCTAGAGGAGCTTTCCTAAGCTTAGGTTTTTCAAGGTAGAGATTACTTCAATATCTTGATAATCAACTCGATTGCTGCCATTGGAGCTTAAAGAATAACAAGTGTGGGTGCTTGTATCTTATTGGAGAATCCAAGAAAGAAGGAGTCTGTGGATTCAGAGCTTGTACGTGGTCGTATCAATAAGTTCTACTGGTGGGTAGCATTAGGAAGTCAAGCGGGGAGCTTGTAAGTCCTTTTGTATGAACTTCTATTCTTTCATAGTGGATTCAGGTTTAGCTTGAGGATTGCTAGATTAAATCCTCTCCAGATTTTTACGGTGTGGTTTCTTGGGTCATCATATCTTGTATTATTTATTTTTCCGCTGCTTTATATATTCTTGACATGATTGTGTGATTGTGATAACCTTGAATTGCATAATTTAACTAAATTAATTACTTGGTTAATTCTCTGGGTTAATCCAATTGTTGTTTTTAAGGGGTCTAAAAACCGTTCACTTTTGTTTGGAAAAAAAAAGATACTTCACACTCTTGCCTTAGTTGCTTCACAAGCTTGCTTTGTTCTAAGTTAATCTCTTCTCTTACCTTGAAAAGTAGAGTTACGTTTCTGGTGCTCCACCTATTCTTACTTTTGAAAGGATATTAAATTTGACCTCTAGAATTGTCATATATAAATACACATTAAGATATGTTGACTCGTTTTTCTTTTCTTTGTTGATTCCACTCAATGAAATTTGTCATGTTTAAAAAAATAAATAAATAAAAAAGATTAATTCTACACTATGAATTATAATTTGAATAAAGAGCAACAACGAGACTAACAACCACGAACAAATTAGAATCCCTTGTGCATTACTTTCAGATATCAAGCTGGTATACTCACAATACACGCCATGGATGGCATAAACCAAACAATTATAGATTAATCATTCAAACCCCACAAACTACAATCAAAGGAATACTAGGCTGTTAGCCCACAATACAATTAAAGGTAGGAAGTTAGACTATAAAAACCCCCCACATACATATGATTCTCACAGTACTCTTTAAAAACCAAAAAAAAAAAAAAAAAAAAACACTGCTTATTTAATCAATTGGTATAACAAATTAAAGGGATATCCCCATTGTCAAATTAATTTTGTTTATATGATGTCAGAAGCAGTGAGCCCAAGCTCTTTAAGGACATCAGCACATTGGGGAAGAGCTTCCTTCTTCATGAAACCAAGAGGATTGGCAAGGCGAACTGGGCTTGAAATGCCATTGTTGCTTGTGAGGCTGACCCTAGCACTCTTCTTGAGGAATGGATCCTTGCTCACCTCGCTGCAGTCAGGGTTGGCACTCTTAATCAGGGATACTCCGCAAATGTCTTCCTCGTGCTCTTCTTCGACTGCAAATTTGTAGCTTCCCGACGCGTCGGTCACAGCCGTACCGCTGTGTGTTATGCTACCGTTTTCACGGTCCCTGCACTCTATGCCCACCGTTGCACCTACACCAACAACAACTCATAGTTAATTTCATCCTAACATTGTCACGCAAGTCAATAATTCACTAACATGACAATTAATATAATTGGTGTCACGTCAACAATATAATAAGCAGCACTTTTTGTAGTAATAAACGAAAAAATGTTGCTACTTCGCTATGAATGTGTGTGTTAAGAAAGTGACAATGAAATTGAATTGTTAAGTAATTACCTTTCATGTACTCGCTGACCCTTGTTACAAACTGGATACGGCAAGTGTCACAGTAAACCTTGCCCTCAACGGAGAAAAGGATATCGCAGTGGGCAAAGCCAAGGAGGGACAAGAAGCAAAGGGCAGATGCAAGGGAGATGATAGACTTGGCCATTTTTCTGCTTGTCTTTTTTTCGTCTTTGGATGGGGATTTTAATTCAGAGAAATAAGTACAAAGAAAAGGGAGAGAAGAAGTTATTTTTGGGGTTTGTTAAGACTCTCTGTTAGCTGTAATATTTTGTGAGGTTGTCATTTTTCCCTTCCGTTGCATGCGGTTGAGAAATTATTTGACCCGCTCTTATGTTCCTTGAATCTCTCTCTGTCATGAATAATAAGTTTCTCCATTTAAAAAAAAAAATCAATTAAATATTGAGCGTTAATAATAATCCCTAATGATAGGGATCAAGAATTTTTAGATTTCTTAACGCGGAGTTCTTAAAAATTCTCACATTTCTTTAATAATTAAATGGTTAGGATTCTACCCTATCACAAACGGGTAATTGTAATTTTTTTTTTTTTTTTTGAGAATCTTGTAAATTAATATTTTAAAAAAGAAAAACACAAATTTATTTGCATTAATTCTGTCAAAGGAATCACCACATAAACAAAACAAATAAACAAAAATGTCAGACGGGTCTAAAATAACTAAATTCTGTCAAAGCAGAAACAACCCAAAAACTACCCTCTTTTTCTCTGCCCTAATCCCACGGCCAATCTCCAGTTCTCGAAGAAGTATACCCTGTTATGAGTGTATATTTCCTCTTTTTTATAGCTAGTAACAGGGTGTATGTGAAACATACATACACCGTGTGTAGTTTTCCCCAGCCCTCATACTCCATATTTGCGTTAAAGGTGCACTTTTCAGAAACCAAAAGCAGTTTCCATTGGCTGATAAAATATAAAATAAAAAAATAAAGTAAAAGAAGAAGAAAAGGTAACGTGTCACTTGATCTTAGCCGAAAGATTGAGAAAGGAAAAGTTAAGGGCACTGCCACACGACCCACAATAATTGTCCCACAACAACAATATAATACACTCTAACTGTACAAAATTCCTGTTATTGGACTAAAATGAATATTACATACCCACCTCAAATTTTTTGGACCCAAAACTCAATAAAATACAGTTCTTTAGTTTGCTAAGCTACAGAATTGAGGAAGGGAGTACCCCTACCAATCGGAGTCTAGAATGAGGGAATGACAATCCCTGCCTATCTTTTGGATTTGTTTTTTAATTAAACTTGTTTCTTCAAGTTATATGGATTTATTTTAACTTCTTGATTTTTTTTTTTGTACTCAATCTCAGGCAAATGGTTTTGGTTGCATCTTTTGCCATAAACGGTGATATATTTTTCCTGTTTATGTTAAGTATTTTAAAAAAAATTTATTCATTTTTTACCTTATGGTGATGTTATTGGAATGGTGACATAAAATAATCTTAAACTTGAATTATAAAAGGAACGTGGGATTTAAGAATTCTATAAGAATACCTTAAAAACTCTAAAAGATCTAGTATTGCCATGTAAATGATTTCCATTTTCCAGCGTATTGGTATAATCGACCGAAGAAACATAGTCCGCCCTACCTACTTGCTTTTCATTTTACTTCTAAAGGCCTGATTTCAAAGAGAAAAAAAATTCAATGGAGGTGTTCAAGATAATTCATCCGTGTTGGCTCTTTCTTCCTCTGCCATTATCCTCCTTTACTCAACCTATTTTCTCAACTGATCCATAGGCCCTTTTCTAAAATCTTCCTCTTAGCATTAGAGAGAGTCTGAGAGACAGAATTGCTCATCAGAACAAATAAAAAGAAACAAAACTGATCGGTTCTGGAGTATGAACATTTTTACCAATCTACCTAATTCACCTCCCGAATTTCGTCAAAATTAACGGGTTTAAGAGGACTTTGAAGCTATTGTAATCAAATTTTAATGAAGTGGTTTATTTCTTTTGTCCGGAGTACAAGATGAATAATTTCCCTATATTCATTTCTTCTCTAGTGAACAAATTATTGTTAAGTTGATGAATGGTAAGCTAAGAGCATTACACTTTTAGTAATATTCCCTCTCAAAATCAAATTTCATCAGTAAAAGAGTAATGCTAAGAAGTATGCATAAAAGATGATTTTTTTTCTTGGATCAAATAGTGAATAATTTTTAATTGGTAGGAAATTTGGTATATGCGCCAAGAACATAGAGAACATGTACTTTAAAAGTAAGAGTTTCAAAATTTTAATTAGATACAAACTTATAGTTACACCCTATGTAACTTAATCCTAACCTTGCTAAGAATATTACAATTTTAGTAATTAGACATTACAAATTAATTAATTAACTTTTAAAAACAAAAAATAATTAAAATTATTTATTATACTTATGATGCGAATCCAATCACATTTATTTTTTTATAGAAAAATTGACACCAACTTTATCATTTTCCAAGGCAAAAGAGCATGGTAATTTATTGGACCTGTATGTCAACCAAAACAGTGACTATGAATTATTAAAACTTCAAAAGAAAATTATATTTTTCCCCCTTGGAACGATTGTCCCAATTGTCAAGAGCCTTATATCTCAATGCACCTCTCGGAGTTTCCAAATTTTACCTACAGGGTTTAAGTCAATGGAGTGAATTTTGCACCATACCAGCCGGTACCATTGGTATTTGTCGTTCCAATGGCTTGACTAGTACAAAATCACAGCAATTTTGTACCGGTTCAAATACCAGCCATAACGGGATCGTTTCGGCCGTACAAGGATAAAACCGAAATCCGGCCATGTATACCAGACCCGTACCAAAATTACAAACCAGAAACATTCTCTCAACGTCACACTAGTACTGTGATACTGACTAGCAGTGAGCGACTGCACCGGCGATTCGTTGGGCTGTGAAACGAGATTAAGAGTCTGAAACTGTGAGACTCAGAGAGAAAAATAGTTTTGAGATCTCAATCTGAGAACTTTGAGAGAGAGAGAGAGAGAGAGAGAGAGAGAGAGAGAGAGAGAGAGAGAGAGGGCAAGAGACTCAGAGAGCTTTGTGATCTAAAAACTGGAAGAAGACCCGAAGAAGTAAAAATTGAGAAAGCTGATCAATGTCTGAGTGGAAAACTTAAAAAGCTGGGTTGGGAGAAGTGAAAAAACAGTAAAAACGGGCTGTCATTTTTTGGGTTTTATCACCCTCTTTGACTAACTTTTAATAAAAGTTACAAATCCTTTACTTTTTAATAGTGTTGTAACATGTATTTGAAAAGCTCCATAATAAAAAATACGGACTTCTATCAAATAATTAAATCTATAAATATGATATATATATATATATATACACACTTTCAAATTCATGAATATATAATTTTTTTTTAAAATAGCAGTAATTCCAAAACGATACACTGTATTGACCAACACCGAAATATTTCGTTTTTTTAACTAAACCAAAACGGCTTTCGATACAATATTGACTCTCTTTAAGTCCCCCTCATCCCCAACCATCAGTGTGTGCATGCATGTTTCCCATTACACTTAATTCCTTAAACTATTGAAATGTACGATTCAACCCCAATTTTAAAAAGGGAAAGACTTTGCTGCATACCAAGTTATGTGGCAACAAAAAGAAAGGAACATGTGTCCAAGGATCATGTGAAATGCACATGACTAGGTGAACCCTTAGACACTTGTCCTTTTCTTTTTTTGCCACATAACCTATATACAGCAAAACCTTTCCCTTTTAAAAATACATTACACTTGACACTGTCTGTCTTGCTCCTAACTCTGACAGAATTTAGCAATGAATAACCAATTTACCCCTAATCCATCTGTTTTGGAGAGAGGTAAATTGCTCTTCTAATGCTAAATTCCGTCAGACTAGATACCATGACAAATGGTAAAGCAAGGAGACAGTTTAGTATAGAAAAGTGTAATTTGCCCAAACTTTTTCCCCCTCTCCCCTACCAAATCAGAGTGGGGATGGGCCCCCCACTTAACATTGTAGTGGCTCCACCCTTTATGCAATTTTTAGAATGCTATGACAAAAAAATTCATAAAGACCACAAGCCCACAGATCTACAAAAACAAGACAATTAATACGACACCATCTAAATGGTGTCACATGTTCATCAAACAGAAAAATATGACAAGAAGGCCTCAAGAAACCTTTAAAAGCCTTCAGATTAAGCCAATAGCTAACAACATACAGAATGAAGTAACCACTTCGGGGTTGCAAATGGTCTGATAATCCAAAGAGAAACTACAGTCACAAAGACAAACCCACAACAAAAACGAGTGATAGAACTAGAATTACCCTTGTGACAGAGTGTGAGAGAGAGCGAAAAAAGTAAAAAGCACCCTTGAGTTTAGCAGGCATCAACAATTTTCTCCGTCTACATATTTCTAATTCCCAAGTTTTGAAGCTGCTTCGGTTCACTGCCAAAGAATAGATAAACATATGAGAGTTCAAAAAACTCAAGTTTAACAAAAGGGTTGTCAAAATGCAAATAAACTACCTCTGCATCTTCACCTCCACCTGCCTTAGCCTTACTGTCCAGCTTCGGGGCTTCTTCGACTGCTATGCAAAAAACAACATAAATACCAACTCATTCAAAACAAAAAATATATATATAACTAATATTTGATCTTTTGCAGTAAAAGGTCCCATGAAAGGACCTGACAGAAGAGCAAACAGAATGGACTAGTAGAGGAATTGGAGCAATAATGTGAGACAGAGAAACCAAGTTCAAATCACAGTTCCACAAGATATTGACAGAATTATGATATTATTCACCTAAGAACCCAAATCAATCATCCATTTCATGCAAACATGAGTAAACTATATTCATTCCAAAGAGATGAAAGGTTCTGAAAATTGTACAAAAATCCTGGAGTACTGGGGAAAAAATTCATGTCACTTTTTAGATAATTATGAAATAAACACTAGTTTTTTTCAAGCACTTTTTAAATTTTGCAACTCTCTAGATTTTCCCTCAACCAAAAAATCCCAATAAGACTCTTAGTCCAATTACTCATTTTGGATGACATCTGATGCAATGTTTTTAGGGTGATAAGTCAACTTGAAAGATATGTATAGATGAGACCAACTAAGCATAATGGCCCACCTTGAAAGGAATACTCTTTAGAAATAATAGTCAACATGTCTAACCAACAGATACAATGTTTAAGAAAAAATAAAAAATAAAAACAACAAAAAGTAACATGGCAGGCTTCCTAAAATGGACTCAATAGAATACAAAAGGAAAACATATAAACCTCTCAAAAGGAGAGGAAAAAAATAGCATTTTCTTTTTATTATGATTCATATTCATAATTTAGGCAAATTAATGTGACAATTGTGAACCTCACATAATCATCTACAAGAAAATCTCTGTGGCATCAATAAAGGCGGTAAACTCTCATATTCAGCACAGTTCTGGTCATTGAAAAATTATATTAAGTGGCTTTGGTGAATAATGCAATAATTTTTGGGGGATAATAAGATAGCACAACTATACTTATATGCTCTCCAAGCATAGAGGAAAATTTGGGATATTGTACTTGTGGTATTATATTTTCCGCTAAAACTTGCCAATGAGCTCTAGCTCAAGTAGCACCTCCTGCCCTTACAAGTACTAAGTGGAGAGACAGGTCGTGGGTTCAAGACCCACTGGGTCATTGTGTGTTACCAATAAAAAAAATATCCACAAGATGCTGAACAATTAAAACTTCATACCATCTTAAATGAAATAAATATAACGAACAATAAGATAGAGCTGAAAACGACAATATAATCGATTAAAGGGTCAAAATCTGATTTTTTTTACCCAATACCATGCACATGTTTCAAACACTGGTTGGGACTAAAGAATCCACCTCAATCTGCTCTAAAAAGACATCAAAGAAATTATCACGGCTGTAAAACTCATTCCAATCTCACCCCCCCACCCCCCCTCTCAAGAAAGAAACTCTTCTCTCTCATCTTTCTCTAAACCATAATCCAATTATTTCCTTAAAAAGACCATCTTTGATTAATATTCACCAAGGCATGAACGTAACTGAACAGTACAGTCAGTACTCAACTTTACAAATTCAATTCAGGAGCCTGTAATAACAGATGGATGTTTTCTGTATCTGTATCTAGAAGTCTTCTCCTATTTTCCTCCATCTTCAAAACATTATGTAACCTTTTGAGATCTCATATTCAACTTGAATCCAAGACTTTACCTCCAGATAATTTCACGTGTAACTTATTGTCAACACTGTTCAACTAAAAAAACTGTTGAATCTGTGTAACATAAATATTCATGTCATACAAATGCAAAAACGATAGACAAATCCCAGCCTCTTTGTCAATACAACATATATAGATTAATTATCCAAGTAACTGAAGAAATTTAACGGTTGTCACCAAAGTTTCTTCAAGAGTGAAATTCTAGGTAAGATTAATTATCCTAAAAGATCTACAAGTTACCTTCATTCTCTGGGATATCAGAAGTCCACAACGTGAGGTTGTCCCTCAAGAGTTGCATGATTAATGTGCTGTCTTTGTAAGATTCTTCGCTCAAACTATCCAACTCTGAGATAGCTTCATCAAAAGCTTGCTTTGCCAGGGCGCAGGCCCTGGGATAAAAAATATCACGCAAGAACAAGTAAATCATCTCTCTCTCTCTCTCAAAACCAAATCAATTTACCAATAAATAAATTACAAAAGAGGAAAGGATGCCATCATACCTTTCAGGAGAGTTCATGATTTCATAATAAAATACAGAGAAATTCAAGGCCAAACCCAATCTGATGGGATGCGTGGGAGGTAATTCAGCCTCTGCTGTGGTAGAAGCTGCCTAAAAGAAGAAACAAGCAACAAGTGAACAGATTGAACCCAACCAAAATAGCATTCTACAGCATAAAGCTGATAGTTTATGTCCATTAAACCAGTAAAACCCTTTGAAGATACTCTCTACTTTTCTCGTCAGCCATCACCCAAGATGACTGGTTAAAAGCAAACTTCTAAATTACATGAAAAGGAATAAGAAAAACATTGAGAAACAACATGCACTCTTTGGTCAAGAGAAAGAAATAACATCAAATAGGCACAATGAACAAATAAAACCACACAATTCTACCATGTCAAGAAATACACAGTACTCATCATCCTTACACGATTGATTACCAAGTTTGGCTCACAAATTATTCATTATTATTAACTTCATAGCCACGTAATGTTTTCAATGCAGAAATTTAGTTAGAGCATTACTAGTCATCCCAATCCAACACGAACTTTTCTTAGGTAACACCCAAGTTTAAATAACAGACCAGACAGTCAATTATGTTTGCATTTTTCCAACACTCGTTAAAATCATAATATTAATCCCCCATTCAAATCCATATAAAGAGAAATCCAGAATTGATAGCTTTTGATTTCTTTTATTTTCTCTACACATTCTTAACAAGTATAAAAGTGAAATTTATTAGGTACTCCTGGTACTCTTTCCTCTCATATGAAGATGGAAACCACGATGAATTTAATTAGTAGAGCCCACTATTACTCCAGAGGAAGGAATACTATGTCGTTGTACTCTCTTAGAGTACTTAATCATTACTCAACCCCAAGAGCCTTGTAGCTCAACTGGTTGGTAGTACAAAAGTTCAAATCTTCACAACCCCAACTATCAAATTATTAAATTATCAAAAAAAAAAAAAAAAAGAGAGTAAAATCTGAAACCCAAAACTAGTAGCATAGAAAACCAAAACAAAATTACCAACCTGATAAGCTTTCATTGACAGATCAGCAGTCTCTTTCCTCTCATCATCAGCCCTGAACTCAGCCAAATATCGATAGTAATCCCCTTTCCTGCAACCACACCCAAAAAAAAAAAAGCACATAAAC
Source organism: Quercus gilva (assembly GCA_023621385.1). Taxonomy (NCBI): domain Eukaryota; kingdom Viridiplantae; phylum Streptophyta; class Magnoliopsida; order Fagales; family Fagaceae; genus Quercus; species Quercus gilva. The sequence continues at coordinate 56,113,839 of CM042477.1, read as the reverse complement.
ATAAAAAGTAAGAAGCAAAACCCTAATTCCTAAAAAACCAAACCCTAAATTAGAAGACTGACATTTTGTAGAAAAAGACGGGTGATTCTCCAACGGAGCAAGAGGGGATGAGATGCTCGTCGATGAGGGCGATAATGTCGGCGCAAACTCGGGAGAGCTCGGATTCGATCTGGTGCCTGTAATTCTTGATCCGCTTCACGTTCAGATCGTTCCCTTTGGACTCCTCCTTCTGCTCCAGCGAAGATAGGATCCTCCACGAGGCTCTGCGAGCTCCTACCACGTTCTTGTACGCAACGGAGAGTAGGTTCCTCTCTTCCACGCTCAGTTCCACGTCCATATTCGCCACTTTCGTCATCGCATCCACCATTTCTGCATATTAAATTTTCAAAAATTCATGTTTGTTTGCCGAGAAAAAAAAGGAGAAATTAACAAGCGTAAAATACTGCTAGACATTTAATCGGGAACCGAGAAGAGGAAAGTGAAAATTGCTCAAACATCATATTTAGCTTTTTTACTCCATCGATTTTCTCGGAAACCAAACAGAGGAAAAAAAAAAAAAAAAGAAAGAAGAAGAAGAAGAAGGTTTGAGAGAGGGAAAGAGAAAGACCGTCGTAGCGCTCGGCCTGTTCGGCAAGCTTGGCGATGTAGACGTGGTTCTCTCTTTCTTTATCGATCGCCATGGCTAATCTCTCAGTCTCAACCACACAAATGAAATGAAGAAAGAAATGAAAGTAGAGAAAGAGAGTAAAGTCTGAAATCTGTTTCTGTGGGTTGTAGAGGACGTGTCCCGACAAATAGAGACTGGGATGCTCACTCCCCCACGCGCGTTGACCGCCGGGGTGAGAGGAAAGAGAAGTGCAAATATGTATTAATTAATGGGTGGCAAGAAAATAGATTATTTTAGGAAAAAAATTTAACATTATTTTTATGGGGAATATAGAAAGTTGTAAAAAAAAAGTGAGTTACTTTTATCTTTTTCTATTCTATAAATAATTTTTTAAAATATTTTATAAATTAATGGGATTGGGGCATACATAAAATTTTTCCTTAATTAATTTATGATTACCAGTGTGAACACAAAAAGTAAAATCGTGTTGATTTCATTTAAAATTATGAAATCCTTTTTTTTTTTTTTTTCCTCATTTCACAGTTATATCTGAAATCATGTTTTCAATACATCATTTTACAAGTTGTGTATAACAAAAATTAGCCTAGCAAAACAAAAAATCTACCATTGGTTTATAAGTTTGAATAGAAAATTGCACCATTTTGTATATAGTAAAAAGAATGGGTAATTTGCATTAACCTCGCCTTATATTTTCATTATTATACTTGTCTTTCTTCTAGTTTGAATAAGATATCCACCTCATTTAAAATGTAAATTATTTATACTGACCTCCTCTAAGATGCACGTAAAGTCAATTGATGCTTAAATTTTTGCATTTCAAAAGATGACAATTTAAATTGTTTGCATTGCAAGAAAGGTGAATGTCATTTAAGAAGAGATTACGTGTAAGCGATTGTCTTATTTCTAACCTGATGAAAGAAGTAATAATCATAATCAAAATGGACGACAGTGCCATTTTCCTAATTTTGAATGTAGTAAGGCAAAATTTTACTCTCGTGCATTTTATTAATTAAATTTATGAAATGCACAAAAAAAAAAAAAAAGGAAGTGTTTTGAGTACTAAATAATTTTATTTTTTTGAATTACCCATAATTTAGTAGTGGCATGAACCTTTATGCAATTAAGTAGGTTATTTATTAAATAATAAAATATGTAGATTGGTAATTAGAAGCACAAGAAACAAAACAGTGGTTTGATAATGTGTGGTTTCATCAGTCCTCTCGTGTACAAGAAAATATTAAAATTTTAAACTTTATAATGGTTGTTTTATAAATAGATGAAGGTAAATATTAATGAATATCTTAAAAGTATTAGTTTATAAACTATTTTTAGAAACATTTTATAAGAAAATGATAAAATGATTAATTTTTCGGTCAGCTTTTTATATTTCCTATAAAAGTTGTGTTAAAACTTTCCTCACATAATTTATTAACAATTATTCTGAGGGCACTTGTTTACATGACCCATTAATTAAATATTAACTATAAATCCAAAATAAAAAATAATTTGGTTTTTTTAATCAGAAAAGAAAAAGAGAGAAATAAGTCAACCCATGTGTGAATGCGTTAACAATTTTTTTAAAAAAATAACGTGTAGGGCACTAGGCAGGCCCATTCCCATACATATTTTTATACTTTGAGTTGAAACAAGTATATAAAATTCGATTATAAAAAATAAAAAAAGTATATAAAATTCTATGCTCTATTTTTCCTCTTTTTGTGGGAGTCTATTCCACCGGGAGTAATTCTATGCACAAATTATTTTATAATATTTTTATAAAATGTTGATGTGATCAACTTTGTATTAGTTTTCATCTAAACTCATTATTAATTTCACTTTTTCATTTACTAATAATCACTCATTACATCAGCAGTTTATAAAATTTTTTGTAAAATAATTTGTTGTAAAATAATTTGTATCTCTAGCATTATTCTTTCACCATACCTTTATAACTATTATGTTGCAAATTTTCCTCCATTTATTTAAATAAAATGGAGGTATCTTGTTTTAAAAAAAAAAAAAAAAAAAGCTATGTCTTACTCTTTGTATTTCACTTTATACTTCACAAATTATACTGAATCATGTATTTATTTTACTTTCCTCGTAAATTCATTATTTTGTCCCACTTTTTGTTTTCCACTTTATACGTCACCAAATCATGCACTCTCATGTATTTATTTTTCTTTCCTTGTAAAACCCATCATTTTAAGGGGGTCCAATTTTATCACAAATCGAAAAATCTCCTTCCCATACATGTTTTTATACTTTTGAGTTAAAACAAGTTACGTGCCGGGTCCAATATCTTGCATATAAAATACGAATTGACAGACAATCTATAATGTCTTGCCGACTAGAATTAAAAAAAAAGTCTTGCCGACAAATGTAGATATGCCAATAGCCGAAAGCCTACCCTGGACAACAAATTCATTATACATCTATCACACGGTTTCTTCTTACACAAATATTTGTCAAAATTCAAAGGCAATAGGATTTGTATGGATTTTGATATAGCGTGACTGTTGATTATGACGGGAATTGAAGTATTTTTGGCATATGAGAATATTTTAGACACCATAGGCACATTATTGTAATTTTAAACATGTGTTGTAGCCCAGGAAAAGAATGGTATATATATAGATATATGGCGTCACACCATAGGCCTAAAGAAACCTTTAAAATCCTCCAGATTAAGCCAACAAGCTGACAATCCAAAGAAAAACAACAATCATGAAGATAAAAACCCACAACAATAAAAGAGTGATAGAACTAAAATTTCCCTTGTGACAGAGCAGCTAGAGAGACAGAGAGAGGTAAAAGGTAAAAGCGCCCAAGACTTTAGCACTTTAGTAGGCAGCACTTTTCTTCGTCTACATGTTTTGAATTGCCAAGTCTTGGACTGCTTCAGTTCACTGCCAAAGAATAAATTTATAAACAAATAGAGTTCAAAAAATTAAAAAAATATAACAAAACAGTTGTCAAATAAGTAAATAAAGCTACCTCTGCATCTTCACCTGCAACTACTTTGGCAGATATGTCCAGCTTTTGGCCTCCTGCTGCAATACCAAAACTCAGCCAAAACTAGCAGATATGTCCAGCTTCTTTTCTTTTTTTTTAATAAAATATATATATATATATTATATATATAACTATTAATTTTTTACTAATGGATTAGTAAATCCTATAACTAATATTTGATCTTTTCATGAAGGTCACATGACAGGACCTGACAGGAGAGCAAACAGAACAGACTATAGAGGATTTGGAACAAAAAGGAGAGAGAGAGAGAGAGAGAGAGCAAGTTCAAATCACAGTTCCACAAGATATTGACAGAATTATGAGATTATTCATCTAAGTATCCAAATCAATCATCGATTTCATGCAATATGCATAACCTAAATTCATTCCTTGTAGATGAATGGAGTCAATGGTTCCAAAAATCATTCTAAAATCCAGGAATACAGCCAAAATATCTTATGTCATTTTTTAAAAATTTATGGAATAAAGACTAGCTTTTTTCAAATACATTTTACTTTTTTCCTCTCTGGGTTTTCCTCAACCAACAAATTCCCCCCAAGGCCCCAAAAAACAACTGACGGACCAAAAAAACAAATAAACCAACCAACCTGATCATTTTTCAAACATAACTGACCAGCTCTCCATTACAAAATAAGACTAATCCAATATACTCATTTTGGATGATACCCAATGCAAAGTGCCTTCCACTAAAAGTGTTGGATTGTGGGTTCAAGTCTAGAAATCAGCCTCCAAAAAGAAGGAAGGGGGGGGGGGGCCCTAATTACCTCTAGATGAGACCAATTAAGCATAATCCCAACCCACCTTGAAAGGTATACTCTTTAGAAATGGTATTCAACATGTCACACCAACAAATACAACAGGAAGTATTGTGGCAGACTTCCTAAAATGGACTCAATAAGTTGGGAAAGCAAAACATATAAACCTCTCAAAAGGAGGGGAAAAAATTTATATGATCATCTTCAAGAAAATCTTTGTGACATCCATAAGGTGGTAAACTTTCAAATCTTTACATGGGAACACAGTCTCATATTCAGCATAGTTCTGTCCGTGCAAAATAATTATATTAACTGGCTTTGGTACATAATCCACTAATAAAACAGAACAACTATATCGATATGTCATGTTTTCCAAGCATATAATAAAATTTGGGATATTGTACTTATATTGTCCACTAAAAGCTTAACGATATGATAGCATAGTTCTGTCCGTGCAAAATAATTATATTAAGTGGCTTTGGTACATAATCCACTAATAAAACAGAACAACTATACCGATATGTCATGTTTTCCAAGCATATAATAAAATTTGGGATATTGTACTTATATTGTCCACTAAAAGCTTAACGATATGATAGAGATGAAAACTATAACAAAAGATTAAAGGGTCAAAACCTGACATTTTTTACCTAACACAATGAACATGTTTCAAACACTGGTTGGGAGCAAAGAAACCACCTCAATCTGCTCTAAAAAGACATCAAAGAAATTATCATGGCTTGTAAAACTGCTACCATCCCCACCCCCCCAAAAAAACCTCCTCTCTGGTCCTTCTCTAAACTATAATCTAATTATTACTTTCCTTAAAAAGACCCTCTTTGATTAATTTTATAGGACCTGTAATATCAAATGCATGTTTTCTGAATCTGGATCTAAAAGGCTACTTTCCTTTCTTCCGTTTTCAAAACATTTTGTACCTTCTTGAGATCTCATATTCAATTTGACTCCAAGACTTGCATTACCTCCAGACAATGTCACTACTGTTCAACTAAAAAATTGATAGATCTGTTTAACATAAATATTCAAGTCATGGAAACTAGAAAATGATAGACAAAACCCAGCCTCTGTCACATTAACATATATAGACTGATTTATTTACCCAACTGATGTTAACTGAAATAATTTAATGGTTGTCAATAAAGTTTCATGAAGAGTAAAATTCTAGGCAAGATTGATTTATCCTACAAAGATCTACAAGTTACCTTCATTCTCTGGGATGTCAGAAGTCCACAATGTGAGGTTATCCCTCAAGAGCTGCATAATTAAAGTGCTGTCTTTGTAAGATTCCTCGTTCAAAGTATCCAACTCCGAGATAGCTTCATCAAAGGCTTGCTTTGCCAGGTAACAAGCCCTGGGATAAAAATTAACATGCAAGAACAAGTAAATCATCTCCCTCTTTCTCCCTCTCTCTAGACAAAAACAAAGTAATTTACCAATAAATAAATATCAAAAAAGGAAAGGATATCACATGCATACCTTTCAGGAGAGTTCATAATTTCATAATGAAATACAGAGAAATTCAAAGCCAAACCCAGTCTGATGGGATGTGTAGGAGGTAATTCAGCTTCTGCTGTAGTAGAAGCTGCCTGCAAAAAGAAATACACAACTAAGTGTACAAATTGGACCAACTCAAATGAATAAAGTTGGAAAACCAAAATAGCATTCTACACAAGCTGATAGTTTATGTCCACTAAATTACTACAAACCTTTGAAGATCTCTCTACTTTTCTCAGCACCGAACAGTCGATATATAAATGACAAGGGTCAAAAGCAAAATTTGAATATTATATGAAAGGTCATAAGTAGTAAAAAAGAAATTCAACAAACAGCATGATCTCTTCAGTCAACAAATAACATCAAATGGGCACAATGCACAAGTAAAACTACTACACAGTCTACCATGTCAAGAAATGCAGAAAATACTCATCATCCTAACACAATCAATAACCAAGTCTGGCTTATAAATTACTCATTATTATTAACTTGATAACGTCATACTGTTTCAATGTAGAACTTTAGCTATAGCTCATTCCAATCCAACAAGAGCTTGTCTTAGACAAGACACCCATATTTAATAACAGACCAGACAATTGAATTTTTTTTGCATTTGCAATTTCAGACACCCATTAAAATCAAAAAAGTAATCCTCCGCTTGATTCTATATAAAGAGAAATCCAGAATTCTTAGCTTCGATTTCTTTTCTTTTCTCTACACTCTTAACAAACAAACAAAAAGGGGAAATTATTTCTGCTGAAAAATACTTCAAATTTTACCACATTGTTTTACAAACTAATGTGTCACCAATCTTATATAGTAATTTTGACATTCAATTATTATTTTTTTGAAATTCACCAATCACATTAATTTTCACAATAATTTGTAATGGCAAAGCATTGGGCCCATTACAATGGTGACACATGTCCCTTTTTGGCCACATGTCATCATCCCAACAGGTCTAACACATGCACTAAATGCATCGAACCCAAGCCTAACTCAATTTGTAAAGCTCATGTACTAAAATTGTCGTAACTTTAGCAGTTTCTAAAATAGTAAGTACTCATGGAGTGCACCCCATCACTCCCTTTACAGAGAAATTATTGTGTCTACTGGAAGAATTACTAAAGTGGTCCTCTTGATTCTTATAACCAATAAAACGCTACTATTTATGTAAATGTAACATCACCTACTGGATTTTTATTTTCAATTCTTGTGCTGATTAGGAATCTATTTCATACATTTGCATAAGTGGCATTATTTCATTAGTTGGGAGGACCACTTCAGCAGGCCTCCTGATGAACCTAATAATTTCTCTCCTTCTTCACGTGGTACTCTCTTTTTTTATGTCACCATGAATTTAACTAACATGAATTTAATTAGTATAACCCGACTACAAAGTATTGAATAATTACTTTAACAAACTCAAACTCAAAACCAATAGCATACAATACCAAAACAACATAATTACCTACCTGGTAAGCTTTCATTGACAGATCAGCAGTCTCTTTCTTCTCATCACCAGCCTTAAACTCCGCCAAATACCGATAATAATCCCCTTTCCTGCAACCACACCCCAAAACAAACATTAAAAATAAAATAAAACCATAGACCCTTAATAAAAGGTAAAAACCCTAATTCACACTGACATTTTGTTGAAAAAGACGGTGGACTCTCCGGTGGAACAAGCCGGGATGAGATGATCGTCGATGAGGGAGATGATGTCGGCGCAAATGTCAGAGAGCTCGGACTCGACCTTGTGCCTGTACTCCTTGATCCGCTTCAGGTTCTGATCGTTCCCTTTCGATTCTTCCTTCTGCTCGAACGAAGATAAGATCCTCCATGAGGTTCTGCGAGCTCCCACCATGTTCTTGTACGCAACGGAGAACAGGTTCCTCTCTTCCACGCTCAGTTCCATGCCGGGTTCAGCGCTCTTCGTCACCCTTTTCTTCATCTGTTCCACCATATCTGCATTCATTTTTTCAAAGTGAAATAAGATAAGATTAAAAAACCTTGAGTTTAAAAGCTCTGTTTATCATTGTTTTTTTTTTTTTTCTGAGAAACCAAACAGAGTACAATCATAATGGCTAAGCTTTGAGAGGGAGAGAGAGTGTGTGTTAAAAAAAGACCGTCGTAGCGCTCAGCTTGCTCGGCAAGCTTAGCCATGTAGATGTGGTTCTCTCTTTCTTTGGTGGACGCCATGGGAAAGAAACCTCTTTAGTCTCTCACTCTCACTCTCACTCTTACGCACTATATTTTGAAAAGTAAATGAAATTGAGAGTAATGAAGATTGAATAGTGGAGGTGGAGGTGGAGGTGGTGGTGGTGGACCGATTGAAGCAGATGGGATTTTAAAACTTGAGAACGAAAACCAGGTGCAAAGGGACAGAGCTACAGAGACCTCATTGTTCACTGCCCCCACGCGCACGCGTGCTTCTTAGAGGTGGAGTAGAGTATCACTTCCAGTTTCTTGAATTATGATTGGGAGGTGTTGTTAATGGGAGTTGAAGAAGCGGGTGAGGTTAGGTGGGAATGTTTTAAATGGTGGAGGGATGGGCCAGTATTCAATATTCATCCATCATGTTGGAATTTTAAGCTACAAATTTGTTATTCTTTGGTTTTTTTTTTTTTTTTTTTTTTTGACCGGTGCAATGCAATTGCCCCATTTTATCTCATAATTTTTTTTTTTTTTACTATTCTCACTTTTTAATTTTAATTAGTGTTATACCTGTATGATGCACGGCTTAATAGAAAAGTATATGTAAATTAAAAAAAATTATTTCAATAATATAATTAAAATACTTATCTAAAAAAATTAAATTAAAATTTTTGAACAGGTAGATTTTAACTCTTTGAATAAAAATAAAAATGTAATAAGGCATATACAAACATAACACAAATACGAACCAACTGAAATAAAAAGATGAAACCCTTGTAAGAGAGAATACAAAATTTGATAATTCTTAAATAATAAATAGATAAAGTGTAAATATTTATATGGGTTTATATAATGGATTTCATGGATTTAAAATTGCCTTTATGACTCATAAGAAAACCTTCCCCACCCCCTCCCCAAAAAAAAGCACAAAAACGAAGAAGAGAAATACATACTTGCAATAGTGTGGATGGTAGGTTTGATAAAGTATTGTACTATGGATTTCACAAACATCAAATTGCCAAAGTAATAAGAGAAAAAAAAAAAACAAAAAAAAAAACAAAAAGAGAGTTAAATTTCTAATCAACATAGAAATTATGAGAGAAGGAGAACTATTGATAATGGGGGAGAGAATTTATTAGAATAATAAGTAGCATTTCTACTTTCTATCATTAAAAAAAATAGAAAGAAGAAGCTGTAAAAAAAAAAAATAAATAAATAAATAAACCACACGTGGTAGGAATATATAAAAATACACTAAAAAAAATCTCAATATATATATTAGAAATCCTAGCTTAATTAGGATTCAAAATTCTTCATCTAACAGATAATCTCAAGAACTAATAATAATCATAATTATTACATCTAATAGACAATCTCAAAAAATAATAATAATCATAATAATTTTTCAATTCACATGAATGGCATCCATAATCCTATCTTGATAATTTAAGAAGGTCCTAGCCGTGAATGTTTCTCTCTAATCGGTCTATCTCTATAGGAAAAAGACTTGAGTTATCAGGGGAAAAAAAATCGGGTAATGAATTTATTATTTTTTTAGTAAATAAATAAATGACTTTATGGGGTTACCAAATTGACTTGGATGTGTATATATATTCCAATGTGTATGTAACTCTTATTCATGTAAAAAGGAAAAGAAAAAAAAAAAAAAAAGTAACTGTGTGTGAAGAAGAAAAAATCACAATAAAGATTGGTTTTATCTCAATAATCAAATAGATATAAGTTATAACTCTCTGCTGCGACTTAAATAATGCTCCCAAGTGCAAGATTGTCGCGAAGTAATAACTCGGAAAGTCCAAGGTCGAATCCACAGGGAAAAGGGAATTGATTAACAAACCATAAGAAAATAAAACTAAAATAATAAAGTTTAACTAAAGAGACTTTTGATAGTTTAGTAAAGGTAATTTAAATTGAGAGAAAATAACAATATATTAAGGCGCTAAAGTTTAGGGGTCCACACACAACACATTTATTAGTAGTCTTAACAATATTTATTTTATAACTCAACTAAAATTCATATGAAAGATGATCTTAGTCGGATGATTTAACAATAAAAACTCAAGAATTAATTGGCTAAGGTAGTTTTATGCAATTGATTGATTTTAGACAAAACAAAACTAGTGAATTAGTTCATAGGGAATACTAAGCATTTAACTTTAATGTGCCTGGAGTCTACGATAAATCAAAGGATTATACAGAACTAAACACTTTTCTAGATGAGTAAAACAATCAAAAACAAAAACATAAGCATTAAAACCAATAAATAATTTTTAAGAATATACCAATAAACGGTTGGGTTTCATCCATTGACTTAGAAAGTCTTTTACCAAGCCATAACACAAATAAAACTCTAAAAACTATAAAGAAACTTTAAGAAAATCTAAATTATGTTCTACAGCAGCTCTCCCTGAATTCTGCCCTAAAAAGTCTTTAAATAGGTCAATGAATCCTATTACAAGTTGAATTCCTGTTTGGAGAAAATCCCAGGTTTTTAGGCTTCACTTAACCGACATTTTTGGCCCATTTAACTCCAAAATTCGGACTTTTGGTAAACTACAAAGTTGTAGCACTTTAAGTTAGCTTTCCATCCCAACTTGAATAATCGCAATTGGACATATGAGCCAAAAGTTATGCTCCAAATACTAACTAGTGTGCAAGCTGGAATCTTAATCCGAATTGGACTTGGATTAAGTGCAAATTTTCTTTGATTCCTTGCTCTAATTGGACTTGAATTTAATTGTATTGGCCTTCATTGACTTCATCATAGCCCTTGTAAAATTAAAGTCCATTAGCTTTCTTCTTTACACAAATCCACTTATTTAATTTCATTATCCTACAAAAGACAAATTCACGCATTAAAATTCAATTAAGCACAAAATTGTTTATTTAGTATTATTCCAAAAACAACTACAAAATGCATGAATTAACTCAAAATAAGTATGATAATGCTTTCTAATAATGATACAAATATGCAAAATTAAGCTATTATCACTCTCCAACTCATGCACATGTCTAACTCTTCCTTCTTTTTTTGAGACAAATGTCTAACTCTTCGTAACTATGCATGTTGTTGTTGTTGTTGTTGTTGTTGTTGTTGTTTTTTTTTTTTTTTTTTTTTTTTTTTTTTCTAATTTTTAAACTTTAAGATTTGGTGAGATAGCATTAGCACGTATCTAAAAAATTGTTGTTATTTTTATCTAAAAATTAGTGAAAAAGCGATAGTTGATAAAAACAAATAAGAAGTTGTTTTTATTTATAAATTTGTGGAAGTGTGAAGTTGAAATCTAAATCTAAAAAATAAGTGGCATGTGAAGAGGAAATCCAAAGAAAAAAAATAAGATTTTCATCAGAAATTATAGGAGAAGAAGATAAGACCAAAAAAATTATATCTATTTTTTAAAAAAATCTTTAAAATATTGACTATATATTTTGTTGTTTTATTATGTTTGGACTCAAAACTTAATTTCTTAGTTAATTAGACATGAAAGCCAAATTTCTTATATATTTTCTAAACAATCAAACTAACATTATAAATAAAAAAAAAATCAATTGACAATCCGTAACAATTCTTTAAATTGGATTAAAATTAAGGAAATCAACTTAAACAAATACACAAAATATATTAAATCTGATGGAAAAAAAAAAAAAAAGTAGAGTAAACAAATATGTACTTGTAAGGTTGTAGGTAGAAGAAGAAAATGATAAAGGTTGTAGGTAGAAGAATAGCACAAAAGAACCATATGATGGGTACAACTTCTAAGGCCAACTTTTATTATATACTAGCTGAATTCCCGCACGATATGCGATACAACTTATTATTAGTTTTCTCCAATATTTCAATAATTTTTATAAAGAATATTGTAGCTTAACTGGTTGGCACTCAATTTCCAACAAAGACATTTATAATTCAGATCCCTCAACTATTGATGTGTAAAAAAAATTTCAATAAATTTTCTTGTAAAAATTATAATCTTTATTTATTTTATAGACAAAATAGAAAGACACTAAGAGTAGTGTAGTGATTTGATCACACTATATATATATGTGTTCACTAATTGAAAATTACATGATATAATGGTTAATATAGATAAGCATGATTCATGCCTACTAAAAAAATGCATATATACTTTTTTTTTTTGGTAACATTCTTGATTGTGTGTTACTAATTTTCCCCCATTTTGTTGGGCATTGCATCAATTGTTGCATAATACAGTATTTCAATTATTTCTCACATTAAAAAAAAAATATATATATATATATATATATATTGTTTCTTATATGATACTTCCTCCATTCTAGTTTGTTTGTCCTCTATTCTATTTTGAGATGTTCCAAAATATTGTCCAGTTTTTAAAAATAAAAGTCATTAAAGTACTAAAGTTCTTATTAACCCCTAATTTATTTTCAAAATTATTTGAAAAGAAAACTAACAAATATTTAAAAAAATCAATCTAATTGGGATACATTTTTAGTTGCCTCCTTAAGAATAACTCTTAAAAAAAAAAAAAAAAACTGATAAATTTATTTAAGGATAGTTTTGGAAACACATGATAATAAATAATATTCCCTTAAAAAGTTTGACTTTTCAAATAGGATAAACAAATTGAGAGAGGGGGAGTATTAAAATTTCATTATGCTATAACAAAAAAATATATATATATTTATATATTTATTCTATTACACACACACACTTATATATATATATATATATATATTTATTTATTCTATTACACACACACACACACACTTATATATATATATATATAAGGAGTTAGGAAGTTTAAAGGATTAGCAACTAAACATGAGTAAGAATGTCATATTCTAAATTTATTATTATTATTCCAATTAATTATTATCTCTTTTATAAAGTTTATAAAAAAATAATCATATAAATTCATTTAATATATATAATTAATACACAACTATTGATAATTAATATATGCATTTAGATATTTTATGGAAAATGGTTTTGGATAATGTTGTACATATATTATAAAGAAAAAGTAAACTAAATTAGAGTAAATAAACATATATATTTTGAGATATTAAAAATTAATTTAGTAGTTTCACTGGATATTTGTAGCCTTCTCAAGGTAAGATTAATTGTTTTTTTTTTTAAATCATGAAACCAAAGATAAATGCAAAAAAGTAATAGGACCATGAAAATTAACTGATTTGTGTTGTGTTCACATATTTCATACCATAAAATAAAAGTATGCCTAACTCTCTCACCGTCTTCTACTCATCGATAATATAACATTAAGACAAGATGTGGGCAAGTGTATATGCATGTATCTTATAGATGATTTAAAATTAAATTATGGTAGAATATGGCTTTACATTGCGCACCAAATATTTTCTCTCCTTATATACCCAAAGTAAAAACCATCCAACTAAATTACCCAAACCTAAATCATATTTAAGCCCCCAATTTTAAAAAGAAAAAAGAAAAAAAAATTATAACTGTAGGGGTTTCAATGTCTTGATGGTAGTGGGCGGCCGGTATAACAGAGGTAGTGACCTCTTAGATTCCTCTTTCTCTCTCTTTCAAATATTTTGTCAATCTCAGGTGTTTTAGTTTGGTAATCTATAGTGAAACAATGCGTTTTATTTAACAATCCTTAACTTTTTTTTTTTTTTTTGTCTTTTTTATCTCTTTTCAGGACCTTATCTGGTTAGCTATTACTATTAATCCTTAATTATTACTTCCTCCGTCCCAGTTTATTTGTCATCTATTCCATTTTAGGATGTCCCAAAATATTGTCTTGTTTCTAAAAATAAAAGCCATTAATTTACTAATGTTCCTATTATACCCCCACTTTATTTTCAAAACTATTTGAAAAGAAAACTAACAAATATTTAAAAAATCAATCTAATTGGGGCACCTTTTTTTTAGTTGCGTCATTAAGAATAATTCTTTTAAAAAAAAGCTGATAAATTTATTTAAGGGTAATTTTGTAAACTTACACATTTTTATAAGGCAAACAAGACAATAAATGATATTCCCTTAAAAAGTTGGACTTTTCAAACAGGACAAACAAATTAGGACGGAGGGAGTATTATTTTTTTGTTTTTTTTTTTTTTAATACTAAAACAATGGGTATTCTAAAAGACATGAAGAATAGAAAAATGTGTGGTATAAGTTTAATCAATTAATTAAATCTCAAAAAAAATTTTAATCAATTAATGAGACATTAATGAGATAACAGTAAAATAAGTTGATGTGGACTTTTGGATAACAGTGAAAAAAAACTTAATGAAAAAGGTTAAAAAAAACTTAATGAAAAATGTTTAAAAAGAAAAAAAAAAGGTAAATGCAAAATTAGAGCTCCACTTAGCAGGACTTCATGCACTCTCGCATGAGATCTTTGCTTTTATATATATTGATATTGATTATACTACCTTCGTCCCAAATTGTTTGGCCTAGTTAGAAAAAAAAAACCCAATTATTTAGAGAAACATCATTAATTGTTTTATCTCTTAAAAAAAAAAGTCAAAAATTTCCTAAATTACCCTTAAACAAATTTATCAAAAAATTATTTTAAAACATTTTTTTAAAAATAATTTGAATAAAGATGTATAGTGGATTTCAAAATTTAGGTTTTCAAATTTTTTTTTTGAAATTAAAAAAAAATGCTCCCACAAGTATATTAAGGGCATAAAGAAAATGTTAATAAATTAATGGTGTTTGACTTTTCAAATAGGACATAATTTTGAGACATCCCAAAATGAAATACAAGCCAAACAATTTGGGACGGAAGGAGTATGATTTTTACAATTTTATTTTTTTTAATTTAATAATTGAAATTGAAAGTTCATTTTTCAACTCTCAGTCTCAACTATCTATTACATAAGGTGCATACTTAAATTTTTTATTTTTTATTTTACTGTTTTATGGCTTTTAAAAAATGCTGTTAAAATCATGACTTTTTTTTTTCGTCTTCTAAAATTATGTTTTCTCTTTTCCATCCAAACAATTTATACTCTGGCCCACAAAGAAGATTAAAAAAATAATAATAATAACCAAGTTCAACCAAGCTCAAGTGGTCAACTGTTTCTTACTAAACAAGGTTGCAATAGAATGAAGCCTTTTGTGTCCAAAAATAGAATTTGAGATGAATGGTCAAAATGCAATTATACCCCTAAGTTCTGATCATTAACAAAAAAATCCTCTGCGATTTTAATTCTTCTTTATAAGTTATAATTCTTTGAGGTTTTCATATTCACCAAATTGACTATAAAATTAACCTTCATTAACTTTTATGGACAAAAAAATCATATAACCATCATGTGATCATATTAAAAAGATTCACCAACTAATTCTCGCTACTAGGCATCACTTAATTGTCATGTGATTTTTCTATTCATAAAAGCTAATGGAGGTTAGTCCTAGGGTTTAATTTGGCGGATATAAAAATCTAAGGGAGCTATAAGGAAGAATCAAAATACTAGGGGGTGTTTTTGCAACTAACCTAACTCTAAAGGGTCTTTTTGCATTCTTAATCTTTAAAAAATAGGTGATTTGAATAATTGTATCTAAAAAAAGTGAAATTTTAAAAAACTTTATTTTGAAAAAATTGTGGTGATATAATGTGTTATCAAACATACACTTGAATCCTGCCTATAAACATTAAAAAAATATATTAATATCTTGATTTAATCATGGTTTTAAAAACCGGACAGGGGGCAAAATCGAATTTACCTCTAGTTTCCGGTTTAATATGGTTTTTGACCAATTTTGGCTAGTTTTTAGGGTTTTTCAGACTCGACTGTGGCTGGTTTCCAATTCAACTGGTCAGACCAACTGGTCCAATTCGGTCCAATTTTTAAAAACCATGGATTTAATAGTAAAATATTAAAATTGAGGAGATGAATGGTTTGGCCAAAACTATCATATACTCTATTTTGTTTTTTAAATATAGAGATTACATTAATAGTGTAAGCACCAGATTTGAGTTCCTAACCCAAAGGTTGATGGACTCAGGCTCAAAAAGCCCAAAACAATGAATTTGTAAAGAGTAAGTTGGAAAAACTGGGCCTTAATGAATCAGACAATCACTAAAATGAGTTCAACTCACAAGAGAATGAAAATAGACAAGCTTGTACTAAAGAAAAATCGTCATTGACATAGTCTGAGGAGATCAGTTCTTATATATTTCTTTTAAGCTAGGTTACAAATGCAATTTGTGATTGCTATAGTCTTTTTCTCTTAACTTCCTGATCCCTTTCTCCCATTGCTTCCTTCTTCTTTTATACTCCCTTCCCCTTTCATCTCTACCTTCCACGTACAGGCCAGATTGTTGGTATTGATACTTATCCTATCAGCACCTTCCTAAAGTCTTTATGTAGTAGTTGTAAGGCTGAAAGCCACTGTTCAGATATCACCTTCACATTAATGCGGCCAGAGAGTTAGTTACAGAGCATTTACTGCGGTGGTAGCAGTTTTCTTCTCAGATATTTTAGGACTCCCCCTTGTCCAATATTTCTGTAATGCTTATTCGTACCAATAGAACTCCTTGGAACGTTCCCCTAGATGGCAGACCACCTATTCGGACCTCGGCTCTGGTTAGCTGAGGAGATATTTGTCATCAGTCTACCCTCTTGTGCCATTATGACCAAAACTAACTTCTTTATCTACTAACACGAACTCCCTTAACAATATTTATTCCTCCTCGGACGACCTCTAATTCTTGGCTTGGGCCTTAGGCCCAATATATACATAGATAATGAGCTTTTGGGCCCAATGCCCCTACAATATGAGCAACAATGGTACGATATAGGAGTGGCAGAGACCGAGGAGTCCCTCAGGGTGGAGGTTTCGGGGGTGTGTAGAAACTACTGCTCCCAAGTATGGTATAAAGCTCTTAACCAAGTCGGGGTTGAGGCTTCTTCTGTACTTAGGAAGCCAGAAAGTGTATACTACCCCTTTGTCATCTGAACATCTGTCCCAACCAGCTCGAGCACTGTTACTGTTCCTGAAGTGGCAGAAGCAGGCAAGGACGATCTAGCTGAAGTCCTAACCTCTTCTAAGAAACCATCCGAGTTAGCCGAGTAGCCCAGGGCCACTGAAAGGAAAAAAGCGCCAACCAGGGAGTGGCCCCTGATGCTACGAAGCCCCTAGCTAGCACCTAGAACCCTCCTGCCAAGAAGGAAGCTTCCAAAAAGATGGAGATTGCCCTGGCTTCTCTCTCTCTGCTTGCGAAGGTCGATCTTACAAGCAAGGGCCTCGAGGCCTCAGAAGCAGTGTCCACTCAACCTAATAAAGCCCCTTCTCAAGGAAAAATTGTAATAAAAAAGAAATAACTTCCAGTGTATTTCCCTTTTCTTTTCTTTTTTTGTTTGCGACTTTTGTTTTGGTTTTCATAGTTTGTAACTAAACTTTCCCCTTTTGTATTCAATTTGCCTTGCTTTGAGGCTTTAATTAATGAAAGTTATGCATATTTTCTTTTTTCCTTTGATTCTCATACTGGTATTGATATAATTTCTTTCTTTCCCTAACACTTAATGAATGTAGTAATGAGGTAAAACTCTCCTCATTAATCTGCATAAGTAATAGAAAATTTATCCCATCTCATATGATCAGCAGCAAAATAGGTGAAATCTGCTAAGTTCACCATCTCGCCAAAACATAATTTTAACTTTATGAACATACATAGTAATATAACCTGCATACAGGTTTAAAATTACTTTGCTCCTTACTTATTAATAAGTTTAAAGGAGTGGAAGGATAATCAATTCTTAAACAAATACAGGTAAGCCTGCAAATGCTTTAAGTGATGCTCATGAACATCCACTTAAGCTTGTTACCACAATGAAGATCTTTGTTGTTTAGAGTAGCTGATCATATTTGACATTTAAGTAATCGATTAGAAATACATATTTTACCTTAAGTATGTAGTCCAAAAAGTCCGAGATAAACTAAGGCTTTGCCCTGGCACTTGTCAAAAATGATAGGAAGTATCAATGATTAAAGGATATTAATTTACCCAAGGTATGTGGTCTGAGGAGTCAAGCATGACCAAAATTCAGTTTGATACTTAGATAGATGTCAGGAAGTATTAATTTACCCCAAGCATATGGTCCCAGGAGCCAGGCATAGCTAAGGTTCTATTTAATACTTGGAACAATGATTGAAAGATATCACTTTACCCAAGGTATGTGGTTCGAGGAGCCAGGCATGACCAATGTTTTGTTTGATACTTAGATAGATGTCAGGAAGTATTAATTTACCCAAAGCATGTGGTCTGAGGAGCCAGACATAGCTAATGTTTTGTTTAATACTTAGAATAATGATTAAAAACTATCAATTTACCCAAGGTATGTGGTCCGAGGAGCCAAGTATGACAAAGATTTTGTTTGATACTTAGATAGATGTCAAGAAGTATTAATTTACCTAAAGCATGTGGTTCGAGGAGCCAGGCATAGCTAAGGTTTTGTTTAATACTTAGAACAATGATTAAAAGATATCAATTTACCCAAGGTATATGGTCTGAGGAGCCAGGCATGACCAAGGTTTTGTTTGATACTTAGATACATGGTAGAACGCATAACACGCAATATAACAAACCCAAATATGGTGAAGAGAGCTTTCATTAATAATAATACATTCTCAAATTATTTACATTCCAGGGGCGTGGTACAGTCATTTCCTCTAGATCTTCTAGATATAATGAACCTATTCTAGCCATTGATGTTATACGATATGACCCTTTCCAGTTGGGTCCCAATTTTTCCCATGCTGGGTTCTTGGCAGTTCCTAAAACTTTTCTTAAGATCAAGTCTCCAAGTGTTAGTAGCCTTAACTTTACGTTAGCATCATACCCTCGCTTGAACTTGTGTTGATAGTAGGCCAATTGGACTATGGCATTTTCTCTTCATTCTTCAATTAAGTTTAAGCTCTTCCCTAATAGCCCATCATTGCTGCTCGGAGTGAAGGAACTCGTTCTCAACATGTGGAACCTAGTCTCCAGAGGAATGACATCCTCGGCCTCATAAATCATTGAAAAGGGCGTCTCCTTAGTGGACCTACGAGGTATAGTCCGGTATGTCCAAAGGACGTGTGGCAACTTTTCCACAAATTTTCCCTTTGCATGTCCAATCTCTTTTTAAGTCCACTCACTATGACCTTATTGACAGCTTCAGCCTGTCCATTCCCCTATAGACATGCCAGGGTGGAATATCTATTTGTTATACCTAGGTCATAGCAATACCTGTTAAACGCTTTGCTGTCAAACTGAAGTCCATTGTCCGAGATGAGTGTATGAGGGATTCCAAACCGTGTGACAATATTTTTCCAAACAAATCTTCTGGCATCCACATCCTTGATATTCGCCAGTGGTTTAGCTTCAACCCATTTGGTGAAGAAATCCATGCCGACCAACAAATACCTCTTATTCCTTGCTGCCTTAGGGAAAGACCTTACGATATCCAAGCCCCATTGAGCGAAAGGCCAAGGACTAGATAAAGGATTAAGGACCCTTCCAGGTTGGTGAATGTTTGGGGCAAATCTCTAGAATTGATTGCACTTCTTAACATACTCTTGTGCTTCTCCCTGCATGTTTGGCCACTAATATCCTTGAGTGATGGCCTTGTGAGACAAAGATTTGCCGCCTGTGTGGCTTCCACAAATCTTTTCGTGTAACTCTTCCAAGAGTAGCTCAACTGCTTCAGGGTGTATGCATAGCAGATACGAGCCAGAAAAGGATCTCTTATACAACTTTTGGTCCTCGGACAGCCAAAACCGAGAAGCCTTCTTCTGTACCTTGTCAGCCTCAGACTTATTCTTGGGCAAGACATCTTCCTTAAGGAATAGCTCAATAGAGTCCATCCAGCTAGAACCGACCCTTATTTGATGAACATGAACCACATTTCCTTTTACCTCATTAGGTTTACATAAGTCCTCCACATGGATCACTCTAGGTAAACTTTGTGCCGAGGAGGTTGCCAATATGGTAAGAGAGTCCACATGTGTATTTCTATTTCTAGGGACTTGTGATAAATTAAAAGACTTAAATCCAGACTGTAAATGTCTAACCTGGCTCAAATATTCCTGCATTCTAGGATCTCTGACTTCCAATTCTCCCTAGACTTGGCCTACCACCAGCCTTGAATCAGAGAATACCTCTATTGCCTTTCCACCCATTTTCTAAACCATGGTCATCCCTACCAAAAGAGTTTCATATTCAGCTTCATTGTTTATGGCCAAGAAGCCCAATCTCAAGGATTTCTCAATTGTAATCCTCTCTGGGGATACCAGAACTAGCCCTACTCCAGATCCTCTATGATTCGCTACACCATCAACGTAAATCTTCCAAGACAAAGGTTCTTGTACGGAGATTACACCAACCGATTTTCCATCCATGTTTTGCTCCTCTACCCTCTCTTCTAATGGGATTTCAACAAACTCAGCCACCTGGTCGGCAAGGATTTAACCATTGACAAAGGTGTGAGGCATGTGCTTGATGTCAAAAGCCCCTAGAATCGTACCCCATTTTGCAATTCTTCCTATGTAATCAGCACTCCGAAGTAGGGATCTAAGTGGGAGCTGGGTCAGGACAACAATCGTGTGTGATTGGAAATAATAGGGGAGTTGATGTGTAGCATGCACCACTGCTAGAATGGCCTTCTACAGTGGTAAGTAACAGACCTCGGCCTCATGTAATGACTTGCTCAAATAATAAACTAGCCTTTGTAGACCACTATCAACCCGTATCAGCACTAAACTCACCGCGTGGGAGGCCACTGCAATGTAGGCAAATAAAACTTCATCCACCTCGGGTCTGGACATGATGGTTGGTCGAGAAAGATACTCTTTCAGTTACTGCAAAGCCAAGACACACTCATCGGTCCATTCATATCCCTTCCACTTGTTCAACAACTGAAAGAAAGACCTACACCTGTTTGCTAATTGAGAGATGAATCAGTTTAGAGCAGCGGTCATCCCTGTTAGCTTCTGGACCTCTTTGGGATTCCAAGGTGGCTGTATATTATTGATTGCCTTAATCTGGTCAGGGTTAACTTCAATTCTGCAGAGTGTGACCATGTAGCTTAAGAACTTCCCTGATCCGACACCAAAAGAACACTTGGAAGCATTAAGTCGCAGCTTGTGTCTCCTTAAGATCTCAAAGATATTCCCGAGATCATTAACGTGCTCAGATTCCAACTTGCTCTTGACCACCATGTCATCTATATAGACCTCAATATATTTCATTAACTGCGACTCAAACATCTTGGTCATCATCCTCTAGTAGGTAGCCTCTGTATTCTTCAAATCAAAGGGCATCACCTTGTAATGGTAATTCTCGATAAGAGTAACAAAGGTTGTTCTCTCTTGATCGTCAAAAGTCA
Source organism: Quercus gilva (assembly GCA_023621385.1). Classification (NCBI taxonomy): domain Eukaryota; kingdom Viridiplantae; phylum Streptophyta; class Magnoliopsida; order Fagales; family Fagaceae; genus Quercus; species Quercus gilva. Next base: position 56,092,383 of record CM042477.1, on the reverse strand, counting down.
AAGGTATCTGGTGGTAGCCTTGAAAAGCGTCCAAAAAGCTCATCCGAGGATAACCTATGGTGGCATCCACTAGCTAGTCTATCCGAGGCATGGGGAAAGGGTCTTTTGGGCAGGCCTTGTTCAGATCTATGAAGTCCACACATACCCGCCACTTTCCATTTTTCTTCTTCACAACCAAAGTAGTGGCCAACCATTCAGTGTAGAAAACTTCTTTAATAGCCCCAGCTTGCTTAAGCTTCATCACCTCGTCTTTGACAGTGTCAGAATGATCATTGGATGAGCGCCGATGTGGTTGCTTTTTGGGGATAACAGATGGATTGACGTTTAAATGATGGCAGATGAAACTCGGATCCACCCCCGGAGCTTCATAGGCATTCCAAGCGAACACATCAACGTTCCTCTTGAGAAACTCTACCAGCTCTTCCTTCTCCCGAGGCGGTAGTTGAGCCCCAACCTGAAAAAACTTCTCTGGGTCATCACTTACAACAAATTTCTCTAAATCCTCACATTTCACATCCTTGGCCGGACCATCTGTAGGTAATACCAGAGATTTTGACTGCTATAAGTCACCCTCAGCAGAGGCCGAGGACTCAGTTACAGGCTTATGCAGGATTGTAGACACGAGGCACTGCCTAGCCATGGACTGACTCCGTACTAGCTCCTAAATCCGTTCCCCTAACGGATACTTCACTTTCGGATGCAGAGTTGAAGAAACAGCCCCTAGGGCATGAAGCCAGGGTCTGGCCATAATGGCCGTGTAGAGAGAGTATGCGTCTACTAATGAAATCCATTTCAACCACCTCTAAGCCTACCTGCATAGGCAACCTAATCTAGCCCTTTAGGATGAAAACTTTCCCATCAAAACTCACTAGAGGTGAATCATAGGCTGTTAGATCTTTAGGCTTTAAGTTCAGCCATTTGTACAAGTTAGGGTACATAATCTCTGCACCACTGCCCTGGTTTACCATTACCTTTTTCACATCATACTCTCCTATTATGAGGGTTACCACAAAAGCATCATCATGTGGCTGGATAGGTCCAATCTTGTCTTCATCCAAAAAACTCAGCGTCGGTTGGATCTCCACTTTAGCCCTCTTCGGCTCAGAATTAGAGTCCTCGGCTGGTAGTCGAGCTACAGACATCACCTTGGAAGAATGAGAGCCAATTCTCCTAAGTGCAGCGAAAATGACATTGATTGTGCCCAATGGGGGCCTTGAAGAAGCACTCCCTTGAGCCCCTGACCTCGCTTGACCTCCTTGCCCGTTGGGCCGATACAAAAACTGCTACAACCTTCCTTTTCTAACCAGTTGGTCCAGATGGTTCCACAGAGTTCTGCAGTCCTTAGTAGTATGCCCTCACTCTTGGTGGTATTGGCAATGAAGGCTCTGATTGCGCTTCAAGGGGTCTCCACTCATCTTGTTCGGCCATTTGAAGTATAATTCGTTCTTGATCTTCTCCAAAACTTAATGCACCGGTTCTCGGAATATAGTGTTTACCACTTGAGGAGTTGTAGGTCTGGATTGCCCAGCAAAATACTTCCGGGGTCTGTTATTATTGTAGCGGTTCGACTTGAAATTCCTCATCTCTTGAAGGATAACCTTACCCTTCCCCTTACCTTGCTGTTGGTTCTCCTCAACCCTTTTTACAGTAGCTAATGGACACCCTTAGTGGGATCCTATACAGAGCTCTAAAGCTCTCTATTCCCTCCTCAGAGTCTACTAGGTTTTTGAATCTACCCATTTCTAGAAAGGTTTGGTGGAACTAAGAAGATTAAGAAAGGGAAATGGAGCCGAGGAGAAAAGAAGTACAGAGAAAAGAAAAATATATGAAAAAACAGAGTGTAAAAGTTTATAAAGACTTACAAGAAGGAGAAAAGTATCCTCGGACAGGCTTTTAAGATTTATAAGGGCACGAGTGAGTGGGGAGAAATTGGTAGGTTTAGTGTATGTATGCTAGAGCAAAGAGAATGCTAAAGTAAGATGAAAGATTGATTTGAGTGATATTTATATCAAAGAGAAAGTTGGGAGCAGAAAAATTCCCGCTCGGTTCCCAGCAAAATCCTCAGCCATTGGATTCGCATCACGCTGTAGAACGTGGGGGACAAGGAGTCGTAAAAATTCAATGAAGATACGTCTCGAATGCTGAAGCACTAGGAGTGTGCCTTGGGCAGTTAAAAAGGCGTCTTTGCAGGCAGATGTGGGATGCGATGGGCTTAGAGCAACTACAATGATATTGAAATTCTCCTTTCTTCCCGAGGAGCCAGAAAGAAGAATCCCAAGGGGCTATTGTAGGGGCATTAGGCCCAAGAGCTCATTATCTATGTATATATTGGGTTAAGGCCCAAGCCGAGGATTAGAGGTCGTTCGATGAGGAATAAACATTATCAAGGGAGTCCGTGTTAGTAGATGAAGAAGTTAGTTTTGGTCATAATAGCACAAGAAGGTAGGTCGAGGACAAATATCTCCTTGGCTAACCAGAGTCGAGGTCCGAATAGGTGGTTTGCCATCCAGGGGAACGTTCCAGGGAGTTCTATTGGTATGAATAAGCATTATAGAAATATCGGACAAGGGGGAGTCCTAAAATATCTAAGAAGAAAGTTGCTACCACCACATTAAATGCTCTGTAGCTAACTCTTTGGCCGCATTAATGTGGAGGTGATACCTAAACAGTGGCTTTCAACCTTACAGCTACTATATAAAGACTTTAGGGAGGTGTTGATGGGACAAGTATCAATACCAACAATCTGGCCTGCACGTGGAAGGTAGAAATAAAAGGGGAAGGGAGTATAAAAGAAGAAGGAAGTAATGGGAGAAAGGGATCGGGAAATTAAGAGAAAAAGACTGTAGCGATCACAAATTGCATTTGTAACCAATCTTGAGAGAAGTATATAAAAATTGATTTCCTCGGACTGTGCCGATGACGATTTTTCTTTAGTACAAGCTTGTCTATTTTCATTCTTATGTGAGCTGAACTCATTTAAGTGATTGTCTGATTCATTAAGGCTCAGTTTTTCCAACCCACTCTCTACAAATTCATTGTTTTGGGCTTTTTGAGCCTAAGTCTATCAACCTTTGGGCTAGAAACTTAAATCTGGTCCTTACAAATAATATGTTCTATTATTAAAAAATTAATATAAAAAAGTACGTTCCATCTAGTAGGTGGAAAAAGAGAACTTAATGGATTACTGAATGAGAATAAGTTAGGTCCGGAGCTGGTGTAAAAGACAGATCCATGGCTGGTGTAAAAGGTGTCTTTTACACAAGCTCTGGACCTAACTTATTCTCTTAGTGAAGTAAATTACAAGATGAATAAATAGGTTAAGTAAATAAGAAATAATGGGTGTAAAATTTGAGTTTAATAGGGTTATAATTGCAAATAAAAAAAATCAACGAGTACAAATGTTGTGGTTAAAATTTGACTATATAATTAATGGGGGAATAAATAAATTACGTATATTGTTGATTTTAATTAAAGTACCCCAACATAATTTTTGATACTCATAACATAGGTCATAAATAATAAGTGTGGGGCCCTATCGTATTAACCACATTGGCCCACTACATGCGGCCCAAGGCCCGCGCCGAGGATAACGTAACGACCGAGGATAATAAGGAAAGAGCCCAGGTTGTCCAAAGGCCTCGCCGAGGATGATAGGCCCCTCGGCAAACCAACCTAGATAAAAGGAAAATATCATTTGTTCAATAAATGAACGTTACCAACATTCTGGCCGCCTTAACGGTGAGGTGACCTGAAAACCCTAAAGCATCAGTCACTTCAACTATTATAAAGTCTGCAAGGGCGGCTGGGAAATAACATAAAGCCTGTAAATACAGATGATGGGACAGTCCCCTGTACATAGAAGCTCCGATAATTGACAAGTGGATGGTGAGGATTAACTAAAGTAATAATATATATATAACAAAGAGGATTCCCAACGAGAAGGAGGGGGGGGGGGCGCTGGAAGAAAAAAGGAACAAGGCATATATATCAACTATAAGAAAAATAGATCCTCGGACGAAGCCGATGATGGATTTGCTTCATAAACACTTAACCAAAATTATCAGGATCCTCACAAATACTTATCCAAAGCCATTTTAAAGGCCCATTACCAATACCTAACCGAAGGGATGGTCCTAATCCCCATAGAAAACACCCAGTAAGGTCACTTTGTTATCATTGTGTTGATTTTGCATCATTCGTTGTCTGTACTGTTAATGCCTAGCCCGTTTACCCGCATCTCTACAAGTTTTATTGTTAAGGGTCCATTACAAATTATGCCCTTACAATTGGCGCCCACTGTGGGGCGGATTTGTGTATTGGCAGCGCGACGGCTAGTGTAAAAAAAAAAAAAAAAAAAAAAAATCAAGCAAGGGCAAATACAGAACTATACAGTTTACAGCAGCCACATTCATCCAGAAGTCTACAACCACAAGAAATAAGAGTATACGAAAAAGAAAAGAGACAACACATAAAGCAAGTTTACTTCTTTATTAATATATAAAGAAAAATTACATCTCTTACAAGTGATGCCCAGGGGGCTTGTTCTAAAGCTAACTACAAAGGCAGACGCTTGAGAAAGCTGGCAGAGGAACAAAAGGTAGAAAGCAAAGCTGGCTGAAGAACAAAAGATAGAAAAGAAGTGAAGGAAGAGAGGAGAAAAGAAGAGAAAGAAAGCTGGCAGAGGAACAAAAGATAGAAAAGAAGGCTCGATGAGAAGCAAGAGAAGAGGAAAAGAAAAGAGGAAGGCTCGTTGAGGAGCAAAAGAAGAAGAGAAAAAAGAGAAAAGAGGGAAGAAGAGCTACAGAGGAGGTGGAAGAGGCCGGGGCACACGACGGTTCCATTTCTGGATTCCGCCTGGGTTCCCTCCCACCCCCACTGCCGCCGGCTTGGAGGGTCAAGGACCCATACCCAAGAGAAGGTGATTACGTTCTTCCTGGATCCTCCTCTAGACGGCGAGGAGGCTTCCTCCTCTGGTTAGGTTGAAAAGAAGGAGAATCTTTGGATCTCCCCTACTCCAACCCCGATGTGACGTCCAGGGTCGGAGTGTCATCCTCGGCTCCTGATAGGGGCTGTGCATCCCCGAGGTCGCCCTCTCCAAGGGCCAACTCATTCGAAAGGGCTCAAGCAGCAATGTTTGGTAGAACCTTTTTGGGTAATATTGTTGGGAGAAGTATAAGATGGATGTTTGTCAAGTGTGAAGGAGAAGGTTGCCTTAGAAACGCCTTATATAGAAGGTGGAATATTGATGAGGGCCAATCCGCAATAAATCCCAGGGAGAGATTTCCGGAGGCAATAATTCCGCCCCAAGTTCCAAGGGACCTATCAACTGTTAGATCCTTGTAGATCCATGGCTGGCATTAATGAGGAGACGCCTCATTAAATGAGAAGGCACCGAAGCGCCAGAACATGTTACTCGGACAGCCCAGGAGAAGCCTCGTAATCAGAAGGGTCCCATCAAACGAAGAGGCAAAACACGGCAAGGTCTTATCCTCCACCAACTCCAGCCCGCATTTATTATTATTATTCTGCTTGAAAAGTGTAATTATTTAATGCTTATTGTAAATTATAGCAATGTAGAATTAAACGGCTACAGATAAATAGATAAAATAAATGATAAAATGAGAAAACTAGGTACTGGACAGAACCAAGGTATTACATGGTCCTCGGACCCAAGCCTCATGGGGAAACCAGATACTTCAGATGATAAAATAAGAAAACTAGGTACTGGACAGAACCAAGGCATTACATGGTCCTCGGACCCAAGCCTCATGGGGAAACTAGATACTTCAGATGATAAAATGAGAAAACTAGGTACTGGACAGAACCAAGGCATTGCATGGTCCTCGGACCCAAGCCTCATGAGGAACCAGATACTTCAGATGATAAAATGAGAAAACTAGGTACTGGACAGAACCAAGGCATTGCATGGTCCTCGGACCCAAGCCTCATGGGGAAACCAGATACTTCAGATGATAAAATGAGAAAACTAGGTACTAGACAGAACCAAGGCATTGCATGGTCCTCGGACCCAAGCCTCATGGGGAAACCAGATACTTCAGATGATAAAATGAGAAAACTAGGTACTGGACAGAACCAAGGCATTGCATGGTCCTCGGACCCATGCCTCATGGAGAAACCAGATACTTCAGATGATAAAATGAGAAAACTAGGTACTGAACAGAACCAAGGCATTGCATGGTCCTCGGACCCAAGCCTCATGGGAAACCAGATGCTTCAAAATAAAAACCAAATGTTGGATAAACTTAGGCACTACGTAGTCCGAGGACAAAAGCCACGAGAAACTGAGCGCTTGAGCACAAGCGACTCAAACCTATAATTAAGAAACTCAGACAAGAAAGTACACTCCGGAAAAAGAAAAACTTGTAAAAACAAGGAAAAGACTCCTCAGACGGCCCCTTAGCGCCAAAAGGAGATTACAAGAGCAGTTGAAGTAACGGTAACACTAACAGAAAGGTAAAGCCCAACAGGGCGCGAAAAAACTCCGAGGAAGTCAAAATCCTCCTCCTCGCCCAAGGGGACGTGCAGCAGAATTTTGAGGGGCTATTGTGGGGCCCTATCGTATTAACCACACTGGCCCACTACATGCGGCCCAAGGCCCGCGCCGAGGATAACATAACGACCGAGGATAATAAGGAAAGAGCCCAGGTTGTCCAAAGGCCTCGCCGAGGATGATAGGCCCCTCGGCAAACCAACCTAGATAAAAGGAAAATATCCTTCGTTCAATAAATGAACGTTATCAACATTCTGGCCGCCTTAACGGTGAGGTGACCTGAAAACCCTAAAGCATCAGTCACTTCAACTATTATAAAGTCTGCAAGGGCGGCTGGGAAATAACATAAAGCCTGTAAATACAGATGATGGGACAGTACCCTGTACATAGAAGCTCCGATAATTGACAAGTGGATGGTGAGGATTAACTAAAGTAATAATATATATATAACAAAGAGGATTCCCAACGAGAAGGAGGGGGGGGGGGGCTGGAAGAAAAAAGGAACAAGGCATATATATCAACTATAAGAAAAATAGATCCTCGGACGAAGCCGAGGATGGATTTGCTTCATAAACACTTAACCAAAATTATCAGGATCCTCACAAATACTTATCCAAAGCCATTTTAAAGGCCCATTACCAATACCTAACCGAAGGGATGGTCCTGATCCCCATAGAAAACACCCAGTAAGGTCACTTTGTTATCATTGTGTTGATTTTGCATCATCCGTTGTCTGTACTGTTAATGCCTAGCCCGTTTACCCGCATCTCTACAAGTTTTATTGTTAAGGGTCCATTACAAATTATGCCCTTACAATAAGTAATTAATTAGTGTTATACAAATAATGGAATTAGGAATCTCTGAGTTTTTAAAGATAATTTCACACAAAGTTCTTATAATCGTATTTATCCATTATAAAATGATTGAATTAAATTTGATCACATTATCAAATTTTTAATTATATACCAAAACAATATGTGTCAAAATAATTCATGATATTATTGTTGCTTTCCAAGTTTAATAAAAGTATTCAGTCTTCCTATCAAAAAAAATAAAAAATAAATAAATAATAATTCATGATATTAACCCAATTTCAACCTAATAAATCAACATCAACTCTATTAAGGGTGACAATGTTTGCCATGTCCCATGAATATGACATGAATTTTTTCAAGTTAATATTTAGTGTAATGGGTCAATCTTATGTTGACGTGCTTTACTTGCATTCAACTTGAAATAACTCAATTCGCTATATAGATCTACGCTTCGCCGCCCTTCGTCATCCGTCATTTTTGGCTTCGATGGAATCTGACTGCCACATACGAAAGAGCCAACTATCAAGATTGTGATCGTTCACGACTGATGGTGATTCCTGATGTTCCTCACTTGACGTGGTTGGGTCAAGTTTCAGTTTGAGCCCCAAGCTGACTTGACCCAGCCTCAAGCCTAATGATAATTTTTGCAGGGTTGAGGGCGTGCCTCATTTTCAACTATATTTTGATTCTAAATAGTAAAGAGAATTTAGAAAAAGGAAATACAAGTGCGAAAAAGTTAAAAAGGTTCCTGATGAGTGGCAAAGTTTAAGCCGCATGCTTCTTCATGTGATATCATGATTAAAGCAAATTCCCAAAGTCAGACCTTCCGATATTTCAGTTAAATGAATTTGCATACATATTTTATTTTATTTTAAATATTAAGGGAAGATAAAAAAAAAAAAAAAAATTTCCCGCATCATTGCCCAAAACCAATGTAGTCAGCAGTAGGAAACCTGTAAAATTTTACTCCCATGACTCTCGAGATTACGCTTCTGTCATTAAGTTGTTTTCTTTGTTAAGTGCTTTTGTAAGTCAGCAACAGCGTGCTTGCGCACCTATTTCATGTATGCAAGAAACTAGTTTGAAATATATGCGAGGAACCAATGTGGTTTAACTGTGAGAAACATGTATCAATGACCAGTGGAAGTACTATTGCTTGAATCATGCGACTGTTCCACAAGTATCAACTATAATGCACTTAGGACGGAGAGAGAGAGATAAGGGGGAGGGGTTATGATGCACTTATATTGCTATATACACTTTAATTGCTACAGGCTGGCAGCAATGACTGAGGATGATTCTTCTTGTTTTAGGCTGTCTGCAACATGAGCAACCACTCCAGCACCAGCATTGTGTAGCCACTCATTTTTCACCTAAATCCAGGGCAACTATCAGATAAAAAAAAAAAAAAAAACTAAAAACTGAGGAGCAATCATTGCCAAATGAAAAAGTTGGGTGGGGTGGAGTCAGTACATGAATGTTGTTATGGGCGAAGAAGGGCCAGAATGCAGAATGAAAGCTGACATCGACCTTTTTCCATCCTAATTGCTGTAATCCGCGTATCATTTCCTCTGTTTAACAAACTAAAACTATCATTATTCATTGTCATGTAACACAGTAAGAATCTCTTTAAATAATTGTCACATTATCAGTTTCTATGCCCAATTGATGTTACCTTCCACAATTTCATGATATTCGACTGTGTTTTGCATGCTGGGTGCGTTTTGTGCTGCTTCCTTTGCTTTGGCTGCTTCCGGAGGAAATTGGGGGCCATCGGAGGGAACTGGGGGACAATACTCAACATCTACAACATGCTTGTAACCATCCAAAGATCTTCGAGGGGGATTCTAATTAAGTTGAAAAAACATCAGGATGATGCATGAATGTAAGGGCAGACTCTCGACTTAAAGTATATATTTCAACAATTTCCATCCCCAAATAATTCAGAAATTAGCTTGAGAACATTCTTGCAATTAACATTTTTAAGTTGCTTGTTACCAACAAATACTATAAAACCTTACCATATTAGCAAGAAAAAAATTGATATGATATTATTAGCCCTATAAAAAGATCAAGAATTGTAGGATCAAAAGAATATTAGCATCTGGAAAAGATGCTATTTTTTAATTAAAAAAAACAAAGATCTTTGCATATATTTGCACCACAAATCTCAAAATGCAACTCACAACAATCAAACAAGATTCCAAAGAACAATGAATTATTTGCCTATGGACAAGTGCTTTGCCAATTGCCACTGTTGCCTGAGACATATTTTTGTTCTGTATGTCTAACAGCTGGATTTGGTTCAAGTGATTACAAGCTGCATTTCTTAAGCCGAGCCAAGTTTTGCAAACTCCATTAATGTAGTTCAAACTAGCTTATATATTTCAAAATCAGGAAATTGCTACTATAACGCTGCTACAACAAAAATTGCTTGAATGGGTTGCTAAAGTGAAGTTTCTAATATGATACAATCTCTTTAAATTTGCATTCTACTTCTTACCATCAAGACATCAACTCCATTAATTATATATCTGGTTGTTCATATGCATTTCTTACCATAAAAGCATTGTTCAAATGGTTTTTAATTTCTCATACCGTGTTTCCATCTGTCGAAATCCTATTAGAATCAGCCAAAACATTTTTATAATTCAGGTGTTCCTCTAATAGCAAACTGATTGACAATTGCTCAAGGAATAAAATTATTTAGGGGAAAGAAAGAGAGATCATAATGAGCCAATAATTGATGAGAGAATAATATATAAAACACTATGAAAGTAATAAAAAGGACACACACACACACACACACACATATATATCCTTTTTAATTTCTCTATCTCAGTCCTTAATAGAATGCTCAGTCTTGAATAATAGATCAATCAACACTTAAAACATCAGCACATGATGTAGTTCAAGAAGAAAAATTACAAACTCACCTTAGAAAGTTCTGACTCCCTCCTTATAGAAGATGTGCGCCAACCAACCATATCTATGTGATGTTAAAGATATAATGATGATAGAAGAAATAAGAAGAAAGTTTACACAGCCAGCTCATTTAGCTAAGAAAGGAATAATAATGCAGTGGGATACGATCATAAGATACATTAGCATATAGGATGCGACTCCTAAAAGTGCCAAGGGCTGATCTGTAAATCGAAACAGATTAGAACCATTAGATTACTGGAAGAGAAGTAAATATCTTTAGCATCTATAAATTCCTTTTACAACTTACATAAATTTTCCATCTTCACAATCAGAGGCCATTCTTAATAGAAGAGGTGGTTTCTCGGGTTTACCATCAGTGAGGAACAGCTGACTACCAGTTTGGCCAACAATTATAGGAGCTAGTGGAAGAGCCAGTTTCTCTAATATTGGAAGCCCAAAGAGGAATGGGAGCTGAAGAAGAACAGAAAAAGATTACTTAAAAAAACAAAACAAGAAAGGGAAATGAACTGTGTGGTTTCAGGAGACACAAGTCCTGATACTAGTACTAGCAATCATTAACTCTTTAGTAATTAATTTGTTGTTTCTATGAAATTCTAGAATCATCAACATAAGGGATAACAGGATCTCATATGACCATTAAGCACTTAAATTTTAAAAAGAAAGAACAGCCGTTTCTAACTTTTTGGTTTCTTGCTAATGAATCCAGTAGACTACCAGTCCAAAGGGAGTCTTTATTAGTAATATATGAATTCTTTAACAGTTTAAAATTATTATTATCATTATCATTTTCATATTAAACTCACATTATGTTACCTCATCATAATGATATGTTTCCTCCTTATTCTTATCAATAGACTTATGTATTTTATTTTATATATATATATGTGTGTGTATTTCAATTTTAGCTTTAAACTAACAGCATTATAAGTGTTATTTTTTTTAGGAGCATTATAAGTGTTATTGATCATAGCATTTGCCAATAAGTCATAACTCAAATGAAAACTCCTTCCCCCATGAGAAAGGAGTGGACCATAAGGTCATGGATTCAAGACCTAGAGTGAGTGTGGAACTCACCAAGTCCTCAAAAAAAGATACTGCATTGGGATTAAAATTAAGAGAATAAATTCGGTCCGGATGTGGGGTAAAAAGCCACTTTTACCCCCTCCAATAATAATGTGCCACGTTATATTTTTGCAACGCTCACCAACAAGGCAACAACCATCTGCTTCAGCTCTCTTGCTAATCAGACCAGCCCCATAGCCGATCTTCTCAAGCTCCCTCATCTCCAGTTGCCAGCCAAGCTCCACGACTCCTGCCACCCGCAACCACTGTTAGTAGCTTAGAAACTTGCTTCTCTCTCTCACTAGCTCTGTTTCTCTCTGATTCCCATTAGCCACTTCAACAACCAAATGGCACCATAACACCAACCCATATAAGCTCACTTCAACAACCACTCCCCGAGTTGCAAACCCAGATTAAAACCCAACTCAAAAATCAAAGATTTTTTTAAAATCTTACTGCTGGAGTAGCTTTTTTCAGATTTGGTTTTGTGGGTTTCGTTCTTTCCAACCTTTTTTATGTAATTGGTGGTGAAATTCCACCACGGAAAGATTGATGGCTTCTGTTCTTATGGATTGAGAGGTTGATATTGTCTTAGGCAGCATCCACCTTGGGATTGGAGGGTTTGTCGGTGGCACCCCCGAAGGCTCCTCTGTGGTCCACTTCCTCCACCGCTAATTGTCCTCCACCTCCGATGGCTGTAACTGGAGATTCTTAGCAGCATCTCTATTTAGGGAAGAAGTGTGGATTTGGTTTTCTGTATTGAAGAGGATTTGATTTAGTGTGGAAGTGCTTAGTCTTTTATTTGCAAAAATATGATGTGTCACATCATTATTGGAGGGTGTAATAGTGGCCTTTTATGCCACATCCGGACCGAATTTATTCTCTAAAATTAATAATGAAAAAAAAGGGGTCAAGCAAACAAGCATATAAACAACTCAAGCATTTTGACTTTATGGAACTCTTGAATATCAGGGAACAAAATCTAAAGCTTCTATAATTGAAACATTTTTATCCTTCTACAAGTTTATACTCCTATACTTTTCTAGTATTAACCAGACAACTGAGATATAATTTTAAAAAATAACTAAAATTTTAACAATTCAGCTCACAGAAATGAAACTTAACTTTTTCTTCTCCATTCACACACTTACACACAAAACCCAGTAGTGCAATAAAATGAGCATATACAAGTAAGAATAATGTAAAATTTGAACACAACATGAAAAACAGAAGGTGGAATAGAAAAGCTCAGATTGGCATCAATAGAGGGTGATTATGATAACTGTGATAAAATGAACGCAATAAGCTATACCCTCAAAGACAAACCTGCTTTCTTCCTCTCACCCCAAGATGTGGAGTTGCCAAGGTAATAAAATTGATTGGCTCCAATCCAGCAATCATACCTCGTCTTGAAGAGCATTCTGCTTGTGAAATTTCCACATTAGAACTGCTGGGATCATCAGGTTTACCACTACTTGAGCCATGTGGTGTATAAAGAACAGAAATAGCATATCTTGCAAACAAACCACCAAGAGAATGGGCCAAAAATGAGATCCTTTTCAGGCTCTCTGTCTTTTGCACAACTTGCATAACCTATTTATAACAACTAAATTAAGTCATTTCCAAACAAAGCCATAGGCTATATTAAACACAAATGGATCTAGAATTTTTAAAGAAGTTTTTGCAAAGATTTGAAGGCTCACTTCATCTGCTAATCGCTTTCCAGCTCCATCAATCCCAGAAAAGGTTTTGGTAAAGGTGTTAGATGAACTCGCTGCACACATTAAAAACAAAGCTAACACTAGGCTTTTGAAGGGAAAATCTTATGTAAAAGTCCTAACATCTTAGTGTGAGTTTTCATGTCACAATGCAAACACGTTTGTGCCATTGTTCATGAAGAACAAAGTTTAAGAATATGAAAAGTTTCAAACCAAGACCAACTCTGACCTGGTTCTTTCCAGTCATTTGTTCCTATTAACACCCTAAAAATACAATTACTTCCTTTGAGAGGTGTGATTATCATTCTTCTTTTTTGGCATCCAACTTCTCTAAGTCAGTTGCTCCTATCTTATCACATGCTGAGGATAGTCCAAGCTTTGCTCAATTGTTCTAAATTTAGGTTATATATGTCACATGTCATATAATGGTTGAACCTTTTAGTTCGACTCAATTCAATTAATGAAAAGAAGCTCTCCCAAAAAAGGGATTTATGAATTGAGTTGAGTTACATTAAAAACAGGAAAGAGAGATCGAGTGAACATACCATAAATTAAGAAGTTTCTTCCAAGACGCTTCTTTAACTCTGCTTCTACATATAACCAGTCACTTGGGCTGCACTACTCAGAAAATCAGTCAACTTGATACACTTTAGAGATAAAAGCCCAAAAGAAACATAACTGTGAAGTAATTGGCAGGAAAACATAACTATGAAAGACCCTACCCTGATACTCATTTGATCTATCAGCTGAGTGTGAGAATCATTTCTTAATAGAAATAGTTTAAATAAGAAAATCAAAGAAGCAATAGCTTATAAGAACATCCAACAGTGCACAAGAGAAGAAAAAGTATGGAAATTTTGAAACTTGTATCAAGTTGTACAGAAACTCACCATCCACTTTCAAAGGACCTTTTTACTTCTTACAAATACAATTTACATCTTTCATTGAAATTGCTTCCAATTAACATCTAATCAAGCTACCAAATTCTACCTAACTGGACTAACAATGTATCAACAGATCAAAATATGCATATTCTTAAGTTTAACGAGGCAGAACACATGTAACAAGATTAATAGCAATAGTACTTTTTTAGATGAGAATGGATTAAGCCAGCAAAAGTAATTGGAGCACCAGCAAGTACAGAGGCTTCCAAAGTAGGAAAGGCATCTAAAATAATTATAATGAAATCTGACCTATGCCACTAGTCCTACGATCATACTTTATCTAAGCAATGAATCAGACACAAGCATTGAGTCAAAAGTGTGCTACTCAGGCAAACACTTAAATAAACCCACTTTGTAAAAAACCCACCCCATCCCCCCCTCTTTCTTTTTTTCTGCTCGTATGTCTTTGCTAACGGGAATCATTGATGCAACATTCAATTCATTCCTTTAAAATTATTTTTGGGGGCTTCCCATGCATACTATAAACATTGCAAGTAAAAATCACAACAAAGTAGTTAATGGAGGAAAAGGGATTCAGATTCTTGAACTTATAGAAACTAAAATATCAAACTAGCAGTGAGAAAATCAACCAAAAAAAAAAGGAATATGATGAAGGAAATCTAGAGGAGGAAAATTTTAATGCATGCTAGTGTGCATAATTTAGAATGAAGTTTAAAAATATGGACCTCTTTCTTCAACTGAACAACAACCATTACCAAATACAAATTGCGCATGTTATCCATTTATTACATTCTTTCTATCCTTTAGCTCTCACTTCCTCAATCTCTACCCTAGGTGTGTGCTATTTTCAGCATAGTCTTTGTCCAACATATACCTAGCCATGATGCCATGAACTAGGACAAGAAGATGATCGGGTTCATTTTTCCCATTTGCAATGTGCTTGGTTGATGCAACATTTCCCCGCTGGGTGGTGGTACCCATAGCTTGAGCTTTAAGGCCTTGATGTCTCCAACTATTACCTGTGCCTGCACGAGTTTATCTAGCATCCTCAACCAAAATGAAAATTTGAGCACACTCACTCAAGGTATGATGATATAACAGATACAAGAGTTGACTCGGTATTAATAATCAAGATTGAAAAAAGCATCCATTACATTTACAGAAGGAATAAATGCCAAAATGTTGATCAGATTCTTCTCTCGGCACCAAATTATAGTACCAACTCATTATAATTCTATAGCATTGACACAAATTTTGAGAATTGTATGGTACACACTTTTTTATTTATTTTTGGTTATGTACCATAACTACCTAATCTTAACCATCAACATAAGATATTACATTATTTAATATATATTTTTGCTCCTAGTTATTAATGTCAGCTATAAGCTAATGTTTTTGAATCTGGAATATGAAAGTTCATATGTTGCTAGATTAATTAACTTAAAAAAAAAAAAAAATTTCAAAACACTTTAATTACAAACAAATTGAAGACATGCCATTCATATTATAAAAATTCAGATACATACAAAAAAGGAACAAAATTCAAAAACCCACTTGCAGAAATACGAAATAGAAACAAAGAAATGAATGAATGAAAAAAAAAAAAAAAAAAGTAGTTACCAGAAGAGAAGCTCAATCCATGACCATGATTGAAGGACGAAGAAGAAGAAGAAGAAGAAGAGGATGAGGAAGATGAGGAGGAATAGGATGAGGAAGAAGAGGTCGTTGAGGATGGGGTGTAGTAGTTACTACGGTTACAACTACTAAATCTTGGAGAATAAGCACAGCGCGCGTGAATCAGAGGCGCCGAAGCCATTTTGCTAGCGTAACTACACTTGCTATATATAGAAAGCTGAAAAAGGGGGGCAACGGGAAAAACACCAAAAGAAAAAGAAAAAAAAGGGGAACCCAATTTCCTTGGGAATCCTAATTCCTCGATTGAATCAAGGTGAAGTCAGCATCGATGCGATAACGATCCACAAAGACGGAAAAGGCCCATGCCGTGCCCGTGCGGGTAAGGTAATTTTTTTGTTGGGCAAAAGGTCAGGTAAGCTAGGTAAGTAAGATTTGGACTTGGACCCTATTTGCGTTCACGCTATGGCCTAAGGCTATGGGTGGGTTCAGTGTTCAGACAAATTTGTCCATGTTTTTTAAGAGGTGGATGGCAAAAGAGCAAAATCTGTGATTGGGGGAACTAGGAGACAAAAAGGAAAATGTTTTTCCAGGAAATTTCTTCTCCAACCCCGTTTACTTCAAATCACATATACAAACAGAAATGTTGCTTTTTCAAAATAATACACTCAGAATGATATTATGAGACACGTAATTAACTCTTTGATTATAAAAAAAAAAAAAGAAAAAAAAAGGAGATTCTTTGTCATGTTATAGTAATTCAGAACATTCATATTGACTGCTGCAAAATTTTTTATCTATTTTAATATAAAAATATATGTTTTACAGTATATTTTATTAAAATAAATTTTTTTTAATTTTTAAATTGTTTTTCTTTATTTACACGCAATAACTATTATTTATTTATTTATTTATTTATTTTATCTTTAGAATATGTAGAAAAATAATTACAAAATTAAATATAAAATAAATAGTGCCAGAATAAATTTATACAATTATATAATTTTACACAACTATGCATGTTGATGAATTTAAACTTAATTAATTAAAACATGATACATTTTCTATTATAAAAATATTAATGGGAGTGATGTTAGAATGAATAACTTTATGTAGGCAAAAACTATTGAAAGTTAAAAGTCTGTTGTATCCGTTGGGTCACCAACCAATGGGTTTTGGTTGTTGGGTAATGACGGACGAGGTGTTTTGGTAATTTATTAACAATACGGTGTCCAATGACTTTTCATAACAAAAAATGAGGATTTCATGCGGACTCGCAAAGTATGTGTAGCTGCCACTGTAGTCGTGATGTCCTCGTTATACGGTCGTTATCTTGTGTGCACCTCGTTTATGTTTACAAGCACAAATAAAGAATGAGTGGGGCGTATTTCTTGTTAACGTGATGTTAATCTAAGTTAAGCATTTGTTTGCCTACATTTAGCATTGAGAATTATATAAAGCATGAGTGGGGTGCATCTCCTGTCGATGTGGGACGTAGTCCAAACTAAACGATTGCTTGTCTACACTCGGTACTGAGAATTAAAAATCTTGTGGACTTGACTCCCCAAAGAAGACAATAAGCCTGCGGGGGTTGGAACAAAAATCCTCATCCACAGTTAATAATTTACTTTTATTATAATTTGGAGTTATTGTATTTTTCAAAGACAAAGTTTAGGTACAAAATTAATTGTAGCATAAAATTATAACATTCTTCAATATCTTTTTATTAGAGCTGAATTTTAACAAATTCATCATTGGATTACATTTTCTTTTTATATTCTCCATACTTGCAAAATTTCTAGAAAATTAAAAATCAATAGCTATGTTATCAATAAATTATTTAAATTGTAAGTTTTTGTAGTTTAAAATTATGTATAAAATATAAGTTTATAGTTCATAGAGTAAATAATATCCAATTAACATAAAATTTGATAGTTATATTAAGAATGTAAAGACAATGCAATTCAATGGTTAGATTTTCAAAATATGTAGTAATGTTTATTTTATTGAGTAAGGTTATAGTTTTAGGCTACAACCAATTTTATAGTTAAACTTTGTCCATTTTTCAATCACAAAAATACTGAGTGTGATGAAAAAATTATTTCTCCCATAAAAGCATAAAAAAGAGGAGTTATGTTATTTATTTTTATGGGCGAATGATGGGAATTAAACCCGCACATGGTGGATTCACAATCCACTGCCTTGATCCATTTGACTACATCCACCCCTATCTCCCACTCCCTGTATGTAGTAGAAATTACAAAAATTTCAATTTCTACCATTCATTTTGTTTTGTTTCCCTTTCTTATAAGATAAAAGACAAGAGGTAGAAAATACTCATCACATCTTTAGGTATTTTTTGTGATTGAAAAATGTAATAATCTCAAATTATAATGGGTGTAAATTATTAACTTTTTATGAAAAAATAAAAGAGCCTTTAAGCATGCGCGTGAGTGTGTGCTTAGAGGCTAGTATTCCGTAATTCTCACGTGCTTCTCAGAGGCTCTTCTATTTTTTTTTTTTAAATGTTAATAGTTTGATTCATTATAATATGAGATTACTATATTTTCCAATCACATAAAAAACCTAGGGGTGTGATAAGTCCTATAATGTAGTTACTAATTAAGTACACATCTATAACAAAAATTTCAATGCCTAAAAAACCAAAAAAAAAATTAAATAGGAAAATATCTCACATTATTTTGTTTTTAAACGAGAGTTATTGAGATTTTTTTTTTTTTTTTAATCCTAAAAGATAGCCACTTAGTCCTATAATGTAGCCACTAAGTACACGCCCATAACAAAAAAATTCAAATACCTAAAAACCAAAATAAATAAATTAAATAGGAAAGGCTCTCATTGTCTCAACTTCAAGTTGTTTTGTTTTTTTGTTTTAAACGGGAGTTATGAAGTTATATTTAATCCTTAAAAGAAAAAAATTATTAGAAATGCTGTTAACATTAGCAAGTATTATTAAGCACCAATAATATCATTTAATTTTAAAAAATGTATTTTCTTGGAAAAAAAGAAAAGAAATTGTAGTAAAAAAGTACAACAATTGTTAGGGATAATTTCATATAGAAGAGATGAGATTGAGAAAAATGGAACAATTATCACTAATAAAAAAAAAAATTTTAGGTTAAGAATATACATGTGACAAAGTCAATAATGTCCTATAATGATCCAATCAGAGATTTTTTTTTTTTTAATTTTTTTAATTTATTTACAAATACATTAGTAATATGGTTGTCTATGATGGTCAATCACTCTCCTTTACATATATATTTTATGCTTTGAAATAGAGTTAAGTGCAATATAATTAATTAATACTTTTGTAGGGTAAAAATTTGTTGGGCCAGGCACCAAGACTTTTATATGATGAGCCCTCCAAATTTCCCACAATAAATTTGTAGAGAATGGGCCAAACAACTGGGCTAATGGTGGATTTAGCAACGGTCCAGATGAACAAAAACTAATAACAAAGATAGATTGAGTCAAGTTTTTTGACGGGATGAACCCCTGTAGTCTGAAGAGGTTTTTTTTTTTATTTTAATGCTAAGTCAATACAATTTTTTCCTCCCCCTACTCTGCGAGACTTGCTTCCCTTATATAGACCCCCTTTTCCCATCTTCACCGCACACTTGTCCTCCATCCAGACACCCACTTGAGTACTAGTCACATCAGCCGTCTGCTTTAACCTGCAGTGAGTGGTGGTGGGTGAAGACGCACTGTTCAGGTGTCTTCTCCACATAAATGCGGCCAGGAAAGTTGCTGCAGTGCATTAAATGTGGCGGTGACAGCTTTATTGGCAAGACATTTTGTGATAGCTACGCAGTTAGACATGCTCGAAGTTCCGTCCTGGGAGGGAGACCTTCAGCACAGCTACCCGATCAAGTTCTGGGCTGCTCCCTCAAGTAGGATCTCTTCGGCCATATTGGGTTGTCTTCGGACGGAGTTTTTTTTTTATCAACGGGCTGTGCTTCCGCCAGGATGGCAGAGCATTGATACATTTAACCTCTTCGGACAGTGAGTCGTATTTGAACTAGGCCTCAGGCCCATCATGTGACGTCGGGCTTTCTCACCCACAATAGCCCCTCAAAATTTCACTTTTTACCTCGCATCCGAAGAGAAAAAGTGGGGTTTTGACCTTTTGACGAATGGAGGCACTGGATTTTTGATTCTGCACGTGTGCGCATGAGTTTGGGCGCCTTCTTTATAACCGCTGCTGTCGCGCTGTTTCCGAAGCATCATTAATTGCTCCAGGCGGCGTCTTGTCCCTGAGATCTAGCGGCTCATTTCAAATCAACGGTCGAGATTGTCCTCAAAATTTCGGGCGGGATAAGTCCCACTACTTTTCCTGCCACTATATAAAGTCCTGGAGGGGACTGTCTTCTCACTTTGCAAGCGTCAGACTTTCAGCGAACTCAAGCGTTCAGACTCTCAAAGCTCTACCTATCATCTGCTTCAATTCATTCCAGAATCCACTACGATCTTTCCGCAAGGCCAAGGAAAAACATTCTCCGATCCAAACCGACGTAAGTTCCTTTCTTCGAGATTTTTTGAAATCTACTCAGTTTGCCTCTTCGGCCATTGGTAGATTCTCTTCAGTCGCTGTTCCGCGTTTCCCTCACTTTAAACTTTATTAATCAATGGGTAGATTTGAATACCTAGTGAACAGTCCCTCCCAGATAAAGAAATTTAGGGAGACGTATCGCATCCCTCGGGAAGTGGGTTTGAGGTATTGCTCCACGGAGGGGCTATTACTGGACCGCGAGGAGGGTGAGGTGATAATCCCCATTATCGCCTTCCTGGAGGGAGGGATGACCATTCCCATGGGTCCAAACACCAGAAATTACCTTATCGCCCATAGGCTTAGTCCTGACCAGTGCGCACCCAACACATTTAGAATTTTAGGTGCAGTTGATGAGCTAAACCGCCAGTTGGGCTTGGGACTGACTTGGCACGATGTGGTACACATGTACGAATGTCATAAACAAGAAGGGGCGGGATACTATCTAAAGTCCCGATCCGATGTCGTCAGACTCCTCTCTGGTCTCCCCAAGTCCAACAAAGGGATGAAGGATGATTACCTGATCGTCTCGGGCGCCTGGCATGATGGGATTCATTGCCCAACCCAGCTAGGAGCGCCAGGTGGGACATTCCCCCTTGAGCTTTTCTAATAGTTTAAACAAAAAAATTTTTTTAGCTGTTCGGACTTTCTTTTGCCATATTGCAATCCTGAGTTCTATTGCTATGTTTACAGATAGAAGGCACGTAGCTCCTCGGCTGAGTCTCACGAACACTGCGGCCTTAAACTACCTCCTTCGGTCAGAGATTTTCGTGAGTGAAGACGGTGAGCTTAGGTTTGTTCCCCTCATACTCAACTACACCCCGAAGACTGAAATCCAGCCGAGAGGCAACGCCATAACATTCGGGGATCGCCGAATAAACCGCATTGACGTGGCACGAAAGACTTTTTTAGCCTCCTTCGACCTTGCCCCAGTGCCCCATCCTAATCCGCAAGATATACCGCTGCTCGTCCAGCCCGTCCGACAAGTTCCCCTTGAACCGGTAGTAGAGGAGGAAAAGGCTTCCTCTACCCCCTCGCTTGATCAGCAGATCGACCAGTTCAAGTTCGAAGAGGAAGACTCGGGGGAAGTCGAAATTTTGTCTGCCGGAGAGGCACTTGATAGGCATTCTGCTGCTCCGCTCTTAAATCTAGCCCTGCCAGACGATTCTGACGAAGACATGCAGAGCCTATCGTCCTTGTTGAAAAACCGGAAGTCAAAGGACGTGGCCAAAGGTACTGGCGTTGGCACCTCCCAGCCTAAGGTCAACCTTCCACCACCACCCCCTCCTCCAGCCCCAAAGGATCTTGGGCTAAAAGCGTTACCCGATCTGAAGAAGAAAAGGGTGGTAACAGAGGTAACTGATGTTGAGGAGGGGGAGGTGGTCCCTCCGAAGGGCCCCAAACAACAGAAGACGTCCCATGATACTAGGGGCAAACGGGCGTCTTCTGTGGAGAGCCGAGAAGAGGACCAGGTCGCAGACGTGCGGCGGAGGACTCGGGCGTGGTCTCCAAAGCTCACATTGGATGGCGCCTCCATCCCACACGATGCGTCCCTGCGAAACTATGCAGGGGGGAAAGCAGGGCGCATAGCAGATGCGCTGGAGAAGCCTCTCCTCCTTCCGAAGGACATGGAGTCCTATCGGCGCTTCTCCGAACAGGAGCTTTTCTTGTCCCTAAAAAGGGATTTAGGCATGGTGAGATAAGTGACTCTTTCGTAGCCTTTATGCGCTTTCGCTACTTAACGCAAAACTCTTTGGTTGCCATGCAGATCGCTCAGCAAATTTTTGTGGCGGAAGAATGGAACAAGGAAAAGGAGATTAAAGTGCAGGCTGAGGCCCGATCAAGGGAGGAGGTGGAGAAGGCCTTGGGCAAGGCGAAGGACGACTACGCCCGCATCTCTGAGGAGCTGAAGGAGGAGGTGAAGGCAAGGAGAAGCGCTGAGGCAGGCCTGAAGAATGCCGAGAAGCAGGCCGAGGATCAGCGACAGAAACTATACGTCACCGAGACCAATCTGGAAACAGAGAGGGCGATGGTGAACGAGCTGCGGGCCGAGCTAGCCAAAGCCAGGGATGCTGCTAAGTTGGCCAAGGAGGACGCTCAGTTGGCCAAGGAAGCGGTTGAGGTCGAAAAACAGGCTACCTACATGCTGGGGGTGCAAGAGACCCAAACTAGGCTGGCCGAGGAGTTAGCCAAAGTGTGCAGGGACTACTGCGCAATTACATGGGGCAAATGCCTTGATGCGGCTGGAGTCCCCGCAGAGTCTGCCCTAAGGCAATCTGAGAGCATCTATTTCCACCCTGATATAAGTGACCTGCCAGATGCCTCGGAAGCTCCCTCGGCCGGTCAGGATCTCTCCGTACAGACTGAGGCAAACCCAGCCCCCCTTCAGATTGGAGATGCGGGTAGTCTACCAACAACGGATCCGATGCCTCAAGACAAGGCTTAGGATGTTAGGGCTGTGTAATAGTTAGGACCCTGTATCGCCTATTTTGTAATGAAACTGCCCTTGCAATGAAATAGTTTGCTTTTGTTCTTTGTTGCTTCTTTTCTTTTTTAGAATATGTTTGTCTTTATGGTTAACAATGATAATTATGTTTGACGTAACGTTTACCTAAGTCTACATACTCCGTCAACCAATTAATTATGTGGGCGGTTGTCAACTAAACGCTAGTGAGAATTGTTCGAAGAATATATTAATCAACCCAAAACATTCGGTCCGAGGACTATAGGCATGATTAAAATAAAGTCTAAACACTTAAGAGGAACATAAATGTGTCAACGAATCCAAACCATCTGGTCCGAGGACTACAGGCATGATTGAACTAAAGTTGAAAACACTTGAGAAACGGCGTTAACTAACACAAATCATCTGGTCCGAGGACTGCAGGCATGAGTGGATTTAAGTTTAAACACGAGAAACTTAAGGGAGTGTTAACTAACCCAAATCATCTGGTCCGAGGACTACAGGCATGAGTGGATTTAAGTTTAAACACTTAAGAGAAACGTAAAGGAGTGTTGACTAATCCAAATCATCTGGTCCAAGGACTACAGGCATGATTGGATTTAAGTTTAAACACTTGAGAGAAACGTAAAGGAGTGTTAACTAACCCAAATCATCTGGTCCGAGGACTACAGGCATGATTGGATTTAAGTTTAAACACTTGAGAGAAACGTAAAGGAGTGTTAACTAACCCAAGTCATCTGGTCCGAGGACTACAGGCATGATTGGATTTAAGTTTAAACACTTGAGAAACTTAAGGGAGTGTTAACTAACCCAAATCATCTGGTCCGAGGACTACAGGCATGAGTGGATTTAAGTTTAAACACTTAAGAGAAACGTAAAGGAGTGTTAACTAGCCCAAATCATCTGGTCCGAGGACTACAGGCATGATTGGATTTAAGTTTAAACACTTGAGAGAAACGTAAAGGAGTGTTAACTAACCCAAATCATCTGGTCCGAGGACTACAGGCATGATTGGATTTAAGTTTAAACACTTGAGAGAAACGTAAAGAAGTGTTAACTAACTCAAATCATCTGGTCCGAGGACTACAGGCATGATTGGATTTAGGTTTAAACACTTGAGAAACTTAAGGGAGTGTTAACTAACCCAAATCATCTGGTCCGAGGACTACAGGCATGATTGGATTTAAGTTTAAACACCAGAGAGAACTACCCTGACAGAAATGCAATCATGGCTGAGTGAAGAATTCATTTAATAGTAGTATCTTTTGAGGTTATTTACATTCCACGGCCTGGGCACTACATTATTGTCCAGGTCCTCTAGAAAGTATGCCCCAATGCCGGCCTTTGAGGTGATGCGATATGGACCTTCCCAGTTCGGCCCCAGTTTTCCCCATGCTGGATTCTTTGCGTTGCCTACCACCTTCCTCAGGACCAGATCACCAGGCTCAAGGGGTCTCAACCTCACGTTGGCGTCATGGCCCTGTTTGAGTTTCTGCTGGTAATGCGCCAATCGGACCATTGCGTTTTCCCTTCGTTCCTCAATCAGATCCAAACTCTTCTCCAGATGTCCATCGTTGTCGGCTTGGTTGAAATAGCTAGTCCTGTAGGTAGGGAACCCGGTCTCGAGAGGTATAACAGCTTCAGCTCCATAGGTCATCGAAAAGGGGGTCTCCCCAGTGGACCTACGAGGCATAGTCCTATATGCCCACAATACGTGGGGTAGTTCTTCTATCCATCTACCCTTCGCATCATCCAGCCTCTTTTTTAGCCCGTTAACAATGACTTTATTGATAGCTTCGGCTTGCCCATTTCCCTGGGGGTAGGCGGGAGTGGAGTATCTATTTGTGATTCCCAACTCATTGCAATAACTTCTAAAAGCTTTGCTATCGAACTGAAGCCCGTTGTCCGAGATGAGGGTATGTGGGACTCCAAATCTGGTGACGATATTTTTCCAAATGAACTTCTTCACATCTACGCCCCTGATATTTGCAAGAGGTTCGGCTTCTACCCACTTGGTGAAATAGTCCGTCCCGACCAGCAAGTACTTCCTGTTTCCCGCTGCCTTAGGGAATGGGCCTACGATGTCCAGACCCCATTGAGCAAAAGGCCACGGGCTGGATAGTGGATTGAGGTTACCACCTGGCTGGTGTATGTTCGGCGCAAACCGTTGGCATTGGTCGCACTTCTTTACATATTCGTGGGCCTCTCTCTGCATACACGGCCACCAATAACCCTGGGTGATGGCCCGGTGGGCCAAGGACCTACCTCCTGTATGGCTTCCGCATATCCCTTCATGCAATTCTTCCAGTAGTGACTCTGCCGCTTCAGGGCGCATGCACAGTAAGTACGGACCCGAATAGGAACGTTTATAAAGTTTCCGTTCCTCGGACAGCCAGAACCTTGTGGCCTTTCTTCGTATTTTGTCCGCTTCCTCTTTTCCTTCGGGCAACACATCATCCTTCAAGAACTTGATGATGGGATCCATCCAGCACGGGTCGGCTCTAACGCAGTGGACTTGGAGTGACTCTTTTCTCGTTTCCGTAGGCTCCTGCATATCCTCAATGAGGATAACCCTCGGCAATGCCTGTGCCGAAGAGGTGGCGAGGGTGGCCAATGAATCTGCGTGTGTATTGCCACTTCTGGGAATGTGCCGCAGGTTAAAATATTCAAACTCTGATTGCAAGGACTTAACTAGGCTTAAGTACCCCTACATCCTCTCGTCCTTCGCCTCAAATTCTCCCTGTACTTGGCCGACGATTAATCTCGAGTCCGAGAGTACTTCAAGCGACTTTCCCCCTAACCTTCGTACCATCCTCATCCCCATCAGTAGAGCCTCATATTCTGCCTCATTATTCGTTGCTGAGAAATTCAGTCTTAAAGCTTTTTCGATGGTAATTCTTTCTGGGGTTAACAGCACAAGCCCCACTCCAGAGCCCCTTTGGTTTGATGCGCCATCAACGTACACCTCCCAGGGCAAGGGGCTCCGTGAGGAGACCATGCCAACGGTCCTACTCTCAGGGGTCAGTGTTGGGGTTACTTCGTCTAAAGGGGGCTCTGTGAATTTCGCGACCAAGTCTGCAAGGACCTGGCCCTTCACCGACGTGCGGGGCATGTACTTAATATCAAAAGCCCCCAGCATCGTCCCCCACTTGGCGATTCTCCCTGTGTAGTCCGCACTTCGGAGTATTGTTCTAAGTGGGAGCTGGGTAAGGACTATGACGGTATGAGCTTGAAAATAGTGGGGCAGTTTCTTAGTACCCATCACAACAGCCAGAATGGCCTTCTCTAGGGGCAAATAACGAGTCTCAGCTTCCTGCAGCGATTTGCTCACATAATAGACGGGTTTTTGCACGCCACAGTTTGTTCGGATCAGCACCAAGCTAACAGCACTAGGAGCCACAGCAATGTAGGCGAATAGGATTTCATCTGGCTCGGGGCTGGACATGATGGGAGGTCTAGCCAAGTAGTCCTTAAGTTGCTGGAAAGCAACGGCACATTCCTCCGTCCACTTGAAATCCTTCCACTTATTGATTAACGAGAAAAAAGGCCTACACCTATCGGCTGATCTGGAAATGAATCTGTTAAGGGCAGCGGTCATCCCAGTCAGCTTCTGGATCTCCTTGGGGTTCCGAGGGGCTCGCAAGTCGTTGATGGCCTTTATCTGGTCGGGGTTAACTTCGATTTCCCTATGAGTGACCATATACCCCAGGAACTTGCCCGACCCCACGCCAAACGAACATTTGGAGGCATTCAAGCGTAGTCTGTGTCGCCTCAGAATCTCGAAGATGTCCCGAAGGTCCCCAATATGTTCCGTGATAACCTTGCTTTTAACCACCATGTCGTCGATATAAACCTCCATGCTTTTGCCCAGCTGTGGTTCAAACATCCTGGTCATCATTCTCTGATAGGTAGCTCCAGCATTCTTCAAGCCAAACGGCATTACCTTGTAGTGGTAATTTCCTATAGGGGTTACGAAAGCCGTTTTGCTCTGGTCGGCGAGTGCCAGTGGTATCTGATGATAGCCTTGAAAGGCGTCCAAGAAACTCATCCGAGGGTGCCCAACGGTAGCGTCAACTAGCTGATTTATCTTCGGCATGGGAAACGGATCCTTCGGACAAGCTCTATTGAGATTAGTGAAGTCCACGCACACCCGCCATTTCCCACTTTTCTTTTTTACTACCACTGTGTTGGCCAGCCATTCGGGGTAAAAAATTTCCTTAATAGCCCCTGCCTGCTTGAGCTTCGTTACCTCCTCCCTGACTGCATCTGCGTGTTCCTTCGATGGTCGCCGGAGCGGTTGTTTCTTGGGGATGATGGTGGGATCTACGTTTAGATGGTGGCAAATGAAATCTGGGCTTACCCCCGGGGCCTCCGCAGGATCCCATGCAAATACATCAATGTTTCCCCTGAGGAACTCTATCAACTCCCCCTTCTCCTGAGGAGGCAGCATAGATCCGACCTGAAAGAACTTCTCTGGATTATTATCAACAACTATTCTTGTCAAGCTTTCGCACTCTGCTTCTCCGGCCGAGGTTCCGGTTTCCGTCGCCGAAGACCTTAATTGCTATAAACTTTCCTTGTCACCATTTGAGGGCTTGGCATGCCGTTCGTGCTGGATGGCTGCCACTAGACATTGCCTGGACATAGCCTGATCCCCTCGAATTTCTTCAACTACCCCCTCAGAGGGGTACTTAACCTTCTGGTGTAGGGTGGAAGACACAGCCCCAAGGGTATGAAGCCAAGGTCTGCCTACAATAGCGGTGTAGGGTGAGTAGGCATCCACCACTATGAAATCTACCTCCACAATCTCAGCACCAGTTTGCACAGGCAGTCTAATCTGCCCCTTCGGCACGATCACGTTTCCATCGAAACTGACTAAAGGTGAACTGTATGGAGTCAAGTCTTCGGGGGACAAGTTCAGCCCCCTATATAGATCTGGATACATTATTTCTGCAGCGCTGCCCTCATCCACCATCACCCTTTTGACGTCGTATCCTCCTATTCTCAGGGTGACTACCAGTGCATCATCATGCGGCTGTACAGTTCCTATTTTGTCTTCCTCCGAAAAACCCAAAACCGGGACGTCTGTCCTAGACCTCTTCGGCTCTCTGTTAACCTTATTCGAGGGTATCCGAGCAACTGACAATATCCTGGATGGGCAAGACCCTGTCCTTCCTGGTGCGGCAAAAATGACATTGATCGTTCCCAAAGGAGGTTTTACGAAATCACCCCTTCTGGGCCCCGTGCTGGTTTGATTTCCTTGACCATATGAGGGGTGTAGGAGGTGCTTCAACCTGCCCTCACCAACCAGCTGGTCCAAATGATCCCACAAGCTCCTGCAGTCCTCAGTGGTGTGGCCGTGGTCCAGGTGATAATGACAGTAAAAATTGTGGTTGCGCCTTTCAGGGTTTCCCACCATCTTGTTCGGCCTTTTGAAGAATGGTTCGTTTTTTATCTTATCCAGGACTTGGTGCACTGGTTCGCGAAAAACTGCGTTGACCGTCTGAAAGTTCGCTGTGCTTTGCCCGGCCCAGTCCTTCCTCGGCCTATTGTGATTCTGCCTGTCCGACCTGAAATCCCTCCCCTCCTGAGGGATAACCTTCTCCTTTCCCTTACTCTGCTGCTGATCCTCCTCAACTCTTTTGTACTTGTCAATCCTGTCCATCAACTGGCGTATGCTGGTGGCAGGCTTGCGCGTCAAAGACGTTCTCAAGGGATGTTCAGTGGGGAGGCCTAGTTTAAAAGAGCTAACAGCCATCGATTCACAATCTTCCTCTACCTCATTGTATGTTTCCCAGAATCTATCTGAATATGACTTCAGTGTCTCGTTCCCTTTCATGCTGACAGACAACAGCGAGGCCACGGACTGGGGCACCCTTCGGCAAGTGACGAAACGAGACCCAAAGGCCTGGGTTAGCTCTTGGAAAGAGCTAATAGTGTTTGCCTTCAGACTATCGAACCATCTCATGGCTATTGGTCCCAAACTGGATGGAAAAACTTTGCACATCAGGGCTTCGTCCCTGGAGTGAACTGCCATTCGCTGGTTGAAATGACTCACGTGTTCCACTGGGTCGGTTCTGCCATTGTAGATGGTGAATGTGGGTTGGTGGAAACGTCTGGGAAGTCTGGCACCCTCGATATTTCGTGTAAAAGGAGACCGGGAGATCTGATCTAGAGCTTTGCTCATAGCATCGTTCCCTGCGCCCCTCAGTAAGGGATCCTGAAAGCTCCTCCCATCATGACGCAGTTCTTCATAGGTAAAGGATTCGTTGACCGGTGTCCGATGCTTCTGTTTGTAGCCAGCATCTTGTTCGTCCTCAAGATCTTCATCAGAATATGAGGGGCTACGCTTCCTCTTTGCATGGCGCAACTCCCTTTTGAGCCTGTCTATTTCTCTTTGCATGCCTTCGTTCTTCTCTGCATGAGACATGTGGCTCTCCCCATGTGACTGGTTTTGGTCGTCACGTGCGGTGTGCACACTTTCCTCACGATTCTGCCTTCGCTCCAGACGAAGAAAAGGATCGGTGTTCTTAGACGACCTGGATTCAGCTGGTCGTTGCCTTGGTTCGGCCATCTTCTGAGGTGTTGCTTCCACCTTTGCTCCAGCTGTTCCCACAGACGGCGCCAATTGTAGGGTAAAAATTTGTTGGGCCAGGCACCAAGACTTTTATATGATGAGCCCTCCAAATTTCCCACAATAAATTTGTAGAGAATGGGCCAAACAACTGGGCTAATGGTGGATTTAGCAACGGTCCAGATGAACAAAAACTAATAACAAAGATAGATTGAGTCAAGTTTTTTGACGGGATGAACCCCTGTAGTCCGAAGAGGTTTTTATTTTATTTTAATGCTAAGTCAATACAATTTTTTCCTCCCCCTACTCTGCGAGACTTGCTTCCCTTATATAGACCCCCTTTTCCCATCTTCACCGCACACTTGTCCTCCATCCAGACACCCACTTGAGTACTAGTCACATCAGCCGTCTGCTTTAACCTGCAGTGAGTGGTGGTGGGTGAAGACGCACTGTTCAGGTGTCTTCTCCACATAAATGCGGCCAGGAAAGTTGCTGCAGTGCATTAAATGTGGCGGTGACAGCTTTATTGGCAAGACATTTTGTGATAGCTACGCAGTTAGACATGCTCGAAGTTCCGTCCTGGGAGGGAGACCTTCAGCACAGCTACCCGATCAAGTTCTGGGCTGCTCCCTCAAGTAGGATCTCTTCGGCCATATTGGGTTGTCTTCGGACGGAGTTTTTTTTTTATCAACGGGCTGTGCTTCCGCCAGGATGGCAGAGCATTGATACATTTAACCTCTTCGGACAGTGAGTCGTATTTGAACTGGGCCTCAGGCCCATCATGTGACGTCGGGCTTTCTCACCCACAACTTTCATAATTTTATTGATTAATAGTATAGTAACATAGTTTGATATTTATCCAAATTGCACAATTTGTGTTTTTTTACACAATTTGATACTTACCCAAATTTCATAGTTTGTGTTCTAATTTCACAGTTTGCGTTCTACTATAATATTGTAATAAAAGAAAATCATCGTAATATTGTAATCAGAGGAAAGAAAAGCAATGAGTAAGCTTTAACCCACAAATGCATAGTAAATTTTTTTAAGAAAATGGTCATAAGGAAATAAGAAAATGAGGAAGACCTAGATTCCAAATAATTAGAAGGCCGTTGATTTCTTTATAAAAACAAAATAGAAAAGTGCAATGCATATTGATATACCTGTTGAATCGGAACAATTAGAACTACACTTTGTTTTTGTAAGTAAAGGTTTTTTCTTTTTTGGATTTTGAATTTAGAAAAAATGATGATGATGGTGTAGAGAAAAAGAATATAGAACTAAGAGGAATTGAGAAAGAAATAAATTGAAGAAGTTGAGATTTAAAACCAACGTGACTGTTGTCCTATTTGTAGGTCGTGTTTTACATGGGATTTAGAGATTATTTTTAGTACGTTGTCCTCAAGTTTTATCTCTACTTTTTAGTTAGGGTTCTTTTCTTTTTTTTTTTTTTTTTTTTTTTTTTTTTTTTTTTTTTTTCAAATTCAAATTCAAAACAAATATATTTGAGGGGGAAAAAAAATTGTGAGTATTTGCTAAGCCAATTGAGAGAGTGCATCATTCTTGAAAAGAAAGTTGATAAAGTTCAAGCTCGAATTCTGTATCTATAGGACTATTTCATCTACACTACACATTAGGATTACTAGGTAAAATTTTCTTTCATGTTGTTGCTTCTATTTAAACACGCAAAAGCATCTATGATACCTAAAAAAAAAAAAAATGTAACACAGATTAGCTTCATGTCTAAATTATGCAATTATATTTCAATGCAATATCAATTATCAAAAGAAAAACAAAATAAGAAAGAGGGATGAGAAATCCCCAAAACACTTGCCATCAGTAAAGGATAGAACTTTTGAATGCCTTTCGGAAAATTATTTAATAAAATTAGGACAACTTGATAAGTAACAAAGAAATTGTGATGTTTCTTAGATCAATAAAACAGTTAAACATTGACTAACCTCTGAGCACGTGCTCATGCACATATTCAGAGGTTTTTCTATTTTTTTGGTAAATGTTAATAATTTGAATCAATTATAATTTGAGATTACTACAAATTTTTTAATCACAAAAAGAAATCTAGGGTTGTGATGAGCATTATGCCTTTTTGGATGAAATAATTTTTCATAAAATCACACCCCTAGTTTTCTTTTTTGTGATTGGAAAATGTAGTAATTCTAAACTATAATTGATGCAAATTATTACTTATAACTCAATTGGTTGAAATTTCCTACCCCCAACTATTAAATAGTATTAAATATTAATTTTTTTATAGGATAGGCTCTCATGTTATGATTTTTTTTTTTTTTTTTTCCATTATGGGAGTTGTGAAGTTATTTTTATAATTGTATTAAACTTTTTTAAACACAATGAATACCGTTTAAAAAGTCCACTTATTCTCAAAGTTAATATCAAGTCACATAACTTTTTATTTTTTGTATTTTGGGGTGGTATCTATTATTTTTTTGATCCCAGACCCAGAACTTTTTATTTTATTTTTATAAATCGGTGCAATTCTAATACAAAAGTTTCAATTGCCTAAAAAAACAAAACCAACAAATCAAAAGTATTAATTTTTTAAAACACCACGAATGCTGATTGAGAAGGCCACCTTTTCTTAAAATTTAATATCAAGCCACATAAACCTTTTTTGGTGCATCTTTTATTTTTTTGAACCCAAGAAAAAAAGTAGGTTAAAAAAAATAAAAACTGGCACAATTCTAGTACGAAAGTTTCAAATATCTAAAAAGAAAAAAAAAATTAAATAGTATTAATCTTTTTATATGGGAAAGGCTCATGATTGTGATGTTTTTTTTTTTTAATCTTAAAATGTGGCCACTTAGAACACATCCATAACAAAAGTATGAAATATCTATAAAAAAATATTATTATTATTATTATTATTATTATTATTTTAGGAAAGCCTCTCACATTGTTAAGTTGTACGAAAGCCCGTTCTCTCTCTAGAGAGGAGGAAGAACAGCTTGAGCGCAGTAATAAGAAAGTGAAGAACGTCCGGTACGCTAGCTCTAACATGGGGCAGGAGGAACGCCTGGGGTCAGTAGACAGCCCTACGGTGGCGTCAGTCTCATTCAGGGATAAGCTGATTAGGGAGATTCCAGGGGCCTATAATCAAGCTTTTGCTTGTAACGAGAACATGGAGGCAGACATTGACTTCGACGATGAGGTTAAAGAACTTAGAGAAGGACTTGCTGTAGTTGAGCTCTCCAAGGATGTCAAACAACGCATTAGAGCGGTTTGGGCTAGCTTATTCATCGTTAAAGTCTATGGTCGCTCAGTGGGCTTCAACTACTTACAAGTTAAGCTTAATGCACTTTGGAAACCTTTAGGACGACTGGATGTCATTGATTTGGAAAGGAGTTTTTTTTGACGCATTTTAGCTATAAGGAATATCATGATATGGTACTTAGAAAGGGTCCATGGTTTATCGGGGAGCACTTCCTTTCGATAAGACCCTGGGAGCCAAATTTCAAGCCTTCGACGATGACCATGTCGTCCATTGCTGTGTGGATCCAGATGAATGAGCTTTCGATTGAATATTACAATGTTGAGGTTCTTAAACAGCTGGGGAACTCCATTGGCAAGGTGCTGCAGATTGATACACACATGGAAGTAGAAACTAGAGGTCGCATTGCAAGGCTCTGCGTACAGGTGGACGTTGAAAAACCACTAATCACGACACTCTTGGTTGGTGGGTTACACCAGCCAGTAATTTACGAAGGAACCCATAGATTATGCTTCATGTGTGGCCGCATTAGTCATCGTAAGGAAGCGTGTCCTTACGCCATTCGGAAACATGCCTCACTGGAGAGACCAGATGGTGCTAACGAGGATTTTGCGAGCAAGCCTTCACACGATATGTGTGATCAGGTGGACCCCATGTCAGGGGGTGAACACGTGTCCTCTGAGTGAGAGGACACTTACAGGCCAGGGTTGGTTGTCGCCAGAAAATGACAATCCTAGAGTGGTAGTTGCTAGAAAATGACAATGAGGAGTGGGATTGAAGAGCGTACGGGTGGCAGCCCCAGAGTTCGTGGTGGCATGGCACGACCTCAAGTGGGGCCTAAGGACGCTAGTCCAGCTGGGCATCCTCAGTTTAACTTGGCCTCTGCGAGCCCAAGTGTTGGGCCTTTATTTGTAAGACATGTTGTTGCTGGCTCGTTTCAAGCTGAAATCCCAAATGTGGAAATTTTTAATAGAGGGACTTCCCAAACTTCAGGCCTTAGCCCATCTGTTAGGGGCAAAAAGGGTATTGCTCGAGGTAGGGCACCCTTAAGTGTTAAGGAATCAGTAGCTAATCCCACTAATTCACCTAACTGTACCTTCTCTACTCAATATCTAAAGCTCATCATCAATTCCCAAACCAACCCCTCTTCTTCTTCGTCGTTGAAGATCTCGAGCAATGGAGCAAGCAATTGTGATGAGCTTGAGGATCGATTCACCTTTTCGGCAAGGAACGAGGTGGTACAGCACAATCTTGGAGAGTCGAGCACGTCTCTTGGGTTGGCTTAACATCAAGATCAAGACAGCTTGGACGCTCATGTTCAGGTTCGCGGAGAAGAGTGCAGTGATGGGGTTCCTATTTATGACCGACCTACTTTGGGGAAAAATGCTCTTGCCGGGGAAGGGAAGATTGGTGATGATGGTCAGGAAGACGGGATGGTTTTGGAAGGAGGAGGTGATACTCCTGCCTCCTGTTGAAGTTTGTTCCAACCTCCTCCTTTTGCCCATTATGAATATTATTGCTTGGAATAGAAAAGGTGCTTTAAAACCCAATTTTCAAAATCACGTTAGAGAATTGGTTCGAGTTCATGATCCTGCTGTGTTTGTTGTTATGGAAACTCGCTTGGGAGGGGCGAGAGCAAAAGACATTATAGACAAACTGCCGTTTGATGGAGCAATCCATACGGAGACGATTGGTTATAAGGGAGGCTTGTGGCTTATATGGAATTCTAATAAAGTTGAAGTTTCGCTTCTGGCCAAAATAGAGCAAGAAATTCATGTTACTCTCAAGGTACGAACTTCTAACTTGTCTTGGTTACTTTTAGCTATCTATGCTAACTCTAGGTTCGCTGAACGATTTGTATTGTGTAATAATTTAATAAATGTTGCGGAGTCGCATAGAATGCCTTGGGTTATTGCAGGGGATTTTAATGAACCCTCTTAAGTGCTGATAAACTGGGAGGAAGAGCTGTCAGCATCAATAGGTCTCTTATTCTGAAGGATTGCCTGGATAAATGCAATATGATAGACTTGCGTTTCTCAGGTTCAAGATTCACCTGGACCAACCGCAGAGATGCTCACGTCCTAATTCAAGAAAGAATAAACAGATTCTTCGTTAATCCTGATTAGTGCACTTTATAAAGTATCTCATTTAACTAGATGCCATTCAGATCACTATCCGGTCTTGTTGGAAACTTGTCCTGCTGAGTGGTCCAGACAAAATAGGTCTTTCAAATTCTAGAGTTTTTGGCTCTCTGATCCTTCTTTTCCTCGAGTTGTATAGCAAGCTTGGAGCAATGATCACTTACTTCAGGATGCTATTACCAGATTCTATCGGGATGCTTCAGAGTGGAATAAAGTGCATTTTGGTAATATTTTTGCAAAAAAGAAAAGAATCATGGCCAGGTTGGACGGAGTTCAGAGTAGTCTTGCTCTCAGGCTTTCTTATAATTTAGTAATGTTGGAAAGACAACTCCAGGCAGATTTGGTTTGTGTTCTCAGTCAAGAAGAAGAGCTTTGGGCTCTTAAGTCCAGGGTTAATTGGATGATGTTCGATGATTGTAACACCTCCTTTTATCACATTTCAACGCTGGTCCGACGAAAGAGAAACACCATCAGTGTTATAATGTCAAACTCTGGAGAATGGGTGTATGAGGAATCTGAGGTAAACGAGCTGATTCGCAGTGGGTTCTCGGCTCTATACAAAACTTCCCATGTTTCTACTCCCTTTCACATTCTTGCTGCTAGTACTTGGCAGGCATGCCTTACTAATGAGGATCGAGACAGTCTTGATATAAATGTTACTGATGAGGAAATCAAAGTAGGACTATGGTCCCTTAAAGCTTTCAAGGGTCTGGGGCCTGATGGGCTCCATGCAGGCTTTTTTCAACGGTTTTGGCTCGTAGTGGGCAGATCAGTAGTGGATGAAGTAAAAAAGGTTTTTCATTTGAAGGAGGTCCCGGAATTCCTAAATAAAACTCTCATTGCTCTTATTCCAAAAATGCCTGGACCAGAATCTTTGAATCAATATCGCCCTATTAGTCTGTGCAACACGGTATACAAGGTGGTGTCAAAAATTATTGTTGCGAGATTGAGGCCACTTTTAGGTCAGGTTATCTCACCATTACAAACTGCTTTTGATCCTAGAAGAAGGGGTACTGATAATGCCATCATAGTTCAAGAACTTGTGCATACTATTAGTAGGGAAAAGGGCAAGACTGGATATATAGCAATTAAGATTGATTTGGAAAAAGCCTACGACAAGCTTGAATGAAGCTTTATTAGGGAAATGCTCATCCGTATAAATCTTCCGCAAGGTATGGTAAAGCTTATTATGAGCCGTGTCTCCTTTATCTTGACCTCTATTTTAGTCAATGGCACAAGCTTGGAGCAAATTTTGCCTTCAAGAGGAATTAGGCAGGGGGATCCATTATCCCCATATTTATTCATTATATGCATGGATTTTCTTGGCCAACTCTTAGAAGAGAGGTGTGGTTCCAAGAACTGGACTATTGTGAAATCAGCTAGGGGGGATTGGCCTTTTCTCACCTATTCTTTGCGGACGATTTGGTTTTATTTGCTAAAGCGGACCATGCCAATTGCTCAACAATCCGGGAGGTGTTGGATGATTTCTGTGGCAGATTTGGGCAAACAGTCAGTGAGGCAAAATCCAAAGTGTATTTTTCACCAAATGTGGATGGAGATTTGAGAGTTTCCCTTTGCAACACTTTGGGCTTCCAAGCTACTCCTAATATTGGAAGATGCCTTGGCATCCCTATCAAACATCCAAGTCCTTCTTCCTAAGATTTTAATTTTGTCTTGGATTAGGTAAAGCAAAAACTTTCAAGTTGGAAGGCAAACTTGCTTTCTTTGGCAGGTAGGGAGGTCTTAGTGAAGCATGTGTCCTCAACCATTCCAAACTATGTCATGCAGTGCACATATCTCCCCAACAAGATCACTGATGGTATTGATAGGATGAACATAAATTTTCTCTGGGGTTCTTCGGATTCAGCTAGAAAGACTCATTGGGTAAGTTAGGAAAAAGTCACTAAAACTAAGGAAGAGGGTGGACTTGGAATTCAGTCTGCTAAGGGAAGGAATTTGGCCTTGTTAGTGAAACTTAATTGGCGATATCAGACTGAAGAAAGCTCCCCATGGGCTCGGGTGCTTAAGGGAAAGCATGGCAATACTAGAAGATTGAATTCAAGGAACAGTGACAAACTTCCTTGCTCAAAGGTATGGTCAGCAACGAAGAAAGGAGCTGAGGTTTTTCACAAGGGTGTTAGATGGACTGTTGGCAGGGATAGTGAATTAAGTCTTTGGAATGATACCTGGACCAAGTTTGGGCCATTACGGCAAGTGTTCAAGGCCCAATGACCCGTGCAGCCTTAGATCTAAAGGTGAGGGATGTAGTATCTGATGGTGGATGGGATTGGAACAAGATTCCATTTGAGCTTCCTATGGTAACCAAGCTTGAACTTCAGGCTGTCCCTATTGCGATGGCCTCGAGAGGAGGGGATAAGCTGACATGGACTGATTCTGACCATGGCATGTTCAATATTGGGTCAGCATACAAGCTAGTTGCAAAGGTGGAGCATGCTAATCACTTTGGGGGTAGTTGGATTTGGAAGGCTCAGGTCTTGCCCAGGATTCAAGCTTTTGTTTGGTCATGTTTGCATAATAGCATAGGAGTGAGGGACTGTCTATGCTCAAGAGGTATTACTGATGACAACTCTTGCCCTTTATGTCACTCCTCCAATGAGTCCATTTTACATGCTTTAAGGGACTGTGTCGTGGTGAAGCCAGTTTGGTTGCAGTTGGGAGCTCAAAATATTGATAACTTATTCTTGATAGAGGCATAAATGAGTGGCTTAAGGTGAATGGCACTAGCAATCTTACCACGGACTAGCTGCATATTCCTTGGAGCGGTTTGTTCTTAATGGCTATTTGGCTGATCTAGAAAAGAAGCAATCAAATGGTGTTTAGAAATCAGGGTCCGAACCCACAATTGGCTAAAGAAATCATTCAGAGAGCATTCGAATATGCTTTTTTCGCTGCTCCTACCAAGGTGCCCGTGTGTAGAGTTGTAACACCAATCCGTTGGATTAAGCCAGATGCGGGGTGGATGAAACTTAATACTGATGGTTCTTCACTTGGTAACCCAGGCTTGGTAGGGGGTGGATGTTTGATTCGGAATGAAGAAGGCAGATGGGTAGTGGGGTTTGCTCGCAAGATAGGAATCACTTCAAGCTTCCTTGCTGAACTTTGGGCGCTTAGAGATGGCTTGAGTTTATGTGTTAGTCGTGGTTTTGTAGCTGTTGAAGTAGAATTAGACGCCAAGTCTATCGTGGATGCTATTTCTAACCCGGAGTATTCTAACATCTTTGCTTCCTAGCTCATGGATGATTATACGTACATGGTCAAGCAAGTTCCCCGAATTCGGTTTAAGCATTGCTTTTGAGAAGCCAACCGGTGTGCTGATGCTCTTGCTAGGATGGGAGGACTTCTAGATGCTGATTTTACTGTTTTTGAGAGTCCGCCTATGGACATCTCTAGTCTTTTTAGATTTTGATTGTAATGGCCTATTCTTGAATAGGCTCTGCCCAGCTACTTTGTACACCTTTTAATTTTGTTTTAATCTTATTCCTTTTCACCAAAAAAAAAGTTTTTTTTTTTGTCCTAAAATGTAGGCCACTTAGTATACAAGCATAACAAAAGCTTCAAATTCCTACAAAGAGAAAGTATGGGCGACTGGGTTTGTGGTTATGCTAGGAAGATTGGCATCACAACGAGTTTTACTGCAGAACTTTGGGGCTTTAGAGATGGAATTCTGCAATGTTTAAACCTCCACTTACTTGCAATCAAGATCGAAATTGATGCTAAATCTATAGTTGAGCAGCTGAATAATCCAAGGGCTGCTGAAAAGTGTTGTTTCTACCTTAGTGGATGATTGCAGGTACCTTATTTCCCAGCTTCCACGGGTTCGTGTTAAACACTGTTTTAGAAAGGCCAATAGGTGCGCAGATGTTTTGGCAAGGCTGGGTTCAAATCAAGAAAATGATTTCCTTATCTTTAGAAGTCCGCCTGTGGACGTTTGGGATTTTCTTAAGGTTGATGCCAACGGTCTGTACTTAAACAAAATCTGTTCTGAGCCTATTTTGGCTGGTTAGCTTTAGTAATACATTCCCTTTTACCCAAAAAAAAAAAAAAAAAGAAAGAAAGAAAGTATGGGAAAAGTTCGTGATAATAAATTAAATTTTTTATTGAGATTTATCAAGTTTTTTCAATCCTAAAAAGTAGCCACTTAGTCCTAAAATGTAGCCATTAAATACACATCCACAACAAAAGTTTCAAATGCCTAAAAAGCAAAATAAAA
The DNA here is from genome assembly GCA_023621385.1 of Quercus gilva. NCBI lineage: Eukaryota > Viridiplantae > Streptophyta > Magnoliopsida > Fagales > Fagaceae > Quercus > Quercus gilva. Next base: position 56,053,564 of record CM042477.1, on the reverse strand, counting down.
AAATAAGTAGTTTTAATTTTTTTATGGGAAAAGCTTGCACATGAGCAATAATATCTTTTAATTTTAAAAATATTTCTTGTAAAAAATGAAAAGAATTTTGTAGTGAAAGGCACAACAATAATATATTTTAATTTTAAAAATATTTCTTGTAAAAAATGAAAAGAGGTTTGCAGTGAAAGACACAACAATTGTTAGGGATTATTAATTTCATATGGAAGAGATGTGATTGAGAAAAATAAAGTTAAACTGAGAAGTTTCAATTAATGATGATACGTACATTAGTATTCCAAAAAACAGTAAATTGAATCCAATGTAGAATTACACAAATTGATAAATATAGACATAGGTAGGATAATTTTTTTTTAATACAGAAAAAGGTCTTAAATAACCACTTAATAGATGATTACCACTTTATAATTTATATGAGCCTTGAATCATACATTATTTTTGTAAAGTCTCTCATCCGAACTCATCCAAATATGCCCAATATATTCAACAAAATTGTTGATATGTGACCCTAAAAAAAGAGAGACAAAAAAGAAAAAGAAAAAAAAGAGTAAGGATTAAAAATAAGAAAAACAGCAAACACTATATAGGAGGCAACATTGGTATTGCACCGTTGTTACTTCATTATTAAGTACGATATTCAATCTCATCAATCACTATTTGTCCAAAAAAAAATCTCATTAATCACTAGGCTTTTGTTTAAGGTTCCAATACCATCTAAGTAATTAACTTCGACAAACCACCACTTGAAAATAAATTTTAATAAAAGCACGTTATGGTATTAAAATAACACAGTCCTACATTAGTAAAAAAAAAAAAAAAAAAACACAATTCTACAAGGAATAAATATCAAAACTTTATAACATGATGTGAATGCTGTTGTAAAAGTACGTACCAATATTCTACAAAAACTAATTGCGAATTGTGAAATACTTGTCAAAAGACAAACTACCAGTAGCTGTGATAAATAGAGTTTCTTCTTCTTGGATTTTGATGATGGTGTATTGTATTAGACTCCAATGGCAATGCAATCACACTCACAACATGTTCATAAAATTTAAATTAAAAAAGGAAGGAAAAAAAAAATCTCATAATTAAATACAACAATCACTATTGTAAATTTCACAAGAGAAAAAAAAAGAAAGAAAAAAGACAGAATTTGATTCCTTTTGTAGAACATAGTTTTGGCAACAGAGAGAAATGAGGGTGGGAACAAATGGAGAGACAACATAAAAAATTGTGTAGAGAAATTAAGTGTGAGATATTTTTAAATAGAGATAGTGTATGCTAATTTTTAGGAAAAAGATGTGTCAAATATGTATGAGATATAATTTTCTTTTTGAAAATTGTGTGAGATATATATAAATTAGAGATGGTGAGTTTAGGAGAAGTTATGGTTAGTGGGCTATTATTTATATGTGGGTTTCTTTTTAAAATAAAAAATAAAAATCGTAATTAGAGTTTAAGAGAAGTTGTGGATAATTTTTATTTATTTTTTATTTTTTTATTTTATAAATGTTGGTGGATAATTGAACATTATTTTAACTATATTGGATAATCTAATTAAAATAAAAAATAAAAATTATGTGAGATGATGGGATAAGGATAATAATTCAAAAATAAAGGGACAAGGATAAGGATTTTTCCCACAAGAAAAAGGGTTTCTTCTTTCTAAAAACAAACATAACGTGAAGGAGAGGAGAAAAAAAGAGTGGAGATCTTGCAAAAGAGATTTTTATTTTTATTTTTTTTATGATGGGATAAGGATAATAATTAAAAAAAAAAAGAGGGATAAGGATAAGGGTTTTTTCCCATTAAAAAAAAGTATGGGTTTATTCTTTCTAAAAACCAACTTAACACGAAGGAGAGGGGAAGAAAAGAGAGGAGATCTTGCAAAAGAGATTTTTTTTTTCATGGGATAAGGATAATAATTATAATATATATATATATATATATGGATAAGGATAAGAGTTTTTTCCCATTAAAAAAAAGTAAGGGTTTTTCTTTAGGAAAAAACAATTTTTTTTTTTGGAGAGAGTTTCAACCTATGGTTTTTGCTCTTGTTGATAGCTCTTTATCATCAGACCAAGACACCAATCAGTTTTTGGTGTAAGCGGGGATTGAAGCCCAAATATTTTATTCAACAATCAGAGGCTTTAAAAAACAAACTTAACGTGAAGGAGAGGAAAAAAAAAGGAGATCTTGCAAATGATATATATATATATATATATATATTTAAAGAAGAAAAAAAGAAAAAGAGGAGAGTTGATTGCCATATTTTAATAGGAGTAATTTTGAATTTTAGTAGTGGTTTAGTGGATGTGAAGTTATTTTGTAGTGGGTTGTTTAGAAGTTAAAAATGTAATTTTACTGGATTGTCCTCCAATTTTGTCAGGTGTAGGAGTATTTTTGAACAAAAAATGAGGATCGCAAATAGGAAAAGCCCCTTAAATAATAGTATAGATAAGATATGATCCAAAGAGAAAATAAAAACAAAAGTAACGTGTTAGGTTCTAAAGATTTGGAATTAAATGTTTAGAATTTCAATCTGTATGTGTTGGCAAACCGAGAACAAAAACATGTTTAAAATAGGTGTTAGATAGCTCAAAGCTGTACAGGTCAAAACTCAAGAATGTACAAATTGCAGGAAAAAAAATTATTTTTCTGTGAAGCTAGACCAATCGAATTGTGAATCTCGATCGATTGAAAATCGTAGAAAAAGAATTTTTGCAAAATTCTTAAATAGGCCCAAGCTTGCGAAATCGTTTAAGGTTTCAGTTTAACACTCCTACGTATAAAAGGAAAACCCTAGACACATTTTTGAAGACTATTGGAAGACTTGTGAGTTACTTCTGTGAGATCTGAGAGATTATGTACCTTCTTACTCTACAAGCATTTGCCAGAACAAGATCTACAATTAAGTTTTGGTGGAATCTAGTTGTTGCATAGATCAACAAGCTGTGATTTGAAACTTTTGAGTGAGATCTCAAAGTCACCAGCGTGGGTGCTTGTGTGTTGCAAATCCAAGAGAGGAGTCTGTGGATTCGGAGTTTGCATGTGATCGTATCAATAAGTTATTATTAGAGGTAGCAGTAGATTTAGGGTTGAATCTGATTGTAAAAATTTTGATTCTTTATAGTAGATTTGTTTTACCTTGAGGATAGTTAGATAAAATCCCCTCCAGGTTTTTACTTTGAAATTGTTGGCTTCATTGGTTTTCTTGGGTCATCATATTGTTGTGTTCTTCATTTTTCATTACTTTGCATGACATAATTTATTAATGTTTAACCTAGATCTCATAATTAACCTAAGTAATCACTTGGCTAATATATTAGGTTAAATAATTTATTTTAAGAGTTCTAAACAGACAAACATAAAGTACCCAATAACAAAAATCAGTGAAAGAATAAGAAAAAAAATTGCTGGTGAAAGAAACAAAAAACTTACCAACGACTTTGTTGGGTTTGGAGGTAGACTTGGAGAGAGAGAGAGAGAGAGAGAGAGAGAGAGAGAGAGAGAGAGAGAGCATGTTTGTTTTAATTTTTTTAATAATTTTTTTTAGAATTTAATTTATCTATACTACTATTTAAGGGACTTCTCCTGTTTGGAATCCTCATTATTGTGGTTCAAAAATACCCCTACACTTGGACAAAATTGGAGAACAATCCAATAAAATTACATCTTTAACTTCTAAGCAACCCACCACAGAATAACTTCACATCCACTAAACTACTACTAAAATTCAAATTACTCCAATAAGTTTGTTTTTTTTAAAAAACCCTTACTTTTTTTTTAATGGGAAAAAACCCTTATCCTTATCCTTTTTTTTTTTTTTTTTTTTTGAATTATTATCCTTATCCCATCATCTCATGCAATTTTTATTTTTTATTTTAATGAGATTATCCAACATAGTTAAAAAATGTTCAATTATCCACCAACATTTATCCCAAAAAAAAAAAAAAAAAATCAAATCCCACATTTCCTCATCAAAAAAAAAAAAAAAAAACCCACATTCACCCCCATTTTCCTAAAATTTTGCATAACTTTTCAAAATTTAAAATTTAAAATACTCACAACTTTTAAAATCTTTTCTCTTTACAATTTGTTTAGCTGAGGATTCTAATAGCTTAACCACAACTTCTCTTAAACTCTAATTATGGTTTTTATTTTTTATTTTTAAAAATCCATGTATAAATAATAGCCCACTAACCACAACTTCTCCTAAACTCACTATCTCTAATTTATATATATCTCACACAATTTCTAAAAAGAAAAATATATCTCATACACGTTTGACACATTTTTTTCTCAAAAATTAGCATATGCTATACCTATTTAAAAATTTCTCACACGTTAATTTCTCTGTACAATTTTTTATATTGTCTCTCCATTTGTTCCCACCCTCATTTCTATTTGTTGCCAAAACTGTGTTCTACAAAAGGAATCAAATTCTGTCTTTGGTTTTTTTTTTTTTTTTTTTTTTTTTTTTTTTTTTTTTGTGAAATTTACAATAGTGATTGTTGTATTTAATTATGGGTTTTTTTTACTTCCTTTTTAAATTTAATTTTTATGAACAGTTTGTGACTTATGAGTGTGATTGTGTTGCCATTGGAGTCTAATACAATACACCATCATAGGATTTCGCAATTTGCAGTTAGTTTTTGTTAAATATTGGTACGTTACTTTTACAATAGCATCTACATCATGTTATCAAGTTTTGATATTATTCTTTATTAGGATTGTGTTATTTTAAACTTTATCAAGTTTTGATATTTATTCACTATAGGACTTTTTTTTTTATTTTTTATTTTTTATTTTTTTACTAATGTAGGGATGTGTTACTTTAATACCACAATGTGCTTTTATTAAAATTTATTTTCAAGTGGTGGTTTGCCGAAGATAGTTACTTAAATGGTATTGGAATCTTAAACAAAAGCCCAGTGTTTAATGAGATTGAATATCGTACTTAATTATAAAGTAACGACAGTGCAATACGAATGTTGCCTCCTATATAATGTTTGCTGTTTTTCTTATTGTGTAGGGCGTAAATGAGGCTGATGGGCTGGGCCTCACTCCGACTCACAACCTATTTGTATGGTGGGATAGGAATTCCTACTTTGGGTCGTTCGCAACTAGGAGACTCAATGAGATCACTTTTCTCTCTCTTTTGAACACTACCTCACTTCCTCTGTGTATTGCCCCTCTATTACCCTATTCTCTATTTCCTTATCCCAAATTTTGCAACCCCAACTCCTTCTTTGGTTCTCTTATTTATAGTAGGTTACTAGTGGGGTGATCATGATTACCCTCAGCGTTAGTGAATTGAAAAGTCCAATCTCGTGAGGGGTTAGTGGGGGTTTAGGTGAGAGTGGCTTTGGGAATGATCCTCACTACAGCGGACGTGTACGGCAGCGTTACTCCCAAAGGCACTACTGGGCATTTGTCTGGTTGTGCGTCCGGAAAAATGTAGTATCGTTCGGCAAATCTAGCCGGGCAAACATCTTAGCAGCCATATTGGTGCTCGGTCCACGATTTGGGTCCTCGGACAATGCTTGGACTGGGCTCTTACTTAGGTGGACTTGGGTTGGGGCATCAACGTCAGGCCTTTGGGCCTTATTGTTGGCCCACGACCCAAAACACATACAGGTTCGCACAATATGGGTCTGCACATTAGCCCCCCCTTGATTCGTGCCCGGTTACTCGGGAGCGAATCAAGGAGAGTGGGGGGAGGGGGGAATCTTTTGCCCGAGAAACTGTACGGGTGCGATTTCTGGATGCCTCTAGACATTCATTGAATGCGCTTCTCAAAAGGCGTGTTGCGCCTGGCCTTCTGACTTTAGCAGCCATAATCGCCTGCTGGTTCGTGAACCAAGGCGTGTGTACATTTCACACCCTTGGTATCCGCAAGGTTTTATCCTTATCATGCCTCATTATTGCGAATTATCCCTCATTATTACCTCATTAACTGTCGAGCATCTCCATTTCGCACCTGTAAAAAGCCCATTTCAACCCACATTCTCACTTTTCATTTCCCTAGTTTCTGAAATTTCTCTCTGCCGAGCACCCATCGCGCTAATTGGCTATCAATCCCCAGAATCTACTTCCTCCTTAGTGCTAAGAGTAAGTTCCCTTCCCCCTTTCTCTGCTTCAATTTATTTTTTTCCAGTTCCCTTTGATTCTTTAGGATTTGGGATGGGTTATGCTCACCTTTTAAACTCTAGAGCCTCCTTAGTCACCTTTAGGCGAGATTACCATATTCCCGATGATGTAGAAGCGATGTATTGCCATAAAAGTTAGAGACATGAGAGTACGGTTGATTTCTTGTCTGCCGGACTCTAACAAAAATTCCGCTGGGGAGTTCGTCTGGGTACGCGGCCACTGGTTTGTCGGGGATATTCCCCCTCCTCTGTTGCGGCGCGAAATGGGTTGGTGCTACCACTAGATTTATTTCCTGTTATATCCTTGTTATTGTCCCCCTGACTTACATGCTAACTTGTTTCGTTTTTGTTGCAGACGGTTTGGTGTTTACCCAAGATATCAGAATGGTACACGTATGGGCCTTGAATTTCGTTTTTCGATCCGAGATTTTCGTTCACCGACGGTCAGCTTCGGGCGTCTCATCTCATCCTTAGTGTAGAACCCGCGTACTCCACCTGGCAACCTTTCGATCAGGCCCTCCTAGTAAATAGCCCTCTCCTCTCCTATATAGACATTTGCCATGTGAACTTTCTCCTAGCCAACTTCACGGTAGGTGAAGCTCGTGACATTAGTCAGCGGTTTACCTGCTCAGATGAGCTTGCCTCTATAAGAGACGAGTCAACCGAAACAGTATCTCGGCGTCTCCGAGAGCTCGCCGACATAGCTCTTCAGCGTGAGGCCCCGCCCAAACCCAATGCACCAGCCGATCAAGAGCCACCCGTACGGGAAACCGAATAAGCAGCAGTAGAGTCAAGTAGTTCGTACTGAACGCATTCCGTTGGTGGAGAGATGGTTACTCACAAAACTTTTATAGTCAGTCGTTTCATCCCCAGGGCTCGGCAGACCTCGTAGTAGCAACCAGCTCAGGGGCACGTCCAAATTGTCCTGATACATCCCCCTTCTCCTCCTCCTGCACAGTCCCGAAAAAGGCAAGGGGTCGCGCAACAGTCCTCTACCAGTTCGAGAGACGCTCAAGCCTAAACTCCCCCCCATCGTCTAGGGGCGTTGTTATACAGGAGCCCCCAAGACAAGTAGGAACGAATATGGCATCATCCTCCCGGCCTATCCCGGAATGGCAGCCCACCTATGAGTTGGACGGTGTAGGGGCTTTTTTTTGTGTTTTGGATTAGGCTGTCTCTTGCGGTGATGGGCCTGAGTATTTCTGAGTAGGAGAGTTGAGACCGGCCCAACTGTAATTCATTTTGGACCGGCTTGTGCGCAAACTAAGGCTTGTCTGCCAGGAATGATCTTACGGCAAGCAGAGTTGTTACAAATAGTTTATGGCAAGCAGATATAATAATAACAAAGAAAAAACAGAGTATAGTGAACTTTTCTTAATGGAGAAATGACTGAGTGATCTCTATTTCTATGACAATCACAGTAATAATAATAGTAATGATAATAACGGCTTTTACAAAAGAGTAATTGATTAAGCGATAATAGAAGTTAATCGAAAATAAATATCAAGTCAAGTTTGGGTCCATAGTGGCAAAGACCAAAGAGGAAGAACGCTTCCTCTCAATGAAACTAATCTCCCAGGAAAATGTCCTGCCGTGGGGATTAATGACTTTGAGGGAATCGAACCTAAATGATTAGTGCCCAAAGGAATTCCTATTGCTTAATCATCTCCCAGAGAGTGGGATTTTGAAGGGGAGAGAAGGGAACCGATTTACTGGTGCATACCCATTACACTCTTTTTCTTTGTTTCCTGTTTGCCCTCTTATCTTTTCTTCTTTATTTTCTTTTTCCCTTTTCCGTTCTTTTTTCGTTTTCTTCCCGGTACCTCTGTTTTTTCCCCCCTTTTTTATAGGGCACGACAAGGGTCCTTTTATAGGGCCAGCCGTGACCGGATTTTACCACTTTACCCTTTAACCGCCTTTATCTGGTCTAAGTGTACTTGCCGACCACCCAGGAGCTCGCCTGTGTACCACTTACCCTTGCCAGACAAAGGCAAGTTTGTGTTGTTTATTAGTCTGCCGTGGCACTTTCTCCTGCTATGGCGTAAATACTTTCTCTCTCTCTCTCTCTTCATGGCATGCACCCAACGTTTCCCCCCCTCAACCTTGCCTCTTTTGGGCGGTCTGTCATCCTAGTAGGACGTACCTCCCAAAAGGGCTTGACAGAGCGCCCAAAAGGGCTTGGGCAGGAACCGTAAAATAGATTTTTTCCTCTCTCCCCACCACCAAACCACACCCCCTCCTTATCTCTTACCTCTAACCCATGGCCCCACCACGTCCCATATTGGCTGGGTACAGGTTGGTGGTGCCTGGGCCTTGCGCGTACTTTCCTGTTATGTACGTTCAAAATCTTCCTGCGGCTCATGCGTTTGCCGCGATCTGGAGCTTTGCTTGTACAGTCTGTCGTGCTTCTTTGTTCTTTTACGTAGGCCGCTTTGTATAATTCACTGTTTCCCTTCGGGGCTGGGCCTCTTTTAATACTGGGTTTTACATTTCTCTTGGCCCATTTCTTGGTTGCCTTCATGTCCTGCCACATTACTTGGCATTTCCTGCCGTGGCGATTTCTTCCTACTAGGCCTCTTTTCAAGCCTGTCGTTTCATTCCTTCCCCCAGTGGCTTAATATGACCATTGGTGTTCTTACTTATAGGCTCCAGTGTCCCTTTCTTTTTCCCTTGGGCTTGCAGCCCATTTACTTCCTTTGGACTTCCTTGGTCCATTTACTAACTCTGCATTCCCATGGGATTTTACTAACTTGATTGGGCTTCCCCGGCCCAATCTTTTTATTCTCATCCTTGGGGTTCATGGGCTTGCCATCAACCCCTACCCCCTACTTTCTTTGTTTACATTGTCTTGGGCTTGCCGCGGCCCATTCTCACTTTTCTATGCCACATACTGCCCATGGGTGCCATTTCTCGCTTTCCGGGCCCTTAGGGCCCATTTGCTCCCTCAAGACCCATTTGTTCGTGTTATGGGCCTGTGATCCATTATTCCTGCCGCTTAGGCTTACTTCTATTTACTGTCTGTTTTGCTGAGTTGGGCCTGTTTTACAAAAATGACCCTTAACAGACGGCAAGCCCCTCCCCGCAAATGCTTGCATACAAGTGTGGGAGAAAAGGGAAGGGGGTTGTGTTGCCTAATGCTTGGCGCACGGTCTTCTTCTGCCAGAGGATGTGAGCTCCTTCTCAGATGCACTCGACGAGTATATGGGGAGGAGGTTCCAGTGGCACACCATTGCGGTAACTCACTTTTCCTTGCACTTTTATTTTCATCTGTTCTCACTATTACCGCACATATGACGTCATGCTAACCACCGCCGTTTCATTAGGTTGCCTAGTTGGCTCATATCCTGAACAAACGGGTGAAGGATCTTGCCCAGGATGTTGATTGGAAAGGAAGCGGCAGCAAAATTGGCAAAGGATAAAACGAAGACAGCTGCTGTTGATAAAGCCAAGGAGTTGGCGGAGGAGAGGTCAGTGGGACTGGAAGCGAAACAGCACGAGATGGACTTGAAGCTAGCCGAGGAAGTGAGTCGGAATGCTGCCCTTGCTGAGGAAACAACTGATCTGCGGGCCGCTCTAGAAGCCGCTAAAAACAAATGGTATGATGAAGGGTTTGCAGATGCCGAGAGGGGGGTGGAACCGGTCGTCAAGGAAGCGCGGCGGTTATCCTTTCAAGACGGCTGGTTGGCTACCCTGCAGGCTTTGGGGGTGCCCAAAGATTCTCCTTTAAGGGACCCCGGCAAGATCCCCTTCTTGGACGCTTCTCCGACCGTGCAGAGCCTTCCCGGACCCAGTGATAAGAAGGAGACAGACAGCCTGAGGGAACTGGTGGAGCAGATAGACGCCCACGTGGAAATGGTTGGGACTAAGGCTACTAGTAACCCTCTTGCTGAGGACCTGTCTATTGAAAATGTGGAGTTCCAAAACCTCGCTTCTGAGAGCCAACAACCGGAGATGAGGACTGGGGGTCAACCCGTGGACCTTACCGAATGATTGCCAACTCCATGATATCTTAGTTTAGTTTAATTTTTTAACTGTTTTGTTTATGCCGCCGGGCTGTGGCAGTTAAACGTTTATTTTTCTTTTTCAGCTTACCCTGCATGTCATTGGGTTTTGGTGATCAAACAATTGGTTTATTCTCGGTTCCTAGTTTAATTTGAGTAGTGAAGTACCATGCTTCCTTTTTCTTGTGTTTATTAGCGCTTCTTATGAGTAGGTAAGGAGAATTTCCCTTGCCTAGTGATTGCACTGGAACTGGGTAGGAGTTTTTGCCCTTACTTTTTACCCTAAAGGTTTCCTCTAGCCCGATTCGGGCATCAGCCTTTTTACTTAGATTTTTTTTTTTTTTAATGTTTTTATATTTCGTGATCATACTTGCTTGGCGATGGAGATAAAACCGGGCAGAAGGTTTTTGTCCTTAGGAATTATCTTTTGTATTGAGTTTTCCACCTGCTCGGTGATAGAGATTGAACCAGGCAGCAGGTTTCCGTCCGTAGACTAACTTTTTAAGGTTTCCGCCTGCTCGGCAATGTGAATCGAACCGAGGGGCAGGCTTCTGTCCTTATACTAATTTTTTAAGGTTTCCACCTACTCGGTGATACGAATCGAACCGAGGGGCAAGTTTCTGTCCTTAGACTCACTTCTTAAGGCTTCCACGTGCTCGGTGATATGAATCGAACCGAGGGGCAGGTTTCTGTCCTTAGAAATTATTACTTGTGTAGAGGTTTCCACCTGCTCGGTGATAGAAGTCAAACAGGACAGTAGGTTTATGTCCTCAGACTAGCTTTTTAAGGTTTTCACCTGCTTGGTGATGGGAATCAAACCAAGGGACAGGTTTCTATCCTTAGACTAACTTTTTAAGGTTTTTGCCTGCTCGGCGATATGAATCGAACCGAGGGGCAGGCTTCTGTCCTTATACTAATTTTTTAAGGTTTCCACCTGCTTGGTTATACGAATCAAACCAAGATGCAAGTTTCTGTCCTTATACTAATTTTTTAAGGCTTCCACCTGCTCGGTGATATGAATCAAACCAAGGGGCAGGTTTCTGTCCTTAGACTCACTTCTCACTTCTTAAGGCTTCCACCTGCTCGGTGATATGAATCAAACCGAGGGGCAGGTTTTTAATAAGACAAATCTGCACGAATAAACATTTCTATTAATATTAGTAAAACATATACAGGGCACCGCACAACTTATAATTCGGTGTACGACTAATCAGTGGTAGAACTTCTTCAAATTCTGGACATTCCATGGCCGAGGTAATGGTCTATCGTCTAGCTCTTCCAAGTAGTATGCCCTTGCCCTGGCAACTGCGGTAACCCTATACGGTCCCTCCCATGTCTGCGCCAATTTGCTGGCATTCGTATGTCGCATATGCCCTACGACCCTTCTTAGGACCAAATCCCCAGCGCCAAACTTCCTCGCTCTCATATCCTGGTTATACCTCTTGGCTAGCTTCAGCTGATACTCCGCGAGTCGTACAGTCGCAGCTTCATGGCATTCTTCCAATTTGTCTAAATGCTCAACCAACATTTCGTCGTTTAGGCTGGGGTCGAACTGTGCGACTCGTGCGCTGCATATATTCACCTCGGTTGGTATAATGGCTTCGGCCCCATAGGTGAGAGAAAAAGGGGTTTCCCCCGTGGATCTTCTAGGTGTTGTCCGGTATGCCCACAAGACATTAGGGAGCTCCTCGGCCCAGTTCCCCTTTGCACCCTCCAACCTTCTCTTCAGCCTATTCACAATTACCTTATTAACAGCCTCAGCTTGGCCATTGCTCTAAGGGTACACCGGAGTAGAGTACTTGTTTTTGATGCTAAGATCTCCGCAGAATTCTCGAAAGGCCCGACTGTCGAATTGTAGTCCATTGTCTGATATCAGGGAGTTCAGTACTCCGAATCTTGTAATAATGTTCTTCCATATAAACTTCTTCACGTCCACGTCTCGAATATTTGCCAGGGCTTCTGCTTCCGCCCACTTGGTAAAATAGTCGACAGCTACCAAGATGAATTTTCGATTGCCCGTTGCCTGGGGAAATGGCTCGAGTATGTCCAGCCCCCACTGTGCGAATGGCTAAGGGCTGCTGACCAAGTTTAGATGGCCAGCCGGCTGATGGATCAGGGGAGCATATTTCTGACATTGCTCGCATTTACGCGCATATTCAGCGGCGTCCTTCTGGAGGCCACCAGAATCCCTGAGTCATTGCCCGGTGTGCCAACGAACGTCCTTCTACGTGGCTGCCACACACTCCATCATGTAGCTCTGCCAATAGTTCACCCACTTTGTCCGGATGTAAACATAAAAGGTATGGACCCCTAAAGGATCTTCAATACAGCTTCCGGTCTTCTGACAACTAATACTGAGGGGCCATTCTGCGGATCTTACTTCCTTCCCTTTCATCAGGCGGGACTCGGTCCTTGGCCAAAAACTCAATGATGGGATCCCTCCAGCTAGGGCCCTGCGTTGTGATTACTGCGACCGTCGGATTACCAGCTGTCTTGATACTCGGTTTTGGGACTAGCTCCACTTTAATTAGCCGAGGTATCTCCTCGGCTATTGATGATGCTAGTGTGGCAAGGGAATCGACGTGTCTGTTATGCGTCCGAGCAATCTGTACTATCTTCACCGTTCCAAACCCGGCTACGATTTGCTTCACACGTTCCAAGTATGCTTTCATCCGAGGATCTCAGGCTTCAAAACTACCTTGCACCTGATTAACTACCAGACGTGAATTCGAATACACTTCCACATCCCGGGCTCCCAAGCTTGAGGCCGCACTTAACCCGGCTATCAAAGCTTCATACTCCGCCTCGTTGTTGGAGGCTTTGAACCTAATCTGAAAGAGTGCTCTAATCGTATCCCCTCGGGGCCAATTATGACAATCCCTGCACCGGCCCCCATGGAGCTGGAAGCGCCGTCTACATATACTTTCCATGGGTGATAGTTCAACTGACAGATTATCTGGTATAAGGCCCTGGGCGAAAACTCAGCCAATACCTGCCCTTTTATGGCGCTTCTCAGCTTGTATCGTACGTCGAAAGCTTCAAGTCGAGTCCCCCATTTAGCTATCCGCCCCGTGAAGTTAGATCTTCTTAGCAATGACTGTAAAGGATATTCGGTCAATACATACACGGTATGAGCTTGGAAATACTGAGGCAACTTCCTGGTGGCATGCATCAGTGCCAGGACCAACTTCTCCAATGGCAAGTATCTAGTTACTGCCTCAACCAGGGTTTTGCTGACATAATACACAGGCTGTTGCACCCCACGATCGCTCAGCAATATGGCACTTACAGCGTGATCGGTTACCGAGAAGTACATATACAGGTCTTCACGGGGTTCCAGGGTAGTCAGCATTGGTGCATGCGTCAAGTACTTCTTTAAATCCTGAAAAGCTTTTTCACACTCGTCATCCCATTAAAACCCCTTCCATTTCTTTAGGAGCTGATAGAATGGTCGGCAGCGGTCTGAAAATCTAGAAATGAACCAATTGAGAGCGGCCAACATCCCGGTTAACACCTATACTTCCTTCGGGTTGCTCGGAGATTTGAGACGCTTTACGGCCACGATCTGATCGGGATTAACTTCTATTCCTTGGCTAGAGATTAAATACCCCAGAAACTTTCCTGCTCCCACGCCAAAGGCACACTTTTCCACGTTAAGGCGTAATTTGTGTTGCCGTAATAGCTCGAACGCACCCCCGAAGATCCTCTACGTGTCGCGCTTGCTGCTTGCTTTTTACCACTAGGTCATCAATATATACTTCAACCGTCCGCCTAATTTTGTCGCGGAACATCCTCGTCATCATTTGTTGATATGTTGCCCCAGTATTTTTCAGCCCAAATGGCATCACAGTGTAATGGTAATTGGCGTCAGGGAATATGATGTGGTCTTCTCCTGATCCTCTGTGGCTAGGGAAATCTGATGATACCCTTGAAAGGTGTCCAGGAAGCTCATCATTAGGTGCTCGTAGGTGGCGTCTACCAACTGATCAATTTTGGGCATAGGGAATGGGTCCTTTGGGCATGCCCGGTTCAAATTAGTGAAATCTACACAGACCCTCCATTTGCCACTCTTCTTCCTCACCACCACGGTGTTCGCTAGCCACTCTGGGAAGAAGATCTCCTTTACTGCCCCTGCCTTTTTTAGCCTTTGAACTTCTGACCTAACAGCCTCAGAATGCTTCCTGGCCACTCTCCTTGGCCTCTGCTTCTTAGGGGAGAACGATGAGTCCACGTTAAGCCTGTGGACGATGAACTCGGGGTCCACCCCGAGCACTTCATAGGGATTCCACGCAAACACATCCAAGCTATGAATAAGAAATAACAACATTTTTACCCTTTCCTGGGTTGTCATGCTAGCTCCTATTTGGAAGTATTTGCCAGTATCCAGAAGTATTCTGACCCTTATTAACTCCTGGGCACAGGCAGCCCCCAATTCTTCTCGGGGCTTCGGTAATTGCTATAATGGTGCTCATTCAGAGTCTTTATTCTATTCGGCTAGCTTGCCTTCCCAATTTGCTACAGCAACGAGGCATTGCCTGACCATTTGTTGGCACCCCCGCACCACCACGATGCCCTGTTCGGTAGGAAACTTAACCTTTACATGTAAGGTGGATGGGATAGCCCCCATGGCATGAATCCACAGCCTTCCCAAGATTGCCGTGTAAGGTGAGAAGGAATTGACTACTATGAAGACGACCCTTACCTCCTTACCTTCCACGCCTACCGGCAGGGAAATCTGCCCCTCTAGAATCACCATTCTTCCATCAAACGAGACCAGCGACGTGTTATACTTCGTCAAATCATGATTTTGCAACCCAAGCCCGTTGAACAAGTCCGGATACATTACATTAGCCCCGCTACCTTGATGTATCATCACCCTCTTCACCAAGAAATCGTTTATCCGAGCAGCGATTACTAACGCGTCGTCATGTGGTTGTATTGTGCCTTCTAAATCGTCTTCCCTAAAGGCAAGTACCCCCCTAATGCATTTTGCTTTCTTCCCTACTGGCTCCTTGTCCAGTGATTCTCTCATGGGCACGATTGTTAACACCCCCTTTTCGTAGCAGCCTTGCTTCTCAAGGGCAAGAGGATCATCTCAATTATTCCGAGCGGCGGTGGGAGAAGATTTCCCCTCTACTAATTGCCTTGACCGGTTCCTTGGTCACCGGGATTCACAACGAATTCCTTTAAATGCCCTGCCTTTACTAACTGCCCCAAATGGTCTTTCAGCACCCGGCATTGCTTTGTGGTGTGTCCTTTGTCCTTATGGTAGGTGCAGTACAAGCTCTGATTCTGTCGGGATGGATCACCTCCCATCTTACTCGGCCATCTGAAGTACGGCTCATTCTTGATTTGTTATACAATTCGGTGTACTGGTTCCTTGAACGTCGCATTCACCTCCCTCGTCTGCTAAAGTGGTTCCTGCATTCTCAAATCCTTCCGAGGTCTCGGCTGGAAACCTTCTTGCTGAGGACGATTTATTAACGGAGGCTTTACCCTTACTCCGCAACCGGTCATCCTCCAAGCGCTTATACTTTTCGATACGTCTCATGAGTTGCCTCATATCCTCGGGCAGCTTCTTTGTAAGTGACTCCTGTAGTTCAGAATCCTTTGGCAGCCCCATCTGGAAGGTGCTCGTCGCGATCTTCTCATTGCCCCCACCTATCTTGTTGTAAAGCTCCCAGTACCGGCTGGCGTAGCTACGAAGGGTCTCCCCTACCCTTATCTTCATCGATAGTAAAGCATCTACTGGTTGCGGCATTCAGCTGCAAGTTACAAACCAGACACCGAACTGCTGGATTAGCTCAGCGAACGAGCGTATGGATCTCTTCCGCAATCCATTAAACCATCTCAAAGCAGTTGGGCCAAGGCTGGAGGGAAACACCTTGCACATCAGCGCGTCATTGTGAGAATGCAGGGACATCATGTGGATGTAATGGCTGACGTGCTCAATCGGGTCTGTTTTTCTGTCGTAGATATTGAATGGAGAGCGCAGGAACCTATTCGGCATTGGGGCGCGTTCAATATCGTCGGAGAACGGGGACCGAGCTACTCTACGTAAGGCACAGCTCATTGCATCCATGGTGACATTATGCAGTCGTCGCTCCTCGGGCAAGTCAAATCCTCGGTCCATGTGCCCCTATGACCGCGAGCGATCATGGCGACGATGGGATTCCCGTGATTATTATCGGTCTCGGCAGTGGTGGGACTCTTGTGAACGTGATCGTTCCCTTCGACGACGAGACCCAGATTGATTGGACCCCGTACCTCGGTCTCCCTCGCACCAGCCCTCATATCCCAGTTGTCTCGCTCTCTCCTTTGTCGTTTGTCATCCGCTTCTAACTCCAAATCTCTCATCAGCCTTCATAACTGTTCAAGCTCCTTGTCCCTTTCATCGAATTGCTTATGCCTCGAGGCGTTCAATATTGTTCGCTGCGTCTGGCATGACCCCTCCCCAAGGCCAGACAGCTCTTCTCGTTCACGGTCCCTGTCTTCACGCCTCTTTTGCCTTCTTTCTCGCCAAGAGGATTCCCAAGAGGATCCCACTGAACCATTTTCAGCTCTGCTCCCCGAATGTCTTCCGGACATGGTCTCGTACGTGAGTCTTGGTCGAACTACGGCTTTGTAGGAGAGTTCCCACAGACAGCGCCAATTGTGCAGGGCGTAAATGAGGCTGATGGGCTGGGCCTCACTCCAACTCACAACCTATTTGTATGGTGGGATAGGAATTCCTACTTTGGGTTGTTCGTAATTAGGAGACTCAATGAGGTCACTTTTCTCTCTCTTTTGAACACTACCTCACTTCCTCTTTGTATCACCCCTCTGTCACCCTATTCTCTATTTCCTTATCCCAAATTTTGCAACCCCAACTCCTTCTTTAGTTCTCTTATTTATAGTAGGTTACTAGTGGGGTGATCATGATTACCCTCAGCGTTAGTGAATTGAAAGGTCCAATCTTGTGAGGGGTTAGTGGGGGTTTAGGTGAGAGTGGCTTTGGGAATGATCCCCACTATAGTGGACGTGTACGGCAGCGTTACTCCTAAAGGCACTATTGGGCATCTGTCTGGCTGTGCGTCTGGACAAATGCAGTATCGTTCGGCAAATCTAGCTGGGCAACCATCTCAGCAGCCATATTGGTGCTCGGTCCACGATTTGGGTCCTCGGACAGTGCTTGGACCGGGCTCGTACTTAGGTGGACTTGGGTTGGGGCTCGGGGGGGCATCAACGTCAGGTCCTTGGGCCTCATTGTTGGCCCACGACCCGAAACATATACAGGTCCGCACAATATGGGTCCGCACACTTATTTTTAATCCTTACTCTTTATTTTTTAGGATCACATATCAACAATTTTGTTGAATTACATATTGGGCTTATTCAAGGAGTTCGGGTGAGAGACTTTACAAAAATGTTGTATGATTCAAGGTTCATATAAAGTGGTAGTCATCTATAAAATGGTTATTTAAGACATTTTTTTTTTGTATAAAAAAAATTTATCCTACCTATGTCTATATTTATCAATTAATTCTACATTAGATTCAATTTACTATTATTTGGAATACTAATTTACGTATCATCATTAATTGAAACTCCTATAGTTTAACTTTATTTTTCCGAATCACATCTCTTCCATATGAAATTAATTATCCCTAAAAATTGTTGTGCCTTTCACTACAAACCCCTTTTCATTTTTTACAAGAAATATTTTTAAAATTAAAAGATATTATTGTTGTGCCTTTCACACAAAATTCTTTTAATTTTTTACAAGAAATATTTTTAAAATTAAAAGATATTATTGCTCATGTGCGAGTCTTTCCCGTAAAAAAATTAAAACTATTTAATATATATATATACACATTTTGCTTTTTAGGCATTTGAAACTTTTGTTATGGATGTGTGTAATTGCTACATTTTAGGACTAAGTGGCTACCTTTTAAGATTAAAAATAACTTGATAAATCTCTTTTAAAAAAAAATTTACAATCATGAACCTTTCCCATATTTTCTTTTGGTAGGCATTTGAAATTTCTGTTATGGATGTATACTAAGTGGCCTACATTTGAGGACTAAAAAAACTGGACAACGTGAGAGGCTTCCCCACCCCCCCCCCCCCCAAAAAAAAAGACAAAAATAAATAATAGTAATAATACTATTTATTTATGTTTTTGTATTTTAGATATTTCATACTTTTGTTATGGATGTGTACTAAGTAGCTAAATTTTAGGATTAAAAAAAATTGATAACTCTTGTGGGGGTACGGGCCCAAATTTGTATAAAGGGCCTTGGGCCTTGGTCGAGAGCGTGAGTAGTCCAAGGACGAACGAATGGTAATGAATGGTTCAAACTTAGGACTTAATGAGCAAGATACAAATGGGATGTGGTCTGAGGAGAAATATCTCCTTGGATAAGCTAAATATAGATCAAATGTAGATCCTAATGATCAAAGTGACATTCCAGGAAACTCTAATGATAGAGACGTGCGCCATAAACATACAAGAAAGATGGGAAACCAAAAATATCTAAGGGAAAGCTGCTACCACCGCAGTGAATGCACTGCAGCTACTTTTCTGGTCATTTATGTGGAGAAGACCTCTGAACAGTATTGCCTTGGCTACTACAACTCACCAAAAGCTAAAGAGGGTGTCTGATGGAATAGGTACTCAAATAAGGGCTTAGATGATCAACAAGTGTAAGATCAAGATGGTCCAAAGGGAGCTATATAATGTAAGGGACCCTCCATGAGGAAAGGACTGGGAAAAATAGAGAAGAGGCACTGTAGCAATCTAAATTGCACTTGTACTCTATTTAATCAATTTATATGAAAACTTACCTTCTCGAACAATGAATTCATTCAGCTTTATGTTTCTTGTTCTTACTTAATAATCTTTTACATCCATACTAGCTGTTGTCAAATTCATTAGTGCCTAGTTCTTTAACCCACTCTCTACAAATTTATTGTATTGGGCTCACTGGGTCAACATCCCATACATCTTGGGTTTGGGCTACAAAACGTGTCCCTACAACTTTCATTAAAAAAAAAAAAAAAAAAAAAAAAAAAAACTTCACAATCGTGAGTCTTTCCCCTATAAAAAGATTAATACTATTAATTTTTTTTTTCTTTTTAAATATTTGAAACTTTTGTACTAGAATTGTGCTAGTTTTTTTATTTTTATTTTTTTTAACTTACTTTTGAGCTTGGGTTAAAAAAAGAATAGATGCACCAAAAAAAAAAATTTATGTGGCTTGATAATAAAATTTAAGAATAGGTGGCTTCTCAATCGGCATTCTTGGTGTTTTAAAAAATTAATGCTTTTAATTTTTCGATTTTTTTTTAGGAAGTTGAAACTTTTGTATTAAAATTGCGTCAGTTTATAAAAAAAAAAAAAAAAAATTTGGGCTTGGGATAAAAAAAAGAATAAATGCACCAAAATACAAAAAATAAAAAATTATGTGACTTGATATTAACTTTGAGAATAAGTGGACTTTTCAAATGGTATTTGTAAGGACACGATTTGCTCCCAAAGCTCAAATGGACGGTCAATGGCCCAAAGAGCCCAAAACAATGAATTTGTTAGAAAGTAGGCTTGAAACTGAACTTTCATTGAGTTAGGTGGATATTGATCACAATAGGTTAGTTATTACTGGGAAGAATAAAACAAACAGTTTTGAACAAGAAAAATTCTCCTCGGTCAAGTCCAAGGAAGGTTTGTTCTTATATATTTCTCTTAAACTTATATAAAAATTATAGTTCTTGAGTATACAGTAATTTTTCTCTAGTTTTTCTCTTGATCTCCTCTGTAATGGGGTTCTTCTCTTTTATATTCCCTCCCCCTCTTTCATCTCAGCCCTTCACGTGTAGGTCAAATTGCTAATCTTCTTGATACCTGTCCCATCAGCACATTCCTAAAGTCTTTGAGGGTAGCTGTAAGGCTGAAAGTTACTATTCAGGTATCACTTCCACATTAATGCGGCAAAGGGGTTAGATGCAGAGCATTCAACGCGGTGGTAGCAGCTTTCTTCTTAGATATTTCTCAACTCTCTTTTTTCTCATCCCTTTTTGATGTTTATCTTTTCAAGCACGATTGCCTGTTGCCCTATTTTTGATGGATGGTCGGACCTTTGACCTCCTCTCTACTTAGCTGAGGAAGTATTTCTCCTTGGACAACATCTCTTGTTCATTGTGACCAGACTTCTTCCACGGCCCATTAATCTATATGCCTTCGCTAGTACTTATCTTCTCGAGCTATTTGACATCCTCGGGCATGGCCCACGGCCCAATACTTATATTTGGGCCCTTCATCCCTATAGTATTCATGGTGTTTAAAAAAGTTTAATACAATTTTAAAAATAACTTCACAACTCCCATTACCAAAAAAAAAAAAAAAAAATCATAACATGAGAGCCTCTCCTATAAAAAAAAAAAAAAAAAAAAAATACTATTTAATAGTCTAGGGTAGGGAAATTTCAACTAATTGAGCTACAAGTAATAATTTGCATCAATTATAATTTGAGATTACTACATTTTTCAATCACAAAAAAAGAAAACAAGGGGTGTGATGAAAAAATTATTTCACCTAAGAAGGCATAATGCTCATCACACCCTTAGATTTCTTTTTGTGATTGAAAAATGTAGTAATCTCAAATTGTAATTGATTCAAATTATTAATATTTACCAAAAAAATAGAAAAGCCCCTGAGCACATGTGTGAGCGCGTGCTTAGAGGTTAGTAAGTGGATAAAGCAGTTTAAAAACCAACTGGAGAGTGGTTATATTTTGTAGGTATTGTTTTAGTGGGAGTTAAAGATGTATTTTTACCAAATTTTGCCCATACTTAAATGTAGGCTGTAGGAATATTTTGGAACAAAAAAAAATGTTCAGTCCAAATAAGGAAACCCCTTAAATGGTAGTATAAAACTATAAATAGAAACTCATGGTTGTTTGAAGGTTGGTTTTGGGCCTTCGACCCCGCATAATTGGCTTTCAAAAGTGTACGAATTTGGTGGCCCATTTATTTGTTGGAGCGAAAGGAAAGGAAAAAAAAAGAAGAAGAAAGAGTTGGTCCATGATTTTTATTTCATGAATGAAAAGAATTGGGACTAGAAAAAAAGAATTCTCTGATGTATATCAATTAAGAAAGTAAAGTCTAAAGAGTCTTGACAAAGATTGTTTTCTTTCCTTCTTCTTCTTCTCTCTCTTTTTTTTTTTTTTGGTACCAAAAAATGTGTAGGAGGAAAGGGTGGCAATATTACGTGCTTAAGGAAACACATAGAGAGTTGGACATGAACGTGCTCACTAGTCTTGACTCTTGACAAAAAATTGTTTTCTTTTATTCGGAGATTCGGGTTTCAAATCAAAGGCCGAGCCACATTGCCTTGGAACAAAAATTTACATATAATTTTTGTTTGACCACTCTAAAAAAACCCAATAACAAACCAATTCAATGCCAATCTTTATCTTGGTTTTATTAAACAAAAAAAAAAAAAAAAAAAAAAACCCAACAATAATCCAATTTGATCTAAGATCTGAAAAAATAAATAAAAAGTAAACCCAAAAACAAAAATTACTAATTTGTAGATCTTAAATATTAGAAAAAGAAAAAAAAATTTTTTTTGGAAAGCTTAGAAAAAGAAAATTAAGTGAACAGTAAAGTGTAAATTCTAAAAGACAATTAAATATGAGGTAGTGGAAGTGGTGTGTGGGACAATGGGAGTGAAGAAAATTTTTGTTTTTTGTTTTTAATGATTGTATTGTATTGATATCCATTTTTGACAAAAGGCCCAACAAAAGAAAAAACCCAATAGTGAAGGAAGATGAAGGAGGAAAAGAATGAAAGAAACACGATAGAAGCAAATGGGCCATGGGAACCCGAGGAAAGAGATAAAATCCCAATGGGCCAACATGACATAAAGTGATAGCCAGTAGGCCCATTAACACAACGAGAAGTAAAAGTAAAGCAAATGGGTCATGAGAACCCAAGGAAAGAGGTAAAAGTCCAATGGGCTAATATAGCAGGAATTGACATATTGTTGTATTGAATTGTTAATAAAGTAAAGTAAAAGACACAACACCATTTTTTTATTTTTTTTATTTTTTTTTTATTTTTATACAAGATAGAATTCTACTCTAACTTAATCTAAATGTATATGTGTGTGAAACTCCCTTCTAGAGACTTGAATCCTGGCCCTTGCCCATCACACCAAGGGTGTGCGGTGGTACAACACAAAATTTTTTTAATGACTTGCAAAGATCAATAAGTTATCAAAGTTGATTTAAGTTGTTAAATAAAATAATTGAAAAGAGTAAAAACAAAACTAATAAATAATAAATCAAAGTATTCTAAGAAATAATAATTAAAGTTTACTTAATAACAATAATTAATCTTAAAAACAATGATTAATAACTTTATTATAGCAATGATTAATAACTTAATTATAGTAAGAGACAATATATGATTTTTAAGATTTAATCTTAGCAACAATAATTAATATCATCATTCTAGTAAGAAACAATATACCCAATAAACTTATGATTTATCTTTTATTCTCTTGCTAGTATTGCAGATAAATTTTTGACAAGGAAATCATGTGTACCACAAGATTCATCTCCTACCTAAAATTCATCTTTTAAGAGAACTCGTGTTAATTTGAAAAATCTTCTATTGAATCATGATTTACGAGAAAATATCTCATCTTATTATCCTAATGATCAAAAAAAAAAAAAAAAATTTACAAAAAGAGTCCTTATCAATCTCTTCAACCACAAATTTGAATGAACCCCTAAAAACTATTCACAAAACAAAAAATAGGCCATACTATGGACACTATTTAAGAGAACTCGTGTTAACTTGAAAAATCTTCTATTCAATCATGAGTTACGAGAAAAAGTCTCATCTTATTATCCTAGTTATCAAGATGAAGTAAGAAAATATTATTTAAAAGCTCATTGTTAACCTCTTCCATACGAATTTGAATGACCCTTAAAAAATATTATTGGAGTTGCCACTGTATCAAATACCCTCCATGCTATAGACACTATTTATTTTACTAGCATACAAGCAGTTAATGTCAATTCTACCACGCCAACAACTCAACCACATGTTTCTTACCAAAAAAAAAAACCCTACTTACATCAATGACAATAATTGGATTTTTAATTATTGTTTTAATTTTTTTTTAAAACCCTTCTTCCACTTCTTATATGGTGTTGAAAACATTTTTTTTTATAATTCGATAACTTTTAAAAAATTAATAATAAAATAACTTCTTTGATATTGATTCTAAAAAAAAGAAAGAAAGTATAATTTAATATTTTTTTGATAACTTGATAATATGGGGGATTTAAACCCTAAATGTCATAAAAATATTAAGAGGTGTCACCTCGTTAAACTACAAGGCTTTTGACAAGTATAACATAATATTGAAATATATAAAATAAATATATAAAAAAATACCTTTAGTCATAGATAATATACTAAACTCTAAATATCAAACCCAAAATGACAAGTGTGCCATATTTGGATATCTTTCTCTCTTGTACATTTCAACCATGCAATTTTTGAGCATAAAAAATTTCTAAAATAATTTTTCTAACTTATTTTGTAAAGTTGTGATTTAAAACTATGTTTTTTGTT
Organism: Quercus gilva; assembly: GCA_023621385.1. Taxonomy (NCBI): domain Eukaryota; kingdom Viridiplantae; phylum Streptophyta; class Magnoliopsida; order Fagales; family Fagaceae; genus Quercus; species Quercus gilva. Next base: position 56,029,773 of record CM042477.1, on the reverse strand, counting down.
GGCTTTATTTCATGACAAAAAGCGTTGTAATTACTTTAATTTTGTTCCTTGTATTTTGTGGGATTTTATTGTATTAGGTTTAATATCAAGTTGGTGAAGACTCAAGCTTAAATGAAGAATCAGTGGATCTCGTGAGTGTCTCACTAGAAGCTAACCCGCGAAAGAGCCACGTGAGAAGTACATGATTGGAAGCTGAAGAGTAGTGCCAAGCTGTCGTTTTCGTGAGTGTCCCTTCCCGCGAGATAGTCACGGGTAAGGCTTTCTCGTGAGATAGTCGCGAAACATTCTGCCTAGAGAATTTTTAAGAGTGACTTTCTTACCCTTCACCCATACTATATATACTCTCATTACCCACAAATGTAAAGGGGGCTATTCAAAGAGAAAAACCTTAGATAGGTTTTCTACAACACGCACACACCCATCTTTTAGAGAGAGAGCTACTCATCCTTAGTGAGAAATCACTGTAATCTCTTCTCCTTCCCTCTCCCATTGTTATACCTTGAGAGGAGATTTGTACTCAAACACAACCCACACCTATTTAGAGTGTAGAGAGTGTTTTGGAGCTGCTGGGGAGTATTGGAAGAAGCCAAGGATGGCAGATGCAACATGGAGCTTGTTGCGAGATCCGGAGAGCTAGAGAAGATATGGTTCCAAGAAGTCTTGTTGGAATAGGAGCTTGGAGGGCTTAGGTACCTTGGGTAGATTAGACTTGGAGGGTTTCTTGCTAACCCATGTATCCTAACTGATTGTCTAGTGGATCGATTTCCGCTTGGAAGGATTCGGTTTCCTCTTCGATAACACATTGAGTGTTGTTCTTGTATTTGCATCTCTCTTCCTTTTATCTTTGCCATTTAATTACTATTGTGGTTGTGATTATTTATGGTTTAGATTGTTTATCAATTCTGTTTTAGCCTATATTCATGTTTCGCACATTTATTGTTTGATTATAAGCTTGAATTGGTAATTAGTAATTTGGAGTCTAAAAGTTCAAGGGTGTTTTACACACCTATTGAACATTCATATTTTAAAGTTAAATATCTAAAAATATTAAAAACGAAAATTGTGGCAGCGCATTGGATGCATGCATATAATGGGACTAGAGTGTCTCCATGAGACTTTATAGCTTCCTTTATTGGCAGGAATAGCCCACCCTTATTGTAAAGTAGTCACCAACAATCTATTTGATTATAAGCACCCAAATATATAAAGTCCAACCATCACTAAGACACTAACTTTATAAATTTTCTAAAATAAAAACCCATTATTAGCTCTATGAGATAACTTTAAAAATGGCCATCGATCTACATCTTCCTTTATTCTTATCTTCACCAAATGGTGTATCAATCCCCATCATCTTTATGATCACTGACGGTTGGATGGGCTTATAAGTAAGCTAAAAAAATTACCTTATTTAGGTTATGGGAAAAGATCTTGTCTTAAATATGACTCTCCGAATTCAACTTTAAGTCTAATGGCCAGTTGGCCACTCTAATTTTGGTTGCTTGTAATAGACTTACCCTAGGGCTAGCAATATGTCCAATAAAACCACTTGATGCATGATGCTGAAACCAGTGATCACACGGTTGCATAAGTTTGCACACGAGTGAGCTTGGAGTACTTGTTGGAGGAGATAAACACATTAGGGAGACCAGTTGAGTAGTTAATAGAATATATAGAGACCTATTTGATCTACAAGATGTGTAAGCCCAATGGATATGAGTTTAATTATGTTACATTAATCACTTATTCTTTTCATAATTATTCAATGCAGTGACGGAGTCAGGACTTGGAGTTAAGGGGGTGGTTTTGTTGTTGGTTATGTGCGGCTACTCCGATCTCTAACTCTACTGTTACTTAGCCACTTGAGATTTTGTGTGTGTGTGTGTGTGTGTGAGAGAGAGAGAGAGAGAGAGAGAGAGAGAGATTTTAAAGAGTCAGGTTGTTTGTTTTGGATAAAATTGGTTGATTAGACTTAATTTGTTTTAGATTTACTCTTGGTAATTTTTGTTGTTGTGCTAATTTTTTGGGATTATATATTTTGTTTTAGATTTTAGATCTATAGATTTTTTTTATGGTCTTTATAAGGAGGAATGCTAGAGTTACAAACGTTTTTACAAATTGCTAATATAGTGGTGGTTATTGGTAAGTAAAAAAGTGGTGGGCCAAGTGTGAATCAATATGAATTTGCTACTTTAACAGTTTGTAATAATGTTGTAGAAAAGTTTGTTGCAATAGCGTTACTCTTAAAAAAATTAATGATATTATTAAAGGGGGCAAAGTATAACTTTATAGAACAAAATTGCTAAAATTAGTACCAAGTATATACTAATATTTAAAAAAAAAAATATTTGTGGGGGGCGGGTGGGCATTGCCTCCCCACGTCAAAGCATGCCTTCGTCCTTGATTCGATGTGAGACTTTACTCACACGTGTATACCTAACAATCTCCCTCTTACATGTGAGTTTTCACCTCTCTGTCGGTTTCAAGACCTCTCTATGGAATATGGACAACTTCCACTTGCTCCCTTTTACCTTATGAGCTTTTTTCATTCCTTTATCAACATGTCATCCATGGGCCTCTCATACATAATTCATGGGAACCACATGTTAACCCTGCACACTAATTCATGGGAACCTTGCACATCCATGTCCATAGAAGCCTCATGCTACAATGTTTATTTAGCATTATTAGCAATACTCCTTTATTGGGTCTTTTTCCAAGATCATTTGTGTGGGTTTTATGGGCTTGCCTTGTGCGTAATATTGTCCTCGCTCCAACTGCAAAAAGGACCTCGATAATCTTGTTATCTTTGCCGCACACCACACCATGAGCTCTAATACCACTTGTTGGAGAAATAACACCTTGAGGAGTCACCAACTGAGTAATTAATATAACATATAAAAATACCACTTGACCCAAAAAACTTAAGCCTTATGGGTATTATTAGCTCATCCATGTAATATTAACTACTTATTTTTCTTATCATTATTTAATGTAGGACTATACTTACACGTGTATACCCAACAAGAGTTGACGTTGGTGTGGTGTTAGTTAAAACTTCTTTGATGCTGAAGTTAACACTCATAATGGTGATATATTTTGTATTCATAATGTTGGATGATATTTTTTTTGCATACCTTGGCATGTATCAATTGTTTATATAGGACTTTGACAATTACCCCAGGATCTTTGCCATATCCCATATTTGGATCATGCAACATATATGTTTGGATGAACATCTCAAGTTGTGCTCCACCATTAATCTAGAAAGCTAATGGCTCGCAAATATGGTGCCTTACATGCTAGTTTAGGTGACACCACAGTGTCCTCCACCCTTGAAGCAGGTTGAGATTGGCTCTCTTCCTACTGCTTGCTAGCAGCTGGGCTACTCACTTTAACTTCTTGTTTTGAATGGTTTCCTCTTCCCCGTGGGGAGGGGAAGGGAATGATTATTGAGACATTGTTGTAGGAGCCTTCTCTTTGGTTCCTGGTGTGGCCTAGTCCTAGTGAGCTCTTGGACAATATCGATGAGAATCTGAAGTTGCCATTCTATTAGGGGCATCTCTTAAGGCTTTGAGTTTTTGAAGCCAAATGATTCTTTTGGCATCCATTGTTCGGGTCTAGACCATGTAACCTTTTTGTGTTAAGGGACTAGTAGATATGACCTACCAAGTTTCCCACACAATGATCAATTAATGATGCTAAATATTTGTGATCATATTTCTACAAGAGTTTTGGAAGACTTGCAAGAACAAAATCACACAAAGCTTGGAGTCGACATCAATGTGTTGCCAATCAAAACTTCTCCAATGTTTAGGTTAGCAATCACAATGGTGATATATTTTGCATACACTGTGTTCGGGTTTCTTTTACCTTGGCGTGAGTAGTATTGGGTGTTTATATTGAACTTTGGCCGTTACCCCATGACCTTTGCCATATCCCACGATTAGTTGAAATTATACAGTCTACTGGTGGACCACGTCACTTATTCACCATTCCATTAAAAGATTCCTACTTGTTTAAAATTGCTGAGTCAGTAATCAGTTTTTGTTTAAAAAAAAATTCTAACTCAGCAATTTTAAACAAGTGGGAGTCTTTTAATGGAATGGTGGACCACGTCACTTGTCCACCATGATCCACCATGAGGACCTTATAATTTCTCCACGATTAGGGTCTTGGAGCATGTTTAGGTGAAGGTTTGGTTGGATATCTGGGTCATGTGTCCACCGTTAATGTGGCATGGCATGCAAATATCTCATAACCTTCCCTTTCCAAATGGGATTAGGTTATCTAAGACTCTTCTTTTCTTGGTCATGTTTTGTAGTGCTATCTAAATTTTGATGAGTGTCTTAGATGAGTTAGGAAATGTGAATAATATTGAGTGTACGATCGTGATCCTATTAGGTGTGCATTTAGGAATTATTGAATTTTTTTTTTTTCAAATAATCTAGTTTTTAGTTTTTTGTAGAAATAAATTAAATTTTAGTTTTTTTTAACACTTTAACATAAAAGTTACCAAAAATTATATCTTTTACTAAACAATATACATATAAGCTATCGAAAACAAACAATTTCCAAACAAACACCATATGTTACATCCTATCAAGTACTAACCTATACAAATGCTCCCTTGAAACTGTTGCTTTTAAAGTTCAAGCTACATGACAAGGATTGAGCATATAGTGTCTTTCATTCTCAGGAAACGTACATTAAAAAACTATGAAAATACATACATGATTAAACACTACAATATCTGTTGTGCCAATTGCCATTACATTATAGCACAAGCGTGAGGATTTTCGTCACTGAACATGGCGCTTGCCTGCGAATCATAGACGACTGTCGAATAATTATAAGGCACTACTTGATAATGACCATAGTCTTGGGCATCATAGCCTTTTTTGCGGTTTTTGTAGGAAGAGGAAGACGGAATTGAATAATAATTTACTGATTGGCTCTTATGATGGTACTGCTGCTGCTGCGGCTGGTAATTATGTTGGATAAAGTTTTGATGTTGTGGGTTATAAGGATATGGCCACAGCTCAGCCCTCCGACCCGTTTTTCTCACTGTCTTCATAACTTTCTCTTGATCTACCCATCCCATGACAGTCACCTTTTGCAAGGACATGTCTATATCAACTTCATCAACTCCTGAAATAGATGCAGATCCATTTATTAAAAAAATCATTTAGGAAAAAAAGAATACTTGTGATAATGACCCTGAAAGTTCCCATTAACATTTTCTTAACTGGCCAAATAATGAAGAGGTATGGTGTTTCCATTCTGTATATTTGAGTCATTGACTAATGGGGTCTCTAACAAGATAGTGTTTGCGTTGAATTGAAATTTTCAGTGATTTCAATTTAATCTTTATGTTATATTTTCTTAATAAAACTTATAATATTATGAATTGTTAATTTGTTATAAATATAATATAATTCCTGACAAGAGTCCAATTATGGTTATCAATTTTTCCTAAGTGGCACCTATTTTATGACATGTAACAATTAAAAATCCAGGTGATTCTATCATCTTTGCTCAAAAAAATCTAGGTGGTAAATTAGAGAAGTAACATTTATTGAAAAGTTTTAACATATATTGAGATGATAGATCGTGATTGGTGTAGATATTTGAAAAATATTGTGATTACTATATATTAAAAATAATATTAATGATGATCTTAAGTGAAAATGATGTTACATTAATTATTCATAACCAACAATCTTAAATATTATGGAAAATTTTGGAAAATTTGTTGTGTTGGATTGTTGGAAGTTGGAACATTTATTCACATCCAAGTCATCCACGTGACTTGAATGTGAGCTGTACGTAGTTGGGGTACACGTATATTACCATGTCAACCTTCCATCAACGCCACATCAATCGTTGGATGTAACCTCATATCACCTAGGAGTTTTTTTTTCCTAAGCAAAACCAAATAAATTAATAAATACAGAAATCCAGTTTAACATACCATCTAGTTTGTTAAGAGCTTTCTTTATCTTGCTTTCGCAACCAGCACAGTCCATGTGAACTATCATCTCTATTATCTGTGAAAAAAGAAACCAAATATTAGTACCATCCCCTAGGCATATCGACTTTGTTGTGTATACAACTAGTTTTAGCTTCGTTTGGCAGAAAAAAAAAAGAGGGATGTTCATATTTTCGTTTAATATATACCATAAAATCATCGTAAGACATTGCATAGCATGAAACATAATTGGCTTTACTCATTTAGTGATCCTTAACGTTGACATATGCCATGTGGTTGCTTGATTTTGATTTCTAGCTAATCCTATGAAGTGCAGAATCGTACTCTGATTTAGATTAATAAAACTCCTTTTCTTTTAAGGATGAGTGAACTTTTATTCAACAGAAACAAACTAAAAATAAGAACATACATTAAAAGATGAACACGTAGAAAAAGAGCTTGCAAACTAGTGCACCAATTTGGTTTAACTCACTTGTATATATACAGGTTTTTAAAATCTCTATATATATTTTTTCCTTAGGTATAAGTGTACGCAACTTTTACTTAGTGAAAAAACTAATCCAAACAGTACAGACAGGCAGACAGCCCAGCTACATCAACCTATTCAAGGAATCCTGTATGAGTATCTTAGGGCCTGTTTAGTACATAAAGTTAAATACATGTTTTCAGCTTTTAAATAACATTATACATATTTTCATATATTTTTTTATTTACACGTATTTTTAAAAAAAACTGAAAACTGTTATGTACCAAACCGGCTCTTATCGTGGGACAATGAGATTTTTTACGTGCATGGAAATTAACTTACATACAAAGACATGTCAAAAACACATACAGAGAAAGAGGGTACTTAGAGAAATTTCTTACCGACATGTTGGGATTTGAGAATTCTTAAAACTTTCCTTGCTCAAATATATGAACATATGTGAGACTCTAAGAATGAAAAGAAACGAATGAGATTAGAGTCAATATATAGAGAGCTAGCCAGCTAGGAGCATCTTTCGGAAACAAAGGGGGATAAGAAAGAATATTTTACTGAGCAATCAGTCCCCACAATAGATGATAGATCTTTTATTTTTTTTCTACAACTTGCTTCAATGTGATAAAACTTGCCCGGAGACTATTGGAAAGTGCATTGCAGATGCTTAGAAATTTGAATGGAAGCTTTCTCAAAAGCTATCTTGATTTGCAAGTAAAATATTCCTTAGTTGAAGACTCAATTGGGGTCAAATATACAATGGGAAACACAAATAAAAATTAAAAATTGCAATGATTTTCAATAGGAGAGTTAATCGTCATCTTGTCATCGTCATCACTTTCATCATCTTAATTATTAAATACATGTTAATGTCATTGTCTTGGAAACTTTGTTCATCTTAATTATTAAATACATGTTTAGGTCTCTTTATTTTTTGGTCTGACACTGCTGTATCTTCAATCTCATCACCTTGTTCAAAAGATGCTCCGAATGAAATTCCAAAAACAGCATCCAATAACTTAAGGGTACGTGTAAATAGATAAATAATTTTTTTAAAGAAATATGCAATACATATAAATAAGTCTGTAACAAATAAAATATTTTTCTTTATTTCAAGGACTATGTCAAACACGCATAAAATTTCCATGACGGTCTGCCAATGTGAAAGCTTGGATGGCAAGATAGACTTGTTGAAATGAATTAATACATTGGAGCCTTATTAATTATGATAATTAACTTGTAACTTTAGGCATATGCATAGATATACTTAAAAAATATACATTAAGATATATAGTATAATTTTTACATATATAATTTAAATATTTTTGATAGTATTTCTTATATTTTTAACTCTTTAAAAAGTTTTGTAAGAATATTATTAAGTAGAAAATGCAAATTGTTCATTTAAAAAAAAAATTATATTCATTAATTCTAGACTCTTTGGTTAATTTTTGTACATACTAACTTATTTAGATCGATGGATATTTATGATGTGGTCTCACAATATTTGACTCCAAATTAGGAAATAAAAATCTCTCTAAAAATAAATAATTTAGGATACATGACGCAAAATTAAATTTCAATTGTATAATCTAATTGAATTTTCTCTAAATTTTGTCTATATATATATATATATATATAAGTTCGGACAATTTATTCAAAAAGAAAAGTTCGTACAATAGAAGTACAAAACTTTTCATGGTAATTTCCAATGGGAGTTTAGATCTTAGAGGATAAGTTGGAGTACGTACTGTTTAATAAATAACTAAAAATTTTACAAGATCGAGAAGTACTTCACTGCCCAGGTTCACAACTATAGAATTGCTATTGTTTTGTAGTATTTACAAACAATATAATACCAAGTTTGGAAAAGGCTTCCCCTCAAAAAAAAAGTTAGGTAAAGGTTGACCTTGCAATTCAAGTTAGCTGCACAAGCAGTTGTAAGTAGTTAAAGAGTTGAACAATTAAGGATTTTTTTTTTTAAACAAAAAACAAAATTTCTGAAAAGCCTAATTTTATTGCCGGGGAATATACTTATAAAAGAAGAAAAAAAGATGGAATTTGTCTCACTCTTAATCATTTTAAAAAGGAGGTGATATGTATTTGGTGTAATACTGATATATAACATGTCTCATATGAGATGAACTTCACTTATCCACAACAATAATTCCCTAGACAGAGGCAAGAAGTCAACTCTCTAGGAAAGATTATGCCTCTTGTGTCCATGGTTGCATGAGTAGTGTAATTACCAAGGGAATGAAAAAAAAAAAAAAATTGATTGGCCAAAAATCATAATTAGTCCTTAAATTTTTTATTTTTTTATTTTTTAATTTTTAATTTCTTTCCTAAAGTCTAAAACTAGCTATTGAATCTTTGAATTTAATTTCATCCGTATGTTAATTAGAGGCTGATGAGTCATCTAAATGAGCACATCATTAATAATAATAGTAATAATAATAATAATAATAATAATAATAATAATAATAAAAGTCTAGATAGAATAAAAAGCTACATGCAAGCAACCAAAGTGGATTAAAAGTACCTGCTATCAAACCAGCTTACGTGTATTGTAGTTTTGGTTTGGAAAAAGTCAATAGATTGTAAGGTCGCAATTTGAGTCTTACGCTCAAAAGGTAAAAGAATCTAAGCTTAAAAAGCCCAATACAATAAATTTGTAGAGAGTAGGTTGAAGAACTAGGCTCTAAAGAGTTGGGTAACAATAAAGTGAAGATAGACTAGTTTATCTTCAAAAAATCATCATCGATACAGTCTGAGGAGATCAGTTTTTGTATATAATTCTTAAAGTTGATTACAAGTATAGTTCTTATTGCTACAGTATTTTTCTCTCAATTCCTCGATCCCCTTCTCTCAGGACCTCCTTTCTATTTTATACTATCTTCCTCCTTTCATCTCTGCCCTCCACGTGTAGATTAGATTGCTAGTATTGATTTTTGTCACATCAGCACCTTCCTGAAGTCTTTGGGAGTAGTTGTAAGGCTGAAAACTACTATTTAAGTATCACTTCTACATTAATGCGGCCAGAGAGTTAGCTGTAGAACATTTAATGCGATGGTAGCAGCTTTCTCGTAGATATTATAACGCTTCTTTCTGTCCTGTGCCTTCCTGAAACTTATCCTCATCAGTGGAATTGTCCGGAATGTTGCTCTTGATAGCAAACCGCACCTTCTGACCTCAGCTTTGCTCAACCGAGGAAGCATTTCTCCTCAGATCCCTTTCTTGGATTTTCATGACCATATCTCACCTCTTCATTCATTAACATGGACTTCTCTAACAATGTTTCCCCATTCTCGGACTACTTAATGTCCTCGGATTGGGCCCCCGGCCCAATATATACATATATACGTACTACTGGGCCTACCACCCCTACAGATATATAAAAAATTTGATAAATTTTTTCACAATTACTGATGTGACAAATTGTTAGTAGTAGGTAATTTAAAAAATTATATTAGTCGTAGAAATGGAATCGGAATTCCAACCTAGGGGGGCCAAGTTTAAGCTTGTTGAATTTTATTGATGGTGTCTTTTCAAAATTTTGTTCAATTATTTTTAGAAATTAAAACATTAGAGGTTGGCAGTTATTTGTATTTTTTATTATAAAAGAATTAAACATTGTATTTTCGTTCCTTTTTTTTTTTTTTTTTTTGAGTTTTCATTCCGTTATATATTTATTTAATTTTAGGATGCTTTATTATTTTCCTATCTTATAAATCTTTTGTACCAAAAAATAGTCCCAAACAAAAAACTAAAAAAAAAATGCCTCACAAATCACAATAATATTAATCTTAATAATTTATTGATACTACAATGTCTCAACAAAATTAATGTTAATTTTTTTATATATAAAAAGTAATGTTAAATTCATATTATTTTCACAACAAATTTTAGAGAGCAATTTGTTCTTGGTTAAAAAGTGATGTCAATAATAAACTAAATTAGAACTATTTAAGCTTACCATATAAGATTTATTATGAAGTTGTGAAAAATATTGTGGAAATAGTATTACTATTGTTTAAAACATCAAAAATAAACGACTACAACAAGAAAGCAAAAAAAAAAAAAAAAATTTTTTTGTTGAAATAGGTAATATTGTTTAAAACATCAAAACTAAATGCTACAATAAAGAAAGCAAAAAAGAAGAAGAAAGTTATGGAGTATAATTTTTTAGTGACTGGTCAGGTCAAACATACATGATACAACGCCAATTACAAAATTGTTTTGTACTTATGTTCCCAATAGCTCCTTCTACAAATTACACCTTTTTTTTTTAATTAAATAAATTAGATATAAACTATAGCCACACGTTCATTATATTTTATGGAAAAAGTTAACGGGGTGCCTTAAGTCTATTAGTTTATGAATTATTTTTAAAATTTTTTTATGAGAAAAAAAAATAATTAATTTTTTTGACAGTTTTTTATATTTTTTATAAAAATAATATTAAAAATTTTAAAAAATAATCTATTAATAAATACATCCTAAGGGCGCTGATTGACAAGACCATTTTTTTATCATGAAAAGTTTAAGGCCTCATGTTTTTACTCACTCTTCACACATGTCAGTAATTCTTGCTTTTATGGATCAAAACATTTATCACAATTTAGAAGAGAGAGAGAGAGAGAGAGAAGAAAGAGATCAATTATTAGGGAGAGGCGGAGAGCACATAAGAGAAAAGAGAAAGTGAGAGAAGGTTTTCAGAGAGAGAGAGAGAGAGAGATCATATTGAGACAATTACGCAAAAGGTTGGCAGGTTTTTTTTTTTGGATGCATGGTTCTATTTGTAAATATTTTTTTGAGAGGGGGGCAAGAATATCAATTTTGGGGTCAAACATTAAAAACTTCTATATTTATATATATAGAAGTGTAACTTTTAAAAAATTTGGGGGACCCAAGCCCCCCTAGGCCCAACAGAGTATCATCCATCATTAATAAATTGAACTCAAATAAAAACTAGTAAAAAAATTTTAACTCAATTGTTGTGATTTTTTTTTTTTTTTTTGGGTATACGTAGCATTGCTATTTGGTTTGGACCACCTATCCTCTTTTACAAAAGGATTTAGAATTTCAGTGTTTGAAATTTGGTACCACGTAACATCATACTATCATAGTGTCAGTTGGTCCAATGGTGAGGAACTTACACTCTATCTAGGCTCATCCCATGTAATTTTTTAAGTCATCAAAACATTTTTTTTTTGGAAAATATGCCCAATGTTGACTGATCAGGTCCGCATCCATTTTAGTGTAGGCACCTTTTATTGATTGCTAATTTTTAAACTCTTAGGACGAAATTGAAATATCGAACAAAACTTTTAAGGATCAAATAACAAATATGGTGTTTGTTCTTAAAACTTTTTAGGAGTGGAAATCCAAACGCCACCAATGAATTGGAATTGAAGCCCAACTTCCATAGGTTTATAAGTTTATTGTACAATCAAAAAGCGTGGAATCATGGTATTTGGTGTGTGTTTGATATTGGCTTAAAAAATAGTTTTTATTTTTTATTTTTTTGTTATTCAGTTTATTTTTGCTACTATTAATGAGTGCACTTTTTGGTACTATTCATAGATCTCATTGCTATTATTAATGGGTTTCACGGCACTTTTTGGTACTATTTATAGATCTCACTGTACTATTTCAGCTAACTTTTAGTTTTATCTACAGTACTTTCTGCTGAAAGTACTGTAGATAAAACTAAAAACTGAAAACTGAAAACTTTTTACTGAAAGTACAATAGATAAAGCTAAAAGTTACCTAAAATAGTATAGTGAAATCCATGAATAATACCAAAAAGTGTAGTGACACTCATGAATAGTAGTAAAAATAAGTTGAATAGTAAAATAAGTTGGCAAAAATAATTTTTGCCAAACGGACACTTAGTTTTACAATTCTATGGAGAATATTTCTTTGGTTGTGCAGAAAAGAAATAAGATTGATTTATAATTTTTTACAACAAAATCAAATTATTAAACTAATTCTTAACACGGATTTGTTGAGTTATTTTATTTTAGGCTAAAGTGTAAATTACACTTCTAAAATTTAAGAGTTTTTAAATTTTACTTCATAAAATTTCAGAATTTAGATTTTACGTCTTGAAATTATGTTTGGTTTGTATTAGTAGCTCTTCCATCTATATTTTTCATTAAGTGCCACATAAACTTGTCACACATATTTAGTTCGTCCAATAAAATAGTGTCATATTATTTTCATCACACATCATTTTTGTAGCCTAAAGAATTTTAAATAATTTATTGATGTGGCATAATAAAAATGACGTGACATTATTTTATTAGACGAACTAAACACGTGCGACAAATTTATATGGCACTTATCTAAAAATAAAAATGAAGTCACAAAGAAGTTAATGATGCAAAAGAAATATAACTTCAAGGTAAACAATCTATTTCTAAAAATTCTAAGTGTAAAATTAAAATGCCTCCTCCAAAATTTAAGGGCGTATTTAGACTTTAAAAAGGGATTGTTCATATGCTGAGGGATATTCTATTAAGCTTCAACTAGAGTAGGTATTAGGTATGAATAGCATGCTAGGGAGGTCAGCATATTATGTACTATCCTGTCTTGATGCATTAGGATATACCTAGATCTGATGTGATAGTTAACTATATTATATAAACACATTTCTGGTGGAAAAAGCTTTAAATATATCAGTTGAAACACAAGACTTTGAGGTGCTAGCGAAAGTCAAGAGAAAATGAATAAACTAAGCAATGAGCATGTATGTAATGGCATATGTGTGCTTAATATTGGCTGTTTATGTTTGGCTGTTTGCATAACATTTCTAATATTAACTTTTTTGAGAAACTTTTTCTAATATTAACTTCAGTCACTAGAACTAGGACTACTGCAGGTAATTGGGTTGGGAGTTCAATATCAACGGTCTACTTCCTCTTAAAAAAAAAAAAATCAACGGTCTACTGACTACTATTACGATTTTTTTTCCCTGACGACTCTTACAAAGTGCACACTAACTTTTGAAAACTTAGTTGACACTTAGATAAAAAATTACCTCAGAAAACATTTATTACTTCAACCAAAAATCAAAAAGTAACTTCATAGTGATGTTGTAAATCTTATCGCTTATCTTCACATCAACCAAAAATAAATAAAGGTTGTTGACACAGAGTTCGTTGCTCACCAAAGGCAATGACAGGAAGAGCAGAAGCAAAGAAGCTGTAGGTGGTTGGGGCCAATATCATAAAATAAAAAAAATAAAAAATAAAAGAAAGAAAGAAGAAGAAGAAGAGAGATTGAATTAAAAAAGCAAATGCATGTGACAAAAATTTTCATTCCCAATAGTAGGTGTATGTTAGGTCCATCTTTTAGGTTGGCAAACCATAAACAATTGTAACAATTAGAATCTAAATTGTCTCTTAAATTGGTATTGAGGTTAGTTATTGAACAAAATAATTCAAGGTTAGAACAGTGAAAGGCTCAAAAAAAATAGAAACTAGATTGCTATTACATAGGGTTTTGATACTGGATCAACTTATCGAGAGTCATAACTGTCAAAATGTGAATCATATCGTGAATCGATTTTTTATTTTTCCGTATCATGTATCACATCGTATTGTGTATTGTACAATACACAAACACTTAATAAAATCTATAAAAAAAATTATAGCTATACATATATAGAGGATATATTCATTATAAATTTTGAATATATTCAACTAGTGACTAATTTATTCATCACTTATGTAATAATATTTAACAAACTAACTAAATAAGTCAAACTAGCACGTGTTTATAACATGTACATTCAAATTGCTTGAATTCAAAAGTGATAATATATTACAAATGACTCAAATATTAATTTATTTTCATCATATTCATCATATTGACTAATCAACCCATCTAAGTCAATGCTATTATCACGTTTATTATTTTGCAGATTTATTTCTTCATTAACATTTTCTTCATCGTCATTAACATTTACTATCTCTTCTTGTTCTTTTTATTTTAATAATAATAAATAAATAAATCTTCTTAGCATTCTGGTTTCTTTGACTTATAACAATAATGAAAAAAATATAAAAAAATTTATATTTTCAATTAATATCTTATTCATAGTATAGAAAATAAATTTGTAAATATTAGAGTAAATTGTAAGTGTGTTCTGTGTAGTCCAAATTTTATAGAAGAAAGAGGGAAAAAAAAACTTATGAATATGTTATTTTATTAGGTTAAATTAAGTAACCTAATGATTTTGTATTTAAAACAAGCCTAACAACTTGTTAGATTCAAATGAAAGTACAAATTTTAATTAAAAAATCTCATTTTAAAACATTTGTCTATGTATCGTACGATATGATACGATACACACACTGTATTGTACGATTTATGAGCATTTACGATACGTCGATATAATATAGAACTTTTTACATACGATACATATTGCGTATCGTACAATGTTGACAACTATGTTGAGAATTACTTAAGTCAACCTGTTGAATTACATATCTCAACCGATCGAGAATCATGCAGTTTAGATTCTCGGCATTTTCTGTCAGCGGTTTGATCTAGGGAACTTGCATATCAAGTTCACTATATAGGCAAGCCCTATAGCGTGTTTTCCTTGACTATGAGAGAGCAGTGAATTGTACATAGATCTAGAATTTTTCAAACTCTTTTGAAGCATTAATGTACACAAATTTGGAAATTTCCACTCTCTTTAAGCATTAACCAAAGACCTATGTTCATACAAAAGATCCGGTGACATCCAAACATCCAATTTACATCCAAGTTACTAGTACAAATATTTGAAAGGTGTTCTTGAAGTCACGAGGGAAGAGTTCATGTGCAACAAGTACTACATGAGGTAGCATCAGATTTAAGGTTAAATCTTTTATACAAACTTCAATTCTATTCTAGTGGATTTGTTACGTTGAGAATTGACGATTAAATCTCCTAAGTTTTAAGTTTTAACTGTGAAATAATTTGTTTCATCAGTTTTCATGGGTCATCATTTTGGTTGTCTATGTGTGATCTGTGTTTGTGTGATGTTATTCAATTCAAATCTAAAGCATAATTAATCTAACTAATTACTTATACAAGAATTTGTTAACTTTGTTACAATTGGGGATCAAAAACCCCTAACAATGTATACAAAACTTTACTTTTTTTTGATAGGTAATAAGACTTTTATTGAAAAAAAAAAATTGAACATTATGTTTAAGATGGTGAACACTCTAAACAAGAAACAAATACAATATAATCATGAACTAAAGGAAATAAAGACTAAAAATTCAGATAAAGAAATACAATTCGTACAGCCCCAAATACGAGCCCAATGAAACAAAGTATCAAAGATGAGAGATTTTTGATGATCTAATGTTCTCTCCTTGTATTCAACAGTGCGGGTATTGCGTTCCTGTCAAACTAACCACATTAAACATGCTAGGACCATATTCCAAATAATTGAAAGATGCTTTCCAAACCAATTTCTCCACATAAAGAAAAAAGAGCTGATTGATCTTGGCATTACCCACTGGATCCCAAACACTGCAAAAGCTTCACACCATAAGGGGTGAGAAAACTTACAGTAAAGAAGAAGGTGATCTACTGATTCCCCATCACAATATCATAAACAGCACCTATTAACCAAACCCGATCACGTCCAATCTTTCTTGTAACACTGTAATCTTCATCTAGCATATTCTTTTTCTCCTCCCCTCAGCCATACTTCTAAATTCGAAAGACTTAGAACTCAAAAAGTTTCAAAAGCTTATATTGTATTGAGAAATTCCTTGTTTTGATTGACTTAAAGAAACAAAACCAAATATCATAAACTTTGCAAAAGTTGAAAATAAAACCATAAATCAAAAGGCAAATCTATAAAAATTACCACACAAAAGAAAAAAAAGAAAAAAAAAAAAAAAGAACAGAATTTAAAACTAAAAACATGTAAAATGAATTCAATAAAAAGGAAAATAATTTCATGCATGATTACTACTTACAATTGGAGGAAGTTTCAGATTGGGTAACAGAGTGCCTATCAACTAGCAAAAATGAAAGCTCTTATGAGAAGGTAAACAACTTGTGTACTCAACTCAACTGTCCAACATACTAAATCATTAGCATCTGTCTAGTTAACCAAATTTTTGGGAAATTTTCAAACTGGATTCAATGGCAAAAACATGTAAGATTAAACAAAAACATAAAGTTGTCATCATGATGTTCTATGTGCAGATAACTATAGGTCTATTGTACAAACCATTGTAGGATTGAAAAGACTCTTGGAGTCAGCTTTGTTACCTTAATAAGGTTCTGATTCAACACCCAGACGATTCAGGGTAAGAGTTCCAGTATCAACAAAGAACATATATTAATGCCATTTCTTCAATTGCTGTCATCATTTTTGAAATGGAATCCTCCAAGAGTAAAAATAAAAACTTGAGTTTGATGCTGTGTTTGTTAATGAAGGAAAGCACACAATTGAAGTTTCTTTCATTTGGTAAGTACTGTAACTATTTTAAAGTTGAAAGTCTTATTTGTATGAGTTCAATTCAAAAAATAAGTTCATTTGACAAGTTAGTGGCAAAACATTGTACTTCTAAAAAAAAAGTTAGTAGCAACATTGCATCCCAATCTCAAATACATGAGTATAACTATTTGTACAACACCACTATCATGTGACTTATCCACGTTCCCTCCCAAGTTTCCAAAATAACGACCCATTATTCCATTCTATTCTACACCACATAACAGAGCCTAACTAAATCATTAAGAGTTGGGCACATGATTACTTTTCACCATCTTCTCCACCTAACATTTTGCCTTCGTGCAAATCCTGTGTTCATATGTACCAAAAAGCAGAAAGAATACATGGATTCTAAGAAAAAAGTTTAGCTGATTATATTCTAAAACAGCCAGAACTTTTTACAGAAGAAGTGCTGCATCTCCTATAAGTTACACTCTGTTTGTTTCGATGCAAAACATTTGCAAAGGTAAAATATTTTACCTGTAAAATATTTGCAAGAAAATATTTTCATTTTACAGTGTTTGGCAGTGTATATGAAAATGTTGTGTAAAATATTTTCCAATGTTTGGCACAACGTAAAATGAGAATCTACTTATACAAGTTCAAAATAATGAATAACATTGATTATGATCATTTAAGGGATACTATGATAAATTGTATAGAGACATCACCGATGGTTAAAAAGGTTAATCTACTTATAGTACCACTTCTTTGAGCTTTAGCTGAAGCTTGTAAATCATCTTGTAAACTTCTTTTGTTGTAGAAAGCTGTGTAGAGAAAACGTGTAATTAGCTAGTGCACAGAATTTTGTGCAATAAGCTATTGATCAAAACAAGGAGACAAGCACACAATTATATTAAGCATATCGCTAATTAACCTTTCAATGAATATATATATATATATATATATATATATATTCAGGCTAGCATCCAGGTTGTATCATACAATCAAAACAATGACCATAAAATGACCATTAACTGTTGGATCCTTGCATCATCATAATTCCAGCCACATTTTTTATTTAAGTGCTATAACAAAAAGAAATTGGAGTTGGCTGGATAAATTCTATACTTAAAAAAAAAAATGAATAGTTCAGCTCAGCTGATGCTGTAGCAATGGGCCGGTCAGAGAAGAATTATGCACAATTGTACCCCAAAACTAGTCTCTTGGCCCCTACTCAATTCAATAAGACTATTTGGTCCAATAAACCTCCAAGGTAACTGACTGTATGTGGTAGATAGATTATTGAGAATTGACAGCTCAGGGTATCATATGATTTCCTTACCATCTCTCTATTACTCTGACTTGGCCCTTTAATCTTACTCTCTCTCATCAATCTAAAGATTATATTAAATCAGATCTGTGAATAAATTTTAAGTCAATTAAACTCTTAATTTTATTCCGGATAATTTCCACTAGCAAACTGTAATTGTGTCTAGCCCTTTCTATATCAAACCCAAACCCTGATTTCCCCAGACTAAAGGAGGAAGTGGCAGAGTTAAGCTGCTATTCTGCGTGATGAACTTAGCAAAATCATCACTTTGGCATAATTCCAATACATGTAGCCTCTGGAACAATGTTTATTCCTACTGCTTTGGTAAGATAAGAGAAGACAGAAGGGAAAAGTTAAAATCCCTTTGAGTTTCGACTCCCACCCTTAAGTCAAACTACTTCAATCATTCCATTCTAGTTTCGACCTTCACCCCCTACACCATAACAGTATTCAATACTAACTCTACAGTCTACAGACCATGAACCAGCAGAATTCAACTCAATATAATTGTTGCTTGGCAAAGGCATTCCATTCCAGGTACAAGCCACTCCATAAAGGTTTCCTTCTACTACTTTTGTAGAAGGTAAGTGCCAAATCACCAAAACCACAATCTGTGAAAATTTTCTGCAACCAACTCAATGGCCTACAAAAATTAATAAAGCAGTAGTAATGAAGAGAGAGAGAGAGAGAGAGAGAGAGAGAGAGAGAGAGAGAGAGAGAGAGAGAGAGAGAGTATCTGTTTGTGTTTTCATTTAACAATCACCCCATTGTTAAATGACAGCTCAGAATCAACAGTCAATATTTCAACCTGATAGTTCACGTAATCCAAGGAGAGTATCTTGTCCTTAATGGCCTATTTCAAAATGAAGGAACCTGCAGAATATTTCTCAACCAATACAGCAGAACCTGCAAAATATATCTGGACAAAATATAACACTATCAAAATACTAATGAATCCAAAATATAACATTATTCCATAATAACTCCAAAACATGTCAAAAACATGTCAATCAGTGTTCCATAATTATTAATAACCTAAACAATACCATGGTACCACTAATATGTTTCACACAACGTATCCAGCAACTTCAAATTAGAAGGATTGGTTGAAAAATTTCTCCAACCAAAGCTTTCTCATCCTATCATTTTTAGCCATAAAGGTCTTCCTGTGAAAACCTGGGAGATTCTGCACCCGCATCTACAGTGAGCCACGCCACATTAATTATAGACAAAATGAACCCATTCTAAATTTTTTGCAAATTATATGAACAGGAAAAGCTGAATGTTATATATGCTCACTGGCATAACCAACTAAATTGAACATGTTGCTGAATTTTCATATTTATACCACAATCCATTTACAAATGGAAGGAGAAGAGATTCAAGAAGATCTGACTTTCTTCTACACTAATTACAGTTCTGAAGCCTTAAAAGAAGCTTTGAATAGAAGATCCATCAGATAACTAATAAAAATTGCAATAGATCACAGATCAAATAGAGGTTGCAGTTAAAGAGTCCAAAATTAAAAGCTATTTCATTTTCCTTCTAAGACATAAGTTTTATCAGATTATGATAACTTTTAATCTCATTTATTAAGGGAATAGATTATTTTAACTAAAAATTTCTGTAAATTATATTGAAAACATGCAAAATTCTTGAACATAGTCCAGAATGAAATCTGAAGCAGACAGATGATGCATGCCAGAGAAACATGTGCACAGCATATACATTCTTAACAAATTCATACCATAGTAATCTTCCCACCACAAGACGCACTAAAACAATGGAGCAACATTAATTGAGTCAAAATGAGATAATTCTAGTAGAAATGTCAATAAATGCAAACCTTGTTACACTTTTTTTTTTTTTTTTTTTTCTTGATAAGTAAGAATATTTTTATTGAAAGACTACTTCGTGAGAGCACGAAGAAGCCTAAACAATTACAAAAATAACTAATCATGCATAGAAGTATAATGACTCCTCAAACTTAACAATGGAATTACTATGGATAATTCCCCAAGCTCAGAACTAGTCAAACAATGTCCTAATCAACAAAGAGTGCAATTAAGTCAACAAACATCCAACGTCCTCAAAAGTACATTGGTTACAGTCCCTCCACAAGATCCACATCAGACAAAAGGGGACTAAATTCCAGTCATCCAAAGATGTTTCCCTAACCAACTCCATCACCCAAACAAGAGATCCATGACCGTCCTTGATAACACTCATTGTATCCCAAAAGAACTAAAAATATTACTCTACAATGTACGAGCAACTGAACAATGAATCAATAGATGATCCACTGACTCCCTGCTGCACCAGCACATACAGCACCAACCAACTAACATGAAGCCTCTCTTCACGAGATTATCATAAGGATCTTACCCCCACACTGCTGTCCATATGAAGAACTAAACCATCTGTGGAGCCTTAACACATCAAATTATCTTCCATTGGAAGGAAATATCACTAACACCATGTAAAAAACTGTAGTACGAATGAATGTCAAATTTACCACTCCCCTTCAATCTGTCACCACCCTCATTCCTGGGAATATTGGACTATAGAAGATTGAAAAAGGAATTCACCGACTCCAACTCCCAATCATTTATATCTCAATGAAAACAAATGTCCCAGCTCCATACTACCACAGTTGGTTGCTCAACCAACATTGAGGAAATTGAGGACTCACTAACTAAAGAGCATGCAAACAACTCTGGATACAACTCCTTCAGAATCTGATTCCCACACCAGCAGACCTTCTTAAGCTTGCACAAAATATAATGTAGCTCAGAAACAGTGAGCAAATTCAATATCTCCTTAATGTCATTATCATGTAGTTTATCTTTTATCTTCAAATGAACAAACATAACTGTTGACGAGAGGAAGAAAAAGTATGAATATGGACCTCAATTTGGGACCCTTGACTGCTTCTTGAGGATCCAATACTTCTGAATAGGAAATATTAGAAATCTGAAAACATGACCCTGAAATTAGAAGTATGAATTTCATTATATATGTTACTTCTGAATCCGTTCCAGCATAATACAATAATATAACGGCCTCATTTTTAACCTCCCCAGCTAAGTTCCTCTCACCATCATTAGTTACAAGGCATGAATTGTTTGTCAGCCTAAACAGGAGCTTTATATATTCAAATTTCACTTGAAAGTGACCATAGCACCGCCAATTTCATAATTCATCTCTTTCCCTCTTATTTCCTCAGCAACCTACCATACCCTGACCAGTACTAAGTATCCAACCATGCTTCTAAGTTTCTAGCTGCCCAAATATGTACATTGACCATAATGCAATAATTCATTAATTCTCTAGAACAATATAATATGAAAGCTATTGGATTTGCAAAATTGGAAAACATTTTCAATTTCAATCCTCAATTATGGGTACTTGCCATTCATACACATTTTGGAAGATTGGAAAACATTTTCAATTTCAACCCTTAATTATGGGCACTTGCTGTTCATCCACAAAACCATATTCAGGTTTTGTCAGTACCCACATGAAAACACATCCAAACCACATAAATGCAAAAGGTGCATCTATATAGGCCTTAGACCTCTACTTCAAGCTGTTCTTGAAGCTAAGAAAAGAGCACTGCTAGTCTAATTGAAAATTTTAAAATTAAGCAAAAATCTATTAAATCAAAAGCTTATCAAACCAACAAGACTGTAATGAAACCAAGCCAAAAACTTCAAAATCACCATTTGGTTTCTAAGAAGCTGTTGAAAAATGAAAGAAAATACGAATCTCCCTATCCATTTGACACTTATAAAGCTTATAGTTAGGCTTCATATTTTAAATTAAAACCAACATTGCCCAAAATATTCCAGAATCTCCAATTTCTATTCTTCTTCACTCTCATTTTCTCAGCAACCAAACAGAACATAAATCCACAAACTCAAACTACTCAACAGTGAACCTGGACTAATAACAAGGCACAAAATTGGGTCAACAAGAAAATTGGAGATTGCAAGATTATGGAGGAGAGGAGGCTTTAATATTGAATGGGCTAATGTATAGAAATTGCAAATCAAAAGTGCTACAAGGAAAAATTTGAAGATCTTCCAGTACAGGTTGTTAATTCTCATCCTAATCAATATGGAATAAAAACACATCTAGCATGATTGAATAGTGAGGAAGTTCATTTTCACTTTTCACTTCCAGCCGCATTAAATTTAATATTGACTGTAAGCAAACCATGGGTGCAGGGGAGTTTTGGAGAGGGAGGGTTATCTCTTTAGTTTAGTCTCATATTACTGCTTGTTAAAAAGAAATACCAAGGTACCAATCTCTTTAGTTTAGTCTCATATTACTGCTTCCAGCGCCTACTGATCAGAAATTAAATGTGCCAAAATAATCGCAATTGAGACATTAACAAAATGCTACTTAAAAGTGGCAAACCATAAGTTCGGTGGTCAATACAATGAGGCTTCTAGTGCATTCTGATATCTCTTTAGTTTAGTCTCATATTACTGCTTGTTAAAAAGAAATAGCAAGGTACCAATTTCACATATGAGGCTTCTAATGCATACATCAGAAAATTAAATGTGCCAAAATAATCACAATTGAGACATTAACAAAATGCTACTTAAAATTAAAAGTGGTAAACCATAAGTTTGGTGGTCAATATAATGGTGATCATCTTGGTTTCTTCATTCTATTTGTCTCAAGCATGTAGTATATCAATATAAATTAACACCTAACCTCAAAGTAGCCAGATCAAATAAGCAAATTTAGGTAATTGGTATTTCCATCAGCCATGGCAGAGAAGGAAGAAGCAATCATCAAGAAGGACCATCAAGATGGGTTGCAAATGGCAGTGTCTTTCCTTGAAAAGTTTGGACTTCCTCTGGAACTTCTCCCTCTTGCTGACGTGATTGAAGTTGGTTTTGTGAGGAGCACTGGGTACATGTGGATCCTGCAGAAGAAGAAATTCAAACACAATTTCAAAATGATCAGCAAGCTCATGAGTTACCATACTGAAATGACTGGTTATGTTGAGAAGAAGCGGATCAAGAAGTTAAAGGGAGTCAAAGCTAAGGAGCTCATGCTGTGGCCTCCAGTTAGCCGAATAAGTGTTGACGACCCGCCCACCAGAAAAATTCAATTCATGAGCCTCGCTGGCATCATCAAAACTTTTCCAGTTGAGGCATTTGCTGCTGGTGACAAGTAATAAACATCAACTATCAAGCAGTTCATGGTCTTGTTGGTTGCTAAAACAGTAAGAAATGGTCTACTTTTTTTTTTTTTTTTTTTTTTTTTTTTTTTTTTTTTTTTTTTTTCGCTAGAAAAAATGGCCTACTTCTTGAATTTCCTTGTAGGCAACTCTTTTTCCTTCCTTTCCTCTGTAAAACTATATTACCAAGATCTTGTTTTTATTGAAGTTTCAAAATGTGGTATGTTAAAAGAAAATAAACATTGGGTATTGATAATTATGCAGTGAAAATTGGGTTGGGTAGCACTAGAAATCATGAAAATAATACACATATGCAGAAGAACCATTTTTTTTTTCTTTTTCATGATGTAAGAGAACTTTACTCAGATTAGTTGCACATCGCAAAGCATACTGTACAAGAATCCTCACTATTAATCAAACTCCTACAGGCAACTGACCCCACCCACCAGAACCAGGTATCGGGTAATCCAAGGGTTTTTCACCCCTATGGGCTAAAGTAGTTTATCCTCATATTTTAACCAGAATAAGCATTCTTTCCTTAAAAGAAAGATTCTAAAATGGATTTCCTGATCATGTCCAGCTGAGAAGGTTTGAATCCATCAACTTTTTTCTTTATTCTGGGATGCCAACTATCAAACAGCAGAGAGAGTTTTAAAAAGAAGAGAGGGAAAAATAAAAGGTTCATTAGCATTTGTTTGAAAGTTACTTTGAAGATTATTCAAGTGGCAGCCTACTCAAAGCGCAAACCTCACTTAAACTTTAAAAACACTAAAACCTCATGAAGAGAGAGAAAGAGCAGCAGTAACAATAGAAAGCCCAAGAAAAATGACATCAGTGGTGAGAGGAATCAGAGATGAGCATCTCAAGGTGAGATAAGTAGAGACTCCAGAAGAAGTTGAAAGAAAGGACATGCTAAGTATTCATTCCTTCTTCCTTTATAACAGTCACTAAAGTCTACAAATGGCAACCTGAGCAGGAAAAAACAATCTCAAATGTCCCCATAAGTTTCACAAAATAAATATCATCAAGGATGAATCTAAAAAGACTTGAAGGGTTGTTGGTCTGGCCCCACTCTATATTTTAGCCAATCCAGACATAACACTAGTTATAAAGTAAACAATCATTTCCACAATCAAAAAAAAAAAAAAAAAAAACTTTAAAGGATTACCCAAAGAAAAAGGGAAAGAAGAAAATTAACTCTAGAGCTCTTGAAGCTCCCTAATTGTCAACATGTACATTAACTAAAACAAATCGAACAAGGATTTGGTTACATAAATGCAGCAGTGCACCCCTATAAACTAGTCTTTCAACTCAAATCTGAGCCAGAAATACTTCACATCAAGTATTAGAGTCAGAAACACATCAAGTCCACTCAAAGAAGAACTAGACAACTGCCAAAGAGACTCAATTAATTTCAAACTGAAGAATGGAGTAAACTGAAGTTTATAAAAGCATCAAGCGCGTAGGAATCTTGGAGCCTAGGCACAAAGCGCAAGCGCATGCCTGATTGAAGTAAAGTGCAAAATTTTCAAATATTATATCTCATAACTTCTAATAGAAATATTCGTATCATATAATTAAAAAATAATAACAGTCAAAATTTGTATATTTTACCTATTTAGGTAAGTGCAATTGTATAATGTTTGTAAGTTCAAATTTTAACTAAGTTATTTCAATTCTTAAAATTTTATATAGTAAATTGAAAACAAATATCAATGGTCAACATCAAAATAATCTGGTCATAGAAATTTTAAACATAATATTTTATATGTCACTTGTGCTTTAGAAAAGTACATAACCATGATAGTTGTCATCAAATGATGTATATGGTTCAATCAACAATTAACCTTGTTTGAATCTTATAACATGCATATAAAAAAATTGTTGTGTAAAACAAGAACAACACCCTAAGGATAGTGTTTGTGTAGTAAATCATTGGTCCATGTCATTTCTTCCAAAATCAAGCAATTAATTTTTATGATCAATATCTTTTTTAGCAATAAAATAAATATATTTTTTAAAAAAGTGTGCCTAGGCATGTTTTGTGCTTCTTCAAAAAGCTCAAAAAAAGCGAGCCTAGAGCGTGCTTCATTAAATGAGCTTTCTTTTTTTTGCCTAGCAAAGTGTTGAGAGCTTGCGGCTTCAAGCTTTGAGCTTAAGCGTGCCACAACACCGAGTAAACAATATATGGTGACAACTCTATATGGCTTACAAAAAATATAAGTGCATTTTCCATGTCCCTTACCAATGTTTCAAAATTAACTCCTATGCCAATGCCAAAATATAGAGAACGCTTCCTTATACTAAGCACAATAATTGTTGCCTCCTGTCACTCCATAGTAATTGGTGGTTTCAAAAGTGTGTGTGTGTGTGTGTGTGTGTGTGTGTGTGTGTGTGTGAGAGAGAGAGAGAGAGAGAGAAACTCGACCACATCAAATTGCAGAAACATATGCAGAAATATATATATATATATATTGAAAGAATCTTTCCAAAAAAAACTTAAATATATATGGATGTACTGATTTACAAAATTGGGTGTCAAAAAAAATATTGAATTCTTCTCACAGTATAAATTTGAACAAAAAATTTGGCTGAAAAATGTCTCTTTGATTGTGCAGTTGCAAAAGGCACAAAAGTTCATTCCAGCTATCATGCCTTCCACACAGGAACCTCTGGCAAAATTCCACCATTAAACACATGCAAGTCCAGCAAGGTATTGTAATGCCCTTTCTCAATTTCCTCCTCTTTCACTTCATGGAGGAGAAGAGCTTCAATGATAAAATCTTCCCAATCAATATCTTTAACTCGTTTTCCCTTTCTCTTCTTCCCAGCATTTACACGTTCTGAAAGGCCAATATCACCACTCTCAACCAAATCAGTTCCTAATGGATGCTTAATTCTATTAATTCGCAACTTAGCAGCATTTATCTTTTCTTTCCTTCTCTTATAAACCTTGCAACCATTAACAAATGATGGCGGCAGAGCATCTAATCCTACATCTTTCTCCAATATTTGCTTAAGTAAAAGCTTTTTGCTCAGCTCCGATTTTCCCTCCCACCAATCCCTACATGCAAGGAACTCAAACCCTCTCGTTCCTTTTCTTTGAGGAACCTCACCACTCCCTTCCATAAACTTTTCATGACCCATCTCATTCAAAAATTCAGTGTACATCAATGATAAACATTCATGGGAAATCTTCATCTGATCAAAAGACTCACCCCCAGATCTTACAAACCCCCTATTCTCTTCAGCCTTAAAATACAGAGAATCATTTTCCACGGAATTCCCACTAGTACCATGCTCAACATTTTTCCTCAAACACTCAGTCACCGCATCTCCCAAATCAATCCCACCACCCTTCCCCTCCTGCTCCTCCTCCTCTACCCCCTTCCTCTTCTCACCACGCTTCCCCATCGACTTCCTCTCCATATACTGAATCACAAACGGCGCATTCCTAACAACATTCTTAACCGTAACATCCTTCCCCCAAGGCAACACTTGCGCAACCTTCACAAGCGATTCCAACAACTCCTTATACCTCGACCTGCACGTTGACACCGCAGCATGAACCTCCGGCGCCACATCCTCAATCCTCAAATCCACCTCATTCAACTCCGCCACCAGAACCAACACGGCCGCCACCACTGGCAGCGGCTTCCTCCCCGTCGTCAAGAACCACTGAACTGCACATTGTATCAAAAAAACACCCTGTTTCCGCATTCTCTCAACAACATCCCTTCCCAACCCCGAAAACTTCCCACAATTCCTCACCGCCCTCTCGAACGCCACAACAATATCAAACTCCGGAAACTGTTCCGACCCTTTTAAGCCCAAAAAATCCACCGCACGCACAAACATCCTACCTAATTCATAAATATCACACCCTACAACCGAAGCCACCTCGGCAATCGGCAAAGACTTGTTATCTTTTCGCATAACAATATAAGCACAAGCCCCTATTAGAATTGGGAACCAATCCCCTTGACCGAACTCGTTTTCGGTTATTTGGGCTATCATGGTCTTGATGTCACTACATTTGGAAGGAGATAAAGCAAACTTGTAGACAATGTCGTCGATGAGGTTTTGGGCATTGTAGATTTTCGATTCTTTGTAAGAGTATTGAGTGCCCGTACCTGAAGTGCCGACACGGACAAAGGTGCCTTCTGGGCCTTTGAGACCTCCGATCTGGGCATCGTAACCGTCGAATTCTGAGACGAGGCCGCACGAGGAGCAGAACAGGTTCGCCGAGATGTCGTCGCGGACAATGGAATTGCTGCGGCAGTGTTTGCAGCAGCCTGACATTGTTTGTTTGTATGAAAGATTAAAGATTGGAGGGTTTATTAGGTTTTGGGTTTTCTGAATTGTGGTTTTTGATGGTCGGTTTCTGGGGTTTTAATTGAACTTAATTACTTTTTTGCCCCTCTTAAACCCCCCTTAGTAGATGGTGGATGGTGGTCTTTTTAGTCCTTTAAAGGCTTTTCGCTTTTTCGTCCTCCACTAGGTAGTGCAGAGAGAGAGAGATAGAGAGGGGACAAATTTCTTAAAGTTAAATTAGAGATCATTGTGAAGTAAAAGGTGTGTTCAAATATTCTTCAGATGTTTGATTCTTTCAATTTTTTAATATAAAATGGAATTCACAAATCGCCTCTTTTCAGGAAAAAAAAAAAAAAAAACATTTTAGAAGTATTAGTTATGGCTCTACCTATTCTGCTTTGTAAGGTTTAACCTCTATCAGCCAATCAACATTAAAAGGCTTGGGGTTACAAGAATTCATCATCGTGCATTCTCTGGTTTCGTTTGGGCTTAATAATTTGGTTTCTTCATCTCTCTTTATTTGATTTGAAGTGCCCCACCCCAGTTTGATATTTTAGATTTTATTTATTTATTTATTTATTTTTTGTATCTGGTCTTTGACTAATAATGAGGTTTGTTGGAAAAGTTTTATTATTATTATTTTTTTAACCTCTATTTCTCTTTTCTCTTCTCTAATCTAAAGTTTGTTTTTGTTTTTTTTTTTTTCACCTGACTTGTGTAATTATGTATTTTCATAAATTTGATGTTGATACTTCACTGTATCAGTGTCAAATTATAAATGGAAGTCTTGAAATTCCCATATTTTTTTTTTCAAGATTTTTTTGGCCCATGAAATTTTCTGCCATACGTGTT
The DNA here is from genome assembly GCA_023621385.1 of Quercus gilva. NCBI lineage: Eukaryota > Viridiplantae > Streptophyta > Magnoliopsida > Fagales > Fagaceae > Quercus > Quercus gilva. Next base: position 56,001,148 of record CM042477.1, on the reverse strand, counting down.
CTTGATTTTTTTTTTTTTTCTTTTGATTTCTCTGATACCATGTTGATCTCTTTGATGATTATGATTAGTCTTTGATGGAATGATGTATCTTGAACAATTTTTGTATTGGGTATTTAGGAATGAGAGATGCTACGTCTACAACAATTTTACAACATTTTTACAACAAATCATAAATGGTTAGTTGTTATTGGTTCAAATTTAAAACTAACACTACGATTACTTTTTTGCCCCAACAATATCAACCAGTAACAACCTGCCACTTAGGATTTGTTGTAAAAATGTTGTAAAAATGTTGTAGACATATCATTTCTCTTTAGGAATTTATGTCCTATTCTTGTGTTCATTCCTTCTGCACTCCATCTGTTTGAAAAAATGCACCAATGATTACTAGCTTTGCGCATTTCTTTTATTTGAATTTGGATTGTTGAAACATTATTTTGTAAAAGCAAAGTAATATTGTTATTTGAAGATAGTTGAAATTACCTAAACTTTTAATATTTTATTTTCATTGGAGCTTGTGATGAATAATTTAGTTTTAGAATTTTTATATTTATTTTCTAATTGCTTCATATCTGTTTTTGTAAAATTCTTTGCCTTTGGAAGTACAAAATATGTGATTGTAAATCTTTGGGTCCAGGTTGTAGTAATGTGCTTCAAGTTGCCAAAAACAAACAAAAATGTGCTTGACTTCTTCTTGTTATGATTTCACGCTTGCATTTTTTATTTTTATAAGTTCGTGGGATTTAGACCACTTTTCAAAGGTTCTGAATTTTATTATATTGTTAACCACTTGAAACAGTGAAAGACTGCTTTTTGAAGGAAGGACTGGTGAAAGGCACTAAGGTAGCCGTTGGTGGCTGGCCCAATTGGTGATTGCCTCTTACCTCTAGCTGTTAGGGTTGTGGGGCTGATGCAACAGGTATGGTGCAGAACATTTTGAAATAAGTTCTTATGCTGTATTATCCTTTTAATCCCTTAAAATGGAGGTAATGAATATTAGAAATGTAGGCCAATTTGGTTAGTGAGGAGTATGTAAAATGATAATATGTCTTGGCTTGTACATTCAAAGCCCTTGTGGTGATTTTCACATGATAAAATTGCATTTCTTGAGGATAGATATATCTTACATGATGTTTTCATTGCTAATGAACATTAAGGCTAAGAAGTAGGAAGCTTGGGCAAATCTGCAAGTTAGCTGCAATACAGATTGTTAAGTTTGAGTCAAATTCTCTTAACATATGTTATTAAGTTGGTACATCGTTGCACAAATCATACTGAAATTTGGCTGCTGACTTAATATCCAGCTGGCAATCTTACTTTGTTTTACTGCAATCTTGTGATAGAATTGGTTTAAGAAAAGTCTGGAAGTTGGGAAGAGGGTCCTTTTATTTTTATTTTTTAAATGTAATCTTGGAAAGTACATATCTGTGTATAATTGCCTTCTGCATTTGCAGTGTAAAGGCACAAAGTAGAGAATATTAAACCAGACTTCTTATTGATGGGCATGAAGGATTTAGTTACACAACTAGGTTTGATATTGGGTGTCTGTTCACAGAGACAGAAAGATGGGGGTAATTGTCCAAATAGTTATTTGTTTTAACTTTTAATAATGTTTCTTTCACTTACAGTACTAAGTTTTGTCTTATGTGATTCCAGGCCAATAGAATGACACCATCTGGGATGAGGAGAAGCTGTACCGTGGCTCTTGACATTGTCAATTTGAGCAAAAATCGCTATTCAGATGTCATACCATGTATATGTATGTCGTTGTTTTCAAATAATGTTGCTCATATCTATATATTCACATACTAGGTTTGAAGGGCAAATATAACAGTGACCAGATTACTGTATTTTTGTTGCCTTTGTTGATATTTTACGTACATGGCAATATGATCTTTATTCTTTTGTGTTGCTTGTCTTCTTTTATGATCACAGTCATGGATGCTACCAAAGCTCAAAGTCTATACCCAATGCACCGTACTAATAAAACTCTTCACTGGGTTTGTAAACTGGAGGCTGCTATGCATTCATTTTTGACATTATTTCTTGGTTTTTTTTCCCCTTCTTTTTGTAATTTGTGATTTGAAAAGGGTTTTGGTTTAATTAAGCCATGTATAGGTAAGGCATGCCCAAGGGATTCACAATGTGGAAGGGGAAAAGGACCACGATGCATGCTTATCTTATGATCTTTTTGATGCAAACCTTACCCCTCTTGGCTGGAACCAGGTAGTTGCTTGGTTAATTATGTCGTAATTGTTAGTTTGTTGCAAATATGTTCTTATTAAGTTGTTAAAAAAACTTTTATATAACTGGTTTGCTGGTGGAACACATTTAACTTCCTATCTTTAGAATAAGTTGAATGGTCCCATAAAATTTTGCAAGAACTACTCTAATTTTATATTGAATAACGCACATAAATATATATATATATATATATATTTGATTTTTAAATGGAGAACACACAATGTTTCAATAAGACTTTTTGCTGGACCAGACTTCTAAATTTTCATTTGAAATGGTTCTAACACAAATGATGTAAGGGGGGAAAAGCCAATGGTGTTGATTTTCTGCTCCTTTCTTCCTGAAGGGAATTTTGGTTTATTAGAAGTCTTCACATGTTGATCTCAAATGACTTTGACTCTACATGTTTAAATTGTCAGAAATTGTATATTACAAGTCATGACAATCAAAACTGTATTGCAGGACCATGCAAACAGTAGTCGAAGTCTTTGGAGGGGAAGCCTACACATATGGGATAAGTGTGTAACACTGTGACTCCCTCCCTTTGAGAAGGTATCAAGTGTATTGCAGGAAAAGTGACCATCCAGCAATTTCAAGTTTAAATTGCCTTTTGTAAATCTATATATCTTTCATTTGGATACTCCTTTTTTAGATCTATTTTTGTACACTATGGTACCGTTTGGATTTCGTTTTGCGTTTCAACGTTTTGCTTTTTTTTTTTTTTTTGACCAGTGCATTAAGGCAAATGAACAGTGTTTTCATTTGTGAACAGTAACCGAAAATTATTTTTTTATTGTTTTCAGTTTTCAGTAAAATAAGCGATATCCAAATGCATCCTATATTTACTACCTTTGTAAGTTTGACCAGATTACTGTAGTTTTGTAATTTCCAGGTTTTGTTATCAGTGGGACTGGGATCCTTGATATCCGGATAAGTAGTCCATCAAAAAGGTTTCAGAGTTTTAATTGGATTTGTAAGTTACTGTTTCAAATGAAGATCTTTCATATTTAGATCTTGTTTTCTAATCCAATGCATGTCTGTTGCAACTAAATAAAAAATAAAAAATAAATTGTGAAATATCAAATATCATATGAAGGATTAGTAACATCATGTGTTGGTAGATGGGTATATTTACAATGAAAATGGGAAGAGTGAAAGAGTTAGATCTTGTTCTTGCTAAATGCAAACCCTTAAATTCATTAAAAAGCCTCACAGAACAAACTTGTATTGGGAGGCCAATTTAAAAGGCCTAGAAACTTATTTTTCAAGTAGAAATATTCCTACAAATATCATAGAAAACTCTCTACCACTTGAGCTAGTCACGTAGCCCCTTCCTTCTCGAAGACTATTGATCTCATTAAACCCTTACTCTGCTGTATCAACCAGACCCCATTGATGTTACATCCCTCTCTGAACACTAACTTGAATGATTTGTACTTTATGTGGAGGATTTGTCAATCCCCTATCCCATCACATTACCTCAGGCTTCTCTTCCAATCGTTAGCATCTACATACCCATCTGAACTATGCTCATTCAAAAGGTACCATTTTCTGATCTATGATACATAACTTTCTCTGAACCTATTAACTGCACAAGCAGAGGCAAGCAAGCATCTTTTAGTTAATTAATCACTGAAGTTTCCTTTGTAAGTTTTCCAATGAATATATTGCTGTTATTAATTTTGAGGTGGCTAAATATAACTTTACATAGCTTATTTCATTCTTATTTATCAGATGCTTTTCTGAATTTAAATTTTATGTGCAGATGGTAAAATGTGGAGATTATTTCCAAGCTGAAGATGGTCCCAAGGAATTTGGTAATATACATATAGTCACTAAATGGATAAAAACTACCGACACTTCAATAGTGTTGCGCCATTTGGAGGTGAAATATAAAGAGGTTAGATGAGCTTTTTTAAAAGAATGCTGACAAAATGCAATTGATGCTTTAAGGATTGTTTAGGTATGCCATATAGGGGAACAATGTGGTAAGCTGTCAGCATGGCCAGAGATTATTTTGCAAATATGAGAATGTGGGCCACACACACACACACACATGAACGCACATGTGTGTGTGTATATAATATATATATATATATATATATGGAGTGCTACCCTAGTAAAGGGAATATATGCAAACTAAAACACCCTTTTAAGTAGAAAAAGAACTAATTCCTAAGATCCAAATCTCCACAAACTCTAGTGTGAATCCAACCATAAGGAGAATGGAGGAACAAATGCTTCTTCTCCAAAATTATGGTAGTTTCCCTTCCCCTGCACACAGACTGCATAAGACATAAATCCAGAGGCTTCCAAAATTTAATGTTTGCTTCTCTCATAAGTTTCTTTTTATGTATGGTTAGATAGAGCATATCCATTCCCTGTGATGAATAATGTGAGTTATCATAGATTACGCTAGACGTAAGGCTCTTGAATTTGGAGATCAAGAGCTTCCTGCGTAAGTGTCATGACCAAAGAGATTGCTGATGATAAGATTACAATCAATTATGACTAGTTTATTAGTGTGGCTTTTAGTTTAAGAAAGAGTGTGCGGTCAAGATAGGTCATCACTGTGGATGGAGCTGGAAAACAAAATAATAATACTAATAAATGTAGAACTTAGAACATTTTGGTGGACCAAGGGTGAATTTTAGTTAGCATACTCTTTCTTAAGGTAAGTGCTGTGCTTATCTTGTAAAGATTTAAAAAAAAAATATTAACCAATAGTTACTGTACTTAATCCGTGTGATGGTAAGTACCCTCCAACCTAGTGATGTGTCCAAGTTCAAATTCAAGAATCAACCTTTCTAAAAATTGGGGTAAGGCTGCTTACCAATTACCACTCCTAGAACTCCTAGAAGTAGGACCCTTGTGCATTGAGTATGACCTTTTTATTTACTGTAGTTAATCTCTCCCAAAAGGATTTCTAATGCCAGCCTTATGGAGGAACATTGTTTAAGATGCAATGCATGGTGCTTATTTAGAAATAAGGCCAATGAGCTTGAGCTCTAGCACCTCCTCCCCTTATAAGTGTTAGGTGGAGGATTAGGTCAATGAATTCAAGACCCATTGGGTGCATGTGTAACTTACCAAAAAACAATAGAAATGAGAATCCTGATATTTTAGTTATGCTTGATCGTTGCAACTTTACAACGAAGGAGAATTTATTTTACTAGAGAGCATGTCATTTAAAGAATAAGGGTTTCTGAAACAGCTGGGGATTGCTGAAGCTATTTTTATGTTTGAAGTTAGTGATTGAGTTTTGTTTCTACTAGAAAATAATGTTTAAAGAATAGAGGAGAGGAGAGAGGTTCCCAGCAGTTGGAAGTGAAGGTTGCTTCATTTTAGAAGTGACTTGGAGTTTTGTTGCTAAAGAGAACATGCTAACTTGTAAAGTTTTGAAAAAGTGTGAAGTTTGGAGACTAACAGATCTTTTTACAGTTGGTGAAAATGGAATATATTAGTTGAAAGACTGCTTCTTGAAGGAAGAACTGGTGAGAGGCACTAAGATGGCAGTTGGTGGCTGGCCCAATTGGCGATTGCCTCTTACCTCTAGCTATTAGGGTTGAGGGGCTGATGCAACAAATATGGTGCAGAAAATTTTGATTGGGGTGAATTTGAAATAAGTTCTTATGCTGTATTATCCTTTTAATCCCTTAAAAAGGAGGTAATGAAAATTAGAAATGTAGGCCAATTTGGTTGGTGAGGATTATGTAAAATGATAATATGTTTTGGCTTGTACATTTAAAGCCCTTGTGGTGATTTTCACATGATAAAATTGCATTTCTTGAGGGTAGATAGATCTTACATGATGTTTTCATTGCTAATGAACATTGAAGCTAAGAAGTAGGAACCTTGGGCAAATCTGCAAGTTAGCTGCAATACAGATTGTTAAGTTTGAGTCTAGTTCTCTTAACATATGTTATTAAGTCGGTTTGTCATTGCACAAATCATACTGAAATTTGGCTGCTAATATCCAGCTGACAATCTTACATTAATATTGTTTTTACTGCAATCTTGTGATAGAATTGGTTTTTGGAAAGTCTGGAAGTTAAGAAGAGGGTCCTATTATTTATTTTTTAAAATGTAAACTCGGAAAGAACATATCTGTGTATAATTGTTTTCTGCATCTGCAGTGTAGAGGCACAAGGTAGAGAATATTAAACCAGACTTCTTATTGATTGGCATGAAGGCTTTAGTTACACAACTAGGTTTGATATTGGGTGTCTGTTCACAGAGACAGAAAGATGGGGGTAATTGTCCAAATTGTTATTTGTTTTAACTTTTAATAATGTTCTTTTGATTACGGTACTAAGTTTTGTCATATGTGATTCCAGGCCAATAGAATAACACCATCTGAGATGAGGAGAAGCTGTACCGTGGCTCTTGACATTGTCAATTTGAGCAAAAATCACTATTCAGATGTCATACCTTGTATATGTCATTGTTGTTTTCAAATAATGTTGCTCATATCTAAATATTCACATATTAGGTTTGAAGTGCAAATATAACAGTGACCGGATTACTGTATTTCTGTTGATTTCAGTTGACAAGAATAGGGTTATTCTTAACTCTTGTAAGGATTACAGAGTGGCAGCAAGGGGCTACATCAATGCTCTTTATGCGTTTGTTGATATTTTACGTACATGGCAATATGATCTTTATGCTTTTGTGTTGCTTGTCTTCTTTTATGACCATAGTAATGGATGCTACCAAAGCTCAAAGTCTATACCCATTGCACTGTACTAAAACTCTTCACTGGGTTTGTAAACTGGAGGCTGCTACGCATTCATTTTGGACATTATTTCTTGTTTTTTTTCCCCCTTCTTTTTGTAATTTGTGATTTGAAAAGGGTTTTGGTCTAATTAAGCCATGTATAGGTAAGGCATGCCCAAGGGTTTCACAATGTGGAAGGGGAAAAGGACCACGATGCATGCTTATCTTATGATCTTTTTGATGCAAACCTTACCCCTCTTGGCTGGAACCAGGTAGTTGCTTGGTTAATTATGTCGTAATTGTTAGTTTGTTGCAAGTATGTTCTTATTAAGTTGTTAAAAAAACTTTTATATAACTGGTTTGCTGGTGGAACACATTTAACTTCTTATCTTTAGAAAAAGTTGAATGGTCCCATAACACAAACGATGGAAGGGGGGAAAAGCCAATGGTGTTGATTTTCTACTCCTTTCTTCCCGAAGGGAATTTTGGTTTATTACAAGTCTTTAAATCGTTAGAAATTGTGTATTACAAGTCATGACAATCAATGACTCTGTTGCAGGACCATGCAAACAGTAGTCGAAGTCTTTTGGTGGGAAAGTGTACACATAATGGGATAAGTGTGTAACTCCTTCCCTTTGAGAAGGTATCAAGTGTATTGCAGGAAAAGTGACCATCCAGCAATTTCAAGTTTAAATTTCCTTTTGTAAATCTATACATCTTTCATTTGGATACTCCTTTTTTAGATCATTTTTTGTACACTATATTTACTTACTTTGTAAGTTTGTAATTTTCGTGATCTTTTGTACTTTTTTAAAGGATGCATTATACTATTATGATTCAACATTAGTACATGTTACATTTTATTATGTATTATGTGCTATAAAATTTGTGATTTTAATCTACTTAGCACTTTTCACTTTTCACTTTTCACATATGAACGGATTTAAGTATATATTGTATTTGGATTTCAATATTAAATATAGCATAACAAATTATAAGATGACGGTTTTAGGATGGGTTTTGCTTTGCTCTGTTTTAAAATGTTCTTAATTTTTTGGACAAAAAATGTAAAGAGCATCCTCTAAGTTTTATCAAAATTCATTCCAATTTGTTTTAAATTTTAATTTTATTCAATTAGGGCCTTTCTGTCAACTTTGTTAAATTTTATTTTAAAAAACAAGAATTAATTAGATTTTATCTAAATTTAAAATTTTGGACACTTAACCTTAACATAACAACATTTGATGAAGAGGAAGTGGCCTTAATTGAATTAGAAAACTCAATTAAATGAAAGTAAAGTTAAAAGATTGAAATGAGTTTCGGTCAAATTTAAAATGGTACAATTTGTATTTCTTACCTTTTTTTTTTAATATTTCTTAGCCATTTTTATCTTTTTTGTTTTTTTTTTTTTCTAAAATAATGTTTTTAATCCCTATACTTTTTATGAATTTCATTTTCCGTCTTTAAATTTTTAAAAATATATTACCGTTGTCATTTTTTAATTTAAAAAGTTTATTTTTAGTCCTAAAATATTTTAGAAAATTTTTCTTAAATTCTCTAAACTATGAAAAAAATCTTTTTAAAAATTCTAGGAATGAAAAATATATAAAAAGATGAATAACTTTTCTTAGAAAGATGTTTTTTATTTTAAAGCTAAAATATTTTCCTTAGGTCTATTTTACATATTCTTAAGCTCGTTATTGATCGAATGAACTAAGATAAGGCTAAAATGTTCCCTCTAAATCATGATTTTCAAGAGAAGAATACGAATAAGTCTGTGGTGAAAGTATTTGCCTCTGAAACCAATGTCCCAGTATGAGCCAAACTAAGCTTTTTTTTTTTTTTTTTTTTTTTTTGGGGTAAAAGTACAAATTACACCCGTTAAGTATGATTAATTTTCATTCTAGTCCCCTAAGTTTTGTTTTGTCATTTTAATCCTATGAGTTCTTATTTGCTATCATTGTTAGTTCTTCCATTATGCTAAAAAGTTGCTATTAAAAAGGATTAATAGTGACAACAAATGTAAAAATGAAATTTACTGTACAAAAATGAACGATAACCAAATTCAGAATCAAAGATCTTATTCGAAGGAGAGGACTAATTGTTTAAATTTGCCAAAAAAAAAAAAAAGAAAAAAAAAAAAAGAAACCGATTAATATATTATAAAAGAAACGTGAAAATAATAATATACATAGGTTCGTTGGAAAATAACAAAAAGAAGTGATAATAATTATACACATTCTGATACACACAAAACATGATTTAAGTTAAAATTGTGAAAATGCAATTTCATCATCTCTCAACTATAATTGAAATTGTGTTTTCAAAATACAATTTCAACCTGAGTGTATAATATAATATATGTGCAATAATAATTAGCATTTTTTTAAAAATAAAAATGAGAAAGGTAAGAATACAACAAAAATGTCACAATATATTCCTATCACCATTGTTTCCAATGTATACTCACTTGTACACAATTTTTAATCGACTTTTCATTTAGAGCAAGTTTAGTACCACCAACTTTTTCACAACTTTGCTACGTGGCAATTTGTGAATGGTGAAATCATGGAATCACTATTTTATTTCCACCATTCACGAATCACCACGTAACAAAGTTGTGAAAAAGTTGGTGAGACTATACTTACTCTTTTTTTTTTTTTTTTTGAATTCCTATAATTACTCTTTTAGTTAACAGAGTGTGTAAGAAAACACTCAAAATCTTGCCAACTTAACCCAACCCAAAAAAACGTGGCAAACCAACCAACCCAATCAAAATCTGTTTGGGGCATCAATTTGGAACCCTCAAAGGATTTTTTTTTTCTTCTAAATAACCAAAATTTTTAAACAATTTCATTAGTTAGCAAGGTTTCGAAACTATTTAGCAATCTAACAAATCAAGTCCCTTGGACTCGATTTTGCTCTTTGAAATCAAGCAAAGAGGAGTTGAGTTTCAATTTGAAATCGAGTGTTTCACACTCGAGTTCCACACTCGAGTTCCATGAGGAGACTAGACGAAGCCGAAGAAACCCAGAAACTGAAGAACTACAGGAAGAAGGCGAAACCAAAGAAGAAAACCTAGAAACCTAGACTAAACAAAGAAGAAACACAAACCGATGGTTCTAGGAGGCGGCGACGAAGCTCCAGGTGAAGGTTTTCCTCTAATTTGTTGTTTTTCTTGTCTGGGTCTTTCGATTTGACGATGCTACATTGTTTTTTCTTGTTCTAGTATGATGATGTTCGTTGGTTCTGAGGGAAATCGAATTTGAATGACTCAATTTAGCACAACAAAATCGTGTACAATGGACTCGATTTGGTAGATTGCTAAATAGTTTCAAAATCTTGCTAACTAATGAAATTGTTTCAGAGATTTGGTTATTTAGAAAAAAAAAAAAAAAAATCCTTTTTAGGTGTGTTTGGTTAGTGATTGATTTTTGGGTATTGCGTTAAATTTTTGAAAGTGCGTGAATAGTGATCGCGTTTAAAAAAAAAAAAAAAAGAAAGGAAGAAAGAAAAAAAGAAGAAGAGTTTTAACCTACTTGTCCGCTCCTAATGATAAATGATCGCTCCTTAAAGAAGCATTGCATCACTATATTTTGGAGAAAGTGCTAAGTCAGTCTCTCGTGTGGGACCCATATATTAGCAAGATATTGGTCTTATGAAACCGTCTCATATAAGAATTTTTCTTATATTTCGAAAATAGCTAATAGAGAGAGAGTTCCTTGACAAATCAAACTCAAATGGCTAATGTAGGCCCGAACAAATTTCTTATTAGGCCTGGGCAACATGGATATAATATAACAATAGGCTCAAAATCTAGATAGAATAAAGATAGACCTAAGACTTAGATGGAGAGAACATGGACATAAGAGCATTAGTATTGGGGGTGTAAACAAGCCCCCCCCCCCCCCCCCCCCCCCCTAGTTGTTATTTTGCCAACCAAGACACTAAAAGAGGGCTTTACTCGGGTATGGATACCTAAATTTTTTTGTCAACTATAAACAGTAAGGTTGTATATATACATCCCTACTGTTCATGGGTTGTAAAAATAAAAAACACATGTTTTAATCACTTTCTCTCATTATTGTGACCAATCAGACTCTCTCTCCTCTTATCCTCTACTAGAAAGTAATTACTCTCAACAATTTAATCACCAATTATAGCATATTTCCACTCAAGTAGCAAGTATTTATCGAGGAATGGACATACCAAGCTTTCATAAACTATCGCAAACAAAAAGAAGAAAAAAAGAAGTTATTTTCATGAACTATATGCAACTAACAACAAAACAAAAGCTCAAACCTCTCTCACTTACATAATAACTAGAATTTTCCACTATGCTGTAAAGCCATAAGAGTGGCTTGTTTCATAGATAGCACTCATCTAGTCGGCTTTTGTGAAGTTGAAATGCCGGATTAACCCAAGCTCCACAGCTGCATTGCATACCTGCCCAGTTGAAGTAACCCAAGCGGGCATTGCAGCCCATGCACAGAAGTCTCTCTTGCACATTACCTTCTTGTACTGGCCAATTCCAAAACCGTGTCATGCTATTATTTTATGAACATGTATATGTCCAGAAATAAATTAGGATAAGAACTTAAAAATCACCTGTTTCCATCCATTTCATTGGCTCTACAAAAATGGAGGTGCACTCAACAGGTTCCTTTTCCTTTTTCAAGGCATCACCGCTTCTCTTTTGCCATTTAAAGCATGATTCTCCCTTACCACGCTCATGAGGAACTAAGTTCTCCTGTACAGCAACTATTCTCCGACATTTCTTACAGCGGTATATGACTTGAGGCTTTTGGACGGGTTCCAAATTAGAGTTACCAGCAGCATCCATTGGCATATGATTATCATCAGATGTTTCTTGAGGTTTTTGGATAGATTCCAAATTGCAGTTACTAAAAGTAGCCATTTGCTAATGCTTATCAGATGTTCCTTGCCCTATGCACTGTCAATACCCAAAGAGAGACGCATATTTAGAAAACCATTCCCAAGACTTCTTAATTAGTTAAGACTGTATACTAAGAGCAAAATAGATAGAATCATATACTAAATTCATGCTCGGAGATTTTGACCTGACGCTCATTTTTAAGTTCAAAACCATAGATAATTCACCAATTTAACCATAAGATGGGGCCCCAAGGAAAGGCAAGAGACCAATTATGAAATTCATACAGTAAGAAATATCTCAAATCATGGCACTTGAGACATTAATTCAACTGTTAAGAACTTATGCTAGTGAAGTGAGTCTTGTATGGTCATAGATCACTACTTCTTAAGTAGACACCAGTTCATGGAGATAACAGTTGTAGTCCCATGCATAAAACTATTACAGAGGCAAAATGCAAGTTTATTTTGAAAGGTAACCATAACAAAATACACAGCTGATTCAATAAAAAAATAATGCAAGGAAATAGACTCAAGCTCAGAAGCAAGTCCACATGAAACACGGAAATTCATCCATGCACAAGACGTTGCATCTCCCCTTACCTAGCCACCCAAAACAAAGTGAAAACACAAATAAACCTCCTGCACCTGTTATTTGCAACACCTTATTTTTTGATAGGTAATAGATATTTTCATTAATAAAAAAGTAAATCATGTTCACGATGATGAACAGACTGTACTTGAAACAAATACAAATAAAAAATCACAGAGAAACAGAAACAAAATGCAGGAAATCAAATACGGAAATACCTCATGCCCAAGATTATATCTTTAAGAAAGCTTAATTTTCAAAGGAAACTTCAAAATGCTTAACAAGCTTTCATTCTAACCACTTAGGATTGGCTAACCCTATCTAAGGCCATGAACTTGATCTGATCCTTGGCAATCATGTTTGGTCATGGCCTAACCCACATGCATTTTGAGCTTCCTTTTTACCTTTAGACAACTTCAACTCATATTCATTTTGTTCTTTTTCAGCTTTACACCGAGCAGCTACTATCAATTCACTTCAACAAATTCACGCATTCCTTTTTGAGTGTTGCATTTTTTGCATATTGCCAACTATCTTTAGATTATTTCCCCTCATAATACATCAATCGGTGCTACCTACTACTCATGGATGTTACAATGTCTTAACTCCTTTATCAAAACTCAAAATCTGGGTGAAAGTAGACAGAAAATTTAATTGCCTTTGTTGGACAAATGCAACTTTTCCCCAGGCAACCTTCTAATCCCAATGAACCTGGTAAATTAGGAGCAATGACGCATCCAATTCATAAAAGACATTAAACTCTCATCCTTCAGTAGATTCCATGCCATGAAAAGGTAGCTGCTAAATGGATTATCTAAATAGGCTTGATCTTTCAATGATAAATCATTTGTCCTCATCTTCCAATGAAATCAGTCCTTATACAGTAACAACAAAGCCTTAAAAAATCCATTCATAATAATAGTGACTAAATTTCATGCTGGCCATCAACCTATCACATCCCTCCTCCTTTTCTAAGATTGGGACCAACTGTGAACAAAATATATGGTGAAAAATTGATTCTACCATGCCTATTAAAAATTATAAATGAAGGACATCTAAACTTAGATATCAACTACACCATAACGCTAGAGATGTTCGAAGAACTTTCATAAGCAAAGATTTCTATTTGGTGAGAACCAAAGACCTAACATACAATGAAGGAAATTGGGTGAAAGATTTCCTACTTGCCATGGCTAATTTAGATATGCTAACATCTCCTCCTTCTTTGCATTAGAAACACCTATTCATATAAGGCCCATGATTGGGAATTGTATAATCGTCTTTCTACGAGGAAGAGGCAAAACCAAATCAACTTCTTTTTTCTTTATATAATTGGTAAGTTACACATTCACCCTAGAAATTTTTATTTTTAAACCCAGAACCTCACCCTCCACCCATTCTTATGGACTGAAGTTTCACAGTTCATTGGCACCCATTCATAGAACTTACCTCCATTCAATCAATTGGATAGTTGGAAACATCTTCTGCAAAGGCTTATTTCAATGTGACACAAGTATTTGAAACTTTTTACCCTCATTTTCTTATCCTTCCTTGTAGGGACGGAACCAGGAGTGGAGTTAGGGGGCAAAAGTATAAACAAAAAAAAAATTATGAAACTCCAACCATCAACAAAGGCAAATACACACAAGCACTGTGCACACAACACAAGTACTCAACAACTAACCAATAAATTTCAAAATTACAAATAGTGTGTTTGGCAAAAATTAAAAAGCCTGCTTATTTTATTATTCCGCTTATTTTTGCTATTGTTTATGAGCTTTACTGTACTTTTTGGTATTCTTTATGAGTCCTACTGTATTATTTTAATTAATTTTTATATTTATTTACAGTATTTACAGTAAAAAATTTTCAATTTTAACAAAATAACCGAATTCAAAACAGACCCATAATCTCTTTAATTATTTACCAAAGAAAATAAAATATCTGTAATTTTTTAATTGAAATTAGTCACATGGACAAAAACAACCTCACATAGGCCATCGCAGAAGCTGTTATCTATCAAACAGTACAAGAGTAACAAGGCACTCACATTTATTATTTATTAGAAAATTATTACTTTTAGCTATATTAAAAAAGAGAGAGAAAGTGGAGTCGGAAGCTCTGCTCCCAGCGGCTATTTGGTAGTGTAACTACAATAACACTGTTTAAATAATATTATACATTTTTTTACACATATTTTCAAAAAATTTAAACAACATTATTAGAACTTTAGCAAACACCTCACTGTTCTATTTTCAGAGAGCGTGAAACTCTCGGGGATGTTTGGTACGTACACTTAAAACTGAAAACTGTTGTTTGAAGAAAAGTACCAAACACCCCCCTCAATCTCATCTCTGTCTCATTGCCTCTCTTTTTATTTTCACAACTCATATCATCAAACCAAGCAAGCACTAGTCTCTAGAGATTCATATATGAGAGGAATAAAATATTATCATAAAAAAAAAAAAAAAAGAGAGATTAGATATAAATACCAAATTTAGGTGGTGCTGCGGTGGACTGGTGGCGGCGGCGTGGTGCTGATCTGGTCTGCTACTTTGCTTCTGCTCTGCTTTGGTTTGGTTAGCTTCCGCTGCCGTCTGCCCAACCCCGCCCACTCCCAGGTCCTAGTACTTAGTAAGTTAGGTTTTCTTTTTTCTTTTTTTTCCTAGCCTCCTAGGCTACTTAGAATCGGCTAAGGATTTTTTTTTTTGTGTGTGTTGCGTGTGTTCGTTTTGGGGGTGGTATTTGGGTTTGGGGTAATTTTTTTTTTTTTTATAGTTTTTAAAAATATTAAAAATATTATTGAGGGGGTAAAGTGCAATTTTATTTAAATAAATTGTTAAAAATAGTATATTATATTTATAGTTTTAAAAATTTGACCGGATCAGACGGTTCGATTAGTTCAATCGAAAATTAGCTACTGATCCAGTCCGGTTATAATTAAAAACCGAAAAATAATAAAAAACTGGGTTTAATCGGGAATCGGCCGGTTTATCATAGAAATCAGGAAACCGGTATGGTTGAACCGGTTTTATAGAATACGTCGAAACTCATGCAATTTGTAGCAGAAAGACAAAAAAAAGCATTTTTTTTCTGAAATACACCATGAAAAACTATAAGAATAATGATCCAAGACCGTGGAAATGCAAATACTTCAAAAAGAGAAAGAGCGAGAGAAAGATAGAATGAGGTAAAGAACTAGAAATTGAAATGTGATACTTGATTATTTTTTAGCTGTATTGTGGATTACCTTAGCAGCTTCTAACTTATTAAAATTTTTTTATTTTGAAATTTGCAGCAGACTTGAGAAACATGAGAGACTCTGAGAGGTAGAGAAAGTATATGCTGTTTCTGAATCTCCAACTCAGCACCCGTGTGGTGTTTCTAGGTCCAATAGAAAATTGACATATGTATTAAAAATTACAGATCAGTAGCTCAGTTAAATTAAAATAAAAAGACAAAAATGCCCAAAAAATTTCAAAGCCCCGCCATTAAAACAACAACATGCATTTTTCCTTTTTTGAAAATCAAAATCTTCTCTCCATCTCTGTTTTCTCTCGCACCGCTCTCTCTCTCCTCGAAACCTCCATAGCCACTGCCTAGCATCGTAGCTGGAGCCTCTGGACATAACCAATTCTGAAAAGTTCAGCCTTTGTGTGGTCAAAAAACCTCAAAATCATCTCTCATCCTCGTTGCTTCCAACCCCAAAGCCAGAAGCTTTCTTGCTGTTTCCAACATCTGATATCGTAAAAAAGTTTTCTTCTCTTTTTCTATTTTTTTATTTGTATTTTTTACATCTTATTTGTATTTTTTTTCTCTCTTACTGAAAATGGGTCTATTTGTTTTTGACGTTGGATTTGGCAACATAATCTTTCTTATTTTTATAACCAAATCTTACCTGAAATGTTTTTATTCTGTTATGGAATGAGAACATCTGATTTTGCAAGATTTGTATGATGATGGATTTAGCTTTGCAGGTTTGTTATGGGGGTGAGATTTGGTTGTTTTTATTTAGGGAAGAGACGGATCTAATGGGGAATTAGAGTTGGAGTTTGGAATTGTGAGTTTGGGGTTTATTTGCTATCATTGTTTGAATTTGTATTATTATCTTATTATCAATGTCTATAAACTTTACATGGGATTGGACTGCCTAGATTAATGATGGTTCCTTGTAGCTAATTTATGATGCTATTCATGTTGTGAGTTTGGGGTTTAATAGCTTTTATTCCTTGTTTTAGTTTGTATCCTATTTATTATCAATGTCTATAAACTTTACATGGGATTGGGCTGCCTAGATTAATATTGATGGTTCCCTGTTGCTAATGTATGATACTACTCATGTTGGTCGCCAAGCCGAAGTAAGATCATATAAGGATACTACTCATGTTGGTCGCCAATCCGAACTAAGATCATATAGTGCTAGCAATGTACTTTGTTACTTGAATATAGTTTCTACTGTTATGTTTAGTATACATTATATTTTTGTTGATATAAATTTTTTTTTTTCATGGTGTAGAGATGGATGTGTAGTTTTGTTCTATTGCACAGTGGAAGAACATCTTGGATAGTATTTTTTACTTGAAAATTTTTTAGTTAGCATAGCTGAAAATTTGGATAAGTGATTGTATAGCCAAACATTAATTATAGTTGTCAATTTGGAAAACTTTTGTAACTAATGAAGTTACTCAAACATGATAGATTTTGTGTATGTTTGAGTAGCTTCTAGTTAAAGACTAATTATATGCAAACGATGAAAGTTTTTATGCAACAGTACATTTTATTCTTATATATTATTTTCTGTATGTGCATGATATGGTTAATCAAGGTGAAGGATAGTTATGCATTGTCTTCTTTTTTATGACTTTGTGGCTAACTCGATAAGCCATCATCACTAGTCACAGTTAAAACACCTAAACCCACTGATTCAAGACAAATCAGCCACCGTGTGACCCGTTCCACAAAAAGAAGGAAACCTGACAGTGACTGTAAGTAATTTGCGGTTTAGGTTTCATATTTTGGGACTTGTGTGTTTTGGATTTTGTGTTTTTTAGTTTTAGATTTGTGTAAATGTTTACATTAGGTAGATTAATTGTGGATATGAAGTACTGTTAGTTTGTTTGTTGTAGGGAAAGAAAGTTCCAAGCTTCACAAGGAAGATGGCTGGGAGGTCTAAGCAGGGGAGGGCATTTTTTGTTGGTGACAAGCATGGAAATGTGGCCCATCCCAAAGGGAAGAGAAGGCCACCGGAGTGTGGACCTATTAGTCAGCCTATTTACAAGAAGACTTTCAGAAGCATAGCAGCCCCACCAAGCACACCATGATCAAAGAAGCATGACATAGACAAATTTTATAGTCTATTTTTGGATACCACTAATTGTGTCTTTTCTAAGAACGCAAAAAAAGAACCAAGTGTATAACATTTGTTTACCTTTTGCACCACCATTAGTTAACATGGATGTGAAACCTTAGATAATTTGCTAAATGTATTGATGGGGGGTGATATTATGGAATGAAATTATGCAGGTTGTTTTTTTGTTTATGGAATTGTTATCAGATGTGTGGAAACTCACTTCTTGGAATAAGCATCTTTGCTATAGTTACATTGTAATTTAGTACAAAACTACTTCAAAAATTTTGCTAGTTATGAGCTGATTAGTTTGTAATAGACCTTGATGGCAATGTGATGCATTAATGATAGAATGGTTGCATAGAAATCATGAATGATGACTGAGTACAATGTAAAATATATGGTTCAAGTTAAAGGCTTTTCAATTACACATATAAGCTTTAATCATTGGAGGAGCCAACTTTGCTTCTACTATATCTGGTTATGATGAAAATGCTGCTGTTGTTTCAAGAGTCGGAATACTTGTATAAATCAATGTTAGAATTCCTCCAAAAATATACAATTTGAGATTTCATGAACAAAGTGCCATGTTTATTTATTTATTTATTTTAATCTTTCAAAACAGGCAATCCATCAGATGGGTGACAAAGTACATTACAAATCATAACAATAACATTAAAATGTAAATTTGATCCAAATTAGCTAAACTTTTGGCAAAATCTTTTTGTGCTCCACTCTAGCCCCATTGCACCATATCATAAGAGTCACAATAATTACAAATGCAACTCACTATAACAACAATGCAATCCTCAACTTTTTCTCCTCCTTGTGGTGTACAATTAACTCATCTTGATCAACTCTATCTTTATCAATCTTTTGCATGTGTTCTTGAAGTCAACATATAACTCTGTTCAAACCAACAAAGAATGCCCTCCCCTGTTCAGACCTCCCAGCTCTCTTCTTGGTGAAGCTTGGAACTTTCTTTTCCTACAACTAACAAACTAGTAGGTAACACATTATAACCAATGGAACTTAAGAAATTGAACTCAAATAACTATTGAGACAACATCAACTTTAGCTAACGTATCTCCAGCTAAAGTCAAGGGATTAGATAATAATGTTTAAGATTCTTATGTTATCCAATCACTACAAACTGATAATGTTTAAGAGCTCTTATGTAATCCAATCACTACTGTATAGCTATTTGATGTGTCATCTTGTAAAACAGATCTTTATATATGATTTAATATAAATATAATTGGCTGTTACTTAGAATTAATTAAGGAAGCAAGAAACAAAATATTTTGTATTGGTTTCTTTAATAATTATTTAACAATGGGGTAGGCTATGTAATTATATCAACAGAAATATAATATCTACTAAACATAACAGCAGTAGAACCTATATTCAAGTAACAAAGTACACTATTAGCAATATATAATCTTACTTCAACTTGGCGACCAACATGAGTAGTATCATACATTAGCTACAAGGAACCATCAATATTAATCTAGGTAGCCCAATCCCATGTAAAGTTTATAAACATTGATATGTAAAGTTTATAGACATTGATAATAAAATAGGATACAAACTAAAATAAAGAATAATAGCCATTAAACCCCAAACTCACAACATGAATAGTATCATAAATTAGCTACAAGGAACCATCAAAATTAATCTAGGTAGCCCAATCTCATGTAAAGTTTATAAACATTGATATGTAAAGTTTATAGACATTGATAATAAAATAGGATACAAACTAAAATAAAGGATAATAGCCAATAAACCCCAAACTCACAACATGAATAGTATCATAAATTAGCTACAAGGAACCATCAAAATTAATCTAGGCAGCCCAATCCCATGTAAAGTTATAGACATTGATAATAATATAGGATACAAATTAAAACCATGTAAAGTTATAGACATTGATAATAATATAGGATACAGATTAAAACAATGATAGCAAATAAACCCCAAACTCATAATTCCAAACCCCAACCCCAACCCCAAATATCTCACCCCATAACAGACCTGCAAAGCCAAATTCATTATCATACAAATCTTGCAACATCATGTGTTCTCATTCCATAACAGAATAAAACCATTTCAGGTAAGATTTGGTTATAAAAATAAGACAGATTATGGTGCCAAATCCAATATCTTAAAAAGACAGACCCTTTTATTTTTGGTAAGAAAATAAAATACAAATAAGATGTGAAAAATACAAAAAAAATAAATAGAAAAAGAGAAAAAAATTTATTGCGATATCAAATGTTGGAAACGGCAAGAAAGCTTCTGGCTTTGGGGGTTGGAAGCAATGAGAATAAGAGATGATTTTGGGGTTTTCTGACTAGATAAAGGCTGATCTTTTCGGAATTGATTATGTCCGGCAATGAAGCTCCGGCAACGATACTAGGCAGTGGCTATGGAGGTTTGGAGGAGAGAGAGCGGTGCGAGAGAAAGCAGAGATGAAGAGAAAATTTTGATTTTCCAAAAAAGGGAAAATGCCTGTTGTTGTTTTAATGGCGGGCTTTGAAATTTTTAGGGGCATGTTTGTTTTTTTTTTTTTTAATTTTAAGTTAACTGAGTTGTTGATCTGTAATTTTTAATACATGTGTCAATTTCTTATTGGACCTAAAAACACCACACAGATGTTGAGTTAGAGTTTCAGAAACGACATATACTTTGTAGGGTAGGTCGAGTACTTATGAGAGTGTTTCTTTTTTCTTTTTCAATGTCTTGTCTCCACCTCCTGGAGCCATGTAGAGCTTACTTTTACAGAATTGGAATGTGTGTGTGGCTATGGGAATGTGAAAAGCATAAATAAAAGTAATTGTTAAAAAATCTACTCCTAGAAAAAGAAACGTGTGGCACATGTATTGATGAGATAGTAAAAGAAGCAAAGTAACTCTTACAGGGTAACTCGTTAAAAATAAGTGAAGGGTAAAAAAACAAGAAAAAAAAAAAAAAAAAAAAAAAAAAGGAGAAGAAGGCCATGTCAGTAATTAGTGTATATATATATATATATATTATTGTTAATTTGATTGTTAACCGTTATAAACTTTTATATATGAGCTGTGGGTTTTGTTATTTTTATTTCCTAAATTTAACATATGAAAACTAAACTCACATTATTTTTTAAACTTTATATATATGTTTAACTTGAATATTCTTAGTTGTATATTTTTTTATTTTAAAATTAATAATTAAATTATTTATGATGTCACCGATTCGACCATCGGTTAGATCCCAGTTCGATCAAAAAATCGATAACCAATTCATTTTTTCAGTTCTTTCATAGTACCGATTTTAAAACGATCCTAGCTAGTTAGAATCGGCTAAGGATTTTTTTTTTTTTTTTTTTTTTTTTTTTGTTGTGTCTTGCTTGTGTTTGTTTTGGGGGTGTTATTTGGGCTTGGGCTAATTTTTTTTTTTTTTTATAACTTTTAAAAATATCAATAATATTGTTGAGTGGGTAAAGTGCAATTTTATTGAAACATATTGTTAAAAGTAGTATATTATATATATACTAACATTTAAAAAAAAAAAAAAAAAAAAAAATCGGGGGGGCCATTGCCCCCCACCTTCAACAATAGCTCCGTCCCTGGTTCCTTGGCACCCAGACAACATGCTATATCTTACAAATACATGGAATTCACAACTGCCATGCTTGCCTTAATCTTCTTTATTGATAGAACCCCTTTAAACTGATGTGCCAGGCAAAGAATAAAAAAAAGTCACAGCTTGCACAAGGAATATATGAATTATGTGGACTACCTACCTTATGACAAAGAGACAATCTATTCAAAGAATTAAAAAATACGGGAAAAAAGAATGAAGCAGACAAACAACTCCGAAAATGAAGCAAGGAGGAAATCTATATCATGAAATAGGCTTATAGCTCGTGTGTCTCTTCTATCACACATTAGACTGAAACCCATATATTTTCTTCGGATTCACATAAGGTGTAATACCTAGGGTATTGCATCTGGTGTAATTCACCCATTTTTCTCACAATTTTTTTTACTTTTTAACTTTAAATTTTTTACTCTTTTTTAATATATTTTATTTAATGGTTGAGATTGAAAGTTATTTTTTCAACTTTCAATCTCAACCATCTATTATGAATTGCACCAGGTGCAATGATGTGAATCCTATTTTCTTCAATGAAGCAAGTCTCATGGCCCACATCATTTCTCTCATTCCTCACATAATAGGCTTTCCTAATAACATCTCATATTTACACAAAATTGGAGGAAACGCCCAAATATAAGCCAATCGAATTATTTAGGCTTCTAAACTACAAGGTCATGTAGCCTACATATATTCTTTAAAGACCCAAGCTTTTTAAAATAAAAATATTAAATGGACAACAGTTAGGCTCTTTTATATATATATATATATATATCTAAATTTTGGAAAAGTTAATGAATATCCTTAGGGTTATTTTTAGAAACATTTTATGAGAAAAGAAAAAAATAATTAATTTTTTTGACAGTTTTTATATTTTCCATAAAAATATAAGCCAATCGAATTATTTAGGCTTCTAAACTACAAGGTCATGTAGCCTACACATATTCTTTAAACACCCAAGCTTTTTAAAATAAAAACATTAAATGGACAACTGTTAGGCTCTTTATATATATATATATATATATCTAAATTTTGGAAAAGTTAATGAATATCCTTAGGGTTATTTTTATAAATTTTTTATGAGAAAAGAAAAAAATAATTAATTTTTTTGACAGTTTTTTTTTTATATATATATTTTTCACAAAAATGGAGCCAAAAATTTTTTAAAATGGTTTATTTATAATTTTCCCATTAATGAGATTTAAAAAAAATTATTTAAGGAAAGAGAGAAAAAATCCTTTTTTTTTTTTTTTTTTTTTTTTTTTTTTTTTTTTCTATTGGAAATATTTAGATTTGCCGTCATCTCATTTTCACACCACATCATGTTGGTTTCTCCTCTTTGGCAAATAAAGAAGAAAACATAGGTATTTGGCTAAGGGCAAGACTTAGGTGTAGTACTTAGGTGCTGTTATTTAGGTTATTCTCTTAAAATTCTGCCATCTGGTTTTTTCCTTATTCTTATTTTCATGCCACATCACGTTGGTTTCTCCTCTTTAGCAAATAAAGAAGAAAACATAGGTATTTAACTAAGGGCAAAACTTAGATATAGTACTTAGGTACTGTTATTTAGGTTATTTTCTTAAAATTCTGCCATGTGGTTTTTTCCTTATGGGATGGAAGTGTATTTTTTAATTAAGTAACCATATAATTGAATCTTAAGAGGGGATCCTAAAATACAGCATCTAAAGTACTGTACATAAGTTTTGCCATTTGGCTAAAATCTTGAAAAGTGATGGTCAGAACTTAAGAGAGAAAGGAATTTCTCATCATTCGTGACCAGTGAAGATGAAGATGAAGTATCACTTGAAAAGGCGTTGGACATTTTATCAATATTTTCTTTACTTGAGAACACCAAGCCAAAGAGAAGCAACATTTGGTAAAGACAAAAACATCAAGGACAAGTACTCTAAGGGTTCGTTTAGTGGAAGGGGTGAAAAAATGAGAGGATAGAAAATAGCAGAAGGATGGAAAAGTCGAAGGATAGAAAATATTTTAATTTCTCTTATTTTTGTTTGGTTGGGAGTGGAAAAGTGGAAGGATAAAAAAAGTGAGTTTGTATAAATTTACTCATATATCTTAGTTAAAAAATGATGGCCAATTAAAACAAAAAAGTGACAAAAAATCAAAAATAAAAAGCAATTACCCAATTTATTAAAAAATAAAAATCATGTCTAGTTAAAAAAAAAAAAAAAAAGAAAAAAAAAAAAAGAAGGAAGAAGGCAACATCTAGGAAAGGAAAAGAAAAAAAAAAATGGGAGAGGCAACGAGCCCAAAAAAGGAAAAAAAAAAAAAAGAAAGAAAAAAAAAAGAAAAAGGAAAGAAAGAAAGAAAAAATTTGGTAGAGGCAACGTGCCTAGGCAAGAAAAAGGGGAAAAAAAAAAGTGCAAGTACAGTATTTTTATCTATTAAGCAGTCTCATTTTCTCCCTTCATTTTTCTCTCTATTTTGAAAGAAAACTTTTTGACGGGCTTGGAGAGAGAACACCCAGACCCTAATATTTATTTTCCTTTATTTTTACCCAATCAAACACACTCCAAAAAAATTTTTCTTCCCATTTTTTTCTCCAAATTTTTTTCATCCACTCTATTTCACCACCAAACAAAAGCTCCCTGAAGAAATTGCTTCACTGATAGCAAGTAAACATGATTTGTCTCCAAGTTTTTTTCATGGTCTAAACCCTTTGAATTTCGTGGGGGTAAGTTTCAGTTTTGTGCTTTGGAGGGCAAAAAGTATGTTATAGCAGCTCTTAGTATTCCATGTAAAAGCAGCATGTATGAGCTTGACATGTCACAAGTGACCATGTGAACTTATGGATGAGTAGGTGCAAAGTGCAATATAGAGATTTTCATTGGTCAAATTTCTTAATCACCATTCAATCTTTGGAAAAATGAGTTCTTTTTTTTCCCCAATCGACATTTAAATTTAATACCTTATTTGAAACCTCATATTTCTACTCCAGCAGTAAAATAACACTAACTTCACACTACACTCAGATTTACTATCAAAATCCTTGACTCAAATACAAGATAATAACATAAAAAATCGTCTTCCCTCTCACTTCATTTTTATTGAGTCAAAATCTCTTAAGTAAGAGGAGTGTTGAAGAATAAAGGGGTAAAACAATAAAAGAACGAAGTGATTTAGAGAACAGATAAAAAATTTGATGACTGGAAATGCTTTTCTTAGAAAATAATCTCTCCCACACAAATATTGTGGGTTATTGCAAATTTGTCATATGATACTTCGGGTTCTAAAAATAATAATTTTGGAGATTACCTTTTTTTGGGAAAAAAAAAATGTGAACTTGATTCGTAAGGGCTACAAGATGATTTTTCTACAAGGTTAATTAGTTTATTTATTTAAATTTTGGCACCAAATAAACAATATGGTTAAGCTAGATGAAATTGGTTTTTTTTTTTCTTGTAAGTAAATTGTAACTTTTAAATCTATTAAATATAACAGTAAAAAAAATTAGTATCTATTATTTAATGTGGGTTTCAGTTAGCTCAATTGGTAAAATTTTTTATTGTTGAATAAGAGATTTAGAGTTCAATCCCTATCTATACTAAAAACCAATTAATATCTTTGTTTAATAATAAAAAATTATCATCAAGAACTTATAGTAGCTATAGGTTGAAACTTTCAAAAAAAAAAAAAAAAAGAGTATTGATTATTCGATTTATTGCAATTGAACATGTCATGATCTCATCGGCTCTCTTGTGCTTGCAACTATTCCTTGACCATTTGCAAGTCCACTTATGAAACCCAAAGTTGGATGGCAAAATACCGTTTTGTCCTCCAAAGCAACTCCTTGATATCTTCCCTAAGAAAAAGTACATAAAGATCTACGTTTTTCAGCTTTATAGTAGATTCTTCTACATATATGAAATCCACAAATATTCTTACTATGCCTAGATGTAACTTTGTTGTCGGTTGAAATTACAAGAACATGAATATTGAACAATAGTAAGCAGATCTCATTCTAGGAAAGGGTAAATTTCTTAAGAAAGTAAATAAAAAGAAAGAGAATAGCCGAGCCGATATTGATGTCATGAGACTAACACTTTAGGTAAGTCACAAAATTCATATAAATTGCTTCATCAAATTCTTAATTTTTATTTATTTGGATAGGTAAACTTTTAATCGCCTTTATATCTCTCCTTCCAATCATAGTTCTTTACATTTTCATTACGTTTTATTTGTAATACGTAGAATCCATCTTTTTGTGCGGTCCAAATGCAGTGGTCTTCACAACAATCTAAATCCTCATCCACGTCTGCATCAAATACATCAAAAGAAGCATTGAAGTTCTGGTACCAAAAGTAGCAATAAAAACGTGTTGTGCCCCCAAAATTGATTTTGAAGGAAAATTCCCACTCTTCTTTGGGTTGAAGAATTCTTTGGCCTAAATCATCATCTTGAGATTTACAGTGGTACTCAATGGTTTCGTCAGTGAAGTTGTTGACGATTCTTACATAGTGAGTTCTAAATCGAGAGGGTATCCATGAAAAGGAACTACTTAGGTCAAAGGCTATGAGAAGTACTAGCAAAAAGCAAAAAAAAATGGGATATTATCTCTGGTTTCATGTTTCTTGTGCTTATCAAAGATTTTTGGTTATACTTGTATCTATTTTCCTTCTACTTTTATACCTAGATTTTGCTAAGTTGTAGTATACATATTGTGGGGCCTCAAATATTTGGTAACTCCGGCCTACTCCACATTAGGCCCAAAGTCCACGCCAAAAGAGAGAGAGAGAGAGAGAGAGTATAATCCGAGGATAAACGGGCGAGACTCAAGTCATTTAGGGACCTCGCCGAGGAGACCCATGTCCTCGGCGTACCGACGTCTAAGAAAAGGGGCTGTCACTCCCCCACTAAATGCATGACACCGATATTCTGGTTACATCAATGATGAATTGACCAACCAATAGAGATGCCTTAGTCGCTTCAACTAACAGAAGGCCTGCAAAGGCGGTTGATGGGACAGGCACTCAAGTATAGGCTTTGATGATCAATAAGTGAACGGCAGAGATCAACTAAACAAGGATATATAATGGAGAGCAAAGGCAACCCCAATGTATGTCAGTTCTAAGTAAAGAGGTTCTCGGACCAGAGCCTCGGATTGGGCCGAGGATGAACTTCCTTCATAAACACCCAGCAAAAATCATTGCTATGGTTCTCATGAACACTTAGTCAAAATCGTTATAAATATCCTCACAAACACTTAACCAAAAGGATGATGATGATCCTTAGAAAGACTTTCGGGATCCTCCTCCAAACGGCGAGGAGGGGTCCACCTTCAGTTAGGTTGAAAAGAAGAAAGACCTTCAGCCTTCTCCTACCCCAATCCCAGCATGGCGTCCAGGGTCGGGATGCCATCCTTGACTCCTAAAAGGGGCTAGGCTTGCTCATGACCGCCCTTTCTAAGGGCCAATTCATTTGGTGGGGCTCAAACTGCTATTTTTTGCAGAACCCCTGAGCAATGTCTTTGGGAGAGTTTAAGATGAATGTTTGTCGAGTGTGAAGAAAAAAGTTGCCCCAAAAACGCCTTATATAGAAGGCGAAAAATTGGTGAGAGCCAATCCGCATTAAATCCTAGGAAGAGATTTCCGGAGGCAATAATTCCGCACGAACTCCAAGGGACTTATCCACCGTTAGATCCTCGTAAATCCACAACTGACATTAATGAGGAGGCGCCTCATTAACGAAGAGGCACCGAAGCGTCAAAACGCGTTACTTGAACAACACAAGAGACGCCTCGTAATCAGAAGAGTCACGCCAAACGAAGAGGCAGAATAGAGTAGGGTCTTCTCCAACCCCAGCATGCTTTTGCCATTATTTTGCTTGAAAAGTTTATTTATTTAATGTTTATTATAGATTATAGCAATGTAGAATTAAATGGCTATGGATAAACAGATAAGATAGTAAATAAATGAGAAAACTAGGTACTGGACAGAACCAAGGCATTGCATGGTCCTCGAACCCAAGCCTTTGGGGAAACCAGCTACTTCAGACTATGAATGAAGAGTTAGACAGAACCTAGGCATTACATGGTCCTCGGACCCAAGCCTCTGGGAAAACCAGCTACTTCAGACTATGAACGAAGAGTTAGACAGAACCTAGGCATTGCATGGTCCTCGGACCTAAGCCTCTGGGGAAACTAACTACTTAAAGAAAGTCACTAAAAAAATCAAAGAACTAGGTACTGAACAGAACCAAGGCATTGCATAGTCCTTGGACCTAAGCCTCTGGGGAAACCAGCTACTTCAGACTATGAACGAAGAGTTAGACAGAACCTAGGTATTGCATGGTCCTCGGACCCAAGCCTCTAGGGAAACTAACTACTTAAAGAAAGTCACTAAAAAATCAAAGAACTAGGTACTGGACAGAACCAAGGCATTGCATGGTCCTCGGACTCAAGCTTTTGGGGAAACCAGCTACTTCAGACTATGAACGAAGAGTTAGACAGAGTTTAGGCATTGTATGGTCCTCAGATACCTGCCTCTGGGAAAACTAGTCACTATAAGACGATCTAGGCAACGGAGATAACCAGGGTTGTATACTGACCATAGGCCCAAATCTATGGCAGAGCCAAACCCTTTTGTGCTAAGTAATGAGCCCTGCTATGAACGAAAACCAAATAAAACTGAACGCTGAAGCACAACAACTTAAACCTATTCATCCTAGAAGAACTAGCAAGGAACTCAGGCTAAAGAGTATAGATTAAGAAAAAACAAAAGACTTACAGAAGTCAGGAAAAACTCCTCGGGCGGGCCCTTCGTGCAAAAGAAAGTTGCAAGGGCAGTTGAAAAGATTGTGACACTGATAGGGAGACAGGGTCCGGCAGGCCAGTACAAAAGGCCCGGGAACGTCAAAATCCTCCTCCCCTCCCCAAGGGGTCGGACAGTAGAATTTTGAGGGGTTATTGTGGGGCCCCAAATATTTGGTAACTCCGGCCCACTCCACATCAGACCCAAAGTCCACGCCAAAAGAGAGAGAGAGAGAGAGAGAGAGAGAATAATTCGAGGATAAACGGGCGAGGCCCAAGTCATTTAGGGACCTCGCCGAGGAGGCCTATGTCCTCAGCGTACCGACGTCTAAGGAAAGGGGCTGTCACTCCCCCATTAAATGCATGCCACCGATATTCTAGTCACATCAATGATGAATTGACCAGCTAATAGAGATGCCTTGATCGCTTCAACTAACAGAAGGCCTGCAAAGGCGGTTGATAGGACAGGTACTCAAGAATAGGCTTGAATGATCAATAAGTGGACGGCAGAGATCAACTAAACAATGATATATAATAGAGAGCACCCCCGCCAAAAAGAAGAGGAGGGTCCAAAGGCAACCCTAATATATGTCAGTTCTAAGTAAAGAGGTCATCGGACCAGAGCCCCGGATTGGGCAAATGATGAACTTTCTTCATAAACACCCAGCAAAATCATTGCTATGGTTCTCATGAACACTTAGTCAAAATCGTTATAAATATCCTCACAAACACTTAACCAAAAGGATGATGATGATCCTTAGAAAGACTTAGTCAAATTCTTTTGTTCTTATTCTTATAAATTTCATGTTATCAAACTGCTTGCTTTGCTGGTGCCAAGCCCTTCTACCCACCCTCTACAAATTTTATTGTTTAGGATCCATTACAAATTGAGTCCCTACACATATCAAATAAGTAACCCTATAAACATAAACTATTTTACAACAGTTTTACAAACTGCTGATGTGGCTTTAACATTTTTCAAATAAGAATAATGCTAGAGATACAAATTATTTTACAAAAAAATTTACAAACTGTTAATGTGGTGAATGATTATTGGTAAATGAAAAATTGATTAATGGTGGGCTTAAATAACAACCAAAATTAGAAATTGGCCACATCAAAATTTTGTAAAAATGTTGTAAAATAGTTTGTAGCTGTAGCATTATTCTTTAAATAATTATTGGTAAGCAAAAATATGATGTTAGCAGTAGACCCATATTAGAACTAGTAAGAATTTGCCATATCAAAAGTTTGTAAAAATGTTGTAAAATAGTTTGTAACTATAACATTACTCATCAAATTTAATTCAACTTGCAAAATGTATTAAATGCACCTTAACTTTTAATTAAAAATTTGCATTTTGCCCCTTTAAGTTTTATTGAAATATAAAAACCTCTTCTGTGTTTCATATTGTACACAAACCTCCATATTTTTTTCAATATAAACTATACTTACCTCCTCATAAGTTAGGAACGTTGAATGCACTAACAAAATTTGAAAAAAAAAAATTGAAAATTTTGTGTATTTCCACTTTTACCATTCTTTTTAAATAAAATTCTCATTCTCCTATAATAAATTGGTTAAAAGGAAGAAAAGATAAAATAATAATAATAATAATAATAATAATAATAATAATAATAATAATTCAGATTCAACAAACAAAAATAAGAAATGTTCAAGAAATCAGTCTTGCAAGATTCAAAATAGCCCATAAAAAAAAAATTTAAGATTCCTCAAGAAACAATAGGAAGAATTTGGATGTTTTTAGCCAATGACTTTGGCGTCAGCCAAACAATAGCATTGATTTTTTTCCTCACTGTATCATGCCTAGCGATTCATAATTGGCAATGATGAAAGATTACAATTTAGGCAGTTTCCTCCAAAATACCTTCCGCCTTTGGCCTTCAGTAGTTTTTGTAAGCATGGAAAGCAAATCGTTGAACCTAACGACCAATGATGCTTCCTGCAGTTCTGTGGGTAGCTTCAATTGGGCTCAATTTCTTTATGTGGAAAAAAATAGTACTCCACCGGGAGGTTTTTGATGATATTCTTGAGAGGAGTGTTCATGGCGGGGAATCTTATATTTCTTTGATTGGAAATTTTGAATATTAGCAATAATGATTTCAAGACATTTAAAAAAAAAAAAAAAAAATTTGTTTATCATTGACTTTTGATTAGAAGAAATTATCTTTATACTTCTTAACCCATCAATTATAGATAAGAAAATGGGAATTTTATTTAAGAATGAGGATAAAAATGAAAATATACAAATTTTCTTAATTCTTTTTTAATATCAATCAATGTATTTTAATAGTGTTAAGCTACATGAGAGTGATTGTAAGTTATTTTGAAGAGTAAGGAAGGTTTTTGTACAATTGGAAATAATGGGGGAAATCAATGTAATTTTAGTAAACCTCTAAAGAGGTCATTGCAAAATTTTCACATTTTGTTCTCAGCACTCATTAACAAAAGATATAATAATTATGTGAATTTAATGTCAATAAGTAAAAATAATTGCTTAATAAGTGTCTTGACTAATTAAATATATCTTAAAATTAATTTTCTAGTATTTAATTTCAAATTTCTTGCTATAAATATGCTTGTTTAATATTTGCATTAATTAATTTGTCTGACATTAACAAATACGCATTTAAATTTCTAGCATGAAATATACTTACTTAAAAATGTCTTGGTGTATATGTTTTTTAACCCATTATTTATATATAAGGGCATGTTTGGTAGACTGTAATAGGAACTGTAATATAATAATTATTCTTATGATTTAACTATTCAATAGTTTGGTTATGATTTTGTTGCAGGGAATAACCATTCCTTATAAATAGCTATTTTTTAAAATGAGGAATAAGGAATAACTATTCCTTTCTAAAGGAGTTTTAATATTTATTCCTTAGCAGGTGTGATAATTTCTAATATTAATATATTTTCAAATAAACAAACTTTTCATATCTACGTAACAATTATAGAAATAAAAAAATCATCCAAAAAATAACTCATCTCTCTCAAATTTAAAATATATTATTTTCTACGAAATATAATTGTATGAGTGAGATATTTCCTAAAATACATCTTGAGTTTTATTCCAATATTAAAACTTACAATCAAACTACTATTTTTTTTTTTTTTTGAGAATCTATCAAACTAATTAATAGGTTTAGTTATTCCATTACAACACATTTTATTTCTAGTAATAAATATTACAATTCATATTATAATCCACATTCAATATACCAAACATGTTCTAAGTAAATAAGAATTTCATTTAGAAATGAGGATAAAAGTGGAAATATATAAAATATCAGAGTTATATTTTGAATTCAATTAATGGATTTTAATATTGTTAAGTTGCAGGAGAGTATTGTAATTTATTTTGAAAATCAAGGAAGATCTTTGTAGGTGGTACAATTGGAAATAAAGGTGAGGTGAATGTAATTTCATTAAATTTCAGGAAAGGTAAATTTTTTTCAGCACTCATTAACAAAAGATATGATAAATATGTGAAGCTAATGTCAATAATTAAACATAATTGCTCATTAAATATCTTGACTCATTAAATGTATTTGGAAATTAACTTTTCTAGACTTAGATTTTAAATTTCTTGCTATAAATATGATTGAATAATATTTGCATTAATTATTTTGTCTTACATTAATAAATACACATAGTAAATTTTATAGCATGAAATATACTTGCCTAAAAAAGTCTTGATTAGGCGTGTGTAGCCAACCTAAAAATCTGGTAGATCCAACCTGATCTAATCCAACTTGTCAAATTAGGTCTGTTTATTGGATTAGGTTGGTTTTTAAGGGTTGGTGGGTTGAGTTGGATTGTCAAGTTTATTTTATTTTATTTATTTATTTTTACAGTGGGTCGGGTTAGGTGTGAATCAACAAATTCACAATTCTGCCTTACTTGGCTTGATCCACCTATATTTAATATATATTTTAAAAACATATTATATGATTTTATTATTTATTCATTTGCTTATCAACTAAATTGGGATAGAACTATATAATATCCTAACGAATATAGAATAATAAACTTGTTCATTTTTAGTTTGTTTCTCATGAACTGAATTGAGATAGAACTATTTGATATCTTACTAATTAAATGAAATGTTATTTGGTTTGATAATTTGTATATGATGATGCAATTACTTAGAATTTTCAGATGGCAGGGGTAGTAAATAAAATTTATTTGATTTGATTATTTTTGTTGGTTTAATGCACTACAAACAAATTTATAAGATTATAAATCTGTTGTTATTTGAAATTTAAAGCATTAATAAAATAGTTTGTGTTGGTTTGGTGCTATGTTTCAGTTTCTTAAGTTATGAATTTGCTCTTATTTGTGTTGATATTGTTCTAATGCTCCATTATTAAAAAAAAAAAAAAAAATGTCCAGCCCATGAGTCCAACCTAATTCAAGTGGTTTGAGTTGGATTTTTTTTTTTTAAACTAATCATGGTGGGTTGGATTGAAAAAACCCCTCAAGCCCAGCATATCCCGATCCATGCACACCCTTAGTATTGATATGCACTAACCTCGTTGCACATGCTTCGATGTGTATGTTCAAAGATTTTTTTTTTTTTTTTGTATATTTATTTATTTTAATGTTAAAGTCTTTTATTCATTTAATTCAAAGGTCTACGCTTAGTTCAATGAGATTTATGGGTTGCCAATCACCAAAAGATTTATGTTGGTTGTTTTGATTCATTTATTTCTTTTTTGATTGAATTAATTTATTTGCGTAGATCTTAAACAGTGATATCTCATAGATTATTAGCTTCAAATCTTTGAAAGGATTTTTTTGTTGATAGGATTTGTATCAGGGCTTTGTCTTTTCTTGATTATCCATTAACTCGTGCTATTTGATTAATTATTACATTTTTATTTTGGGTTTAGCTCTTTAGGTACTCTTGATTTTCTAAATAAATTCAATCAGGTGATTGCATTGATCAATGAATCACATGGTTGAGTTTATTGTCTTTGGAAAAAGATAACATTATTTATATTTCATTGGTCACTACAACAATGTGATTGAATTTAATTGGAGAATTTAAGGTATAACAATTAAGGTACTACGAAATTGTACTTTTTTTAGGTCAGCATTCTATTAATAATAATCTTAATTGCTTTGTTTTCAACATTATTATATTATTTTAAGAGTATTGTTAGTGGAATACTGATATGACAAAATCTAGACCATTAAATCATTAAAGAATGGTTAGGATTTAAGGAAATCTACTTGGTAGAGTACCCTAGGAAATATAGAAGATCTGAATACATTTTAGTGTTTCAAATAGAAATATCCAGAGTTCAAATCCCACCAAACCCAATTAATGAATTATCAAATAGATTGTCATCTTGTCAAAAGACCTAACTTAGCTCTCACAACCATTATAATATGCCAAATTCTGAAGATTTTTATCAGCTATCAATTTCTGTAGCTGGCAAGTTTATTTATTAGAACATTAACATTTTGACGTTACAGGTAGCAAAATAGGCATTTTCACAGCCTTGACAAATTAAACGTACATATAGTGAACTTTTTATTTGCTATCATTACATTACTTAACACAAGTAGTACTGCCAGGTTATTTTTTTACAACGTTCATATTTTGACGTTACAAGTAGCAGCACTACGGACATTTTCTTTGCCATCAATTGAGTCAGTTAACATATGGCCAAACCACTTGTTGATTAAGGCCACAAAGACCTCCTGAAGGATCGTAGTCTCTTAGAATCCTCATATAGCCATCCTCACCCCAACCCTTGCCCCATGAATTCTTCATGATCCAGAACTTGGTACCATCTTCAGTCGTTCCATACCCAACAAAATTGACGACATGGGTTGACTGATACTCACACGGTCCCGTGAAAACTCCGCTTTCATATAATTGAAATTCACGACTAGCAGCATTGATGTCAACTGAAACTGGCTGGCCGGCCACTGCTTGAAGCATATTTTCCTCAGTTTTCACTCGTAATACATAGGAGCCACTTATCCGGAACATTTGAAGCTGAGTTGCCTTTTCCTCGTCACAAGTTCCTTGCGACCCATGATATCGGTAATATTCTTCAAGAGTTATTCCTTTATTATCTCGTACATAAGCATAGGCAGCAGCCGCCAGACCACCATTGCAGCCCAAAGTATAGTCAGTTTTTGCACAGTCAATTAGTTGCTGCACAGACAATTCGGCCACGTTGCCAGTTACGTTATGGAGTAACCCTTCTATTCCTGCGACTGTTGAAAAGGCCCAGCCGGATGCAGCTGCATGCATAAGAATCAACCACAAAATGAAATATTTTTATGATAATAATAAGCAAGGAAATTGAAAGAGTGTTGGGTACAGTGATCCTCTTACTACAGCCCCAGCCTTGGTCCTTTACGGCGGTAACAGCTCCTCTCTCTCTCCAATCAATAGCGTTTGGAATTTCGGTAATGGCATTGAAATCGAAGCTTTCTAGATTGATAGAACTTGGTAAGGTGGAAATCTTGTTTCTATTATAAGAGGCAAGAAATTCTTCGTGAGTTATGTCCGCAAATTTATTGGCACCTAACTTGAAAGTACGATTCCCTTCATTATTGAATTTGTCTATATATTCTACATTGTCCTTGAATATATTGAAACGCTTTTCCTGCTCTTCACTGTTTACATGTTTCCGTCCATACTGAGCCAGCCATAGCTCATATCTCTCAGAAAGGAGGGATTCAGAAAAAGTGCTGGACATGGCTCGAGATGTCAAAGTCTCTAGAATAAAAAACATGATTGTGATAAGTTTTTTTTGCTCTATTAAAGCCATTGTTTAGAAACCAAAGAGGGTGTTCTGGCAATGGCTTTGGTAGATTAATAAATAGTGAGGAAGAAAGCATACATTTTCCCCATATATAGAAAGCAACCTAATTTTTAGTGTGTTGCGCAAGTTAAAGGTGATTTTAACAGCCAATTTTAGCATATCAAACAGACTATTATAATATTGTTGACAGTGGAGGATAAGAATGAACTCCCAAGTTTTGCTAACCAATTTTCTAGCAATGACTTTGGTAGATTGATAAATGGTTAGGAAGAAAGCATACATTTTCCCTATATATAGGAGATGAGCATCCTCATTGTGATGTGTATCTTGGGAAGGAAAGCGCGACCCCTTCTTTTACTATGTTGGGGAAGTTAAAGGTGATTTTAATGAAAAAGTATCTTGTATCAAATGATATTGTGGGGATATTGAGCCTGGAAGTCTATCATAGGTTTGTATTATTGGGCCTGTAGCCCAATCCGAGGACAAGGGGTTGTCCGAAGAGGGGAAATCTTTAGTGAAGAGGATTGTATAGCACATAGAGGTCAATTTTGACTACGATGACTCAAAGAGGTGTGCCGATGATAAATGCAACCTTGGCTGACAAATGCCGAGGTCTAAAAAGTTTGCCTGACGATTAGGGTAATGCTTCAAGAAGTCT
The DNA here is from genome assembly GCA_023621385.1 of Quercus gilva. Lineage (NCBI taxonomy): Eukaryota > Viridiplantae > Streptophyta > Magnoliopsida > Fagales > Fagaceae > Quercus > Quercus gilva. The sequence continues at coordinate 55,965,478 of CM042477.1, read as the reverse complement.
TGCGAATGCTGATAGTTCTTATCAAGATGGTGAGTAGGAAAGTGTCCAAAAATATCTAAAGAGAAGGCCGCTACCACCGCATTAAATGTTGAGCAGCTAATTTCCTGACTGCATTAATGTGAAGAAGACACCTTAACAATGTAGCGTTGGCTGCCCCAATGCAAATAAGGTCAGTAAGGGTGTTTGATAAGACAAGTACTCAAGTGGTAGCCCAATTGATTGACAAGTGTAGGATCAAGATGCTTCATAAGGAATTATATAATGCAAGAGACCCTTACTGGAAAAGGGGATCAAAAATTAAAGAGAAGAACAAGAGAGACTTCCCAAAAATTAAACTTGTAAAAGGAACTTAAGAATAATATATAAGATCAGACATCCTTAGACTTTGCTGAGGACTAGTTTTCTTCAATATAACCTTCCCCTTTTTACTATCTTATGATCTAAACTCTTTTTGTATTTTGCCTGATGAACTAAAACCCAGTTTTTCCAACCCACTCTTTAAAAATTTATTGTTTTGGACTTGTTGGGCTTGAGTCCATCCACGTAGTGGATTACGATTTCAAATCTGGTCCTCACAGATACCATGTAATTTATATCAAAATCTAATAAATGAGAAACATGTGTGCAAAAATAACTACCCACTAACACATGTTTTTCATTTGTTAATAAGGTAATTAGTTTTTGCTAACATGTCTCATATTTATTGGATTTTGATACCACTGACATGATATCGTTTGATACCTAATACCTTCTTGACTTTAACAGCTAATTTTAGCATATCAAACAGACTGTTGTAATATTGTTAACAGTGGAGAATAAGAATGAACTCCCATGTTCTGTTGAACAACTTTCGAGCAAGACAGCCTCCAATTGGGCTCAATTTACTCTACCGTGAGGTTTTTGATGATATTCTTGATAGGAATGTTCATGGTGGGGAATCTTATATTTTTTTGATTGGCAATTTTGAATATTAGCAATAGTGATTTCATGAAATTTTTTTAAAATATATTTGTTTGTCATTGACTTTTGATTAGAAGAAATTATCTTTATACTTCTTAACCCATCAATTATAGATAAGAAAATGGGAGTTTCATTTAGAAATGAGGATAAAAATGAAAATATACAAATTTTCTTAATTATTTTTCAAATCAATTAATTTATTTTAATAGTGTTAAGCTACATGAGAGTGATTGTAAATTATTTTGAAAAGAAAGGAAGGCATTTGTACAATTGGAAATAATGGGGAGGTCAATGTAATTTAAGTAAACCTCTAGAGAGGTCATTGCAAAATTTTCACATTTTGTTGTCAGCACTCATTAGCAAAAGATATAATAATTATGTGAATTTAATGTCAATAAGTAAAAATTATTGCTTAATAAATGTCTTGACTCACTAAATATATCTTAAAATTAATTTTTCTAGTCTTTAATTTCAAATTTCTTGCTATAAATATGCTTGTTTAATATTTGCATTAATTAATTTGTCTTACATTAACAAATACACATTTAAATTTCTAGCATGAAATATACTTGCTTAAAAATGTATGTTTTTTCACTTATCAATTATATATAAGGGCATATTTGGTAGATTGTAATATGCACTGTAATGTAATAGCTATTCTTATGGTTTAGCTATTCAATCGTTTGATTGTAATTTTGTTGCCGGAAATAGTCATTCCTTATGAATAGCTACTCTTTAAAATGAGAAGTAACTATTCCTCTCTAAAAAGGTTGTAATATTTATTCCTTAGTAGGTGTAATAATTTATATTATTAATATATTTTCAAATAAACAAACTTTCCATATCCACGTAACAATTATGGAAATAAAAAATCATCAAAAAATAACTCATCTCTCTCAAATTTGAAATATATTATTTTCTAGTAAATATAATTGTATGAGTGAGATATTTCCTAAAATAAATATTAAGTTTTACTATAATATTACAATTGACAACCAAATTAATGAATATATATATATATTTTTGAGAATCTACCAAACTAATGAATAAGTTTAGTTATTCTATTATAGCACATTTTTATTTATTTATTTCTAGTAATAAAGATTACAATTCCTATTGTAATCAATATTCAGTGTACTAAATGTGTTCTAAGTAAATGAGAATTTCATTTAGAAATGACGATAAAAGTGGAAATATAAAAAATATTAGAATTATATTTTGAATTCAATTAATTAATTTTAATACTGTTAAGCTGCATGAGAGTTGTTGTAATTTATTTCGAAAATCAGGGAAGAACATTGTAGTTGGTACAATTGGAAATAAAGGTGAGGTGAACGTAATTTCATTAAATTTCAGGAAATGTCATTTTTTTTAGCACTCATTAACAAAAGATATAATAAATATGTGAAGTTAATGTCAATAATTAAACATAATTTCTCATTAAATATCTTGACTCATTAAATGTATTTGAAAATTAATTTTTCTAGACTTTGATTTTAAATTTCTTGCTATAAATATGCTTGATTAATATTGCATTAATTATTTTGTCTTACATTAATAAATACACATAGTTAATTTTCTAGTATGAAATATACTTGCTTAAAAAAGTCTTGATTAGGGGTGTGCAACCATCCTAAAATTCTGCTAAATCCAACCCGATCTAATCCAACCTGCCAAATTAGGTCTGTTTGTTGGATCAGGTTGGCTTTTAAGGGTTTGTGGATTGAGTTGAATTGTCAAGTTTATTTTATTTATTTATCTTTTATAGTGGGTCGGGTTAGGTGTGAGTAAAAAAATTCACAATTCCACCTAACTTGACTCGACTCACCTATATTTAATATATATTTTAAAACATATTATATGATTTAATTATTTGGTCATTTGCTTATCAGCTAATTTGGAATAGAACTATATAATATACTATTGACTATAAAATAATAAAATTTGTTCATTTTTAGTTTGTTTCTCATGAACTGAATTGAGATAGAACTATTTGATATCTTACTAACTAAATGAAATGTCATTTGGTTTGATAATTTGTATATAATGGTGCAATTACTTAGAATTTTCAGAATGCAGGGGCAGCAAATAAAACTGTTTGATTTGATTATTTGTGTTGGTTTAATGCACTACAAACAAATTTATAAGATTATAAATATGTTGTTGTTTGAAATTTAAAGCATTAATAAAATAATTTGTGTTGGTTTGGTGCTATGTTTAGGTTTCTTAGGTTATGAATTTGTTCTTATTTGTGTTGATATTGTTTTAATGCTCAATTATTTTTTTTTAAATGTCCAACCCGTGCGTCCAATCCGATTCAAGTGGTTTGAGTTGGATTTTTTTCAAATTGACCATGATGGGTTGGATTGAAAAAACCCTCAAGCCCGGCGCAACTTGATCCATGCATACCCTTGGTATTGATATACACTAACCTTATTGCACATGCTCCTATGTGCATGCTCAAATATCTTTTTTTTTTGTATGTTTTATTTTTTTTAATGTTAGTCTTTTATTCATTTAATTCGTAGGTTCACACTTAGTTCAATGAGATTTATGTGTTGCCAATCACCAAAATAGATTTGTGTGTGATGAGATCTAACTCCAAAATATGAACATTGAAACAACATTGAAATTATTTTTTGTTTGGATATGGGAGTGTTCATTGTTTATAAGTTTTTATTATGATTGCATTTGTATGAAGCTGTTTATTCAATCATTTTAAGAAAATATGACGTGTAAATATTTGTTTTCTAAGGCTTATTATAACCTTTCCTCCTAGAGGTGTCTAGCCCACCTGCCCGAACCCGACCTATAACCACTTGACCTGATTGCTCTGGCGGTCAGACTGGAGTCCTGACGCCGGTGAGTCGGTTTCGGATCTCCTCCTTCAAAACCCGTGAAACTTGACCCGCTTGAAGACCATCAACTCTGGCTATATTTTTAGATTTTTGGCCACATTTTTAGCTAAATCCAGCGATTTCTAGCACAATATACATCGGATTTGGCCGAATCCTATGATTTCTCTGCAAGATTTGGCAGAAATCTCACCGGATCTAGCGAGATCTAGTTGCATTTTGGTGGATTTCAACGATTTTTTAGTTTCACTAAAAACCGATAACCACCCATTGACAACTCGAATTGACGAACCCGTTACTATTATGGGTTAGTTTCGGGGTGGGCATAAACCTAACTGGAATCAACCCTTAGTAGAACTCATCAAAAGCTTTCTTACTTACCACCGCTATCTTGTTCACACTCTTAATTGATTTGCTGAATGCTAGTTATGCTTGAGCTGATATGAACACCCATACTTAGAATAATATTCAATGAAGGTAATAATATCTATGTGCATTATATCTCAAGGGTTAACATATATCAAAGTCGATCACCTCCAATAACTCTAAGGGTTGACATCTTTTCGTTGATGCATGATTCACACACACACACACACTAAAATCATTATAGTTCAGATTAGGTAGCAATCCACTTTTACTCGTTCACTGAAATCTTTTTTGATAACATGATGTAATCCGAAATGTTATAAATAAGAACCACTTAACGCATCTAAAGGACAGGAAGTAGTGCTTTATTATGAATTTATGATTATTATCAAAGTAATGCTAGGATCACAAAAAATTGCACAACTTTTGCCACAATTCACCTCGTGGCGAGTTGTGAACGGTGAACACACCTCTACCACTCACAACTTGCCACATGATGAGTTGTGGCAAAAGTTATGCAAATTTATTTGGCCCTAGCATTACTCTTATTATCAACCAAGTACATATATCATCTATCCTTAGAGAACGTGAAATTCGCTTTATTCTCCTTGCTTAATTTTAATTTCTCGGAAGAAGGAATGCATTCTTACCAAATAAAGAAATCAATATTAAATTCCTAGTAATATCAAGTAGAGTTGTTCAAAAAACCAAAAAAACTGAACTGACCAACCAGATAAAACCGAAATATACAATTTGGTCTTTTCTTTTAAGGGATCTGGTCAAGTCCCGATATTTCAATTTAAAAAACTAGGGTCTTAATCATGGTCCTGATTTTGGAAGAAATAACCCCATTCTAGATCGAATTGGACCGAATTATACAAAAAACTTATTTTATTTATTTATTTATTATTATTGAACAATCATTGGGGCTTTTTAATATTTTTATTTATTTATTTTGGGCCACAAAGGTGTCAATTATTATTATAGTTATAGTGGGTGGACGAAGATCTTAGAGTAGTTAAAAAAGTTATATAGGAACTAAATTTATTGCTACGAAAATGTAAGGACTAAATTGATGGTGACTCCAAAATATAGGGATTAAAATGGAATTTTCGCAAAAAGAAAAAAGAAAAAAAAGGAAACATTAAAAGTAATAAAAGTTATGATAAACACCTCCTTAGAATTTTTTTTAATTTTGAAACCCCTTAGAAAATTAAAAACCATCACCAAGTGATTGTAAAATACATAATTAAAATGGCATTACAAACTAAATTTGACATAATTTTATAGAAGATTCATTTAATGCTCAAGTTTGCAGGCAAATTTCAATAATTGTTCAATTTATTAATGGCTGTGTCTTCTTAGTGTTATCATTTGAAACGTAAGACTGACCAAACCCCATTGACCCTATAACCACTGAAGCTAAGGCCCAGAGGCTAGATCAAATGTCACTCAAATCTAAACAAACTTTGAAATAAAAATCTAATACCATTACATTTAAACTTTTCACAATTGGTCACTTGGGGTTTATTTGGAATCCGCTTATTTTGCTAAAATTGAATTTTTTTTTTTTTTACTGAAAGTACGGTATATAAATGTAAAAGTTAGCTGAAATAGTACAGTGGGACCCATGAATAGTACCAAAAAGTGCAATGACCTATGAATAATAGCAAAAACAAGTTGAATAGCAAAATAAGTTGGCAAAAATAATTTTTGCCAAACACACATTTGATTTCACAATCATGAACAAAAACTAACTTTTGATTTCTGTTGTTTGATTAGAAATTATTGGTAAGATTTCAAACTAACACCAAGCAATTTTCTTGATTTCTTATACACTGATTGTCTGGTCCCACGCTCCATTTAGGCATTCCGTAACTTTGCCAAATCATGAGGACTTCCAACATCTTATAGTCACTGCCATGAAGCGCTTAAATCTCCTTGAAAACAAAGGCTATCAGGCTAGTATCTGCTATTCTATTAGGTCCCAGGCTTCCAAATATACTCTTGAGTTCCTCGAAGTTTATAGAGCAACTCTAGTTCCTTCTGGTCTAGGGATTGTCAAATGGCAACTTCCTAGTTTGATGTCAACTTTGAAGATGGTATACAACAACCTGTAGCCTGTAGGCTCGGACTTCTTATTTGTAACTCCAAAGGGGAGATAATGACTACTTCAAGTGAGAGACTAGGCAAAGGGAGACTTTTTGTGTACAACATCCCATGCCATGAGAAAAGCCTTGAACAGTCAAGTTAATGACATTTCATGAAAGTATTTATGGAAAGTACGTTTGGTGAGTTGGTGAAGTTACTGAATTCATATATCAGATTTGTCCATCACAGATTTCTTGGATTTTAGAAGACATTTCTTTGATTTGTGAGAGTTTTAAATCTATATTTTTTTCTTATAGTGTTCCTTTGAAATGTAATCCTACTTCTTTTGCTCTTACAACTGATGCCAAATAGAATGTGGAGGTTAGTCTTGATTTTAGAAACCTTGACAATTTAATACCTTGTCACCTTAAGAATTTTTTCTTTTTAATTTTTTTTTTTTTTGTTGATTTTGGACTTATTGTTTATTTATGTGTTTGTTGTAAAGAAAACATATGTTTAAAAGTTCAAATTGTTCAATGAAGGCAAAGGACTATTTTGTGTTCTTCATTGGAGCCATAAAGGGAAACTATATATACATGTTATGTTTTGTGATCTAAAACACATAATCATAAATAAACATTATTATTATCGTTGCAATACACAAAAATCATGGTGCATATGTATATTGTTTCATAAATGTTTGCTCTTTTTTTTCCTAAAGAAAAAATTTTTTGAAGCAAATTTTCTCAATCTTACGCTTAACATTTTATTATGGTTACATTCTTAATTACTTGTTAAATATGGGTACAATGGATATGGGAATAACGTCATCCATTACATCAGTGGAATTACACATGCACATATGGGATGAAATAATTTAATTTAATTTAATTTTATAATTTCTTTCATATGTTTAAATAAAGTTTATTTTTAAGTACATATTTATGTTAAGAATGTTTGTAAAATGCAAGTTATTTTTTGTAGTTTGATGTTACTATTAGAAGATTAAATTCTTAGGTTGATTAGTTGAATATTATATCTTATAATATTTGCTTCAATTTCTAAAAGTGGTAGCAAATAATTTTCTTCTAATTGAGTTTTTTTATTTTTTATTTTTTTAATAGAGAGAGATATTTAATGAACCTTAAGACTTAAGGACTTAATTACAAGTTTAGAAAATTGTGTAATGAAAAGGAAATTTGAAAATTAGAAACTGTTTTTTCTTCTTCTTCTTAATAGATCGGTTAGACATGTATTGACGAAATCATCTTATGTAAACATATTTTTATATGCATTAGAGTTTTGGTCATATCCATCATTTTAAACTCCGACATTGGCTGAACTCCTACTTACGTTCATATCGTAATTTTCTAGTTTCGGTTATAATGATTACTTCTTCCAGAAACAATGAATACTGACTTCGAAGGAAATGGATAAAAATATATACAAATTCTTAATAATGTCTTTAATAGTAACAATATAACCCTACTTCATTATATATATATATAGAGAGAGAGAGGGTTTATTTACATGTTAAATATTTTTTAAAAATATGTACAATTTTGTCCCATTTTATTTTATTCGTCCTCTTTGTACAACCTTTTTCTTTAAATTTTATATTTCAAAAAAAAAAAAAAAATTATAGTTCAAGTTTGAATTCTTGCATAAAAGATGTCAAATATATATATATATATATATATATATTAATGTGTATAACTTAGAACAAAAAAACATAACTTATGGAATGAATTAAAACAAATATTTTTTTTATTAAAAATTCATGGTTATGTTTAGGTTTTAAATTATGTTTTAAATTCAATAAAGATTTACAAATAATAAAGGATAAGTTGCTAGATTTTAAGATGTGAATGAGAGTATTAACAACTAATGGAACTTCAATAACCACCATTAACTCTTTTAGCTTATTACACGTTTAGGATAGTTTAGTCAACATATTTAACAAAAATAATAAATACATTATGTTTATTTATATATGCTAAGCAACACAAATCTAGTGTACAAGAAAAGTGAATCAAGTAAAATACCCATAATATATTTCAAAATTTTAATACACACACAATGTAACATGAACAAATTAAAATAATAGTAATTATATAATCTCCATAATTTGATCATATAGTTAGGTCCAGATATGACACATATACTAATTCTTTGAAAAATGATCCAAGTTTGTCGAGATTAATTAAAAATTAGAACCCCCACTTTCTTGACATGAGATTGTCAAACAAACCACTAATGGAACTTCAATAATCAGCATTAGAGCATCATCTAAATAAAGGCATAGACTGTTGCTTATGTCTTTTTTGGGAACCCAAGGAGGATTATGTGTTGATTAAAACTCTAAAGACTAAGCTCTCCATTTGTCTAAGGAAAACGCATACAAACATAAACAATTATACAAAAAAATATCATGGTAAAAGTAAACAGTACTTCTATAACATTCATTACTGTTTCAAAGATAAATACAATATTATGCATAAATTTCTTTCTTTCGTTACAAATTGAATAATAATTTATTTTTTTTATAAAAAAAACTAACCTTTAATTTGCCACGTACCATAGATAAACTTAGATACTTCTCATAGTTAGTCATTACTTGAGCTCCCATTAAACTCCATATCTCCTCCTTAGTGCTCAGTCCAGTATTTTTATTAAAGAATAGCAAAGTCTTCTATCTATATGTTAGGACATATGTAAATCAATGTTAGGAACATATGTCAATATAGAATTGGCTAATCCTTTGACAAAATGCACTTTACTTGTAATTGGTTAGATCTAAGATGTGTTTAATGCTTCAAGAAATAAGGTTTCAAGTTCAAGTGTTAAAGCCATGCAAGTCTATCCAAGAAACAAGTGGAGAAGTGCTGGATTTTAAAGCTTGACAGCTAGTATCTATCGAGGTTTGAAAAGTTGTTTCAGTCTGATACTCAATAGTTGCTCGACAGATAGGGCATCAATCGAGGTTTATGAAAATCAGTTTTTCAGAGCTAATTTTACTCCAATCCGTGAATAGATGTTTTGGCTTTCTTTTCTCACAACCTTAAACATATATAAGGATTGTTTTAAGGGCTGTTACAACTGATGCAACTCAATGCAAAAGTTTTTCACAAGCATATTGTGAACCAGAGACATATGCCCTAGTTCATCTTTCTCTTCAAGAAACTGTTATATTTGTACACCATAGGATTTTGTAACCAAGGAGCTTCGTGATTTTCATCATGTGATGAACTGAAAAATTTTGCTGCCAACATCCTTCTTAAGTTGGTGAGTAAGCTGCGTACTGGGATTCGCGCATCGAATTGGTTAGTCACGTATTGAGAGTCGTGCATTAAAAGGAGAGAATGTCACTACAGAACAAGTCCAATTGGGTATTGGGATAAAGGCTCAACTGTAGGTTGGTATAAGGTACTGAGATTCCTTTACTTGTAACCGCTTGTTGTGATAATAGTGAATTCTCGGGAGTGGTGATCTTAAAATCACCCAGTGGGGTTTTTGCCATATAGGTTTTCCCCATTCACAAATAAATTACTGTGTCAATTTATTTTCCGCTGCATTTTAACTTAGTTGGTGATTTGTTTATGCTACCACGCTTATTGCATGCAAATTAAATTAATTAATTAACTTGACTAATTAAGTGGTTAATTCATCACAAGGAGTCAATACATTCTTGGCCTATCACTATATATTACTTGCCCTGATGCCGCTTCATATTGGCCAAGTATGTTCATTAGGTGTTGGGGTTCCAAGGGTGTTGCATGACAAAAGAGGAGGCTATTGTCAGCAAATAGGAGGTGAGAAATATGAACTCCACAATGACAAGATATAATCCCCTTTATTTGTTGTGTCTTTGTGACCTTCCTCAATAGAACACATAATAAAAATAAATAGGGTGCAAGGTGATCAATTTGCCTTATACCTCAGGAAAGAGTAATAAAACTTTGGGGATTTCTGTTGATAAGTACTGAATAAGATGATGATGTTGTGTCACTTTGCATTGCTAGATTAACCCAGTTTTCTAGAAAGCCCCCGTTTGCCTCAAGAAACCCCATTCCACTTTATCATATGCTTTACTTGTTGGGGGGGGGGGGGGGGGGGGAAGGGGGGGATCACAATTTGACTCTCTACAACCATTCTAAAAATAGGCTTGCGTGGCGTGATGTCGAATGCCATAAAAGATTTGAGTGTGTCTTTCTTATTACCAATTGGTTTTGAGGTGGAATGGCATAGCTCATGGTCTGACAAATGATATTAGAGCCAAGGTCATGGGTTTGAGTCATAGGAGTGTCATTGTGATGGAGGGATTGTTAGGGGGACCACAATTTGACTCCCTACAACCACTCTAAAAATAGGGTCCGCGTGGCGTGATGTTGAATGCCATAAAAGATTTGAGTGTGTCTTCCTCATCACCAATTGGTTTTGAGGTGGAATGGTATAGTTCACCGTCCAACATTACTAATATCTAGCTTGACTACAATGTGATCTATATTGGCCCTCTGTCAATTTTGCATTCGGTGTAACATCTCAAAAGCTACAATGGTAGTGCCAGTAATAAGCTTGTCAAGAACAAATGCACTTCGAGAATCAAAAATCACGAATGGTAAAATAGTTTTCACCCAATTATCTAGAACCTTAGATACAATTCTAGAAACTAGATTTCCTAAATTGATAGGGTGGCAATCTGACATGCAATGTGAGTTGTTCTTTTTAGGGATTGTCATAATATATGTATAATTCATTTTATGCAGTACATGACCTAAGTTTAGGACTGATAGAACAGCCCTAGTCATTTCATCCCCAATTATGTGATAATATTTTTGAAATAGAAAGGGGGACATACCATCTAGGCTCGAAGATTTTGAAGGGCGCATTTGGAATAGTGTTATGCAAACCTCATCTACTAGATAAGGTAGGACTAGTGTTTTGTTCATACCATCTCTCACCACCCTATCCACCAAATCTAAGACAACATTAAAACTATCCCTCTGTGTTTTGGTAAAAAATTTTTGTAAATAATCTTCAGCCATATTGGCAATAGTTGTCCCATTTGTGCACGACACCCTTGCTTCATTCATCAACCCATCAATTGGGTTCTTTTGTCTTGGCTGGCTATTTGTAGACACCTCATTTTATGTACCTTCAAGGGGATTCAAGAGAGGGTATGCAAATGAGTGTTGGGTTTGAAGGAGAATTATATCTCTAAAGCTGGTGGGGAGGTCTTTATAAAATGCATTGTACAAGTAACGACATACTTTATGAGTATCTTCAAATTTCCAAAGACTTTATGCGATAATATAAACTTCATCTAGCTAAGTAATGGTGGGGGAAAAATAGGAGTGAGAAAACGATCAATTGGATAAAGTGGAGTAAGTTATGTGCTCCAAAAAACCAAGGGGGTATGAGGTTTAGAGACATCAATGCTTTCCCGCTGTGCTCTTTCATGGAATAACCCTTCTTTTGTTAGGTGTAGTTTACTACTAGCACGTACTAATTCGTGAAGGCTCTAAGTGGCATGTGGGTGATGGAATAACGATTCGAGTGAGTACTCATAAATAGCTACCACGGACGCTTGTCTTTCGAAGCGAAGAACCTTACAACCTTGTTGAGTCCCAAATAATATTATCAACAAAACTGCAAATCCAAAATAATAATCTCACAAGAATGTTGTGAAATTTTAAAGTACTCGCAAGTGTACAAACCGTACCAAAGTATAGTTTGATAAGAACGAGGTTGAACCCACAGGGACTTGAATGAACATAGGAAAATTAATCAAATCTTAACCAAATTAACCCTAATCAAGTTTAATAAAAATTGGTTGTTTGCAATTAAATATACTAAGCAAATAATTAAACTAATCAAAGATATAATACAAAGCAGTAAAGAGATGTAAACAATCTAGAGAAAGGAATTAAGGTTTTGGAATCTGCCTTGTTAATTCATATCATCATATATTTATGATCATCTAGAAATCAATCTTGCTATCATGGAAAATATTATCATTAAAACTTCTATTTAAATATCTAAAGTATGTTCTTCTTCACTTCTTAAGTATAAAATCAAATCATCAATTGTATCCGTTAACAAACAAATCACAAGAGAAATCAAATTTTATAATCAAGAAATAATAAACCAAGCATTCAATTAATTAAGATAAATCCTAAATCATGAGACAAACATGATTGAACTCATATCTAGAATCTCATCTTAGTCAATTGATATGAAGCAAGAACAATTTAAATCATTAAAGAACAACTATTGTGGGAAAAATCAAATCACATAAACAATACTGATAATCCTTAACAAGATTTCATCCTCAAACTTAATTATAAATTTAGCTACTCATGGTAATTGAAATAAAACATAAGAATAAAATACTAAACATTAAACTATATAAATAAAATAGAGAAAGAAATAGTCACAATGCTATCATGGAGAAAAACTACAGAGAAGTCACATGCGACACTGCCTCTTGCTCCAATTTTCTGTTTTGCATCTTAGCCCTAGCTCTAGCCTCTTGCTCCAATTGGACTTAAATTTAATTGGGTTGACCTTCTTTAACTTCATCATGGCCCTTGTGAAAATAAAATCCATTAGCTTTCTTCTTTGTACAAATCCACTTATTTAATTCTATTCTCCTACAAAAGACAAATTCATGCAATAAAATTCAATTAAGCACATAATTAATTATTCAGCATTATTCCAAAACAAAATATAAAATGCATGAATGAACTCAAAATAAGTTGATAATGCTTTCTAACAATGATATAAATATGCAAAATTAAGCTATTATCAATGCACATCAAAGAACACAAGTACTTACGTGGAAAACACTTTTTTCTTGAAGGGAAAAAAAACATGGGACAAACTCCGAATAATTTTACTATTATTAAATTAATTAAAATAACTCTCAAGTTTACGCCTAACTTTGGATCCACCAAATACAATAACAAATGCTTTTGTGTATGTCTCACGACTAAAGAAAAATCTTTTTATTTTTCTTTACTCTCACACACTCTCTTTTTGTCTCTCATAGCTAAAGAAGACCTTTCTTGTTTTTCTTTGCTCTCTCTCTCTCTCACACACACACTCTCTTTGTGTCTCATGGCTAAAGAAAAATCTCATTGTTTTTTTTTGCTCTCACACATACTCTCTGTGTCTCATAGCTAAAGAAAACCCTTCTTATTTTTCTTTACTCTCACACACTATTTTTTTTTTTTTTTTATCTCAAAGGCAATACTTTGCTCTCTCCTAAAACCCTAATTTAACTAAAAAGATTAAAATTAAATAATTATAAAATTTAGAGAAACTGTGTCCTACATCAGACCCTTCCACTTGAAACAAACTCATCCTCAAGTTCATCTTTGAAATCTAAAATCTTCTGCTCCAAATAAACAAATACTTCAAATACTTTAATAACTTGATTTGGTTTTGAAACTTGAATCCTTCATAAAGTGTAGCATAAAATTTCTTTTCATCTACTTTCAATTTATTTGCAACATCAATCAACAAAGGGTTGATAATAAAATTAAAATTTTCTAATTCAAGAAAATCAACATATTATGTATTCATCTTCAACAAATCAACTGAGACCTGAGGATTGTGAGTTGTGGACTCATCCTCATATTTGACCTCAATTGAATCTTCCACAATGTTCTCAATAATTACCATATCTTCTTTCCTGTCATTATCCACAATCAACTCAACTTTCGTTTCTTTGATCTCTTCATCAAATTTTTGACAAGTGGTATCTTCAATCTTCAATTCTATAACTAATTGCAACTCTTGATCTTTTTTAACCACTTTAAATTTTTCTTTAGAAATAGGTTGCTTTTTCTTAACCCTCAAACCCTTTCCTTTACTTGGTACATGGACTTGGCTGTGATAATTTTGATTTTGTGGTTGATCTTTCATGTTTTGAACATATTACTTTTCATATGAATATACATATTTATAATCAACCCTTGTATAATCTAGTATATCATAATAGTCATTAGGAAACCATAAATCAATTAATATTCTTTTCATTCTCTGCCAACAGCGGATTGGATGCTTAACTCGTCGCTTTCTATTGATTTGAATGATTTTCCACCATTCCTCTACTCCATCGTCCAATTTATTAGATGCAAGCCACACTTTTTCTTCATCTCAAATCTTCCAAAAATTAAAATACTCTTCCAAATCAAGAAGCCAATCAATAAAATCCAACTTACACATATCTCCATCAAAGAATGAAATTTTCTTGTAGTTAGGAGTGCGTCTTTGAATAGAATGATCATTGTTATTGTGAGATGATTTCCTAGCAAGAAGAGTTACAATCTTTTTCTCGATTTTACCTATAATTTTCTGACTCTTTTCACAAAATTGGTGATTCTCATCTTGAAAATTAAGGAACTCAGCCCTAGTGAGGATTGGACTGTTGACGTTGTCACCACTGTCATTGTTATGGTCCTCACTGTCTCGCCGGTAAGCCATCAGACCAAGTTAAGTTAAGACTTTGATACCAACTGATGCGGCGGAAGCCTGAAGAAAGCACACATGATACTCTCTTTGATGGGCAAAAATTAAACTGTTAGTTTCAAGGTAGTAAACCTCGAATCCACAAGGCATTTCCTTGAATCCACAAGGAGATAATACTGGAATCCACTAGAGAAAGAATTTGACAAAATTCTATGTTTATTAATAATAGTTTGAAAACTGAATTGCCTTTGGAGGCTACAATGCGTTTAAATAGTAAAAACAAAACCTAGGGCAACTAGAAACCCTAAAACGACTACGAAAGCATATAAAACTTTAATTTGACTAAAAAAATTAAAAACACCTAAAAAGGACATAAATAACCTAAACCTAAAATAGCAAAAAATTACGTAAAATACTAAATTAAATAATTATAAAATTAAGAGAAACCATGTCCTACATCACAGGCCCTTAAAAAATGAGAAAGGCCTAACCCATGGAGATAGAAAAAAGAAGAAGGCTTGGTCCTTAGAAATGAAAAGGGGGGAGCCCGGCCCATGGAAAGAAAAGAATATGTTTTGGGCTTTAGTTAAAGAGGAGGTATGAAGGAAGTGTGGGCCAAGGACTTAAGCACGGGGTGACATCCGAGGAAGCCCAAAAAAATGGGGCAAGTAGGAGCTGGACTGGAATTGCACAGGATTTACTAGCCCCAGGGAAAGGATTCTCGAGAAAAGGTTGGCAAAGGGTAACCAGGATCTGGACAGTTCAGAATGGCATGCTCATGTCAAAAGGTGGGCACAAAGGGCGAAGGATGTCTTGTCAAAATCAGATACTCACGACCAAGAAAAAAATGATGGGGATAGGTGGTGGTTTCGGGACCAACATTTGATGCAGGAGCCTAGGACCTCGGGTAAAGGAGAAAAGGTGAACCAAGAAGGAAGGTGGCCAGGAGCCTTTCCGGCTACACCATTAGTAAGAAGGGATTTGCCCCATTTTGAGAAAAGAAACAAGTTATGAGAGGTCAACATCAAAGCCTAAGAGTTTTGCGATGTCCTTTTTAAGGCCTTGGGGAAAGAATAATAAACCTTGACCTTGGAAAAGCATTTGGACTTATTAAGAAGGGATCTCCTGTAAGAGGAAGGTTAGCAAGTGAGCTTTGGGTTGTCAAAAACCAGAAAAGTGAAATAAGAGAAAAAAGGGTAAAGGACCAGCCACTAATGTTTCAGAAATAACATTGGTTCTAGTACTTAGAACACAAAAGGGAGGGATTGTTGGTGTTAAGGAACATTCAAACAGCATTATAAAACGGGCAAAGCCTCAGCCAAGAAGGGCATTTAGTAAGAAACACTCCGCATACCAGGAAGAGAGTTGTGAGTTTAAAGTAGAGTGAAGAGTGAGGCATTGTAAGGGATCCTAAACTAAATACTTAAAGATACACTTGGATTCAAACTTCACAAGTCTTGGAAGCCTAAATAGAGATATTTAGGTTTGTTTGGGATTCGCTTATTTTGCTAAAATTGAAAACTTTTTGTTGAAAGTACTGTAGATAAAGGTAAAGGTTAGCTGAAATAGTACAGTAGGACTCATGAATGGTATCAAAAAGTGCAATAGGGCCCATGAATAGTAGCAAAAATAAGCTAAATAGTAAAATAAGCTAGTTTTTAAGCTGGAACCAAACACACACTTAAGTCTGTGATTTTTAAATGTTATTGAGCCTTGTGATACATCCTGGCAAAGTAGGACCTAATTTACTCAAACACGTAATATAATGAAGCATAATCTTGCTCTGTTTTAAGGATCTCTGACGTCCTTTTTTAACTTGCACTCTTTTAGTTCTTTCGTTATTATATATATATATATATATATATATATGTTTATGTATATTTGTGTTGTGGAATTCATGTCTTATGCACTGATTGGCTCATAAACAGCCTAACAAAGCTGCGGTGAGTTAAGCTCAGTCCAACCAAACTTCAAACACCATCATTTGGAGGCCCAGGATCCCCCATTGCCATTAGGCCTTGGCACTGTCCAAAATAGGAACCTACAATCCTTTTATCAAGTGGCTTTAAGGTTGAACCAGTCACCAACTGGGGAGCACTCAATGGCTTGAATGGATAAAGATCTGTGGAGAAAGTTATGGCCTCTCAACATACCCTCAAGAGTGCGTAACTTTACTTGGAGGGCATGCTCCAACATTCTCCCTACTCGAACCAGCTTACAGAAACGAAAAGTAAAAGTTGAAGCTACCTGTGCCCTTTGCTGCCAATAAGAAGAGACTGGTAGTCATATTCTTTAGGAATGCCCTTTGTTAGGAATGTATGGCCTTTGGTTTAAAGGCAAGTTCCAGAAGTACAAGACGAATGTACAGGATTTTTTCGTGCTTACTAGACATATGGTGGAAAAACTCTCTATCAAGGAGTTGGAGACCTGGCCAGCGATAACTTGGGCTATATGGAATGCTAGAAATGAAGTCTACAAAAGAATCCAAGCTCACCCGCTGACTATTTTCAAGGGTGCAATAACATTACTAGAGGGACTATTAGTATTAGAGGCTTAATTACTGGGGGTCTTAATGCACATAGGTCCGTTCGGGTCTAGCTTTTCGCCCATAGTTTCTCGGTGTTTTCTCTGTTGTATCATGCTTATCCTAAACTGTTTTTTCTCTTCCTAGATCCCTAACCACTGCTTGTCTGGGACCATGTTACCTCCCGGAACCCGTTTCAGTTTGTTATACTTTTTCTTTTGTTATTAATACAAGTTCTACTTCTACCTATTCAGTCCCACAAAAAAAAAAAAAAAAAAAATTCCTTTTATTACCACACTTTAGAATTTGTCTTATTAGTTTTGTTTCTTCTTTACCCCCTCAAAAACACCAAATTTCATGCAATCAAAAACTTATTTTGTGTGATGATGCCAAAAATCGTCAGTAAGTCACACAGTCCTCATGTGCTTGAGACAACATCTGTGAAACAAAAACAAAGTAGACCTTTTAGAGAGTACTGATGTGGTACCGGCCAAATACCCTCCGAAAGTCAAGTTAGAGAACTTTCACAACTCTAGGGTGCCAAAGCTGGGGGAAATTATGTGTACCTTGGTTTGTGAGGGTTTTAAGGTTTTTATAGTAGCATAGGGTTGACATCCGTTCCTTAGCGTAGAGGGCCTTTTCTTGTAGGGAAGATCTTCATTAATATGCGTGTCTTGCGGGATCATTTCCTTATAGAAATCCCCTTGATTAGGGTTAGTCATGGGGCACAAGATATTTCCTTATATACTCATGCGTGGAGGCTAAGTAAGGCCATGTCAGACCCATCAAAGGTTTACTTATCCCTTTCAGTTTCCTTCCGTTAGCTTCTTATCCCGTCTGAATTCTGGTCGTCTCATTCAAGATGCTGCCGTCGGCCTTGAGGTGGAACTGTCGGCTTTATGATATCGTCGTTTATGTCGATGAATGCATAAGCAAGGTCGACGGGTTCATTAAGACCGTCAGTTTTGTTTTATGTGAATGAGTTTATCAAACTTTTAGAATTACCCTTATCAGCTGCCCCCTACTCCATAACTTCGTTGGCTTTAGCTGACAGGTTATGGAGCTTGATTTGTAGCTTTGTTATTATTTTTTTGTTTATTTAGGAAAAAAGAAAGGGGTATTTATGGATGATTCCTTGAGTAGCCATTATTAAATGCTAGAACATAAGCAAGTTGGCCTTGTTTCTAAACAAGGGTGTCGCTTCGTCTCCCATGCATTTTTCATCCTATATATATCTCACCTCCTCCCTCATTCCTCTTATTTCATCATTGCTGATCTTAAAAGAGAAAGCTCGTCATTTTGTCTACCTTACTTTTGTCAACTTGCTGATCTCGTCGCTTTTGCTGCCATCATCTTGTTGAGGCCGTCACTTTTCAAGGAACCATCTACTAACTTCGTAAGTCCTTCTCTTTTCTTTTATTTCATTCTATCTTTTATTTTTGTTTTTCTAGTTGGTCTTTAATTCTTTAGAGAGGCCGTTAACTTAGGTTCTTAGAATACTTCCGTCACTTGTAGGTGAATAGATGTCTAGAGAAGCGACGAGTGAGTAGTCATTAGTTCGTGAGGGAGCAGACTATGACGAAGTCTTCTAGTCAAGTCATGAGCCCGAGGAGGGCTTTTCTTGGTCATTAGAGAGGGAAACGTCCGCCCATTCTTCTAACGAGGAAGTGGAAATTGTGATGGAGAGGAAGGTGAGGAAGAGAAGGTAGATGAGAGTGAAGACGAAGGTGATGAGGGAAGAGAGGAGGGAGAGGATGACGGGGATGAGGGTGAAATTGACGGAAGAACCTCTGAAGGAGGAAGTTCAAGAAGCCCTAAGGATGGCCACACTCATCCATTTATTCTCCCCAAAATGTGGACTGTCAATGACTTTAAGCCAATGATGATGGCTAACATTTTTAAGACTTTAAGGGACTGTTATCAAATTCCTAACCATATTCCAATCTGTCTCGTTGGGAAGTTTGAAAAGTGCTACTCGGGGAAGACTGCAGACGTCAGCATGTACGATGCCATGTTCGCGGCAGGACTGAGGTTGCCACTGACAGCATTGCACTGTCAGTTGACCAATTTTCTTGGATTATCCTTCAGCCAGGTTGCTCTCAATGCTTGGAGGATATTCATTGGAGCTGAGATCCTATGGGGTCATCTAAGTGGTGGGAACTGTCAGCTTTCGCTGGACAAGTTCTTTTGGTGCTATAAACCTCAGCACATCGTCTCTTCCCAAGGGATATACCACTTTGCTGTGCGGAAGAAAGAGCTTAGGCTTGTGATATGCTTAATTCCAATAGGAATTAGAAGGGCAGATATTTCTTTGTTCAGAGGACGGATTGGGTATGCCATCCAGAGGAGTGGGTTACAATGCCCCATGACTTCGACAATACTTGGGGTATTGTCAAAGATTCAGGTTTAGTGCAGTCAGTTTTTTCCTTTTACTTCTTTCTTTGTTTATTTGTTAAGTATCTAACATCATCGTTCCTTTTTTTTCAGCCAGTGTTTATCCATGCATAATTGACGAGTAGGAGGCTTTTATACATCGGGTCTTTAAGATCCCATTTGAGGAATAGAAGTGCAGGGACCTCATTCACTCTTGATACACTGCACGCCTATTGTGGTGGTTTAGAGCCGACGCTTGCTGCACGTAGGTTGAATACTTACTCTCGTCAGCATAAGTTCTTCCTTCATTACCTATTTCTTTTCGTTGCTCCCTTGTCGTCTTTATGTCTAACTCCTGTCATTTAGCCGTTACAGAAATGGAGGCAGCTAGGATGAGGGCATCAGTGAAGGCATCATCTGCGGCGCGTAAGAAGGAGGAGGAGAAGAAGGAGAAGGGGAAAGAAGGAATGTACTCATCAACCCTTAAGGTCGTCAGGAAGGGGGTGCCTAAAAGGAAAACTAACGGGAAGGACGATTGTCCTTCTAAGAAAGCATTAGTCACCCCTGGGGAGAAGCAGCCTAAGAAGCCGTCACCTCCTAAGTTGAGCCATGGAACTGGCAAATGCTTAATGACGGCGTTGGGCCCTGTCACCCAGGGAACTCATCGTCTTCTTACGCACAAAGGATACACCGTCGAGATGGTTGAATCAATCATCAAGGATATGGACGTGGATCCTTATGCCGAGCAAGAGACAGAGGACCTGGGAGCGTCGGGTCTTTTTGACCTCTTCAGGGTATGTTCTTTTTCTAGACAAGTTTACTTTATTGTTTATTTGTAAGCTGACGGTTGTAATCCATTTTTAGGCACTAGTACGCATGAAGGCGCTCCAAGATAGGTGCGTTGTTGAGGAGGGGGTAATCAGTTGTTTGAGGAAGCGCAATGAAACCTTAACCAACAAACAGGATCAGTACAAGGATGCCCTTCGTACTCTTAAAATGGAGGTGATAGAGTTGAACGAGAAGCTGAAGGAGGAGGCTCGTCAGCGAGAAAAAGAGCAAGAGGCCAAGGCGACCTTGGAGAAGGAGCAGACGGCTCTTCTCGGGCAGGTAGAGATGGTTAGGGCTGATGTCGTAACAAAATGCAAGGCTTCATAGCCTTTCATTGACTCCTATGCCGTCTATTATGGTGATGGGTTTGAGGACTACCTGAGCAGGTTAAGTCCATCTACCTAAACTTGGATTTATCCAAGGTCACCATGGACGACCACCTGCCATCAGCCCCAGTTGGTGACACCATCTTTGAGGAGACCGACGACTCCACCCAGTTAGAACAGGATCCAAAAAATGATGGTGTTGTTCTTGCTCAACTTGCTGTGGAGAAGCCCGTCACTCTTTTGATCCCGTCCATTGAAGCTCTTCAAGACACTGAAAACCCTTCTACTCAGGATCTTCCTTCTAAAGACGACGAGAACCCTCAAGATGTCCAGGCCCCCTTAATTTAGCTTTTTTATTTTTAATGATAATTTGCTATGTATTTCGTCCAATTTCCAGACAATGGTATTATTTTATATCTGTCACTTTTTAGCCTGTGTGTTGATCTTTATTTGTTGATATGTGTATGTCCATCCATACTTGTGCCTATATGTTAGGATGTACTTGTCCCTTAAAGGACTTGGTAAATAACTAGGATGAACCCGTCTGCTTTAGTGGATTCATCCTCCTTTAGGCATGAAAATGATCTGGCTTTATTTGAGAACTTAATAATAAATCCATCCACTTGTGGACTTAACAATAAACTCGTCCACTTGTGGACTTGGTAATGAATTCGTTCATTTGTGGACTTAAGTGATTTCAAAGCATCCTCATAGGATGAACTTGTCCACTTGTGGACTTTGTAATAAACCTGTCCACTTGTGGACTTAATAATTTCAAGGCATCCCAATGGGATGAACTCGTCACTTGTGGACTTTGCAATAAACCTGTCCACTTGTGAACTTAATAATTTCAAGGCATCACAATGGAATGAACTCGTCCACTTGTGGACTTTGCAATATACCCGTCCACTTGTGAACTTAATAATTTCAAGGTATCCTAATGGGATGAACTCCTCCACTTGTGGGCTTAATAATGAATTCATCCACTTGTGGACTTAGTAATTTCAAGGTATCTCAATGGGATGAACTCGTCCACTTGTGGATTTTGTAATACACCCTTCCACTTGTGGACTTAGTTACAAAAGTAGTTTTGTAGAGACAAATATATACACAGGTCATATCTGAATAACTCCTCTTATTATGATAAAAGCATGCATAAGTAAAAAATTGTTCTTAAAAAGGATAAAAACTTGCCCTTTGGGCTTAGAAAGCACTATAGGTAAAAAGTAATTAAAAGAAATAAACTGGAAATAAGGAGTGCCACTCTTCATGTTGTCATCTATTGGTAGTATTTCCTGAGATGCTTCGTGTTCCATAGATGGTGCAACTTCTGTCTGTCTAGCGTCTCTAGGTGGTAGGTGTCCTTCCTTTGCTATAAAGTGATTCTGTAGGGTTCCTCCCACTTAGGACCGAGCTTTCCCTAGGAGGGATCTCTAGTGGCACTAGTTACGTTCTTCAAGATGAGGTCCTCGACATTGAAGTCTCTACACCTAACTTTGGAGTTGTAGTGCTTGGCCATGAGGTCCTAGTATCGTGCTAGTCTTTGTTTAGCTGCCGCCCTGACTTCGTCAACTAGGTCAAGCTATATACGCATGGCCTCGCTGTTCCTTCTTTCATCATAATTGTCCACCTTGTTGCTTGTGAGCACAACCTCAGTTGGGATAACTGCCTCGCTTCCGTATGCTAATCGAAACGGTGTCTCTCCTGTAGGTGTTCTAGTTGTTGTCTTGTATGCCCATAGTATGCTTGGCAGCTCATCTGGCCTTAAATTCTTTGCCCCCTCGAGCCGAGTCTTGATGATTTTAAGTAAGGATTGGTTTGTGACCTCAACTTGCCCGTTGGCTTGAGGGTGTGTAAGGGAAGAGTAGTGGTTTTTAATTCCCAATTGTGAGCAAAAGTCCCTGAAGGAGTCGTTGTCGAATTGTTTCTTGTTATTTGAGACCAAGGCTCTAGGGATCTTGTATCTACAGACAATGTTCCCATAGACAAAGCTTCGCACGTTCTTCTCATGATGGTGGCCAGGGCTTTAGCTTTTACCTACTTGGTGAAGTAGTCTATGCCGACTACTAGGAACTTTATTTGTCTTATTGCTATTGGGAATGGGCCAACGATGCCCAATCCCCATTGAGCGAAAGGCCATGGGGCCGTCATTAAGGTGAGCTCTTCTATCGGCTGTCTAATGATATTACTAAACTTTTGACATCTGTCGTAGGCTTTGACATATGTCTGAGCATCCTTCCGCGTAGTAGGCCAGTAGTATCCTACTCGAATCGGTTTATGTACTAACGACCGTGATCCGGAGTGGTTCCCACAGATCCCTTTATAGACTTCTCTCATAACATATTTCACTTCTTCGGGGCTTAAGCACCTTAGGAATGGGCGAGAGAAGCCTCTCTTGTACAAGATGTCCTTTATCAGAACGAATCGTGCTGCTTGGACCTTTAGCTTTCTTATAGCTTGCTTACTGTCAGGTAATGTGCCGTTTTTCAAGTAGGAGACTAAAGGTGCGGTCCCGTTGCTTTCGGAACCTATCTCCTGCACATCGATAGGATCTATTAATGGTGAAAATTGAATAAAGGAAAGTACCTTGCTAGGGATGATCATGTGTTCTGCTAATGCAGTCTTGGCGAGACGGTCGACTTGCTTGTTCTCTCCTCTTGGGATTTAAACAATCTTGGCCTGGAGGTCGTTCACGCTTTTCTTTACTTGCTCCAAGTACTTCCTCATTCTCTCACCCTTACATTTGTAATCACCATTCACTTAGTTTGTGATGACTTGGGAGTCGTAATGAATAACCACACTCGTGGCCCCTGCTGCTTTAGCAAGATCTAGTCTTGCAACTAGAGCTTCATACTCCGTGTCATTATTGGTCATAGGGAAGTCGAGACGTATCATGCATTTAATTTCTTCCCCTTTTGGAGAACGAAGTACAATACCGGCTTCGCCAACCTGTTTGTTAGATGGTCCGTTCGTGTGGATACTCCACTGAGGATACTCTTTTGCCCCCTAGCCTTCCGTGTTAGTGAACTCCGCAATGAAATCAGCGACCATCTGTCCCTTAATGGCATTACATGAGCAATAATATACGTCAAATTCACTCAACTCTATTGCCCATAGTGCCATTCATCTTGCGGCTTCAGGATTGCTCATTACTCACCATAGGGGCTTCTTAATCAGGATGACCACTGTGTGGGCTTGGAAGTATAGCTTGAGCTTGTGAGTTGCTATAACCAAAGAAAAGGCGAGCTTCTCCATCGGTGGGTACCTCCCCTCTGCACCACGGAGTGCCCAACTGGTGTAGTACATGGGAATTTGCACATTGTCTTCTTCTTTGACCAAGGCTGCACTGACGGTAGCTGGGGATACAGCCAAGTAGAGGAACTGTTCTTCCCTTGGTTTTAAGGGACTTAACAACGGTGGGGAAGAGAGTTAGGCCTTCAGATCCTCAAATTCTTGTTGACACCTAAGCGTCCACTCAAAAGATTTCTTCAACATGCGGAAGAAAATGAGACACTTATCCGTTGCCCTTGAAACGAACCTGTTCAGCGCAGCTACCTTGCCATTGAGGTTTTGTACTTCTTTCACGTTCTTTGGGGGTGCCATCTTTATTATGGCCTGGATCTTGTCTGGGTTGGCTTTGATACCTCTCTAAGACACCATGAACCCTACGAACTTTCTAGCCGTCACCCCGAATGTACACTTACTCGGATTGAGCTACATGTTGTAAGAGCGAAGGGTGTTGAAGGTTTCCCTAAGATTATCCAAATGATCATCCTCCCTTTGACTTTTTACTAGCATGTCGTCAACATAGACTTGGACATTTCTTCTAATCTGATGTGCGAATATCTTGTTCATGAGCCTCTGATATGTTGCGCCTGCGTTTTTGAGGCCGAATGGCATCACTTTGTTGCAGAAAATGCTTTAGCTGGTGATGAACGAAGTCTTTTCCTGATCCGCTTCGTTCATTGTGATATGATTGTATCTAGAAAAAGCATCCATAAAGCTCAATAACTGGTGTTGATTCGTAGAGTCCACTAGGACGTCAACCCGTGGGAGGGGGTAGCTATCATTGGGGCATGCTTTGTTTAGGTCTATAAAGTCCATGCACATCCTCCACTTCCTGTACCATCACTACATTTGCCAGCAAGTTGGGATAGTAAACTTTTCTGATGAAGTCTGCCTCTTGCAACTTGCAAAATTCTTCTGCTATAGCTCGGTCTCATTCTTGGGCGAACACTCACTTCTTCTGACGGATACATGGAAAGGTGGGCGACACATTCAACCTGTGCGCCATGACTGAAGGGTCGATCCCGGGTATGTCTTCATGGCTCTAGGCAAATACATCCCGATTTTTTTTTAGAAAAGTCGTGAGTGCTTGGCGGGCTAGTGGACTAGTGAGGGTGCCGATCCTATTTGTTCAATCCAATCTGGAGTTGTCGAGAAGTATCTTTTCAAGTACTTTAACGGGCTTTGCCACCGTTTGCTGTTCTTCTATGTTTATGGTCTGCAGATGATCATCTATCTCTAACATTGCTATGTAGCACTCGCGTGCAACCACTTGGTCTCCACATATTTCTCCTACTCCGAACTCAGTGGGAAATTTGATCATCAGGTGGTAGGTCGAAGTTACGGCCTTCCACAAGTTGAGGGTAGGTCATCCTAGAATAGCATTGTAGGTGGACAAGCAGTTGACAACAAGGAACATAACATCCTTAATGATCTTCTGAGGGTAATCACCAACCATTACGGGCAACGTGACTGTGCCGAAGGGGTATACTTTTATCCCTTCGAACCTAACGAGTGGGGCGTTGGTTGGAACCAGCTGTTCTCTATCAATCCTTATCTATTGGAACGCTGGGTAGTAAAGGATGTCAGCGAAGCTTCTATTGTCAACTAGGACCCAGCGTATGTTGTAGTCTCCTACCCGTATGCTAACGATGATGGGAATTCGATGATGGGGTTATCGATCCGTGCTATTTTTAGGACAAAGCTCGTCAGCTGGATGTTTTGAACCATCCTTAGGTAAGTCTTACGAGCCTTTTTGAACGACCTAGAGGCCACAGTACCTCCCACGATCATTCTTATATCTCCTATGGGTGGCCTAGGACGCTCGTTCTCCTGTCGAGGAACTTGCTGTTATGGTGGGTCCGCTTTTTCCTTGTTGACGAACCTCTGTAACTTTCCTTGTCTAATAAGAGCTTCTATTTGTTGCTTCAAGTTGTAGCAGTTAGATGTGTCATGACCGTGGTCATGGTGAAAAAGGCAGTACTTGTCTCTGGACCTTTTATTGGGATCCCCCTTCAACTTGCCGAGAAATGTTAGGGCTCCTTTGTCCTTGATTTGCTGTGATAATAAATGTAAACTTACACAATAAAAATGATAAAAACAAAACTTACAAGACTAAAATAACTAGCCGCTAACCCGTGCGATGCACGGGAAAACTATTGAGTATGACTTATTATTTTATATGAATGTTTTACAAATATAACTTTTGTAACCTCTTTGGTCACTTATATTAAGATTCCAATCTTAAAAATTCGATATGAAACATTAAATTACTAACTTTCTTTTTGTTTTAGCATTAACGTTTTCTTGGAAAATATCAATCAAACAAAAAAATAAAAATAAAAATAAAAATTAGTATTCAACAATCCAATAAATGTTGCGATGTAAGTTTTTATTTTTATTTTTTTTTAATACCAAGTATTTTAGCACACACACAGGAAGAGAGGAAAATGTTTTAAAGCAACTTACAATGGTGTATATTCAAAATGGCTTAACTCTTGGATACATAGCATAATAGTCATATAGCCAATAGTCATATATATTACTTATATATGACTATTATTAAGCCAAATGATACATGTGGGAGGGTTTCATAGTCTCAGCCCCCAATTAGTAGGTATGGTCCGCTTTTGGCATGCTTTTTCGCAACGTCCTCACGGTTTTGTTCAATCTCACATTGGGGAGAGACGCCTCCCACATATGCCTTATAAGCTTGAGCTCAAGACACATGTGTACCACTACTACACATGTGTAGCATAATAGTTATATAGCCAATAGTCATATATATTACTTATATATGACTATTATTAAGCCAAATGATACATGTGGGAGGGTTTCATAGTCTCAGCCCCCAATTAGTAGGTATGGTCCGCTTTGGGCATGCTTTTTCGCAACGTCCTCACGGTTTTATTCAATCTCACATCGGGGAGAGACGCCTCCCACATATGCCTTATAAGCTTGAGCTCAAGACACACGTGTACCACTACTACACATGTGTACCATTACTACACATGTGTAGTAGTGGACAAGTGTCTTGAGCTCAAGCTTATAAGACACATGTGGGAGGCGTCTTTCCCCGATGTGGGATTGAGCAAAACCGTGAGGACGTTGCAAAAAAGCATGCCCAAAGCGGACAATACCTACTAATTGGGGGCTGAGACTATGAAACCCTCCCACAATATAGTTTAATGAATTTTATTTATTACAATATTTCAAAAAAGAAAATCATAATAAAGTGATTAGAATGGTTATTGAGGAAAAAATAATTCACATTTTGGGTTTTCTTGTAAATAAAAAAATATATTAGTATATTTATAATTTTATAAATCATGAAACTTCTTTCAAATCTGAGAATGTATCATCTTAATACAAGAATTAATGTAATTAGTAAATATTAGTATTTACAAATTAATGTAAATAACAAATAAAATTATTATTTACAAATTAATACGAAAATTAATGTAATTGGTAAATATTAATAATTAATAAAGATAAAATTATTATTTTGTGATTAGTGACACCCATTTATAATAGCTATATAGTAAAATTTATAAAGGTTCAATAAATATATGTCTTTAGGGCATATATTAATAATCTTTTTTAAGAAATTTTTTATTAGAAATTGAATAAACTACCAAAAAAATTGATAATTTTTTTTATTTTTTCATTAAAATTTTTAAAAAACAATTTACTAATATGTATCCTAAAAGCATACTTCAATATAACCCAATTCCTAATATCTCTACCAATATTTTTGTTACACATATCTCCTCTTAAGTTCCAAAGTACTTGGCATTTGTTAACAATTTTTTTTTTTTCATTTTTTTATAAGTATTGCTGTTTCACCTCCACTCATTCTCTGTTGCTTTTAGGTTTTATTTTTATTTTCTTAATCTTCATATTATCTCCTCCACATGTTCTCTTCCACTATGTAAGAAATAAAAGTCTTGGCAGTTGGCTCTTTCTGCCTTTCATCAATCATAACTTGATAACCCAAGACAAAACTCAAAAACCAACAGAGAGAAGTGGTAACCAACAGAGAAAGATCTAATAGAAAAAAAGAAGAAGACCAAGAGTAGAGGAACACGCAAAGACCACGATGAAAAATTGTATTGCAAAGCTCACAAGAAACAAAGGAGAAGAAGAGAAGAGACCAAGATACAAAAGAGAAGCATCAGATCGACAAATTTGGGATAATTCTAAGGAAGTATTTGTGGCTTTTGAAGTTGTCAAAGAGTTTCAGAGTTATCGAAGAGCATAAGAGGCGTTGGGCAGAAAAAAAAGTCGAGTTTTTCAAAGCTTTTGTGTGGTATTTACTTAAAAATTTTGAGGAAGGAGACGATAGAGTTTGTGGAGCAAAGGATTTGGACTGAATTGAATGCAACCAAAATGATAATGCATTTGAGACCGGAATGGGAGAGAAGGAGGTTTCTTACACTGGTTTTCAGTTCGCTAATAGTCGGGATTTTGTTTTTTGTTTTGGTGGAAGGAGAAGGGGTGGATCTTTGTTTTGGAGGAAGGAGAAGGGAAACGGTGGAGGAAAGAGAAAGGGTCTGCATTTTGTTTGTCAAAGGTGGAGATCGGGGATTTGGGGCGCCGATTTGGCCTTTGGCATAGCATCGTGAAGGGGAAAGGCAAGAGAAATTATAAAGTCTTCATGGTGGACAAGTGACGTGGTCCATTATTCCACTAAAAGACTTTCACCTGTTTAAAATTACTAAGTTAGAAATTTTTTTAAAACAAAAAGTAATTACTAACTCAGTAATTTTAAACAAATGAGATTCTTTTAGTGGAATGGTGAACAGGTAATGTGGTTCACCAAAGGACTATATAATTTCTTGAAAGGTAGAGTCTTCGAGAAAGGAAAAGGTCGAGTTGGGTTTTAAAAAAGTTTTTTTTTTTTTTTTTTAATATTATGCTGACGTGGAAAACTATGGGAGATTCAAAAGTTTCGGTTATATATATATATATATAGTAATTGACCAAACTTGATGAGTATATTAGCTATTAATCGGATCTTTTATTGTGTGTATCAATCCATCCTTTAATCTGGAAATTAAAAAAAAAAAATGATGTGATAGTGTTTTATTGTTTGTGGGTAAGTAGAGACATTAACACCACATCCTTATTGAACTAGAAAAGAGTTGTACTAAGAGCCTAGGACGCAACAAGTTGTCACAAAATCTGAGTTGTGAGTCCCTCATGGGTAAAAAAAAACAAATTTAACTTAAAAAGATTAGAATATGATTCATTACAAATAAAAATAATTAAAGGTGTTGTGAAAATATTGAAAATTTTTGTTGTGTTTATAGAATTTCTCTGTAGAAAATCTAAAGACTGACGGTAGATTAACGTCATATGATAAATGCATATTTGAAATGAAAAAAATTTATACTGAGCCCGTAGATAAATGACATTCACCCTCTTTTCTTTCTTTTTTGTTTGTCATTCGACTAGAAAATGTCTTTTCCGCTCCTTTTTCTCTCCTACCAAACGTAGTGGCTCACCTATAGAAAAAAAAAAAATAATAAATTTGATGTCGTTGTCTTATAATAAACCCGGAAAAACATTTCGTCCTCTTTGGTTATACTATTATATGCCACAAGGGAAAACCACAGGGTCTTAGATGAATAATATCCAACCGACTCTAGAATAATAAACTTGTTCATTTTTAGTTTGTTTCTCATGGACTGAATTGAGATATAACGATTTGATATCTTACTAATTAAATGAAATGTTATTTGGTTTGATAATTTGTATATGATGGAGCAATTACTTAGAATTTTCAGATGGAAGGGTAGCAAATAAAATCTATTTGATTTGATTATTTGTGTTGGTTTAATGCACTACAAACAAATTTATAAGATTATAAATCTGTTGCTGTTTGAAATTTAAAGCATTAACAAAATAGTTTGTGTTGGTTTGCTGCTATGTTCAAATTTCTTAAGTCTCATATTTTTGTTGATATTGTTCTAATGCTCAATTATTAAAAAAAAAAAAAAAAAAAAGTCCAAACCATGGGTCCAACCTAATTCAAGTAGATTGAGTTGGATTTTTTTTAAACTGACTATGGTGAGTTGAATTGAAAAAACCCCTCAAGCCCGGCATAACCCGATCCATGCACACCCTTAGTATTGATATACACTAACCTCGTCGCACATGCTCCAATGTATATGTTCAATGATCTTTCTTTTTTGTATATATATATTTTTTAATATTAAAGTCTTTTATTCATTTAATTCAAAGGTTTACGCTTAGTTCAATGAGATTTATGTGTTGCCAATCACCAAAAGATTTATGTTGGTTGTTTTGAATCATTTATTTCTTTTTTGATTGAATTAATTTATTTGCGTGGATCTTAAACAGTGATATCTCATAGATTATTTGCTTCAAATCTTCGAAAGGATTTTTTTTTTTTTTTTTTTTGATAGGATTTGTATCAGGGCTTAATCTTTTCTTGGTTATCCATAAACTCTTGCTGTTTGATTAATTATTACATTTTTATTTTGAGCAAAACTTATGTACATCTTTTTAGCTCTTTAGCTACTCTTGATTTCCTAAATAAATTCAATAAGGTGATTGCATTGATCAATGAACCACATGATTGAGTTTATTGTCTTTGGAAAAAATGACATTATTTATATTTTATTGATCACTACAATAATGTGATTGAATTTAATTGGAGAATTTAAGGTATAACAATTAAGGTACTACGAAATTGTACTTAAGTTTTATTTTTACGTCATCAATTTTAAATTGGGTCATCTTGTACCAAGATCTTTATAGCTCAACTAGTTAGTACATTTTAGTATTTCAAATAAAAACATCTAGATTTCAAATCATTATTGAATTATCAAATAGATTGTCATCTTGTCAAAAGACCTAACTTAGGTCTCACAACCAATATAATGCCAAATTCTGAAGATTTTTATCAGCTATTAATACGTTACTTAATAATATCTGTAGTTGGCAGGTTTATTTATTAGAACATTCATATTTTGACGTTACAAGTAGCAATACAGGCATTTTCACAACCATGACAAATTAAACGTACATATAATGAAAGAGATCTGAATCGTTTTATTTGCTGTCATTATATTACTTAACACTCGCAGTAGCTGCCATGTTATTTTTTACTTAATGTTCATAATTTGACATTACAAGTAGTAGTACATATATTTTCTTTGCCGTCAATTGAGTCAGTTAACATATGGCCAGACAATTTGTTGATTAGGGTCACAAAGACCTCCTAAAGAACCGTTGTCTTTAAGAATCCTCATATAGCCATCCTCACCCCAACCGGTGCCCCATGAATTCTTTATTATCCAGTACTTGATACCATCTTCATTTGTTCCATACCCAACTGCACTGACGACATGGTTTGGCTCAATCCCACACGGTCCCGTGAAAACTCCGCTTTCATATAATTGAAATTCACGACTAGAAGCATTGATGTCAATTGAAACTGGCTGGCCGGTCACTGCTTTAAGTAAATTCGCCTCACTTCCTTATACTGTAGCTGCCACTTATCTGGAAGATTTGAAATTGAGTTGCCTTTCGCTGGTCACAAGGCCCTTGAAACCCATGAAATGGGTAATCTTCTTCTAGGGTTATTCCTTTATTATCTCGTACATAAGTATAGGCACGAGCCGCCAAACCACCATTGTAGCCAAAAGTATAGTTAGTTACTGCACAGTCAATTAGTTGCTGCACAGACACTTCGACCAAGTTGCCAGTTACGTTATGGAGTAACCCTTCTATTCCTGCGACTGTTGAAAAGGCCCAACCGGATGCGGCTGCATGCATAAGAATCAACCACAAAATGAAATATTTTTATGATAATAATAAGTAAGGAAATTGAATGAGTGTTGGGTACAGTGATCCTCTTACGACAGATGCTGCCTCGGTTCTTTACGGAGGTAACAGCTCCTCTCTCTCTCTCCAATCCATAGCGTCTGGAATTACGTCAAGGGCATTGAAATTGAAGCTTTTTACATTGAGAGAACTTGGTAAGGTGGAAATCTTGTTACTAGTATAAGAGGCAAGAAATTCTTCATGAGTTTAGTCAGCAAATTTATTGGCACCTAACTTGAAAGTACGATTCCCTTCATTATTGAATTTGCCTATATATTCTACATTTTCTTTGAATATATTGAAACGTTTTTCCTGATCTACACTGTTTACGTAATTGCGTCCATACTGAGCCAGCCATAGCTCATATCTCTCAGAAAGGGGGGATTCAAATTACAGGGGGCGGAACTACTCAAGGGCAGAGGGGGGCCATTCCCCCCCCCCCCCCCCCCCCCCCCCCAAACCTTTGAAAAAAAAAATTTTGTATGTGTATTAACAAAAAGAATTTTAATTTTGGCTCTTAAATTTATATACTTGGCCCCCCTCTCCAAAAAATTTACAAATTGACCTAAGAAATCCAACAAATAGATAACAAGCAAAATCTTAATAAAAAAAAAATGCACATATCCAACAAAAAGAATTTTAATTTTGGCTCTTAAATTTATATACTTGGCCCCCCTCCCCAAAAAATTTACAAATTGACCTAAGAAATCCAACAAATTGATAACAAGCAAAATCTTAATAAAAAAAAATGCACATATCTAGATAATAAGAAAAATTTTTGAACAAATCATAAATCCGATCTAAGTAAAAACAATAACAATAAATTAATTACAAATCCTAGCAAAAAAAAAAATCACAAAAACCCAATAATTTTTACCCAATTTCTGCCTATCACTTTAGAGCTCTATACCCTTCTCAAATGACTCCACCCTCATAGCTATAGAGACAACTCATATGCCATATATTAATCGCTTCACCCACACATTAGTTAAACTTTGAAAATATTAAGATGTGTCATTTGCCTTACAAATCTCTTGATTATAAAATCCTATTATTAAATTTTTCTTCAAAAGAAAAAATACAAATTGTGGGCACCTGAGGAACGAAGAAGGGGGCCAGGGAGCTGAACTAATGGGCCGAGGCCCTAGGAGGAATATGGAGGGCCCTGCTTTGGGCCGAGTGCAAAACTGGTCGGGGGCTTAAGAAATAAATAGTTCCCAAGGAAAGAGCCAGATCTTGAGGAGCACCGCACTAAGTACCAAAGGAGAAGCCTCCTCAACCGAGGGAGGCACAGGTAAGTGGCAGACAGGCGGCCGTCTGGGCAGTAGCCCACAGTCACATCAGTAATAAATGACGCACACCCGCTCTATCAGCCGCATTAAATATAGAGGTGACCTGAAATGATGCTCGTCACAACTGCACCAACTACTGTTGCCGCCTGCTCCTAGAGAGAAGATAGGTGACAGGTATCAAAGAAAGGAGCAAATAGCTGAAGATGGACGGAACAGATCAGAATGCCAGGGCCTATATAAAGGGGAAGGTTGGGGGCCTTTAAGGGATCAGATGTTTTGTTGTTCTAGCCCATCTCTTACAAATTCTATTGTATTGGATCTAAGGAAGGAAAAGCTTGTCTCATTACTTACTGAAGACTTTGTTTTACTCTCTTTTTGGTCCTGACAATTGGCGCCGTCTGTGGGAAATAACAAGCGCCGGCGGATATATCTTGTGCAGCAATGGCGAATGAAGACAGAAGTGAGGAGGGGTCGGTTGGATTACGGGGCGAAGACCCTTTCCTTGACATGGAACGCAGAAGGGATAGGCGACGAGCCCTCAACACACCAGCAGGGCCGCACCGCTCAAGGCGAGTAGGGCAGGACCGCCCCCGCCACGAGAGTCGAGCCTAACATAGACGGGACACACTAGCATTACAACGGGAAATTGATCACCTACGCAAGAGGTTGAGACGGAAAGAGCGCAATAGGAGGAGTCCGTCGATGGCGTCAAGTGAGGGTTCACGAGGAAGCCCAGACCCGCTGTACCGGCGCAGGTCCCGAACTCCGCCTAATGAAACGTACTCAGACACCTCGGATGAGGGCAACCGCAGGCACGAGAGGGTACCCTCTCGTCACGAAAGAAGAAACGATGCCATGAGTAAGGCCCTGAAGCAAATCTCCAAGTCACCTTTTGTCAGGAGGATTAACAAGGCCAGGCTCCCTCATCGTTTCTCCCAGCCCATATTCGCCATATACAACGGGAGAACAGATCCGGTGGAGCATGTCAGCCACTTCAACCAGAAGATGGCCATACACTCAGACAATGAGGCGCTCTTGTGTAAGGTCTTCCCTTCCAGCCTCAGGCCTGTGGCCATGCGCGGTTCGACGCATTGGGCGAGG
The DNA here is from genome assembly GCA_023621385.1 of Quercus gilva. Classification (NCBI taxonomy): domain Eukaryota; kingdom Viridiplantae; phylum Streptophyta; class Magnoliopsida; order Fagales; family Fagaceae; genus Quercus; species Quercus gilva. Next base: position 55,931,148 of record CM042477.1, on the reverse strand, counting down.
GATCCATAGGATCCTTCCAGGAGTTGACTAGAGCATTCGGCATGAGGTTCATCACCTGTAACAGGGCACCCAGACCGTTGGACGCCCTACTATCCGTGGCAATGAGGGAAGGGGAAACCCTCAAAACCTACGCCAACTGCTACTGGGAAATGTATAACGAAGTGGATGGGGACTTCGAAGACGTCGCGGTAAGGACCTTCAAGGTTGGCCTTCCGACTGACCACGACCTTAGGAAGTCGTTGACAATGAAATCCGTTGCCAACATGCGCCAACTCATGGAGCGCATAGAAACCTACAAAAGATTGGAAGAAGACCAAATCCAAAGGAAAGGCAAGGCCGGATTGTACCCCGAAAAGGGAGATCCTCGGGGAGGGGGTTATCGTAACGACCGGTCGCGAAGGGAATTCCTCGGTCGGCAGACCCTAGAAGGGGTCCATATGGTCAACCCACTGTTCAAAGAGTCGATGCACCAGATACTGGAAAAAATTAAGGATGAACCATTTTTCAGTTGGTCGAACAGAATGGGCGGGGATTCGACCAAGAGAAACCAAAACCTCCATTGCCACTATCATCGGGACAAGGGCCACAAGACAGACGAATGCAGAACACTGAGAAGTCACTTAGGCCAATTGGCGAAGGCAGGGAAATTGGGCCGTTTCTTGAACCAGCCTACAGGGCAGACAGGGCCCTCGGAGATGGGATTGCACCAGGGCGACCACTCACGCTCGGCCCTGGGCACCATTAGTATGATTCTAGCTGGATCAGGTGTGGGCACCGTGTCGAGCTCCCAGGTCCTGTCTGTGGTGGGAGGCCCGAAACTAAGAGAGGAAGAGTGGCATAACAAGAGGCCAAGGACAGTGATCCCCGACCTAAGTTTCTCCGAGGAAGATAAGAGGGGAACCCAACAACCGCACGAGGATGCCTTGGTCGTCACTATTAGAATTGGGGGGTACAACGTCAAAAGGGTACTAATTGACCAGGGAAGCCAAGCTGACGTGATGTACCCCGACTTGTACAGAGGACTGGGTCTTAAACCCGAGGACTTGGAGGCGTGCCACTCCCCCCTCATGGGGTTCGACGGAAAAATGGTGGCCCTCCTGGGAAGAATCAAGCTTCCTGTGCAAGTTGACGGTAGGGAAGTCCGAGTAAACTTCATAGCAGTGGAGGCTTTCTCCCCCTACACGGCCATCCTCGGCAGGCCATAGCTGCATTCCATTGGTGCCGTACCCTCGACCGTGCATCTTAAGGTCAAGTACCCCATTCACGGGGGCGTAGGAGAACTGGTGGGGGATCAGGCGATGGCCCGACAATGCCTGGCAATTGCTGTTACACAACACTTGCCTGGCCCGACCCCCAGTTACAGAAATGCGGCCCAATAGCAATTACAGGGGGCTGCCCCTGAGCAGCCTGCCAAAGCGTCACAATAATCATCAAAGGAATTGATGAGAGTGTTAACTGGAACATGCGAAGAGCGGTATTTTCAGATAGGGTCGCAGTTGCAACCTAGAGAAAGGTCGGAGTTGGTGGAATTCCTGAAGGCCAACCTGGATGTGTTCGCATGGGATGCAAGCGACATCCCCGGGATCAGCCCCGAGCTGGCGTGTCACCGCTTGAACGTGAATCCAGAGGTGGCCCCACGTAAGCAACCCCCTCGGCGATCATCTAACGCACACGTCGAGGCGGTTAGGGAGGAGGTGGTCAGGTTAAAACAGGCCGGGGCAATAAGGGAAATCTTCTACCCTGAGTGGCTGGCCAACACTGTCGTCGTGCAGAAGAAAAGTGGGAAATGGCGAGTCTGCGTGGATTTTACCGACCTCAATAGGGCCTGCCCGAAGGACCCTTTCTCGATTCCTAGGATAGACCAGTTAGTGGACGCTACGGTGGGGCATCCTCGGATGAGTTTCCTGGACGCATTCCAAGGGTACCATCAGATACCCCTATCCTTAGCCGACCAGGAGAAAACGGCCTTCCGTTCTCCCACTGGCAACTTCCACTATCGGGTGATGCCCTTCGGCCTCAAGAACGCCGGTTCGACTTACCAGAGGATGATCACTCGCATGTTTGAGAAGTAGCTTGGGAGAAACATGGAGGCATACATAGATGATATGGTGGTCAAAAGTAAAAGGGCCGAGGACCACATCACAGATTTATCAGAAATCTTCGCGGTGCTCAGGAAGCACAGGTTACGACTCAATGCATCAAAATGCTCTTTCGGGGTAAGTTCGGGCAAATTCCTGGGGTACATGATCACTCATCGGGGAATCGAGGTTAACCCGGAGCAGATTAGGGCTATTAACAACCTGCATCCCCCCCGAAACCCAAAGGAGGTACAGAAGTTGGCCGGAATGACGGCAACACTAAGCCGGTTTATCTCCCGGTCCGCGGACAGGTGTCGCCCTTTTTTCCAACTACTGCACAAGTGGAAGGACTTCGAGTGGACTGAAGAATGCGCCCGAGCGTTCGAAGATCTCAAGGCGTACTTGTCCAACCCACCAATCCTATCCCGGCCAGACAGGGAGGAAGTGTTGTACGCCTATCTGGCGGTCACGGAGCATTCCGTCAGCTTTGTACTGATCAGAAACCAGGACGGGGTCCAAAGGCCGGTCTACTACATCAGTAAGTCCTTGTAGGCAGTGGAAATGCGATATCTCCCTCTGGAGAAGGCGATCTTAGCTATCGTACACGCGACCAAGAAACTCCCACATTATTTCCAAGCCCACACGGTGGCGGTGTTGACTCAGCTGCCATTGCAGGCCTTGCTGAGAAAGTCCGACTACACGGGCAGGATTGCCAAGTGGGCCACAAAGTTGGGGGCTTATGATGTCAAGTACCTGCCTTGCACTGCCATAAAGGGCCAAGTCTTAGCCGACTTTATAGCAGAGTTTTCTGAGGGCACTTGTGAAGAGGCAAGCGTGGCCGCGAGCCTAATGATCTCGTCCACTTCCACTGCCCTCGTATGGCAGGTTTACGCGGATAGGGCCTCTAATTGAAAGGGAGCTGGCGTGGGGGTAGTGTTGATCACGCCTGAGAAGCTAATAATCGAGAAATCATTACGGCTAGGTTTCCCGGCCACTAACAACGAGGCCGAATACGAAGCCCTGCTGGCAGGAATAAACCTGGTCAGGTTGCTGGGGGAAAGATGGTGGAAGTGTATTCCGACTCTAGGCTAGTCGTGGGCCAGATTAAAGGGGAGTTCGAAGCCCGAGATGAAAGGATGCAGAAGTATGTCGCCCGGGTGCAAAGCGTACGGAGTCATTTCGATGATTTCAGGGTGGAATAGGTCCCGAGGGGACAGAACTCGCACGCAGATTCCCTAGCCATGTTAGCCACCTCGTTGGAATCAAACCTGCCTCGGGTTGTTTTGGTGGAGGAAGTTAACGCCTCCGCCCTGACGGAGACACCTATAGTGGGAGTGTGCAGCGTTCGCGTAGGCCCAAGCTAGATAGATCCCATTGTGGCCTTCCTGAAAGGGGGACCGTTACCAGAAGACAAAGGCGAGGCGGAGAAGATACGAAGAACAGCCCCGCGCTACTGGCTATCCGAGCAGCATAAGCTGTACAAGCGCTCGTACTTGTGACCATATCTACTGTGCGTACACCCGGAGGCCGTGGAGCCTCTGCTCGAGGAACTACATGAAGGCATCTGTGGAAGCCACACTGGCGGAAGATCCCTGGCACACAGGGCCCTATCACAGGGATATTGGTGGCCTAGAATGCGCCAAACCTCCCAGGACTATGCTAGGCGATGCGATCAATGCCAAAGGTTTGCCCCTAATATACACCAGCCAGGAGGAGTTCTGAACCCTTTGTCCAGCCCTTGGCCCTTTGCCTAGTGGGGCTTGGACATAGTGGGCCCTCTCCCTCGGGCCACGGGCAACCGACGGTGGCTGCTCGTCGGCACGGATTACTTCACTAAGTGGGTCGAAGCCGAGCCCCTTGCCAACATTAGAGACGTCGATGCCAAGAAGTTTGTATGGAAAAATATCGTCACCAGATTCGGAGTACCACACACCCTGATCTCGGACAATGGCCTCCAATTCGACAGTAAGTCTTTCAGAAGATATTGTGGGGAGTTGGGAATCAGGAATGGGTACTTCATGCCAGCATACCCTCAGGGCAATGGGCAGGCCGAGGCCACCAATAAAACCATCATTGCCGGGCTTAAAAAGAGGCTGGACGATGCGAAAGGGAGATGGGTTGACGAGTTGCCCCACATACTTTGGACATACCGCACCACTCCACGAAGGTTCACGGGGGAGACCCCATTTTCATTAACCTACGGTTCGGAGGCAGTGATCCCCCTAGAAGCCGGATTTCCAACTATGAGGACTGACCAGTTCAGCGCCGAGGGGAACCGTCAGTCGCTCCTGGACAGCCTAAACCTAACCGAGGAAAGACGAGACGTGGCCATGGTAAAATTGGCCCATTACCAACAGAAGCTTAAACAGGAATATGATAAAGGGATGAAACACAGGCCCCTGTCCCCGAGAGACCTGGTTTTGAGGAAGATAGTGGGAATGACCAAACTCCCATCCTTGGGTAAACTAGGCCTAATTGGGAAGGACCGTTCAAAGTTACCTCCGTCGCAGGAACTGGAGCTTATCGGTTAGAAGACCTGGATGGAAATGTAATCCCCCGCCCATGGAATGTAAACAATTTGTGACGATATTACTTTTAATGGAAATTTTCAGCTTTTGTGTTTCGACTCTGTCTCTCTACAAGTGTTAGGTTGAATCTAGTGCTTACCTAGCTCCTCGGCCACAAGCTCATGGAAAGTTAACATTTGCAAGAAAAATTCTAAGTGTTAAAAAGAACCTAGTGCTGGTCTGGCTCCTCGGCCACAGGCTTAGGGAAAATTAACATTTGCAAGAAAAATTCTAAGTGTTAGGAAAAGCCTAAGGCTTGCCTGGCTCTTCGGCCACAAGCTCATGGAAAGTTAACATTTGCAAGAAAAATTCTAAGTGTTAAAAAGAACCTAGTGCTAGCCTGGCTCCTTGGCCACAGGCTTAGGGAAAATTAACATTTGCAAGAAAAATTCTAAGTGTTAGGAAAAGCCTAAGGCTTGCCTGGCTCCTCGGCCACAAGCTCATGGAAAGTTAACATTTGCAAGAAAAATTCTAAGTGTTAAAAAGAACCTAGTGCTGGCCTGGCTCTTCAGCCATAGGCTTAGGGAAAGTTAACATTTGCAAGAAAAATTCTAAGTGTTAGGAAAAGCCTGAGGCTTGCTTGGCTCCTCAGCCATAAGCTCATGGAAAGTTAACATTTGTAAGAAAAATTCTAAGTGTTAAAAAGAACCTAGTGCTAGCCTGGCTCCTCGGCCACAGGCTTAGGGAAAATTAATATTTGCAAGAAAAATTCTAAGTGTTAGGAAAAGCCTAAGGCTTGCCTGGCTCCTCGGCCACAAGCTCATGGAAAGTTAACATTTGCAAGAAAAATTCTAAGTGTTAAAAAGAACCTAGTGCTTGCCTGGCTCCTCGGCCACAGGCTTAGGGAAAATTAACATTTGCAAAAAAAATTCTAAGTGTTAGGAAAAGCCTAAGGCTTGCCTGGCTCCTCGGCCACGATCTTTCGCAAAAACAAAAAAGAAGAGTGGGGAGGAGGGGAAGCTGCAAACATATAACAAGATTACTATACTAAAAAAACTTAAAGTGTTCATAGCAAACATATAACAAAACTACTACACAAAAAACTTAAAGTGTTCATTAAAAAGAAAAAACTGATTACAACGCAGGAGAAGCAGTGCAGAAGTAGAACCCCGACTACAAAAAAAAAGGGGGGGGGGGGAAGAAAGGGATTGCTACATAAAGGGTGCCCTGCTACAAAATTCTGCAATGGCATACAAAAAAGAAGAGAGAGAGAAAAGCTAAGTCTGGGGTTCCTTGTCCTTAACACCCTTCTCCTTCTTTTCCTTCTTTTTCTTCAAAGGAACCCCCTCGGGTACCCCCTTATCAGCTTCCAAGTCCACTACGTCCTCTGGAGGAGGTAACCCCTTGGACGAAATAGGAGAAGAAGGAGGATTCTGGGACTCAGCAGGGATGGGGGGAGCGGAGCTCGGATCCACGGGGGGAATGGAGCTCGGATCCGCTGGAGGACTGGGGCTGAAGGCGACAAGCGCAAGGCTGGAGGGTAGTAAACATGGTTGGGAGCACGGAGCTCTGAATCAGGACTAACGCCCGCCATGTTCAGCGCCTCCCCCCAGACCTCCTGGCAGAAGGCGCGAGCGACATCACGGAGCTGGGCAGTAAGAGATGCGGCGGTCTTGTTCATGCCCGCATCATAGGCCTCCTGCTCGGCCTGAGCCTTCTCGGCATCCTTGTCCGCTAGCCGCTAATTCTCTTGCTTCAGCTCCACCATTGAGAGTGCTAGTGCATTTTTGGCTTTCTTCTAGGCTGCCAAGGCATTAGAGGCCTGCCTCTTATAGCTCTTCAAGGCGGAATCAGCATCGCGGAAAGCCCTTTCGGCCTTAGACAGCTGGGAGAGGGTGTCCTTCAACTTCTTCTCTGCCTCAGCTCTGGTCTTCTCAGCAGCCTCATAGGCATTCTCAGACTTCCTGGCCGCATCCAGGGAGTGATCGACCCAGTCTTCTGCCATAAAGGCAGCTTGAACGGCCTGCAAGAATGAGAAATAAGAAAGGAGAATAAGCAGTCAAAGTGAAAATACTTGACAGATAAAAAGTTGGTAAGAACGACTGAGGTACCTTAGCCAGGTCCTGCTTCAGGGAAAGGAAGACCTCCCTCTTCTTGAAAGACTTCAGCTCCTCCATGTCCTCGGGGAGGCACAGAACTCTCTCCAAGCACTCGGCCACCAGGCCTGAGCTGCCCTTGGAAGGGTCCCTCAGGTTGGCGTCGTCCAGCACAGGAGATCCCGAGCTGAGAGTGAAGGAGGGCCTCCAAACGGAAGCTTTCTTGGTCTGTTCCCCACCGCTCTCCCTTGAGAGCACAACGGGGTCGAGCCTCTTCTTCGCCTGACCCTTACCGGCCCGGGCCTCCTTGGTTGGGGGCTCGGATATCTCCCCCTCTTCGGACGTGGTTGTCCCTTTTCCACTAGGACCACGTTTGCGTTTTTTGTCCGCAGCATCAGTGGGGGAGGTGCGGGGAGCCACTGGAGTCGATGGGCGAGGGGGCACCGCCGCCGCCGAAGAGGACCCCCCAGCATGGGCCGACAGTAGCGCTAGGAGGTCGGGCATCTTCTCTTGAAATCCCATTGCCGATGATGATTGGGCTAGAGAGGCGCCTGGAGCGTCGGGGCGATAAAAAACTTCAAAGTTTTTTTTGGTTACCTCTTTGACAGAGGTGGATGTAGATCCCTTCGCCTCTTCGTTGGATGGCAGGGGAGGCTCCTGGGCGTACAAAATCTGAGCAGCTAAGGGCGCACGGAGTTAGGCATCTTGCGTCCCCTCGGGGGGAGGTCCTGCCAGCAGAAAACCCGGAACGGCAACGTCTATCCTGGCCAAGCGTGGGTCACGGGCCTTGATGACGTTCTTCGGGCTCTAGAAGCGCTTTGTTGAAGGAGTGTAGCCAAGGATGACGTGCGCGGCTCGGAGTTACCCGTCCCGATGAAGAAATATCTCGGACCGAAGAATCCGGTTCAGATCGTGAAAGTTCACCAAGTGTTTGGTAGGGGCTGTATGGTACTCGTCTATCATGGAGGAACAGTCATTGTTAGCAAGGAAACAAAAGAAAACTTTGGTTAAGAAAAAAAAAAAAAAACTGATGCCTCAGAAGAGACTCCTCTACAAAAAAAAAAAAAAAAAAAAAAACCCTAAAACGGTAACCCAAGCCCTCGGGAATGCTACCTGGTTCCCCTTCCTGGGTGGGACAGTACCGACCATCGTGCCACCTGCCTGAGACGAGAAGGAAGTCTTCGTCCATGCCCTTGCTCGAATCGGGCAAGCAGGAAATTAACCTAACTGCGGGGACCCTACTCTTCATGTAGTACTTGGTTTTTTCCCCCTTTTGGCAGTTATACACCCAGTTCACATCATGTCATGTAAGGCAGGTCCCCATCTTACGATTGATGGCCTCTACACACCCAAGAATCCTAAAGATATTGGGGGAACACTGGGTTGGGGTTAGCCTAAAGTTTATGAGATAATCCTTAGTCACTAGGCCCATGGGAAGTTCCATCCCACCTTCAATGAAGGCGATCATAGGAATAACTACTAACTCAGGAGGGCATTCTATGACCAGCCATTCACCCTCCTCGCAATGCCTAAATTCCACGTTGTCGGGAATCCTATACTTAGCCCTAAAAGCCATCCTAGCCTCCTCGGTGTCTACCAGCCTAGTGTACCTACCCATGGAGAGAAATAGGAGCAAGACAAAAAGGAAACCAACACACCTACTGCGAAAGTTAAAGGACGCTTCTCGGGAGTAAATCTTTCTTCGCCAAAGTGAAAACGCCAAAATGCCAGAAATAAGCCATCGCCAGCCTTGATCGCTCCTTTTATAGAAGGCAAAAAGGAGTGGTAAAACTCCCGCCCATAAATAAGGATGGACGAGAGCTGCAGGATCTCAATCATACCATTGAACGTGGGGAGACAAGCGGCCGCCTGGAGCCATAAATGTGAGCTCACGGATTCTGAAGCGTTAGGGGCGTGCGAATGATAGTTGAGAAGACGTTGACTCATGTGAACGCATACGACACGTATGGCGCGTCCGCGGAGTTAAAACTTCACTTATGCCTCAAGCAGAATAAGCGAAAGTTTTAGGGGGCTATTGTGGGCACCTGAGGAACGAAGAAGGGGGCCGGGGAGCTGAACTAATAGGCCGAGGCCTTAGGAGGAATATGGAGGGCCCTGCTTTGGGTCGAGTGCAGAACTGGTCGGGGGCCCAAGAAATAAATAGTTCCCAAGGAAAGAGCCAGATCTTGAGGAGCACCGCGCTAAGTACTAAAGGAGAAGTCTCCTCGGCCGAGGGAGGCACAAGTAAGTGGCAGACAGGCAGCCGTCTGGGCAGTAGCCCCCAGTCACATCAGTAATAAATGGCGCACACCCGCTCTGTCAGCCGCATTAAATGTAAAGGTGACCTGAAATGATGCCCGTCACAGCTGCACCAGCTACTGCCGCCGCCTGCTTCTAGAGAGAAGATATGTGACAGGTGTCAAAGAAAGGAGTAAAGGATAGCTGAAGATGGACGGAACAGATCAGAATGCCAGGGCCTATATAAAAGGGAAGGCTGGGGGCCTTTAAGGGGATCGGATGTTTTGTTGTTCTAGCCCATCTCTTACAAATTCTATTGTATTGGATCTAAGGAAGGAAAAGCTTGTCTCATTACTTACTGAAGACTTTGTTTTACTCTTTTTTTGGTCCTTACACAAATAATAATTAATAAATTAATGTTAATAATGCAACTTTGTCAACCTCTAGTATTGATATTCCAATTTTTAAAATCTAAGAACAAAGAACTTTGGCCCCCCTTAAGTTTGAATCCTGGTTCCGTCCCTAATTCAAAAGAAGTGTGGTACATGCCTCGAGATATCAAAGTCTCTGGAATAAAAACATGATTGTGATAAGTTTTTTTAAGCTCTATTAAAGCTATTGTTTACAAACCAAAGAGGGTTTTCTAGCAATGGCTTTTGTAGATTGATAAATGGTAAGGAAGAAAGCATACATTTTCCCTATATATATAGGAGATGAGCATCCTCATTGTGATGTGTATCTTGGGAAGGATAGCGACCCCTTCTTTTAGTGTGTTGGGCAAGCTAAAGGTAACTTTTATGAAAAAGTATTTTGTATTAAATGACACCATGTCATCTTTATCATTGACTTTTGATTAGAAGAAATTATCTTTATACTTCTTAACCCATCAATTATAGATTAAAAAAAAAAAAAAAGAAGGAATTTCATTTAGAAATGATGATAAAAATGAAAATATACAAATTTTCTTAATTATTTTTTCAAATCAATTAATTTATTTTAATAGTGTTAAGCTACATGAGAGTGATTATAAATTATCTTGAAAAGCAAGGAAGGTTTTTATACAATTGGAAATAATAGTCCTTCCCCTAGAATAACTATTCTTTAAAATAAGGAGTAACTATTCCTCTCTAAAAGTGTTGTAATATCTATTCCTTAGTAGGTGTAATAATTTCTAATATTAGTATATTTTCAAATAAACAAACTTTCCATATCCACGTAACAATTATGAAAATAAAAAAATCATCAAAAAATTAACTCATCTCTCTCAAATTTAAAATATATTATTTTCTAGAAAATATAATTGTATGAGTAAGATATTTCCTAAAATAGATCTTAAGTTTTATTATAATATTACAACTTACAACCAAACTAATGAATATATATATATATATATATTTATATTTATATTTTGAGAATCTACCAAACTAATGAATAGGTTTAGTTATTTCATTATAATAGATTTTATTTCCAGTAATAAAGATTACGATTCCTGTTGTAATTTATATTCAGTGTACCAAACGTATTCTAAGTAAATGAGAATTTCATTTAGAAATGAGGATAAAAGTGGAAATATAAAAAAATATTTGAATTATACTTTGAATTCAATTATTGGGTTTTAATATTGTTAAGTTGCATTAGAGTTATTGTAATTTATTTTGAAAATCAAGGAAGAACTTTGTAGTTGGTACAATTGGAAATAAAGGTGACGTGACTGTAATTTCATTAAATTTCAGGGGACAAAATTGCCTTTTGCCCATTTTGAGCAAATTAAATAGCTTTATGCCCCCCTTCCCAAACTAATTAGGGAAATGCCCATTTTTTAAAACTCGATTTATGATAAATCGAGTTACGCCTTATAGTGGCATTTTTAAGGAGCTTATAGTGACGTTTTAAAAACCTATAGTGACGTTTTTTAACTCGACTTCAATGAAATTGAGCTATAGGCAATGAAATTGACCTATAGTGGCGTTTTTTTTTTTACTTATAACTCGATTTCATTGAAGTTGAGTTAAAAATGTCACTATAGGTTCTTAAAACGTCATTATAGGCTCCTTAAAATGCCACTATAGGACTTCAGATTTTTTTTTTTTTTAACTCGATTTATGATAAATCGAGTTTTAAAAGAGAGACATTTTCTTAATTAGTTTGAGAAGGGGGGCATAAAACTATTTAATTTTTCCAAAAAGGGCAAAGGGCAATTTTGTCCAAATTTCGGGAAAGGTCAATTTTTTTCAGCACTCATTAACAAAAGATATAATAAATATGTGAAGTTAAGATCAATAATTAAACATAATTGCTCATTAAATATATTGACTCATTAAATTTATTTGAAAATTAATTTTTCTAGACTTAGATTTTAAACTTCTTGCTATAAATATGCTTTATTAATATTTGCATTAATTATTTTGTCTTACATTAATAAATACACATAGTTAATTTTCTAGTGTGAAATATACTTGCTTAAAAAAGTCTTGATTAGGGGCGTGCCGCTAAATCCAACCCGATCTAATCCAACCTGCCAAATTAGGTCTGTTTATTGGATCAAGTTGGTTTTTGAGGGGGCTTGATTGGGCTGGATTATCAAGTTGATTTTATTTTATTTATTTATTTTTTATAGTGGGTCGGGTTAGGTGTGAGTCAACAAATTCACAATTCCACCAAACTTAACTCAACCCACATATATTTAATATATATTTTAAAAACATATTATATGATTTTATTATTTGTTCATTTTCTTATCAGCTAAATTGGAATAGTACCATATAATATACTACAAACTATAAGATAATAATATTTTTTCATTTTTAGTTTGTTTCTCATGAACTGAATTGAGATAAAACTATTTGATATCTTACCAACTAAATGAAATGTCATTTGGTTTGATAATTTGTATATGATGGTGCAATTACTTAGAATTTTCAAATGGCAGGGGCAGCAAATAAAACTATTTGATTTGATTATTTGTGTTGGTTTAATGCGCTACAAACAAATTTATAAGATTATAAATCTGTTGTTGTTTGAAATTTAAAGCATTAATAAAATATTTTGTGTTGGTTTAGTGCTATGTTATGGTTTCTTAGGTTATGAATTTGTTCATATTTGTGTTGATATTATTCTAATGCTCAATTATATATATAAAAAAAATGTCCCTCCCGTGGGTCCAACCCAATTCAAGTGGTTTGAGTTAGATTTTTTTTCAAATTGACCATGGTGGGTTGGATTGAAAAATCCCTCAAGCTCGGCCCAACCTGATCCTTGCATACCCTTAGTATTGATATACACTAACCTTATCGCACATGCTCCTATGTGTATGCTCAAAGATTTTTTTTTTTTTGTATGTTATATTTTTTTTAATGTTAGTCTTTTAATCATTTGATTCGAAGGTTTACACTTAGTTCAATGAGATTTATGTGTTACCAATCACCAAAATAGATTTGTGTGTGATGAGATCTAACACCAAAATATGAACAATGAAACAACATTGAAATTATTTTGTATTTGGATATGGGAGTGTTCATTGTTTATAAGTTTTTATTGTGACTGCATTTGTGTTGAACTGTTTATTCAATCATTTTAAAAAAATATGACATGTAAATATTGGTTTTCTAAGGCTTATTATAACCTTTCCTTTGGGGTGTGTCCAGCCCACTTGCCCGAACTTGACCTATAACCATCCGATCTGATTGCTCTGGCAGTTAGATTGGAGTCCTAACACCAGCGAGTCGGTTTCGGATCTCCTCCTTCAAAACCTTTAAAACTTGACTTGCCTGAAGACCATCAATTATGGCTATATTTCTAGATTTTCGACCATATTTTTAGCTAAATCCAACAATTTCTAGCACGATATACACCGAATATTGCTGAATCCTGCAATTTCTCCGCATGATTTGGTAGAAATCTCACTAGATCTAGCGAGATCTAGCTATGTTTTGGTGGATTCTGGCGATTTTTTAGTTTCACCTAAAACCAATAACCACACACTGGCAACTCGAACTTGTACACACTCTTAATTGATCTACTTAACCGTTTTTCCATTTATATTTTGCAATGCCTTCGATAAATACTAGTTATGCTTGAGCTAATATGCACACCCATACTTAGAATAATATTCAATGAAGGTAATAATATACCATCCCTCTATGTGCCTTATATCTCAAGGGTCCACATATATCAAAGTGGATCACCTCCAATAACTCTAAGATTTGACATCTTTTCGTTGATGCATGATTCACACACACATACACTAAAATCATTATAGTTCAGATTAGGTAGCAATCCACTTTTACTCGTTCACTCAAATATTTTTTGATAATGTGATGTAATCCGAAATGTCATAAATAAGAACCACTTAACACATCTGAAGGACAGGAAGTAGTGATTTATTATGAATTTATTATTACTATCAAAGTAATGCTAGGACCACATAAAATTGCACAACTTTTGCCACAACTTGCCTCGTGGCTAGTTGTGAATGGTGAACACACCTCTACCACTCACAAGTTGCCACATGGCGAGTTGTGGCAAAAGTTATGCAAATTTATTTGGCCCTAGCATTACTCTTATTATCAACCAAGTACATATATCATCTATCCTTAGGCCAAATAAAGAAATCAATATTAAATTTCTAGCAATATCAAGTAGTGTTGTTCAAAAAACCAAAAAAACCCAACCGACCAACTAGATGAAACCAAAAAATACAATTTAGTCTTTTCTTTTAAGGGACCTGGTTAAGTCTCGATATTTCAATTTAAAAACTAGGGTCTTGATCACAGTCCTTATTTTGGAAGAAAAAACCCCATACTAGTCCGGATTGGACCGAATTGTACAAAAAAATTATTTTTTTAATTATTATTATTATTATTATTTTTATTATTGTTGAACGATCATTGGGGCTTTTTCATATTTTTATTTATTTATTTTGTGCCACAAAGGTGTCAATTATTATTATAGTTATAGTGGGTGGACGAAGATGTTAGAGTAGTTAAAAAAGTTATATAGGGACCAAATTGATTGGTACAAAAATGTAGGGACCAAATTGATGGTGACTTCAAAATATAGGGATTAAAATGAGATTTTTGCAAAAAAGAAAAAAGGAAAAAAGGAAGACATTAAAAGTAAGAAAAGTTATGATAAACACCTCCTTTAATATTTTTCTTTTTTGAAACACCTTAGAAAATTAAAAACCCATCACCAAGTGATTGTAAAATACATAATTAAAATGGCCTTACAAAAAAAAATTTGACAAAATTTTATTGAAGATTCATTTAATGCTCAAGTTTGCAGGCAAATTTCAATAATTGCTCAATTTATTGATTGCTGAGTCGTCTTATGGCCTGTTTTGATGGAGGGGGAAATGAGGGAGAGTAGATGGGAGTAAAATAGAGTTGGCTAAAAATAAGCTAATTTTATGCTAAATCTACTCTACTCTACTCTACTCTACTATCGCTTCCTCTCCCTCAATCCAAACGGACCATTAGTGTTATAATTTGAAACCTAAGACTGACCAAACCTCATTGACCCTATAAGCACTGAAGCTAAGGCCCAAAGACTAGATCAATTGTCACTTAAATCTAAACAAACTTTGAAATAAAAACCTAATACCATTACAGTTAAACTTTTCACAACTGGTCACTTGATTTCACTATCATGAACAAAAACTAACTTTTGATTTCTATTGTTTAATTAGAATTTATTGGTAAGATTTCATACTAACACCAAGCAATTTTCTTGATTTCTTATACATTGATTGTCTAGTCCCATGCTCCATTTTCCATCACTTTGCCAAATCATGAGGACTTCCAAGGTCTTATAGTCACTGCCATGAAGCGCTTAAATCTCCTTGAAATGGTTTTTATAGCTTGGATAATTTGGGGTAGTTGATACGCATAACTATTTGAAAACAAAGGCTATTAGCTAGTCTATTAGGTCCCAGGCTTCCATATTTATTCTTGAGTTCCTCAAAGTTTATAGAGCAACTCTAGTTCCGCCTAGTATAGGGATCGTCAAATGGCAACTTCCTAGTTTGATGTCAACTTTGAAGATGGTATACTAGCCTGTAGGCTTGCACTACAAAAAATGTGGTTTTAAGCTGTGTTTGAAAAACGCAGCTATAGGCTATTTCAAACGCAGCTATAGACTCTAAAAACGCAGCTATAGACTATTGCTGCATTTTCTATAGCTGCGTTTCCAAACGCGGCCTATCCTGCGCAACAATAGCCCCCTGTAGGGTCTATAGCCGTGTTTTTATAAACGCGGCTAGAGGTCCCCCTATAGTTGCGTTTTTTACCCCCCTAGAGTTGCGTTTTTCCACCCGCTATAAGCTGAGACCTATAGCTACATTTTTGCAAAAAATGCGGCCATAGACCCGCTTTGGGTTGCGTTTAAAATGCGACTACAGGTCCAGGCTATAACTGTGTTTCAAATGCAGTTATAGCTTGGACCTGTAGGCTCAGACCTGTAGCTGCGTTTTCTAAAACGACCTATAGCTACATTTTTGCAAAAAACGCGGCCATAGACCTGCTTTGGGTTGCGTTTAAAATGTGGCTACAGGTCCAGGCTATAACTGTGTTTCAAATGCAGTTATAGCTTGGACTTGTAGGCTCAGACCTGTAGCTGCGTTTTCTAAAACACAGCTATAGACCATCTTTGGGTTGCATTTAGAAATGTGGCTAAAGCCCCCTACATTGGGTTTTTCTATAGCCGCGTTTTTAAAAACATGGCTGTAGGTTTTTTTTTTTTTTTTTTTGGGTGCTAAATCTGTAATTCCTACCCAAAACGATTGCCAACACTCAACAGATGCAGCCAAGTTCCCAACATATACAATATGCTAAAACCAATATGCCTCAGATAAATAAATTGCCAATAAGTTTTAGCTCAAATGGCACTTGGTTCTTTTTTCATAATAATGGGATGGAAGGTGAGGTCAAGAGCCATTGGTGGGTATGTAAGAATCTGGTGAGTGCATCATATTCATAGACATAGTATGGTGGAGTAGGTTCTTTCTATTGGCAGGTTTAGATTCTCCAACATGATCATATAAATTAAATAGAGAGTCAAGATGGTGTTTTGTGAACAAAGTACAGAAAAATATACCCTCCCCCCCAAAAAAAAGGGGGTTAAGTCTTGAGTTGACATAAAAATAGAAGGATATAGCTCAAAAGATTAAATAAGATTAAATATGAGATGCATTAATGTTGGAAGTAAAAAAAATAAAATAAAATCATGCTTATTGAGCTATTTAAAATGCAAGTAATAAGAGCGAATGGAGGGTAAGGTTGTGGGTTCAAAATGCAAGTAATAACTTCAACATCTTCTTTGGTTAAAATCTATTAATAAGCAATATAAGATAATAAGTGAAAATTCAATTAGTTGAATTAAAATTCACAGCCCTGGAAGTGAAAATTCAATTAAAATTTTTAAGAGCACAAATTAGTTGAAATTTAGATAGATGATAAGTCAAGTCCCAAAACTACAAGAGAAGTAGATACCTTCTCATAAAGACATTGGGCACGCTCCCTTGATGGAGGAACAGATATTTTATCCATTTGTACAATCATTATCCATTTAATATGCTCTTGTAATTCCAAAAGGCATTAATCTGTAAATTTTTACAGGCACATAATCATCAAATAGCACAAATAAGTCCACAAACTTGAGATTTATGAGACGAAAAGAGATAGAACACTAAAAAAAAAAAGTGTAACTATGGCAAGCCTTACTTCTTGCAAACCCATTTTCATAGCCTCCGCAATATAAAACAGTAAACCCAAAATCCCAAATCAAAACATACAAACAGAACACACATTACACTCATTCACATCTACATACCTACATGGTCACATACCCACAAGAATAGCAATACCCAAACCCACAGCCAAACAACCATAAACACAAGCACACATGTGACATAATCGAGAGAGATATCGCAAGAGGAAAAGAGAGAGAGAGAGAGAGAGAGAGAGGGAGAGAGAGAGAGAGAGAGAGAAATTGGGTGGGACTATTCAATATTGTAATTTCAAAACCAAAGACGAGGTTCTGACCTATGATGGCTGAGAGAGAGAGCTATGAGAACTAGGTTCTCGGCAGCAGTGGCGACGTGGTGTTGAGAGTGATAGAAAGCGAGGGTTTGTTTGAGGGTTTTCTTGAGAGTGATAGATTGAGGTGAGTTTGTTTGGTGGTGATGAGGGATTTTTTCTTCTATTTATACCAAGGCCTAAAGCAGCATTTTTACTTATAAATGCAGCTCTAGGTATTTTTATGGCTGTGTTTGTCAACCGCGGCTTTAGGACTTATAAACACAGCTCTAGGTACTTCTATGGTCGTGTTTGCCAAATGCGGCTTTAGAACAAGGCCTAAAGCTGCGTTTTTACGTATAAACAAAACTTTAGGTTCTTCTATGGCCGTGATTTCCAAACGCGGCTTTAGGACATATTTAAATATATATATATATATATATATATATGAAATGGGTTTATAGCTGCGTTTTAAAAACGCGGCCTAAGCGCTTCCCACATAAACGTAGCTGGAACATCAAGAAACGAGACTTTCAAGCTGATCTGGAGTTGCGCTTAGTACACGCGGCTAGGTGTAGCTACGTTTTTGGAAAACGTAGCTCAAACCCACTCTATAGCTGCGTTTTTGTAAACCAACTTAAAAAGGCATTTTTTGTAGTGTTGGACTCCTTATTTGTAACTCCAAAGGGGAGATAATGACTACTTCATGTGAGAGACTAGGCAAAGGGAGACTTTTTGTGTACAACATCCCATGCCATGAGAAAAGCGTTGAACTGTAAAGTTAATGACTTTCTTGATAGTATTTATGGAACGTACGTTTGGTGAGTTGGTGAATTTACTAAATTCATATATCAAATTTGTCCATCACAGATTTCTTGGATTTTAGAAGACAATTCTTTGATTTGTGAGAGTTTTAAATCTTTTTTTTTTCTTATAGTGTTCCTTTGAAATGTAATCCTACTTCTTTTGCTCTTACAACTGATGCCAAATAGAACGTGGAGGTTAGTCTTGATTTTAGAAACCTTGACAATTTAATACCTTATCACCTTAAGAATTTGTTCATTTTAAAAAAAAAAAAAATTTGGTGATTTTGGACTTATTGTTTATTTATGTGTTTGTTGTAAAGAAAACATATGTTTAAACATTCAAATTGTTTAATGGAGGCAAAGGACTACAAAGTTCTTCATTGGAGCTATTAAGGGAAACTATATATATATATACATACATGATTCAAAGTTATGTTTTGTGATCTAAAACACATAATCATAAATAAAAATGATTATTATCATTGCTAAAAGTTCAATTAGTGTGTAATACACTAATGAATGTTTAGATCCCCAATTCCAACAATACCAACACAAGCTTATACACAAACAATATATGTGCGGAATGATGAATATAAGCTATATCCAAATTGGTAAAACACTCTAAATCATAATTAATCACAAACATAGCAGCAATTAAAAGGTAAAGAGTAAGGGAAGAGAGATGCAAACACAAAGATAAC
The DNA here is from genome assembly GCA_023621385.1 of Quercus gilva. Taxonomy (NCBI): domain Eukaryota; kingdom Viridiplantae; phylum Streptophyta; class Magnoliopsida; order Fagales; family Fagaceae; genus Quercus; species Quercus gilva. The sequence continues at coordinate 55,912,710 of CM042477.1, read as the reverse complement.
ACCGACACGTGTTATCGAAGAGAAAACCGAAGAACTCGGCAAAAAATCTCTCTGTCGCCCTCCAAGCGGTCAAATGATCTACTAAAGAATAAAGTCAGGATACATGAATAGCAGAAGACCCTCCAAGCCTAATCTACCCAATGCACCTAAACCCTTCAAGTTTCTTGATCCAATAGTATTACGCCTAACCTTGTCTTCTTTAGCTTCTCGAATCCCGCAATATACCCATTGCATCAACCAAATGAATTGGTCATCTTCGAACTGCTTCCCCAGCACCAAAATACCTCCTCACTGATATGGTTATGGTGGGATATGGATTTGGCAAATGTACCTCTCAAGGATATGTTAATGGAGAAGGGGAGAGTAGAGGAATTTGGAGAATCAAATAACAAAGATTGTGGATGAGTTAATCTTATTTTTCTCTAGGGTTTCTCTCTCAAAATTCTCTCTAGAAGCTCTCTACATTTCGTGGGTATAAGGGTATTTATAGTGGTGTATGTGAGGAATGCGAAAAGTCAGTTTTCATCCAAACAAGGCATTCTGCGACTCAGTCTCGTGAGTGGAACAAGTTGCGAGTTTGAGTCGCGAGCTAATTGCCTGGCCAAACTATACATTTTGTCCTACAGTGCTCCAGCTATTGTAACCCTTCAATTCCCTGCATGCTTTACACGTGTACCACTTTGGCGACTTGTCAGTCGTGAGATCCAGTCACGAGGCTCCTTTGTATGCACACATCTTGAGTTTTCTTCACACTTTCTCACACACAACCCTTACATAATTCCCACATAAATACAGGTTATCTAATTGTTAAAATACAAGCAAATAAAGTCCAAACATGATTGAATAAATTCAACCTTACAATCTCCCCCTTTGGCTATTCCGTGACAAAATCCTAAAACAGACTCTAGACTTAAAATGTGAGTTGGGAACAGTTACCAAAACTCACTCACACCTAACTCTAGAAATTGTGAAGTTCTTGAACCAAACGGACAAGTTTTCTTGAAAACAATAACACAAGACAATCATTGTAAATAGAAATCTTGAAATACATATGGAACAAGCACTATGCTATCAAGCAATAAAGTAAGGCTTGACCAAACATGAACAATCACTATAAATAGTGATCACAATGATTATTCACACAAGGAATGAACATCTGAACATGCAAGCAAATAAGCTCAATGCAAAATATCATTTGCATGTCCAACACACAATTGATACAAAAAAACAAAGGTAGATGCATCAAGGATATAAGATCCAACATGGGCACAAGTGTGGAGTACTAAAGAAAATGCATAACATTAACTAAAAGTACTAGGCTACAAAAGCAAAGGTACATATTTAAGCATAGTTTAGATAGCTAAAACATAACCATGAACTATGAACAAAAACATAGATAATATAGGCTTTTTCTTTCTCTTACACTTCAACTTCAATGCTCCCCCTTTGATCAAGAACTTTCTCCCCCTATCATAGCACTTCCTCTTTTTGTCATGGAATAGCTAGTCCTCATTGTCCTCTAGCTTCCTTTGGATTTGGTCTAATAGAGTTTAGTGAGATGTGAACTTCGTTTCACATCGAATGTGGTGAGAGTGCATGATAGTTACAAGTCCGGACATCTTGGTGCTGAGCTCTTGGATGGATGCCATAATGTTGTCCAACTTCTCATCATAGGAATGTGAGTTAGAGCGTAAACCACCATGATGAGCATGACCCTCTTGCTTGACTCCCTTTCGGCTGTGACCGATGCTAGCATTGAGAGTACAAATGTTGATCGGACTTGGCTTTGGGTAGGAAGACTCATCTTCCAATGGATGAATGCCTTTAAGCTTCAAAGTTTTTGAAATGAGGGAGCAAAAAGGAATGCAGTTCCTTGAGGCAGTTCTCTTGGTAGTTTTGCTCAAAATATGAAAGATATGCGAGCAGATTGTCAATTTCTTCATCATTAATGAAATCATGAAGAAACAAAGCTCTACCGAGATTCATGTATCTGGTGCTTGACAGAGGATAGAGGTTGTGGAACATGATGGTTGTGAGCACCCTCAATTCGGGAGATAGTGAAGAAACACTAATCGATTTCCCATTTGGAGAGAATTCCAAGCTATCTCCGAGAGTTTCCCAAAGTAAATCCTCCTCCTGATTCAAGTCTCATCATACATCGGTGGTTGTCGAAACAATGGCCAGTTGATATATAAGATGATGCTAAGGTAAGAAGGTGTCACCGTGCTTCCTAAAGAAAAAAAATTTTGAAGTAAATTTTCTCAATCTTACGCTTAGCATTTTGTTATGGTTACGTTCTTAATTACTTGTTAAATATGGGTACAATGGATATGGGAACAACGTCATCCATTACATCAGTGGAATAACACATGCACATATGGGACGAATTAATATATATATATATATTTTATAATTTCTTTCATATGTTTAAATAAAGTTTATTTTTAAGTACATATTTATGTTAAGAATGTTTGTACAATGCAAGTTAATTTTTATAATTTGATATTACTATTAGAAGATTAAATTCTTAGGTTGATTAGTTGAATATTATATCTTATAATATTTGCTTCAATTTATAAAAGTGGTAGCAAATAATTTTCTTTTAATTGAGTTTTTTTTAATAGAGAGAGATATTAAATTAACCTTAAGACTTAAGGACTTAATTACAAGTTTAGAGCATTGTGTAATGAAAAGGAAATTAGAAAATTCGAATTTTTTTTCTTCTTCTTTATAGATCGGTTAGACATGTATTGACGAAATCGTTTTATGTATACATATTTTTATATGCATTAGAGTTTCGGTCATATTCATCATTCTAAACTCCGACATTGGCTAAACTTCTCATTTCCTTACTCGATAATGTTAGTAATATTATAATGATTACGTCTTCTGAAAACAATGAATACCAACTTTGAAGGAAATGAATAAAAGTATATACAAACTCTCAATAATGTCTTTAATAGTAACAATATAACCCTACTTCATTATATATATATATATATATATATATATATTGAGAGAGAGAGAGGTTATTTACATGTTAAATTAAAAAAAAAAAAAAAAAATTATGTATACTCTTATCCCATTTTATTGTATTCGTCCGCTTTGTACAACCTTTTCCTTTAAATTTTATATTTCAAAAAAAAAAAAAATTATAGTTCAAGTTTGAATTCTAGCATAAAAGATCTCAATATATATATATATATATATATATGTGTGTGTGTGTATAACATAGCACAAAAAACATAAACTTATGGAATGAATTAAAACAATTTTTTTTATAATAAAAATTCATGGTTATGTTTAGGTTTTAAATTCAATAAAGATTTACAAATGATAAAGGATAAGTTGCTAGATTTTAAGATGTGGATGAGAGTATCAACAACTAATGGAACTTCAATAACCATCATTAACTATTCTAGCTTACCACATGTTTAGGATGCTTTAGTCAACATATTTAACAAAAATAATAAATACATTATGTTTGTAGGGTCTCAATTCGTAATGAACCCTTAACAATAAAATTTGTAGAGATGTGGGTATAAGGATTTGGCGTCACCGAAGTAAACAACGGTTAATTTGGTGTTTATGACAAATGATAGGTGATATGGAGTTTAACAGAATCCCCTTGACGAAATTCGACTAAGGGTTTTTATTGGGGACGACCATCACTTTGGTTGTATGTTTGCGAAGTGTATTTGTCCTCGGATTATGCCGAGTATCTATTTTTCTTAGAGTTAATCGATCTCCTTCCCTCTTTCTCCCCGGGGGCCCTCTTTGTTGGGAATCCTCTTGGTTATATAACATCGTTCTCATTAATCTCGGCCGTCCATCTGTCAGTTATTCGGTCACTCTCGATAAGAGTTTGTCCCCTCATCTGATTTTATAGGCTTTATGTTAGTTCTCAGCCGTCTTTGCAGGCTTTTTTATTAGTTGGAGTAACCAAGGCGACTGGGTTCGTTGGTCACATCACCATCAAAGTGGTCAGAATGTTGGTGAGATATTTTCAACGGATGAGGGATATTTTCCCCTTAGTAAAGTCGGTGTACCGAGGACAGGTCATCCTCGGCGCGGGCCTTGGATGTCCTGGGCTCTTTCCCACTGTCCTCGTCTTTTGCATTAACCTCAGCGCGGGCCTTGGGCCGCATGTAGTGGGCCAGCGTGGTTAGTGCAATAGGGCCCCACAATAGCCCCTCAAAATTCTGCTGCACGTCCCCTTGGGCGGGGAGGAGGATTTTGATTACCTCGGCGCGTTTTCTCGACCTGTTGGGTTCTAACTTATCGTTAGTGTTTATCGCTACTTCGGCTGTTTTTGCAGCTTTCTTTTTGCGCAAAGTGTCGTTCGGGGATGGTTAGGCTTGGGTTGTTTGTGCTATAGCGCTCAATTTCTCATGGTTTTTGTCCCTGATGGGGCTCGTTTATTTGGTACCTGAAAGGGAGTTGGCTTTGCCTTAATTTTGAGCTCATGATCCGTACAAGAGCCCTGGTTCCGTTCAACGTTTTGTATCGTCTCATAGTAACTGATTCCCATGTTGGTTTGGGTCCGAGGACCATACAAGACCCTGGTTTTTCTGAGCGTTTAGTTTTTATGATGAAATGTTCTTCCTGCTGGCCTAAGGTTTCGGACCATGGAATGTTCAAATTTCAATCATCGGAAGTAATTGGTTTCACCTAGTTTTCTCATTTAGTCATCTGAAGTATCTGGTTTCCCTTTGAGGCTTAAGTCCGAGGACTATGCAATGCCTTGGTTCTGTCCAGTACCTAGTTTTCTCATTTTAGTCATCTGAAGTATCTGGTTTCCCCTTGAGGCTTGGGTCCGAGGACCATGCAATACCTTGGTTCTGTCCAGTACCTAGTTTTCTCATTTTAGTCATCTGAAGTATCTGGTTTCCCCTTGAGGCTTGGGTCCGAGGACCATGCAATGCCTTGGTTCTGTCCAGTACCTAGTTTTCTCATTTTATTCATCTAAAGTATCTGGTTTCCCTTTGAGGCTTGGGTCCGAGGACCATGCAATGCCTTGGTTCTGTCCAGTACCTAGTTTTCTCATTTTATTCATCTGAAGTATCTGGTTTCCCCTTGAGGCTTGGGTTCGAGGACCATGCAAGGCCTTGGTTCTGTCTAGTACCTAGTTTTCTCATTTTATTCATCTGAAGTATCTGGTTTCCCTTTGAGGCTTGGGTCCGAGGACCATGCAATGCCTTGGTTCTGTCCAGTACCTAGTTTTCTCTTTTTATCATTTATTGTAGCTATTTATCCGTAGCCGTTTAATTCTACATTGCTATAATTTACAATAAGTCTTAAATAATTACATTTTTCAAGCAGAATAATAATAATAAATGCAAGATGGAGTTGGTGGAGGATAAGACCTTGCCGTGTTTTGCCTCTTCGTTTGATGGGACTCTTCTGCTTACGAGGCGTCTCTTGGGTTGTCCGGGTAACGTGTTCTGACGTTTCGATGCCTTCTCGTTTAGTGAGGCGCCTCCTCATTAATGCTGGCCGTGGATCTGCGAGGATCTAACGGCTGTTAGGCCTCTAGGAATTTGGAGCGGATTTATTTGCTCCGGAAATCTCTCCCCAGGAATTATTGTGGATTAGCCCTCATCAATGTCCCACCGTCTATATAAGACGTTTCTAGGGCAACCCTCTCCTTCACACTTTTGACAAACATCCATCTTATACTTCTCCCAGAAATATTACCCAAAAAGGCTCTCCTAAACACCGCCGTTCAAGCCCCCTCGAATGAGTTGGCCCTTGGAGAGGGCGACCTTGGGAGTGCACAGCCCCTATCAGGAGCCGAGGATGACACTCCGACCCTGGACGTCACATCAGGGTTGGAGTAGGGGAGATCCAAAGATCCTCCTTCTTTTCAACCTAACCAAAGGAGGAAGCCCCCTCTCCGCCTGGAGGAGGGTCCATGAAGAACGTAACCACCTCCTCTTGGGTATGGGTCCTTGACCCTCCAAGCCGGCCGTACTGGGGGTGGGAGGGAAACCAGGCGGAACCCAGAAGCGGAGCCCTCCTGTGCCTCTACCTCTCCCACCTCCTACGTGGCCCTTCTTCCCTCTAATCCTTCTTCTCTCTTCTTCTTTTGCTCCTCGACCAGCCTTCCTTTCTTTCTTTTTCCTTTTTATCTCTTCTATTTCCATCTCCCAACCAGTCTCCCCCTCTTCATTTCCTCCTCTCTTTCTTCTCTCATTTTCTATCTTTTGTTCCTCAGTCAGCTTCGCTTTCTGCTATTTGTTCTTCATCTCTTCTTTCGCTTCTTTTCTATCTTCTGTTCCTCAGTCAGCTTTGCTTTCTGCTATTTGTTCTTCTGCCGGCTTCGTCAAGCGTCCGCCTTTGTAGTTAGCTTTAGAACAAGCCCCGTGGGCTTTACTTGTAAAAGATGTAATTTTTCTTCAAGTATGAATAAAAGAAGTAGACCTGTTTTGTCTTATTTATTTCTTTGTTTCTTTTTTATATTTTTGTTTCTGGTGGTTATATATCTTCGAACGAATGTTGCCACTACGAACTGTGTTGGTCTTGACTGATGATTTTTCATTTACACTAACCGTTGCACTTGCTAGCGCACAACTCCTCCCCACAGACGGCGCCAATTGTAGGGTCTCAATTCGTAATGAACCCTTAACAATAAAATTTGTAGAGATGTGGGTATAAGGATTTGGCGTCACCGAAGTAAACAACGGTTAATTTGGTGTTTATGACAAATGATAGGTGATATGGAGTTTAACAGAATCCCTTTGACGAAATTCGACTAAGGCTTTTTATTGGGGACGACCATCACTTTGGTTGTATGTTTGCGAAGTGTATTTGTCCTCGGATTATGCCGAGGATCTATTTTTCTTAGAGTTAATCGATCTCCTTCCCTCTTTCTCCCAGGGGGCCCTCTTTGTTGGGAATCCTCTTAGTTATATAGCATCGTTCTCATTAATCTCGGCCGTCCATCTGTCAGTTATTCGGTCACTCTCGATAAGAGTTTGTCCCATCATCTGATTTTATAGGCTTTATGTTAGTTCTCAGCCGTCTTTGCAGGCTTTTTTATTAGTTGGAGTAACCAAGGCGACTGGGTTCGTTGGTCACATCACCATCAAAGTGGTCAGAATGTTGGTGAGATATTTTCAACGGATGAGGGATATTTTCCCCTTAGTAAAGTCGGTGTACCGAGGACAAGTCATCCTCGGCGCGGGCCTTGGATGTCCTGGGCTCTTTCCCACTGTCCTCGTCTTTTGCATTAACCTCTGCGCGGGCCTTGGGCCGCATGTAGTGGGCCAGCGTGGTTAGTGCAATAGGGCCCCACAATGTTTATTTAGGCCAAAATTGGGTTTTACCCATTTCAACCGAACTTTCCAGTAAAATGTCCCATGTCTAAAACTATTTAGGGATATGCTCCTGAAAGCTCGAATTTGTTTGAAAGCACAAGAGCTGTTTAGATCCCCAAATTAAAATTACGACTCGGTTGATTTTACTCTAACTTAAACTAAGTATGAAATAGAGTAAATGTGAGCGAACAAACAATATAACTACTCTAAGCCATATTCAACAAATCACAGCAGTAAAATGAAAGCTAAAAGAGTAGGGAAGAAACATGCAAACACAAAATAATACGTTGATGTGTTATCGAAGAGGAAACCAAAGAATTTGGCGAAAAACCTCTCCGTCGCCTTACAAGCGGTAAATCGATCCATTAGAGAATTAGTTGGAGTACACAAATAACAAAAGACCCTCCAAGCCTAGTCTACCTCATGTGTTCGAGCCCTCCAAGCTCTTGCTACCAACTGACTTAACGAAGCCTTGTCTTCTCTATCTCTCCAGATCACACAATTCAGCCCGTTACATCCACCAAACAAATGGCTTCTTCTAATGCTTCCCAGCAGCACCAAAATCTCACTTTACACTCAGGATGTGTATGGTAAGTGTTTGGGCTATCAATCTCTCAAGGATTTGGAAATAGAGAGGTAGGAATTGAGGAAAAGCACAATGGATTGTGTAGAAAATTGTAGGTATGAAAATCTCTCACTCTCAAGGGTAATGGCTAGGGTTTTCTCTCTGAAAAGCATTCCTTTCAATGTGTGGGTAATGTGGGTATATATAGTGTGGGTAGAGACTTAGTGTATCAGATATGACAAATTGGCAAAACAGAATATTTCGCAGGTATCTCGCAGGAAGGCCTTACCTGCGAGACGCTCGTGAAAACCAGCTGTCACCATCTGTCATGACTCTTCGCACTTTAGTCATGTGCTGAGCACATGCTTCACTTCGCAGGAAGGCTTCTTGCGAGCTATCCGCGAAAACTTCTTTGATCTTCAATTTGTCTTGAGTCTTCACACTTTCTTTCACACACAAGCCTTACAATGAAATCCCACATAAAATACAGGGTACAAAAGATTGAACAAAATTACAATCAAATTTGGCATGGAATAAAAGCCAACACAAAATAGTTGTAAATCACAACTTTACAGCCCCCGTTTTGAAACTCGATTATCTAAAAATTGAGTTTTAAATGTAAAACTCAATTTTTGGACAATCAAGTTATAGTGAAATGAGACTTATAAAAAAAAAAAAAAAAATTTCTGGAACTCGAGTTACACTTGAATATTTTCAAGGAACTTGAGTTCTTTGAATGGAACTCAAGTTCATGGAACTCGAGTTCCACAAATATATATATATATATATATATATATTTTTTTTTTTTGTTTTAATTTTCAAATCGCTATAACTCGATTGTCCAAAAATCGAGTTTTACATTGAAACTTGATTTTTAGAAAATCGAGTTTCAAAATAGGAGCATTTCCTTAAATAGTTTCAAACATGGGGCATTTTGCTGGAAAGTTTTGGCGAAAGGGGCAAATGCCAATTTTGGCCATGACATATATACTAATTCTTTGAAAATGATCCAAGTTTGTGGAGATTAATTAAAAATTAGAACCCCCACTTTCTTGACATGAGATTCTTAAATAAACCACTAATGGAACTTCAATAATTAGCATTAGAGCATCACTTGAATAAAGGCATAGACTGCTACTTATGTCTTTTTTGGGAATCCAAGGAGGACTATGTGTTGATTAAAACTCTAAAGACTAAGGTCTCCATTTTTCTAAGGAAAACACATACAAACATAAACAATTATACAAACAAATATTATGGTAAAAGTAAACAATACATCTATAACACTCATTAGGGATTCAAAGATAAATACAATCTTATACATAAATTTCTTTCTTTTGTTACAAATTGAATAACAATATATTTTTTATAAAAAAATAATTCATCAAATGGAATTGGCTTAATATTATTTTAGAGTATAATCTATCATCTATTTGTCTCTCCCTTCTATTGTATACCCCCAAATTTGCATGCCAAAACGTAAATTAGAGAAATATTAATAATAATAAAAAGAATTCCTAGACAAGTATTGTAACACCCTAGGGTTTAAAAACAATATTATTGGAGACATTTTTGTAAATTTGCCAACATGATATTTTATCGTGTGGTCCAAAACTTTACTATCACAAATCCATTCAAATATTTCTCTCCTCCAAGCTCTGGAATGCACTATGCACATGCATGGTTGTGTATGAGCACACATGGTTCCAAACACGTGCGTGCCTAAAATTTGACTGCACTGCTGGCTCGACTTCAAATAGTCATAACTTACTCATTTTAAATTCAAATTACACAAAATTTATGTTCAAATTAAATCCCAGGATGTCTAATTTCCAATGAAACAAACCTCACTCATTTGTGGATAAAAAGTTATGGTCAAATCAATGAGTAAATGTCATTTTTCAGCATTATTTTCAAAGTGATTTGAATACTTTTGGGTTGTGATCACCTCCGAACTATTGAGAACTCTTTAATTACTTTTGGTTGACGTATGTTAAGCTCATTATTGGGGATGGAAACCAAAGGTTATTAACAGGTACAAAATGAGGTGTCTATAGCTAACCAACGAAGACAAAAGAACCCAATTGATGGGATAAGGAATGAAGCAGGGGAGTGGTGCATGAATGGGACAACTATTGCCAATATGACTGAAGATTGTTTCCAAAAATTATTTACCAAAACACAGAGGGATAATTTTAATGTTGTCTTAGATTTGGTGGATAAGGTGGTGAGAGATGGTATGAACAAAACACTAGTCCTACCTTATATAGTAGATGAGGTTTGCATAGCACTATTCCAAATGTGCCCTTCAAAATCATCAAGCCCAGATGGTATGTCCCCCTTTTTATTTTGGAAATATTATCACATAATTGAGGATGAAGTGGCCAGGGCTGTTCTATCTGTCCTAAACTCAGGTCACGTACTACATAAAATGAATTATACATATATTGTGACAATCCCTAAGAAGAACAACTCACATTGCATGTCAGATTGCCACCTTATCAATTTAGGAAATTTAGTTTCTAGAATTGTATCTAAGGTTCTGGCTAATTGGTTGAAAACTATTTTACCATCCATGATTTTTGATTCTCAAAGTGCATTTTGTTCTTGACAAACTTATTACTGGCACTACTGTTGTAGCTTTTGAGATGCTACACCGAATGCAAAACTGACGGAGGGCCAAGATAGATCACATGGCAGTCAAGCTAGATCTCAGTAAAACATATGATAAAGTGAAATGGGGTTTCTTGAGGCATATGTGGGCTTTCTAGAAAACTGGGTTAATCTAGCAATGCAAAGTGACATAACAACATCATCATATTCAGTACTTATCAACAGAAATCCCCTAGGTTTTATTACTTTTTCCCAAGGTATAAGGCAAATTGATCCCCTAGCGCCCTATTTATTTTTATTATGTGTTCTATTGAGGAAGGCCACGAAGACCACAACAAATAAAGGGGATTATGTCTTGTCATGGTGGAGTGCATATTTCTCACCTTCTATTTGCTGACAATAGCCTACTCTTTTGTCACACAACACCCTTGGAAGCCTAACACCTAATGAACATACTTGGCCAATATGAAGCAACATCAGGGCAAGTAATAGATAGATAGAAGACTTTGCTATTCTTTATAAAAATACTAGACTGGGCACTAAGGAGGAGATATTGAGTTTACTGGGAGCCCAAGTAATGACTAATTATGAGAAGTATCTAGGTTTATCTATGGTATGTGGCAAATTAAAGGTTAGTAGCTTCAAGGGGATTCAAGAGAGGGTATCCAAACGAGTGCTGAGTTGGAAGGAAAATTATATCTCTAAAGCTAATAGGGTGGTCCTTATAAATACATTGCACAAGTAACGACATACTTTATGAGTATCTTCAAACTCCCAAAGACTTTATGCAATGATATAAACTCCATCTAGCTAAGTAATGGTGGAGGAAAAATAGGAGAGAGAAAACAATCCATTGGATAGAGTGGAGTAAATTATGTGCTCCAAAAAACCAAGGGGGTATGAGGTTTAGAGACATCAATGCTTTCCCGACGTGCTCTTTCATGGAGTAACCCTTCTTTTGTTTGGTGTAGCTTACTACAAGCACGTACTAATTCATGAAGGCTCTAAGAGGCATGTGGGTGACGGAATAACCAAGGGGGTATGAGGTTTAGAGACATCAATGCTTTCCCGACGTGCTCTTTCATGGAGTAACCCTTCTTTTGTTTGGTGTAGCTTACTACAAGCACATACTAATTCATGAAGGCTCTAAGTGGCATGTGGGTGACGGAATAACAATTCGAGTGAGTACTTACAAATGGCTAACATGCACCCTTGTCTGTCAAATCGAAGAACCTTACAACCTTGTTGGGCCCAAAGTAATATTATCAACAAAACTGTAAATCCAAAATAATAGTCATACAAGAACACAAGTATTTACGTGGAAAACACTTTCTCCTTAAAGGGAAAAAAAAAAAACATAGGACAAACTCCAAATAATTTCACTATTATCAAATTAATTAAAATAATTCTCAAGTTTACGCCTAACTTGAGATCCACCAAATACAATAACAAATCCTTTTGTGTATGTCTTACTACTAAAGAAAAATCTTTGTTTTTCTTTACTCTCACATACTCTCTTTTTGTCTCATGGCTAAAGAAGAACCTTCTTTTATTTTATTTTTTTATTTTTTTATTTTTTGCTCTCTCACACATACACTCTCTTTGTGTCTCATGGCTAAAGAAAAATCTCATTGTTTTTCTTTGCTCTCACACACTAATTTTTTATCTCAAAGGCAACACTTTGCTCTCTCCTCTCTAGCTTTCTTCTCTTCGTCTTTCCATTTTCCACGCAGCTCTCTTTGGCTATCTGTTTTTATGTGTCACCTCTTTGTTTGGTATTTTGAAACATCAAACAAAATTTCAAAAAACATGAAAATCTTTTTTTTTTTTTTTTTTCTCTCTTGATTTCACACTCTATATTTCCTCTCCCCCCCCATAGGGAGGATACTAGGGCCAAAGTCATCGATCAAATTCTTTGTAATATTATCTAATTATAAAACTCTTTTTCTATTTTCTTTTGAATTAGGAATGTATTACTTTTTTAACAAGGACTAGGAAAATAATAGTCTTTCCCTCCATACCAAAAAAATCTAAATTAATTTTTCATTCTTCAACTAGAAAACCCGATTAACTTTCAAACAATTTTGAATTTGAGATAATTTCCCAACAATACAGGTTCGAGACCTTATTGATGATAATGTGTTGCAATGGAACAGAGAATTGACATACAACCTCTTCGACAATCGGTCTAAACAAGATATCCTAAGAGTCCAACTAGGCAACCTTAACTCGAGGGACAAGCTGATATGGAAGGACACTAGGTCCTAAGGGTTATCCGTAAAGTCCGCTTATCAAGTGGCTTTAAGGTTGAACCAGTCACCAACTGGGGAGCACTCAATGGCCCGAATGGATAAAGATCTGGAAGATGTTATGGCCTCTGAACATACCCCAAAAAGTGCGTAACTTTACTCGGAGGGCATGCTCCAACATTCTCCCTACCCGAACCAATTTACAGAAACGGAAAGTAAAAGTCGAAGCTACTTGTGCCCTTTGCTGCCAACAAGAAGAGACTGGTAGTCATATTCTATGGGAATGCCCTTCGTTAGGAATGTACGGGCTTTGGTTCAAAGGCAAGTTCCAGAAGTACAAGACGAATGTACAGGACTTTTTCATGCTTGCTAGACATATGGTGGAAAAACTCTCTATCAAGGAGTTGGAGACCTGGCCAGTGATAGCTTGGGCTATATGGAATGCTAGAAATAAAGTCTACAAAAGAATCCAAGCTCACCCGCTGACTATTTTCAAGGGTGCAATAACATTACCAGAGGACTATCAGTATCAGAGGCTTACAGGTGGTCTTAATGCACATAGGTCCGTTCGGGTCTAGCTTTTCCCCCATAGTTTCTTGGTGTTTTCTCTGTTGTATCATGCTTATCCTTAGTGGCGGCGCTACGTTCAGGCCAGGGTGTTCCCAGGAACACCCTGAACCTGGAAAAAAAAAATTTATATATAATAATTAAAAAAAATTTATTTGTTTACCCTTAAAAAAAAATTAGGAACACCCTCAACCAAAAACAGATTTTGGGCCTAAACAAAAACTCTTGATTTCCCATACAAAAAAATGAAAATATAAACCTATAATCCAAACAAAACAGATATAGATCAGTAATGGAGATGAGGAGAAGTTGTGCTGGGTAGAGGCAGCTTGAGAGAGAAGCATGGAGGTGCTATTAGGGATGAACGATGCTTGTTGAAAGAAGCATGGTGACAGCGTAAAATGATGCTTGAGGAGAACATTGAGAGAGAAGAAAAGCTGTGACTAAAAAATAAGGACGAAGAAAGCATAGAAGAAAGAAAAGAGGAAAGTCATCTAAAGAAAAATCTAGAAGAGACAGGCACGTGTGAAAGGAGAGGAAAAACGTTAAAACAAAAATGCACGTAAGTTAAAAAAAGGAAGAAAAGCCTTGGAGGTTTCTGGAACTACAAGTCCAATGTTTTCTCTGGGCCGTGCTTGTAAAGCTACTAGGCCGGGTTTCCTTTTGTTTTTTCTTTTGTTTGTTTGTTTTTTCCCTTCTAATTAATATACTTCAACCATTTCAGAAAAAAAAAAAAAAAAAAATGACCTGACGTAGAAAACAAAGGAAAAGAGAAAAAAAGATATTAAAAATTAAATTAAATTAAAGGGTGGGCCTTGGTTTATGGTTTGGGTTATGACACGGGTATAATTTAAGATTTGAGTTTATTACTTGATTGACCCACTCAACTTTTAATTACCTTATACATATTAATTATATACATAACAAATTATAAAAGACAATTGATAAACAAATTAAACAACTAAATTATGTTAGACTAAACAATAATGAAACAATACATTATAAAAGACAAACAAATTAAATTATATTAGGCTGATGTTTCAAAAAAAAAATTTATTTAGGCTAAACAATAATTAATAATTTTATAATTAATGAAACAATAATATAACAAATTATTGTTTATAAAAGACAAACAAATTAATAAAACAACAATAATTAATAATTTTATTAATATTTCAATGAACTTATAGGTTATTATTTATTCTTTTGCTAAAATTATGGATAAATATTTGATAAGAAAATCACGTAGAAGGCAATTGTAAACTTTATGTATTTGCGTGTTTTTTTATTCTTGTTGTTGTCAATATACAAAATTTTCTTTTTATTAGATTGTGTAATTTATGTTTATTAAGGAATACCCTGAAAAAAATTTCTAGAGTCGCCATTGAATCCTTACTGTTTTTTCTCTTCGTGGATCCCTAGCCACTGCTTGGATGGGACCATATGTTACCTCCAGGAACCCGTTTGTTATACTTTTTCTTTTGTTATTAATACAAGTTCTTTTTTCTTTTCTTTTTTTACATAGGTTATTAATACAAGTTCTACTTCTACCTATTCAATAAAATAAAAAAAAAAAAAAAAAAAAAACTCTTCCCTTTCTTAACACACTTCTAAATTTGTCTTATTAGTTTTGTTTCTTCTTTACCTCGTCTAAAACATCAAATTTCATGCAATCAAAAACGCAGTTTATGCATTTTCAATAAATAAAAGAAAAACGAAAAAAAAAGGGCATAGTTTGTGAGGGATTAGAGATATACCCAGCATGAGTTTCAAAGTTGAGACTTACAGCGGCTACAGTAGCAGCAACCCTCCCATGCGGTGGTGCAATGGGAATGATACACAAGAAATGAATATTAGTCCTTAATAGCAACCTTTTTAATGGAATGAAGGAACGGCTAACTGTGACAATAAATGTAAACTTACATGAAAAAAATGCAAAAACAAAATTTACAAGATCCCTAAAATAATAATTGACCAAACTCAATGAGTATATAAGCTATTAATCGGATCTTTTATTGTGTTTATCAATCCATCCTTTAATCTGGAGAAAAAAAATATGATGTGATAGTGTTTTATTGTTTGGGGGTAAATAGAGACATTAACACCTCATCCTTATTGAACTAGAAAAGAGTTGTGCTAATTAAGAGCGTAGGACGCAACAAGTTGTCACAAAATCTGAGTTGTGAGTCCCTCATGGGTAAAAAAAAACAAATTTAACTTAAAAAGATTAGAATATGTTTCATTACAAATAAAATAAATTAAAAGTGTTGTGAAAATATTGAAAAATTTTGTTGTATTTATAGAATTTCTCTATAGAAAATCTAAGGACTGACGGTAGATTAACGTCATATGATAAATGCATCTTTGAAATGAAAAAAATTATATTGAGCCCGTAGATAAATGGCATTCACCCTTTTTTCTTTCTTTTTTTGTTTGTCATTCGACTAGAAATATGTCTTTTCCGCTCCTTTTTCTCTCCTACCAAACGTAGTGGCTCACCTATAGAAAAAAAAATGATGTCGTTGTCTTATAATAAACCCAGAAAAACATGTCGTCCACTTTGGTTATACTATTATATGCCACAAGGGAAAACCACACCGTCTTAGATGAATAAAAGATAGGTGAAGTCTTGGAAAACTTTTTGGCGAAATTCTTAATTTAAAAAGAGAGGCTCTTCTTCAACAGGTCTGATATTCTGGACAAACACTAAATCACTGAATAGAGATTATAAAAATTCCATTGTTTATTATAAGTTGAAAGTGCCTGGAAAATAAAAAAATGGTCGATGGTACCTAGGCTAGGCCACCATAGCCTCTAAAAAACCGACTCTTCCACTAGAAAATTGGCCTATTAGTAGAAGCAAAATTTGTTTTCTTTTTGTTTATTTAAATTAATAGTTGGAATCTTGACGTCTATGGGGGGTTGTTCAGGGATGAAATGATTGGTCTACTTAAGGTGATGAGTCAGCTCCTTTGTTCTAACTTTTTTATTTTTATTTTTTTGGTCTCTTGTCCTAAAGATGATCTTTTCAACATTCAAACAAATATTGTTGCCAACAAAAAGCCAAAAGTGATAGATCAAGTTTCATATTAATCATCTTTAATTTATAGTCCTGATTTTGTGGATCGTCTACAGCTAGACATATAAGTCCTCCTTGCTTGAAACTAGAAAGAATGCTGATCAAATTGTTTTTTATTTTCCTTTATAAAATTTTTTTATTTTTGTATTGATTGTAGGTTAATCTATATATTAAGTTAATTTTACTAGATGTGACAGCCATTTGAGCATGCTTAGATGATGATAAAGTAGCTAATAGGCATTTAGTACATGGAAACTGCGCAATTACTGCTAAAGTACCTTTGCCAAATGCCAAATAACCGATTCCTGCTTGCCACATTTGATGAAAGTTGCAGATCTTCTTGCGATATTTAGATATATAAATGTAACTAAGTTAGGTTATTATTATTATTATTTTTATTTGATAGTTCATGAGGTGGAAAATTTTGAATCATCGATACCTTGATTGAAATCATTTGGAAGTATTAACCAGTTAAGTTACAAGATTTTTGGCAACTGTTTCATTTGTTGAGTGTAAACTGATTTTTTTCTTCAAACCATTATATATAAAATCATGTGATAATTAATCATACATGCTAATGTTCAATAATATTGTGCATAAAAAAGAAAGGAAAAAAAGAAAAAGTAAACTCTAAAAGCAAGTAAAATAAATTTTTGAATAAAGTAAAATGATCAAATCTCAAGAGTGGGAAATAAGCTGAATTTTCATAATTTTCAATATGTTCAGTCTGTTTTTGTTTTTGTTTTTTTTTTTTTTTTTTTGTTGGCCTCTTTTGAATAGAAGAATTCAAAACGTAATTTACATTTGAAAATTCAATACTCTAGCAAAGAAAGAAAACAAAAACTTCAGCAACAGAGTAAGGACCTAAGATGGTAGTTATCATGGTTGCAGTGAAGCCGTGGAAGTGAAGGGAGATAAAGTGTAATATATGTTGTAGCCTTCGAAAATGATAATATAGTAATAATACTTAAAGAGTAGAAAATATGGCAAGGTTCCACGCCAAAGCTAATACAATGTGCTCTAGAAAATTCCCTCCTTTACTTTAGTAATAAAAATAATATAATATTGTTTATACTTTATAAACGATATATATAATATCAACGACCTTTAGGCTGAATGGTATATTTCTTGGTTACGAGGACATTGAAATAAAGTTTAAACGCCATTCATGTAAGTGGGAGGTTTATTCTGTAGTATAAACCATGGGGGGACCA
Source organism: Quercus gilva (assembly GCA_023621385.1). Taxonomy (NCBI): domain Eukaryota; kingdom Viridiplantae; phylum Streptophyta; class Magnoliopsida; order Fagales; family Fagaceae; genus Quercus; species Quercus gilva. The sequence goes on along the minus strand of CM042477.1, from coordinate 55,895,104 downwards.
AGTTATTGAAAAATGAAACTTACTATAATATTTTTATTTTTATTTAAACCATATAAGAATCTATATAGTTTAATTGGTTTATTTCTATTGTTATTTTTTCAATGATTAAAAAAATTATGTAATATAGGTAAAATTTAACCTAAAATAAAAAATTATTCTATGAAGTTGTAAATTAATCAAGTTATTTATTAACAACTCTGACTTGATTAAAGAAAAATATTATTTAATTTTGATCACTTATAGTATTTAACAAAAAATCAAACTCAAAATAATATATCACCGAATATATATATATATATAAACTTGTATTAGTATATAGAGATGGGTTCAAGTTACACCTAGTGTAACTCTTGAAAAGTTACACTTTTTTTAGACCGTAGATTTCTAAGAAATCTAATGGTTAGAAAATCACTATAATCAATGTAATATTTAAAATTTATTACTTTCCATATTAGCTAACCTAATTAATTTGAGAGAATAATATATTATATTATTTTCTACTTTCTTTCTCTCTCCTAATTAATTCATCCCTAACCTTGCACAATGCCTATTCTCAACATTTTTGAGTTACAAATTTTTTTGAGTTGCAGATGTTTTTTCTCTGGATAGATAGACTTGAATTTCAAAAACCCAAAAAAAAAAAAAAAAAAATTCTCCAATATTCAAAGACAAAAAAACAACACAGTTAGCTATCAAGCAACATGCCGGTATGAAATGATTCCGAGTTATCCTTGGCTTAAGATGTCAAATCTTGGCACAAATTGATATTTAGTACACCAAACATATAAAGCTTTGTCCAAAATTCTCCATTCTCTCGGAGCCGCCTTGAATATTTTATATTTGCTTAGACCAAGGGAAGACATGGCTTGTTCACACTGTAAATGGAGCAAATATGTGGAGATCGCATGGATCTCATAAGGCCATGTGAGAGAGGGAGAGAAGATGAAGATGATGGAGAGCAGAGAGTTAATGATGTTTTTAATTTTTCTATTTTTAATAAGAAGAATTAATGACTTAATTACTAATTTCTAAGGAACAATAAATACATGACTATGAGTATTTTTTTCACCCTTAGATCTAATACAAATCAATGGTCTAAAAAAGGTATAACTCTTGTGAAGTTACACCTAGTGTAAGTTGAACCCATCTCTAGTATATAAGATTGTAAGATGTTAATACTTATTTTTAAATTTCACTTTCTTATCTATATAAATATTTTACTTCACTATAAAAAAATTATAATTAATTTGTTACAAATACAATGTGGTGAATTTAAGTTTTATAAGTTCATAAATAAAAATTGGTATATCTAGTTTAATTATACAATATAATTTTTTTTATATAATCATTAATGGATTATAAAAGGTTATAATATTTACATATATTAGAAAATAATAATTTAATGAAGAAGTTTGTATATAAACTCAAATTTTTGGAAAAAGAGAAAAAAATTTTGATAGAGGAAAAAAAAAAAAAAAAACCTTGAGTGAGTAACTATTCATAAACAAATAAACTTAAGTTAAATTGGTGTTCAAGACAAAATTAAATAACTAAGCATAAACTTTTAATATTTGACTTGACTTGGCTCAGTTACACCTACTACATTTTAACTTCGGGGTTAAAATAACATATTTGGCCCATTATAGTTCTTAGACTTAGCATTTTTTTTTTTTTTTTGAGAACTTAATAAAAATTTTAATTTTTCTATACATATTAAAAGAGGAATCTATAGATGAACTTTTACATTTATATTATCAATTTCTAACTAATATTCAAGTGTTTTTATTTTAAGTACTTTGTGAGTTAAATAATGTGATAGGGCTTTAATTCAATTGTTCTAACACCCCCACCCCCTCTCCAAAAAAAAAATAAATAAATAAATAAAAATTAAAATATAGATTAAAATTAGATTAAAAAAAATATTTATGTACTTTTCCATCAAAAAGAAAAAGAGAAAGAAAAAAGCAACAAGGCTTCAGCCCAAGGAAAACAAATGAAAACAAGATGTATTTAATAAAATAGTAATCCTTTTCCCCAAATCCAATGATAAAAGAAATAATTGTGATCATACTGATAAAATAAATTAGCATGGCCTTTGCACCAAAAAGATTATTCAATAATATTTTTTTAGAGTACTAATAATTAATATTTAAGATTCTAATAATATTTTAGAGTTCTTTTAATATGAATATATATGTATATATATTATAGTTTTTTTTAGGATCTATATATATTATTTAGGTAAATGATAAAAAACTTTATAATCACAACATTACAAAGAGTTTCTTTAGAATTCCTTCAATATAATATAAATTTTTTTTTTTGTAGTCAAATAATATAATAATGCTACTAACCTTGTAAATACTCACTCATCTGAGGGCCCCTAATCTTTTTATTGATGTAGGAGGTTGGATAAACTATAACGATTTACAAAAAGTAAATCGTACGATTTACAAGTGGAGTTTTCTTACTAATTTATCTTTTAGACGTACGTTTTACAAAAACAGTCAAACTAGCTATGATGAGGGCATCCCTATTTTCCTTTTCATGAGCTCTCTTACAGTTTTAAAACTTCTGTCATGTCATTTTATTTGTTAAACTATAACGATTTGTAATTTCTTGGTAAAAAGTAAAACGATGTTATGGTGACTTCACAAGCACAAATAGGGCTGTAAACGGGACGATTTTTATCGTGTAGTGCATGTTTAAATTTAGCTTGTTAGGAAAAGTCAAAAGCTTAAGATTGGCTTGAGCTCATGACAAGCCTAAGAATGGTGTTTAAGCTTGAGCTCGTGGGAAAGCCAAAAAACTTGAGCTTGACTTGACTTAACTTGATTAATTAGTTAAGCCAAGCTTAAGCTTAATATCAAGCTTAAACTCGAGTTCAGGTCAAGCTTCTGAGTTTGAGATTTGAAAAAATTACATTATCAAATGCTTAAATCTCTAAAATTAAGAAGAAAAAAAATAGTAGACTTTAATTATTATGCATCTAGTCTTACTTATGATTAGTCATTATTCAAATTAAGATTTTACATAATTAAATTCATTCATTCATCATTCTCTATCTACAATTTCAACAATTATTCAAAATAAAATTTTTACATTCACGTTAGAAGGTGAAAAACCAGAAAAATACTTGTTTGTAACTATTATGAATAAGAAAATACTAATATGTTTCATAACTTTACTTTAGATGATTGATAGGGAAAAATCATATGTGACCAGCTTAATTAATTAATTAATTTTTAAATGTAACTATAGTCTAAAGTGGTTCTTGATCAATTTAGACGGAAGAAAAATATTAAGGAAATGGGTAGTGGTCCCATGTTGGTCATGTCATTATTAAAATATGTATAACGAGAATATTTAGCTAATACATATAAGCTTATAAATGAGTCTTTACTTGAATTATATTATGTCAAGCCACAAAGCTCACGAGCTTATTCATAAACAAATTTTTTTGCTTGGGCTCAGCTTGTTTATTAAACAAGCCTAAAATTAAGGTTCAAATTTGGCTTATTTATAAACAAACAAACATGAACAAGCTTTTCATCGAGCCGAGCTCGAGTTGTCTATGATTGGTTTGGTTCATTTACGACTCAAAGCAGAAACAATAATTGATTAAAAAAAAAAAAATTAACACTGTTTCAACTTTCAAGTGCAAAAACATTTTTTCCTTAAAAGAAAAAAAAAAGTGCAATAACATTTTGTATATGTTATAGAGTAATGTTACAAACACAAACTATTTTACTACATTTTTAAAAACTGCTAATATGACAAATTTTTATTAGTTCTAATATGGGTCCATCACTAAAAAGTTTCCTTTGAAAAGCATGCTTATCAATTATTACTGGTAAGAGGTTTCCTTTCTAGTATCTTTTTCCTTACAAAAGCATTAGTATATTTTAAAATAGAAATAATTTTTGTCTTTGAAATTATATTTATGTTCAATAATTTTCCTTCGTGAAATATAAGAAGTTCTAATTTAATATTTAAAAAGATTTAAATGGTAGACTGGTAATAGTAATTTAATCGTAGTGCCCAACATCGATTAGAGCAATTTAGTCTTGATTTAGGGATCAAACTTGTATTCCATCTTTGAAAAACTTAGTGCTTTCACAAATCACAACTACTAAGAGCTAGTCCAAGCCATTAAAAAAAAAATCCTAGCTACCAAAGAGAGTTCCCTTTTTTATTTGCTTTTTCCCCCCTCTTATATATAAATAATGTCGTTCAATAATTTGAATATTCGTAACATTACTAATATTAATATTATGAAAATTTCAATGTTGCCTAAGAATAATAATATTTTGAGTCATTATAATGTATATTCAGTCAGATGATAAACCAATCCCAACTAAAGTCCAGATATATATATATATATATATATATTATTAAGTCTGATCAAACTAAACCGCATTCTTTTTATTGATATTACCTCTATATAAAACTTATTCCTTATTAGATTCATAGACTAATTTTAAATTTTTTTTAAAAACCAACTAATATTTTCTTTATCAATGTTAATCTATTTTTTATTTTATACATTTTAAATGGAAGAGTGGTGTATGTCAAATATGACTTACCTTTTATTTTAATAAAAAAAATATCATATCACCCACTAATAATTAAATAAAAATTAAAAATTAAAATTTACTACTATTTATTATTATATATCTAAAATTAAAAAAAAAAAAAATCTTCAATTAAAAAAGTACGAGGTATGCCAAACCTGTGGTTGCCAAATCCAGAACGTCTCTTCGTTAAAAAAAAAAAAAAAAATCCTGAACGTTTCGTTGAGCGCACCAAAAATTACTATTTGACTATCTATATATAAAGAAAGACTTGTAAAGAAAGACTTAAAAGATCATTGGCTATGTATTAATACACTAACAGTAACAGCTACTTCACATAGTAAAATATTGAAAATAATAAGTTGAGAATTAGTTCTATTAATATGGTCATAAAATGTAAGAGTAAACTTTGTGTGTCTCCTTCATCTCTCAAATCACTTTTGCTCATTTCTTTGCGTCTGGTTTTCTTCTCCAAACTTTGTCAAACCCTCTCTTGTTCTTGAACATACATCAAAACTCTCTCTCTCTTTCTCTCTCCTTGCTCTCAGTTCCCAAAAACCCTGCCTTCTTCTCACCTCGAAATGCTCGAGTTCAACCCCACATAGAAGCGAAATAATGAAAAAATATGTAAAAATGTTTTCTCATTGATCTTCAACCTCACAAGCCCCCAGCCTTGTCCTCTAGCTTTAATGGAAGGTATGACCAAACCCACAACAACAACGACGAAGACGACAACAACAACCACCACTAACACAACGAGCACACTGATCAGCGACAAAGCTTGTCCAATAAGCTTAAAGCTCTCTTTCCGGTTCTCCCTCACAACTCGCCCACCTGGTCTAATAGCTTCCAGCTTTGGTTCATAGTAGTATACAGTACTCTATATATACTTTCTATCAAAAAAAGAACTTTGGCATATAAATGGGTTCCTACTCTTATAACTCGAAAAATTCTTCATACGGTTATAATAACCAAAGCCCTTCATTCGGTCCTGAGTTTCAGAGGCTGTTCGATCCGTCCTCGAATAGTCTAGGAGGGTTTAATGGGGTTTTACGAGGCGGGTCTGTGCTGTCTCACTCTTTGGTTTTGGATAGCGAGAAAGGAGAGCTTGTGAAAGCTCCGGCAAGAGTTGGGAAGAAAGGGGTGTCGGAGGCCAAGGCTTTGGCGGCTTTGAAGAGTCACAGTGAGGCAGAGAGGAGGAGGAGAGAGAGAATCAATGCTCATCTTACTACTCTTCGCAGCCTTGTGCCTTGCACTGATAAGGTAAATTTAATTTTTGTATGTTGGTTCCTTATAATCAATATAGAACCTCAGTACATATATTTATCATTCATAATCAGTGATCTTGGTAGTACTAATAGCTAGACACTAGTCAGTTTGTTTTTTTTTCTCTCTATTTTATGTGATTGTTGGGTAATTGATTTGCATATTCATATAAATTGTTGAACTTCAAAAATTACCCAGATTGAGTAAAAATAAATGAAATTCTTCAGATGATCTTGCTGAACTTAATGAGCTCTCTAGTATTCACCAAAATTAGGGAGTTTAATTTGATAGATGAATCATGAAGATTAGGTATCTTATGTTTTAAAGTGTTAATTAGATATGCATACCCCATATTGTGGCTGGGAACAGACGGGGGAGAAGAAAGATGGTCATGCTGAGTGTTTCATATTTCATTATTCAAACATGAGTGAGGAAACAAGATTGTCACCAACTGAACCTCTTGGAATTGTTCTACTTTTTTTTTTGCTCTCTTTCAATAAAAAGAAATGAACTTTCAATTTTATGTCCTAAGGGGTGAGACCTATGTTAATCGTGTTGCTCATAACCAGTGATCGTAGTAGTACTAGCTAGACACTAGTCAGTTTGTTTTTTTTCTCTCTATTTTATGTGATTGTTGGGTAATTGATTTGCATATTCATATAAATTGTTGAACTTCAAAAATTACCAAGATTGAGTAAAAATAAACGAAGTTCTTCAGATGTTCTTGCTGAACTTAATGAGCTCTCTAGTATTCACCAAAATTAGGGAGTTTAATTTGATAGATGAATCATGAAGATTAGGTATCTTATGTTTTAAAGTGTTAATTAGATATGCATACCCCATATTGAGGCTGAGAACAGATAGGAAAAAAGAAAGATGGTCATGCTGAGTGTTTCATATTTCATTATTCAAACATGAGCGAGGAAACAAGATTTTCACCAACTGAGCCTCTTGGAATTGTTATATATATATATATATATTTTTTTTTTTTTTTCCTTTTGCCCTCTTTCCATAGAAAGAAAAGAACTTTAAATCTTATGTCGTATGGGGTGTGACCTATGTTAGGTCCATCAGATACCACAGCCGTTGATTCAAGAAATGAAAGATAAACTCTAACCTTTTATATATTTCAATTCCCTTTCCATTTCAGAAGCAACTAAGTTGAGGTTTAAAATTATTTTGTGGAAAATTGTTAGGCCAAGATGATAGTAAATAGCATTTTATATTTATTTTCCAATGCTTTCCTTTAACGACAACAATAAAAACCAAGTTAAGTTTTTGGATTGGTTATGGATATTCAACAGACTAAACATACTTTTCTTCATATAACAAACGTAAATTTGAATTAGCAAGCAGATTGTCAGTTGGAGCTATGGAGAGTCTAGATTTTTAGCTTCTGTGTTTTTTTTTTTTTTTTTTTTGCTGAATTAGCTTCTGTGTATTTTACTGGCATGATGTACATTTTTCTAATAAATTCAGACAGATTCCGTCTATGATTTTTCGAGAACCCGCGCTAAACATTATGTCTCAAGGAGCCTAAGGCTTTCAATATTATATTGGGTCTATTACGTGTTATAATATTTTTGGTTTTTGTTTACTTGAAATAAAATTGGAGATCCAAAGTTATACTATTATGCAACAAGCGTATATTCCGCCAAGATGATGTCCATTATTGAAATTAGTTTATTTCTCATCCAATCATTGGTGCTTGTGGATTGTCAACTCTAGATCTAGGAGTTGTTAAGTCAACTTCTTGATTCATCATCTTTATATAATATAACATTCATGACATCAAAACTTAAAACTAGGACATTAATCGTAGCAGTTAAAGTATGCTATACTTCTTGACAATTCAACATTTTTTTCACAGTTCCAACCTGAACCTTTAAGTCACTCATAAATTACTAAATAAATGCACTTCAGTTGCCTCAGTTTCCTTTCCACATACGTAACCTGTACAGTGTTCATAGTTCTGGATAAGTGAGTGTGGCTATCGTGAAGGCTTGTCTATCATACAGGTGTGATTTGGTCCTGAATAATTGAAGAATTTTTCCCAAAGCAAGTGGTCAATTAATAATGTTCTTGTCTATGCACATCATGTGCAACAGAAGAAATGGAATGTTTTACTATTTGGTGCCGAACCATTGTGATAATTATTTGCCTTTTGGTTGGGTCACTTAGACTGTTGAGCACTGTTTCATGCTAGTTCTTTGTTTTTTTTTTTTTTTTTTTTTAATAACTGTTAAAATAATAATGAAGTAATTAAATTTACTGTTTTTGAACAACTTAAACAGTCCAGACAAGTGAAATTTTTTTGTGTTAGTATGTAATCTAAGCTTTTGGGACAAGTGAAAATTTATCAATAATCTTATGGGTTTTAACCATAAGTATATCCAAGCGACCGATGATTTATAAGAATTACTTGAGATTTATTTTCTCTCCTCATACCATATAGTCAGCAAGAACGTCACACACACACCCCTCTCTCCCTCTCTGTCTCTCTCTCTCTCTCTGTCTCTCTCTCTCTCTATATATATATGTATATATATTATTGGATAGTGACTCGAGGATGAGCATGAATGAATGGTGGGGACAGTGCCAGCTGTTGGGTTACGGGTGCCTTTAGTCTTTGTCTTTGAGTATTACTATAAGGCTTAGGTATGTGTTGCTTAATTTATATTATGATATTTTATCATTTATAGGAACGTAAGCAAGCCACTAACTTCTGCGTGGATTTTAGCAACAAAAAAAAAAAACTTCTGCGTGAAGAAACAACTATCACATTTTTTATAACTTACAAGATTGTTACTAATCTTTTTTCTTTGTTTGATAACCAAATAAACTTTCTTTAGTAAAGCCTATAAGTTTTTTTTTCTTTGCTTGCTAAGTGATTATCACCGGGCTTACTGAAATTGACCAAGTCAAAGGTTTCATCTTAACACGTTACTCGACAAAGTAACAGATTTATATATTTCTCTGAATTGCAGTCAACTTAAGTGTACTGATTAATAGGTATACATCAATTTCATTAAGAGTTTATTAATTTTGTAGGTAACAGTTTCTTGATAAATTGCTGATAACATTGTTAGAGAAGACGTGTTGATGGTACTGCCAAGTTGCTTTAACAATATATCAACAAATTTAGCTGCATATAGTAGTAGTTGGGTCCAGCAAGTATATACAGTTAGCAGGCTATTGACCACAAATTAATGTAACTTTGTTCTCTTATAAATGTTCGTTTTCTTTTTTGTACAAGTAGATAGTCACTTTGAATTGATATATTCCTTCCTCTAGATGGACAAAGCTACATTGCTTGCCGAAGTAATCAGCCGAGTGAACGAACTGAAGAAGACTGCATGTGAAGAAAGCCAAGGTTTTCTCATTCCAATGGATGATGATGAAGTAAAAGTCGAACAATGTGATGATGGAGCAGAAGATGGTGCAGTGTCTTACAGGGCATCTCTCTGCTGTGATTACCGACCCCAGCTTCTCTCTGATCTAAGACAAGCTATTGATAATCTTCAAATTGAGTTGGTGAAGTCGGAAATATCAACCTTGGGAAGCAGAGTGAAGAATGCGTTTGTTTACACTTGCTGCCAAGGTGAAAATATTGACAGACAAGGTATTGCAAATAGTGTTCACGAGGCCCTGAATTCTGTACTGGAGAAAGCTGCTGCTGCTTCTGCCTTACCAGAATACACACCAAGAACACTCCCAAGCAAAAGGCGAAGGACAACTTGCTTTGATACCTCATGTTCATCTTCATGATGAAATCGCAGGTATACCATTATTGAGTATTCCTGTATTGAGAAATAGTACCTCAAATGGCCAATAAAGAAGCATCTTCTAATGCTTCTAGTAGTCATCATATATATTGATTCCATCTCTGTAATCACAAACATAGTATGGAAAGGTTAAAAACTCCTAAATGCTTTTATGTACTGTATGACATAACACCGCCAACAGACAATGGAATCAGTTGAGAGAATTTAGTAGCGTCTTTGGGTTATTATCTATCGCATTTATACGAATCTTATGGGAAAGTGTCATATAATCTTAAGAGAAGTTGGTGTAATTTACAATTTTTTAAATTACACTTTGTTGAGAATTCTATCTACAAAAAAAAAAAAAAAAAAAATTTGACAGTCTTGTCCGTGCATTTTTTGGAAAAAAATAAGTAAGTATTATGCTTCATATAGAGAAGAAAAAAAAAAAAATATATATATATATATATATATATAACATAGGGTAGAGTGTTGAGGATACAGGTTTGAGAGCTTTGGTTCAAATAAAAAGTTTAAATAAACTTTATAGTTTATAGTAACAAAACTAAAAGTATTTTAGGAATTTCGTTTACATATTATTTTAACAATGTCATAAACATATTTTGTTCCTATCTGTAACAAACTAGTTAAACAGAAGTGTATGAAAGTATGGAACATAGCGGAGTTCTAAGTAATTTTTGAAAATACAATGAAGCTCGATAAATTTATTATAAATTAATCAAGGGGGGATGAAGTATTAATTTCACCTTTTTGTTTTCTTCTTTTCAGCAACAACCAGAAAACACCCAAATTTAGCAAGAAGCTCAAACTAATACAACTGGATTTTGTATTAAAAAAATTAGAGCATCCTAAAATATTAAATCTTTGAACGCAATACTCCTGCAGTTCTGGTAAAAAAAAAAGACCTTCCAGTTCACTTAACATTTTTGTTCGGACCTCACTTAGAAATGAATCTTGTATATTATTTTATTTATCAATTAGCATTGGTAGACAGAATCTTGTTAGCGATCTAAAGAGACATGCATCATTTTTCTACTTACCGAAACAAACGAAGATATAAAAATCTTTTGAATTTTTGAAGTGTCTTCTGTTTAATAGAGAATAATGCTCAGCTTTGTTATCTCACTAATTTACTTCCACCTCTTCCAACACCTAACCCACAAGACAATACAATGGTAATGCATCAATATTGGGACCATATTACTATGAGAGTGTAAATTAATTGATTTTTAGCACAAATATCATTTTTGTTAGGACATATGTGGAACTTGTTAGAGACATGTGTTATGTAAATTGGCTAATCCTTTGACAAAACGCACTTTACTTGTAATTTGGTAGATCTAGAATGGGTTTAGTACTTCAAGGAACAAGAGTTCAAGTTTAGTATTGAAGCCATGCAAATCTGTCCAAAAAACAAGTGAAGAAGTGCTATTCATTAAATCTCGACAGCTAGCTCGACAGATCATATCTATCGAAGTTTAATGTTGATACTCGACAGCAGCTTGACAGAAGTTGTATCTATCAAGAATTACGAAATTTAGATTTCTAGATCTGATTTCACGCGTATCCATGTGTATTTGTGTAGAATTTCTTTTCTCATAACTCTAGACATATATAAGGATTATATTAAGGGCCGTCAAAGGAGATGCAAGGTGATGCAACTTGATGAAAAGTCATTGTGCATGCAAATTATGACCGGAGACAAAATTTGCCTTAGTTCATCATATTCTCTCTAGAAGCTATTGCGTCTTTGTGCCAAGGGTTTTATGACCAAAGAGCTTCCTGATCTTTATTGTTAGATGAACTGAAGAACTTTACAGCCAACATCTTCCTCAAGTTGGTGTGTTAGTCACGTACTGGGATCCGTGCATCATTAGTTAGTCATGAACTGGGAGCCGTGCATTGAAAGGAGAGATTGCCGCTACATTACAAGTCCAATTGGGTATTGGGGTAAGGGTTCAACTGTAGGTTGGTATTAGGTACTGGAATTCTTTTTGCTTGTAACCGCTTGTTTTAATAATAGTAGATTATCGGGAATAGTGACCTTAAATTCAACAAATGGGGTTTTGCCTCAACTGTAGGTTGGTATTAGGTACTAGAATTCTTTTTGCTTGTAACCGCTTGTTTTAATAATAGTGGATTATCGGGAATGGTGACCTTAAATTCACCCAATGGGGTGTTGCCTTAGTGGTTTTCTCCATTCGTAAACAAATCACTTGTGTCAAATTTATTTTCCGCTCTATTTAACTTAGTTTGTGATTTGTTTGTGCTACCACATTTTTTACATGTAATTGAATCTAATTAATTCACTTGGCTAATTAATTGATTAAGTTACCAAAGTGGTCAATACATTCTTGACCTATCATGTGGTATGAGAGCGGGTACACTTTGATTAGGGTTAATCTTTGTTGTATGATCCATTGACCCCTGTTGTCATGGCTGCAAACGGCATGAAAAGATCTTTTATTTCAAATACGTCTTGCTTTTCTAATCTCTATTTGATTGAGTGTTTCAGAAGATGCAAGTCTAAAATTTATTTGAAAGCTATCTTGAGGATTATTGAAAAAGTTCTTAGTATGACAAAGAAGAAACTAGACTGTCTCAGAATAAAAATGTGTAGAGGAGTTCGTCTGAGAAAGGTGAAACTTAAAGGTTTCCTTCTTAAATGGCAAATGAGAGAGAAAACCATTCCTACTAATTTGTCATGCAAGCATGAAGTGTGCTTTATGATGAAATCTGCCTTTAAGGTAATAGACACATGTTTGTGGTACCTTGACAGTGGATGTTCACGACACATAACTGGAGACCACTCTCTCTTTAAAGTTTTCGAGTCTAAGAAAGGTGGAAATGTCACTTTTGGTGATGGGAACAAATCACAGATAAAAAGGAAGGGAACTATCTCTCTACTTGGATTGCCAGACATTATAAATGTGTTGTATATAGAAGGTCTGAGAGTGAACTTGTTGAGCATAAGTCAGATATGTAATCAAAACTTCATGGTGTTGTTCTCAAAAGGGAAATGTCTTGTGTTGAATAAGTCTGGGAAGAAACTCATAAGCGGAGTCCGCACTCTAGATAATTGCTATGGATTGGTACTTGATGCTGATATTGTGTGCAACAATATTCGGTTGCCAAATGAAGACTTATGGCACTAAAGGATGGGACATGCTAGCTACAAACATATGTCAATTGTATCTAAACATGAATTAATGTTAGGAATACCAAAGCTCAGCAGTGATCGAATTTGCAATGATCATGGTAAAGAATTTGAGAACTTATATATGGAATCATTTTGCACTAGATTTGATATATCTCAAGAATTCTCTGCTCCTATTACTCCTCAGCAAAATAGTGTAGTAAAAAGAAAGAACAGAGTCAATCAAGAGATGGCTAGAGCCATGTACACAATAAAGATGTAACCAGAAATTTATAAGGAGAAGCAGTCAACGCCGTATGTCATACGGTTAACAAAGTGTATTTCAGACCCAGTACAAAGAAAACTCCCTATGAATTATGGAAGAGAAGAAAGCCAAATGTGAAGTATTTCAAAATATTTGGAAGTACTTGTTTCATCCTTAAGGATAGAGAAAATGTGGGAAAGTTTAACTCTCAAAGTGATGAAGGAATATTTTTGGGATACTCCTCCACAAGCAAATCTTATCAGGTATACAACAAAAAAAACCAAGAAGGTGATGGAAACTATCAATGTTGTTATTGATGAAGCTTCAGATTCTGGTTTTGAGAAAATTAGTGAGGAAACACCTAAGGATTCTTCCTTCTAAACCTAAGGGTGTTCAAGAAATAGTTGATCAATAACCCGTCTCCCCAAGTACTCCAAGTGTTGAAAAAGTCTCAGCAGAGATTCCTACCTCACCTAAATCTGAATCTCATGAAGAGAAAGGACCTTCCTCAAGGATCAAGCTGAATCACCCTCCTGAAGTTATTGTGGGAAATATGAATAAACTTACATTAAGAAAGCGTACAGTTGATAAATGTGTTGCTAACTTTGTGTCTTATTCTTGCTATTTGTCAAGGGTTGAACCCATTAAGGTTGAGGATGCTTTCCAGGATGAAAGCTAAGTTGAGGCCATGCATGATGAATTACTCCAGTTGCAAAGGAATGATGTCTGGACCTTAGTACCTAGACCAAAAGGAGAGCACATCATTGGCACAAAGTGGATATGCTGCAATAAAACTGATGATAAGAGAAATGTGATCCGCAACAAGACTTGTTTAGTGGCCCAAGGATACACTCAAGTGGAAGGAGTAGATTTTGATGAAACATTTACTCCTACAGCTCGCATGGAATCCATTAGAGTTCTCTTAGCCCTGACTTGTCACTTAAAGTTCAAGTTTTACCAAATGGATGTGAAGACTGCTTTCTTGAACGGGTTTCTTAAAAAAGATGTCTATGTTGCTCAACCTAAAGGATTCGTTGATCCACACTTTCCGGATCATGTGTTGTACCTCAAGAAGGCTCTTTATGGAATAAAGCAAGCACCCAGATCTTGGTATGACCAGCTTACACAATACCTGGACTTACATGGTTTCACAAGAGGACAAGCTGATCAAACTCTTTTCATTAAAAAGGAGAATGGCAAGTTGATAGTAGCTCAAGTCTATGTTAATGATATCATCTTCGAGTCTACAAAAGATGAACTTGCTCATGACTTTTCGAAGCTTATGTAGGCTGAGTTCGAGATGAGCATGATTGAAGAGTTGAGTCATTTCCATGGATTGCAGATTCGTCAGCAAGAGTTAGGTATATTCATATCTCAATCTAAATATGTTAAGAATCTTGTGAAAAAGTTTAGTTTGGAATCTGCTAGTCCTGTTAGAACTCCCATGAGCCCAAATGTTAAACTCATTGTTGATTTGTTAGGCAAAAGTATTGATTCATCGTTATATAGAAGCATGATAGGTAGTCTCATTTACCTTACAGCTAATAGACCTAACATTAGTTACGGTGTGAGAGTGTGTGCTAGATATCAAGTAAACCCCAAAGAGTCTCAATGATTGCTTTAAAAAGAATCATAAAATATATCAAAACCACTGCCGATTTTGGAGTGTGGTACAACAAGGACATAAATGATGTCTTAACTGGGTATTCTAATGCAAACTGGGCAGGAAATGCTGATGATAGAAAAAGCACATTAGGGGGTTGTCTTTATGTGGGTAATAATCTTGTCTCTTGGGTGAGTAAGAAGTAGAATTTCATCTCATTATCCACTGCTAAGGTTGAATACATTGCTATCGATAACTGTTGCACCTAACTTCTGTGGATGCAAAACCCCTTCTTAATTATGGTATTCGTCAAGAGCATCTTACCATTTATTGTGACAATACCAATGCCATTAACATCTCTTAAAATCCTGTGCAGCATTCTCAAACAAAACATATAGAGTTTGACATCACTTTATTCAGGAGCTTGTCGAAGATGGCACACTCACTCTTGAATTCATCCATATTGATGATCAGAAGGCGGATTTGTTCACTAAGCCTCTTAATAGCAAACGTTTTGAATTCCTACGCCAAAACATTAGTGTAATCTACATGGAGTGATCTCTCCTCTTTCTCCTCTTTCCTCATACATTTGCATATAGTTTTATGCTTTGCTTTGTTTAATATGTTTCTATTTGTTTGTTTTCAGTTTTGCTTTATTTTTTTTTCATAAATATAAAAAATAAAATAAAAAATCAGAAAAATATAAAAACAATATGTGTTTGTGTACATTGGCACTTGTGTACCTTGGATGGCCATTGAAATAAAGTTTTCTAAACTTTGTATCGTTTGTAGCTTAGATTAACATCTCAATGCACAACTAAGCAAGTGAGTTTTGTGGCTCGTGTTTGTGATAAGTACGATTTAGTGATCTTTTATACTTAACACTCATATCAATCTTTTTGATAGGAATGACTAAAAAATCCTAAAAAAAAGGCATAAATAATCATCTCACCACTAAAGCCCGCCAATCATATATAACATCTGAATGCTTCGACATAGCAAAATTGGGATGTTTAAGCTTACATAATTAGGTATTTCTTCTCTCTCCCTTATATGCCCATGCATGATATACTCAAAAAAAAAAAAAAAAAAAAAGAACATGCAAAGAAAATCAAAAGCAAAAAGAATCAAAATATTTTTAAATATGGTTGCAAGCGTGTTTCTAGTAGATGTAACAGTTATAGGATGTACCTCGAAGGTGGTAGTCCTCATCAAGCAGTTGTAATTGTGTGTGAGTGTATATGATTTTCTCATATCTCAAATCGTCATAATATGAGACACTTATGCACTCTTGCTATATTTCCACACACAACACGCAAATTCTTTACTACTTTTGATACATGTGCAGGTACAATGTGATTTGGCCATCACAAGAAATACATGTGTTAATGTATGCTCACTAAACTGTTATAACTTGTTTTTGAAATATAAAATTGGTTAGACTTGTTGTGTGTGTGTGTGTGTGTTTTGTTTTGGTTTTTTTTTTTTTAATGCTTTGCATTTTCTTGTTGAGAAATATTTTTGAGAGCTTAATATGTTGATTGGATCTATGTTTGAGTAGCTTGCTTGTTGCATTCATCTCTATGTGTTTTTTTTTTTTTTTTTTTCTCTCTTTGAAAAACTCCTTTTCTTCAATCTCGACAGCTTCTCGATAGATCCTCAATAGATTCTTATCTATCGAGCCCCTTGGACTTCCTTTCTCAACAGAAGTTAGCGCATTTTCAATCCATCGAGCTTTCTAGAATTTGTCTTGATAGCTCCTAGACAACTTCTCAATCCATCAAGAAACTTTCTGTCTAGATGACAGATTCTTAACAGAATCTCGATCCATCTAGGTACTTTTACCGTCGACAGATTCTCGGCAGCACCTCGATAGATTTATATTTGTCGGGATTTAGTGCTCGATAAATCTCGATAGCTCGATCCATTGAGATGCAATTTCTATATATATACTCAGCGCAAAATCAAATTCTTTTTTCTCACCTCTCTCTCGACAGAAATCTTTTCTCTCCCTCCAAACACTCTCTTCTCACTCAAATCCCTCTACCCATGTGATTTTCGGCCTAGACCAAGATTAAATCACTTGGTAAATGTCCTAAATCCTTCATTTTTCATGCATTTATGCATTTTAGACCTAGGTTTTGGGGTTTTTAAGGTTTTTGTTAAAATTTTGGGTTGGGTATTGTTTAATTGATGCTATATGATCATGCATTGCATTCAATTAGCTTTTTCACAATGTTTCATGCATTTAAATGTGTGCTTGATTGTTGAAAATTGTGTGCTATTAGGTTTGGATTAGGTTTCAACTCATGATGCAATTATTTTAGCATGTAACATGTTCATGCATATTTCATGCATTTGTACCATTTTCTTTTCTTTCTATTTGCTCTGTTGTGATTGTGTTCTGTTTCTTTCTCTCCCTCTTTCTGTTAGATAGACTACGCATGGCACCTAAGCGCAAATCTAATCCGACTTAGAACCCTTTTCGTTCTGGGTCTTCCTCGTCTTCTGATCTTCCTATTCCCCATCTTCAAGTTCGGTTTCGTGATGAGAAAGCCTATCAAGACTTCTCTGAGAACTTTTCTAAACGTGGTGTTCATTCAAAGTGCCATGTGATTCTATGGAACTTTACTGACACTCCTCTACCTGATGTCATTCACACTCGAGAATGGGAATCTCTTTGTGAGATACCCTTGAGGTGTCCCATCATGTTCATACAGGAGTTTTACTCCAATATGCACAGTATCGATACCTTTGTACCTCAATTTGCCATGGTACTCCGAGGTACATGTGTCGTAGTCACTTCGGATCTTATGTCCGAGATACTACACGTCCCGTAGGTAGCACATCCTGACTACCCCGTTTGTCAACATCTGAGGATTGTGTCCAAAGATAAGCTTCTGTCTCACTTTTGTAAGACACCCTCCATATGGGGTGAGCATCAAAACACCCCATGTTTGGGCTTTGCAAAAGGTCCGAGATTCCTTAATATGGTGATGATATTTGTTCTTACTCCACTGTCTTACTATAACTCCATCATAGAGCCTCGTCCTTGATTTTTTTTGTCCCTCTTAGAGGATCTTTCCATAGACTTTCCCTCTCATTTCATTATCTCTATCATAGATGTCTATAGGGATACGGTGACCCATGATAAGCTCATTTTTCCTTCGGCTATCACGCGGATCCTTTGCCATTTTTCCATCCTTATTCCTGATTCTCCTTACTACACTGTCATGGGTGCCATCAACGCAGCTTTTGTTCAGCAGAGTAAGGCCCAGCTTCGACTGAAGCAACCACGGATGGAGATGACTGATTCTGCAGCCCCTACTATTCCTTCTATCTCCACTCCTTCTTCCTTGGATGGTGGTGTGACTCTTGAGGCCATCATGGTACAGCTTCAGCGCATGGATGCTCACCTTAACACTTTCAATGATGAGTTGTGTTAGGTGAACACCCGTGTCAGTCGTATTATATGACGACAGGCTCACCTTGGCGGTTTCGCTGCTTCTCCCTTTCCTTTTCCGGATGCTTTCGCAGATGAGGACGACGATGATGGTGCTAATGATGATTAGGATAAGGATGCTAGCTCTTCCAGTGATGAGGAGATGACGACCTCTCAGTGACTTACCTTTTGTCATTTGTGACAAAAAGGGAGAGTAGTTTTGGATGATGAGAGTAGTCTTTTTTGGGGGGGGGGGGGGGGGGGAAGTTAGCATAGGACATTTTTGTTAAAGGGAATGTTTATATTTTGAGGGATGTAATGAAGATTTTATGTACTTTTCTTTTCTTTATCTTTAGTTACATTATCCTCTTGTACATCGGTCCTGTGACCATTTATTTATGACATAAATTGTATTTATTTTCATTTATATATATATATATATATATATGTTGATGTATGTTGTTTTTCACCTATCTTTTCATGTGTTGTTTCTTTTCTATCTTTATACACACGTTTCTTTATGTACACAATCCTTTATTTCTGTTTCACACTAAGATGTCTTGATGAGTTTTGTTTAAAGTATTTCAGAAAGACAGGTTGTGAAAATCTACCATGCCATGAACTCTCTTCTTGCAAAGTTTTTCAAGAGTTTGTGTTAGGGTTAAATTTTATTGTATTCAATAAGTGGTTATGAGTTTAATGATTTAAGACTTCTCTCATAATTCATTTGTTTGTTGTGGTTTTGTCACAAATTGCCAAAGGGGTAGATTGTTAGGACATATGTGGAACTTGTTAAAGACATATGTTATGTAAATTGGCTAATCCTTTGACAAAACGCACTTTGCTTGTAATTAGGTAGATCTAGAATGGGTTTAGTACTTCAAGAAACAAGAGTTTAAGTTTAGTATTGAAGCCATTCAAATCTGTCCAAGAAACAAGTGAAGAAATGTTGTTCATTAAATCTCGACAGATAGCTCGATAGACCATATCTATCAAAGTTTAATGCTGATGCTTGACAACAGCTCGATAGAAGTTGTATCTATCGAGAATTACGAAATTCGGATTTCTAGATCAAATTTCATGCATATCCATGTGTATTTGTGTAGGGTTTCTTTTCTCACAACGCTAGACATATATAAGGATTATTTTAAGGACCGTCAAATGTGATACAAGGTGATGCAACTTGATGAAAAGTCATTATACATGCAAATTGTGATCGGAGACAAAATTTTCCCTAGTTCATCATATTCTCTCTAAAAGCTACTACGTCTTTGCACCAAGGGTTTTGTGACCAAGGAGCTTCCTGATCTTCATTGTTAGATGAATTGAAAAAATTTGCAGCTAACATCTTCCTCAAGTTGGGTGTGTTAGTTACGTACTGGGATCCGTACGTCATTAGTTAATCATGTACTAGGAGCCGTGCATTGAAAGGAGAGATTACTGCTACATTATAAGTCCAATTAGGTATTGGGGTAAGGGTTCAACTGTAGGTTGGTATTAGGTACTGAGATTCCTTTTACTTGTAACCATTTGTTTTGATAATAGTAGATTCTCTAGAGTAGTGACCTTAAATTCACCCGGTGGGGTTTTGCCTCAATAGTTTTTCCCATTTGTAAACAAATCACCTATGTCAAATTTATTTTTCGCTGCATTTAACTTAAGGTCCATTTGGATACCGCTTATTTTATTGAAAATTGAAAACACTGTAGCAAAATAATTTTTAAATGTGTGAATAGTGCCGTGAGACCCATTCTTAATGAAAGTTTTATTGAAAAAAGAGGTTTGTGGGTCTCGTGAACAGTACACAGGACCCACTAGAGAGCACTGTCCACCGCTTATTTTGCTAATCAAAGAGGTAGTGGGTCCCGTGCACAGTGCACAAGACCTACTAATAGACAACATCCCAGCACTTCTCAATAATAATAATAGTAATAAAAAATGAGGAAAACGCAAACGCAGCACTAGAAACGTGTATCCAAACGCATACTTAGTTGGTGATTTGTTTGTGCTACCACGTTTTTTTGCATGTAATTGAATCTAATTAATTCAATTGGCTAATTACTAATTAATTGATTAAGTTACCAAAAGGGTCAATACATTCTTGGCCTATCAATTTTAACCAAATTCCTCCATCGATACTAATAAGATTTATTAATTGAATTAATTGAAACCTACTACCATGATTTTATAATGCCATTGATTATCATAGTTTTGAATATATTATGACCATAATTTTTTTTTTAATTTTTTTGTAGTACAAACATCATATTTACCAAGTTCCTTCATCAATACTAATAAGATTTATTAATTGAATTAATTGAAACCTGCTACTATGATTGTATAATGCCATTGCTTATTATAGTTTGGAATATATTATGACCCTAATGTTTATTTATTTATTTATAGTAGTCATGTTTGTCCTAATGTGTTTTAATTTATACTCTAATAGTTATTGATAAAGTTTGAATGATGTAATGGATTAAAACTATATTAATAAAGTAAAAGGGACTTTCTATTTATACAGATAGGATATGTGTATAAGGACTGTCTATTTATATAGATATACTAGTGTAGTACAAGAAAACCTAGTACAAGGTATATAGGGCCTAATATTATTAGCTTATATTCTAACATCCCCCTCAAACTTACATTGGATAAAGTGAGACCAACTTTAGTTGGAAGCCAATGCACAAAAACAACTGTAGAGTTCCTTAGAGCAAATGATGACAAATGAAGTGAAAGACAATCTCAATATATCTGGTGCGCTCATGGAAGACATTATTGTAGGTAATAGCAATATGAATGACACTTCAATTATCACAATGGATTGAAGTTGCAGTGGAGCAATCAACTCCAAGATCTTGTAGTAGCTAACGTTACCATAGAAATTTGACTATGGTTTATGCAAGAGCATGATATTCTGCCTCAATGCTAGATCGAGCAACAATAATATGTTTCTTGCTGCTCTAAAAAATGAGAGTCACCAAAAAGAAAAAGGAAAAAAGAAAACCTTGTATTGGACCTACAATTAGTAGGATCATCTGCCCTGTCTACATTCAAGTAAGCACGGACGATCAGTGTTAACTGAGAACAAAAGTGATGTAGGACGAAATTTAAAATTTATTTTTTGTAATTGATTAATTTTCATATTTTTATGTAATTTTATTTGTTTTAAGTTTAGGGTTATTATTTCTCTATTTTTAGGTGTTTTTAATGTTGTTTAGTGAAATTAGGGTTTTGTAGGATTTTGTATTTGATTGCCAAGAAAATACAAGAAATTCTGAGAATATTCTTACAATTTTATTTATTTTAATCATTCAAACTGAAAAAGTAGATTTAAAATAAATTAATATTGATGTGGCATTTTTAATATTTATTAAAAATATTTTTTTATTAGCCACGTTAGATTCAAGTGTCCATCAATGTATATCGTTTGCCACGTAAGCATTTTTCGTTAATGAGTTAACGTTAGGGACCAAATTAGTTGTAAGTTGAAAATAAAAAGGACCAAATTAACTACTATTAAAATATAATGACCAAATTGACCGTGACACCAAAATAGGATTTTGGGTTAAAAAAATATGATTCCTTATATAACCTTCCTTTATATCTTCAAAAAGGCAAGTTGACCAAAAGAAAATAACTTTGAATTTATGGGTAAAAGAGGATTGCAAAGTGTTTTGTGCTAGTTTTTAATTATGGAATTAAGACTTAATGAAGTTCACACGTGATGATTACAAAGGCCATGACCTTTATCCTTTTTTTTCTTTCTTAAGAAACCAACCAATTAGAGCATTATCTGCTTAACCAAGTGAGCTTTGATAAAGTGTGTAACAACTTGAGTTAGTACTCTTTTAAGTGCATGTTTCACTTCATCACTAAATTACAAAGCCATCCAAAATGTCTTGAAAAAGATGATTCCTCGTATAACTGATATAAGCATCCTATTGCTTCGCAATGTCCATCTCCAAAAGTTAAAATCATACATTCATATTTGCCATAGTAAAAAACTTTTCTTGCATGAGACACTTTGTTATATTAAAAGAAAGAAACCATTTAATACAATAGATTGGTGCTAAGAATACTACGAATTTAATTGGTTTACATTTCTTTAGGTGTAGCATTTCAAAGGCCTTTTTTATAAGTGCAATTAAGTGACACTAAACCCCACGCATTCTCGTTCACTTTCCTAAATTTTTAGTTGAATTTCACACGATGAACTTTACAAAATCTTCTTTATTATCACTTAAGCAAAAGTTTCACCAAGAAGCACATGTATATAGATATATTTATATAATCTCTCCCCCTACATACACATAAACATAAACATATCGTATAGTTATGTTTTTCATGCACACGTGAGTTGAACTTTGTCAATTTTCAGTCCATTAATGCTTTACAAATTTGTTTGGGCAAGCGATAAAAATATTTATTAGCAATTGCATCCTAATTGCTTATACAGGCACCATCCAAATTCAACTGCATAAGGTTGTCAAATAAAATAAAATTCAACTAGTATTTGATATATTACAAACAACTCCTTTAGATATGTATTGCAATTACTATTAGTAACTGAAATCAATGCAACACATTGTGCCACAATAACAAAGTTGTTACTTGTTGCAATTAAGATTTGAAACCATATTCAATGCCACCGCATATGCCATAATAAAAAAATTGACACTGAAAATGTACCTCTGATTATCAGTTTATGTTTATTTTAAGAAAATAAAGGTTTCACATCCATCTAATTCTTCACTTTTATTGCTTTTTATCAATGCTTTTGATATTGTTCTCTTAGTCTTTTTCCACTATAGAAATCTACTCAAAAGCATTAACTTGAGTTTCTTCTTATTTCAATAAAGTTGATTATTAATTTATTCTATTTCAATAAATTTTGCAACTTTTTGTGAATTGAATTTGTGATTATGTTGTAGGGTAAGCAAGAAGAAGTTTTGGAAGTTATGTATACTTATATGCTCTAAAATATGGCAAATGAAGAATTTGAGCAAATGCAACATTTGATTCAAGTAGGAATTTCCACCTTTGAAGATTCTTTGCATAGGAGAATTTTCACTTCCGTGCTTTTACAAAAACGAATTTCAAAAAAGGCCTCCTTGCTAGTGTCAACATCAATTTTACACATATTAGGAGTAGTAAGTATTACTTATAATAGCAAACTATTATACTTAATATTATGCTTATGTTATGCACATGTTATGCTTTTCATACACTCATGAGTTGAACTTAATGTCATTTTTTCAGTTCATTAACTCTTAACAAATTTTTTTGGGAAAGTTGTATAAAATATTTAGGGTAAGTTACTAGTTTAGTCCTTAACCTATTGCCCGGTCAACAACTAGCCAGGCTTGACCCGCTAGGCTCATGGGCTAGCCTAGCCTAGCCCATTTTGATCCTTTCCTCTGTGTGACATACACACAAATACATAAGCATATTTTATAGTTATGTGTATGTTATGTTCTTCATACACATATGACTTGTACTTTGCATCATTTCTATAATCCATTATCGCTTCCCAAATATATAACCAAATGAGCTCCAAAAAGTTGTGAAACAACCTAAACTAGTACTCTTCCTTCTAGTGCACACTTTACTTGATCATTGGAATATAAAGTTGTCCAAAATGTATTGAAAATATGATTCCTCTTATGGCCTTCCTCATGCTTCATGCTTTTCATCTCCAAAAGTTCAAGTTGATCTAAGAATAATAATTTTAAAACCATAGGTAAAAAAGGATTACAAATTTTTGTGTCGGTTTTAAATTTGGGAATTAAAACTCAATTAAACTTTTAGTGCTTTATATCAATGCTTTTGATATTGTTCTCTTAGTTTTTTCCAATTACAGAAATATATTCATAAGCATTAACTTGAGTTTCTTCTTATTTCAATAAAGTTGATTATCAATTTATTCCCATTACAAAAAAAGAGTCTACTAGCGAGACTCAAATACCCTCGCAAAAATTCAAA
This sequence comes from Quercus gilva, assembly GCA_023621385.1. Lineage (NCBI taxonomy): Eukaryota > Viridiplantae > Streptophyta > Magnoliopsida > Fagales > Fagaceae > Quercus > Quercus gilva. The sequence goes on along the minus strand of CM042477.1, from coordinate 55,871,045 downwards.
TATCGTCGCAAAAGATTATTAGCGAGGGCATATGGCCCTCGAAGGCCGTCGTATTTGTTTTTGTTGCTAAAAGAGATTTTGCGACCATACCTTGGCAAATAAATAATTTACAAGGGCAATCCACCGTCGTTACTAAACAAATCCACCCTCACAAATATATTATCAAACGACGAGAAAAGTCGACGATTTATTTTTAGCGAGGGAAAACAGTCGTCGTTAACAACTATTTGTGAGGACCTTTATACCCTCACAATTAGTTATTTGCAAATTCCAAATTGACGAAATACTTTTTAGAGACAAATAATGCCGTCGCTAAAATTTATTTGTAAGGGCTTTTAACCCCTCGCAATTAGTTAGGAATAATAGTGACAACTTTAAGCCATTACTTAAAATGTTTTTGCAATGGGTTAAGTGGCATCGTTATTCTATAAATTGTGAGGGACTTTGTCATCACTATAAAATTATTTATGACCAAAGTTTTATGTCATCGATGATAATACTTTATATAATTTTTGAAATATTTTATTATTTATTTATTTTTAATTATTTTATATAATTTTTTTTAACTATCATATTATGATAGTACAATAATTACTAAAAATTGATCAATTGAAAGATAAAAATTCATATAAGTTCAAATTTTAAAATATAGAATATACAAAGAAATCCTGAAATTAAACCTTGTTTTAAACTTAAACAACTAGAATTATGACAAGATCTATACTAGTCTTCCTCCGAGTTACCCTCCAAGCTGTTTTCAACCTCCCTCATGAGATTGATTGAGTTGTCCTCTTCATCTCTACTAGTATCATCCTTAAAAAAAACAAAACAAAACAAGACATTAAACATAATTCATACACTAGAATATTAGCTTTTATAAAAATAATAACAAATAATGGTTAAAGAGAGTGCAAGAGAGATAGAGAGAATTCATGACATGTATTTCATTTATACTCACCCCCTAATCTTCATCCATCCATTTATCCACCATCTTTTTCCAAAGGAGTGTAGGAATGAAGGAAGGGCCATTCTTATAACGATCTTCTTTCTCTGTGTACTTCTTAAAAATAGGATTTTTAATATGAAACATCCAATCAGAATAACAGCGTTTCACCAATTCTACAAATTCTTTCTTCACTTCCTCATCTAGTTACTTATGCTTAAAATGTTGAGCTCTATAGCAAGCATATAGAGTTTCGAGCTCAGATCTTGGGTATTCACTAAAAGTCGTCCAAGCTCTATTCAATTTTTGGTGAAAAAGAATAGTAATCTCTCGATTAGCTTTTGGTGTGATGATTTTGCCTTTACTTTTACCTTTCCTTGCCATGTCTGCCTCTTTTTTTTAATAAGCCCTTGCCACGTCTACCTAATATTAGTTAGTATTAATATGATAAAAGTATATAATATAAATATGTATTTCCAATATGATTGTGTTAAATACATGACCCACTAGTAAAAGATGATACTCTAGTATAAGATGATACTAGACCTTATCCTCAATCCAACAATACTTATTGCTACAATCAACACACAAATAATTGTTTTGCATATCTTTATTTATTGAATGTTTAAATGCATACTCAAGAAAATTTTCAACCCCATTAATATATCTAGTAGAATGATGCATCCAAAATTTATCAACTGACATTTTATCTACTCCCTATAAAGCATCATATTACATAACTAACAATAATAATGGTTGCTAACACATGTATAATTATGCACTCTTAAAAGTAACTAGCACAGTTAACATTGGGTCTTATAAAAATGAAATATCAAGGATTCGCATATCTAGCCACAAAATAGAAATATCAACACAACCTAAAGCAAATCTCAAGCCAAACAATTGAGATTGGACAAATATGTTGTCAATATCGTCATCCTAATTAACTTTTTCAAGTAATCTATAGATGTTCAGCTCACTACAAGCCTTACACATTTAAAACTCACATTAGAGAACTCTACAAAATTTCCGCATTTAACATTCCTTATAGTGTTCCGAAAATTACCGCAATATATATTTTTTCAATAAGATACAAAAGTTTGTATTTTCATGTAAAAAAATAATAATAATAATTATAAAAACATATATAAATAAATAGCTTCAATCATATCAATATAGATATATATGACTAATTATTTTATGGGTTTATTCTAAAAGAAAACATAGATAATAAATTGAGCTTCGTATTATATGCTTAATTTAAATGACCAACCCTTGCAAAATTCTTCCTAAGTCCACAAAAACCAATGTGGCTTGATCCAAGTAGAGGGAGAAAAGGAACTCTTGTGTTAGAGCTGTGAAATTATAGAACATAACAAACAACTTTCATTATAATATAACTTTGTCAATAATATTGGTTAATAAGGCGGGTATGAGGATCTGAATTATAACACATGAAATCAAGTCAATCAAAGAAATTAAATTAACTTGCATTATATACATAACTAATAAAAAATTCGTCTCTTCCCTCAAAAAAAAAAAAAAAAAAACTAATAAAAAATTCAAACAGGACAATAAAGCATGCATAGTCCTAAAACACAAAACAAAGGATAAGGATTTGTTTAGACTCAAACATGCATGTGGTATAAACTTATAGTAAGCAATCATCAAAGAAAAATAAGCACAATTTAACCCCCCACCCCACTCATATTTTATATGATAATGATATAAATCATATAATAGGTACATTCAAAATAGGATTGGCAAGGCAAAAACAGTAAAAAACCAATCTATAGAAAATTATTCATATATTTGTATGAGATACTGAACTAATATTTATTAATCTATAATTTTTTTAGAAGAAGATATTGAAATAATATGAATCTAATACCTAGTTACTAGTTCATTTTTGTCTAAATTGAGAAGTATTGCAATGATAAGGCCATTAAACTAATTCACATAATAATTAATATAAAACTTTTAGTTCAGAAGGAATTGTGAGGGTTTAGATATTTGACAACTTCAAGATTCACCATTTTAAGACACATAGCCCACCCCACATACAGATGGTATCTCAAATAGACAACACCCAAGGGAACATATATATCTAAATATGAATTGAAACAAACCACCTAGCATTGCATTTTAAGAACCACGACTAAGTCAACCAATACATGGGTATCATTTAAAGAATTGAGAGGGTTAGCAAATGAACCTACACCGTGTTTGATAGCAACATAGACAACAGCAAAGCTTTCAAGGTGGCATGGTTGGACTCTTTGCAGCAATAGTTGGGAATTCTGACAGATCCGTACAGTAATGGTAGCTAGTTGGGAGTTTGTATTTGGAGAGTTGAGGTTTGTGGTTTATGTAGGAAAGGTGTTTGAGTTTGGGTTTGAATGGGGATTTTGGGCTTGGTTAGAGGGAGAGGCGTTTGAGGAGGAGGCATTTGTGTTTGGAGATTTGGGATTTATGGTTAGGTTAGAGAAGGAGAGGCGTTTGAGGGAGATTTTTTTTTTCTTTTTTTCTTTTTTTAGTCAAAGTAGAGGTTTTTTTTTAGTGAGACGAAGAGACCTGGCGGGGGATTGGAAAAAATTGGCCGCCTTTTTTTTTTATATTGAGAGGGAAAGGGAGAGTGAGAGGGAGGGGGAGGGAGATAGGGTTTTTGTTTTTTATTTTTAAGGTAAAAATGATATTTTGGGGGGGGGGGGGGGGTGGGGGGGTTATTTAAAATAATAATAAATCCCTCTATAACCAAAAACTACTTATTGTGGGGATTTATTTAAAATAAAAAAAAATATTGTGTAAGTGAATTTATTTTACGGAAATTTAATCTCAATATTTAAAACATAAAAAATAAAATTTGTATATATTTTTTGGCGAAACTACCTCACTTTGTGGTCGTTGTTACTTTGAAATTTTGAGATTTGGAAAAACTACACTTCACCCCAAATTTGAAGAGAAAAAATATTTTTCGCCATTGACATCTAATTTACCAATTTTATTAAATTAATATTAAAAATGTTGTGCACTAAACCGCCGCTATAAGTAATAGAACTGTCACTGAAAATTTTATATTGCGGTGGTTTTTAATACCGCCACTATAGAGGACCACAAAATATAACTCATTTCTTCAATCAATAACAATTAATTAAAATAACATTTTACTAAGCATTTTCTCACACTGTCATACACTTAAAAAAAACTTCAGCTCCAACCAATAACTTATTATTGAATTCATATTTAGAAAATCCAACCATTGGATTACATGTTCTATACGTTCTTAACATGCATGCCAATTTTCATGTCAATTGGATGTAATTTACCATTTGATCATTAAACTCATCTTTTATGTGTTATTTTAAACTACAAAAACTTGAATTTAAACAATTGATTGATGACATAGCTATTAATCTTTGATCACCTTGAAATTTTGTAACCATTAAAAATATATAAAGATAATGTAATCTAACGGTAGATTTGTCAAAATTCACATTGAATTAAGAAATATAGGGTTGGGTTCAAATTACACCTGATATAACTCTAAAAAATGTTACACCAACCAATAACTTATTATTGAATTCATATTTTGAAAATCTAACCGTTCGATTACATGTTATACATGTTCTTAACATGCATGCCAATTTTCATGTCAATTGGGTGTAATTTACCATTTGAACCTTAAACTCATCTTTTATGCGTTTTTTTAAACTACAAAAACTTGAATTTAAACAATTGATTGATGACATAGCTATTAATATTTGATCACCTTGAAATTTTGCAAGCATGAAAAATATATGAAGATAATGTAATCTAACAGTAAATTTGTCAAAATTCACAATGAATTAAGAAATATAGGGTTGGGTTCAAGTTACACCTAATATAACTCTAAAAAAATGTTACATCAACCGATAACTTATTATTGTATTTATATTTTGAAAATCCAACCGTTAGGTTATATGTTATATATATTCTTAACATGCATGCCAATTTTCATGCCAATCAAGTGTAATTTACCATTTGATCTTTAAACTCATCTTTTATGCGTTATTTTAAACTACAAAAACTTGAATTTAAATAATTGATTGATGACATGGCTATTAATATTTGATCACCTTGAAATTTTGTAAGCATGAAAAATATATGAAGATAATGTAATCTAACGGTAGATTTGTCAAAATTCACTGTGAATTAAGAAATATAAGGTTGGGTTCAAGTTACACTTGATATAACTCTAAAAAATGTTACACCAACCAATAACTTATTATTGAATTCATAATTTGAAAATCCAATCGTTGGGTTACATGTTATACATGTTCTTAACCAACATGTCAATTTTCATGCCAATCGGGTGTAATTTACTATTTGATCTTTAAACTCATCTTTTATGCGTTATTTTAAACTACAAAAACTTGAATTTAAACAATTGATTGATGACATGGCTATTAATCTTTGATCCCCTTGAAATTTTGTAATCATGACAAATATATCAAGATAATGTAATCTAACGGTAGATTTGTCAAAATTCACATTGAATTAAGAAATATAGGATTGGATTCAAGTTACACCTGATGTAACTCTAAAATATGTTACACTAACCAATAACTTATTATTAAATTCATATTTTAAAAATCCAACCGTTGGATTACATGTTCTATATGTTCTTAACATGCATGCCAATTTTCATCCCAATCGGGTGTAATGTACCATTTGATCTTTAAACTCATCTTTTATGCATTATTTTAAACTACAAAAACTTGAATTTAGACAATTAATTGATGATATGTCTATTAATCTTTGATCATTTTGAAATTATGTAAACATGAAAAATATATGAAGATAATGTAATCTACCGGTAGATTTGTCAAAATTCAAATTGAATTAAGAAATATAGGGTTGGGTTCAAATTACACCTGATATAACTCTAAAAAATGTTACACCAACCAATAACTTATTATTGAATTCATATTTTAAAAATCCAACCATTGGATTACATGTTCTATATGTTCTTAACATGCATGCCAATTTTCATCCCAATCGGGTGTAATTTACCTTTTGATCTTTAAACTCATCTTTTATGCATTATTTTAAACTACAAAAACTTGAATTTAGACAATTAATTGATGGTATGCCTATTAATCTTTGATCACCTTGAAATTTTGTAACCATTAAAAATATATAAAGATAATGTAATCTAACGGTAGATTTGTCAAAATTCACATTGAATTAAGAAATATAGGGTTGGGTTCAAATTACACATGATATAACTCTAAAAAATGTTACACCAACTAATAATTTATTATTGAATTCATATTTTGAAAATCTAATCGTTCGGTTACATGTTATACATGTTCTTAACATGCATGCCAATTTTCATGCCAATCGGGTGTAATTTACCGTTTGATCTTTAAACTCATCTTTTATGCATTTTTTTAAACTACAAAAACTTGAATTTAAACAATTAATTGATGACATAGCTATTAATATTTGATCACCTTGAAATTTTGCAAGCATGAAAAATATATGAAGATAATGTAATCTAACGGTATATTTGTCAAAATTCACAATGAATTAAGAAATATAGGGTTGGGTTCAAGTTACACCTAATATAACTCTAAAAAATGTTACATCAACCAATAACTTATTATTGTATTCATATTTTGAAAATCCAACCGTTAGGTTACATGTTATATATGTTCTTAACATGCATGCCAATTTTCATGCCAATCAGGTGTAATTTACCATTTGATCTTTAAACTCATCTTTTATGCGTTATTTTAAACTACAAAAACTTGAATTTAAACAATTGATTGATGACATGGCTATTAATATTTGATCACCTTGAAATTTTGTAAGCATGAAAAATATATGAAGATAATGTAATCTAACGGTAGATTTGTCAAAATTCACAGTGAATTAAGAAATATAAGGTTGGGTTCAAGTTATACTTGATATAACTCTAAAAAATGTTACACCAACCAATAACTTATTATTGAATTCATAATTTGAAAATCCAATCGTTGGGTTACATGTTATACATGTTCTTAACATGCATGTCAATTTTCATGCCAATCGGGTGTAATTTACTATTTGATCTGTAAACTCATCTTTTATGAGTTATTTTAAACTACAAAAACTTGAATTTAAACAATTGATTGATGACATGGCTATTAATATTTGATCACCTTGAAATTTTGTAAGCATGAAAAATATATGAAGATAATGTAATCTAACGGTAGATTTGTCAAAATTCACAGTGAATTAAGAAATATAAGGTTGGGTTCAAGTTACACTTGATATAACTCTAAAAAATGTTACACCAACCAATAACTTATTATTGAATTCATAATTTGAAAATCCAATCGTTGGGTTACATGTTATACATGTTCTTAACATGCATGTCAATTTTCATGCCAATCGGGTGTAATTTACTATTTGATCTTTAAATTCATCTTTTATGCGTTATTTTAAACTACAAAAACTTGAATTTAAACAATTGATTGATGACATGGCTATTAATCTTTGATCCCCTTGAAATTTTGTAATCATGACAAATATATCAAAATAATGTAATCTAACGGTAAATTTGTCAAAATTCACATTAAATTAAGAAATATAAAATTGGATTCAAGTTACACTTGATGTAACTCTAAAATATGTTACACTAACCAATAACTTATTATTAAATTCATATTTTAAAAATCCAACCGTTGGATTACATGTTCTATATGTTCTTAACATGTATGCGAATTTTCATCCCAATCGGGTGTAATTTACCATTTGATCTTTAAACTCATCTTTTATGCATTATTTTAAACTACAAAAACTTGAATTTAGACAATTAAAATATGATATGCCTATTAATCTTTGATCATTTTGAAATTATGTAAACATAAAAAATATATGAAGATAATATAATCTAACAGTAAATTTATCAAAATTCACATCGAATTAAGAAATATATGGCTAGGTTCATGTTACACCTGATATAACTCTAAAAAATGTTACACCACCCAATAACTTATTACTGAATTCATATTTTGAAAATCCAACCGTTAGATTACATTTTCTATATGTTCTTAACATGCATGCCAATTTTCATGCCAATCAGGTGTAATTTACCATTTGATTTATAAACTCATATTTTATGCATTATTTTAAATTACTAAAATTTGAATCTAGACAATTGATTGATGACATAGCTATTAATTTTTTATCACCTTGAAATTTTGTAAGTATGAATAATATATGAAGATAATGTAATCTAACGGTAGACTTTTCAAAATTCACATCGAATTAAGAAATATAGAGTTGGGTTTGAGTTACCTTTGACATAACTTTAAAAAATGTTACATCACCTAATAACTTATTATTGAATTCATATTTTGAAAATCCAACCGTTGGATTACATTTTCTATATATTCTTAACATGCATGCCAATTTTCATGCCAATCGGATGTAATTTACCATTTGATTTATAAACTCATATTTTATGCATTATTTTAAACTACTAAAATTTGAATCTAGATAATTGATTAATAACATGACTATTAATTTTTAATCAACTTGAATTTTGTAAGCATGAAAAATATATGAAGATAATGTAATTTAACGGCAGATTTTTCAAAATTCACATCGAATTAAGAAGTATAGGGATAGGTTCAAGTTACATATGACGTAATTTTAAAAAATATTACACTACCCAATAACTTGTTATTGAATTCATATTTTGAAAATCCAACCGTTGGATTACATTCTTTATATGTTCTGATCATGCTTGTCAATTTTCATGCCAATCAGATGTAATTTACCATTTGATATATAAACTCATCTTTTATGCATTATTTTAAACTACAAAAACTTGAATTTAAACAATTGATTGATGACATGGTAATATTTATTTGATCACCTTGAAATTTGATAAGCATGAAAAATATATGAATATAATGTAATCTAACGGTAAATTTGTTAAAATTCACATCGAATTAAGAAATATAGAGTTGAGTTCAAGTTACACGTGATGTAACTCTAAAAAATGTTACATCACCTAATAACTTATTATTGAATTCATATTTTGAAAATCTAACCATTGGATTATATGTTCTATATGTTCTTAACATGCATTCCAATTTTCATGCCAATCGGATGTAATTTATCATTTGACTTATAAACTCATCTTTTATACATTATTTTAATGGGAAGAAAATTTTATTCACTTTTGAGAGAGAGAGAGAGAGAGAGAGAGAGAGTACAAAATGCTGAAATTCTTAAATTTTAGGCTACCATTTTGAAGTTGAAAATGCTATCATTTTTTTATGGGTACAATTGTTTAGAAAATAAGAACAAACCTTTCTTATATAGGATATATATAAAAGGTTTTTTTTTTAGACTTTAAATAAAAGGTTCATCTAAAGAATACAAAGTTCTATATGTTTATATGTTTCTTTTTATTTTTCTTTGAATTTTAGAATTACTTTTATCTCCAAAAAAAATTAATATTTTAATGATTTTTTGCAAAGGTCAATCGTGGCCCTCGCAAATAATTTTGTATTAGTAAGGGCATATTTTTAACCCACACAAAAAATAAACTTTTTGTAAGGGATTTTTATTGTCTCTCGGAAAAAATTTGGTGGGAACATTTCCCTCCAAAAATTTTGACATTTTAATGATTATTAGTGAAGGTCGATCCTAGTCCTCGCAAATAATTTAGTATTAGTGACGGTTTTTTTTTAATCGTCACAAATAATACACTTTTTGCGAGAGATTTTTAATTGCCCTCGCAAATAATATGGAAGGAAAATTTTCCTCCAAAATATTAGTATTTGTGACGGCTATAACACATAATTGCGACAGCTTTTCTTGTTGGTCACAAATATTTCACATTTTATCAAGTATTTGCAAGGGCTTTATTTTGCCATCACAAATAAGATTTTTTGAGAGGGCTTTTTGGGTCCGTCAAAAATTCTTGGTCGCTAATAGGCATTTTTCTTGTAGTGTCCATTTCAATAAATTCTACAAATTTTTGTGAATTGAATTTTGTGATTATGTTGCAGGGTAAGCCAGAAGAAGAGTAAAAAATTTTGCTTACTTATATTCCTTAAAATATGGAGAATGATTACTCCCGGGCTTTTACAAACATGGATTTCAAAAAAGGCATCCCTACTAGTGCCATCATCAATTTTACACATATATTAGAAATGAGAAGTATTACTAATAATATCAAACTATTATGCTTAATATTATGCTTAATATTATGCTTATGTTATGCACATGTTATACTTTTCATGCACTCATGAGTTGAACTTAATGTCATTTTTTCAATCCATTAACTATTAACAAATTTGTTTGGGCAAGTTGTATAAAATTTTTAGGGTAAGTTACCAATTTAGCCCCTAACTTGTTGACCAAACAACAACTAGCCAAGCCTGACCCACTGGGCTCATGGGTCAGCCTAGTCTAGTCAATTGCTAATCCATACATCTGTGTGACATACACACAAATACATAAGCATATTTTATGGTTATGTGTATGTTATGTTCTTCATATGCATAACTTGAACTTTGCGTCATTTCTTTAATCCATTATTGCTTCTTGAATATATAACCAAATGAGCTCCAAAATGTTGTGAAACAACCTAAACTAGTTCTCTTCCTTCTAGTGCACACTTTACTTGATCACTAGAATAAAAAGCTATCCAAAATGTATTAAAAATATGATTCCTCTTATAGCCTTCCTCATGCTTCATGGTTTTCATCACCAAAAGTTCAAGTTGATCTATGAATGATAATTTTAAAACCATAAGTAAAAGAGGATTGCAAACTTTTGTGTTGGTTTTAAATTTAGGAATTAAGACTCAATTAAACTTTTATTGCTTTTTATCAATACTTTTGATATTGTTCTCTTTAGTTTTTACCCACTACCGAAATATGCTCTTAAGTATTAACTTGAGTTTCTTCTTATTTCAATTAAGTTGATTATTATTTTATTCCATTTTAATAAATTCTTCAAATTTTTGTGAATTGAATTTGTGATTATGCTGTAGGGTAAGCCAGAAGAAGCTTTGGAAATTATTAAACTTATATTTCTGATAATATGGAGAATGATTACTCCCGTGCTTTTACAAACATGGATTTCAAAAAAGGCCTCCTAATTAGTGTTATCATCAATTTTACACATACATTAGGAGTGGGAAGTGTCACTTATAATAGCAAACTATTATGCTTAATATTATGCTTTTGTTATGCACATGTTATGCTTTTTCATACACTCATGAGTTGAACTTAATGTCATTTTTTTTTTTTCAGTCTATCAACTCTTAACAAATTTGTTTGGACAAGTTGTATAAAATTTTTAGGGTAAGTTACCAATTTAGCCCTTAACTTGTTGACCGATCAACACCTAGCTAGGCCTGACCCACTAGACTAATGGGTCGGCCTAGCCTAGCCTATTGCTGATCCTTACCTCCATGTGACATACACACGAATACATAAGCATATTTTATGGTTATGTGTATATTATGTTCTTCATACACATATGACTTGAACTTTGTGTCATTTCTTTAATCCATTATCGCTTCTTGAATATATAACCAAATGAGCTCCAAAACGTTGTGAAACAACCTAAACTAGTACTCTTCCTTCTAGTGCACACTTTACTTGATCACTAGAATATAAAGCTGTTTAAAATGTATTGAAAATATGATTCCTCTTATAGCCTTCCTCATGCTTCATGCTTTTTATCTCCAAAAGTTCAAGTTGATCTAAGAATAATAATTTTAAAACCATAGGTAAAAGAGGATTGCAAACTTTTGTGTTGGTTCTAAATTTAGGAATTAAGACTCAATTAAAATTTTATTACTTTTTATCAATGCTTTTGATATTGTTCTCTTAGTTTTTTTCCACTACAGAAATATACTCATAAGCATTAACTTGAGTTTATTCTTATCTCAATAAAGTTGATTATTAATTTATTCCATTTCAATAAATTCTGCAAATTTTTGTAAATTGAATTTGTGATTATGCTACAGGGCAAGTCAAAAGAAGTTTTGGAAGTTGTGTATACTTATATTCCTAAAAATATGGAGAATGATCTCTCTCGTGCTTTTACAAACATCCATTTAAAAAAGGCCTCCTAATTAGTGTCATCATTAATTTTACACATATATTAAGAGTGGGAAGTACCACTTATAATAGCAAACTATTATGCTTAATATTGTGCTTATGCACATGTTATGCTTTTCATACACTCATGAGTTGAACTTAATGTCATTTTTTTCAGTCCATTAACTCTTAAAAAATTTGTTTGGGCAAGTTGTATAAAATTTTTAGGATAAGTTACAATTTTAGCCCTTAACCTGTTGACTGATCAACAACTAGCTAGGCCTGACCCACTAGGCTCATGGGTCAGCCTAGCCTAGCCCATTGTTGATCCTTACCTCTGTGTGACATACACACAAATACATAAGCAAATTTTATAGTTATGTGTATGTTATGTTCTTCATACACATATAACTTGAACTTTATGTCATTTCTTTAATCCATTATCACTTCTCGAATATATAACCAAATGAGCTTCAAAAAGTTGTGAAACAACTTAAACTAGTACTCTTCCTTTTAGTGCACACTTTACTTGATCACTATAATATAAAGCTATCCAAAATGTATTGAAAATATGATTCCTCTTATAGCCTTCCTCATGCTTCATGCTTTTCATCTCCAAAAGTTCAAGTTGATCTAAGAATAATAATTTTAAAACCATAGGTAAAAGAGGATTACAAACGTTTGTGTTGGTTTTAAATTCAGGAATTAAGACTCAATTAAACTTTTATTGCTTTTTATCAATGCTTTTGATATTGTTCTCTTAGTTTTTTTCCATTACAAAAATATACTCATAAGCATTAACTTGAGTTTCTTCTTATTTCATTAAAGTTGATTATTAATTTATTCCATTTCAAAAAATTCTACAAATTTTTTTGAAATGAATTTGTGATTATGTTGCAGGGTAAGCCATAAGAAGCTTTGGAAGTTATGTATACTTATATTCTTAAAAATATGGAGAATAATCACTTCCATGCTTTTACAAACATGGATTTCAAAAAAGGCATCCTAATTAGTGTCATCATTAATTTTACACATCTTAGGAGTGGGAGGTATCACTTATAATAGCAAACTATTATCCTCATGTTATGCACATGTTATGCTTTTCATATACTCATGAGTTGAATTTAATGTCATTTTTTCAATCCATTAACTTTTATCAAATTTTTATGGGCAAGTTGTACAAAATTTTTAGGGTAAGTTACCCATTTAGCCATTAACATGTTGACCAGTCAACAACTAGCCAGGCTTGAACCACTAGGCTCATGGGCTAGCCTAGTTGCTGATTCTTAATTTCGTGTGACATACACACAAATGCATAAACAAATTTTATGGTTATGTGTATATTATGTTCTTCATACTCATATGACTTGAACTTTGCATCATTTCTTTAATCTATTATCGCTTCACAAATATATAACCAAATGAGCTTTAAAAAGTTGTGAAACAACCTAAACTAGTACTCTTCTTTCTAGTGCACACTTTACTTGATCACTCTAATATAAAGTTGTCCAAAATGTATTGAAAATATGATTCCTCTTATAACCTTCCTCATGCTTCATGGTTTTCATCTCCAAAAGTTCAAGTTGATCTAAGAATAATAATTTTAAAACCATAGGTAAAAGAGGATTGCAAACTTTTGTATTGGTTTTTAATTTAGGAATTAAGACTTAATTAAATTCACATATGATGATTATAGAGGCCACAACATTTATCTCTTTCTATAGAATCCAACCAATTGCAACACTGCTTGTATTCAATAAGTAACAACCTAAGCTACAATGATTTGCGACACTAAGTATACTAATACTCCTTTGAGTGCACACCTCACTTGATCATTAGATTACAAAGACATCTAAAATGTCTCAAATAGATCCCAATATAAGCTTCCTCCAGCTTTGCAAAATCTAATTTTAAAAATTTAAGTTTTGTATCGCTGTTTGCAATAGCTAAAACCTTTCGTTACTCGAGAATTTTTATTTTAACAAAAGGAAAAAAAAAAAAAAAACATATAAGACAATAGGGTGATTCTAAGAATACTCCGAACTAAATCATTTTAGTTTTCTTTAGGTATAGTTACAAAGGCCTATTTTTTAAGTACAATAAAGTGATGCTAAGGCCCAAGTATCCTTGTTCACTTTCATAAAATATTTAGATGAATATCAAGTGATCAACTTCAAAAAATCTTATTTACTTATCACATGAAAATAAGTTTCATCAAGAGGCACATGTATACACGTATATTTATATAGCCCCCTTGACACACACATATAAACAGTCATATAGTATGGTTATGTTTTTCATACGCACATGAGTTTAATGTCATTTCATCAGTCCATTAATGTTGCACAAATTATTTTGGGCAAATTGTAAAACCTTTTAGGGTAAATTGCAAATTACACTCCAAAATTTCAAAATTTTGATTTTACACCCTAAAGTTTGGTTCCTTTAGCAATTCACCCCCTTCATTAGTTTCTATTGTTATGTGACACATCATCGCATTGATGTGTTTTGGTTTTGCCAAATCAGCCCTAAATGACACCATTTTGCCCAAAGGTGAAAGCACAAAACTCAAGCTTAATTATAAGACACCTTTTTAGCCAAAGCCAAAGCTACCAAACTCAAAAATAAAAGACAAAACCCCACGGTTACCTATCAATATCGAGTTGTTGGATTGTTGGTGGAATTGCAATAGCATGGTACTGGTCAAGTAAGGGCCATGGTGGTGGTGGCACTTGCTGCAGTGGCGGCGATGGGATTTTAGTGGTCGCAATTCTTGTAATCTAGGAGCTTCGGTTTATCGGCAGCTTGGGTTTGGGATTTTCTGTGTGTAGAAGAAGAGCACGACAGTAGGGGAATAATTTTTGGTCTGTGGTGATGGTGGAGCTATCACTTGGGGTGTTTGGGATTTAAATGATAAGGTTTAATAAAGGCCTTATTGTAGAAGAGCTTGAAGTCAATATGGTGGAGGAGACTAATAAAGGCCCTATTATAGAGAAAGATCTTGAAGTCAAGATGGTAGAGACCATTAAGGAAGAAATTGAAGAGAAAATTTTCTAGGATATCAATGAAATCAAATCATATGATTGTCAGTCTCAAGATTCTTTTATTTTGGTGCTAAGTGAAATACCAAAGTTTATTGATTTTATTAGGGTTAATAGATTTGATTTCATTGCCAGTTCTTATTTGGTAAATCTTTACAATTGCATGAAGACTAAGGAAAAAGAAATTCAATTTGATTTGTTTAGTCCATTGACGAGTTGCAAGTATGGAAAAAAGATCAAAGGGCTCAAGTATTCCAAAGATTTGTTTCCTTGGTGTGGAAGATTTTAGAACTTGACTATCAACTCAAGGACAAGTTTTTTTCAAGTGGAGGGGTCTAGTGTAGGATAAAATTTATGATTTAATTTTTGTAATTTATTAATTTTTATATTTTTATGTAATTTTCTTTATTTTAGGTTTAGGGTTATTACTTCCTTGTTTTTAGGTATTTTTAATGTTGTTTTGTCAAATTAGGGTTTTGTAGGTTTTCCTAGCTTCCCTAAAATTTTCTAGCTACTTTAGGTTTTACAGAAACCCTAGGTTTTCTTTTTACTATTTAAACGCATTGTAATCTCCAAAGACAATTCAAATTATTATTAATAAAAATTCAAACTGTGTCTATTTTTTCTCTTTAGTGGATTCCAGATCTATCACCTTATGGATTCAAGGAACTCCTCGTGGATTCGAGGTTCACTACCAGAAACTAACAATTTAGTTTTTCTTCCATTAAAGAGAGTATTGTGTATGCTTTCTTCAGGTTTCCACGACATCAAAAAGTGAATTCTATCAAACATGGTGCATTTCAGATAGTGAAAGATTTTAAGGACATCAACATAATAAGAGTACCATGATGTGACCATGAGTTGACTGAACAAAATGTATAGGTGATGTTTGGGCTATTGACATAAAGATGAATCAAACTCCCAACCAGTTGTCTTTTGAGAGTTACATCAAAAAGAGGCTTTCTATCATTAATAGTAAGGTGGCTGTTATTCTAGATGCATGTGTCAATTATCTTGCTATCAGTTAAGTAGCTTGAGAGATGAGGTTAGTGGTGTACAACACTAGTAGGATAGTAACCATCTGGTGAGAATGAGGCTTCACGACCAATGAAGTAATTTAGAGTACCTAGATCTTTCATCTCGAATTGTTGACTAAGGAACTGCTTAAAATCTTGGATGCCTTGCACATCACTACCTATAATAATCATATCATCAATATAAAACAAGAGAATAGTGATACCATGATTTGAGAAGCGAACGAACAAAGCTAAATCATAGGAGTTAGTTGAAAACCTAAGAGATGGATAAGTTGAACTTTGAAAACCAAGCATGTGAGGCTTACTTGTGGCCATCGAGTGCCCATCGTAACACTTTGTGAGAGAAGCTCGAAGAAGAAGGGAATTTGGGAGGGAGTTACATGTAAAAATCCTCTATGTGATCGTCATTAAGAAAAGCGTTATTAACATCCATCTAAAAGAGAGGCTGCTTGCAAGAGGCATAAACATCAATAAGTGTTTTGGGTTAACTTTTTTTATTTGATAGAAAATTTAATGAAAATATAAATTTAAGAATAAAATCACGTTTTAAATGTATAAATCTATATTATTTAATATATACAACAATCTATTAGTGATGATCACATGTCATATTCATAGGCCTCAAGAAACCTTGATCAGACCTGTTCTCTCAATCCAAACATCTGATGAAGCCTGAATTTCACCATATCCCTTAATTTAACTCACCCGTCCACACTCATTGGGAGCATTTTTTTGGAAACCATTGAATTTTGGACCCAAGCCCTTGTACCAACTTCCTTAGAAAATATTCAACTGCTCCATTCTCCTGAAACCATCAATGGATTCCCCCAATATTTCACCCAAATAAACACTTTCCTATAATGTGGGCACAAGCACCCAATTTGCAAGTTCAACTCCCTTTTGCTGTGCAAGATTGACGTGCTCTTGGGAATATGCCTTAGCCGAGTGGATTGAAGACAGATGGTTCATGCGAGTCCCCACTTAGATTAGGTCTAGGAACTAAGTATTTGCCCCTTGCAGAGGGCCTAATCTATCTAGAGTCTGTGTTCGGAGTTAAGGTACAGAGATGGGAAGGTGTTAGGCTCTTAACTTGCCCGATCCTTGGGTCGGCCTCCATTCATTGTGTTCCATTTCTTAATTCCATTAAAGGGTCTTCTAATAGGCTATCACACACACACAAATCTTACCCTAGCATACATCCTAGCTTTCATCTAATCATGACATGGCATACACAACATTACATGTAACCTCATCGCATCAAATAACATCCAAACATGGATCCTAACATATATCTAGACATGGAATCCATTCATCTAACTCACATGCACCTAACATTCATCTAAGCATACATGGCATTAAGGTAACAAGCATATCATCACATAATTACAACACAAGGTAGTAAAATTGCATCACATCTTATCACATGTTCATCATATTCATCAAGTTCATTTCATACAAACATGCATGTTCATACGATGATGCATGCACTTACCCTTACTTAACTCACTGCATCATAGCACCATAGCAATTATGCATCAAATGCATTATCTGTTCTATGCATGTTCATATGTTCATCAAACATATTAAATCCCAATCATGTAATTGATCTAATCAAAGTGATAAAACATGTTATCTATTGACTATTGACCTAAGAAGTTTCAAACCCTAGCTGAAATTAATGCTTTCATCAGAACCTAGTGAAATGATCTCCGAATCACTTTGGTCACGAATGGATGGAAATATTGTGTGATCTTGTTATAGGACATTAAAGCTAGTAGAAAGGTGATGTAATTTTTTTTCCCATTTTTTTGAAGGAGAAAGAAATGAATGGCAAAGATGTCCTACTAGGCGTGCCAAAATTTGTAAATAAAAAATTTTAAGCTTCAAAATCAAACAAATGAAACAATTTCACAAATGTATTTTTGTATTGATGAATGAGTAAGTACAATTCTCTGATATTAAATTATATTTTAATAGAATAATCTTCTGATTTGATCTCCTTGAAAATATTTTATTCAAATACAAATTAGTGAACTTCTATGAATTTTGCTTCAATTTGATCAGGATTATGGATTGAAAACTCTTTGCAATGGAATTGCAATGAATTTTCAGCTGTGTACTTGTTAGAAATTCTTCATTTTTTGTGTTTTTCGAAATTTCTTTGGGGATTTTCAAGGCTTGAACTCTTAGAGCTTTACTAATTTGTAGTCTCTTGAAGTTTTTGGAGGCTTTTATGTTTGATTCTAGTGAACTTTGAGATCTAGGAGGATGATTTGAATAATTTGTCTTTAAATGTTCTTCATATTCAAAGATTAAAGCTCTTGGAGGTTTTGGAGCTTGATTCTAGTAGAGGTTCAAAACTTCCGAGCGTGTGTGTTCTCCTACAAGATTGAGGAGATCCTCTGTTTATAGGAATCTTAAGGAGGTTTAATGACACATGATTGACTCTGATTGGTGGCATGTGCTATAATTTAAATGGAGGAATTTTTAAGTCTTATTCTCGAAGGGATACGTGGCATCATTTTATTAGCCAAATATCTTAATTTAAAATAACACTTGCAGCATTTAAATAGATTGCTTATGCCACTTTAAATTAAATATTAACACATGTCAATGTGTGATTAGTTTTTGAATATTCTTCGCAATCTATATTCAAGCATACTTGGAAAATTCCTATTGGTATCTGGATTATAAAAGTGGGACTCACTAAGTAGCACATGGCAGTAAGGTCGGCCCCAGACATTTTGGGGCCTAACTCCTAATGCAACAATTAAAATTGGGTCTTTTTTTTTTTTTTTATATTTATTCATTAATTAAATTAATATTTATTTAATATTTTTATATTATAATATATTTCATTTAAAATATATTTTTCTTGCCATTTGAGATGCAAACTAACTAATTACATTTTTGTATACAAGTTCTTCTAATATATCTTTTTCAATAATATAGCTAATTTGCTTAACTTTTCTTGGGACTTTGTTGATCTTAGATATGATAATATAACTATTTTGAAAATCATAATCAAGATTTTTGTATTGCAAAATTGAACATCATTATGGTTATTTTCACTATTATCTTGCAATTGTATCATTTCATTATCTTCATACTCTTTTTGGTGAATTTCTTGTTCATTTGTGATATTTTCATCTAAATTTATGTTGTATTTTGTTTATTACTTAAAACAAATTTATTCATTGATCATTTTGAGACTCAATTAATTTTTTATTTTTTATTTTTTAAAGTTTTCATATCTAGATGCATTTTTGCTAGTAGACATTTCTAATATTAAAAAAAAAATTACAAATAAAAGAAACACTGTCAATAATATATTTATATAACTTGAATAAAATGTAATTTCCAAACATAAAGCAATAGAACCTGATATATAAAAAGTACTATTGCAGCTTCATCGAACAATAAGTATCTAGCAGTCTCAACCTGCATAAATAAAGACATATTCATTATATTATTCAATGAATTAAAACTAATAAAAATAATATATATATTTATTCTAAATATCCATTTTGGTACTATAATGTGTACAAGAAAAACAAATTGTGCTACAATGTGTGGTATTCTTCACTCACACATGTACAATGTTTTATTTTGTTTTTTCTTTAGTATTATTATTATTTCATTTTGTTGTTTGCTTTTAGGATTGAATTTTTTTATTTTTTTATTTTTGCTTTAGTCTTAGTGTAGTCTGTGAGTACTAATACACAACAAAATGCAAGATTTGGTAAAAGTGTAAAACACATCCTATAACAAAAAATATTAATAAAATGCAAGATTATAATAATAAAAAAAACAAAACAAAACAAAACGCCACGGCCCAAAAATAGAACCCAACCCACAGCCACAAGTCTTCGAGTTTTAAAAGCAATCAATATCATTAGTCATCACTCAGCAACCACAATAACCCACATTGAAATAAAAAAACCCACACATCAGAGAGAGATACCTCAGCCATGAGTGTGAGCAGTAAATGATAGACTAGATTGGAGGAAAAGTGGAGCTATAAACATAAATTTTTCTCAATTGCAGAAAATCAAACAATTGAAAAAGAAATATGGTTTGCAAATAATAATTTGTATTGATGAATAATGAGTAGAATCTCTATTTCAATTCTTTTACAAAAGAATACCCTCTGATTCTATCTTCATTGAACTTGACTCGAACAAGGAATCTTCTTGACTTTAGTTGAAAGATGGATTGAACGGCCTTCACAACAAATCTCTAGTTTCGAGCTTATTAGAGATTTATTGTTCTTCAAGTCTTTGAATATGAAGGCTTTTAGGTTGAAGTTTTTCAGGGCTTTAGAGGCTTGATCCGTTGAGCTTCATGGATTTAAGGTTTGTTGAAGTTTATGAAGGCTTTTTCAGCTTAATTCCAATAGAACTTCAAAGAACTTATTTGAATGTTCTTCGTGTGTTCTCGAAGCAGAATTTCTCCAAAGTTTTGACGTCTCAGAAAAATTGTCTTGAATGAGAGGAGGTATGTCCTCTATTTATAGTGATTTCAGAGGATAAGCTCCCCTTTGAATTGATATGCTTGAAAATATGTGGTAGGCTCCTGATTGGCCCAAATTTTGCTTAGAGATAATTATTTCTATTTATCTATTTTGATAAATATCACATGTTGATATAGATAATAATCAACAAAGATAAATAATTATCTCTATTTAATTTATTTATTTTAATAAAGATAATTATCCATCAATTCTGAATAAAAAATTTATCTTTATTTTGTGGGCTAAATGACACGTGGCAAATTTTGATATGCCAATGTGATGTCAATTTGAATGACACATGTCATCATCTAATTTGATTAATTTAATGACGTTAATTTGGAATTTGCCACTAAATTTTGATGTGGCATTTTGTAATTGGCTTGACAAATTTTTTGCCTCCTACAGGAGCGGCCAACAAAAGAGATTTAACTTTTTAGAGTAGTGACCACTGACTAGTGAAGAGGAAGAATGAGAAGCAAAAATTACAAAGGCAGAGTTGAGAGAGGCAAAGACCAAGACTGAGAGAGAGAGAGAGAGAGAGAGAGAAATAGTATGGGTAAAATTTTGGGATTTCGGATTTTTTGTGTGTGTTTATTTGTGATTGTTTTGTGAGTAATTTTCTTAGACCAGATTTGCATCTTATCTGGTTGTAAATTTTTGTTTGTCTAAGGTTAAAAGTGTTATTTTTGGGGCAATTAATTTTGTTTAGACCAAAGATTTTTGGTCTTGTTCTTTGGTCAAAATGATGGTGCAGATTTTTTTTTGGGGTTTAATTAGGAACCATTTTTTTTTTTTGCTAACACCTCTTTTTTTCCAAAATTTTGGGGCCCCCTTCCACTTGAGGGCCTTAGGCGATGGTCTAACTAGCCTAGTGGAAGGGCCAACAAAGTGTAATTTTTGCATGGGATGTGGGTGTTAGAGATGTGGTCTTTGAATGTGACTCTCGAATTGTTGTTGATGCAGTAAATGATTTTTGTGAGCCACCTACTACTATTGGTAATATTATAGACGGTATTTGGCAAAAGCCGCAAGACTTTTGTAGGACCAAAGTTTCTCATAGTTGTCGACAAGGTAATCGCCTTGCTCATATTTTAGCTCGATATGCTTCTCATATCGTTGGTTTTATAACTTGGATAGAGAAAATTCCTTATATGATTGAATCTACTGTGACGCAAGATGTATTGTTTTTTTCTTCTTCTTAATAAAAGTTATGGTCTTCTTATCAAAAAAAAAAAAAAAAATTGATTGTGTTAAGGCTAGGATTTTGCATGGATATGACGTTGGTTCATTATTTATTTATTTATTTTTATAGTTTTTTGTTTGTTTGTTTCATTGTTGTGCCGTTGAATGTTTTATTTCTTTAAATTGTACGCGGTACCTTTAAAAAAAAATGGTATGTGGACCGTGGTAGCCTAATTATATTGGCTATTAAACATTAGGAGACTAGTTTTAGGACAATGGGCATGTTTAGTACATGTGTTTAAATACACGTTTTCAGTTTTTAAATAATATTATACGTATTTTTACACACTTTTTTACCCATACGTATTTCTAAAAAATATAAATAACGTTACTGGAACAACATTACCAAACGGCCCCACAATGTGAGTGTTCTATATGTTATTTTTTAGAGTGACTCCAAAATTGTTTGTGATGCAGTAACTGGATGTAGTGAACCACCATCAACAATAAGCACTCTAATTGAGGGGATTATACTAAAATTGCAAGACTTCCGGAGGGCAAGGGTATCACATGTTCTTCTACAGGGTAATCACTGCTTATTTATTGGCACAATTAGGCATGATGTTGGTTATGTAACTTGGATAAAGAAAGCTCCTTATATGGTTGAGTCTACTGTGACTCATGATTAGGGGTGGCAATTCGTGTTCGTGTCGTGTTAAGTCATAAGTATTCGGCTATATAGGTTGACCTGAACCCGACCTGTTTAGTAAACATGTCAGGAATCCTCAACTCAAACACGACTTATTTATTAAACAAGTGACCCAACCTGACACGTTTAACTCATTTAATTAACAAGCCATGTAAAGGTCAATACAAATAACCCATTTAATAATCTATTGATTAATAGGTCATACCTAACCTATATAATTTTTATCAATTTTCATATATCTAAAATTAAAATACGATTATAACAATAAATATAGTAATAAACATATAAACAAACCATTAATGAAGCAATAATACCAAAATAAATAATAACTTTATAAGCTAAATGGATCAAACGAGTTAGACGGGTTCGCATGTTGAACATGAACATGACCCGTTTATTAAATGAGTTAACAGTGTCAATCCAAATATGACCCCAACCCATGACATTCTTTATATAAATGGGTTAATAGTGTCGGGTTCGCAGGTCGTGTCATATTTTACCACCCCAACTCATGATGTAATGTTCTTATCTTTGTCTTAATAAAACTTACCGTCTTCTTATCAAATATATATATATATATATATAGCTCTTACATTAATACTGTCGGTGGTAGACTAAAAGCATTGTCTTTTAATTTCACCATTTGTGAGATTTTTTTTAGGGCAAAGTTTGGTTACAAACTTAGTTATAGTCTAAGGCTAAAACTTCTATTAAGGTAATTAACATTGTTACATATTTTGAAAATCTAATTGTTAGATTGTATGTTTTTTATGCTCTTAACACACGGGTTAAATTTTGTGTCAATCGGATGTTATTTATTATAAGATCCACAAATTTATTTTTTATATATAATTTTATACTACAAAAACTTACAAATTAAACAATTGATTGATGACATAGTTGTTAATTTCTAATTTTCTAAAAATTTTATTCTCTTTTTATATTTTGTCTTTTATATTGTATTTAGGATTAAAGTAATGAATGTTTTGTTAGAATATACCTAAACTCATGAGACGTATACTTCATTTTTGGTTCAATGTATTTTATCAATTTAATAAAATTGATAGCTAGCCTTCATAATTTTTCATTATAGTAAAATTAAATGACAATTCTATTTAAATCTCTAGATTTGGAGGGATGAACACCTATAGCAAACTACCCTGACAGAGTGACACTCATTATTGGCACACCCAAATTAAATAATTTTCTTAATCATAGTACTCACATCATCTCAATGCAAAAAAGATTTCCAGAATCCCATTTTAATTCTCATCAAAACCTTACGTAACTGTAGTTCTAGGAGCAAATTAAATGCATTTTACCCCTCTCAAATGAATAATAAGTCCAACCATTTTTCGCAAGTTGACCGATTTGTATTGGTTCTCATTTGGATCTGCAATTAATATATACATTTTTTAATCTTTCATTAACAATTTATCATATCAACAAATGTCAAATTTTGTCTATAGTGTATAGACTTTATCCTCATTTATTGTGCTCTTGAAACACTAAATAATTACTCCAAAACTTTTATAGAGTAAAAAGTTTGGCTACAAACTTAGTTGTAGCATAAAACTACAATTTCATTTAATATCTTTTTATTGAATGTGAATTTGACAGATCCATCATTGAATTATATTTTTTTTCTTATATCCTTTAAGTCAACAAAATTTCCAAAAGATCCCAGATTAATAACTTTATCATCAAGTTTTTGTAGTTGAAAATTATTTATAAAAAATAAGCTTATGGATGGAATAATAAATAATATCATATTAATACAAAATTTGACATATACATTAAAAATGTAAAGAACAGGTAATCTAAAAGTTAGATTTTAAAAATATGTAGCCATGTTAATTTTTGTAGAAAGAATTATATAATCTTAGACTAGAACTAAGTTTGTAGTTAAACTTTATTATTATTATTTTTTTAAAATAACAAAGAAGTGTTATATCTTCAACAAACGCTAAGTGGTAGGTTGTTACGAGTTATTAATGGTGGCTAAAAAAAGTAATTTCAATTGTAATTTTTTTTTAAACAATTGTATATTTAATTTAAAACCAATAACAACTTACCATATACAATAATTTAGTACTAAAATATTGTAAAAGCAGCCATTCTCATAAATAATTAGTCCCAAACCTTAACCAAAAAAAAAAAATTAGTCCCAAACAAATTGTATGCCCAAATCCAAAAGCTGACTTGGCAATAGTTGATTGCTCCTAAACTTACTAACTCTAAAGTCCAAACCAAAACATAACAAAAGCCAGTGCCAACGAGGTATGTTTCTATTCTTACTCTACCCATTAAAACTTCTGAGAAATGAGAATCAAAGTCTCAATTGAATTGAATTCCTAAAGAAAAGAGTATAATAAGAAAAGAAAAACAAGAAACGAAACGAAAAGAATAGCTTGGTTTTGTGTTTGTGTTTGTTTAGTAATGGCTAGCGAATCCATAGTGGTGTTCGCGCAATTCCAAAGCGCGGTTGACGAGGGTTTCTGGCACCGCTTGTCTTCTCTCAAACTCAACAAGCTCGGCATCGACGACTCTCCCATTCCCATCACTGGTTTTTACCACTTCTTCTTCTTCGCTCTTTATTCTTCTTTTCTCTTGCATCTCCTAATTAGGATTCAGGTTTTGATTACTATTTTTTTTTTTTTTTTTTGGTTGCTGTTGGTAATAGTTTAATTAACTTTTGTATTTGTGAAGGTTTTAATTTCTCATCGGATCATAATTTGATCATATGAATTACTAACCAGTAGAAATAGTAATTCAATATTGTTTCTTATTTGAATTAGTACCTTTGCTCATATGTATTGGTGTCCCATATGATGTTATAATTGGTGCATTAGGTCACTTGGGTCGTTAAAACTTTGTTTTTTGGGGGGGAATTTATGTTATTAGATTCATTTGTGTGAATGTAGAATCCCCAAGTATTGAATGGTGCCTTATGAACAAGAATTCAGATTTTTTTAGTGTAACTAACCTTCCTGTTTGTGCAAAAAATATGAATCTTATTTCTCATTAACATATGCTTAATGTGTTGTCTCAAATCATTATTAATGAGAAACTAAGTGAGTTCTAATTAGTTAAACTGGTAAAGTCTTTCATTGTCAAGCTAGGGACCTGGGTTCGAATCCGGCTTACATAAAATAAAAAATAAAAACCCCCATTGATTTGTTGGCGTAATGGTAATGAGCAAGCATCTTGGAGTGGATGCCTTAGGTTTCAAATCGTATAATATTTGTTAGATTTATGGTTAAGTGATTAAATTTACCATTTTTTAATAGCTTAAGCTTTTGGGACAATTAGTAATTTAACATGATATTAGAGCAGGAGATCCTGAGTTTGATCCCTGGTCTTACTTTGCCTCCCGTTTAAAATGTTAAATTCCTACTTATTGGGCCCCCACTTATTAAGGGGAAATTTAGGCCCACAAGTGAGAGGGAGTGTTAGACTTATGGTTAAGTAATTAAATTCCCCATTTTCTAATAGCTTAAGCTTTTGGGACAATCGGTAATTTAACAGTATCTATCAAAAAAAGTATATATATTAATGAGAAACTAAACCTTATTTGTTTTATGATATTTTGTTGTAATCTGGGGTACAAACTGACCTTCTTTTGCAGGTTTTTATGCTCCATGCTCACATCCTCAAGTATCAAATCATTTAACTCTACTAGCTGAGTCTTTGCCTTCTGAATCGAATGAACAATCTACAACAGCTGCCACAAGTGGTGGCAACAGAAACAGGTGCCCTGTCCCAGGCATTCTTTACAACACGAATACAATAGAAAGTTTCCATGCCCTTGATAAGAAGAGTTTGCTAAAGGCAGAAGCAAAAAAGGTGCTCCTTGAAATAGGTTTAGTTCCTTAATTTTATGTGCAGTCAGTTTGTACTGTGTAGCTCAATTTCTAAGATAAGTGCCGATTAGCAATTATGGATATAATTGTTGTGTAGCTTGATTGAAAGTATAAGAATTCATTTTGACCAAATGTGTATGAAGATCTTACATAAAAAGTTTCCATCTTGTTGATATTTAGATTTGGGATGACATTCATACTGGAAAAGCTGTGGAGGATAGTGCCGTACTTTCAAGGTTCCTTCTTATCTCATTTGCAGACTTGAAAAAATGGACGTTTTACTACTGGTTTGCTTTCCCTGCTCTGGTGCTTGATCCTCCAGCAACCTTGGTTGATTTAAGGCGAGCTTCACAGTATTTTAGCTTAGAAGAGGTGCTGAGACTGATAATTGTTGGAAACTATTTTAAAATGAGAAGCTAACTATTTTAATTAAATTCCGTTGTTCATGTTTGATTGTTTTTGTAACATGCAGGCAAAATCTGTGTCAGCGGCTTGTAATGAGTGGCGAAACTCAAGCTTAACAGCTGGTAGATATGCCTCCTCATTATTTTGAACTTCTTTTATTTATTTTTTTAAGGAAGATTATCTATAATTTATGTTCCTTTTAATGTATGCTTAATTTGTCCGATGCAGATGTGCCCTTCTTTCTGGTCTGTATCGATCCAAATTCACTAGCTACGGTTAAGCATATAAAGGATTGGGAAACCTGCCAAAGTGATGGTAACAAGGTTTGTCTATATGACTCCTCAAGTTTTTTGGAATGCATAATGGGATTTTGCTACTAGAAATAGCTTTATGTGGGATATTTAATTGGTGTGTTTTTCTTAAAGCTACTATTTTTGCTATTGGCAGTTGCTGTTCGGTTTTTATGACCCATGTCATCTTTCAAATAATCCTAGTTGGCCTCTTCGCAACTTTCTTGCACTTATTTCTGTGAGATGGAATCTCAAGTCAGTTCGCTTCTTGTGCTATAGAGAGAATCGTGGTTTCGCAGATTTGGGGTTGTCCCTTGTTGGTGAAGCCTTGATTACAGTTCCACAAGGTAGAGCGACAAAAACTGGGTAACAGCTCTTTTCTGATTGATAGTTACTCTCCCTCCTTCTGCAGTTTGAATTTGTTCTGTTTACCTGACCATTATAACTTATTGTTAGTAATGGTTTAGGATGGAGGGATCATCAATGTTTACCAAACGCAGTGGGGTGGGAACAAAGCAAAGGGAGGCAAGTCTCCAGGTGTATTAGCCTTGCTAAATCCATGGATCCAACTAGGTATGGCTTCAATAGTATCACTCTATTGTCGATAATGGTATTGTTCCAATTGTTACTTAGCATTTTGAGATATTCTATTTTCAGGTTGGCCATATCTGCGGCAGATTTGAACTTAAAACTAATGAGATGGCGTGCTTTGCCATCTCTGAATTTAAATGCCTTGTCATCTATGAAGTGTCTTCTACTAGGAGCAGGTACACTTGGATGTCAGGTTGCTCGCATGCTTATGGTAAGAGCTAAAATAATTTATGATTACCGTATCTGATTCTATCTATCGGGTGATAAAATAATATGCTTATTACAGGCTTGGGGTGTCCGGAAAATTACACTGGTTGACAATGGCCGGGTTGCTATGTCGAATCCATTGAGGCAGTCCCTATATACATTGGATGACTGCCTCAATGGTGGGGAATATAAAGCTACAGCAGCAGTCAAAAGTCTTGGTCGGATATTTCCAGCTGTGGTAACTGATTTTACCCTTTGATGGTTTCCTATAAAAGATGTTTATTTTTCAAACCATGCATATGTTCCATATTTCATTTTAAAGGATGCAGAAGGTGTTGTGATGGCTATACCAATGCCTGGGCATCCTGTGCCTAGCCAAGAAGAGGATAATGTGCTTGAAGATTGTAGGCGCCTGCATGATTTGGTTGATTCTCATGATGCTGTTTTCTTGTTGACTGATACAAGGGAAAGCCGGTGGCTACCAACACTTCTTTGTGCCAATACTAACAAGGTCTGCTCTTGGTGTAATTGTTGATATATTTGGCATTGCATTCTCCAATAAGCTTGGTTCACATCTTGTTCAGGTTGATTTATTTGATCAACTGCAATAATAAGGTGTATTTATTTAGATATCAAATTCACTTGTTTGCAGATTACCATAACTGCAGCTCTAGGATTTGATAGCTTCTTGGTAATGCGCCATGGAGCTGGTCCTTATAGCTCTAATGATGAAAGGCAGAGATTGGGCTGTTACTTCTGCAGTGATGTGGTTGCGCCAATTGATGTAATATTCTAGAAAACCAGAGATCTGATTTGTTTTTTTTATGTTTTATTTATAACAAGATCACCCATTAGTCCCATGCTTTTTTTGCAGTCAACTGCCAACCGCACTTTAGACCAGCAATGCACAGTTACACGACCAGGACTTGCTCCTATTGCTTCGGCCCTCGCTGTTGAACTTTTGGTGGGCATCCTGCATCACCCTCAGGGGTAAAGCCATGTGAACAGATCTTGATTATTTGTTAATTTTATGAGTTTTGAAATGATTTTTAGTTGACCTGGCATTTGGTTGTTCAACTGCACACATACAGGATATTTGCTGATGGTGAGCTTGCAAACTCCAGTAATAGTGGAAGCAGCGGGCAGCCTCTTGGTGTTTTACCCCACCAAATTCGAGGTTCCCTCTCTCAATTTTCTCAGATGACACTTGTGGGTCAATCCTCAAACAGTTGCACAGCTTGTTCCAGCACAGTAAGTTTTGCTTGCTCATTTGATTACTTCTTCCTAGCACCACTTTTACATCTACTTCCTCCACTTTCATCCGTAACTTCAATCATCCTGTACATGGGAGGTTTCTCGTATGTTCTTCACCTTGGAGGAAAGAAGAAAAGTTCTTTCTTTTATAACTTAGTACACGTGTGAGATGAAAGTCTCATGCATGGTTTTTATTTGAATGAGAGAAAATAGATTCTACAATCTACATGGTGGGTTTCTAGTTGAGATATTAATGAAAAACCTGCTGTTTAGCTATTGAATCATGTCAAAGTAAATGGTTGACAGAGAGAAAGAAATAAGAGAGAAATAGAGGGTAGGATGTGGAAACCGATCCTTTCATATTCCATATCAGTTTAATCAGTATCCAGGTACATCATTGTATTTATAGAGGCTTACTATCAATGGTTTTTAAGTTGGGTGAGATTAGCTCACATGCTGAAGAGATTAACCCATGTGCTGAATAAAGTAAACTACCTAACAGATGCTTAACTGAGTCTAACTTGTTAACAGACTAACCATCAATAACAAACAAGTTGTTACAACCAGAAGTAGTTGCACAGACAGTTTCAAATGAAAAACAGTTACATGAGCTGTTAAGCAGTTTGACTGGTATCCTTATTCCCCCTGCAAACAAAAGGGCACGGAAGGGACCATGAGTTCATCTTCAACAATTCAAAATACTCAGAACCGAGCTCATTAGTAAAGAGATTCGCAACTGGATTAGAGGTGGTGATGAATTTGAAAATCTTTGCAAACCATACACTCTTGAGTGAAATGGAAGTCAACCTCAATATGTTTCGTTCGAGCATTAAATGTGGTGATGCAGGGCAATTGCCAAAACGTTCTCACACCAGATGCAAGGTGCAGTATGGAGAAAAATGCCTAAATTCTTGAAGAACCATGCAAAGCCAAGATAACTCCACAGCCGTATTAGCAAGGGAATGGTATTCAGCCTTGGTGGAGTGCCGACTGAATGGATCACCAACCCAGTTGGCATGAGCAAAGATGGAAAGATGGAGAGAGCCAGGTTTGAAGTGAATACCATGACAAAGAGTACCCTTGAGATACCGAAGGATTCTCAAAGCAGTGATAAGAGGAAGACCACTTGGAGCTTGCATAAATTGGAAAAATTGATTCACGGCAAAGTAGAGATCAGAAAGTGTAAACTTTAGATACTACAATGTTCCCACCATGCTCTGATAGGGAGAAGGATCAGAAAGTAGAGTATCAGCAAGAGTCTTGCAAGATATCAAACATATTATGACGATTCAAGGGGTTTGAATCATACTTTTCTTGATGAAGGAAAATACCCAAAGGAGAGGACTCAATTTGTAGACCCAGAAAATAGGTTAAGAGGTTTAAATCCTTAAGTTCAAAAATGGACCCCCAACTGATGATTTAAACTTGTAATGAAGTATCATTGCCTGTAAGAATGATGTTCTCCACGTGGAGAAGAAAGAGAGTAATGGAGTGATCATTTCAATGGATTAATAAAGATGAGTTAGCAGTAGAGGCATGCAACCTAAGGGTTTTTAGGTGAGAGGTAAACCTCTTAAACCAAGCTCAAGATGCTTGTTTGAGATCATATATGGAATTATGAGGTTTACACACATGATGGGGATTCTCAAGATCAATGAATCTATGAGGCTGGACCATATATCTTCCTTTAGATAATCATGCAAAAAGGCATTCTTAAAATCCAATTGACGAGTAGACCATTGAAATTGGACAACAATGGATAAGATAATGCAAATAGTAGCAGGTTTGATAACTTTTTTCTTTTTTCATTTTTAGCTAGGTAAATAGTGGGAGGGGGGCTGGTGGGGTTTGAACCCCAGTGCCCAGGTACCACAAAGAGGTACTGGAACCACTGGGGTATCCGTCGAAATCCAGTAGCAGGTTTTATAATTGGGTTGAATGTTTCAACAAAGTCCAAGCCAGGTTGTTGATGATAGTCTTTGGCTGGTAATTGAGCCTTAAAATGAGCAATGCTGCCATCCAGATGCCGTTTTAATTTGTACATCCACTTGCATCCAACAATTTTTCTTGGATGGCAGAGGGACTGAGGACCAAGTACCTTGTTTCTGTAAGGCTATAAATTCAACCTCCATTATCTGATGACACTGAAATCTTAGAAGCAATAGCATAATAAGGAGGCTCAGTTGTCAAATTGTCAATAGTGGATGAGGGAAAGCATTTCTTTTTAAAATGCCCTACTGAAAAACATGTTTGCATAAGGTGTGTAGGTAATGGAGGTGGAGCAGGATAAGGAGAAGATGGTACCAAATGTGGTGAGGAAGTTGATATCGAATTCAAGGAAGAAGAAGGAATAAAGTTGGTGGAGGGAACAAGGAAGTGGACTGAGAGCAAGGCATAGCAATCAAAGAGGACGGAGGAAGTGACTGAGAGGATGATGGAATTGGACCTAGTATAGAAGGAATAGTACAGGGAAGAAAGAATAAGGGAGTTGAACCTAGTGTTGGATTATGATGAGGAGGAAGGTGGAGGAGAAGTAGAATCTAGATGAGTAAAAGGAAAAGAGGATTCATCAAATATGATGTGCTGAGAAACAAAAATTCTGTTAATAGGGAGGTCTGAAAACAGATGTCCTTTGGAATTAATGGCTTATCCAAGTAAAATACATTCATTGATTTAATTTTCAAGCTTGTGTGTATTGTGAGGAGTGAGGATGAAGAAAAGGATAACAAGAACACCCAAATCTTAAAAGAGGTGTAACCTGGTGGGGTCCCAAAAAAAAAAAAAAAAAAATCCCATGGGGAATCAAGAAGATGTCATTGATGACAGCATAAGATCAATATGAAAAAGGGATATTAGCTTGAGACATCAAATTAAGAGA
Source organism: Quercus gilva (assembly GCA_023621385.1). Classification (NCBI taxonomy): domain Eukaryota; kingdom Viridiplantae; phylum Streptophyta; class Magnoliopsida; order Fagales; family Fagaceae; genus Quercus; species Quercus gilva. The sequence goes on along the minus strand of CM042477.1, from coordinate 55,839,033 downwards.
GGTTTCAATTATATGTTCATGTTTATGCTCAACAATTCCATTTTGTTTGGGAGTATGTGGACATGTAATTTGATGGGTAATCCAAGAGAAGAACATAGGCTTTGAAACTCATTACTAATATATTCACTCCCACAGGCTGAACGTAAAAATGAATTTTGGTTGATGATAAGTTTCTGTAATGGCTTTAGATTTAAGTTTGATAGAGAATAACCAAGTACAGCAAGTAAAATGATAAACAAAGATTACGTAATATCTTAACCTTTAACAAAGGTGATAGGTGCAGGATACTAAACATCACTGTGAATTAATGGAAGAGGAAATGTGGATTTAAAACTAGAAGTATCAAATGGTAATTGAGTCATTTTACAACAATGTTTCTTGATGAATTTTTGAGTTACAGAATGCCAAGGAAATATTTCAAGAGCATGCTTGAGAATTCTATCATGTGGGTGGCCAAGACGATCATGCCAAACTTGATTATTGACTTTATCACCAATGGAGGCAGGAGACAAGAAGGAAATAAAAAGCAAAGAGGATTTTTCACTCTTGCATTTGTTGATGAGCCTCCTCGTAGATTTGTCCTGAATAAAGAAAATATCAACATCAAATCAGAAAGAACAGTTGTTATCTCTGCATAACTTATGAATGGATAAAATATTAGATACGATTATAGGGATCCTAAGAATGTTACAAAGTTAAAAGTGTGTGAGGGGGTTCTAAGTTGAGCATCACTGAGATGTGTAATGCTAAGTCCTTGACCATTAGCAACTGAGACTACCTCCAAGCCTTTGTACTTATTATGGAGAGAATGTGATAAGTGGCACCAGTGTCACTGAGCCAAGATTGCTGCTCTGTAGTAAAGGATGCATGTGCAGCCAGTTTTTCTGGTGGCTTTCGGCCTTGAGAAGAGTAATCCATCCTATGATAACAATCTAGAGTAATGTGGCCACAGATCTGACATGTTGTTGGTATAAATTACTGCCAGAGAAGTTTTGATAGGAAGGTTGGGGATTGCTGCAATGAAAATCACTGTTAGAATTGTTATTAAAACCATGACCTCGACCTCTGTGGCTTGTTGATCTTCCACGCCCTCTATTGTTTGGTGAGTAAGAATGTTGTGTTCCATTTGCACTGAAATTCTTGTTGCCATTTGAGGTTGCTGTCATGGCAATGAGATGAGGATGTTTCAGAGATTGTTCCTTTGAGAGTAATATAGCATGAAGGTCTTTGAAAGCAAGGGGCTCATTTCTGGTTCAAATAGCAGAACGGGAATAATATTGATGAGGCAGCCCCTTCAACATGATATATTCTAATTGCTCATCATCTATGTGCACGGATGCTGCTGTCAATTTATCTCCGGCTTCCTAGATCCGTTGAAAGTAGGCAGTAATTGAATATATTGTATAGCTTGCCTTTTAGATTGAGTATATGAGATCTAGAAGACACGTCAAACACCTTTTGAAGAGTTTCTCATGCACCCTGAGCAGTGTTTTTTCCAATGACCCATGTCAGAGCTGAGTAAGAAAGTGTAGAATTTATAGCAATGAGAAGAGCTCGATCCTTAGCAATCCATTGCAGATATGCTGGATACTCTTCTCGACCATTGTCTTGTAAGTATTGCTAAGGACATTCAAAAGAACCATCCACAAAACCGAGCAGGGAGAATGCTTCAAGAATAGAGATCATCTGGTGTCTCCATAAGATATAATTGGAGTGATCTAGTTGTACAACTCTGAGTTTAGAAATATCTGAAAGAAGGAAAATAGGGCTTTGATTCAAAACGTTGCATTCTAGTATTTACTTGGCAAAGTGTGGCTCTGATACCATGAAAACCTGTAGTTTAGCTATTGAAGCATGTCAAAGTAAATGGTTTTAGAGAGGGAGAGAGAGAGAGAGAAATAGAGGAAAGGAAGTAAGGGACTGAACCTTTCGTATTTCACATCAGCTGTGCAGTATTTAGAGAGGCTTACAATCAATGGCTTTGCAGTTGGGTGAGATTAACGGACACACTGATGAGATTGATTACATGTGCTGAATATACTGAACTTCTTCACAGATGCTTAATTGAGGATGGTTAATTTGTGCATTTTGTCTTATAACTTGCTTTTGCTCTTCTTGTTTTTATTTATTTATTTAATGGTTTCTTTTCAATCCTTTGTTTTTATTAATATACATCACAACGAATTGTTCAGGTGGTATCAGACTATCGGGAAAGAGGAATGGACTTTATCATCCAAGCAATCAATCATCCTACCTATCTAGAGGATCTCACTGGACTAACTGAGTTGATGAAATCAGCCAGCTCCTTTAAACTAGACTGGGATAATGATGATGATGATGATGATTGTATTGAAATTTGAGGAATTCCTTAAGCTGAATTGCATTATTTTTCAATTAGTATCAGACTAGGTGCTTCACATGTGGAGCCTAACTTAAATCTCGGATTGATTTGTTCACTTTATTTAGGTTCACAACCAATAGGTCATATATGTTTGTTTAACAGCTTTCCGACCATAATCCAGTAGATATTCATAGGCGTGCTATCACCTGTTCTCATCCTTGTCATCTACTAGTATAATAGACACTTTGACGATGTATTTAATATGTGTCAATAATATTATTCAAATATTATTGTTGTCATCTACCTATGTCACTTTTTGTATTCTTTCAATTATTATTATTATTATTATTTTGGTTTTGTTTCAATTGCAAAATTTTGTTCATTTAAAAGAGAATTACAAAATTAGGTTGAAATATCACTGACATTCAAAGCGTTCGATAATTACTATGGTCTTTCAGACAAAGGCTCGTCGATTTGATTTGTGCCATGCGAAAAGGTTGAAGGTTTATATCGCAAAACGCCAAAACCTTATAAATATATATAATATACATTTTATAAGGTACAAAAAAAGAGAGAAAAAAGGCCGATCCCGCGTAGAAGAAAACAGCAGTGACACGAAATATTGAGAAAAATTCACTTAACACTGACCCACAAAAGGGGCAAACACCAAAACATTTTTATTTTATTTTTACAGCATTTCAATACATATTTAAATTTTAAACAACACAAGAATTTTGTTTTGGAATCAAAGAAAAAAAAAAGAGGAAAGATGAAAGAGTTTATGAAATAAATTTACATGGGTAAGCATGAAGCACCTTTCTCTCTCTATCAATTCTCATGGCTAATTTTTTTTTTTCTTTCTTGTTTCTTATCTCTAACCTTATCTCAATCCCTTGGATCCTGTGTTTGTGTTTATCAACAGAGATAACTCTTAACTATTCAAATTATAAATTGTCTCTCTCGTATTTGTTTTATGATTTACTTATAGCTGCTCTCTGTCAATTAGTGGATTAGTTGGTAAAGCGGACTCCTCTCCTGCGTTCTTCTTCTCCCTCAAACGCATGTCCTGTGTTCGTGTCCATCAACAGAGTAGTTGATTAATCAAAAAAGCTAACAAAGATATAAGATCAAATAAAATAGGGGCAAAAGACCAAACGACCTACGTTCTCTAACTGTTCAAATTAAAATTTTTTAAGGATAGAAGTGTAAACCTATCTACACACAATAAACAAACCAACCCAGCTCTCCTTTGTCCATTGCTTGGTTGTAAATTTGTTAACACGAAATAACCGAGCAAGTTGCTCGACAAAAGCACTGTTCACAAGCTCATTTGCGCTTTTTATATAGGTAATAGATAATTTAAAAAACTGTCTCGTTCCTTCTACAGTACTAAAACCCTAGAGCCTCTACTATCTTTTTCTTTTTTCCTCCTTTATCTATTGATTTTTCAGTTTCAAACTTTGAGCTTTTGTTATAAATCAAAATTTTAAATACTTTGAATAATAAAGAAAAAAAAAATATTTAATTCCACTTATTTTTTAAAAGCAATGAAGGCAGTGAGACTTATATTGTATACAACTTTGTAGGTATATCATTTTACTCTTAACACTTTTAGATTGATTTTAAAAAAAATTTATTTTGAGGAATCAAAATAGGTGTCTAATTAGATAAACCTCTTACTTTGATTAAATTAGACTTGGTATGAAAGAATAAATTATAGTTTGCGTTTATATTAGATTTTGTATGACAATTGTAGTTGTTCACAATTGTATATTTATTTTATTATTAATATAGATTAATATATTTAAGTTTTACTTTAGAGATTAAATTTTGTAAGGACATGATATAAAACTCATGTTTTACCCCTCCAATTCTAACATGCTACGTCATTTTATCACATATTTAAGAATAAGTACAACAACGCCCAATCAATTCTAATACCCATGTATAAATTCAAACAAATTGGGAATTTATTGAGATTTTTTTTTTTTTGGACAGAAGTGATAGAAATTGAGATATTATTAAGTGTAGTAAGATGTATTGAATTTTAAATAAAATGATAATATGACAATCACTTATTAGATGGTGTAAAACATAGGTTTAACACCCCATCCTTTTCAAATTCTGACTATTTACTTTATATTGTCTTTTAATTTTGTCACCCGAGCTAAAATCTTGACCCCGCCACTAGTGATAGGTATAAAGACCATTAAATAAGGATAGACACTTCTTACTTTGAGTATGAACTATAGTGCAAGGTGTTTTTACCCCTCCCAACCCCTCTAGTTACTTTGTGAATCAGAGATTTTTAAAAGATCAGTGAGAAGTGATCATAGCATGGATTAGGTTCTTAAATATTTTGATGCTTGTCTTGGTAAAATAAAGTCAAGTTTGGGGTTGCTATGAACTTATCTGTTCATGAAGATCTGTGTCCTCAACTTTGCGTTAAAGAGTCCTGGAATTTGCATGAGAGGAAACAAAAGTTATCTTGGCATCTGTTTTTTAAATTAGATATATTTAATTATAGTATAAAGAAGTCATACAACAAAGCACCAGTGGTCTAGTGGTAGAATAGTACCCTGCCACGGTACAGACCCGGGTTCGATTCCCGGCTGGTGCATCTGTTTTTTGTTCTTTTATCAGAAATGATAAAGCTTTTTTATTATTATTATTTTTTTTTTCTGTTACAGAATGAGAAAACTGTAAACCACATAGCTGGTCAATTAGCAATAATATACTTTTTTGGTCGCTAATCAGGACTGCGCTAGAAGTGATAGGATCTCAATTCTCAAGAAATTAATCATAGGTAGAAACTATATAGTAACTGGGACCATCATTATTATGGGTCCGGTAGACCCCAGAAGGTTAACTTCAACTTTAAGCAAGACTTGCACATTTTTGTCTCCAAATCTAGTCATGAAGATCTGAAAGACTTGTGACTAAACGTAATCCCTTGTTTAATCTGCAAATGGCTTTTTTAAAACAAAAAGACAAAGCCATTCAAATTCAAAAATCATCATGAATTCTGTTTTGCTATATGTTTATTGGGAAATGCAAACACAGCCCTTTGGTAAGTTTTAGTGGAACTTCTTAATTCCATTTTCCCATATACTCCCACATAGGAAATTAAACTTCAGTTTGGCAGCTTTGAACAAGCCAGCAGCACTATTTGATTTGATCCCTGCCTAAATTTTTGTCCTGGACTACCTAGTTGGTGTATTTTACAAGTAATTGTAAAGTTTCTGGCAAGCCAAAAGTGCTTCTATAATTCTGTCTCAATGGTTTTCAACCTAAAGAGGGTATCATAGCAACAATATGATAGTTTGACCACAAGGCAGGTGATTGTGTCAAATTTTCAGAAACAACATCAAAAAATTTGCTAAAACAAATCACAGAACTACTTTACTTTGTGTTTGACCACGACTTTAAATTGTGTTCCAACATTTGGCTGAAGTTGGCAGCCAAATGTTGGCAAGCCAGAGCTTGGCTACCAAAACACCAATTCAAACGTTTTCTTTGCTCAATGACTTGAAAATTGGAAATGGAGTGGTCAACGATGAACTTGAATAACACTTCATTCCCGTGAAGCACGAAGTGAACTTGCTCCAAATTGTGATAACACAACTTGGCATGCATGTATAATATATTATAGAATTTCGAGGGAAGCTTCAAAAGGCAGGAAAAGGAGCATTATTTTTAAAAAGGAAAAAAGGGTAGGATTTGGAAGAGACTTAAAGTGCACCGCTAAAAAGTTGAGGTAGTGGGTTTTGCAAAATTATGTGTGATTGGGTGAAAGAGTCTAAAAATCCATCATTCTAACATAGTCACTGGGGTAATGTCATCCTATCAAATGCTCTATCCTTTGGCAGTGCACTTGTTAGTTGTTGAAATTGACACTCATTATCATCTGACTGCTACTTCCACCTCTGCTTATACATTAGCTAGTGGAGTATCCACATAATACTGTATTATGAATTCACAGCAACACCTGGCAGTCTGGCACCTTATTGCAATTATGCCAATAGGCACATTACTATGCCTCAATTTGATATGGTTGGCTAGTCTAGGCACTATCACTGCCAATGAAAAGATTTTGCCAGTTCTAAGGCATGATCATTGAATGAGTTAGAGCATCACACACGTGTCGATTTGGAAATTGCTTATTTTTAGTAGTTTATTTATATAAGTGAGACAAAAAGTTAAAAACTAGCTTATTTTTAAAAAATAGTTAGATTATTTGAAACAAAACTGATACAAAAAATAACGTGAGACTCACAAATAGTAGATTATTTAAGCAAAAAACCTAGCTTATAATTTGTTGCCAAACGCACTCTTCCCCCCACTTTTTGAATATGATACTGATATCTAGTTCTCACCTCTTGAAGGCAGTTCCATTTATAGGCATTCAGATCTTCAGAAGGTAACATGTAAAACCCTCTTTCATTAACATGCTAGTACATGATCATGTATCACTATCAAATCAACCAGTAAAAATAGAAGTGAATTGTTGTGTCATGTGTGTTCATTCTGTTGTGTCATGTGTGTTCATTCTTCGACGGGGGGAAAAAAACAAAACTACAATCAATCATGATTTGTAAGTGATGCCCTGATGGGTCGCTTTACCAAATTACCATACCAACATTTAGAAAAGACTAGGAAAAATGGAGAAAAAGCTGCTGCTTGTTGAGGCTTGGCAAATGTTAAGGTGAGCTTAAGCTTATGTGTACTTCTAGATAAATCTTGACTAGAATAAAGTCTTCAAATAAAAAGGAACAAATTTCAAAACCATTTAAGATCTTTAAGAATTCTTAAAGTAACTTTCTTTATTATGAAATTTCTAAAATTCCTATTTATTCATTTTAAATGAGTGGATTAAATTTTAGAACTTACTAACATTTAAAAGAAAACATAGACTATCACAATTTTGGTTTATTACCAAATTATTATTGATATAATAAAATTCAATCTACTAATTTTAAAATAAATAGATAGATAAGATTTTAGGAATTTCACAATGGATTCTACAAACTCTAAAGGATGCTAATTCATTTAAAAACATTTGTGAGATGGTTTAATAAAAAAAAATGATTTGGATCTCATGCAAAAATTACACGGTGCAATTATCAAGTAATTGTAAAAGTTAAAAAAAATTATGATACAAAGGCTGAGAATAAAAGTGAATTTTTAATTTTTAAATACATCCTAGCCATTACAAAAGAAAAAAAAAAATATTATCCAAGTTTTTCTTTTTTCTTTTTAATGAATAAGGAATTAACCAAGTTGTTATCAAACTACAGAATTTTGACATGTGAGAAGAAGATAAGATGAATCTAAAAGAGTCACTATCAAAGTGTAAGGATGATGGTGGTGGTACACATCATACAAGCACCATTCCTTTTGTGTTTTTTTTTTTTTTTTTTGGCTTCAGCAAGTCCAGGTTTATTAGGATGCGTTTGTATAAGCTATTAGAAAACTATATTTTAAGTTTAAAATCAGTGTTTGTATAAAAGTTAAGAAGATTTGTGGTTGCAAAATAAAATTTTGAGTTTTAAAAATGCTTTTTTATGCTCCTAAAACGCTTAATCAAACGAACTCTTAGCCATAAACCGTTTCTCTCTTGTTGTAGTAAACTATTCACACGTGAAAAAATTGTATGGGATAGATAGAAGTATAATGGTGTATGACGTGAAATTATAATAGCACAAAATCGAAAGGTCTAGTTAAAGAACTCCACCCAAAACTCATACCCAAGATTTTTATTTTTTATTTTTTTATATAGTGAAAGTTGGGTCAATAATGGTAATCTGGTTCACAAAGTGGTGCACTAATCAAAGACTCAATGTGCCGAGTAGATTCTTGACTAAAATGGTAGGCACGGCTACAATTTTAATTATATTGTTAATCCAATTTGTTGTGGATCAAATTTTATTTCATATGTGTGTGTGTGGGGCAATTCTTATCTAGGTGCAAATGGAACATGTAGGATGCTAAAACTTTGTTCACTTTATTTTCATTCAGATTCACGTTGGCGGCTCTTAAAGGCAACTCACAAATCAACCACATGGACTTTTAAAGATGTGACGGTTTTTTTAATTTTGTTCTTTCTTTCTTTCTTTTGTATAAATGAATTTGGCCTAAAATTTGAATAATTCCTTCAAGTCAATGAGCCATTAAGTCAAGAACCAGAAGCACGCAGCCTTTCCGTATTAATAGTAAGCCAATTGTATGCAAAACTTAGATACTAATTAAATTCAAAAAAAAAATTTTGAGAATAATTAAATTCAAATTTTTGATTGTATCATGACCAAGTACAAAAAATATAATATTATCTTTTTTAAAGATAATTTAAGTTCAATACAATTATATATATGAATTTAATTGAGAAACTTAATGTATTACGCATGAGTTATTGTATCTAAAATTTACCTATCATATATATATATATATATATATATATTTTTTTTTGAGTTCACCGGTATATATAATATTATATATATGGGGCCCCAAATATTTAGCAACCCCGGCCCACTCCACATCGGGCCCAAGGTCCACACCGAGGAGAGGACAGAATCCGAAGATAAGTGGACGAGGCCCAAGTAGTCTAGGGACCTCGCCGAGGAGGCCCATGTCCTCGGCAGGCCGATGTTGAAGGAAAGGAGCTGTCACTCACTCATTAAATACACGCCACCAACACTCTGGTCACATCAATGGTGAATTGACCAGCCAACAGTGATGTCTTGGTTACTTCAACTAACAGAAAGCCTGCAAAGGTGGCTGATGGGACAGGCACTCAAGTATAGGCTTGGATGATCAATAAGTGGACGGCAGAGATCAACTAAACAAGACTATATAATAGATAGCACCCCCGCCAAAAAGAGGACCGAAGAAGAGAAGAAAGGAAAAAGGTATCTTGAGGGTGTCTAGGTACAACCCTTGTATATGTCAGTTCTAAGTGGAGAGGTCCTCGAACTAGATCCTCAGACTGGGCTGAGAACAAAATTTCTTCATGAACATTTAGCCGAAGCCCTCGTTATTATCCTCACAAACACTTAGTCAAATTCCTTTATTACAATTCCTATGAATCTCACGTCGATCATCGTTTGCTTTGTTAGTACTTAGCCCTTCTACCCACGCTCTACAAATGTTATTATTTAGGTCTAATTTAATTTGAGTCCTTACAATTGGCGCCTTCTGTGGGGAGGACTTGTGCACTAGCAAGCGCGATGGTTGGTGTGAAAAGATTAAGAGCAACACTTCTAAAAAAAAAAAAAACCAACAAAAACAATACAGCGTGCAGCAACAACATAGACTCAGAAGGCAACAATCGCAAGAAACAAAAAGATGCGAAAAATAAAAGAGATGAAGTGGGTCTACTTCTTTATTGATATATGAAGAAAAAGTTACATCTTACAATTGATGCCCATACAGGCTTGTTCTAAAACTAACTACAAAGAAAGACGCCTAACAAGACTGGTGGAGAAGCAAGAGAAGAGGAAATGAAGGAAGGAAGGCAACGTTGAAGGGGAAGGGGCCGCGGCACCGGACGGTCCCACCTCTCGGTTCCGCCTGGTTTCCCTCCCAAACCCATCACTGCCAACTTGGAAGGGCTGACGGATCCAAGTCCAGGGAAGGGAGGTTACGTTCTTTCTGGATCCTCCTCCAAACAGCAAGGAGGGGTCTACCTCTGGTTAGGTTGAAAAGAAGAAAAATCTTCAGCCTTCTCCTACCCCAACCCCAGCATGACGTCCAGGGTCGGGGTGCCATCCTTGGCTCCCGAAAAGGGCTAGGCTTCCAATTCATTTTATGCGGCATAAACTGCTATTTTTGTAGAGCCTCTGAACAGTGTGTTGGTGAATGTGTTTCTGAGGTTTGAAGAAAAGAGTTGTCCCAGAAAGACCTTTTATAGAAGGCGAAAATTAGTGAGAGCCAACCCACACAAAATCCTAGGGAGAGATTACTGGAGGCAATAACTCCGCCCAATTTTCAAGGGGCTTATCCGCCGCTAGATCTTCGTAAATCCGCAAGGACATTAATGAGGAGGCGCCTCATTAACGAGAAGGTACCAAAACGTCAAAGCGCGTTACTCGAACAGCTTAAAGGACGCCTCGTAATCAGAAGAGGCACGCCAAACGAAGAGGCTAGAACAGAGTAGGGTCCCCTCCTCGGTGGAGCAAGTCAGAGAACTAGGTACTGGACAGAACCAAGGCCTTGCATGGTCCTCGGACCCAGGCCTCTGGGGAAACCAGCTACTTCAAACTGAGAACTAAGAGTTAGACAGAACCTAGGCATTGCATGGTCCTCGAATCTAAGCCTTTGGGGAAACTAACTACTTAAAGAAAGAAAATTACTTAAAAATCAGAGAACTAGGTACTGGACAGAACCAAGGCCTTGCATGGTTCTCGGACTCAAGCCTCTAGGGAAACCAGCTACTTCAGACTGAGAACTAAGAGTTAGATTGAGAACTAAGAGTTAGACTGAGAACTAAGAGTTAGACAATAAAAGGGCCCTTTTATTGTGGATACCATAGGAGTGCTTCACACGTCCTAGGCTAGGCGTGCTTGGCATTCACCTAGGCGTGCTTGGCAACCACCTAGGCCGTCTTCGGATGGCCTTGCATTCACCTTGGCATGCTTTGCATTCACCTCAGCATGCTTGGCATTCACCTTGGACGGTGTCCTAGAAGTCCCACATCGAAGGAAAACCCCCCCACTTGCTACCTTATAAGCTTTAAAGCGAAGGGAGTAGTGTACCACTAGTTTAGTTATTCGAATAACTATAAACTAGTGATACATTACTCCCTTCACTTCAAAACTTATAAGGTAGCAAGTGGGGGGGTTTTCCTTCGATGTGGGACTCCTAGGACACCGTCCGAGGTGATTGCCAAGCATGCCGAGGTGAATGCAAAGCATGCCAAGGTGAATACAAGGCCATCCGAGGACGAATAACTAAACTAGTGGTACACTACTCCCTTCGCTTCAAAGCTTATAAGGTAGCAAGTGGGGGGGGGGTTTTCCTTCGATGTGGGACTCCTAGGACACCGTCCGAGGTGAATGCCAAGCATGTCGAGGTGAATGCAAAGCATACCAAGGTGAATACAAGGCCATTCGAGGACGGCCTAGGTGGTTGCCAAGCATGCCTAGGTGAATGCCAAGCACGCCTAGCAGGCCTAGGACGTGTGAAGCATTCCTATAGTACCCACAATATATATACCAATATGTATGGTATGTCGTGCAAATTTAATTATATTTAAATAATTATGATAAATAATTAAAATAATTAAAATAAATATTTTATTTTACTTTAAACTTATTGAAAATTTCGTTAATAGAATTTTGATTGGAGAAGAATTTTAAATATTTAAAACCTAGCTGATTGAGTTTTACCTAAATTAACTATACTAACAATTGATAAGATAAATAAAATTTTAATTGCTATATAATTTTTAACTTCTTAAAACTTAGCTAAAAGAGTTTTAAGATAAATTAAACTATCCTCTCAATTAATAAGATAAAATAATTTTATAATTAATGAGGGTAGTCACTTTATTTTATAGTTAAATGATATGATTTTATCAATCTATGTTATGTTTGTAAATTTCTTTATGTTGTTAGGTTATTAACAACTATATTAATTTCCTTAGTAAAAAAGAAAAAGGTCATGTTAACAGGTATTCTAAGGCATTTGTTAATAAACAATTTAAGGAAAATTTTGATACTACTTTTATAAGAAATATGAAAAGTTACAAGAAAAAAAAATCAATTACTTTTTCTTTACAATAAAAAATTTCAAAAAAAAAATTCATAAACCAATGTTTTATGGCATCTGTTAACTTTTTCCTAAACAAAATAGCTACATTAATTCTAAGATCTAGAACAATAATGAATTTCACAAGTACATAAAAACATAACTAAATAAATTTGGAACTGACCTAGATCCATTGTTGGATTTTTCACAAGATACAGTCTTTGGTTAAGGAAACTTAATTCCTTAATAGGGTATCTTTCTCTCTCTTCAACCCTTCTTTTTAAATTTAGTTAGTGTGATGGAAAACAGAATATCTTGTATGGATGGAGATGACTAGTTTCCTTGTACAACTTAATATCCACTTACCCATCAAAGTAGAAGTTATTTTAGAAACCGCTTCTCTTTTGATCAATTAGATAAATACACTTTTTTTTTTTTTTTTTTGAGAATGAGATAAATACACTTAAGGTATGCAATTACATCCTTATTAAACCTTTAACTAATCTCATGTATGTTATCAATATTAGGAGTGTACATGGGTCAAGTTGAAGAGTTTTTTCATCCTAAGACAATATGGTTAGGTTGAGAAATTCCAAACACAAGTTAGGTTGGATTGGGTTGGGTTAGTGAGTTGTGCTTTCATGTTTTATACCTTATAAAAATTTTGGCCTCATATAAACTACTAGTGAAAGTCCCTTGTGTTGAACAGCTTTAGTCATCAATTTTTTTAATATATATAGAGAAACAATAACTAAATGAGTTATTACTTATTATTACATAATTTTAGAACTCATTTCTAGCTAAATGAATTATTATTATTATCATATAAAATGCATAATTTTGTATTTTTCCCTTATATAATATCTCTAATTAAAATGATCAATAACATTTTTTTTACTTATAATTCCTTTTTTATTAATGAAGAGAGTGATTTGAACTCAAGTAGTTAAATCTTTTCTAATACTTGCATAAATAAGGTTTTCCTAAAATAATTAACTCCAAACTTAAGATTAAAAAATCAATTGTATATGTACACTTAAAAGAAATTTCATTTTTAAGTCTTATTTTGATATTTAAATCATTTGTTTTAGTATTGATTTTATTCAAATGGTTATCACCCTAACTTATACAACTTTAGTAATGTCTATAATTATATTGTGCTCTAGTATTTAAGAACACATATATTAATATTACACATGAAAAAATAATAAATTTAACATTTAAAACGTTTGAAAACAAAATTAAGCCAAAATCTCAATTCATTAATGAAAAACAATCCAAATTTCTAAACTTTAAAAAAAAAAAATGAAAAAGAAGTTAAGTAAAGATAGATTTACATAGGAATTTGGACCGATGGATCTAATTTAGCCAAATATTATCTATGATCTAAAATGATATAGGAGGAGTTCTAAATTAAATTTAGTTAGACTTTCGAAGAAATACAGTCATGAAAAAATTCATAGCAACCTTAAATTATATGATCTAAAAGGACATGGGAGGAATTTCACATACAAAGAAATTAACACAAAGCACAAACAAAATTTTAAAATATAAAAATAGATAAATATTGATAAAGTCTTAACAATCATTAAGTAAAATTAACTTGAAATCATATTACACTACAGAACATGAAAGACATGTTTTGAACCAGATTTTTAGTAGTGATAGTCAATTGAAAAAATCAAAACACTTACAAACTAAATACATAGAATAACCAAAACCTAAAACACACAAAATAGTTCAAAAGTTAAGAATTTTAAAAAATAAATAAATAACTTGCCTAAGAGAAACTAAGAACTTAAATGGGTATCCCTTATTTTGCTTCTTTATAATAGATTTCCTTTGACATAATATTTATACATGAAAATTTAGAAACAAATAACAATAAGAAAGATGAATTTGTTATATCAAAACTATCATATACAACTTGAAAATTAAATTAAACAAAAATGTGGGGTGCAAGAAGGATTTTATGGAAAGACCATTGGTGAATATGTATAAGTTTTGTAATTTTGATAATAGATTTTTAGTTGAAGTGGGATTTAAATTTCTAAAACCTAGATGATAAAGTTATCCTAACAATTAATAAAATCATTTTTAAAATAATTAATAAAACGTAAGATGCAACTTGAGGGGAAGGGGGGGGGGGGGGGGGAACGTAGGGTGTTGTGTGGGATTCCAGATTTCATTTAAGAATTTATTTTATTTTATTTTTTTTTCTAGAGAAGGAAGTTAAAAAAAAAAAATTATAATATACTTTTAGTTTGAATAGAATTTCAATGATAAAGTTTTACGTAAATTAAACTATTATTAATTTTATCCCTTAATTTGAGGAAACATATCATAACAATTAATAAAAAATTAATTTAACAATTAATGAGAGTAGTTTTTATTAGGAAAAATTTGAGAGAGAGAGAGAGAGAGTAACATATAAATTTATCAACTCCTATGAATCTGTATAAAATGTACATCTTTCTAATACAAATACATATGCGCAAGTTGCAACTCGAAAAAAAATAAATAAACAAAAAAAAATGTGGGATGCAACAGAGATTATATGGAAAGACCATTGGTGAATATATATAAGTTTTGAAATTTTGATAATAGATTTTTAGCCGGAAAGACCATGGTGCATGTTTTGTTAATATACTTATTGTTACTTTATCTAAAGCAATTGATAAGAACAGATAAGTTGTTATCTCTATCAACCGAAAGTTAGATGCATGTTACATGTTTTTTTTAAAACAGTTATTATTACTTTGTCTTAAGAAATTGATAAGAACAAATAAGTTATTGTCTCTATTAACTGAAAGTTAGATGTATGTTGTACGTTTTATTAAAACACTTATTGTTACTTTATATGTGTAGGGTCCAAACTTTGTAGCCCAAGTCCAAAAAATTTGGATTGTAAGCTCAACGAACCCGGAATAATGAATTTATAGAGAGTGGGTGAAAAAGCTGGGCTGGTTATGAATTTAGCAACGGTGCACTCTGATAATTTAGGATGAACTAACGTAAAAACACTCTGGAAAGCTAAGTAAACTCAAATCCGAAGAGGTTTGTTATTGATTGAAAGGTGAATACAATTCTTCCAGTACTTTTTCTAATTTTTTTTTCCTCTCCCTCTATTTAAAGGCCCATTACATTTATATATTCTTCTTCTTCCTCATCTTCACCGTACACCTGTTCTTCATCTAAGCATCCACTTAAATACATGTCACATCAGATATCTGCTTTAGTTTTTCGTGAGTGGTGGTAGCTGAGATTGCACTGTTCAGGGGTCTTCTCCACATAAATGCGGCCAGGAAAGTTGTTACAGTGCAGTAAATGCGGTGGTAACAACTTTTCTTTTTAGATATTTCTCCGTTCTTATCATCTCTAGGCATGCCCAAAACTTGTCCTTGTCATGGAAGTAGTTGGGAAGATCACTCAAACCTTCAATATATTTGCTTGATTAAGTCCCCTTGGAGTCTGAGGAGAATAACCTCTTCAAACCATTAGAGTTCTCTTCAGACTATTCCTCTCGTTCATTTTCAGGTACATTTCTTCCAACTAGACTCCTTCTTAACCCCTTTCTTCTTTTCGGACACATAGTTATATTCGAATTAGGCCCTAGGCCCAACACATGACGTTGAGCTTTTACACTCACAATATATATGTTGCATGTTTTGTTAAAATTGTTATTTTATCTAAAAAGTATGTTTCACATTTTGTTAAAACACTTATTGTTACTATAGGGATAAAAGGCCCAAAAATTAGATTATGGGCCTTGGGCTTAATCCGCAGGTTAACAGCATAAGTTGGTCCGAGAAAGGGAAAGCAATTAGGGAAGACTCCAGTCATAGAATCCCGTAGGTAGAGGACGAGCAAAGAGTGGTCCAAGGAGGAACTACCTCTCGGATATGTTAGACGTAGTTCAAATCTATACTCCGACAACCAACGTGATCTTCCAGAAGGCTCCAGTAATAAGGACGGGCATCATATATATATATATATATATACATACATACAAGAATAATGGAAACTGATAAATATCTAAAGAAAAGCTGCTATTACCGCATTTAATGCACTGTAGCTACTTTTTTGGCCGCATTTATGTGGAGAAGACTTTTGAACAGTGTTGCCTTGACCACCACCATTCACAGAAAGCCATAAAGGATGTTTGATGGGATAGACACTTAAGTGAGGGATCAGATAATTGATAAGTGTAAGGTAAAAATGATCCAAGGGAACTATATAATGTGAGAACCCTTCCATGAAGAGGGGATTGAAAAAGGGAAAGAAGGAACACTGTAGCAATAAAAGCAATATTTGTAATCATCTTTTCTAGATTTATAACACATTTTGCCTCCTCGGACATCACCTTCATGCAGTATTATTGACTTTGTTATCATTTGGTCCTACTTAAAATTCATACCACCCGTTGTTAATTTCACTAAGACCTAGTTCTCCAACCTACTCTCTACAAATTCTATTGTATCAGACTCATTGGGCCAAGGTCTCATACACCTTGGACTTGGGCTACAAAAAGGGTCCTTCCAATTACATTATCAAATTGTTACATTATTTAAAGAAATTGATAATGTAATAATAAGTATAGATGCATGTTGCATATTTTGTTAAAAAACTTATTGTTATTTTATCTAAAAAAATTGATAAGAACAAATAAGTTGTTATCTCTATCTAAAAAATTGTATCCAAAATATTGATGGGTTCAAATTACACCTGGTGTAACTCTAAGTAATATTACATCATACAATAACTTATTACAAAATTCATGTTTTAAAAATCTCACTGTTGAATTATATGTTCTATATGTTCTTAATATTCATGCCAATTAGATGTTATTTACTATTCGATCTATTAACTCACATTTTATGCATTATTTTAAACTACAAAAACTTGAATTTAAACAATTGATTAATGACATAGGTATTAATTTTTTATCACTTTGAAATTTTGCAAGTATAGAGAATATACGAAAATAATGTAATCTAATGGTGGATTTGATTTATATATAGGATTGGGTTCAAGTTACACTTGGTGTAACTTGAATTTAAGTAATGTTACACCGCTCAATATTTTTTAATTGGATGTGAATTTTGACAAATGCACTGTTAGATTATATTATCTTCATAAATTCTCCCACCTTACAAAATTTTAAGGTGTTCAAAGATTAATAGTTTTGTCATCAATTAATTACTTAAATTCAAGTTTTTGTAGTTTAAAATAATGCATAAAAAATGAGTTTATGAATCGAATGGTAAAATAAGTTGAAAAAACTATCAATCCAAGACTAAAAAGTAAAATGTCACATTTCTTTTTCTCTGCCCTTGACCAAAGATCTGTGCTACATTATGCAACAGGGTTTGTAATTGTGATACCCTAATTTGATTGATTGTGTAATGTGTGTGAGTGTGTGATAAGTCCCACATCGGGTATTTACTGGATAGATCTGGACTTTATTAACAACTACAAGAGCCTCAATTGTAACATCTACGCTTTTCCTTGGGTTGTTATAGTAATTTAGCTATTTCATTTGAAATTAGCAAGATCGATTGAATGATTTCATTTCTTAGCTTATTATATTTGTGTGGTATAAACAATTTTAAGCGGATCATCATCATATATGAACGGTGATTTCACCCTTCTTGCTAAGAAATCTTGACAATCAATCTCCATGCTTTCGAGAACGTGGTTGAGAAAAGAAAAGGAAAAAAAAATTATAAAGATTCAGGCAGCGGCAACGCTATTTCATGGTATGCATGCCACGACTATAATCTGTAATCACTAATCAATATGATGACAAAAAATCTATGATGCTTCGCGGGAAAATCAATGCTAATGCCCTTGATTCTCACTCACATGCCATAACTGTGGCTATCTCACACCTAAACCAAGATTAATTAATCTTGATTTTAAATAAGTGGGATTGCAAACGAATTCTTTGTGACATTATTTAATGAACATTTAATATTTTTTCTTACATTTAGAAATGAATATAATTATTTGTGTAGATTCATTTAATGTGTACACTTGGCTTGTAAAAGATAGAGGATGCATTTAGTACTTTTGTTTTGCCTTTTACTTTAGTGCAAATAGTTGATATTTTTGGTTCAATGATTTAGTTGAACGAAATCTTTAAAACATTATTTTAGGAGCATTATATGTTCTTTTTCTAATCATTTATTTAACAAATCAACTGCCCAATTATGTATTTGCCAATGTTTTTTTGGAGGGTGATTCCCAGTCTCTTTTGTCAGCTTTGCAACTTGATAAGGATATATATTTTGCATTTGGATGGGTTGTTAATTGAATATGTTCGTTTATATTCTAGACTGTTTAATCAATTATATTACTCTGACACTAAGAAAGAAGGTAATAAGGTTGCTCATAGTTTTGCTCAATATGCTTTACATATCTCTAACTTTGTTGCGTGGATGGAAGATGTTCTACCACTAGTTATTTCTGACTTAGCCATCTTTATTTAATGTAAGCATTCCTTTTTCTCAAAAAAAAAAAAAAAAAAAACTGGCTAATTATGTGTTCTTTTTTAATTATTTATCAAATAAGGTGAAAAATTAATGAATACTATTTTAAACAAGGATTTTGTTAACTTAATTTCTTTAAATTCTTAGGGATTGTAACTTAATTTCAATCATGTAGCTGTTTTGGTCAGTGCAAAATAGACCACTTTATCTTTGGAAAAAGTTTACGAATATCCTAAGAGGATTGGTTTAAGAACTAATTTTAAAAACGTTTTATGAGAAAAAAAAAATGTAACTAATTTTTTTTACAACTTGTTATATTTTCTATGAAAGTTGTATTAAAACTTTCTTAAAATAGTCCATTAACAAATGCACTAAAGGCATCGTTAATAAGACTCTTTATCTTTTTTAAAAATTACAACACTTAAGAAATTATATTTAAACTTTTTTCTAATTAATTTTTCTTAGTAATATTTTCCTGTTTCTAAAATTTGGAGCAAAGACAGAGTGCTATGACCAAAAATTTAAGCTCATTAGGAGTGATACAATCTAATACTTCAAGAGGGAGTATAATGATGGGTTATTCCCTTCTCTCATATAATAATAAATTAATTATTAAATTCAAATCAATGTGATAAGAGAGAGTATATATCGCATTGTGTTACTTTAGTAATTAATTATCTCGATAGTTTAAGCCATCGGATTATGAAATGTCCATGAAACTTCACCCCCCAAAATGGGTTGAACATGATTAATATATAAGCCCTACCTACACATTTCCTATATAATGATGGTTTTACGCTTCTTAGTGCATACTCACTATACATAACTGTACTAAAATTGCCTTTTTAAATCACAATTTCAAAGTAGAGTTTACAATAGTGAATGTGTGGACTAAGATTTTCTGTATTTTTATCTCAAATGGCCATTTCATAATATGGGGTATTATAAATATGGGCATAATGGGAATTTAAAGCTCATGATCCCTCACTTGTCTTAAATATCCGTCACGGTCTGTGAGTTTACAAAGGACAGCACTGTTCCTCTGCATGTGCCTTGTGCTTCCTCTCGTTTTTGCTCTCAAAGTTGTCTTCCTCCTTGTCCCACTCATCCCATATTCCCCTTTATTTTTTTGAAAGTCAGGCTCACAGAAAAACTTATACTACTATAAAGACACAAAACCCAATAACTATTTCTCTATCTCTTTTTCTCTTTTTCTTTCACTATGTGTCCCTCACAACCCCCAAACATGTCCAATTCTTCTTCTTCTTCTCCTATTTGGTTATTGTCTTACATAAAGCTCCAGTTCTTTGGTCGAATCCGAAGGTTCCTACGATCAAAGGCGGCTCGCAAGCGATACGGGTCGACCACAGATCGATTCGATATAGTGAGTATCAAAAGTAGTGTTGATGATGATGAAGAAGAAGTAGTAGTACAGCAAGTTATGGGAAGAGAGAAAAGTGAGGATGACTCGGCCGTGGTGCTACAGAGGTCAGTGAAGAAGCTTCACTTTGGGAGGTGGGAAGAGAAAGAAAAGGCGGCTATGGAGATTGAGAGGCTTGCAAGAGAAGATGGGAAGACTAGGAAGTTGATGGCGGAGCTGGAAGTTATACCTGTGTTGGTGGCTATGGTGGCTTCCGATGTGCCTAGTAGAAGGCTTGTTGGGGTCACGGCTTTGATTGAGCTTGCTCGTGGAACTTACACGTAAGTTTTACTATTTCTTCGTTTCTTTATTTATTTTTGAAGAAAGGTTTAGAGATAAATTTTTTCATAATTTTGATGGGATAGTTGTCTGTTGTTGAAAAAAAATCGTTAATTTATTATTTGTATTAAAATAATTGTAAATACTCACGGTCGATAATTGTGGCATAAGTTGCGCTCATAAGAAAATCAATTATTTTTATCGTTTTGTAGGATTAAATCAATGGTTCACTATTCTAGTTGCTCACATATATGTTTTTAGATTTCTTTTTGGTGTTTTTTTTTTCTATTGGTATGACTATATTTTAGAAAGTTGGAAAAGGGTGCATCATGCATAACCTCCTCTTTGATATTTCAAGCATAATAATTGACCATACTATCATTCACCAGCTACATGTATGCTTCTAATTAGTTGTGCAGTTAATCATCTTGATGCAAGTGGAATTCATCTTTGGAACAAAGAAAATTGAAGGCATGAATGGATTTTATTGAATAAAGTTTATGGAGTCAGCAAAATTTGGTTTGGGTGGTTATAGGAATAGGAATGCGTCACGTGTAGGTCCAGTGGAAGATTTGCTTATATTCTTTTGTAACTTTTTTTTTTTCCCAAAAAGAGATTTTTTATTTTTTATTTTTTAAAAGATGTTTTAAAAATTAAAATTAAGGTAGCTAATGCTAACTTCTAATCCTTTTTGAATAGGTTTAGCTTTGATTGGTTGTATAAGTTTGTTAGGACAGATAGGGGAAGAAAAGATGGGACCCTTACATTTTGTTAGGTTAGGGACTTAGGAGTATTTAGTGATTAAACATAAAAATAAGCTTTCCTTTATAGCTCCTTCATTTAAATTTATATTTATCTTAATAATATATATATATATATATATGAAACAGAGGTGAACCACGTGGAAAGTATTTATATTTATCTTAATTTTTGGCGTTTTCTGTTTATTTTCCTAAACAATGTTGACATTGTGGAGCTCAAGATGGAACCCTTATGGGCACCACCACTCTTTGACTTTTTGAGTAGTGATAATGCATAATAACCAGTATTCAGATTCATTTCACGTAGTAGTTCGTAGTTGGTCGGATTGGAATTTTTATTTTTTGGACCCTCTATAATTCCTAGTTTTTTATTTTCTTAAATGTTGCAGAAAACAATGGGACATAAATGTTTCTAAAAAGGGCAGTGATGAATGGGACTTCATGCACTTCTCGATCTAGCTAGGCTGTTACACTCATAAATATTATCACTACTTTAATAATGATAATATTAATTGTATGAAGGAGAGATAGGCTCTCTGCTCCTTTTCATTTTACTATTTTTCATGCGAATCTGTGGCAATTGACATCTACATTCAAAGGTGGGATAATGGTTACCTTTGATGTAGAAGTATATATATTTTTGACATGGATGTAGAAGTATATTGGTAGATAGTCTTTAAATAAATATAAAAAAAAATTAAAAAAAAAAAAAAAAAAAAACTTGTAGATAGTAAAAATGGAACAAAATAAAGGGCTTTTTCGGCTTAACACATTTGAATATAATAATTAGGGATTCAATTTTTTTTTTTTCCCTTTCTATAATCTTTATTATTTGTTACGGTGGTAAAATTTTCAAATAAGTGTATCACTGACATTATTTTTATTATGCATGATTACAATAGAGCACGTCACTAATTATAAAATTGTTTGAAATATGCAGCCCATTGATCAAAGCATTGATCCAACCATCATCCATATAACTAGGGCTTATGTGCTTTCTAACATGTGTTCATGCATTCCTGAATTGTTTGAAATAGACCATATCAGTAATTATAAAATTGTTTGAAATACATCAAAGCACCCGACCATCATCCATATAACTAGGGCTTTTGGGCTTTCTAACGTGTGTTCATGCATTTCCTGAATGACCCATTTTAATTACAAGAAAAAAAATATATAAAAAATTTAAGATCATATAGAGCATCTTAATCCTGGATGGAATAAACCATTACTAGCATAGTATATGATGGGGGTATCATTAGCTTTAAAGAACCAAAATATAATTAAGCAAAATGTGCCCTTGAATCAGAGCGCCAAAAGGTGCGCTGACTGTCCACTAAGTTCCACAGTGGTAGGAAAATTTGGACAGGGAACAGTGTTTTATTGAAGCGACATCTTTGTCTTTTAAAAATTAGAAAAATCACGGTCTATGAGATATAGCGTAGTGGTTCAGATTCCAATAATAATCTTTAGACAAATGAAAACTTCGTCTATTGACCTCCACTTTCCAACACATATCTATTGACTTCATACAGATTGGAATATTAACCAATGCCCCCACGGCACTCGTTAACATTTCCCTTTTACTAATGTGTGTCTTTAGTATATATATTAATTTTTTTT
This sequence comes from Quercus gilva, assembly GCA_023621385.1. Lineage (NCBI taxonomy): Eukaryota > Viridiplantae > Streptophyta > Magnoliopsida > Fagales > Fagaceae > Quercus > Quercus gilva. The sequence goes on along the minus strand of CM042477.1, from coordinate 55,816,374 downwards.
TTTTTTTTTTTTTGAGAATTGAAAAAGTAATGACACATTTTTCAATTCTCGAGAAAATATTTTCAAAAATAAAAAGCTTAATGTGGTTAGTTTTGATCAGAGAGATTTATTTAATAGGTACCCTTCTATAAATAATTTGGTTAGTTTTGATCAGAGAGATTTATTTAATAGGTACCCTTAAATATTTTATAAGAAATTATGCAATTACAGGCCACCACTTGTTTTTTTTAAGCTACCTTAACCTACTATTTTTGCTTGTTTTATTTAAATAACCAATTCAAGTTTCGAGGTCATTATTGACTCGAATTATGTGTCATTCTTAATTTCAACCTTGGTTAGATGAGAGTTGAAACATGTTGTGCTTCTGGTCCTAATCTTTCTTTGTCAATTTCTCTCTTTTTTTTGTCCAATCAGGAACAAGGTGCTCATGGTGGAGGCAGGAATATTATCCCAACTACCAAAGAAGATTGATATTATAGACGAATCAGCGAGAAGTGAATTTGCTGAATTGCTCCTATCATTGTCTTCTCTAGCAAACAACCAAACATCAGAAATTCTCCCATTTCTCACAAGCATTCTAGAATCATCAAGCTCAAGTGTTGAAACTAAAGAGTTGTGTTTGGGTACTTTATACAACTTGTCCACAGTGTTAGACAGTACAGGACCTCTAGTCTCTAATGGGGCGGTACAAACCCTCTTGATGCTCTCCTCAATAAAAGAACTATCAGAGAAAGCCCTTGCAACACTTGGGCACTTGGTGGTGACCTTAATGGGAAAGAAGGCATTGGAAAATAGTCCGATGGTGCCACAAAGTTTGATAGAGACTTTGACATGGGAAGATAAACCCAAATGCCAAGAATTATCAGCTTACATTTTAATGATTTTGGCCCATCAAAGCTCAGCGCAACGCCAAAAAATGGCCAAGTCAGGAATTGTGTCGGTACTACTTGAAGTGGCATTATTGGGTAGCCCCCTAGCCCAAAAGAGAGCACTAAAGCTGTTGCAATGGTTCAAAGACGAGAGGCAAGCAAAGATGGGCCCACATTCTGGCCCACAAACAGGAAGGATTACAATAGGTTCACCTATAAATCAAAGGGAGGCTCAAGTAGGAAAGAAAATGATGAAGAATTTGGTGAAGCAAAGTTTACGTAAGAATATGGAAATGATAACACGGCGTGCCAATGCTAGTGAGGACAGTTCTAAGCTCAAGACCCTTGTGATCAGCACAAGTTCTAAGAGCTTGCCATACTAAAGATTTACTAACATACTTCAATATTCAGGCTTCCATCGGGAGATAGCATATGTTAGATTTGAGATTATACATGGGAAAGAGGGATGTTTTCCCACAGAGATGCATTCCTTGTGCAGTATGAATTGTGACATTTGTATATCATGGACAATAAAGATGAAAGGTTTCTTAAGATGGGAAAACAATGAATCTTCCGGGTAATACATTGGATTTGGTAACCCACAAGTTGTGGCTAAACTTAAATGTGTGTTACCAAGAGAAAAATTAACCAATTTATTTTTTCAACAAATTGAATTTTTGGGACTAAATAATGTTCCCTAGGATCATAAATCACAATTAAAATCTTACTCATATTCTTTTTTTGTTTTTGTTGTTTTGAGTTTGGGTCCCAAATAATATTACCACCAATATTATCAATTTCAAATAGCACTCACAGAAGAACACAAATATTTACATGGAAAATCATTTCTCCTTGAATAGAAAAACGACGAGACAAACTTCAAATCAATTTCACTATTTTCAATTCAATTACAATATCTCTTGTGTATGTCTTAAGGCTAAAGAAAAACAAGCTCTCACATACACTCTTTTTGTGTCTCATGAGTAAAGAAAAAAAATCTCATTGTATTTCTTTACTCTCACACACTCTCTTTGTTTCACACTCTATATTCTCTCTCCTCTCCCCATAGGAAGGACTCTTGTGCCAAAGTCATCAAATTCTTTGTAGTATTGTCTATTTATAAGACTTTTCATATTTCTTTTTGAACTATGAATACATTACTTCTTTAATAAGGAATAAACTTTTCTTCCACACCAAAAATAGTTTTTCCTTCCAAATAAAAGAAACCTATATTAATTTTTTCTTCTTTTACTAAAAAACCTAATTGGCTTACCAAGTCACGATTAGAATTTGAGAGAATTTCCCAACATTAAGGTGATACTCATGTTCTCTTATGCTCTACCCACTGGAACAAGTTTATTGAAATACTTTTTTATGGGCTTTTCCTTATCATTAGTCAAACTGAACATCTATAAAGGTTTGGCCTTTTCGGTCAAATTTTACTACCAAATAAGTCAAAAGAGTCAGTATGACTGACTCTCTTTTCCCCTTGTCCATCCGTTAAAGAAGAAAGCCTTTTCTAAAGTGGCTGATCTAATCAGCTACAATATTAATAACATCAATTACCTATTCTAACAACCCCACTTTTATTTCAATCAAATATTATGATCAACTCCATTTTTGTTGTTGTTTCCCATCCGTACTTATTTAAGGGTAATTAAACTCAAGCATTGGACCCCATGGCTCCAAAACTTCCAGGTTCCAACAGGGGGCAAAAAAAGAGTGATCCAGTATTGTTCTATAGTTTTTTTTTTTTTTTTTGAGAAAATGGAACTTTTGTAAGGAAAGGCATCAAGTTAAAAAGTCGGAACTTAGATCTTTTGTGCTCAAAGATTTTTTAAGAAAAAAAAATTTACAAATCTAGATTGCTCATTCAAGTAAAATTTAGAAAAATGTTTAACTAATAACCCAATAGTAATGGTGTTCTAAGTGGTGTTTAATGTCTATGGTTTGAACCTCTGTCCTCCCTTATTATCTACTGTTGGAGCATTTTAATATTAAATAATTAAAATGAATAAATGTTACAATATAAATGCAAAGATATGAGAGTGAATATGAAAAATGAGACTGGTGGAACTTTGAGCTTAAACAATTTGTGCAGATGTTATTTGAGCCATACGACACTTATTGGACTGTTGTATCCTGGGAGAGACAAGTTAGAGATAGTCAACACCGGTTACAAAGTTTAGCCAACCAAGGGCTTGAATCTCCTTCGCGCCTCAGTCTAAATAGTGTTGTGTAATTTTTTTCTTTAAATTAATAATATTTAGAAGTACTATTCAGTTTTTCTTTGTGTTATTTCTATTATTATTGTGTTTGCACCAATATCTACCAAGTAAAAAGTGTTTCTAAATTTATACATTTTTATGCTATGATTTATATATGTAAAATTCAACATGCAAAAGTTAAACTAAGATTACCCCCGAAATGTGTGGAACCCATATTATTAAATCTCAAATAAAGAGATAAGCGAAAGCCAAAAGAGAGCAATGGTGGAAGGCTAGAAGGGCTTTTAGTGTGACTTTGAGATGTGGAAGTCACGATTTGCTATGAAGGCAACTTTGGGATGAAACTGTGATTTTGCTGCTTTATTTCCATTAATTAAGTCAACTCAGTCCAGCTATTTGTCGTTGGCAAGAACCATTATGGTGGTTCACAGTGATGGGTAAGTTACTTGATCTCAGTGATGGTGGCAAGGGTTTGTTAATGGCTGCAGCAAGTACCACGGTGATTGCTTAAGAATTTAAGGTTTGGGTTATTGCATTGGAGTGACAGTAAAAGAAATCAAAGGCTTGGATTTATTGGCTCTGATATCACCTTGAGTGTGAGGAGCAATGTAAAAGATGTTGTGGTTTATTTAATAGCTTAAGAGGCTTAGAGTATATTGTAGGTCCAACTAGGGTTATCCTAGCTGCTATATATACCATGCTTAAGGTTCATTGTAATACATAATTAAGTATAGTAAAAAACGTAGCAACTAAAGGCTTTGTGTTTTGGATGTATGTCGTTTGGCCAAACCACACAATCTTTGTGTTCTTATTCTCTCACTTCTACTTCTCTACATCAATGTATAGGAAATTGATTCCCAATTCTATGGAATGGTGAAGTTAAACACTTAATCAATATTCTAACACTCCCCCTTATTCTATGTGCCCAAACTCTCCCTTAATAAGTGGATCCTAGGGGGAATGGGCAGAGTAACGGTGGGTGGGGGAAGAAAATAGTAAGTTAGACAGTGTTAGTAAGAATTAAGAAAAATAGCATCTCGAGTTTTAGAAACTCGAGTTCTATGCAAAAAAAAATTTTGTGTGATCGCCCCTATAGTGGCGTTTTTAAGTCCTATAGTGACGTTTTAAAGCCCTATAGCGGCGTTTTTCTGCAAAATTTTTTTTATAAGTGTCCATACCAGGTTCAGAGGGCCCTATAGTGGCGTTTTTAGGCCCTATAGCGGCTTTTTTGGAACTCGAGTGTTTAAAACTCGATTTTCACATGGATATTTTTCCAAATCGGACCCATCCGCTTACAAATCGAGACTTAAAAACTCGAGTTTTATCTTGGAACTCGAGTTTTAGACACTCGAGATGCTAATTTTCCAAATTCTTCTCAAAAATGACAACTAACTAAATTTTTTTATATTTATTGTTATATGGAAAAAAAATTCGTGGATCCTAACAATGAGATTTTTAACTTTTTAAATGGAAGGTAGCGTTGAGATAAGATTTGTACCCAGTATCACATGCTTTAATAGCATATTAGAATCTCAAATAAAGAAAGAAGCCAAAGCAAAAGAGAACAAGAACTTCGTGGTTTAACCTAATAGTCTACATCTAGGAGAAAAAACCTAAATGGCTACTTCTTTAATATTCATAAATTGGGGTTTAAAAAAAAACATTGGTAGGGTATATATAGGAGCTACATCAAACACTACATGGACTAAAAATATAATTAGTCCTCTTGAACCATAATATATTTAGCACAAACCACAATATCTTTTAACACATAATAAGTTTTCACATCTAATTGTTGGGGCATTGAAGATGTGAAGTCGGTTGCCCGGTTACCCATAAAACACCCAACTAGGGCCTCTTCCCCAGTTATTGAATCTATGGAGGAAGCTACAGTGGACTCTTTGATTGATGCTTCCACAAGACAATGGAACATGGACATGGTTGATGGCATTTTTGTACTAGGGGAGGTTGAAATTATTAAGAGAATTCCACTGGCTAGGTGTGCTTCGGTGGATATAATTATTTGGCCCATGACTTTCAAGATGGGAAATATTTTTGTAAATCTGGATATATGTCTTTGAAGGAAGAGACTGATGGTGATATGTTTATTAAGACCCCAAATCCTGATAAACTACTTTGGAAGGGTATTTGGTCCTTAAGTGTGCCCAACTAAGTCAAGAATTTCATTTGGCGGGGCCTGTAGGAATTCTATGCCCACAAAAACTAATTTGGTATGCCAAGCTATTCTTGATTGCCTGCTCTGTGACTGATGCAGGGCAGCCCCCAAATCTACTCTACATGCTTTGTGGGCGTAGACACCGCATTTTATACCCCTTACGACTCAGATCCCTATTCTTCAATGATGTTAGAATTCTAAAGGCCAGGCTTGGTTTAGGGCTCAATTAGATTGAAATTGACTTGAGAAAATTATTTTTGAAAAATATAACTCTTTTGTTACAGTTCCAGAAACTATGAAAGACAAGTTTTCTACTTTTAAGTTTGAGTTTTGGAACTAATCTTACATCGTCTGAGAGTCGTTCCAAACTCCCATTTTTCAACTATAAAAAGCCATACATAGTACCTTTTCAAAACACAGAGAAAATCCTAAGGAAAAATTTAAGATTCACTAGAAATAGTAAATCAAAGAGGGAGTTTTTCATAAAACATCTACAAGTCAATATTTTTTTGATTAGGCCTTGTTCTGGTCTTGATCTTCGAATTTCAAGGTTTGCTAACTAATCTTATTTTGGTTGTGAATAGATTCACTGAGGGGAATAGTTAAAATCAAGCCAAGGAGCCTTTTGTTTTGGAGGTAAAGGTTCTAGCTTTTCTTGCCTACTTTTTCTTTGTTTAATTATGTTTTTCTCTTATTCTTTTGCTTCATATATGTTTTAATATGTTTTTTTTAGTCTAGGTTTACGTAGCTTTTCTGTTTTTAAGTATGCTAGGTTGCTAGATATAAAGTTTCTGTCTGCTTTGTTCATGTTTTCTAGGTTAGGGTTAGGTCATGTATGCGTACGCATGCTTTCTGCATGCGCACACATACTCGAAGTATGCATACGCATACAATTGGGATATGCACACAGTCCTATGTATGCGTAAGCATACTCATATCCAAAAACCCTAATCTGAACCTTTTGCTTCTGTTTCTTTACTTTATCTATTTAATATGCCTCTGCCCTGGTTTGTTTTCATGTGTATATGTCTCTACTTCCATGTTTTGTTTGCCTTGGTTGTTCTTTACATGCTAGATTAGGGTTTTATCTTCCAATTTTGTTGTTTTGCAATGAACATGCATGTAACATGATCATGTATCAATGCATAGGTGCTGTGATATAGTAAGGTGTGTAAGGTAAGTTATGCATTCATATGAACATGCATTTGTTTGGAATATGCTTTCGATGATAAGTGTGAACATGCTTGGTTGAATGATGAGTTCTTGATGTTTAAATGCCTATAAACCATATTTGATTACTACCATGCTTGGATATGATATAATGAGATGCATGATAGATGTATGCTAGGGTTTGGAATAAAAATGCCATATTGATTGCTTAGATGTATGTTAGTGTGTGTGTGTGTGTGTTTACAAGTTTTGAATATGCCTTTAATAAGATTCAAACATAAGACACAATGAGTGGAAGCAGACCCATGGGTCGAGTGAGGTTGGGTGCCTAACACATTCCCATCCCCATACCTAAACTCCAAACACATGCTCTGGTAGTAGATCGATCATTCCTTGAATGATGCTATATTTATGGTTCCTAGACTTAATCTAGGTGGCGACTCCATTTTTCCTTCTCCACCTTGGTCCACTCGGCTAAGGCATACTCCCCTCGTTGCGCCCACAGTGGGCATGCCCTTAGCTAGGTCTGGTATGATATACATCTGATGCTTGGGATTTCTACCTTACTACTCAGTTTTGGATTTTAAAGAGCTTATATCTTGGATTCTACCAAAGCACCAAAGCCTAGAGCTGTTTGCTATGATTGCTTGGTTGATTTGGACTCAGCGAAATCAAGTTAGAATGAATCAACCTAGTTGCAATGTTGATCATATAGCTCAGGTTGCCAAAGATCGGTTTGAAGAATTTTGCTCAATTTAACCTCCCAAGCAACCCCGAGTTCCTAAGCCTCGTAACTTATGGCAGCCCCCACCCCCTAATTTGTTTAAGATTAATTTTGTTGGAGTAGTTTTTAGCCATGAGAATAAATCTGACATTGGAGTAATTATTCGCAACAACCAGGGCCTCATCATTGCCTCTTTATCTCAGTAATTCCCTCAAGCTTTCCAAGTTGAGGAGATTGAAGCTCTAGTTGCTATTAGTGCACTTGAGCTTGGTTCTGATATAAGTATTGCCTGTAATGTGTTAGAAGGAGATTCAGTCCTCATCATTCAAGATGTAGATTTTTTTTTTCTAGATTTTTTACTCAATTATTTTACCCTCATACTAGGACGGAAGATAATAATCTAGCTAAATATTCGATTAATGTCCCAAAGTGTGTTGTGTGGATGGAGAATGTTTCACAACAAGTCTTTTCTGTACTTTAAGCTGATATAGCTGATTTTTCTTAATAAAAGTGTTCTTTTGTCTCAAAAAAAAAAAAAAAATGACCATAATTGTACACATCCTTTCTTCACGTAGAGAATAAATCTGTGTATCATAGTTTTACTATTTTCTAAAATTAAAATTAAAATAACAAAAAAAGACGTCAACCTAGACTTTTTTTTTCCCCTTGCTTTTGGTTATGGCCAGACCCAGACTCCAAAGTCCAGAGTCGATCACAACAAATATTAGAAATTTAATAATGAAACAAAATTGGCTCTTTATTGTAGCCCAGCTAAGGGGGCCACTTTGGATTTTGAAGTTGATTCCATGATCAATTTTAGCCCACCATACTTTTCTAAAAGCAGCCTAGCTCCGAATAAGAGAAAGTAAATAAGTTTCTTTGTTATTGTTTGGCCCAGCTTAAACCAAATTACTAAAATGTGAACAAGTCTAGAAAATTGACCCCCTTACGGTATAGTTTGGAAGGATTTAAGATTTTTAAAAGTTTGTACCATATATTGTAAAGCTATACATATATGGTACAAAGCTTTACACCATATATTGTAAAGCTATACATATATGGTACAAAGCTTTACACCATATATTGTAAAGCTTTACACATATGGTACAAAGCTTTACAAGATTTTTAAAAGGACTTAAGTTTTACTTATTTTAAAAGAAAATTTTAAATTACATACTGAAAAATACTTTAAAATCCTAAATGATTTTTAGGAAACAATAATTTCAGGGATATAAAAAATTTATTAAACAACTATTAAGTATTAACATGAATTTATCCTTGGTGATAAAAGCAAATGGAAGTGGACATTGAATCAAAAAACAATCCTTGGTGATAAAAGATTAAAAGCAAATGGAATTAACATTGAATCAAAAAACAACATATCATATCAAAAGAATTTCAAAATCCTATAATAAAAAAAAAAAAGAATTTCAAAATATTTTGAAAAATATTGTATATATATCTTATAGGGTAGTACACTACAAAATAAACAAAAATTGAAACATTTTGGATTAGATAGGTAACTTCAGCCTTTTGAAAACGTAACCTTTTTTTTCCCTCAAGAAACGTAAGAAGCCTATCAAAAGATCAAGAGATTGATTTGGTTCCGTCTGGGAAATAATACGAATTAATTTGGTTCCTCAACTTCCAATTGGATGTAGAACTCTATCAGGAGACTCCAAATTTTGGACTAATTGACCACAGGAAAGTATTAATCATATTTGCGCTAAATCCAAAAAATGACTAATCAAGTCAGAATTAAGGCTAATGATATGCTATCACGGGACTTAATATAAGCTTGCATAACATACATATCCTCGATGTTATGAATATTTTCCCTCCTCATTGTGATTAAATAATAATGGTTTCTTAAAAAAAGTGTGGTGGATTTTTTTTTTTTTTTTTTTTTAAAGGGCAAAATACAGTTAATAGTTAACATTTTTTAGATTTGAGTTAATACCACTAACTTAGTCCTTAAATCAAACTTAATTTTTAAACCCTTACTCATTTTAATCATATTTCTCAATATAATTACTAATTTAGAATTAACTTGATAAATTTTGAAAAGTCTTGAACTTAAAAACTTACATTACTCTATGAGTAAGTTGAAGTTCCCTATATCAGAATAAAAAAAAAAAAAAAAAACAATTATAAAAAGTCAACTAGAGGAAGTTCTATTTTAGAGGAAACGGAGTCAGTGTCACGGAGGCTTGTGCGTGTGACGATTAGTAATAAGAAGTAAAGAAGAACACCTTTTCCTTAAAGAAGTAGAAGTAGAAGTATCAAGTATGTAGCCAATGAAGTTTTACCAACTTCGTTCCTTTTTTTCCTACTCTGTCCTTCTTTCACTTTTTTGTTAATAATAGGATTCTTTTATTGCTATTTGCTACTGGCTAGACCTCTGCTTCTTTTATAACTCTTCAAAGCTTCTCTCCTTTATCTTCTAATTTTTTTTCTTTCTCTGTTCTATTGAGCTTTGGTGAATTGGGTTTCCTTTGAATCTCAGAATTTTCAAGGATTTTGCTTCTGGGTGTTCGACTCTTAGTACCTGTAAGTGGTGGTCAAACTCAACATGATTTGATGCTTTTTTTTTTAATAAAAATTTTACGTACTCGATGTAGCTCTCTTGCTTTCTGTTTAACTTCTACAAGCTTTAGTGATACCGTGACTTTAAAACGCTTTTGCATGTTGATCTTTGTGGTTTACTAATGTTACATTGTGGTAGTTTATGGCTTTTGATCATCTGCGGTATGGGGTTCTTTTTCAATGTCAGTGTTTGCTACTCTCCAACCCCTCATTCTCGTTCAATTGCCTTGAAATTCTTGACCACTAGACCACAAAAATGTTGTACGTCAGAGCCAAAGTATAAAGAAAAATAAGAGGTGATTCATGGCTGTATGGTGCTCTTGCATGACAAAGTGACACAGAAGGAAAACAATTTTAGAGTCCTAAATTCTAAGTTATTTTGATTTCTCTATATCTAATGTTGTTTTGGTTTCCAGTTATTGAATGAATTGTCTCATTAAGCTCAGATAAACTAAACGGTCTCCAAATCTGACAATTAAAGTTATGTTAAAGCTGGATTTTATGTATTTGTCATTTTTTTTTTCAGTTTGGCAATAAAACCTCAGCTTTGGTGAAAGCATCTGTGTCTGAATAATGATCGGGGTTAGCATGAATAAGATTATGATGTTGGGATTGTTTTTTATTATGGAAAGTTAGAGCAACCATGATTGATACTTTTAGGGTCCACAGTGGCAATGTGATGATTAGTCAAGTTCAGTTTGTTTTGGTAATGTATGTATATAGCACTAGCATAGGGGTGTTTGGATGCTCTTCTAAATGAAGAGTTTTGGCTTTAGATATTGCAAGAAGTAACTGTGTTGATTTTTGGGCCCCACTCTCTTTAAAAGTTTCAAGAATTACAATTTCAAAATGTGATATGAATCTTTTGTCTCAACGAGAGAGTTTGCAGCATGAACCCAAGATCAGTTTGTTCATGTGCAGATTTTTAACTATTAGGATTGTTAAAAAATGAACTATTATATAGGTTGAGTTCCAACATGTTCTGTTGTACTTTCTCCCGTGCTCCAAACCCGAATTTTAATGAATGAACACTGATAGGGTGTCTTGTCTTCTTTAGCAATACCTGAGCAAATTTGTTGTCAATGCTTGTCATACTTGATTGCTTTACACGGCAGTATGTCAGCTATGCCCGTGTTTATGTGTAAATGTTAGGCTTGATTTTAGCTGGTAGACCGTATAGGGCAATATTCTTCAAAAATCGACAATTAGATGTTGCATTTACTGGATTCGATTGTTTTGCTTTTATGTTTATCATTTGTCCTGTTTCTTTGCTAATTGTCCATCAATCTCATATATATTGTTAATATGTCTTTTGAGCATGTTGAATACTCATTAATCAAAATAGTTGCAGTATAATCCTGTGAGTAGGAGGTGAAGAAATTGTGATTTTGGCCTGCATCTGAAAGGTGGATTATAGCTTAGTTGTTTGTGTTCAATATGGAGGACATGTTTAAAGTCAATATGGAGGAAATATCTAAAGTCATTCCATGGGTTGGGTGCATAGTCCAGAAGTTTGAAGATATGTGTTTGGAAATGGATGAGATCGTGAAGCAGGTATCCTTTTAAATTTCCTTTTGACCTTTTTATGCTTTTTTTTTTTTTTTTTTTTAATGTGGTGGTTGAATTTTGGCATTCTATTGAATGTAAATGTTATGTTGATTGTGCCTTTTCAGCATCTATATCTTGACAACCTCATGGGTGTAGTACTGTAAATATGTATTACTCAGCTGTCAATTTTAATTATGAGGATTTTATATTATTGTTCTTAGTTGATATATTGTTTGGTGAGTAAATAGACTGTTCTTTACTTTTTAAACTGTGCTGTAATGCTCAAACATTATAGCCATCTTTCAAATTGTTAAACTGAGTAATAATTGGATGTGTGTTATGTTGCTTTGGTTGCTTGTATCTTGTTGCATTCTTGCACCATCCTTAATTGAATTCTTTTCACATTATGTCTCTATGCCACTATTTGTCTTATCCTTGATTGCATTCTTGAACAGTATGAGGTTCAAAATGATGAAAGCCAGTTGGAGATGGAGTGTGGGAATGTTAAAGAATGTAGCTCAGAAGTCATGCAAGATGTGCTCCCTCCATCTTCTGTGGACAGAGAGAAAGAAGAAGTTTCTGACTTATTTGTGGCAGGAAACACTGATGGAACCACCCATGAAAAGTCTGGAGAATGTGTTGGTGAAAAACATTTTCAAGAGGGACCTTCCAAAGGAGATCATTTGCTAGATTCATCTTTTGTGGAACCTGTAGTGGGCATGGATATTGGTTTATTTTTTGAGGAAAATGTCAATACTGGTACGAATGTAAAGGTTGAATTTAGTATCAAGAAAAATCCTACTAAGGAGAAGCAAACCTCTAGAAAGAACAATTCAAGCATGAGACGGTTATCCCATCAATTCCAAGCTGATAATGAGACTACATTAGATAGTAGAGCGGAAATGTTGCTGCCATTTCTAGATGATGTCAAAGGGTCTAACTCTTTCAAGAAAATAGCAGAAGAGATAGATGATGATGCTTGTGATGACATACTATCCCCTGACTCTGTTAGTTTGGTTGAGTCCAGTGAGAGTAAAGTCGTGGAAGTTAAACTTCGCTGTGGTGATACCTCAACACAATCAATTGGTAAGTACCTTATTGTTCTTATTGTTCTGGATCTTCTGACCTCTCTCCATGGGTTAGGGGAGAAGGGGCTATTATATTATTTTTATGAATCAGAGACTCTGTTTTGTGCAGAAAATGTTAGTCATTTTATCTTTCTCTTCGTATAGCATTTATTTGCTTGGAGATATTATTGATTTTCCTCCATTCTCTTGACCATATATATGGGTTGAGGATTATATGGATATTCTTTTTTAGTAGTACTTATCCCAAAAAATAATTCTTTCTTTATTAGTAGTACATATTGTCTATTGCAGTTATAAGGGATTTTTTTTGAAAATAACTATAAAACACAAACTATTTTATTAGTTAACTTAGGTTTGAAACTAATTTGATATCTAACTACTCGAGTTTCCTAACTCGGTTTCACGGGAGCAAATCGAGTTTAAGCCACTCGATTTCTGTTTTTAAATTTACTGTTCACCGTCTTCTTCCTTCGTTTTTTTTTTTTTTTTTTTTTTCTTCCCTTCTTTTTCCATTTCAGGTCCTGTTCACCATCTTCTTCCAAACAGGAAAAAATCAGAGCAACGCAGCCCAGAAAACAGCAACGCAGTAACCCAGAAAATAGCAACTCAGAAACCCAGAAATCACAGCTACGCAGCCCAGAAACCAACGCAGAAACACAACAACGCAGCCCAGAAAACACCAATGCAGAAACCCAGAAAACAAGATGGTGAACAGGACATGAAATGGAGAAAAAAAAAAAAAAACGAAGGAAGAAGATGGTGAACAGTAAATTTAAAAACAGAAATCTAGTAGCTTAACTCGATTTGCTACAGTAAAATCGAGTTTAGAAGACTCGAATTGTTGGATACCAACTTACTTTCAATACTTGGTTAACTAATAAAATAGTTTGGCTTTTATAGTTATTTTTAAAAAAAATCCAGTTATAAGATTTTAGATGTGAAGCTTATAAATGTATAGTTCATTTATGTGTGTTATGCACAGTTGTACAGTGTACTATGCTTTCCTACAGAAGTTTTTAATTAAAGCCTAAATAAAAAAGTTATCATTTTTTTTGTGCTCTTTCTCCTTGTTGCAATCAGGTGCTCACTATGAATTAACACAATAATTACACAATAATTATAGAGGAATGTTACCGTATGTTTTGTTTTCTGCATTATTTCAGAGAGATCTTGTGGATTCGTTGATGAAGGGTCTAGAGAGGATGATGTTACCAAGCAAGGCATACAAACTGTTCAACCATCTGTTAAAGTGCAGCTTGATGAAAGTTCTGTTATGGTACCATATTGCAGTGAACTTTATACTATCTCTTGTGAAGAATCAAAAGACAGTTCTTTCAAGGTACAAATTTCTTCCTTTATTTTTCCTAATCCTTAAGCCATTAGGAAACGATAAATCTAATCATTTAACTAATCATTTAACTAATGTGCGGTGCAACTTATTATTAGTTTTTTCCAATATTTCAATAAGTTTATCAAGAATCTTATATTTTAATTGGTTGGCACCTCAATTTCTAATAGAGACATTCATGATTCAGATCCTCCAACTATCGAATTATAAAAAAAAATTGAATAAATTTCCTTGTAAGAAATTATAATATTTAGTTATTTTATAGACAAAATAGAAATCACTATATGTGTGTGTTCACAAATTGAAAATTACATGATATAGTGGTTAATATAGATATGCATGTTTCATGCCTACTAAAAAATGCATATATCCTTTAATTATTATTTTTTACATTCTTAATTATGTGTTACTAATTTTTTCCCTTTCTGTTGGACATTTCTTCAATTGTTGCATAATATAGGGTTTCAATTGTTTCTCACATTAAAAATATATATATATATATATATTTCTCATATAAATTTTAGAAAAATTATATTGAATCTCATTATGCTATAACAAAATAAATATATTTATTCTATCACACACACACACACACACACACATATATATATATATATATTATATGACTAAGGAAATTTAAAGAATTAAGATTTAAGTTGTTGCGTCAATTGTTGTCAAAACAACTAAACATGAATAAGAATGTCATATTCTAAATTTTTTTTTTTTATTATTCCAACTAAAAATTATCTTATATAGAGTTTATAAAAATAATCATATAAAAAAATTCATTTGATATAAATAATAAATACTATAGATAATTAATATATGCATTTACTCTATTAGCTAATTTAATAAACTAATACTTTGATATAAATACAAACTTTGTTAATTTAGAACCCTAAATGAAGAGAACTTCAAAAAATGAGCCACATGTCATATATATATATATATATATATATGATTCTAACAGATACCTTGAAACAAACATTCCAAGTAATAGTAATATACAAGTTAACAATATTTGAGTTAGAAATAAGCTCTAGCTAGCATTTTAGCTGTGTAGTGTTATAGTTGGAAACTAATGCAATATTGCAATATGGACAATAACTTGTGTATTTCTCTTGTTTTCCTGGTTCTTTCAGAAAGACTTTAATGAAGACCTTGCTTCAAAACTGGGGTTGAAGAAGAAGAAAGAAGATGAGCAGAATACAACCTGTTATGATGATTTTAATGCAGGATTGGATGAACAAAGAGGAAAAGGTTCCAAATCATATCTTGCTGAAAACCCTGATACACCAGACCAAGAATTCTCTGAGTCTGACTGGGAGATTGTTTAGATCAATTACCATTATGTCTGCAGATGAGTAGGTGGTTCAACTGGTTTGGTGGCCTTGATTATGCTGATGAAAATGCGGATTAAGAAATGTTTCCTTTTTTTTTTTTTTTTTGATAAAACAAATGCTTTAAATTATTTAATCTCTTCAATCAAATGTACACTGTTAGATACAGTGAGTCCTTATAAAGGCGGAAGATATCCATTTATTCACAGGTAGATTTTTGGTTCGGATACACATATTTCTTTAGGATTAGACCCTCTCCCGTTCAAATCCTCAATTTTCTCCAATTCTTTGGAGTTTAATCCATTTTTGTTTTTAATTTGCTTAATAGAGATTTCATATTTCCAAAGAAGGAAAAATTAAAAATATTGAGGGCTTCCCAATCTCTTTTTTTGGCTTATGCAAATAGGTGGAGATGGGGTTTGAAACTCAAACCTCATTCTAGGGAAGAAAAGTTTTTCTTTCGATTAATTACACATTTATTCCTCAACTTTTGTCTTATGTTTCAAGATAATCTTAACCTTTAACCATATAAATGTGGTGCCGAAAAGGTCATCACTGTCAATTGGTGAATGGAAAAATATGATGTAGCAACAAAAATACTAAAATCAATCCCATATGCTGACAAGGAGCCCAGGTGGCAGTCGTTGATAGTAAGGATACTCCATGTCAGCCATCAATGCTTTGATTTTAGAATTTTCTGTTTTCCATATTATACTTTCTCATTTATCAATTGATGGCATAGATATTTTTTATAACCATTTAAAAGGTTAAGAAATAAACTGAAATTTAATGAACCATTTTAAAACATTAGAAAAATAATTGAGGACCAAATGTATGATTAAAAATTTTAAACCAGTACTCTCTAGATGGTATGTATCTTATTTATTGTATAATATAATTGAATCATTTTCAATGACATATATATTGCCTAATATATAGTTATGCAACCTGAAGGAAACTATCCTAACTAATATCCATATATATTAATAAATAAAAAAGAAGGTAAAGAGGAGCCCTTTTTTTCTTTTAAGAAAAAAATGGTTAAGAGAGGGTGATTAGTGTGACATTCCTATCCGAGTATAACCATAGTCGTCCCTAACAGCTCCCATGTTAAGACTTTATCCTGATGAAGTATAAGGAGCACTAACACGTTACTAGTGGGGAATGGGTGACTCAATCCCAAGATACTTTGTGTAGGAACTGAGTTTGAGCACTTCTTTTATTAGATGAGTGAACTCAGGCCCAACTAACCCAATACAATAAATTTGTAAAGAATGGGTTGAAAAACTAAGCTTTAACGCATGGACAACAGTTAATATAGTGTTCATGACAATCAAACAAAGATGAACTGAGTTTATCAAAGAAAAGTTATTCATGGCACAATCTGAGGAGCTTTGTTCTAGGGAATATTGAATGATTCTGATTACAGGAGTTCTTGAAATTGTTACAGTACCCTCCCTCCTCTGTGGTGGGTTTCTCCTATTATATAGTCCTCTTTAAACGATCTTAGCCTTCCAATTGTTGATCATCCAAGCCTATATTTGAGTGTCTGTTCCATTAGACACTCTTTCTGATGTTCTGTGAGTTGCGGTATCCGAGGTAGCACTGTTCAGGGGTCATTTCCTCATCAATGCGGCCATGACGTTAGTTGTGGGCATTTAATGCGGAGGTAACAATTTCTTCTTGAATTGCTCCTCCACCATGTTTCCATGGTTGACCTATTGTACTTGTCTTTTTTTTGGGATGCTTTGGGAGGCTACCTTTGGTGGCGCGCTGCTCTTCCTCTCTATGATCTCGACTAGCTGAGGACAGGATCATCCTCAGCGATACTTCTTAGGAACTTGGGCTTCCTTCGTTCATCTTCGGATATTTCTTCTTCCTCAGCGCGGGCCTTGGGCTTGGTGTAAAATGGGCCGGGGTTGCCAAACTCTTCTGCCCCACACTTTGCATATAGAAGTCTTGTTGGCCTAAGGCCTTAGCCACTTGGCCACCAATCACGTTAGTGTGTGGAGCCTAATTTAATAGGTGGAATTTGAACATTTTCATTTTAGATAAGTAGTAGGTCATGATCAATGATAGTAGACAAAGAAGGGAATAATAATATACTTAAAGATTCATGGCTTTCCCATTGCTATTCATTTTTTTTTTTTTTTTTTAAGAAGAAGGTAAATATGGGTAAGAGCACCAGCATTGGGGGTGTCAACACCCCCAATTGCTATTTTACAACCTAATTCCTTAAAAACAAGCTCCATCCTAGTTGCTAAACCCAAATTTTTTTCCCACCCCGCTATAGTGAAGTTGCATATATGCAACCTCATTGTTCACATGCTGTATAAAAAAATACTATTATTTTATGGAGGGTTTAGAGAGGTTTCAACTACCTCTAATCTCTCATTTTTAATTTCCCTAAATTGGAGAGATTTGGAGGGAGAGTAGAGTAAATAAATTATTGACCAAATAAATTTCCCAATTTACCCTTTTTAAATTAACAAAAATACAAACCGATTATATAAATAATCTTTGTTTGTTTCTTGAGAAAATTTAAGGTGAATGAAAAAAAAAATTTGAATCTCACTATTTAGACGCCGCCGAGTCGTCTAAATAGTACTGTTTCTGGCTAATTTTTCTCGATATATTTCTGAATTTCAATTTACTTTTTTATTTGCTTGGAATTATGTTCTTGATCGTGTTTTATCAATGTGCACTGGTACTTTTAGTAGTACTTTGCTTTGCTCTATTTGGACTCTAAGAAAACAGAGGAAAATGACAGAACCTTGTAGTTAAAAACTATTATGTATACAAGTTTTTTACTATTACTTACTTGGCTGCCTTGGATTGAAATTTTTTATTTTCTCAGGAAAGCAAGTTAGAGTGTTATATATTTCTTCGTGTTTTCTATAGACTTGCACTGTTTCACTAAGAACTGTCTCTGTAATTTTCAGGGAAGCACCAAGAATTCCTAGTCTGATTCTCGAGAAAAGGAAATATGGCCAAACAATATCTATGTTTGTGTCTTGTGGTAGTTGTCTTCTCGACAACTCTGGCTTCACAAGCTAAGGCATTTACCAATCCACTTAAAGGTAATTCTGTGGATCCCTTTTTTTTTTTTTTTTTTTTTTTCTTTAATTCTAGTTCTTGATTTTCTTGCTTTTTATCTTTCATTGGATTCTTTTATAGGAAAATTGATATAGTTTAGGTATTTTAGTGTTAATATGTGATTAGAATGTTCTTTATTCTCTATTTGGTTAGTGAGAAAATGGAGGAAAATTTTAATTTAAAAAAAAAAAAAAATCAAAGGGAATAGTACAACACTCACGCTTCCATATTGTGAAAGCTTCATTGTCCGTGCTCACAATTTTTGGCGGGAAAATTGGGCTCATTAATCATAGACTAATGTTGCAAATCTATTTTCAAATATGGGTAAATTTATCTATTTAAATCATTTCTTCTCTTTTCTATCCTAATTTTTAAAACATCCAAACAAAAAGAAGTGCCAATTACACCCTCTCTTCTTACTAATTTTAAAAACATCCAAATAAGATAAAAGATAACCATTTCCTCCGCTCTCCTCCCTCTCTAAACTTTCAAATAGTCCATTGTTAACTCCATTTTCTCTCTCCTATAACTCTCTATCTCACTTCTCTGTCTCTGTCTCTTCTCTCTCTATTTCTCTCTTCTTCGTTTCCCACTCTTGTCTCTCTATTTCTCTATTCTTTTTTCCCTTTCTCGGTCTCTCTCCCTCTTTGAATCGGTGAGTGCTAGGTTCAGTGGTGGCATTTTGGTGGTGAAGTGAATCGGTGGCCAGGTTTAGTGGTGGCAGATTGGCTTTTAGGCTTCAAATCAGCGTGGAAGATTGTTGTGGGTGGGATTTAGGTGGGTTCAGATCATCGTGGGTGGGATTCAGGTGGTTGTGGGTGGATGAATCGATGCTACTGTTCCTATTCTCATCTCTTTCAACTGAAGATTAGTCGTTTCTGGTCTTGGGTTGTGGTTTCTTGGTCGTTTCTAAGCTCGTGGTTCGATGGGCATGTAAATTTTGTTGAAATTTTTGGGTTTCTTGGTGGTTGTTTGTTGGTCGTTTCTTGGTTTGTGGTTTCTCTGTGGTTGTTTGTGGTTCGGTGGCTTCGCTGGCTTTGCTAGCTTTGGTGGGTTACAGTGGCAATGGGTTTGTGATTGCTTGCTTCAGTGGGTTGAAATTGTTAGGCTAAGTTGTGGTAGGAGGTTGTTAGCCTTGGTGAGTTGGTGGTGGTGGTGGTTGCTGGCTGTGGGTTTGATGGAGAGAGAGAGAGAGAGAGGAAAAAGGAGAAGTGTGATGTTTATATTATCTATACTACTATTTAAGGGGCTCTCCCTGTTTGGATTCCACATTTTTTATGCCTAAAATACCCTCATCATACCCATTTACAAGTTTTTAACTAACGGAGATAGATATGTAAATTCTTCAATTTTGATGCCTAAGATACCTTCATCATACCCACTTATAAATTTTTAACTAACGAGGATAAATATGTAAATTAAAATTTCTATACTTTAAGACCCACAAACTCACGTATATTTTACCAGTTTCTTTCAGTCTTTTTTAGATTGAAAACATTTAATTTAGCTCTACATCTTCTTCTTTCTTCTTCTTCTACTTTTAGATTTAGTTTCTAAACAATTTAAACAGACTTTATCAAAGGCTCGAACGACTTTTCAGGTTCTATTTTTTGCAAGTTCATCTTTATTTTCTTTTCTTTTCTTTTGTTTCTCATTGACTTTTTTTGAGTTTTTACCTACCATGGCTGCCAAGTACTTACCCATGAGTGAATGTGATTAAGGATTTAAAGGTGTTTAATAATTGCTTAGGCCATATCTGACATAGAAATTTCAAACAAGAGGATTTGTACTTGAACTGGCTTCTTAAGAAAGGATATTGATAAGACTCTTTCTTTTTCTTTTTGCAAACTCTCTTTTGGGTTTTTTTTTTTTTTTTTTTTTTTTTTTTTTTTGGAATTTACGCTATTTTTTAAGAGGATTAGGCTACTTGGTCTGTTTTTTTTTTTTTTTTTTTTTTAATCTCCTCTTCCTTAGTCCTTCCTTTCTTTCTTTCTTTCTTTTTTTTTTTCTTTTTCTTTTTCTTTTTTGTTTTTTTAAACTCAAATACTCTTAATTGTTCAGTTACTCCTTTTTTTTTTTTTTTTTTTTTGTTAATATTTTTTTATAGGGAAGTATGTTGGGTTACTTTTAAAGAACAGAAAGAAAAAATATCAAAAAAAATATTCTCATATCAAAATCACAGTTTTTTTAAATCTTAAACAAAAATAATTAAATTTAAAACAAAGTGATAAACATCAATTAGTTATAGATAAACTTCTCAGATTTCTAAGGTACTTTTCTAATAGATTTGTTTAAATTCTAACTTTTTTTTTTTTTCACGTTCAGAATTGCTTTTTTTTTTTTTTTTTAAATACTTTCAACAATAGAAATCCTTAAATTGAGGTTTCTTTTTTCAGTTTCTTTTCACATTCTATTTCATTTTTTAAAAAAAAATATATTTTTTCACGGTTTGGTTCATTGGGTACCGATAAGGATGAGGTTTTTTTGTTTTGCTATATATCTTCACATTCTTTTTTATTATGTAAGGATGAGTTTTTATTTTTATTTTTTTTAAAATAGAATTATTGATGTAGGTTACCGTGGGATAAGGATAGGGGTCACACCAATTCTCCAAGTTGATCTTTTTAATTTCCCTAAAATTTAGTTTTTTTTTTTATTTTCTTTCAAAAACAGATATACTAAAAATTAGGTTTTTTGGTTTTGTTATATATCTTTTCAAGTTCATTTTTATTCTGTACATATGGATGAGTTTTGTTTTGGATAAAATTATTGATGTAGGTTATCGTGGGATAAGGATATATACATATATATATATATATATATATATAATTTTATTCAACTAACCGTGGGTTTTTGTTTTGATAGGGTTTTTCTTTTTTTTTGAAGAGTTTTGATAGGGTTGTTTTGAAAACATGAGTTAGAGGGAGAGTGGTTTTATTTATTTATCATCTATATCTATCTATACTACTATTTAAGGGGCTGTCCCTGTTTGAACCGGATTTTTTTTTTGTTCCAAAATACCCCTACACTTGGACAAAATTGGAGGACAATTAAGTAAAATTATATTTCTAACTTTTAAATAACCCACTACAAAATAACTTCACATCCACTAAACTACTACTACTAAAATTCAAATTTGCTACAAACACTCTTATCAAAATCCAGCAACCAACTATTCTCTTCTTTTTCTAAAAAAAAAGAACTATCCTCTTCTTCTTCTTTTTTTCTTTTTTCTTTTTAAAAAAAAAAAATCTATTTTGCAGGATCTCCTCTTTTTTTTCCCTCTCCTACACGTTAAATTGCTTTTAAAAAAAAGCCTTACTTCTTTTTATGGGAAAAAAAAACCTTATTCTTATCCCTTTTTTTTTATTTATAATTATTATCTTTATCCCATCATTAAAAAAAAAAATTATTTTTTGCAAGAGCTTTTTTTTTTCCTCTCCTTCATGTTGATTTGGTTATATATTTAAAAAAAAAAAAAAACTCTTACTTTTTTTTTTTTATTCCTTATCCTTATCCAAAAAAAACTCCATCAGGAAAACTCTCCACGTGTTCCTTGCATTAACTTCCAACTAAATATTACTAACAGCCCAGTAACAGTGGTCACTAACTACAACAAACTTCTCCTAAATTCAAGCACCGAATTATGCTATTGAAATTTTAATAAAAAAATAATTGAAGCGTGGTATTTTTTGTTCAAATGAATTCCAGCTTTTTTATTTTATTTTATTCCAACTTCTCATCATACCCACTTACAAATTAACTAACGGAGATAAAATAACTTTTAAACAACCCACTACAAAATAACTTCACGTCCACTAAACCACTACTCTAAAATTCAAATTTGCTACAAACACTCTTATCAAAATCCAGCAACCAACTATCCTCTTCTTCTTCTTTTTTTCTTTTTTTTTTTTTAAAAAAAAAATCTATTTTGTAGGATCTCCTCTTTTTTTCCCTCTCCTACACGTTAAATTGCTTTTTAAAAAAAGCCTTACTTCTTTTTATGGGGAAAAAAACCTTATTCTTATCCCTTTTTTTTTTTTTTATAATTATTATCCTTATCCCATCATTAAAAAAAAATTATTTTTTGCAAGAGCTTTTTTTTTTCCTCTCCTTCACGTTAATTTGGTTAAAAAAAAAAAAAAAAAAAAACTCTTACTTTTTTTTTTATTCCTTATCCTTATCCAAAAAAAACTCCATCAGGAAAACTCTCCACGTGTTCCTTGCAATAACTTCCAACTAAATATTACTAACAGCCCAGTAACAGTGTTCACTAACTACAACAAACTTCTCCTAAATTCAAGCACCGAATTATGCTATTGAAATTTTAATAAAAAAAATAATTGAAGCATGGTATTTTTTGTTCAAATGAATTCCAGCTTTTTTTTATTTTTTATTTTTATTCCAACTTCTCATCATACCCACTTACAAATTAACTAACGAAGATAAATATGTAAATTAAAACTCCTATACTTTAAGACCCACAAACTCACGAACACTTTGCCAGTTTCTCTCATTCTTCTTTAGATTAAAGATATTCAGTTTAGCTCTAAATCCTCTTCTTTCTTCTTCTTCTACTTTTAAATTTGGTTTCTAAACAATTTAAACAGACTTTGTCAAAAGCTCCAACAGTTTTTCAAGTTGTATCTTTTGCAAGTTTTTATTTCTTTTGTTTTGTTTTGTTTATCAGTGACTTTCTTTTAATTCTTACCTGCCATGGCTACAAAGTATTCAATGATGTTTGATGATTGCTTATTGCCTGTTTGTGCTTGAACTAGCTACTTTGCTTGAGAAAGTATATTGGTAAGGGCTCTTTCTATTTATTTTGGTGTAGAATCAAACACACATTTTTTCTTTTTCTTTTTTATAGAAATTTTCTTTTATATATTTTTTTAAAGGGGATTACGCTACTTGGTAGTTTATTGGTAATGGTGAAAATATAGTACTTGATTCTCATATTTGTGGGCACTTTTGTTTGTGGTGTTTCAACTTACTTCTTAAAATGGAACAAGCGGTTCTTGATTTTGGGGACACAATTTGCTGGGCATGTATTTTTAATTTAACTTTGTTTTCTTTAAAAGTGATTTTTTTTTTTAACTTTGTTTGTCGTGCTTTGTTTTCTTTAAAAGTGATTTTTTTTTTTTTTAAACTTTGTTTGTCGTGTAAGTTGTAGAATTGGAACGCGTTTTGGGTTTGTAATCCCTCAAAACACAAACTGTTTTTTTTAATAGGAATTTTCTTTTATATTTTCTTATCAAGGATTTTTTTTTTTTTTTAATGAACCCGATATAAAGCTTTTTCTTTGTTTTCCTTCATTTAACAAAAAAATCACAAAAACGTTTTATTTACCCGAAGCCATTCAAAGTCATGCAAAGTGTCATTCAAAGTGTGTGTGGACAAAAAGTGTCATTAAAAGCCATTGTTAATTAAATTTTACTCTTTTAAAAAAAATATATTTAATATACTTGGTTTATTCAAAACTAGCCTCTGAGCACGCGCTCACGCGCGTGCTCAGAGGCTCTTCTATTTTTTGGATAAGGGTTAATTTAGAGCATTTATTATAATTTGGGATTACTACATTTTTCAATCACAAAAAAAAAAAAAAAAAAAAAAAAACCTAGGTGTGTGATGAAAAATTATTTCACCGCACATAATACTCATCACACCCCTAGGTTTTTTTTTTTTTTTTTTTTTTTTTTTGGTGATTGAAAAATGTAGTAATCCCAAATTATAATAAATGCTCTAAATTAATCCTTACCCAAAAAATAGAAGAGCCTCTGAGCACGCGCGTAAGCGCGTGGTCAGAGGCTAGTAATACTATTTAATTGTGTAATTTATATTATTTTATTGAGTTGTATATAAAAATAAAAATTGGAATATATATATTGGATGAGTTGTAAAATGAGATGGTAAAATAAGTAAATTAAGTTTTTAGGCTGTAAAATATAACCTTTTTAGCATCTTATATGCTAATGCTCTATGGGGAGGTTGGCATCATGGGTTCACGAACCCCAGAATTGCCACACTGCACAACCAAGGGTGCTAGTACCATTGGACTAACATGTTGAACCATATTTGCAAAATAAAACTTTCCTTTTGCAATAAAATGTAAAGAATATTAATGTGAGCGAACATTTAATATATATATATATATATATATAATAAGAAGAAGAAAAAAAGTGAACAATTAGCATCGAATGCAAATGATGAAGGGGGTCATAACAAAAGTCTCGAATAAAAAAAAAAAAAAAATTTAAGTCAAAACAAATACTTAGTTCCATATATTAACTTTAACTTGAAAATTTTATGCGTTATGTAACTATGTTCTTTCAATGTACTAAAATCATTTGAATTTGATTATGAATTAATCAAGGATCAATCATGTACTCATAAAAGTAACATCTATTTGCTTAGGATCATATTTTTGAACTCTTGTAGGGAGTTCAACACCAAAAGTTTCATATTTTGGCACCAATGATTAAGTAAAAGCTTTTGAATTTTGAAAATTTTTTCTTTAAAAATATGCATATAATAGATGGTTTGTCCATAAATTACTCACATTTTAATAGATAGTTATATAACTATTTTTTTTTTTTTATAAAAAAAACGAAGTGTACAAACCCAAACAATTAAACAATTGTTTAACCAAAAGATCCTCGGCAAGTTCTCAGAAGGGTAGAGGATTTTCTAGCAGAGTATCACCAAGCACAGGAACAGCTGCTGGTGATGCCGAATGTACAGCAGCAGATACCGAGTTGGCAGCCTCCTCAATTTGCTCAGTACAAGTTGAACTTCAATGCGGCGATATACACAGACATGGGGCGTTTAGGTGTGGGAGCAATTATTCGAAATGAGAACGGAGAAGTCATGGCTACTTTGTCTGCTATGGGACCTTTTGTTCAACTTTCTCTGTTCTCATTAATGGTAAACCTTTTGGACATTTATACCCATCTAGAGGGCTTCGTCAAGGAGATTTTCTTTCGCCTTATTTATTTCTCTTGTGTGCAAAGGGTTTTACTGCTTTGTTATCAAAGGCAGAGTTAGAGGGGCGTATACATGGTGTATCTATTTGTAGGAAAGCACCAAGGATCTCCCACTTGCTCTTTGCAGATGATTCTCTACTTTTCTGCCAAGCTACCCAAAGGGAGGTTAATGAAGTAACTGATATCCTTCAGACATATGGAGGAGCTTCTGGCCAATGCATAAATATGGACAAATCATCAGTCTTGTTCAATAGCAACACTCCAAATTCACAGAAGGTTTGGGTTAAGGATACTCTAGGAGTGAAGGAGGTGGAGTGCTTTGAAACTTATTTGTGTCTACCCACAATGGTAGGCTGAGCAAAGGACCAATCCTTTGCTTATCTAGAGGACAGAGTTTGGAGGAAACTGCAAGGTTGGAAGGGTAAGTTGCTATCTAGAGCCGGAAAGGAAATATTAATCAAGGCGGTGGCCCAATCAATTCCTACATACACAATGGGTGTATTCTTGTTACCAATAAAATTATATGATGAGCTAAATTCAATGTGTGCAAGGGTTTGGTAGGGACAAGTTGAAAATGAAAGGAAGATACATTGGAAGAGTTGAGGGAGGCTGTCTCAATCAAAAAGGAAGGGGGGTATAGGTTGATCTAAGGGCCTTCAATCTTGCCATGCTAGAACAAGTTTGGCGTATGTTGCAAAATCCGAAGTCTCTCATTTACCAATGCTTTAAACATAGATATTTCCCTCGGTGCAATCTGTTGGAGGCAGGTGATTCCACAAATAGCTCATATGTATGGAAGAGCTTAATGGTTGCTATGCCTATTTTGAAACAAGGAAGCTATTGGCGTGTCGGGAATGGAGCTTCAATTAGTGTCATGCATGACAAATGGATTATGAACCATCCTACATGCAAGGTTCTTCACCCCTCAGAAGTGTAGGAATGGGAATGGAGAGTCTCAGACTTGATAGACCCGAATTTGAGGTGCTCGGACAAAAAGCTGATTTGGAATAAGTTTCATGAAGAGGTTGTTGAGGCAATTTGTAGAATTCCCTTGAGCCATTGGTGTGTAGCAAACCAACTCATATTGATTCATAATAGAAATGGGAAATACTCTGTAAAATCTGGTTATCACGTGGCGAGACAGATTCTTAGAGCGAACGAATGGACTGAGTGCTCATCGAGTTTAGCTAGGATAGATGTGTGGATGAAGCTATGGAAATTGAATGTCCCATGCAAGATTAAAATTTTTGGGTGGAGGGCTTGTCAAAATATTTTGCCAACACGTGTGAACTTAGCCTAAAGAAAGATCATTGAGAATACTTGCTGTGAGCTATGCAAAAGAGCGCCGGAGAGTGGAATTCATGCGCTTTGGGAGTGTGGTGTAGCGCAAGGTATATGGGCTGGAAGCTTGGTCAAACTACAAAAGTGTACTCAAGGCCAAGGAGATGTTTTGCAACTCTTTGCTGATTTACTGAAAAGGTTGTCCACAGAGGAGTTTGAATTATTCTTAGTTCTGGCATGGTTTATCTAGAACCAATGGAATTCGGTGATCCATGGGGGGAAGGTGAAAGATCCTCAACAAGTTCTCAGAAGGGTAGAGGATTTTCTAACAGAGTATCACCAAGCATAGGAACAACTGC
Organism: Quercus gilva; assembly: GCA_023621385.1. NCBI lineage: Eukaryota > Viridiplantae > Streptophyta > Magnoliopsida > Fagales > Fagaceae > Quercus > Quercus gilva. Next base: position 55,789,575 of record CM042477.1, on the reverse strand, counting down.
TGGTGATGCCGAATGTACAGCAGCAGATACTGGGTTAGCAGCCTCCTCAATCTGCTCAGTACAAGTTGAACTTTGATGCGGCGATATACACAGACATGGGGCGTTCAGGTGTGGGAGCAATTATTCGAAATGAGAATGAAGAAGTCATGGTTGCTTTGTCTGCTATGGGACCTTTTGTTCAAGATAGTGAGGAAGCCGAGATAGTTGCTTGCTGAAAAGCTCTTGAATTCGCCATAGATGCGGGATTCTCGGATTTGGTAGTTGAAGGTGATAATGTTAATGTTATGAGAGCCATTGCATCGAATTGCATGGACAACTCTAGACTAGGCACAGTAATTGAAGACATCCATTGCCTTGTGAGTGGCCTGAGGCAGAGCTCAATCAGCTGTGTAAAGCGTAGTGCGAATACTGCTGCCCATTGTTTAGCTCGTTTTGCTAGGAATGTATCTGACGAACTGGTATGGATTAAAGATTGCCCACAACCTGCCAGGGAAGCCTTGTATAATGACTCCTTAATTTTCATTTGAATGAAAGACTAGTCAATCTTAGAAAAAAAAAAAAAAAAAAAAAAAAAAAAAAAAAAAAAAAAAAAAACCCTATTTTAAGGGCCATGCCCTGATTAATGGGCCAAGGCAATATTTTGTTTTTTGGGTTTTTCTTTTTCTAAAATGCTTTGGGTTTTTTGTACTATTTTTTTTTTTTACTAGTTTAAATATTTGAGAATCAATTATAAATGTTGAACTAAACTCTACTCCATCTATTTACTACCAAAAAAAAAAAAAAAAAAAAAATTTCTAAATTTTAGTTTTTGAGATGTCAAATTCTAAAAATTTCAGGGGGGCAAGTTGTTAGTTGTAATTGAATAGTTTTTGTTTTTGACGAATCTAATGGGAATTGTAAAAGGTCATGGCCTCCCAACCCCTCCCTAGCTTCGCCCTATTGTCGTTGAATGAGAGATTTGTGATACAATCTCCGCTTATACCAAAAGCCAATTAGTATCTTGATTTGATAAACTTATCATCTTCCTTAACAATAATTAATATACTAAAGTTAATTAGTTTGTCATGGACATAAACAAAAAAATTTAAAAAGAAAATAATTAATATATATATATATATATATATAAGATTTGATCAAAATATAAGATTTGATCTTTGTGTACCTAAAAATAAATAAGTATGACAAAAAGAGACAAAGAATTAGAAAGATAAGGTACATTTTACTACATAAACTTCACAAATTGGTGTGTCATCAATTACAAAAAAAAAAAAAGAAAGTAATTCGGACATTTATTAATTCATATAAAAATTTGGACGGTATCTAAGTGAAGCCTAACTCATAAATATGATCATCTAATAAAAAAAAGGGGAAAATCACTTTTTTTTTTTCCACTCTAGATTATATTCTATTTTACACTAACCCCCCTTAAACTACAAGAATGCACAATCGTCTCCATAAACTAAATCATGTGTAACACTTTACCTCATTTCGTCACTTTCTCAGTTAAGTCTAACAAAACATAATATTAAAAGACCAATTGACCCTCTACAATCTATTTTGAAATAAGAGATCAATTGGTCTTTTAATACTAATTTATGTTAAACTTAATCCCCAAAGCAGACGTTAGGGGGTTAAGTGTTAAGAGTTATAACTTTGGGGCTTCAATTGTTCATTTTGATAGTTCAGGGAAAAACTATAAAATGAGGTATAGTTTAGGGTAAAAAATTGTCATTTTTCCTTAAAAAAAATATTAAACCTAAGACATGATTTATTTGTAGAATAAACTCAAAAGTCAAAACACATACAATATCTAAGTAAGCCATAACTCATAAATATATGTTACAAAAAATTAGCAACGATAAAGTTGTGATTTTCAATTCTTGTTTTAAGGCATTAATTATGTATCAATAATTCATTCAATCATTTACCTATATTTTTATGGGATTAAATGTAATGGGTATAATGTTCAATTTGGTAAAGAAGTGGGAAGAACGAGGTGTGCATGGGTCGGGTTGGGTTAGAGAGTTTTTTAAACCAACTCATCTTTGTTAGATTGAGAAATTCTCAACACAACCCAACCCATCACATGTATAGAAACCAATCCAACCTAAACCACATGGATAGGGTTAAGTTGATGGGTGTGTGTGTGTGTGTATATATATATATATATATATTTTTTTTACGTTGTAAAAAATTAGGCTATCATCAATTATTCATACACATTTTTCAATGAATTGTAATCCATATAATATGCTCACATTATATTTCATTTTTCCAAATTTATCACTACTAATTAAAAAAAAAAAAAAACCAAAACCAATCAAACTAGACACACACACACACAATAATAATAATAATAATAATAATAATAATAATAATAATAATAATAATAATAGTCGTAGTAGTAGTAGTAGTAGTAGTAGTAGGTAAAGCTAAAAGAAATTTCAATTAGAATTTAAAATTAAAATCCAATTTTGCGCAATGTGTCTAAATTTATGTGGGGAGTACACCATAATTATCCGGCAAAATTTGCTCAATAGTAACTTTTAAGGAAAATTTTAGGTGAATAGCATGCATTTGAAGTTATTTAGTTATGTAGACTATTTTTGAAACTCGAGTTTAACAAACTTGAGTTCCAACTCAAAATCGAGTTTAATACACTTGAGGTCCGATAGTATAAGTTTGATGTGGAATTTAAAAAATAAAAATAAAAAATCACGTGGAACTCTAGTTTGGCAAACTTGAGTTTCAAGCTAGTAAAATACAATGGCTAGTAAGAGCACTCACAGTGAGGTTGCTAAAATGACTAAATAGTCATTTTAGCAACCCAAACACTAAAAACTGGCTCTACAATAAAGTTGCTATATGTAAAAAATTTTGCTATATTTTGCCTTCATGCTACAATGAGCTATTATCAATAACAGTTCACTGTAGCACGAAGGTAAACAAAAAAAAAAAAAAAAAAAAAAAAAAAAAATTTTAATTGACCAACGACTCTTTCTTGTTCCCTCAATCTCTTCTCTCTTCTCTTTTCTCTCTCATTTCTCTCTTTTGTCTTCGCTCACTCCTGTGCCTTTGTTTGTGCTTGGTGGTTCGGTGATTATGGTCAAGAGGCACGGTGGTGGTTTGGCGATTGTGGTCATGAGGCACGGTGGTGATGTGGGTCTAATTTGGTGGGTTTTGTGGACTGATTTGGTGGGTCTTAGTGGCGACTGTGGTTTGGTGGGTTTGATTTGGTGGGTGAGTGGGTTGGTGCTAATGGGTCTTGGTTGTTTGTATCGGAGATGCCTCGGCGACGGTGATGACGGGTCTTGACGGTGATGATGGGTCTCGGTGGAAGAGGAAGGTAGGGTGATGGTGGAGGTATTTTTGTTGTGTTTTCTTTTGGGGGGGGGGGGTGGATGGTTGATGGGTTGTTTGGGTTGTCGGTGGCTGTTGAGAAGTGAAAGAGGAAGGTGGGGTGACAATGTCGTGTGTGTGCGTTTTTTTTTTCTACTGTTGTGGTTTGTGGTTGTGGTTGGTAGGGTGATGATGGAGGTGGTGGAGGTGGCTGTTGTTGTTGTTGTGTTGGTGTTTATTGTGGCAATGGGTTGCTGTGGGTGTTTGTGGGTTATTGTTTATATTATTTTAATGTGGTGAATGTTAAAATAGAAGTTTTGATATAGGGTGTTGTTGGAAAATTTGGTTTTGTATCTCTTACAAAACACACAACGGAAACAACAATCACGGATCTACTTAAATTATGAAAGATAACATGTAGCCTTGAATTCTAGAACAAATAATTGGAAGCATACCTTGATGCAGTAAATTTCAAAACCAAAACTTGAGAATACATTTAATCTTCATCTCAATTCCATATGGTGCCCAAGATGTGTGGTCTCTCAATCAGTCTTTTTGTACATAGATTCTCAAAGAAAATTCTTTTTCTTCTCCTTGTGGAGAAAAAAACTGATTTCTTTTCTTTTCATCTTACGTACGTTATAACTACCTTGGTAGTTCCTTTATTTAATAACTCTTATTAAATAAAAACTGATTATCTAATTGGGCTAGCATTTTGGGCATACCCAATTGGGTTTTAGTTTGTGGCTTAAGATGGGACCAAATGGAACAAATAAGACTCTAGCTCTAATGGGCCTTAGGCTTTTCTGTCAACTCATGACAAGTCCAAAGTTACCATTAATTATATTCAATACCACTATAAGAATATAATTTCACTCTAAACTTTATTAATAAATTATATCCCAGGACTTTATTATAAATACAACCCATTCATTAAAATATTCGTAGTAATACAAAGTCATGAAATAGACTGCCATTTTGAAGATTATTACATCTTAATCTTTGAGTATCCGATTTAATCCTCTATGTTATTCATTATATATATATGAAATCCAATTTCATAAATATATACCTTAGTAACTCCTTACTAAAGTGGTTGGCCCAACACTCTGAATAACCAAATCCATTAAACTTATCTCAAAGGAATATTTTATATCTCCGTTAAGAGATTATGAATTCCATCTTGAAAATATATGTTCCATCGACACTAAATGTGGCTGTCCAACATACTGAGGTTTTGACAGTAACTTATAGATCTCACTCTTGATATATCAAATCAACCTACATCTTATGATCAGGTCCATTATTCTCTCAGGATTTAGAATTGATGTAAATAGAAGTCGTGAGATTTATTATTCATTTGACATTCGTTAGCAGAATAATAAATCTCACAGTGGTCCAGTTCAATATGTCTTAACTCTTAAAACATATCAACATACCAACTAGAAGTCTTTACTTCCATGATCAAGACAAATCATCTTAATTGATATGTTATAGTCTTTGCAGATGAAATGTTCAATTTCATCACTGATTACGAACTAAAATTCTGAGTTTACAAAGAACTTGTGATTTATATATTTTTGTGACTTTTCACATAAAATTACATACTATGCATTTCATGGATTAAGATAATGTCTTATTAGTTTATTTATAGATAGTCTCATATAATTAAACAATTTAATAATTTATGACATGTCAATAAATTGGATTTTAGGGCACAAACCCTAACAGGTGTATTGTAAAGTGTGTTGTTAAAATAAATAAATTAAGTTTTTGAGTTGCTAAAAGCTAAATATTTTAGCTCTCTTACTGTGAATGCTCTAAGGTGGATAGAAGATACAAGAAGTATTAGACTTTGGAAATATAAAAGCCAAAAAGGTGGACAGTACATGAAGTATTAGGGCTCGTTTGGTAACCCTACTCAACACACATTTTTCACATTTCAAACATACTTACACACATTTTAACACAATTTTTCACCCACACGTATATAAAAAACACCCAAAATACCTTACTCAAACTTAGTTACCAAATAGGCCCTTCGACTTTGGAAATATAAAAGCCAAAACATTGGAATATGTCATCATGGAGGGTGGCTGGTAGGACTTGGGAGTAGAGCTTCTTGGAAGCTTCATGAATAGCTTTTTGGAATAGTTTTTTGTTTTTTTAAGTGTAAACTCGTGTTTTATGTGGTTTTTAATTTTTTAAGAAAAAAAATCAATTTGAGAAAAAAAAATCCATGTAAGATGACTACCAATTGGTACTCGAGTTTGCTAAACTCGATTTTGGGTTGGAACTCGAGTTCCAAAAACAGTCTACATGACTAAATAACTTCAAACACATTCTATTCAACTAAAATTTCCCTAAAAAGTTACTATTTGGCAAATTTTTTAATAATTATCCACTTAAATTTGTGTCATGTATCCACTTAAGTTTTATTATTATTTTTTATTTTGTGGCAAGTGAATTAATGAGTGCAAAATACTAAAAATCTAATATTAATGAATTATAAAATTTATAAAAAAAATCATTACATGTGCTCAATAAAAATCACTACACAACAAAAGTCACTGCACGTTCTATCTTATTAAAAATTATATAAAAAAACCTAATTATTTATATTTTTATGATAAAAATTATGTTTAATTTTAAATGTATTCATACGTATGCATGTGTTACATACTTTTTTTTTTAAATAATTTGACTAATTATTTATATTTTTATAATAAAAATTGTGTTTAATTTTAAATGTATCAGTGTATTTACGTGAGTTACATGCTAATTAAAATAAGGGAAATGCTAACGAGTGCCCTTAGGGCACTCTTTAAGAACCCATTTAAAGAAAGTTTTTATGGGAAAAGAAAAAAAAGCAATTAATGTTTTAATAGCTTTTTTCATTTCCCACAAAAATGATGTCAAAATTTTCTTAGAATGAATTTTTAAAGAGTGCCCTAAGGGCACTCGTTAGCATGACCCTTCAAATAAAGGCAATTAAATAAATTTATATACATGGTAGATTAAGTTGGGTTAAGTAGGTTGATAAAACAATCAACCTGAACTCAACCGACCCAACCCAAGATTGAAAATAAAATTCCATTACATGTTTCATGTTTGTCTTGTTTTGAATTTTATTAATTTATTATAGGGAATTTGGAAAAAAAGAGTGAGTGGTGGTGGTGGAGTAGAAAGGAAGCTTCGCCCAAAAATTTTTAGAGGGTGGGGTGGGGAAGGAAAGACGCGGGAATATGGCGGGCAGTTGGTTGGGTCCCTGTCCCTCTTTCCATTTGTGTAGTAGTAAGGCTAAGACCTCCCATCTCTCTCTTTCCCATTTTCCTTTCGGATCTCTTTCTCCAATGGCTACGCTTCGATCTTCCTCACTCAACCATTGCCGCTGCTCCTCTAACTCAAACCCTAACCAGCCTTCTTTGCTCGTCTTTTCTGGTTTTACCTTCACTCAATCTCTCTCTCTCTCTCTCTCTCTCTCTCTCTCTCTATGTTATTATTTACAACAACAACAACAACAACAATTTTCGATTTTGTACAGGTGGGACTGCGTTTAACGGTGTGGTGGAAGAGCTTAAGAATTTCACGACACGTGTCGCCCATGTTCTTCCTGTTTCCGATGATGGAGGAAGCACCGCTGAGATTGTTCGTGTCCTCGGTAAATTCTTTTTTTTTTTTTTTTTTTTTTATAAATTATTTTAATGAATGAATTTTTGGTTTTTACTCAACAATTCTATGTTATGGTATTTGTGCAATTTTTTTTTTACTGCTATTAGGTGGTCCGGCTGTTGGAGACATAAGGTCGAGGTGTTTGAGGTTGTCGGATCAGAGCAATGCTGAGGCTCTTGCTGTCCGAAGATTGCTTGGTCATCGTTTACCCCTTGATGCCCCGTTGGCCAAATCAGAATGGTATGCTTTTTATTTTTATATTTGATAAGGAATGAAATTTGATTGAAGAAAAAGATTACTTCATGTTCGTGACGATGAACACAAATAATCTTAACCAATTACAAAGAATTAGACAGAAAATTGAAGTGAGTCATGAATGATGGAACTCTATAATAGAATCATAAGTTCCGCAATCATTCTTCTGATTAAGAATTTTGTTTTCAAATGGGTGATGGTAGCATTAAGTATTTCACATGGATTGTCACACAATATAACTAGAATCATGGTTTGGAACAAGTGGATGCCCTCTCAATATTTTCTTTGTATGTTTTTTAAAATATAATTATGTCATGTGGTGCATTATGATTACATTAAAATTATTGATACAATTTATTTTAAGTGAAATTCTATCATCAAAGTTTCAGGAATTTTAAAAACATTGCTCCAATTAAAGTTCTATCATCAAAAGTTCCAAGAAATTTAACAGATTTTGTTTGAAATTATTTCCAAAATATTAATATTCTAATACTAAAGTAAGTCATAATTTATAAATATCTTTTATATATATATATATATATATATACATCGTTGAAAATTGTCTCAAATTCTTGTTTGGGTGTGGTTTGCTTATTGGATTTCTTATTGTGAGTAGTTTTGTTACTGTTTGTGAGTGCCGTTTATGAGAGGCTGTGAGTTTGGTCTGTGAGGTTTGATTGAGAGGTTGTAATCCATATCCTTCATTGTAGATATTGGCTGGCATTGTGTGTGGATGTGAACTTGGAGTTGGCCAAACCAAATCTCACTTTTGTGTCTTATGTGAATGTTCGTTTTTTTTTTTTTTTTTTTTTTTATATAATTTTTGTGTGAATATGCTTCCGCTAGTCCAAATTTTCAACATACATTTACAAGATAATCTTTGAAGAACAATTAAAACTTCTTTCTAAACTCTAAAGATTTGTTAAAGCTCCCTTTTCTTTTGGGGAGGAAGGGGGGTTGTTGTGGCTAGCTCTTTTTTTAATTTGGATAATTAGGCATTATTTACACCAGGAAAATGATTCCCCTTCATTTGTTTTGAAATGGAGAGGGTGGAGATTTACTTTTTCATAAATCTAATAGTGTACATGTTGCTATGTCGTTCAAAATCTCATTTCAGCAAATAAGGAATGCTAACTGATTATGAATAACATGGCACCATATCCATCTTTAAATTTGTGAATGTACTATTTTTATTTATTTTTTAATGGACACTCAGTTTCAAAAGCTAATGGTGAGGATCCTGATCCTGCAAAAAGGGTCATATGAACGTATAAATTTACAAGTATATGTACTTCATATGTTCTCATAGTGGGAAATGCCTTTCAGTTCTTAATAATTGTATATTATTTATAAAAAAAGGTTATTTTGATTGTGCACAAGTTGTATTGCTACTATTCTTCTTCAGGTAGCATTAACCTATTGCCTACTTTTGACTTGTGCTGTCTAGTTATTTAGTAAAAAAAAAAAAAAAAAAACTTGTGCTGTCTTGTTAATATTTATGAATTCTGAGTTTATCTCATTTACTTGCTAGGTGTTACTGTGATGGGGGTATTGAGTAATGGTATGCTGAGTTGAGAATTTGACAGGTACAATATTGTGGAAGGACAACATCTTCTGTGGAATGGTGTATCAAAACCCTACAGGGAAACAATTCGAGCTTTCCTGGCTTATTTTCAGAACCAGGTGACTATCTGGCTTCAGTGCTTGATTGTCTGTAAATAAACTTAAGTGTTCTTGTCAAAGAGACATATGCCAGCTTTTTTCTTTCCTTTTCTGGCCCTAAATGTTTTTCATAGACTTTTACTTTAGCTTCCAATTAATTTAATTTTTTTTTTTTTTTTACTCTTCAACGGTATATTCTTTCCATATTGTATATTATATCACGTTATGCAGTATAGCTAAAAATTTTAGATAATATGTGTGGCAATTAAAGATTGAATACTTAATATGATAAACTATGTTAAGGATTTATTTAAATTATTCTTATCTTCACATAAATATTTTTTATTATTTGCTTTCTTAATATTGCTTGGACAATTTCAATTTTTTTTAATCCCCTCATCACTGCTTCTATGATTTCATATGTCAATTTGAAGTTTGAATTACTTTATCTTGATGCTTGGCATGAAAATTTATATAACTTTTATGAATTTTGAATACAGATTCTCCGGCGATCTGATGAATCATTTTGTTTTAGCAATGGCAGGTACTTTGGTCATTTGAGTTAGATCTTACTGTTGTTTCTTATTTTTTGTGTCATAGTAATGCCTTCTAAAATTTTAATGACTATTGTTTTGAGTTGTGATGATGAAAATTTTGATGTTCCATAAGTATGGTGTTCTATTTCAGGGATTTGAATATCATATTTGAGTGAACCTTGTAATTGTAGGCTTCCTAATAACCATTACAAGTAGCTTATGCTTATCAATTAAAGCTTTTTGTTTCATGTAGTGTCTCTCAATTGCTGTATAATCTTGGAGGTTATGATTTCCTTTCTGGAGGTTTTGGATTGATAAATTACCACTAATTCCAAAAGCTTAAGCTATTAGGAAAGAATGAATTGATAATTTAAATATTATTCTAACACTTCCCCCCACACATGGGGCTAGATTCCCCCTTAACAAAGGTATGGGAAGGTAGAGTGGAGACAAGGTTCGAACTCATGATCACTTGCTTTGATACCATGATAAATTACCACTAGTTCTGAAAGTTTAAGCTATTGGGAAATGGTGAATTAAATCATATAACTATTATTAAACAGGAATTAAGAGATTTTGGTCTTGGAGTACTTGCTAAAAGCAAATTTCTAAGTTCTGGACATGAGCAATGACTGGTGAAATCTTGGTGGGGAATAAATTTGCAAGAGATTTAAACCTCTTCCTTAAGGATTAGGCTTATAGAAATTAACAGTGTAGGAGAAGGCCAATTTGCAATGTCAATGGACTCCAACACAGAAACTCAGATGTTAATCTCTATATTAGTCCAACTTGTAGGGGATGTAACCTGTGTACACATTTGCATTTGGTTCACTATTACAAGAAGATTCCAGAAGTGGCATTGATCAATCTTTAAAGGTTGTCCCTAAATAACTTTAGCTTTTAAGCAATCTGTTCAAATTAATTTGGCTTCAACTCATTTTCTTACTGTATTCACACCTTTTATGCATTAGAATTATGAGGTTAAACTTTTCAACCATTAGATAAACACCCCACCTTTTTTTTCCCTGGGCCATCATGAATATAAGACAAATTGCTTTGTTTGGGTATCGAATTGTCATTTGTTGTTGTGATTGTGAACATTCAAGCCCTTAAACACAATTCATTTATTTATTTATTTTGCTCAATCACTAGTGGTTACTCCAATTTTACTAGTAAATAATTATTACATATTAGTTAATTCTTATTCTTATTAATTTCTTTTCTTATATTACCAGTTACTTAACTGACACTCCTAATTTTTGCAGCATTGGGAATTTCTTCTTTGCAGGAGCACGTATATTTTTTCAGTCTTTAGATGCTGCAATATTTTTGTTCTCACGTGTTTCAGATATTCCTCCAGAAAGTCTGGTCCTCCCAGTGATTTCAACCAATGACAGGCTTACATTAGGATGTGAATTATGGGTATGATGATGACTTGATCTATATTTTGATATGTATATGTATGCTTGTGGGCATATATTTTTTTCATTTTGTATCTTAGTTCACCATTTATTTTGGAGGCTAAGTTTATGCCTATCATGAAAAGTTTAGTTGAGAGTTCATTAATTGTACTAATAGTGGTGATGCCCAATGTTGATCATTGGTAGGCAGGGTATGGCATCCTGCTGGATCCTATTTATGTGTTAATTTCATCCCAACATGAACATTGTAATTAAGATTTCAATTCCTCCATTTGCCCTGGCATTGTCAAAGTTTTAGCTTTTGATCCACCACCTTCATCTGACCATTGGTCTGACTTCCAACCTTTTTTGGTCAAGCCCAAACTTCCAGCTATCCTGCTCAAAGTCCAAAATGACATTGTGTATTTTTCTATTACCTTGGTCTGCCAAAGTAGTCATAACAAAGTGTTTTGCCCTGAGATCCAAAAGAGTAAAAATTGACATCAGCTGAGATGGTTTGATTCTTATTGTCTGTTAAGTTCTATCTTAGTTTTTTTCGTTGAAGGCATGCATAGCATATGACGACTCTAATGTCAGTTCATCTGTGGAAAACAATATTTGTGGCCAAGATGAGTTTTAGCACAACTTATAAGCGATGCACGAGCATGGCAATAGACATACACATGCCAAGTTATTTTCCATTGTCCAAGAAAATTCTCTCTTGTCGAGGAGTGATTTTACATTCTGAGTTCCCAATTTACTCCAAAAGTTTTTAGGGGTTTTGTCCTCTGTCTAGGATGGCAAATATCTGATGCTTAGTTTGTGATGCACATGTAGTTTATATATGGCATGTTAATCTGTTATGCTTTCTATTAGTTCTATTTTACAAGTGGTCCACTTATGATTTATCTAAAAAGGACCCAAATAGCAAATAATCAATTTGGATGAAGATATATTAAATTGTGTAGCTAATGATTGATAAAAGTTTCTTAATTTTAGGATTAGACTCTTTGGAGTTATTGGAAATGATAAATCAAGCTCCCATTATATGAATTGAAGCAAATTAGTGTCTTTCATTATTTTGGATGATGTTCCAATAATTTTTTTTATTTTTTAAGAAACATTGTTTCAATAAACCTAATACTCAGTTTCCAGTATGTAAAATAAAGCCATAGTTAGTATTTCTACATTTTGAATTTTCCTTTGTACTTGGAAATAGTGATTTATTTAGAATATATTGTCATAATCTTGTGAATGTATCTGAATCCATGGTTCATTTATATTGTATTTTCTCTTGCTGCTGCATTTTATATTTGAGTTTCGTTGTTTTGCTGAAATTTTATATGCTTATCTTTGGGGAGACGTTTAATTTGGCCATCAATGTGTTATTGAAACGATTCAATCCGTTTCTGTGATGTTGTATTAACTCATTTTTAACTTAACTAATTACGCAACCATAATCTGCAGAAATGATGCTAGTTTTAGATATTCAATAGGGGAGTTTTGTGTTATTATTTTTTCTGATGTTTCTCTTCTGTGCAACTTACCTTTAGGATGGGACTATAATAAGAGGTCAGAATGAAATTTCTCATCCAACTTGTGGTTCCATGGAGCCTATTAATAAGGTATGCTGCTACTGTTTCATGATAAGAAGCCTAATTATGCTAATTATTGTCAAATAATGTCAATAGCATCATCCATCTGGAGAATTTTCAAGATGAGTATTATTGAAAGCATTTGGTGAGTAATTGAAAACTTATGTTGGTGGGAATTGTTGCAATGGTGGTCATGAGAGTGGACTGGTGATGGTGGTTTGGTAGCAATATTTTTGCAGTCATGGCAACAATAGTGTGGTTGAGGTCATAATGGCGTCCTGAAGATGACAAGATTTTTTTTGATCATTTGAATTTGGAAGTTAAAGCCTTGTCATTTATCATTTATTTTTAATCCCTTAATTTGGACTAAATTATTATTCTGGACTGTTAATAGTGAATGCCAAATTTCCAGTAAAGGTCAAAGCAAACAATAGAATGGGGATGGGTACTTGATTTCAATTATGTTTTTCAAATCCTTTTTCCTTCAAAGTGTCCCCAGATATAGTCCTTAGGGTGTTGTTATTGGTTCTTCTCTCTTGTATACTAATTCTATGGTGTCCCCCTGGTGTCTTTGTAAAGTGTTTCATTTATGAAGGAAATAAAAGGGTGTTAGTATAGAGGAAGAGTTCCTATGAATATGATGTTGACTTGTTAAATGAGTTTTGGTACTATGCTGGTACTTTTTTGGTACATTTGTAGTAGACAAAGTTTCTCATTTTCTGGTAATTATTTACACAGTTTCTTCTATATTCAAATGCCTGATATTTATGATAGGAAAGATCTTCAGTTCCAGCGCTTCCTTCAAGAATAAAGCGGGTTTTCTACATGTCAAGTGAGGGCAGTAATTTGCTGCATGAGGTGAATTTTGCATTATATATTTTTATATAGTATTAGGGATATTGTCATGATAACTCAATTGTATATCTCATTATTCAGTCATGTATAAAGCCAATGGTCTTTGTATCAAACAGTATATCTTTTCACCCATAAACCAAGGGCTGGAGGGTGAGGTCATGGCCTCAATCCTGAATTGGTGCATGAGTTGTATTTGCATGCCAAAAAAATGTTTATTTGTTTGTGTCATACTGCAAATATTTTTATTTTATTTTACAAGGATAGAAAAAGGAATGAAAAGCCTTGTAGCTCAACTAGTACCTCTTGGTGTTTCCAATGGAGACATCCATGATTCAAATCCCCCCAACACCACTGTAACTATTGCATTATATTAAAAACTTATCCTTTATTTTCCTGCTCTGCCCCATCTTGTCTCCTGTGTGTGGGTCTGGATCAGTTTTACTTATCATCAGTAAAAAGAAAAAAGTTTTTTGGCATTGGTGCCATAATATAATTCTATTCCTTTGCTAATTGAGTGAAACATGTATGTCATAGGGATGTTGGGTTAGTCATGTTTTACATTTTTGACTCTTCAAAAGCATGTTATGGTGTCAGGAAACTCCAATTAGTGCTTCCTGAGAATGCGAGTCCTATGGAACTAATACTTCTGTTTTCATCAATATTTGATTGTTTATATATATATATATATATATATTTTTTTTTTTTCATATATCTCTAGTTATATAGAGATAAAGTATATATAAATTTTAGCTTTAGTATAATATATTAATTTCTTTCTCCTACAAGTTTCCAGTAATTTTTTCTTTAATATTAGAATGTTGTCTGACAAGCATTAATCTAGGCCAAGATATAAGCCTATGAGCTCTAGCTTAAAATGAACCTTCTTCCCATGTAAAACAAGGTGGAGAGTACAGTCATGATTCAAGATCCCCTGACGGCGTGCATAATTTACCAATATGAAAAAAGTCTAGGCTAAAATAAAAACCTTTCTTTAAACTGATTTAGCATTAACCATCAGTAAAAATGGGAGGTTTTCAAATTTGTTATATTTTCTTGAGGACTTAAGTTATTAAAAAATTGATTCCTTGGCTTATGGGAAAATACAAGATGTGCCTTCTGTAGTTCTAACGCAGCAGCCTATTTTGATTTTGTTTGGAAAGTATATATTTAAGATATGTGTACTAATTCTTGATATCCAGAACCCATGATCATTTCTCTTTTGATATTGACTAGGTCTTCCCCACAGCAAATCCAGCTGTCCTGGACCAGTTGAGTAATGTGGACTGCATTGTTTATGCTATGGGATCCCTTGTTACTTCCATTTGTCCATCATTGGTAAAATTCTTGACCATTAGCTAGCAAACTGCTTGAGTGGAATGGAAATTATCAGAGTCAAGTTCTAATTTACTGACTTGCTGTTAAGAATTATATGCATACCAGTTTAAAACTAAAAGAAGTTCAATCACTGGAATTTAGCTTTCTAGTCCATCTTGTAAGAAGCACTCTACAATTTGTGATATTTGTTAACTAGCAACAATTATTTTTTTTTCTTTTCAGCAAAAGAAAAAAAAAAAAAAAAAGAAAGAAAGAAAGAAAAGGAAACTTGTCTTTTATATTTCTCATTGATCATTTACCACTTCTAGGTATTACTAGGCATTGGGGAGATCATTTCTTCAAGGTCCTGCCGCAAGGTACCTTTCCATCACACTATCAAGTGCAAGTTATTGATACATGTGATTATAGAGTAAATGTTTTAAATGGTTTCTTGATTCCATTTGGCTAGGTCTTTTGAATTTACTATGTCTTGCTTTGTACATCTGTATATGTATGATTGTTTTTTTTATTTTATTTTTTATAAGTCCATCTGAATATATATGCTTATTTTTACAGATTTTTGGCATTGACATCTACTTTATTTATTTTGCATGTTTTAATATATGTTTTGTACTTAATGGTTCATCCAATATTAGGTGCTTCTGCTGAATAGTACACATGACCGAGAAACGAGTGGCTTCTCTGCTTCTGGCTTTGTAACTGCCATTACAGATGCTCTAAATCGAACATATGGGGATCCTCATAATTGTCTAAAAAACAATGTGAGTAGATACTTTTACGTTTTGAAATAGTTTTTCTGACTGCCGAGTGACTAGGTGATCCTCATTCAAATGGATGCCATAAATAGTAATTTTGCGCATGCAATTTTTTATGTTTCCATGATTAGGGTTGAACTGTTTATAAGTTAACTCGAAACTGTGTCCTCCTTTAGGATGAAGCTGACTGATAAGTTATTGTTGTCATTGGAAATGCTGTGCTAATATTAAATTTTCTTTGGTTCCTTACCCTTTTTGATTTCCTCAAACACAGAACACAAACAGCTAGTTAACAGGGGTGATCTTCATTTATCTTGTTCTTCTCTCTGATTAGGGTGGTGATGCAGAACAAGGGTAGGAAAATAAGGATGAAGGAAAGAACAAAAGATAAACAGAAATACTCTAGACCTCACCTCCTAGAATATGCCTGAACCCTAGGCATTACCACCTAAGGGCATTTGGCATCACCACCAAACAAAGAGAACAGAAGAGGAGACATATTCTTTACCTATCAAAAAAGAGAGGAGACGTATTCTCATCATAATAATTCTTATTGCAAATCATACTGCCTTTTCACGATTATAGGGAGTACTAGTTAAATAAGATTTAGGGATAACACCAATATGGAAAACATCTAATTAAATCCCTTAAAACCCTCAACATTAACACCAAATTCAAAATTCAACTTCAAAAAAAAAAAAAAAAAAAAAAAAAAAAAAAAAAACTGCAAATTAAAAAATAAAATCTTGGATGATTTTGGCACTCCCTGCATCAGGTGGTCTCTGTACTCTTAAACTCTCTCTCCCCAAGCCTTACGTCTACCCAGTCCTTTACACCTGAACAAAGTCTGGAAGCATCATTTTTATCCTTTCCTCTTTAAGCATCATCACACTTGCCTTCTCCATAATCATCTTCTCTTTCCCTCTACACTGCCTGTGTAGAGATGACTCTTTAGGTTTTATTGGGGTCTGAAAAACTGAGGTGCACTCATTAACCATTCTTTTCTCCATTTTACAACCTTCATTGCCTTGACATAAATTGATGACCATTCATGTTCCCCCAAATTGGTGGATCCATAGGTCTTTGTGGCAAATGGCTGAATGGTTTCTTCCTCACCATCTCTTCCTCCCCACCTTTTCTATTCTATTCCCTTCATATTTTTGAAATGGGAGAATGACGATGTTTTCATAGCTAAAGTATTCTCATTCTTTGCAGCATGAATGGGGTTTTCGAAATTTATCTTTCGTGATAAGGGCTGTACTATGTAGTGTATGAAAAAACTCTTGCTTTGTCACCTAGGAATAATTGAAGACGGCTAATGAAGAAAATATGTAATTTGTTGAAGTTCATATGTTTGTGCAGCCAAGTCAGTACATCAATACACTTTTGGTGCCCAAAGATGGTGAAATTCCCGTAGATGTTCAATGCTTGGCTGCCCAAGGAATCTTTGATGTGGTATGTGTGCATGTTACTGTTTGTTTTGAGTGGTATACCATACAAAAAGCTCTAGAAAAATGTGCTTATATAAATCTACCATTTATGATTTTCCACATTTCATTTCCAAATTGAGCAGTATTCAGTTGAAAATAAAATTAAGGCAATATGCTTTTTAGGGTAAGATATTAAAGTTTTATTCAGATATTACTATGATGAGGGCATACTTCTGAAAGCTTTTAAACTACCCTGGGGTAGCTAAAGTTTCCCAATGGGGGCTGATTTGGCACCTCCAATCAAAGTGCTAGATTTGAATATTGCTGTTGTTACAAGAAAGGTTGATAAGGCTAGACTTTTGACAGCTTGAACATTGGCAGCAGCCAGGAAGGATTCTCTATTATGTCATTATTTTCTGGTGCCCTGTATTCAGAAACACTCCCAAGTATCCTAAAGCCAAAAATGATGTTCTATTATTTTGATTCTTGAATAAATGTACTTGACTTGATGATGACAATATGCATTATTTGTGGACATTGGTTGTAACAAATTATTTATTTATTTTGCAGATAAATGTTGATTCTATACATGATCCAAAAGTAGGTGTAATATTTGACCCGAAGTCACTAATACAATCTCTTGCCGATGTGGTACCCACCCACATGAGCACAAATGTTAAAGAGCTTAATTGACTATGCAAATGATTCTCAGGAGCAAGAGCACTAGGTTATGATTTGATTATTGAAGCCTTCTAATTGTTGGATCATTCTTCCTGAGGTACAAGTTACAAAAATACAATTATTTTTGCTAGTGCATCTCTTTATCATATACTCTTTTATGCGGTAACCATTCATACTATATAAAGTCGAATCTCTTTTTTTTTTTTTTTCCTGGTTGCAGGTGAATTTGCCTCGCTTATTGTGTTGGCTGTTATATGAACTTCAATTCAAACATGTTCATGGGATATTATGTAACATTATGGATACCTCAATTTAATTTATTGGTGGCAACTTTAAACTCATCAAAATATCTTTGACGGTTGATACCTCGCAGGCAGATTTTTTTTTTGAAACTTGCAGGCAGATTTTCTAGATGCTGTAACATTTTTCAGTATATATGTGTGTTCCTGTAGTTTGATTTCCTTCATGTATGAATATTCCACTTGCTAAATTTTTATTTACCTTTTCAATATGTCAAAACAAATTAATTCCTTATGGCACATTCTCATTCTGGCTAGCTGTTGAAAGCTGTTAAACCTCTGGCCTGTGTGCTTCTATGTAGGTTTTGCTGAATCCTTCAGAGCTCTTAGGGAATTCACTATCTCATGCGATTTCCTTTGTTGTGTCATTTCGTTTATAATAAATGGTCCAGATTATACAATGTCATCAATTCATTAACAAAATCCCTAAAATAATCAAAGGTTACCAACATTAAGCTTAAGCGGAATTTCAAAGATTATTGTAGAGGAACTTATAGCAACTCCTTTATCAATTATAATGTATACTTTTAGACACTAAGAACGTATATTTATAGTTGTTTTTAAAAACCATTATTTTAGGAATTTTGTTCGTAGATTAATGACATAACATTATTTGGACCATTTATTCTAAAAGAGCAATCAATGAGATTATTATTATTATTATTATTATTATTTTTTGAGATTAAGCAATCAATGATTTAATAAACTCTACACGGAAGAGTTCCCTAAAAATTGTAAAAGATATTGATCATTATTGCTTATTTATTGTAAATCCTTTCGGTTCCTGCAAAGTCACTATCACAATCACAGGCTTTTTTTTAAAAATTTATCTTAGAATCACAACCACAAGCTTGTACAATTGTACACCAAAAGAGTTCAATGGCTTCAACATAGATCTAGATTCTCTAGAGTTTTTAGAGTACTTTACTACATAAAGTTCTTTTAATTTCAATCATTTATTTTATAATAAATGGTATAGATGATGACACATCATTAATTTATTAAAAATATCATTAAAGCATGAGTGACACATCACCTATAAGGAAAAACAAAATTGACATATCATATTTTAAAATATAATTTAATTTTATTATTATTTAAAAAAAAAAAGAAAAAAAAAAAAGAGGACCTAGAAACCAGATCTAGACCTTTCAATCTTTGTTCATTATCAACTAGCTTCCATATTTCTAATGACGGAAGCTCTAGAAACTCTCTCAAAGTCTAATTTTTCTCTCTAAGGTTTTCAAAGCTAAATTGTAGCAACGTAGTTTGGTACCCCACAACGTCCTTGGTTGCTTTGTGGTTGATAATGTTTTAGTTCTCTACTTTAAACTTCGTCTTTTCAATGACCCAGTACTTTTACCATTGTAACCCAAATGGCGTTTTCCTTGGCACCCTTAATCTTAACAAAGCAGTTTTGTTTTGCAATCTTCATTTGGGTTTGCAAATTTTGCTTTGCAATCTTTATTCGTTCTAATGCCGTAATAGAAAATCTAGATGTGATTCGTTGCCTTATATGAGATTGTGAAATACCATGGTGACCGCAGTGAGAATAGAGAGAGGAGAGAGACAACGATAAAGATTTGGGGTTTATATATATATATATATATATTTGGAAATCTAAAATTAATTAATGATTTAAAATCTGATGCATTAATTTGTTTTTCATAATAGCTTATGTGTCACTCATATTTTAAGGATTAAAAAAAAAATGAATTAATGATATTTCATCATTTAAGCCATTTATTATAAAATAAAAGGTTAAGATTAAAATACTAGTGGTAGAGTACCTTAAGAACCGTAGAAGATTCAGATCCAGTTAGTTTTAGTTAGCACATTGATTTGCATGTAAAACCACCCCTTAACAAACATTATATATATATATATATATATATATAGTCTCATAGTATAACTTGTTGGCACTTTCTAGTCTTAGTACTTTCAATGGAGAAATTCAGTATTCAAATCCTCTCATTACCATCTATCAAATTATTATTATTATTATTATTATTATACACACTTGTACTTAAAATGCTGTAAGACTAAAAAACTTTGCATAACTATATGAAGTTATAAACTTTTTTATTTTATTTTAAGAATTGTAAAATTTATATAAGCTGAATGGTAAACTACTATTTTGGTTTTTAAATTTTATTAAAAGTATATTTTTGTTCCTAGACCTTAAATTTTTTTTTTTCATCCTTAAATTTTATAAAGAAATTTTTTTTTAATAGTTTAGAGACAAAAATAGAGATGAATGAAGATTTGTTTTAAACTTCAAAGAAAAAAGTGAAATATTTTCAATAATTTAAGAATAAAAGATAAACTTCTTAATAGTTTAGGAATCTTTTTTTTAATCATGGATGAAAAATAAAATTTTGATAAAATTTAAAGATCCAAATAGTATTTTACCCTAAACTATTTTTTTTTCTTAAAAAAAAAAAAAAAAAAAAAAAAACTAATATACCGTTGGCAAACGAACATGCACGAAAATAGGGATCTAGAGGCAGTAATCGTTTTCAAAGACAAAGAAAGCAAATGGTATGGATCTGACAACAGCCAATATCCACGCTTGTATTGTATGGCATGCAGCAAGCTGCAACGTAGCCTTAGCCCTTAAGACCTGGCAGCACCTTTGACCATGTCGCTGATATATAGGGTTTAGTGTCAGTAAATTTTTGTTGAGTAATTTTCCTGTACATTTGGATCTATTACCACATCAATTGTGCCGTGTACTTATAACTATCTCTCTAATAATTTTTATTATTATTTATTAATGCTCTATAATCATAAATTATTTTACAACAATATTTTACAAATTGTGTTAATATAGTTTTACTGGATTTTATTTGGGCTTACTACTAACAACACATTTTCATTTACCAGTAACTACTCACCACATTAACAATTTATAAAAAAATATTGTAAAATAATTTATATTTTTAGCATATTCCTATTTTTTTTCAAGAAGCTTGCCATACCATTTGATTGGCGCAAAAATGCACATGTAGATATTTGCTTGGCTAAATTTAACCCCACTAGAGTCAAATAAGAAAAAAAAAATAGTGGCGATCAAATTCTCAAAAAAAAAAAAAAAAAAAAAAAAAAAAAAAATTTCTAACCACATTGGGCTTGGTTCGGCCCCTAAATGATCAGTTTTCTTATTTTCCTTGATAATTTTTTACTGTAAATTGATATCGTTTATTAAAAAGTGAAATAATCTCTAGCGTGGACCATTTTAAATGACATTTTCCCCATAATGACATGGTTAATTATCAAAGTGATATTAAGGATAGTAAGTTAGTAACTAAGTAACCAAGACAAAATGACTTCATAATCTAAACTTTTTTGAAATTTTCTATTGCATTCGAGTGATATATATATACATATATATATATATATATATTTATATTTTGAGTAAAACATTCAAGTGATATTAAGAATACTATATTGTTATTAAAAAAAAAAAAAACGAATACTACAAATTTTATCTCATAACTTTTACAAATTAAAATGCCAACTTTTAAATATAAATAAAAATGTAAGTAAATAATTTATTAATATAATATTTTAATTGTTGATGTTATCAATTATATTTAACATTTCATTTGTAACTTTAATTTTAAGTATTTGACATTTCATTTTGCTGGAAGTAGATTTGCACCCGCTGAAAGTCAAACTAGAATAGTGGACACATTCTTTGGAAGGAAGCTGAAAATCATCCAACTAATTAAGTCAAAATATATAAATGCAAATTTGGCTCTCTATCGGAGATAAATTAGGAGCCCAATGGCTGCACTAGCAAACCCATGAATAATCAAAAGAATAACTTTGATATATTTAAAATATATTAAAGTGCAGTGCTCTGTACACTTGATTTATTGGGATACTTTTCCTTAAAAAAAAAAAAAAAAAAAGAAAGAAGGAGAGTTATTGGTCAAATACTTATCACGTGTTTATATCTTAAATAAGTCTAGCATACAACAGTATTAGACCCAATCTTTGCTTTGATCAAAACACCAAAGAGAGCGGCCTTAGGAGAGCTCAACTTGGTTGTCTAAGTCATCACTAAATTTCAGGCACACACGTGAATGAGTTCATATATATCCAACCCACCAACAAATCACATTTTCCTCTATATATACGTGCCCACTTTTCGCTGTGCTAGATTGTACCTGCTTGTTCACTTTTTGTCTTCAAAAATCACATCCATAAGTACTGTCAACACAAATTTAAGCTAGTTTTTTAATGCTGTAAAGAATGGCTTTGACACCTGGAAAGGGATTGTTCTTCCTATCACTGGCGTTTATATGGGCTTGCCAAGCCACTTCCCGCACGCTCCATGATGCTTCCATGTTAGAGAGGCATGAGCAATGGATTGCTATGTATGGACGCACTTATAAGGACATCGCAGAGAAGGAGAGGCGTTTCGAGATATTCAAGGACAATGTTGAGTTCATAGAGTCTTCCAACAGTGCTGGAAATCGTTCTTACAAGGTGAGCATCAATGCATTTGCAGATCGAACTAACGAAGAATTCCGGGCCTCTCGCAATGGGTACAAACAGTCCTTCAAAAATCGTAGGCCTGCAAGTGCAACGACACCATTTAAGTATGAAAATGTGACTGCAGTGCCACCTAGCATTGATTGGAGAAAGAAAGGAGCCGTTACACCTATTAAGGACCAAGGAGAATGTGGTAACACTAACATATCATGTCGTTAATATCTTTATTTGGATAATGTGTATGTTAGAATAGTTATTAAATGATTAAATTAAGGTTTATTATTTTTTTTTTTCTATCAACTTTACTATTAGGACAAGTAGTAGTGTAAGAGCATTGGTCTGAGTTCAGACTTTATTTGCTTTATCTACTATTAGAAAAAAGTTTTAAAAAAAATTCCTCTCTTCAGGGGAAGTATGGCTGACATATGGTATAACGTGTTAGAATAATGGTTAAATGTTTAATTTTGCCATTTGTTAATAATTTAAGCTTGTAGGATGAGTGTTAAATTATGAGTGAACATATATATCATGGATTCCATGTTCTAATATAGCTAGCGTTGTGTTGTTATGACATGAATTTAGGATGTTGCTGGGCATTTTCAGCGGTTGCAGCCATGGAAGGGATTAACCAAATTGCACATAAGAAGTTGGTTTCTCTTTCAGAGCAAGAATTAGTTGATTGTGACACCAAAGGTGAAGACCAAGGATGTGAAGGTGGTCTAATGGATGATGCCTTCAAATTTATAATGCAAAACAAAGGCCTAACAAGTGAAGCAAACTATCCCTACAAGGAAATGGGTGGAAGTTGCAACAGAAACAAGGAACAATTCCCTGCCGCCAGGATCACAGGCTATGAAGATGTGCCTGTCAACAATGAGAAGGCACTGCTCAATGCAGTGACCCATCAACCGATTTCTGTAGCAATTGATGCCAGTGGAGCAGCCATGCAGTTTTACTCAAGTGGGATCTTTACAGGAGATTGTGGAAGAGAGTTGGACCATGGTGTTACTGCAGTTGGTTATGGGATCACAGCCCAAGGGACTAAGTATTGGTTAGTAAAGAATTCATGGGGCACCAGTTGGGGTGAAGATGGATATATAAGAATGGAAAGAGATACCGGTGCCAAGGAAGGTCTATGTGGTATTGCCAAGGACCCTTCCTATCCCACTGCTTGAATATTAGTGAAGGGTGAATAAATCTTATTCTTGCATTTAACTAGTTCTCGATGCGTATCTGAGTGGGACATGTGCTACTTGTTTTAGTCCAATGGTAAATGCTAACATTGCTGTTGGTATGTAGACAAATTAAGTAGTGCAATCCAGTAATGGTACACCATGCTTTTTCTTCGGGAATGCCTATGCCATTGAAGCATGTTTGTTCTGTTCAGATACCTTTTAAATCAGATTAGTTTAACCTAATGAATTAGCCAAGTAGTTACTTAGGTTAATTTTTTAGATCTAGACTAAACTCATGCAATCATATTACCTAGTATGGAAAAGTAAAGAAGACAGTAATATAATGATCCAGGAAAACCAATGAAATCAATTGTTTCAAGGTAAAAAAAATATGAGGAAGATTTAACCTAACTATCTACAAGGTAAACAAATCCACTATGATAGAATCAAAGTTTACAATAGATTTAAACCCTAAATCTAAAGCTACCTCTTGTAAAACTTACTAACACGATCACGTGTAGCTCCAACTCCACAGACTCTTCTATCTTGAATTTGCTAAACACAAACTCCCATGTTTGTGATTTTGAGATCTCACTCAAAGGTTTCAAATCACCATCAGTGGTAGATCTTTATGCAGCAACTTGTTTGATTGTAGATCTTGTTTCGGTAAACGCTTGTAGAGTTAGAAGATTACAGAAATCTCATAGATTTGACAGGAGTAACTCACAAGACTTCCAAGAGCTTCTAATTTCAATCGGTCGAACCTATCTTAATTTCAATCGGTCTAACTTCACAGTAGCTTACTTCTCCTTTTTGCAGCTTGACAGTTTTTGAATCTTGACTTGAATAATCTTAAGCAATTTTTGTTCTCGGTTTGCCAACATACATAAATTAAGAATCTAAACATTTAATCTTAAATATTTAGAACCTAACAAAGCACACTATTTAAAAAAAATTATGCTTGAAGTTGTACCTTTAATGTAGCCAAAAAAAAAAAGTATGAAGTTCCATAAGTGATTTAAAAATAATAATAATAAAAAGAAAAAAAGAAAAAATAATAATAGAACTCGAGAACCATTAGTTGGGTTGGTGGTTGCCCATGTTTTTTCCTGGGTTGGGGGTACTTTTGAAATTGGAGCAGCATGTTTGGGCTCACAAAGCACAGTTTGAGAGCAATACACCAACACCACCAAGCAGTATATATATATATATATATATATATATTTATATATATCCAATCCAATTAGAAGTCCAAGTCCAATCTCATAGAAGAAGTCAAGCTCAGTGAACTAGCACCATAGCTATAGGAGCACAAATGGGCCGCTATTGTTTAGATTTAAGAGGCTAAAGCTTTTTGCAGATCTCACAATGGCCTGCATGCGACAACTTTCGTCCAAAATGTGGTCACACTTGCTCATTGCTTAGGTCGGGGAAGCAATTTTGAACAATTGTAGGTTGATACTTGATTGGCCAAAGTGATCCCTTAATCAACTAATCACTTAGAACTACGAAATCAGTGATCAAAGCCATGCAAATCAGTGTACGTACTCAAAGTATAGAACCAGTCAAGTCAATCACTCTCAAGAAGACTTCTTGGCTAAATTGTTATACTATGTCCATCAACATATCTGTGCCGAAAATCAAGCAAAATGGCATCTAATTGAAAGGGAGGAAAGAGTGGATCCTTGGTTTGTTCTTTTACGCTTGATTAACTGAGCTCAATTCGTCAATTCGTTGTTATTTCTGGTCGCATAACTAAGAATTAATTGTTTGGCATTTACAATATCAATGTTTATTTCGCTTGATTAGAAAGAGTTTGTTTGTTTTTGTTTTTTTTTTTTTTTTGGTATTTTTTTTCCTGGGTGCAATTAATTCAAACCTCACTTATGGCTTATGAGAACCGACTTCAAGGACCTCATTCTTAAAAGATTCAGCTGTAATCTGCACCCTTAAAATTTGGGGTAAACTCTTCCCTCTTAAAGTTTCAAAATTTTGATATGTACACTTATTGTTATATATCGTTTGGATTAAAGGCCTTCTTAATGCATCGTGATGAGGTGTTTGTTAAAAACTAAATTGTAATTTAAACCCTTAATGTTGCTTTACCAATTTAAATTCCCTTAAAATTTGAGCTCCTTTTGTTTCGCTGTAAAATGTTTTGAAGATATTTTTGCACTTTGCTCTGTTTGCTTCTTTGTAAAATTTAGTCAAACCTAAAAATGTTTTCTGTTGACCATAAAATTCATTGTAGAATTTTGTAAAATGAATTTTTTACAAAAAAAAAGAAAAAAAAAATAATAAAACATTGTATAATTGCCGATGGTGGCTGAGAGGCTTCAGTTATGGTGATTTATGCTTGAAACATTTCATATCAACCAAACACTTGAAAATGTTTTAAATGAAAATGCTCTAAAATATGAAAACATTTTACCACGAAACAGATAGAGCATTGGGATAATATATATTTTGCCCACTAAACTGTCAAAATATGATCCATAAAATTACATCATTTTGGGTTAAGTTGGCATATATTTAATGGACACCTCATCACAGCTCATGGATGGAAGGACTTATATCCAAATAACAAAAAATAACATCATGGGTTTGAATCCAATTTTGAAACTATAAGGGATTGTCGTACCCTTAATTCTCACCGTGTTTTGAGATACATTCCAATGGCTTTAGTATACTTTACTCGGCGACATGCTTGTGTGTGTTTGCATAAAGCTAACATGTGTGTAAGACACGTATGCAGTATTATTGTGGGCTGTGTGGGATGAATATTTATACCCATATTCATTTTAAGGAGTAACCGCCAAATATTGAGATTCTAAGGTGTGATTGGCTCTAAATCTATTAATTTTATTTCCTAAATTTACTAAGAAAACCCTAGGGCTTCTAAGCTAAACTAGAAGAAAAAAAAAATGCCTTGAACCAAAAATCAAAGATTTAGAAGTTCGGTTATGTGTAGGGAAAGTGTTAGGCACCCTACAATGCCTATCCAAAATGATAGTACATTGTTTCGAATTTAATCTTAAATATCACCATTTAAAGAATAATTGAAAATATTTAGAATTTGGTTTTTAAAAAAGAAAAAGAATGATATGCATGTATATGTGAAACAAAGTAAAGATAAATCCTATCCTAAGATGACATGTGTGAAGATGACAGATGATTTGAAGGGAATATCCATGAAATTCCCAGATTTGTGAGATGCAAAAATAGAGAAAAATATGTGCCAAAGAAAACAATCATACATGATAATATTTACGTAATTTGGCAACTTGTTTACGTCTACGAAGTTGCAGGGATTTCATTATTCTCAGAGAAAATAAAATACAGGATACGTAGTACAGTTTTCTCTTCTCCATGGACTAAGCCTCATAAAATCTCCCATTAATAATTGTAACAATATTATTTCGAGTCAGGTCATAATCTGAATTAAACACACTCCACAAAGCCCAACATGATCTATCTAGTATGACATATGTGGAAATGACATGTAATCTATTCTAAAATGACACGTAAAGATGACATACAATCTATCCTAGAATAAAATGTAAGCTATCCTAAAATGACATTTGTAATCTAAACTATGATGACATATGAATGACATATATAGCATGAATAATTTAAATAATAGATAAAGAGTACCATTCATTTAAATAAGAGATAAAGAGTATACCTCACGCGTTTAAATTTAAACTAAACCATATTAGTTATCATATTTATTTCATGCAAAAATAACAAAGATGTTAGTTTTGGGGGAAGGGGTTATGTTTGGCTTTTAGGGTGCCCATGCACTTAATGGATTTAAGCCAAGGTCAAAACATCATATTTTAAAATACTCAAAATAAATTCCTTAAAGGTTGGTTTTTTTTTTTTTTTAGGGGGGGGGGGGGTGAAAAACTCATAGGTTTTTGAGAAAATCATAAAAAGAAAGGATTAAAATCCCATAGGTTTTTAATTTTTTTAATCTTTTGAAATATCTCCTAGAAGGGAAAGAATAAAAATCCAATGAGTTTTTAGATTGGAAAAGAATCCCTAGAAAGGGAGAAGACTGACAATCTAATTTGTTTTGAATTTTTAATTTATAACTCCCAAAAAAAGGATTAAAAATTCAATGGATTTATTGTTTTTGGAAAGGTTCCCGAAAAGGAAACAGATTAAAAATTCAATGGGTTTTACAATTTAAAAATAATTTTGAAAAGGAGATGAATAGAAAGAGCCCTTGGATTTTATGAAAGAACAGACACAAGCACATGGGCTATGGAGGTAAATATATTAAAAAAGATATACTTGTAAACACTCAATTTTGCACCTATAATTTAACCTTGGGAGATGACCAAATAATCATTCTAGGTGCCCAAATATCATGGTTGCATTTAATTCATTAACTCATTCATCATATATCATGAAAATGATCTTGAGATTCTAATGATCACTATGATATGTTCGGTTTCCAAATCGGATGGTTAGATCGAAAGATATTGCAAGATCAAGTTTTAACTGTCTGTATGCATTCATTTGGGTGGAACTGATAACATGTGATTAATTAAAATTTATTTTAATTAGTTAATAATTAAATTAATTTTTCTGATTGGTTAAGTATTTTTATTAAAGTGAGATTTGTTGCTTGGGATTAAAATAAATAAGTTGATAATAGTTAAAGACTGTAGATAATTAGTAGTTTTTTGGGATAATTATCTTCAAAATAATTATTTGAAAAATCCTAATTATCACTTTGGGATAAATTTTATCATGAAAATAACTCTAAAATTCATTCAAATATAGTTTTAGACTTGGAAAATACTTTAGAAACGTGCTAATCAAGTAGCAGTTTTCAAATTCACGTTCCAGGGGACGCACTTTTCGTATAGTAAACATCGAAATTCAGAATAGGCTATTTCCAGAAAAGTTGTAGGGAATTGAATTTTCCTTTTTCCATCAAAATTTCAGCTTAAACCGAATTTGGACTAGAGAGATACGGTCAAAATACTGAAAATTGTTCGGATCTGAAAAATTAGCTTAACTCTTATCCAAAACTCTTTCATTTAGGATTCTTTTCCACCTACGTTTTTTGCTTATTTTTTAAGCTAATATGACTTAGGGCCCGTTTGGATAGGCTTTTCTCGAAGGTGCGTTTTAAAAACGAGCATTTTTAAAAGGTGCATTTTGAAAACATCATTTTAAAAACCACTGATAAGCGTTTGGTAAAAATGTAAAAATATGTATTTTTTATTTTTAAAGCTACATTAAGCGTTTGGATAAGTTGTTTTAAAAATGGTTGTTTTGAGTGTAAATTCCAAAAAAGGAGTTAACTATTTTGTTAAGGTTATTTTGTCATTTTTACTTTAATCAATGTTTTTTTTTTTTTTTTTAATTATTATTGAAAATATATAATTAAGCCTGACAATTACATTAATAATAATAACAATAACGATATCGTTGTTGTTGGAATTCATGGAGAGAAATTTAAATAATTTAAAATTGAAAAAGAAAAAAAAAACTGTCAAGAGGAAGATATTAAAATGATTAGGATAATAATTATATTAAAATAATTACAAAAAAAATAAATAAAAAAAATAAGCAGAGCTAATTGGTATAACTCAAGAAAATAAAATTAAGTATTAAAGTAAATTTAAGATCATGAAATAAGCAGAGCTCATCAAAGTCATTGACAAAGAGTTGAAACTTGAAAGTGGAGGTAGATAATGTTGTCATTAAGTCATCCATTTGTTTTTTTAAGATAAACAAGTTTTGGCCCCAAGGAAGAGGAACAGTAGTGACCTCCACTTCATGAGGCAAAGTGCCCCCCCCCCCCCCCCCCCCCAAAAACCGATTATGCTGCTGCCTTGGGGTTGTTATTAAGCCATCCATATAGTTTCAAAAAAGTGAGTATTCAAGGTTGTCATTCTTTTTATCAACCTTATCAAAGGATCTATACTTCTACCACCAATGGTAAAGTTTTGTCCCAAAATCTCTTAGTAGCAATGAGCCAATAGCGATCATTGTTGACAAATATCTTATACAACTCTAAATAATACTCATTTGTCCTTTTGGGCAAGTCTATATGATACTTAAAAACGAAGAGTAACAACAAGGCTCAAATGGCAGCTCATAATAAGTTTATTTCCCCACTTAGAGCCTCTTCGTTTTAGAATCACTTATCAATAGTATCATCCCAGAAAGCTTGTTGAGCTCATATAGCAATCCAACTGAGAACGGGAAACATGTTGTTATACAAACTCGATAGACGATGCTAGCAAGAATCAGAGCCACTACTTTTGCTATTAAAACATCATAGAATTTCCTATAGTTTTCCCAAAAAATGAAGCTAACCCAATATTAGTAAAAGTGCATGTGCAAAAACAGAATGAACACTGTAGTAGAACTCAAAACCCACCCACCTCTTAACTAGACTATTTTATACCATGGTTGAAATATATGATTTGTGTTTTTAATTTTTGAATTTTGACTTGATCAAGAGTGACAAAATATAATGAAAACAAAACTTCAGTTCAATGCCAATCACTGCTATGTTTCCTTTATTGTGTTCCATGTTTTTCCACAGAATTAAGTCTTTATAAATAACTCTAATGCGCACAAACAATTATGTTAAGCCTAGTTACACAACCTCAACAAAAAAGATATGAAGAACATATATCCCAGGTCAAAATTTTGGCAAATAACACAGTTCAACACACCTCATTATAAAGACCTCTTGCCCAAACTCTCTCTGCATATCTGAATTTACACGCTTAGATATAAGGATGATGCTCAGCACAGTGCAGTGTATCAACAAAGGTGGTAAAGAGGGGAATTGGGATTGCCTTCATCTTTGAAAATTAATTCCTGGGAAAAATAAAAAAGAGTAGCAGCTAAGATTCCACTGCCCATCCTAGTCTTGGACAACATCTCAGATGGTCGGAGGCCCAATAACTATTATACTCGTAAGGGTATGAAAACTGTATATATATTGCTATAGTGAACAATGTGTACATGGCAAGTATATATAATTCAACCAACTCTCTAATACTAAATGACCTTTAGCTTTGATTTATACAAGCAAACTACTGTTGTTCTACAAGAAATTCAAGCTAGCTTGACTTGCTTTATTTCTTCCTTTTTTCTCTCTTCTAGACCATGATTAAGCTTTCTTTTAAACTTGTTGTCTTCTATTCTTTGATACTCCCCCTTAAGATGAGCAGGGGATGAATGTTAACTAGGCTTATCTTGGTTAACATATCTCCTATCTATGACTCGGTCTTGATGTGTAGCAATCTAATTACTTTATCTCACACAACATGTCAGTCAATCTCTCTGTGTTCTGTCCTCTCATGAGACACAAGATTGGATCCACTGTGGATGTGCAGCTTGCTTATCAGCAATCCAACCCCACAGCAGCAATATATCTTTAGATTAATGAGATCATAGTTCAATAGCAATCAAAACACATCCAATTCATCATCATTCAATCATTTCAAAAAAAAAAAAAAAAAAAAAAGTATTAGAAGCTTATGAACCACTTGGACACCAAAAGAATTAACTTTGGTTCCTAGTCCTTCTAATCTGAAACTCAATTCTAAATACTATAATTCTTTTTGAGTTTTAATTCTTTTAAAACCTATGTATTGTTAGGACATATGTGATTCACTTGTTAGAAACAAATGTCACTATTTTATGTAATTGGCTAATCTTTTAACAAAACGCACTTTACTTGTATCTGGATAGATCTAAAATGTGTTTAATATTTCAAGAAACCTTGTTTCAAGATCAAGTGTTAAAGCCATGTAAGTCTGTCCAAGATTTAAGCCAAGGAAGTGCCTATCATTAAAGCTTGATAGCTAGCATCTATCGAGCTTGAAGAGTTGTTCCAGCCCTGTGGCTCGACAGTAGCTTGACAGATAGTTATCTATCGGGCTTTATGAAAAACAGAATTTCAGTTCTGTTTTGACTCCAATCCGTGATTGTATATTTGAGCTTTCTTTTCTCACAACCCTAGACATATAAAAGGATTAATTTAAGGGTCGTCAAAGGTGGAACAAGTTGCACAAGTGTTGAGCGAAGTTTGTTCAAGCAAGTTGTGATCGAAGACAGAATTTGCCCTAGTTCATCTTTCTTGTGAAGAAGCTGCTGTGTTTGTACACCGTAAGGTTTTGTGACCAAGCATCTTCTAAATCTTCATCGTGTGATGAACTGAAGAACTTTGCAGCCAACAACCTTCTCTAATTGGTGATTGAAATCGCGTGTTGGGATCCACGCAATTGTTTAGTCACGTACTGGGAATCATGCATTACAAGGAGAGATTGTCACTACAGAACAAGTCCAATTGGGTATTGGGGTAAAGGTTCAACTGTAGGTTGGTATAAGGTACTGAAATTCTTTTACTTGTAACCGCTTGTTATGATAATAGTGGATTCTTGGAAGTGGTGACCTTAAAATCACCTGGTGGGGTTTTTGCCGTGTAGGTTTTCCCCATTCGTAAACAAATCACCGTGTCAATTTAATTTCCGCAGCATACTTAGTTTAATTGGTGATTTTTTTATGCTACCACGCGTTTGCATGTTAATTTGATTAATTAATAAACTTGGCTAATTAATTAATTAATTCATCACAAGGGGAAAATATATTCTTGGCCTATTAGGATGATGCTAAGATCAAGGTGGCAAATTTCAACAGCAGAGCATTGAATGCCTTATTTAATGCAGTCACCAGTGAGGAATTCAAGAAGATATCCTCCACTGAAACTGCGAAAGAAGCATGGACCATTCTCCAGACAACCTATAAGGGAACCAAGGCTGTCAAGGACTCAAAACTTCAAAGGCTCACTACTAGCTTCAAAAAGATCAAGATGGGGGAGGATGAGTCATTTGATGAGTTCTATGCCAAGCTCAAGGACATAGTGAACTCAGCCTTTAATCTTGGGGAAACCATTCCTGAACCCAAGATTGTGAGAAAGATGCTCAGATCTCTACCCGAGAGATTCCATGCCAAGATCACCGCCATCGAGGAATGAAAGGACATTGACAAGATTCCTTTGACAAAGTTGGTTGGTAACTGTAGGACCTATGAGTTAGGTTTAACAAAAATTGGCAAGTCGGGTAAGGGTAAAAGCATGGCATTGAAGGCCAAGAGCAGTGATACTAATTAGTCTTCAGATGATGAGGATTCTAAGATGAAGTCCTACATTACAAGGAAATTCAAGAAATTCATGAAGAATGCAAATGGGAAGGGCTTTGACAAAGACCGTAGGCAATCTAGCTCCTCACAGTTCAAGAGCCAAGATAAAGGGAAGAAGGATGCTAGGGATGGCGGTCAGTACACTATTCCTTTAGGACCAAAGTGCTTTGGGTGTCAAGATTTCGGACATATGAAATAAGAGTGCCCTACATATCTCAAAACCATTAGGAAAAGCAAGGCACTTGTAGCTACATTGAGCGACACCAAGCCTGAAGATGGTTCTGACAATGAGGATGACGGAATCTTGAATGCCTTCACTGCCACAGTTAATCCTACTGAGGGGATTGTTGAAGATGTGGATGAAGAAGAGGAATTAGTGGAGTCCAAATTTGAGAAAATGGATGAACAAGATGATATCCACACAGCCTATGCAAAGTTGTACAAGGTCTTAGAAAAGCATGAGAAGTTGTATAGGTTGATCACCAAGAAGCTTAGTGATGTGGAGCTTGAGCGTGAAGAGCTTTCCACAAAGTTTGATGAATCCAATCAGACTATTAGAGCACTGAGGTTTGAAAATAACTTCTTAGTTGAGAAAATCAAGAAGCTTGAGGCAGAACTGTTCCAAGTTAGAGCTCAACTGGAAAGGACTTCAAGCGCTAAGCTCAATGAAATGCTCAGTCTTCAGAAATCTGCTTCCGATCAAACCGGTTATGGTATGATTTCTCTTCTCCTAGTATTGCTTCTACTAGTTCTACTGTTTTTGTTCCTCCTGCTAATAATGTTGAAATTGAGAACACCAATGTCAAAATTGATTTAGCTAGTGAGAACATAGACAAGGGTAAATCTATCTTAGGAGCACCCCCTAAGCAGGATAAGAAAGAAGTTAAAAACCCTAGGGCTAAGAAGGCTAACTCTCAAAAACCTAAACATAAGAAGCAGCATCTCTGTCATCATTGTGCTGTTGTCGGTCATACTCGACCAAATTGCTATAAGTGGCTAGCCACTCAACAGAGCAATGGCATGATAGCATCGGGAAATAAGAATCAGTTTCCATCCTCTCTTACTCCCCTTGGAGATCTTCTCAAAGCACTCATGTTCGTTTCGAACTTGAATGGTTTCAATTTTTCTCCCTCACCGCCGGTTCAAGGGTTTACTCAAAGGACAGGTTCTTCCAAGGTGTGGAAGGAAAAAGGCTCCAAGTGATTCTATCACTTCTTCTCTCTCTTCTTGTTTTTGTTTATGCATTACTTGTGTGTTTTGCTTTCATGTTTTGAGTTAGTCTAGTTTTATACTTTGCTTTGCTTAACATGTTTTTGTTTGTTTATTTTCAGTTTTTTTTTTTTAATTTTGTCTTTCATATAAAATAAAAAAAATGAAAAATTAGAAAAATACAAAAACAGTGTGTGTTAAGTGTACATTGGTACTTGTGTACCTTGGATGGCCATTGAAATAAAGTTTTCTAAACTTTGTATCTTTTGTAGCTTAGATGAGCATCTCTATGCACAACTAAGCAAGTGAGCTTTGTAGCTCGTGTTTGTGATGAGTAAGGTTAAGTGATCCTTGTACTTAACACTCATATCACTCTTTTTGAAGGAAAGGACTAGAAAATCCTAAGAGAAAAACATAAATAACTATCTCATCACTGTTGCCCACCAATTATGAATGACATTTGTATGCTTCGGCATAGTAAAAGTGCAATGTCAATGACATTTGTGTGCTTCGGCATAGCAAAATTGGAATGTCAAATGCTTAATATCATTGGGTATTTCTTTTCTTTCTCTTTTATGCTCATGCATGATTTGCTTAAAAAGAAAAATATGCAAAGAAAATAAAAGCAAAAAGAATAAAAATGCTTTATATGATTGCAAGCGTGTATTCTAGGAGATGTGGGAGTTATAGGATGTACCTTGAAGGTGATAGTCCCCATCAAACAGTTATGATTGTGTGTGAGTTAAAGTGATTTTCTCATATCTCAAATCGTCATAACATGTATGCACTTATGCAACCTTGCGATGTTTTTCACACACTACACGTAATATTCTTTGCTACTCTTGATACATGTGCAGGTACAGTATGATTTGGCCATCACGAGATTTTACATGTGTTAATGTATGCTTACTAAACTGTCTTGACGTGTTTTTGAAATATAAAATTGGTTAGACTTGTTGTGTGTGTGTGTGTGTGTGTGTGTGTGTGTTTGGGATCTATGTGCTTAAAATTGTTGTTGAGAGATGATTTTGAGAGTTTAAAATGTTGATTGGATCCTTGGTTGAGTTGTATGCTTGATTGCATTCATATCTATGTTTTTCCCTTCTTGAAAAACTGTTTTTAAGCTATCTCGATAGCTGCTCGACACCTCATCGACACTTGGCTTATCTATTGAGATCTTCAACTGATTTTTATCGCAATCTCGTCACCTCTCGACAGCTAGGTGGATCGATCGAGATTCTTTATAAAATTTTCTATTGAATTGTTCCTCGACAGATGCTCAATAAATGTCTCGACAACTAGGACACGCTTTTAAATCTCGACTCCTTAACACATCCCGATCGATCGAGATTTATGAGGTTCCTATTTAAGCGTTGTTCGCGATTTCTTTCTCACTTTTCTCGATCTCTCTCTCGATAGATCCGACTCCTTACCTCCCAAACACTCTCTTCTCTCTCTAAACCTTCAACCCACATGATTTTCGACCTTTTCTTGCTTCAAATAACTTGGTATGTTCTCCATTTCTCTCATTATTCATACAACTCATGCATTTAGACCTAGGTTTTGGGGTTTTTGAAAAATTTTGGGGTTTTTCAAAATTGTTGAGTGTTTGTTGAAATTTTGGGATGGGTTTTTGTTTAAATAATCTTTAAACGTCATGCATTGAATCACATTTGCATTATAACAATATTATCATGCATTTTAGGTGTGTGCAATTATTGTGTGCTGGTAGGATTGGATTGGGTTGAGCCCATGATGCTTTTTATATTACATGTCACATGTTCATGCATTCCCATGCATGCATTCTTACTCTTTAATATATCTTGATATCTTTGAATTGTTTTTGGGACTTTTTTGATTGTCTCTCTCTCTCTCCCTCTCTCTTCTGTTTGCGTTAGTCTGTGTCTATGGCACCTAAACGCAAGTCTACTCCATCCCAAAACCCTTTTCGTTCTGGGGCATCCACTTCGTCTGATCCTACTCCTTCATCTGTTCGGTTCCGTGATGAGAATGCTCGAAAGGCCTTCTCGGAGAACTTTTCTCGATGATGCATTCATTTTGAACGCCAAGTCATCCTGGCAGACTTCTTCAACACTAACCTACCCGATGTCATTCATAATCGGGGTTAGGAGTCACTGTGTGACATCCCGGTCACTTGTCCATCCGTGCTGATCTAGGAGTTTTACTCCAACATGCATGGATTTGATTTTTCAGTACCTCATTTCATCACTCGCGTTCGAGGTACGTGCATTGCTGTCACACCGCAAATTGTTGTGGATGCGCTCCGTATCCCCAGAGTAGAGTTTCCTAACTAACCTGGTTTTGATCATCTGAAGACTGTGTCTAAAGACGATCTTAAATCTGCTTTCTGTGATCGCCCTTCTGATTGGGGTGAGCGTCAGTTCACTTACTGCACAGACTTTGCCAAAGGCCCTCGGTTTTTGAACATGGTCATGACTTTTGTTCTTTACCCTCTCTCTCACTATAACTCTATCACAGAGCCTTGTGCTCGATTTTTGTTATCCCTTCTTGAGTATCTTACTATAGATTTTCCTTCTCACTTTATTCTTTCTATCATAGATGTTCATAGGGATTCGGCGTCCCATGATAAGCGCATCATCCCTTTGGCTATCACGAGGATCTTAGGCCAGTTTTTTGGTCCCTTTCCAGCATCCGACCACTTTTCTTACATGTGTGCCATAGACGCCACTATCGTTAAATGGAGTGAGGCATAGTTTAGGTCGAGGCAGTCTGGGTCGACAGCTTTTCCCTCCCATTCTGTTCCATCCACATTCGCTCCTTCCTCTTCTACGAGTGATGTAACTCTTATGGACATCATGGCGTAGTTGCAGTGCATGGATGCTTGCCTCGACACTCTCAGTGATGAGTTGTGTCAGGTGAACACCCATGTAGGTCGTATTGTACGACGGTAGGCGGTCATGGGTGGCTTCGTCTCTTCTCCTCCACCCACTCCAGAGGCTTCTGATGCTAAGGATGGTGATGATGATGATGCTTCCGAGAATGATGATGATGGAGATGCTAGCTCTTCCGGCACCGATGAGATATTTACTTGACACTCTTACCCTTTGTCACTCGTGACAAAAAGAGGAAGTAGTTTTGGTATGTGAAAGTAGTCATCCTTAGGGGGAAAGTTAGTATAGGACCTTTTTGTTAGGGTGTGTGTTGATATTTGAGGGATGTAGTAAGGATTACTTGTATCTTTTTCTTTTCTCTACTTTAGATACATTTACTTCTTGTACATGGGTCTTGTGATCGTTATTGACATACATTGTACTTATTTTCTTTATATGTTGATGTATGTTTCTTTCACCTACCCTTACATGTGTTGTTTCTTTTCTTTCTTTATGCACATGCTTCTTATTACTTGTATGCAATCTATTATTTATGTTTCACACAAAGATGCCTTGATGAGTTTTGTTTAAAGTGTTTCAAAAATACAATTTGTCAGAGTCTTCTTGCCATAAACTCTCTTCTTGCAAAGTTTTTCAAGAGTTTATGTTATGATAGATTTTAATGTATTTAACAAGTGAATATGAGTTGAGTGATTTATGACTTTTCTCATATATTCATTTGTTTGTTGTGGTTTTGTCACGGATTGCCAAATGGAAAGATTATTAGGACATATGTGATTCACTTATTAGGAACATATGTCACTATTTTATGTAATTGGCTAATCCTTTGACAAAATGCACTTTACTTATATTTAGGTAGATCTAGGATGTGTTTAATACTACAAAAAACCTTGTTTCAAGATCAAGTGTTAAAACCATGCAAATATGTCCAAGATTCAAGCCAAGAAAGTGCCTGTCATTAAAACTCAACAGCTAGCATCTATTGAGCTTGAAGAGCTGTTCCAGCCCCGTGGTTTGACAGCAGCTCGACAAATAGCTATCTGTTGAGGTTTATGAAAAACAGAATTTCAGTTCTGTTTTAACTCCAATCCGTGATTGTATGTTTGGGCTTTCTTTTCTCATAACCCTAGACATATAAAAGGATTATTTTAAGGGCCGTCAAAGGTGGAACAAGTAGCACAAGTGTTAAGCAAAGTTTGTTTAAGCAAATTGTGACAGGAGACAGAATTTGCCCTAGTTCATCTTTCTTGTGACAAAGTTGCTGTGTTTGTACACCGTAGGGTTTTGTGACCAAGCATCTTCTGGATCTTCATCGTGTGTGTAGACGACTAAATTTCTTAGTTCGAAATAAATCAAACAAGTAAAATAGTTTTACAAATGCGAATTTGTATTAATGATTGTGTGGTACAATTCTCTGTGATTACAAAAGAGTGATCCTCTGATTCGATCTCCTTGAAAGATTTGTTGATTAGAATTGTGGTAATGTAATTTTGACTCAAACACTAAATACACTTCAATTTGGCTGAAGGATGGATTGAAGACCCTTGAAATGGAATCACAATGAATCTCTGGCTATGAGCTTGTTAGAAATTCTTTGTTCTTCGTGTTCTTTGTATGTTCTTCGTGTTCTTGGTGCGCTCTTTGTCTTTGAGGGTTTCTGGTAGAAGTTCTTCGGTGCTTTAGAGGCTTAAATTCGTCGAGCTTCACTGATTTGTGATTTATTGAGGTTTCTGGAGGCTTTTGAGCTTGATTCCAGTGACTTTGAGATTTAGGAATATGATTTGGATGATTCTTCTTCGAATGTTCTTCGTATTTGAAGGTTTTGTTGTGGAAGTTTTTTGGTGCTTTAGAGGCTTGAATCCATAGAGCTTCGCTGATTTATGGTTTGTTGAGATTTCTGGAGGCTTTCAAGCTTAATCAGGTAGTTTGGATGATTCTGCTTCGAATGTTCTTCATATTTGAAGGTTGAAGTTCTTGAAGTTACTGGAGGCTTCAGGGCTTAATTCTAGCAGAGCTTCTGGACTTCTGAACTCAAGATGTCTTCAAGGTCCTTCTTGAGATGTCTTGGTCTCTAGATGGCTTGGTGTCCTCCTAAATGTCTTTGGAAGGCTTTTATTTATAGGAATTTGGAGGTAGATGAGCGACACGTGGCAGAGTCTGATTGGTGACACATGTCACAGCCTAATTGGTCTACTTATGTCATCGTTTACACATGCAAGGCTGCTTATGTCATCGCTTACACGCGCTGATGTGTGATTGGTTTTTTGCATTACACTTGGCAAATTTTTGTTGGTTTCTAAGTAGTGATAGTAAAACCTAGCAGTAATATGTGGCGCTTTGTAATTGGTTGTATTTTGTGGACTTGGTAGTGTGATGTA
Organism: Quercus gilva; assembly: GCA_023621385.1. Classification (NCBI taxonomy): domain Eukaryota; kingdom Viridiplantae; phylum Streptophyta; class Magnoliopsida; order Fagales; family Fagaceae; genus Quercus; species Quercus gilva. The sequence continues at coordinate 55,750,440 of CM042477.1, read as the reverse complement.
TCAGCTTATGATAGGTTGGGAATTTTCCCTTTCTACAAATGCCCCCTCGAGACTCGTTCACGCACACAGTTTCGGAGTGTGGTGTAGGAATGAGTTTCAAAAATTGAATTTTTACACTTGACTCTTTAGGTGAAGTAGTTGAAGGTGGTGGAGCTTTCAGCAGGATGAGACTGAAAAGGCGTTTGCGAGTATTTGAATGTACTTGTGTGATTGAGCCTTCTCAGCAAAGGTTAAGTTGAAGTAATTTCAAAAAAATATTTTGGATCGTTGGCAGCAATCACAGGGTGTAGAAGATGGGGGAGAGGTGAAGATGTTGGTTGGGTATAGCATGCAGAGTCATGGGGCTAGCCTCGTGTTTTTAAGAACTTCTGGTGAAGTTATCTTGGAAGAGTATACTTCGGATTACGGCGAGGCCATGTGGGAATGTGGTTGAATGTGCATGTATTATCGTATCACTCAGGTTAAGTTGAGGTAATTTCAAAAACTTATGGATTCTGGGGATGCTGATGTTGGTGGTGAAGAAGATGGGGATGAAGCAAAGTGAATGGGTGAAACATATGCCACCATGACGCTGGTCCTGTATGTTGGGGACCCTTTGGTATAGATGTTTTTGGGAAGTACACCTTTGGATATGGGACTAACTGCATGCTGAATGAGGTTCGACGGCAAGTCATTGAATGTGCGTGTGTGATGGGACCATGCTGATGGACGTTAAGTTGAAGTAATTTCAAAAGTATGTTTTCTGAAATACTTCAAGCTGAATTTAAGTTGGAATAATTCTAGAAAGTGTGTTTTGAGGTACCAGCAACAATGACCTTTGGGTCCCACACTAGTAGGGACAGGAATAAGGCTTTGGTGACCATTTACCGACTCCAAAGGCTGAATTCTGATGAGCTGGTTCCTTGGAGGTTGTTTCAAGTGTTGGATGGAAGACAATTTGTAGGATACCCCAACACTTTTTACCATCTTCACCTACTGCCACTTGTTGGAAAAACACAGAAGAATGAAAGATGGAGCTAACTTGTGATTCTGGTCTTAGAAACTAGCCAAGTTGCTGTTTGTTCCGAAACCACTGCTTCTGTTGGAAGGCCAAACAATTAGAGAAAGACCACCGGAGACCTGAGATTAGGAACAGGTGTCTCTGCTGGACTTGGATTTCCTAGCCAACCAAGTCCACGGAAGCATGGGAGGACGATACAGACCTTGTTATGAGTAATTTTATGGACAAAGGTGGTCGTCAAGTGGAGAAACAAAATTTGTTTGGATCTCAAAACTACAATGATGTTGTGAAGAGGGTTTCTACCGAACCATGAGAGGGTTGATTTCAAACTGATTATGAAGCAATATTGGTTGCTAAGTGTTGAGAATGATGAGGCCATAGTGAGAAATGGCTGTGAGAAGGAGGACTTGAAAATTTGAAAGAAGCAAATCTTCATTTCATGACTTAGTGTGTTTTGCTTGATGAGTTTTTGATGAATTCGACCCTTCTATTTATAGTGTAGTGATGAAGAACGGTAGATGGGTAGTTGAGAATGACGGATGAGAATTTTTGATGAGAATGGTAGATTCTCGACTGGTAGGCACCAAACGGTAGGTGGGAATGTTTAGCACCGAAAGGGGAATGGTAGGCGGAAGACTAGTAGGCACAGAACGGGAATGGTAGGTTGAACTGGTGACCCAATGTAATTTCAAATTCAAGACACATTTGTGAGAGTTCATCTGTACTTTGAAAGGGAAGCCTTGATGAAGCCTAGAGGATAACCCTGAGGGGATCCAAATTAACTGGATGAATCTCAAATTTTGATCTTGGGAGCTTTAAGTTTTGGATACCATCAGTACTTTAGAGATGCAGGTTAAATTGGTGATTTTCAAGTCGTGAAAAACTGAGCAAGACAAGTTTGGCTTGAAAATCTTGACTTTAGGTCAACTTCAATACAAAATTCAACTATCTTGGAATTGAGTCATTTGTGTAATTTTCGAGTCTCAAATGATGGAACGGACTCCAAAATTGGAATGTATGCGAAAAATTGAGCAAGATAGGTCCTTAAAAATTTTGACTTTTGGTCAAGATTTGTGCAAAAAGTATACTTTCTGGAAATTGAATGTTTGTGCAATTTTCGAGTTTCAAATGAAGAAACGGATTCCAAAATCAGAATGTACTCGAAAAACTGAGTGGAACAGGTCTATTTTGAAAATTTTGACTTTTTGGTTGAAGTCAAAGTTCAACTTGGTCAAACCTTTTTTTTTTTTTTTTTTTTTTTTTTTTTTTTTTGCAGGCAGTTCAAATCGGGTCAGGTAAACAGGTCAAACCGGACCAGTCTGGTCAAACGGGTCAGATCGTAGTGGGTAGTGACGTCATCCATGACGTCACGACTTGGCCAAAGCGTGAGAAGCGCGTGAATAGTGAGGGTGGCATGTGGGAGCGCGTGAACTTGATGCTAGGATCTCTAAAGCATCTGGTGGCGCATGGAGGCGCGTGTCTGGGCTTCTAGAGTTGGTTTTCCTGGGTTTTGAAGATCGACGGCTGCTGGATTGAGTGGTAGTTTCTGTTTTCTGAATTGGGGGCCCAATCTGAATAGAAGCGAAGGAGGAGGTCACGATCTTCGAAGCTCTTTGCGGCGCGTGCTTACTTCGGTGAGATTGAGATTTCTTGGGTTTTATAGAATTTCGTGCACTAGGTTGACTGGTATGCTTAGTTTTCTGAAATGATGTCTAGATTCGCACAGATTTTGAGTGAGATAGCCACGGGTCACTTATGGCCTTAGTCTACTTTTACGGTAGCTATTCTGACAAGGCTTTACCAGGTTTTAGACTTGTGAGGTAGGTAATGAGCCATTATCTCCTGTCTCCATGGCTGAATATCCTCTGTCATTTCAAAATTCGGTGCAATCTTCTTTGACTTTGAGTGCTGTGAATGTGCGAAATCTCACTTTGAGCCTTAATTGTTTTCGCATTTCTGAAATGTGAATATAGTTTTTTCCATTGGTTAGTTGGTGGAACCATTTAATGGTTTGCTAACTTTCTTCATTTTTCTTGTCTGCTAGTTTAGCAGAAGTTCTCTATATAAGACGTGAGATTGGCTTTGTTCATTTAGGTGTTCCTAGCCTTCAGTCCTCTTCTCCAGCTTTCAAGAATTTTTTTTTTCAATTTTTTTTTCATGCTTCTCATTTTTTTGTACTTGTTGGCTAGAGATAAAAATTAAAGCTCTCTTTTTCTTTTGAATTTTTTTTTTTGGGTTTAGCTGTGCAATGAGATTTTCTTCTGATAAGTTCTTTGTTGTTGTTTGTTTTTGTTATGCAGCACAGTTTCCTTGATCTTTGGGTTTTGTAAAGTTGTAATTTACAACTGTGTTTTTGTTGGCTTTTATTCCGTGCCAAATTTGATTGTAATTATGTTCAATCGTTTAAACCCTGTATTTGTTGTGGGATTTGTTGTAAGGGTGGTGTGATAGAGAGAGTTTTTGAAACTCAAAGGTGTGCGTCCATCTGCCGATGAGCGCCCTCATCCTAGGCCAAGTCCAATTAACGGTCGTACTCTTCAAGCAAGTATGAGTCACACCAAGAAGACTGTCAAACAAGAACATCATGCTCCTCATGGTACCTCAAGTTCTACTTCTCATTCCTATGATGACAAGTTTGACACCATCATGGTTGCCCTTCAAGATCTCAGCACCAAACTTTCAGGACTCACTCAGATAATGTACTCCCAACACTCCCGTCTTGATAAACAGCTAACCTCCCTCGAAACTCAGATGGATGAAATTCAAAGGAAGCTAGAAGAGAATGACAACTAGCTATTCCATGACAAAAAGGGGGAGATGATGTCTTTTTGTTTACAAGCTCTGACACTTATGCTTTAACTTCAGTATTAATTTCAGTATATTTTCAGAATTGTGTGTTTATTTCTATGCTTTGTGGCATATGTGCTATGTGGCTTTTTAGTTTGTACCCATGATTGCTTATGTAAGCTTTAGGGTTTGTTTCATGCATGATTTGTAGGTCTTTGTGGTTTGTGCCATGCATTTGCAATTCCTTGCCTATGCAACCTTCATGCATGTTTGCTTGTTGTTCAATGTCATGCATTTTACTTCAAGTGATAAACACTCTTGTGCCCTTGTAGGATTGTTCCTAGATGCATACACGTTCTATGCATTGGTTGAGTGATGAACACTCTTGTGCCCATGTAGGATTGTTCCTAAATGCAAATACTCTGTGTATTTTGCATTGGTTGAGTGTTGGAGGTGCAAATGATACTCTTCAAATGAGCTTATCATCTTGCATATCCGGATGTTCGTTCCATGTGTGAATGGGCATAGTAATTGCTTCTGTACAGTGATTACTTGTTTGATCTTGCCATGATCTAGTGTTTCTATTTCATTTAGCTTGATCTTGCTATTATTGCTCCATATGTTTTTCAAGTTTTTCTGCATACGATGATGTTATTGTGTTGTTGTGTTTCAGGAGTTACTTGTTCATATGTTTCAAGAGCACTTCAGAATCTAGAACTAGGTGTGAGTGAGTTTTGCCTTTGTTCCCAAACTCACGTTTAAGTCTAGAGTCTGTTTTAAGGTTTTGTCACGGAATAGCCAAAGGGGGAGATTGTAAAGTTGTAATTTACAACTGTGTTTTTGTTGGCTTTTATTCCGTGCCAAATTTGATTGTAATTATGTTCAATCGTTTAAACCCTGTATTTGTTGTGGGATTTGTTGTAAGGATGGTGTGATAGAGAGAGTGTTTGAAGACTTAAGCATTTGAAGATTGAAGGATTCTCGCGGGTGTCTCGCGACCTAGCATCCCGCGAAGTAAATCATGTGCCAGGCACATGCTGGAATGTGAAGAGTCAGGCCAGGTGGAGACAGCTATGTCTCGCGAGTATCTCGCGAGTAAGGCCTTCCCGCGAGACACCCGCGAGGCAATCTGTTCTGCCAGCCTGTACTTTTTGAGTCACACCTTTTGCACCTATCCTATATATACCATCATTACCCACAATTGTTGAGGAATGCTTTAGAGAGAAAAACCCTAGCCAAACACATTGGTAATTAGAGATTGTCTTCCCCATCTTTCTCTATACATTTGCTTGTGGTATTTCCTCAACCCTTCCCTCTCAATTATCCATATCTGTGAGAGGTTGATAGCCCAAACACTTACCACACCTTGAGAGTGCTGTGTGACATTTTGGTGCTGCTGGGAAGCATTGGAAGAAGCCTTGAATGGCAGATGCAACATGGAGCTTGTTGCGGGATCCGGATAACTAGGACAAGACACGGTTCCGAGAAGCCTTGTTGGAGTAGGAGCTTGGAGGGCTTAGGTACAGAGGGTAGACTAGGCTTGGAGGGTCTTTTGCTAACCCATGTATCCCAACTGATTGTCTAGTGGATTGATTTCCGCTTGGAGGGCGGCAGAGAGGTTTTACGCCGAGGTCTTCGGTTTCCTCTTCGAGAACACGTCTCGGTGTTATCTGTGTTTGCATCCTTCTTCCCTACTCTTGTTAATTTCACTTTTACTGCTGTGTTGCTTTAAATATGGATTAGAGTAGTTGTATTGGTTATACGCTTGTGTTTACACTATTCCGCACTTATCATTAAGTTAGTGTAAAATCAACCAAGCCGTAATTTTAATTTGGGGGTCTAAACCGCTCGTGTGTTTTCAACACATTTTCGAGCTTTCAGGTTTGACATCAAACTTTACCCTAACGTTCTCATAAAAGTGTTTGCCTTCATTTGGTGGCTTTGTATTTCATTGATAGCAACGTTCTTGCAGTGACGTATGCTTTCATGTTGTTACATTCTTTTCCTGCAACAACAATCTTTTAGTGATATTCGTCTTTGCAATGACGTTTCCATGAGGATATTTAGCTAGGCAACAATGCTATCGCCGATACTTCTCTTTGAAGTCGTATTGGCTCTGGTGTTGGCAATGAAGCAATACTAGTGCTAGTCGTTAATGGAACTATGCTAGCACTTGTTTTTGCATGAACGTGTTCCACACTTGTCTTTGCAACGTAGCCACACCAATTGTTCTTATCATGAAGTTGCGCCAACTCTTATATTTGCATTGAAGCATCACCATTACTTTGTCTACTAAAGCAAATTTGCACTTGTCTTTTTTTAATGAAGCCTTTTCAACATGAAGCCATGCCAACACTTCACTCGCACTGTAGCCTCGCCAACATTCATCTTTGTCATGGAGCCAAGTTAACACTTTATTTGCACTGAAATCGTACCAGCATTGGCCTTTGTAATGGAGCTACATTAGCACTAATTTTCAGAGGCAACATAGCTCAGACATTGAGCGTACATAGCACTGTAGCCAGACATCAAAATTTTAGAGATGCCAACAAGACTTTGAAGATGGAAGGAGCTCTCATCAAGACTTTGAGGATGTGAGAAGAATGCCGCCAAGACTTTGACATTGCACGAACATGCCCTTAGAGGAGAGATGATTCAGCACCATCTTCAGATGTTGGAGGAAGGTGATGTTGTCCAAATTTCAGAGACATGATGTGAAATGACACCACTCAGAAAGGAGATGATGTGGTTCAAATTTCAGAGTTGTGAAGTGGCACAACCTAGAAGAGAGACGATGTAGTTTAGACTTGCAAGGTACAAGAAGATGCCCCCAAGAGATAAGTAATGCAAAGCATACTTTAGAGACATAGGAGGATGTCCACAAAAGAGGGGCAATGCCATAAAGACTTCATTCTTTGCAAAAGAGTTTGAAGATTTTCTTTTACTCCACAACCAAGAACTAACTTATGTTTATCATTAATTCAAGGAAAGTTGAGTAACACCAATTCTTTGCAGTTGTCAGTTTCTACCACAATGATCTTTGAGCATTATGTAGTGAGAAATTGATTGATCCTAAGCAACGCCTGCCAATTAAAGGGATCTTAAAAGCATATTGATGACATTTGAAAAATTCCTTAAGCTAGACTGGCAATTCTTCTTCTTTTTCATGTGACTGAACTTAGTAAATGATACCAAGTTGCCTATGTACCCCGAAAAGGGATCAAGTCATTATGTAGTTCAAAAGATTTTTTTTTGTTTTGTTTGTTTTGTTTTGTTTTTGTGACTTTTTTTTTAGTGCGTGACTAAACTTAGCAAAAGATACTAAGTTGCCTACGTACCCCGGAGAGGGATCAAGTCATCACGTAGTTCAATAATTTTTTTTATAAATTTTTTTTTTTGTGTTCTTTTTTTTTTTTTTGGGGCAAAAAGGAGGGCTCAGTGTGTAATAGTGGGTATCGCCACTAATCGAACTCGAGACCTTGACCTCAAGGGCGACATGGGCATCTAACCACTATGCCACACTAGCAATTGGTGACATAGAGTGGGATTAATTTCTCCTTATTGGTACGCTTTCAAAGGTAATGGGAAGACATCATGTACCCTTGTAGCGCTGCAGTGGGTAGTTTAAGCTCTTACCAAGGAGCAATCCTCAATGTTTAAGCATAGAAGTGTTTAAGGAACTTCCCATTGATAGGGCCGATTCTTACATCATCATTGTTGATAAACTTGTGAGCTTGGTTGGTGTTTACCCCCTGCTTGAGAGCTGGAAGTACATCAAAAGCAACGGTCACATGGTTTAACCCGACAACTTCATCAAAGTCTAAATCAATTTTGTCTTCTTTAGCAAGTTTCATGATTTGTTCTTTGAAGACAAAGTATTTTTGGATTGGGTGGCCAATGATGCGATGATATTTGTAGTAGTTAAGGTCATCAACTTTCCCCATATCTTCTAGCCACCTACATTCTAGCAATTCAATCAGTTTCAATTGCAATAGTTATTCTAAGATGTTTGGCACATCTTCATCGGGGAACGAATATACTTTTTGCTCACGTTCCTTAAAAGTCAAACGACGCACCTCGTTCTTTTGCCACCTTTAAGCTGCTTTTCATTTGCATTTGCTCCTCTTCTTGGAACCTTGACTTTAGCAGTGTTAACAACCATCGGGTCTCTGAGGCTGACCTTTGTATTCCTATCATTCTTCCTTACTTCCTTTTTGCTTTCCTTAAGTATGGGAGGGTTTGTATTTCCATGGCTAGCAATGATAAACTCTATGTTGTGCGCATGAGTTGCTAACTCTTCAAATGTTCGAAGCTTTATCCCTTGAAGGATGTAAAGAAGTCCCTAATGCATGTCTTGGATGCACATCCCTACAGCAGAAATTTCAGAAAGTCTATCCTTGCAATCTAGACTCAAAGAACGCCATTGATTGATATAATCAACGACAGGCTCATCCTTCCATTGTTTAGTATTGGTGCGCCGTGTGCTGTAGAATCAATTGCGAAACTCCCTTTCAAGTTGTTCCCAACTATCAATTGACTCGGGTTCTAAGTCTGTATACCAATTAAAGGCATTCCCTTTTAGTGAACGGACAAACTATTTTACAGAGAGGCCTCTTTGAGTCCCTACGTTCTCACAAGTTTCTATAATGTGAGCAATGTGTTGCTTAGGATTTCCTTTGCCATCAAGCTACAAGAACTTGGGGAGTTGATACCCATTTGGCATCTTCATGTTATCGATGCGCTTTGTATAAGGTTTCGAATATATGAGAGAACTTGTAGAAGAACCTCCATATTGTGCTCGGATTGTATTCATTATCATGTCCTGCAATTGTTGGACAAATATCGAGGCCATTGAGGTGGAATGTCCGTGTTAAGAAATGCCTTCACCTCATTTTCCTTTATCAACCTTGGGGTTTTCTCCTTTCAAGGTAAAGCTAGGTGGGTGCTCAAGGTCAAGACTTGATTCACCCGAACCTTGTACCTCCAGCTTGTTCATTAGGGTTGCAATTTTGACATCCTTTTCTTCAAATGCTTTTATGAGAAAGATGACCCTTTGTTCCATTTCAGCCATCTTTTCTTTCATGGTAGAGGTGTTAGTCATCATGATTGACATAACTTGCCAAGGTGATGGAGAAGGAAGTGAATTGAAGTGAGCCTGGGAAATCTCATTTTTTGGGTTCCCTTCGATGGGAGAGAAATCGTGCGACCAACTTCTTATGAAGGAAGAAGGGGGTTTGCCCCCATACTTGAGGTGTTCCAAGGTGGAGATGTCCTTATTGATGACCTTGTTTCCTGTAAGATGGTCTAAGGAGAAGATTGTCTAGACCTTGGCTTCCTTGGTTGATTAAGATTGAAGTTGATTGTTTGCTTTAGGTTGGCTACAATTGATTGCACCAATGCAGTTGTTGGTGGTAGCCGTACCAAGTTTAATTGAAGTAGCTATTGTTGAAGCTTGAATGTTCTTGCTAGAGGCCATTGGAATTGGTAGCAAGATGATGATGATGATTTCTTTGAAGGAGAATGAGATGAAAGGTAGAGAAGTCCCACCGGACGTGCCAGAATATGTAGACAACTAAATTTCTTAATTCGAAATAAATCTAGCAAGTAAAATAGTTTTGTAAATGCGAATTTGTATTGATGATTGCGTGGTACAATTCTCTGTGATTACAAAAGAGTGATCTTTTGATTCGATCTCCTTAAAAGATTTGTTGATTGGAATTGTGGTAATGTAATTTTGACTCGAACACCAAATACACTTCAATTTGGCTGAAGGATGGATTGAAAACCCTTGAAATGGAATCACAATGAATCTCTGGCTATGAGCTTGTTAGAAATTCTTTGTTCTTCGTATATCCTTCATGTTCTTGGTGCGCTCTTCATCTTCGAAGGTTTGTGGTGGAAGTTCTTCGGTGCTTTAGAGGCTTGAATTCATAGAGCTTCACTGATTTGTGATTTGTTGAGATTTCTGGAGGCTTTTGAGCTTAATTCCAGTGAACTTTGAGATCTAGGAATATGATTTGGATGATTCCTCTTCGATTGTTCTTCGTATTTGAAGGTTTTGTGGTGGAAGTTCTTCGGTGCTTTAGAGGCTTAAATCCATAGAACTTCGCTGATTTGTGATTTGTTGAGGTTTCTAGAGGCTTTCGAGCTTGATTCCAGTGAACTTTGAGATCTAGGTAGGTAGTTTGGATTATTCTGCTTCGAATTTTCTTTGTATTTGAAGGTTGAAGTTCTTGAAGTTGCTGGAGGCTTCAGGGCTTGATTCCAACAGAGCTTCTGGACTTCTGAACTCAAGATGTCTTCAAGGTCCTTCCTGAGATGTCTTGGTCTCCAAATGGCTTGGTGTCCTCCTCTATGTCTAAGGAAGGCTTCTATTTATAGGAATTTGGAGGTGAATGAGTGACACGTGGCGGAGTCTGATTGGTGACACATGTCACAGCCTAATTGGTCTGCTTATGTCATCGCTTACACGCGCTGATGCATGATTGGTTTTTTGCATGACACTTGGCAAATTTCTGTTGGTTTCTGAGTAGTGATAGTAATACCTAGTAGCAATATGTGGTGCTTTGTAATTGGCTATATTTTGTGGACTTTGTAGTGTGATATGTCAGCTTGTGATAGGTCGAGAATTTTCCTTTTCTACAGTGTGATGAACTTAAGAACTTTGTAGCCAACAACCTTCTCTAGTTGGTGATTGAAGTCGCATATTAGGATCCGCGCAATTGGTTAGTCACGTATTGGGAGCTGTGCATTACAAAGAGAAATTGTCACTACAGAACAAGTCCAATTGGGTATTGGGATAAGGGTTCAACTGTAGGTTGGTATAAAGTACTGGGATTCCTTTACTTGTAACCACTTGTTGTGATAATAGTGGATTCTCGAGAGTGACGACCTTAAAATCACCCGATAGGGTTTTTGCCATGTAGGTTTTCCCCATTCGTAAACAAATCAAAGTGTCAATTTAATTTCCGCTCATACTTAGTTTAATTGGTGATTTGTTTGTACTACCACGCGTTTGCATGTTAATTTGATTAATTAATAAACTTGGCTAATTAATCAATTAATTCATCACAAGGGGTCAATACATTCTTGACCTATCATGTACAAATTTGTAATTTTAAACTGACAAATTTTTTGGAACCTGTTAATAAGTAACCAAACTTTGCTTTAGAAGATGGGAGCTACAAGCATAGGCAAGAGAAGTCAAGCATTTAAATTTTGCAAGCCCCAATGTCATCACAATCTTTTTCTTAATGATCAACAAACGCTACCATAATTATCAAAGTAAAATTCAAACATAATTATCATCAAAGTTAAATTATGACATATGGATCTGAAGCTTATTGGCTTGTATGGCTACAGAGCTATTGCCAGTGAATTTAAAGCCTTGGAAGGTTGCACAAAGCTACATCTATAGAGCACCTAGTCATATCTCATATATTTCTAAATCTTAGTAAGATAATCTGCAAGTAAGAAAAACAAAACGGAGTAGGCTCACTAAATGCTAAAAACAAAAAAGAGCAGGCTTACAAAATGCTGAATTTAAAAAAAAAAAAAAAAAAAAAAAAAAAAAAAAAAAAAAAAAAACTTCACAACCAATAAAGAAATAGCAGCCACACCAAACATCCAACCAAAATTTTATTCTAGTACCATCAGTTAACTCAAATTAATCATGATGATTACATAATGTATCAAATAAGATAACAAAACTCAATCATGAATCAACAAAATAAGCAAGCTTTCATCATACAAAGCATGATACTGATCAACTAATGCATGATACTGACCGAAACATAAAAAATTTTCCAAAATAGAAATAATGAAAATACATTGTTACAACCCACAAATGGACCTAGCAATCCTGTCACAAATAACATTCATCTCCTTATCATTCATATTCTCAATGTTTGCCTGTCTACTACTACCTTCTTCACTACTATTGTCTTCTGGTTTGTCCAACTTATGCTCATCCCATTTAAACAATCACAACAATTTCCACCATTAATCAAACCAATCCATCTAAGACTTTAACATGAATTTTGTCCCTCTTGCTCATATAGTCTCTATTTATACTTGCATTTTGACAATTGCTGTCAGTTTTTATTGGACACATGTATTTGAGTAACCTCAATCCTTAAGACAACTTTCATGATGCAATGTCAAGCTCTCCTTGATTTTTGGAGTGGGTGCCTAATTGTACACAAATCCCTTTATTTCTCAAATTTTAAATTATTATAATTGCATTCTCAATTAATATCTTATTACCAAGTAGTAAGCATTTGTTTTAGATTTCCCAAGCTTCTCAACTACTTTATGATTAATGATTCACTCACTATTAAACTTGCTGACTAAAACACCAGTGGACATTTCAGAGTGGACATGGACATTACATGAACTTGGTAATGTTAACAAAAAGTCAAAATTTTAAATAGTGAGTGACTGAACTTGGTAATGTAGTGAATCAAAACTAAAAGAATCAGTACGTACCTATATATCTATTCATGTACATGGTCATTTAAAATTTTGACTCTCTGTTAATAAGTTATGCAGAGAATTTTCCTAGCATGATGGAGCTTTTATTTCTATGGCCTTAGTTACAATTATAGTTCCTAATTTAGGACCAGTTGGTATTATCAACATTACTTAAATTCTTTGCCTTGCTAAGGAATTCTAGACATGATAGGAACTGCAAATTTGTTATAGTCTGGAGTGAATCAAAACTATTCTTTTTGGAGTGATAATATAATTTTAGTATAAACAAATTCCCTACAAACTCAAAAAAAAAAAAAAAAAAAAAAAAAAAAAGCATATATATTTTTCAAGTTTTGAGCATATTGCCCACCTAGTTAGTTCATGGGCAGCTCTATTCATCTCTCTAGGAACCCAATTGAAGGAGGGTGCTCTGCACTTGGTCACCGTGTTCCTAATACCATCAATAATTGCCTTAACCACCAACTAGGATATGGATTTGGTATCATACTTACCTCCACATAGGTTTCTATATCTCCTTGAATTAACATAAGCCATGCTTTATTGGGAAATTTCACATACTAACTATGGTGAATATCCTCTTATTTAACCTTTTTCTTATTCCTATATGGCCATCCAACAACAGACATAGCAAGGAATACCCATTAAGCTTTTTATCACAAAAGAAAGTTAAAAATTGAATTTTTATTAAATGCCCATAAACACAATCTTGATTCTTGAATGAGAAACAGAATAAAGACAACTCCTTTATCCATTTATTCTCAATCCCACAAAAAAATAAATAAATAAATAAAATTCTAATTTCAATGACATATATTGATAGGCCAAAAACGTATTGATCTCTTATGATTAAATCAATTGATTAATTAGCCCAGTTATTAATTAATCAAATTAATCATGCAAACGCATGGTAGTACAAACAAATCACCAATAAACTAATTATGCAGCGAAAAATAAATAACATGGTGATTTGTTTACGAATGGGGAAAACCTACACGGCAAAAACTCCACTGGGTGATTTTCAGGTCACCACTCCCGAAACTCCACTATTATCACAACAAGCGGTTACAAGTAAAGGAATCCCAGTACCTTATACCAACCTACAGTTGAACCCTTACCTCAATACCCAATTGAACTTGTTCTGTAGTAACAATTTCTCCTTTTAATGCATGGCTCCCAAGTACGTGACTAACCAATTGCGTGGATCCTAGTACACGACTTCAATCACCAATTAGAGAAGATGGTTGGCTACAAAGTTCTTCAGTTCATTCACATGATGAAGATCAAGAAGATGCTTGGTCACAAAACCCAAAGGTGCACATACACAGCAACTTGTTTAGAAGAGATGAACTAGGGCGAAACTTTGTCTCCGGTCACAATTTGCTTGAGCAGAGTTTGCTGAATGCTTATGCAACTTGTGAACTCTTTGACGGCCCTTAAAACAATCCTTTTATATGTCTAGGGTTAGGAGAAAAGAAGGCCTAAAGACATATTCACGGATACCAAGAAAACAAAACAAAAAATTTGTTTTTATTAAACCTCGACAGATGGGAGGTGTCGAGTAGCTGTCAAGCAGGTGTCGAGCACACGGGCTTGAGCAGCTTCTTAAACTTCGACACATGCTAGTTGTCAAGCTTTAATGAACTTGCACTTCTTCAGCTTGTTTCTTGGACAGACTTGATGACTTCAACACTTGATCTTGAAACTTTGTTTCTTGAAGTATTAAAAACACCTAGAATTGCCCAATTGCAAGTAAAGTGCGTTTTGTCAAAAGATTAGCCAATTACATCAAAGAATGACATATTTTCCTAACAAGTGAACCACATATGTCCTAACAATCTCCCCTTTTGGCAATCTGTGACAAAACCACAACAAACAAATAAACATATGAGAGAAGTTATAAATCACTCAACTCATACTCACAAACTCTTGAAAAACTTTGCAAGAAGAGAGTTTATGGCAAGTAGACTTTGATAACCTGTATTTTTGAAACACTTTAAACAAAACTCATCAAGGCATCTTTGTGTGGAACAGAAATAATAGATTGCATACACTTATAAGAAGCATGTGTATAAAGAGAGAAAAGAAACAACACATGTAAGAGGTAGATGAAAGAACATATATCCACATATAGAAAGAATTAAGTACAATATATGTCAATAAATGGTCACAAGACCTAATGTACATGAACAATGTATCTAAAGAAGAAAGAAAAGAAAAGTTATATGATAATCCTCACTACATCCCTCATATCAACAATAACACTCCCCTTAACAAAAATGTCCTATACTAACTCTCCCCTTAAGAATGACTACTCTCATATTCCAAAACTACTTCCCCTTTTTGTCACGAGTGACAAAGGGTAAAATGTCAAGTAGACATCTCATCGGTAGAGCTAGCATCTCCATCATCATCATCAGAAGCATCATCGTCATCACCATCATCATCATCATCTTCAGCATCAGAATCAGAAGCCACTGGAAGAGGTGGAGGAGAAGCCTTAGAAGCATAGCCACCCATAGCTGCCTACCGTCGTGCAATACGACCAACACGAATGTTCACCTGATACAACTCAATGGAAAGTGTATCAAGACGAGCATCCATGCGCTGCAGCTGTGCCATGATGTCTCCAAGTGACACATCGCTCGTAGAAGAGGAAGAAGTAGATATGGATCGAGCAAATCGAGATGGAGCTAAACGGGAGGGAGGAGTGGAATTCGGTTGTCGCGACCTAAACTGTGCCTTACTACGTTTTATGATAGCGGCATCTACGGCACATATGTGTGTGAAGTGGTCGGACACAGGAAAAGGAACAGAAAAATGGCATAAGATCCTCGTGATAGTAGAAGAAAATATGAGCTTATCACGGGTCGTCGCATCCAAATGAACATCTATAATAGACAGAATGAAATGAGAAGGGAAGTCTATAGTAAGATGCTTGAGAAGAGATAAAAAAAACCGAGCATGAGGCTCTGTGATAGAGTTATAATGAGAGAGAGAGGATGGAGTACAAAAGCAATCACCATGTTCAAGAATCTAGGACCTTTAGCAACAGGCCGACATGATGTAAACTGACGCTCACCCCACTCAGATGGGCACTCACAGAAAGCAGATATGAGCTCATCGTTGGACACAGTCCTCAAACCCTCACAACTAGGATAGTCAGGAAACTCTACCTTAGGAACTCGAAGCACATCTGCAACAAGCTGCGGTGTGACAGGAATGCGCATAGCTCGAACAGGAGTGAAGAAAAGAGGTACTGAACGATTAATCCCATGCATGTTGGAGTAAAACTTCTGGATAAGTACGAAAGGACAGGTGACCGGGACGTCACACAGTGACTCCATCCCCGACTATGAATGACATCGGGAAGGTCAGTGTTGGCGAAGTCCGCCAAAATGACTTGGCATTTCGAATGAACACCTCGTCGAGAAAAGTTCTCTAAGAAAGCTTTACGGGCATCCTCATCATGGAACCGAATGTTAAAAGGAGTAAGATCAGAAGATGATGCCCTAGAACGAAGAGGGTTCTGAGACGGAGCAGATTTACGCTTAGGTGCCATAGACACGACTAACATAAACAGAATGAGAGGGGGGGAGAGAGAGAGAGACAATCAAAAAAGTCCCAAACAGTTCAAATATTACAAGTATATTGAAAAGAGAGTACGTATGCATGGGAAATGCACGAACATGTGACATGCAAAAGAAATTGCATCATGGGCTCAGCCCAATCTAATCCTACTAGCACACAATCAATTTGCACACATCTAAATGCATGATAATATAGTTATAATGCATATGTGATGCAATGCATGAGATTTTTAACTCATTTAAGTGAAAACCCATCCTAAAATTTCAACAATAACTCATTAATTTTAAAAAACCCCAAAATTTTTCAAAAACCCAAAACCTAGGTTTCAAATCATGAAATGCATGAAGAATGAGAGATTAGAAGCTTACCAAGTGAAGAAAAAGTTGAAAAAGCTTGAAGAAACCTTAAGGAATAAGATTGGAGTGAGATGAGAGTGTTTGGGAGGTGAAAAGACAGAGGTATTGAGAGAGAGATCGAGAGAAATGAGGATCGGATCGCACGAAGAAGCATATATAGAACCTTAGTAAATCTCGACAGATAAGGTGTCGAGATAGGTGTCGAGAAAATGTCCTTCGACAGATGCAGGTGTCGAGAAGGTATCGAGGAATAAACACCAGGAACAAGAACAGAAACTCGATCGATCGACCCAGCTGTTGAGAAGTTATCGAGGAGGCAGGAGAATTCTCAATCGATCCACCAGGTGTCGAGGAGCTGTCGAGATTGCGATAAGAAAAAGCTTGAGAAGCTCAACAGATAGACAGGTATCGAGGAGGTGTCAAATTTTCTTTTTAAAAATAGTTTTTCGAGAAGTGAAAAACATAGACATGAATGCAATCCAACATGCAACTCAACCGATGATTCAATCAACATAATAGGCTCTCGAAATCATTTCTCAACAAAGTTTTAAGCACATGGATCCCAAAAACACACACACACACACACTAAACTAGTCTAACAAATTTTATATTTCAAAAATAAGTCAAGACAGTTTAGTGAGCATACATAAACACATGTAAACCTAGTGATGGCGAAATCACATTGTACCTACACATGTATCAAGAGTAGCAAAGAATATTGCGTATTGTGTGTAAAAAACATCGCAAGATTGCATAAGTGTATACATGTTATGACGATTTGAAATATGAGAAAATCACTTTAACTCACACACAATCATAACTGTTTGATGGTGACTATCACCTTTGAGGTACATCCTATAATTCCCACATCTCCTAGAATACACACTTGCAATCATATTTAAAAGCATTTTTGATCTTTTTGCTTTTTATTTTTCTTTGCATATTTTTCTTTTTAAGCATATCATGCATGGGCATATAAGGGATAGAAAAGAAATACCCAATGATATTTGACATTCCAATTTTGCTATGTCGAAGCACACAAATGTCATTGACATCACACTTTTGCTACGCTGAAGCATACAGATGTCTTATCATGATTGGTGAGCAACAGTGGTAAGATGGTTATTTATGCATTTCTCTTAGGATTTTCTAGTCCTATCCATCAAAAAGAGTGATACGAGTGTTAAGTACAAGAGATCACTTAACCTTACTCATCACAAACACGAGCCATAAAGCTCACTTGCTTATTTGTGCATAGAGATGCTCAACTAAGCTACAAATGATACAAAGTTTAAAAAACTTTGTTTCAATGGCCATCCACGGTACACAAGTACCGATGTACACAAAACACACACTGTTTTCGTATTTTTCTGATTTTTCAAAAAAAAAATTTTTTAATTTTGATTTGAAAACAAAACTAGGCAAAACTGAAAATAAACACACAAAAACATGTTAAGCAAAGCAAAGCATAAAACTAGACTGACTCAAAATAAAAGCAAAACACACAAGTAATGCAACAAACAAAAACAAGAGGATAGAAGAAAGTGATAGAATCACTTGGAACCCTTTTCCTTCCACACCTTGAAAGAACCTTTCCTCTGATTAAACCCTTGAACCGGCGGTGAGAGGGAAGAATTGAAACCGTTCAAGTACGAAAGGAACATGAGGGCTTTGAGAAGATCTTCAAGAGGAGAAAGAAAGGATTGAAGCTGATTTTGGCTTGCAGATGCTATCATGTTGTTGCTCTGTTGAGTGGCTAACCACTTATAGCAATTTGGTCGAGTATAACCGGCAACACCACAATGATGACAAATATGCTACTTCTTCTGTTTAGGCTTTTGAGAGTTAGCCTTCTTAGCCCTAGAGTTTTCAACATCTTTCTTATCTTGGCTAGAGGGTGCTCCTAAGATAGATTTACCTT
This sequence comes from Quercus gilva, assembly GCA_023621385.1. Taxonomy (NCBI): domain Eukaryota; kingdom Viridiplantae; phylum Streptophyta; class Magnoliopsida; order Fagales; family Fagaceae; genus Quercus; species Quercus gilva. The sequence goes on along the minus strand of CM042477.1, from coordinate 55,732,295 downwards.
TGTCTAAGTTCTCACTAGCTAATTCAGTTTTAATATCATTGTTCTCAATTTTAGTATTATTAGCAGGTGGAACAAAAACAGTAGTACTAGTAGAAGCAATATTAGAGGAAGAAAGACCATACCCTAAACCTGTTTGATCCGAAGCAGATTTCTGAATGCTGAGCATCTTATCAAGCTTTACACTTGAAGTCCTCTCCAATTGAGCTCTAATTTAAAACAACTCCGCTTCAAGCTTCTTGGTCTTCTCAGCCAAGAAATTGTTCTCAAACCTCAGTGCTCCAATAGTCTGATTAGCCTCATCAAACTTTATGGACAACTCTTCATGGTCAAGTTCCACATCACTAAGTTTTTTGGTGGTCAGCCTATAGAGTTTCTCGTGTTTCTCAGACAGCTTGTATGGTCAACCTATAGAGTTTTTTGCCTACGGTCCTTGTTGAAGCTCTTTGCATTGGCATTCTTCATAAACTTCTTGAACTGCCTAGTGATGTAGGACTTCATCTTGGAATCTTCATCATCTGAAGACTCATCTGTCTCACTGCTCTTAGTTTTCAGTGCCATGCTCTTGCTCTTACACAACTTGCCAATTCTTGTTAACCCTAGCTCGTAGGTTTGCAAGTTTCCAACCAGCTCAATCAAAGGGATCTTGTCAATATCCTTGGACTCCTCTATGGCGGTGATCTTGGCATGAAATCTCTCGGGTAGAGATCTGAGTACTTTCCTCACAATGTTGGGTTCAGAAATGGTTTCCCCAAGATTGAAAGCAGAGTTCACTATGTCCTTTAACTTGGCATAGAACTCATCAAACGACTCATCCTCCTCCATCTTAATCTCTTCAAAGCTTGTAGTGAGCCTCTGAAGTTTTGAATCTTTGATAGCCTTGGTTCCCTCATAGGTTGTTTGGAGGATGGTCCAAGCTTCCATAGCAGTTTCAGTTGAGGATATCTTCTTAAACTCCTCATTGGTGACCGCACTGAACAAGGCATTCAATGCTCTGTTATTGAAGTTAGCCGCCTCGATTTTGGCATCATTCCAATCAGCCGACACTTCCTTTGGCTTGGTCCAACCAATCTCTACAGCTTGCCACACCTTCTTATCTAAAAACTGCAAGAAAGCTCTCATGCGTACTTTCCAATATGCATAGTTAGTTCCATCAAATAAAGGAGATATAATTAACGAATGTCCTCTATCCATGACAAACGGGGCCAATGGATCAAACACAGCAAAGATTAACCTAATCAGAGTGTGCCTACTCTGATACCACTTAATAGGCCAAAAACATACTAACCCCTTGTGATTAAATCAATTGATTAATTAGCCAAGTTATTAATTAATCAAATTAATCATGCAAACGCATGGCAGCACAAACAAATCACCAATAAATTAATTATGCAGTGAAAAATAAATAATACGGTGATTTGTTTACGAATGGGGAAAACCTACACGTCAAAAACCCCACCAGGTGATTTTCAGGTCACCACTCCCGAAACTCCACTATTATCACAACAAGCGGTTACAATAAAGGAATTCTAGTACCTTATACCAACCTACAGTTGAACCTTTACCCCAATAACCAATTGGACTTGTTTTGTAGTGACAATTTCCCCTTTTGATGCACGGCTCCCAAGTACGTGACTAACCAATTGTGCGGATCTCAGAACGTGACTTCAATCACCAACTAGAGAAGATGGTTGGCTGCAAAATTCTTCAGTTCATCCACATGATGAAGATCAAGAAGATGCTTAGTCACAAAGCCCAAAGGTGCACATATATAGCAACTTCTTCAGAAGAGATGAACTAGGGCGAAATTTTGTCTCTAGTCACAATTTGCTTAAACAAAGTTTGCTCAATGCTTGTACAACTTGTGAATTCTTTGACGGCCTTTAAAACAATCCTTTTACATGTCTAGGGTTAGGAGAAAAGAAAGCCCAAAGACATATTCACGGATCCCAAGAAAACAAAACAGAAAATCTGTTTTTATTAAACCTCGACAGATGAGAGGTGTCGAGCAGCTATCGAGCAGGTGTCGAGCACACGGGCTTGAGCAACTTCTTAAACTTTGACACTTGCTAGCTGTCGAGCTTTAATGAACTTGCACTTCTTCAGCTTGTTTCTTGGACAGACTTGATGATTTCAACACTTAATCTTGAAACCTTGTTTCTTGAAGTATTAAAAACACATAGAACTACCCAATTATAAGTAAAGTGCATTTTGTCAAAGGATTAGCCAATTACATCAAAAAATGACATGTTCCTAACAAGTGAACTACATATGTCCTAACATCTGTGTCTACAAATATAAAGCAATTTTAACCAAAACCCAAATTGGCATGTATCAAAAGCAACTAAAAACCCAAATAAATCCACAACCCAGAAACAAAAACAACAGTAGCAATAAATCCTTCAGTCAAAATAAGTTCTAACATTTAGATTTCTAACAATGTGTAACCCACCATGCAAAAAGCCCAAATCTATAACATAAATTCAGCAAAAGAGGAACGAAGAATTGTTACCTAGCAAGCAAGATGAAGAATGAAGAACATAAACAAAGCAGAAGAAAGCCTGTGGAAACTGAGAGAACAGGGTAGCAGATATACATGGAGGAGTATAAACTGACTGAAAAAATAGAGGAAGAGATATATATTGGGGAAGGGATAAAGCTGGTATTTCGGTAAAACTGATTAATGTTTTGGCTCGATTTTAATTTTCTGAAGAAAAAAATAACGGTAACCCAATCTGCATTTTTGAAAAAACAAAGCTTTGCAATGTTTTGTAAACGTGAAAAATCTGGATTTTGAAAACGCAAACGTGCTGATTTTTATGAAGCCAAACGGTTTATAAAATCACATTTTGTCTAAGACGCGCATTAAGGCTTTGTGAACAGCCTATCCAAACAGGCTCTTATTTTTCAAACAATTAACACCTCTATAAATAGAGGAGACCTCCTACTATTCAGCACCCCTCTTCCCCTTAATGTTAAAGAAATTCTGGAAGCTTAGCTTTAGGATTTTCTTTTCTGTTAAGCGACCATACTTTAGATCTTAGAGAGATCCATTCTTTCTGACCTCTAAAGCAATCCCTTCTTGTAGAATTCATTTATGCAGGTATTTTTTTATTTTGTTTTTCATAAACATGCATTTATTTCTTCTGTCTTTCTCATAAATTTTTATTTCTTTCTTCCATTTGTTTATATAATCATGTTCATGATGTGTTTATTGCATGCTTTTCTTAAGTTCACATGATTAGTTTAGGTTTTAATTTGTTGATCACTTAACATGCATAGATCTAGGGTTAAATCTTTGTTTAAGATCTTAGGCAAGAAGTTTCATTATGAAAATGATCTTTTCATTGTTTTTAATAAAAATAGATATGAAATTTTTTTGTGTATAAGTGTTCCTTCATTTTTAAAACAAAAACCAGATTTATAATTTTTATACAAAAACCCGATTTGTGTTTTTCATAAAAATCCGATCTGTATTTTTCATAAAAATTTGACCTATATTTTTCATACAAAAACCAGTTCTGCATTTTTCATAAAAATATTATCTATATTTTCATACAAAAAAAATTATTTTTATTTACATATAAAAATATGATTTGTATTTTTCATACAAAAGTGAGATCTGTATTTTTCATACAAAAACCAAATTTGTATTTTCATAAAAAATCTGATTTGTATATTCATAACAAAAATCTCATTTGCATTTTCATACAAAAACCATATTTGTATTCTACATACAAAGACCAGATCTGTATTTTTCATAAAAAAACCAGATCTGCATTCTCATAAGAAATCTATTCTTTCATATATATATATATATATATATGTAGATCTGGATTTATATTCAAAATTCAGTCTTTCTATTCAAAATTCATTCTTTCTTATCCTAAAAAGTCAGATTTAAATTTTTAATAAAAAATTTTATCAAACCCTTTTTTATACAAAATAAGATTGAAGATCTAGGATTCTCAAATAGCATTTTAACCCTAGATCTAGAAATTGACATGACATTTTTTGCATCTCACTAACATTTTGCATATGGGTGCTTAATGATCATTTAGAGTCTAGAAGACTGGACTTTGTCTGGCCAGAATGGGTGCCTAACACCTTCACATTTTGTAACCTAGCCATCGAACCATAGGTTTTGGTTCGTAGAGTAGTGTTTTATCGTTTTCTTTTGGTAGATTGTATTAGGACTATAGCTTTGTATCTTTTTACTTAGATTGTATTTAGGATCAAAGCAATGTAATATTCTTCTACCATATTTGTTAGGGTCATATTTTTTTATGTATTGGCTTATCCTTTGACAGAACACACTTTACTTGTAATTAGGTAAATCTAAGTTGGGTTTAATGTATCAAAAAGTATGTAAAGTCTTCATTCTAAGTGGTATCATTAAAGACATGAAGATTGATCCAAAAAACAAGTGAAGAAAAATAGTTTCAGCAAGCCTCGACACTAGTCTTGATACTAGCATCTATCGAAGTTTAATGAAGAAGCTCGACACAAGCTCGATCTGTCGAGATCTACGATTTCAAAATTTAGATTTGAAATTCGGCCCATAATGACTTGGATTGCTATGGTTTCATCCTCCACAACCCTAGACCATATAAAAGGCTTATTTTAAATCATTAATACATAGAAACTCAATTAGAGAACTCATACATTCTGTGAGAAGCTACTATGTTTTGTGTGCCTTAGGATTTTATAACCAAGTGCTTGCAGATCTTCAACGTGCTTTGAAGTGAAGAACTTTGCAGTCAACAACAATCTTTCAGTTGCTTAGAGTTAATCATGTACGGGGATCTATGCATGCGAAGAAGTCTTTTACAAGAACAAGTCCAATTAGGGATTGGTGGAAAGGTTCAACTATAGGTTGGTTTTTTGGGATAGTCCTGGGTAGTGCAAGATTTCTTATACTTGTAATCGCTTGTTCTTGATTAATGGATTCTTGGGAGTGGTGACTTGAAATTTACCTAGTGTGGATTTTACCTTGCAAGAGGTTTTCTCCATTCATTAACAAAACACCATATTATTTATTTTCTACTGCATATTATTTTATTTGGTTATTTTTTGGTGCCTCTATGATTTGCATGTAATTTGACATAATTAATCAATCAATAACCCAACAATATTGTATATATTCAATCAATGAAATTTGAGATAAATCAAATATTTGATTTTGTATTTTTTTTTAATAATTTTTCTTATTTTTTGTAATATAAAAAATAAGTGGTGACTCCACAAAACCCCAAAAGAGAGGTGTTGATACCTAATCTCCTCTTGAGAGAGAGTCTGGTATCTCACAATACTGCAGACACCTCATTTTGTACTATTTATGACTTAAGCCCCCGTTCTCCAATGATGACATCACTCAGAGGCCTAGGGCTAGTTTAGGGCTCAATCTTGTAAGTCTTTATCTTGAAGGATATTTTAGTGAAATAAAAGCATATAGAAATTCTACATCTGTGCGCACATGCTGTAAGCATGCTTATGCATACTTTGAGCATGCACACTAATACAAGGTTTCAAAACACTTACATGAAAATTTTTTGATGTAAAATTTGTGCAAAGATAATCCCACATCGACTAGGAGTTGCTCTGCACCTCTCGTTGATCACTACAAAGGCCCCAAAGGCTTTTTTCCTAAAACACACTGAATTCACTAGAAAATAATGAAACCAAGACGGGTTTTTTTAATTCTAAAACATCATCAAGTTAAAGTTTACTTAGTTGGTACCTATTCTGATCTTGACCCTCGAGTTTTATGCTTACTAATCTTCTAGTATCATCTGGATTAGATTGATTGAGGGGAATAGTCAAATTAAAGCTCAAAGGAGTTCTTGAGTTTGAGGTAAAGGTCTAACCTTGTCTCTCTCATTTTTGTTATTTATTGCTTTGATATCTCAACTTTATAATTAGGTTTTATAGCTTTCGTATTAGAAGCATTCTAGGTTCTATTTAGATTGTTGTTTTGTTGTTCCATTAAAATTGTGTTTCTAGGCAGGTATGCATGCGCATGCTTCATGCATGTGTACACTTACTCGAGGCAGGCTTACACATACTTCGTGTATGCACATACATGCTCGTGCCCAGAAACCTAGATTTTAGGGTTTTTATTGTTCTACTATTTTGCTTAGCTTTAATTGTATATTTAGGTTCTACTTAGTATAGATTTCACATTTTAGGTTTAGGTAATGGAATAACATGCTCTACATGCCTTGATTTATAGATAGATAATTAGGGTTTATATGCTTTGATGAACAACATAAACATGCATTTGAACATGCATTGATGCATAGGTGTTAAGATGATGATGATAATGCAGTGAGGTAAGTCATGCATAGTTACATAAACATGAATTTGATTTGGATAATGATGATGATGATGCAATTAGCCTCACTAGTGTTTCCCAGATAACCACTATTGCAGCCATGATTGCCTTCCACACAGTCCACTAATTGTTGCTCTGAAAGGGAGATCTTGCTGCCATTTTTAATTTGGGTGATCCCCTCTGCTGTTTCCATGGCTGTAAAGAGCAGCATCCTAAATAGGAATCAATCATAATAGAAATCTTGTTAGGAAAAAAATAAAAGCAGCAAACAAGGTTAAACTATACACCTTTTGGAAACACTTTTGCAAACAAACTATACTTTGAAAAACCTTTTTATCTTTCGAAAACAAGTTTGGAAATCACTTTGAAAGATACATTTGGATTAAGCCTTTTAGTGTAGAAAATAATTAATTAAATGTTGGTTGTTTTGATTGAATTAATTTATTTATGTAGATATTAAACAGTGATATCTCTTAGATTATCGGCTTCAAATCTTTGAAAGAATTCTTTTTGTTGATAGGATTTGTATCAGGGCTTTGTCTTTTCTTGATTATCCATTAACTCTTGCCATATCATTAACTATTACGTTTTTATTTTGAGCAAAACTTATGCACATCCGTTTAGCTCTTTAGGTATCTTAAATTTCCTAAATAAATTCAACAAGGTGATTGCATTGATCAATGAACCACATGATTGAGTTTATTGTCTTTGGAAAAAGATGAAATTATTTATATTAATTGATCACTACAACAATGTGATTGAATTTAATTAGGGAATTTAAGGTATAACAATTAAGGTACTACGAAATTGTACCTAAGTTTTATTTTTGGGTCATCAATTTTAAATTTGGTCATCTTGTACCAAGATCCTTATAGATCAATTGGTTAGCACATCTTAGTGTTTCAAACAAAAACATTCAGAGTTCAAATCCCTTCCAAACCCAACTATCGAATTATCAAATAAATTGTCATATTGTTAAAAGACCTAACTTAGGTCTCACCACCACTTTAATATGCCAAATGCTGAATATTTTTTAGAGCGTCATCTTGTCAAAATGTCAAGTTTATTTATCGCAATGTTCATATTTGTTTACCCCTAACTATTGAATTATCAAATGGATTGCCATCTTGTCAAAAACCTAACTTACTTTTCACGACCAATTTAATATGCCATATTCTAAAGATTTTTATCAGCTGTCAATACGTTACCCAATAATATCTGTAGCTATCAGGTTTATTATTACGACATTCATATTTTGACGTTACAACTAGCAATACTGACATTTTCACAGCCATAACAAATTTAACGTACATATAGTGAAAGAGATCTAAAGCTTTTTATAAGCTATCATTACATTACTTAATACTAGCAGTAGCTGCCAGGTTATTTTTTACAATGTTTATATTTTGTAAAGCTCTTTTGAAAAAGAAAAAAAATGTGAGGAGATATATAAGCACAAATCTCCGCATGTATCAAGATTAAGCAAGATTATTGACCAATCATTCATGACAAGCTTGAAGATCTATTTACAACAATCAAACGTAGATTTTTAGATGTCACTTACACCAAAAGAATGTGCATACATAATAAGCTAAGCTCGTAAATGCACTACGCCATTAGTACGGAGATATTAGGCCAAACTCACATGTGATGTACACAACACAAGCGATCAAACTTTTTGAGATTTTTCACTTTTTATGGGTTTTTGAATTTTTCAACACACTCAAAAACAAAACAAATAAAGTAAGATCAACAAAAAACAAGGAAAACAAACAAAGACTTGAAAAAGAAACATGCTTAAAAACGGAAGCAACGACACAAGAAGATCGCATATGTTATGATGCATGAAACTATAACCCTAATGCGTTGGAAGAATTAATGCATGGGCATAGTGAGTGATCATGCATGAGTACCATTCTTTACCCACACTGTACGAGTGTTTTGGGTGTGATCCTTAGATAGAGGGGTACGACCGACATAACTCTCAAACCTCAGGGTGAAGCTAGCAAGGCATGATGAAATGTTTTTCAACATCTCCATAACATCTCCAATGAGTTGCCCCTCATTTTCTCCTTTAGCTTGGTTTCCTTTGGGGATTCTTCTTAAGCTGTCTTGGCCACGCAGGGAATCAAACCTCTTAAAAGCTTAAAGCTAGAAGCAATTTGGTCTTGTGTGCCCTCACACACTACAATGGTGACAAAAATGCTTCACTTGAGATCCCCTTTGACTTTTGGGTAATGACTTCCCTTTTTCCTTTGGTTTTGCACCAATGGTTCTCTTTACAACAACAGGGGTCTCAATCTCGGGCTTCTCCACTTTAGACTTTTCTACATTTTTGGCCAAAACAAACCTCACTTCCTTCTTAAGTTCGCTGCTTGAGCCTTCTTCCTTGGTATAGCCTAGACCGGTCTTGTGATTTGAAGGTTTTTGAGAAGATAGCACACTATCAAGTTTCTTGGTAGAAATGCACTCCACTTTGACATTTGCTTGAATGATTTCAAGTTCAAGGAACTTGATTTTCAAGTAGGCATTCAACAATTCTTTCTTTAGCCCTTCAACTTCACATTTTGCGTCCTTGAGTTACACAAGTATAGACTTATGCTCTTCCTAAATTTTCTTCATCTTCTTAACTACATTCTTTGCAATCTTGGAATATTTGCCACAATCTTCAAGCAACGCATCATACACTTCTTGAATTTTCTTCTCACCTTCGTTGAGGCACACATCCTCATCTTCTGAATCATCAACTTCCTCTCTTTCGAAATGTACACCTAGCTCATTAACCAAGTTGCTCAACTCATCTCTAGAGTCAACTACGGTAATTGCCACGAAAGTTGAATAATTTCCCTCACTATCACATTCTCTTTCCGTATCGAAATTTGAGCTTATCACGAAGGGTGGTTGCAAACACCTTACCCTTCCCTCTCAAATAGTTTGGACATTCTTTCTTGAGATGTCCATGCCCATTACATCATAGCACACGATTCCTTGAGTTGATGACAAGTCTTTCCCATCCTTCTTCTTAAACTCCTTCTTGTCATTTTATAAGGATGAGAACTTTCCTTTGCCAAACGACTTCCCATTATTCTTTGTCTTGAGAAAATTCCAGAAGTTCTTTGCAAGAAATGCCACCTCCTTCTCTACATCATCTTCATTGGAGGAATCACCCATTCTCTCATTTTTAGTTTTAAGAGCAAGTGATTTGCTGGACTTGTAATAGGGCAGTCTGAGCTCATAAGTTTGGAGAGATCCAATGAGTTCTTGAATCTTTATCTCATCCAAATCTTTACTCTCCTCTATGGCTGTGACCTTAGTGCGGAAGCTTTTGAGTAAGGATCTCAAGATCTTCCTCACCACCTTGGCATCTTCAATCTTCTCCCCAAGATTGAGCTTGGCAATCACTATCTCATTGAGTCTCCCATAAAAGGAATCAAACGACTCATCGTCGCTAATCTTTACTTCTTCAAACCGAGTAGTGAGCATTTGAAACTTGGTGCCCTTAACCTTCTTGGTACTTTCGTAGGTTGTCTCAAGAATGATCCACGCCTCTTTGGTGGTCTTCACATGCAAAATCCTGTAAAACTCATCAATAGAAACACCACAGAAAATAGCGTTAATCGCTTTGCTATTGGCGTTTACCAAAGCAAGAGCAACCTTATCCCATTCGGATTTGGTCGTAGTGGGTCTTACATAACCATTCTCAATTGAATCCCACACTGTCTCGTCAATGGCCCAAAGAAAAGCACGCATACGTACTCCAAAAAGCATAGTTACTCCCATCAAAGTAGGGAGGAGCATTAAGGGATTGAGATTTATCCATCTCACTTAGGGTCTAAGATCACACTAGAATAATGAAATCTGATAAGTGTACCCGATCTGATACCAATTGAAAGCTCGAATTTGTGCAAAAACACAAGAGCTTGTTCAGACTCCCAATTAAAAATTACAGCTAGATAGCTTTTACTCTAACTTATACTAAGTGCGAAATAAGAGTAAATAAGCATAAAGAACCATTATCACTACCCTAAGCCATATTCATCAATTGTCAACAATAAAAGGAAAGCTTAAAGAATAAAGAAGAGAGATGCAAACACAAGATAACACCGAGACATGTTATCAAAAATGAAACCGAAGAACTTGACGAAAAACCTTTCCACGACCCTCCAAATCAAAATCGATCCACTAGAGAATAAAGTTGGAGTACACAAATAACAAAAGACCCTCCAATCCTAGTCTCCTATGTACTTGAGCTCTCTAAGCTCTTACTATCAACTGACTTCTCGGAGCCTTGTCTTCTCTAGCTTTCCAAATCTTGCAATTCAGCTCGATTGCATCTGCCTATGAATGGCTTCTTTCAATGCTTCCCAATAGCATCAAAATCTCATTTTACACTTAAAATGGGTGTGGTAAGTGTTTGGGCTAGCAAACTCTTAAAGATATAAAGATGGAGAGGTAAGAGTTGAGGAAAACCACAAGGAAATGTGTAGATGATTGTGGATATGACAATCTCTATCTCTCAAGTGTATTTTTTAAGGTTTTCTCTTTGAAAAACACTCCTTACAATTTGTGGGTAATAAGGGTATATATAGTGTGGATAAAGACATGGTAAAGCAAAACATAACCTTTTGCCAAACAGAGAGTTTTGTGGGTCCTTCGTAGGTTGGCCTTACTCGTGAGACACTCGCGAAATATCCAACTTGGCAGGACTCTTCACCTTCTAGCCATATGCTCTACACGTGGCTCTTTTCGTGGGTAAGTTTCTCATGAGACAGTCGCAAGCTAGTCGCAAAATTCATTTGTTCATCCTTTGAAGCTTGAGTCTTCACCAATCTCTCACACTCATCCCTTACAATTAATCCCACATACATACAGGAAAATTGATTGAAGAAATTACAATCAAATTTGGCACGGAATTAAAGCCAACACAACATAATTGGAAATCACAACTTTACAATCTTCCCAACAGTCATTATATCCAATCTAATAGTCGTAGTCTAGCTCAGTGAACTAGCACCTTTTTCGTTGGATTAGTAAGAACTAAGAACCGGCATCAAAAATCAAGCAAATTGCATATAACTGAAATGGCAGGGCGAGACAAGTCATTGGTTTGTGCTTAGTTCTTTCATGCTTGATTGGCAGAGGTCAATCTCTTTTATTTACCTTAAAACTTAAAGAATGATTCATGCATTGTGGTAGTCTAATTCCTTATTGATTAATAACTAGATGCTGTTGAATTGCCTATTTGATCACTGAAATAGTTAAACTTAATGTCAACATTCTTAGTTCTAGCTATTACTTGAAATACTTTTGACGATTATTACTTGATGACAACCATACGAGCAATTAAATGTTGAAGTAAAAATTGGAAAACTAGGAAAGAAACAACTGCAAGAATCTCTGGTCATCACCATCAGTCCAGAACACTCCTGTGCATATGGTCAGAAAGTCTGTATGGAAACAACTTAGATGAAGGGATTGACGGCAACACCACATTCATTGATGATAGGTCTTGCTAGAAAGTTGGTTGCAGAACTTGAGAATTCATTATTGTTCTCCACAAAGAACAATAGCCAGCCACAGTTACAGTCAGAGGTATAGCAACAGTCCAGTTTGAAAAGTGCATCCAATGAAAGCCAAATTAACTGTTAAAGTCACCTAAGAACTTAAAAGAGGGTATTAATCCTACAACCTGACAAACATGTGAGCAACTACGTGAATTGAAAATGAAAAACTAGGAAAGAACAACTGCAAGAATCGCTAGTCATCACTCATCAACATCAGTCCAGAACACTCCGGAATAAATTAATGGATACAACTTGGATGCATTGACAGCAATACTAAATTTATAGATTGATGTCTTGCCAGAACTCTCAAGTTCATTTGTATTCTGCAGAAAGAACAATAGCCAGACACTGTCAACATTATTGCAACAGTCCAGTTTGAAATGTTAGATGCATCTAATGAAAGCCAATGAGAGGATGCTCATCTCCTATATATTGGGAAAATGTATGCTCTCTTCCTTACCATTTATCAATCTTCCAAAGTTATTGCCAAAGAACCCTCTTCTTGTAAATTAATGCCTTTAAAACACGGAAACAAATTTATCAGTCATTATTTATTCTGGGGACTGATATCTCAAGCCATGTCCCGCACATTGCTTGAAGCTTCCCTTGTTGAGAGACATGAGCAATGGATGGCTCAGTATGGATGCAACTATCTAGACAATACAGAGAGAAAAGTATTTCAAGGACAACATAGAATACATAGACAAACTCAATAATGAAGGGAATCAGATATTCAAGCTACGTGCCAATGAATTTGCAGACTTAACAAATGAAGAATCCATTTCCTCTCCTGCTGGAAACAAGATTTCCAACCAGACAAATTCTCTCGCAACAATAACATTCAAGTACAAAGACCTGACCAAAATTCCAATGACTATGGATTGCAGAGAGAAAGGAGCTATTATGAAAAGGTTTGTTAAAACCTTGAGAGAGATAATGGAGAAACACTCAACTTGAATTGTTGAGAAGGGTTCACTGACTTTTATGTAATGCAAGAAGAATCTGTACAAGGAAATTGAATCTATACACGGCAAGTCTACTACATCAAATCCCTAAAATAATGCTAAACTATATAGAGGCAGAATATGCAATAGTGCCATTGACTATGTCTTGCCATATTGATCCCAATCTGGTGCTGGCAGTGGCTCCTTACAGTTAGAATGAATTGTTTCCTTATTATTCTTGACATATTGCATCCATTAGGAAACAAGACCACTAGGGTAAGAGGGTCGCAGTATCTGAAACTCAATTTTATTTTCAATTCCCGCACTTCTTGTTGTCCTAACAAGATTTCTGTTATGGTTGATTATTATGCATGCAGAATGTTGCTGGGCCTTTTCAGCAGTGGCAGCAGTAGAAGGGATCATCCAAATCAAAACTGACAACTTAATCTCTATGTCTGACTATTGGACTGTGCTGTGGAAGGCAATCATGGCTGCCATGGTGGTCCCATGGATAATGCCTTTTCGTATATAATACAAAACATAGGACTAGCCACTGAAGAAAATTACCATATGAGGCTATAAATAAAACTTGTGACCAAGAAAAGAAATCTATTTATGCAGCTTACATAAGTGCATTTGAAGACGTACCTTCTAATAATGAGAAGGCAGTACTACAAGCAGTGGCCACCCAGCCAGTTTCAATTGCCATCAAGGCTTATAGTCATGACTTTAAGTTCTACACCAGCAGTGTTTTCACAGGAGAGTGTGGACCAATTTAAACCATTTTGTTATTGCAATTGGATATGGAACAAGTGATGATGGTACCAAGTATTGGTTATTGAAGAATTCATGGGGAACCAACTGGGGTGAGAGCGGCTACATGAAGATTCACAGAGGTACTGGAGCTCCAAAAGGTCTCTATGGCCTTAACAGGAAGGCTTCCTATACAGTTGCTTAAGTAGTCCAATGGTTGACAGATCACGTCACCTATAAGTAAAGCTCTGTTTTACTTATCAAAAAAATGTATTGCTCTCTTTCACTATATGTATGTTTCATTTGTAAAGACGGTAAAAATGCATGTATTACTACTTGTAACATCTTTTTTTGATAGGTGAAATAAATAATAATATTTAATTTTAAGCTTCCTCCTGAATACTCGAACCCCTAGCTCCTACTCTCACACCCCACAAGCTCTTATACTTGTGGAGTGGCCATTACACCAAAAATACACAGTACTTGTAACATCAAATTCTAAACTTAATAATAAATAAGCCTAATAGCTATTTTTCCCATAAATAGATAGTATTTTCTTCAGAATTTGGCACGTTAAAGTAGTCATAAGCACTTTCTCAACAAAAAAAAAAAGTAGTCATAAGCCTAAGTTAGTCCTGTAGTATTGACAAGACAACCTAATCTGAGCTGGGAATGATACAAGTGAGGTTTCAAACAACTTTAAGAGCAAAAAACGTTATAACAGCATTAAGAACATCTATTTTGTTTTCTTCATTTTTAAATGGTGCAGCTACTAATAACTTTTCCATATTAGTCAATGTAGTCTTTTTTTTTTTTTTTTTTGTAAATAAAAAATGGGTAGAAGGGGACGACCAGTGTGGTTTCCCTACACCAGCGTGACCATAGTAGCACCCTATTTGCTCCCGGGTGAGACCCCAAACTCTCGATCTGTGTGAGAAACTCACTTATTTTTCGACCGTTTGAAATGGAGATGAGATATAAGAAGCATCAACACATAGCTACTTGTTTGAGGCTTGATCCCAAGTCCTAAGACTTGTTAGCCCGGTATCTTACCAACTAAACCACCTGAATGTTGGTTACAAGTCAATGTAGGCATAAACCTATTCTAATTAGATTGTAGTTTGTACATAAGAATTGCATGTGCGTCTAGAATCTATAGAAGGTACAAAGAAGGCCAATACATTTCTAAGAAAACAACTAGAAGTCCACAGCGGAGCATGTGATCATGATAATTCTATCATAAGCTCCAATGAAATGAAAAGTGTTTAATAACTTCAAAGAGAAATGACCTCTTATTTATATTCCTAGTATTTAAGTATTACATTTGAACGACGATTTGAACTAAGCAGTTATATAAGTATCTAGCTAACTACCTATCACTTATATACTAAACAGTTATATAAGTATCTAGCTAACTGCTACCTATCACTTGTATACGAATGTATGTATATGTATCCAGGAAAATTGCAAGTAAATAAAAAATATTAATAAAATTAAAATAAAAATTAAATCAAATTCTGCACAACATTCGGAAGCCTCTTTCCTTTGGAATTATTTTCTGTCTGGTGTTTATTTGTGTCTATAGAATCAGAGTAGAATAGGTAGGAAATGTTGCCTACAGCTACAGTTTTTATTGTTTTTTTGATGACCTTAAGAAGTAAAATATCTAACAAAAACATAAATCATATAGCACAATTACTTCACACAAAAAAAGGCACAAAAATAGAAAAACTTTTGCAATTTTAGGAGTGTAAGATTCCCCAACTTTGTCAAAGCTTCACCGAACAAGATTTGTTGGTAGGTATCCTTTTCTTCAATTGGCATGCTGGTGCAATTGCAATAATCGCAGCCTGTAATGGTGCAAAGCTATGCTCTAACCCCTAACCATTGAAACCCCAACAAAAGAATTGATAAAACCTGACATCACAACCTTCTTAATAAGATAACAAGATAAGATCTCCCAGGGGCATTGTGCCATTACCACGAAAGTGTCTTACGTAACTACCTAAGCTACAGTTATCTTATAAATGGACTACTAGTGCCTCGTTTGCATGCACCAATACATTTCATCCATAAATGTGCCTCTTAAGTATGTTGATAGAATAGACATGCAAGTCTATAAGTCAAATACACATCAACAAAACAGTTTCTTCTACGGTACCCTGCATTTTTACTAATTATATGAATTCAGGCAGAAATCATTGTATAAACAAACGGGAAAGCAGAAATATCACCATTCGTATTGGGGACATTTTAAGAGTTGAAGCCATCGATTGCAATACTATGAAAAGGAAACAGGCATATATGTATATTGCCATACATCTCTTAAGAAGGAATTAAGATATAACACAACAAAATAAAATAAAATAAAATAAAATTAGCAATATCATCATTATTGCAGATAGGAGATATCTTTGGCCCAACAGGGTAAGCAATTGGGCATAGTATTACTCAATGTGAGCTTTATGTTAAATTATGTGTAGTTACATTACAGAGGTTGAAGCACAAGTCTAACAAGATTTGTTACAAGAAAATATTTTGCACTGAAAAATATTAATGTAAACAACTAAAGATGAATCACACAAGAACAGGAGAAGACAATGATGACAAAGAAAATGATTCCAGTTACAACAAATTTTATAAATGAGAAATTACAATAGGCATCATTACATATAAGCTTGAAATTTGACCGAGTCCACATGTATGAACTACTAGACACCATTGCATATCATCTCATTTACCTACTAAAACTGAATCAGAAAGAGAAACAGTTAGGCTCACTTCCCACTGTTGGGATTGGACTTTGTGCAGAGGACCTTCCGTCCCTTGGCACGTCTGCGCTTCAAAACTGCTCTACCACTGGTGGTTCTCATCCGTCTACGGAAGCCATGAGTACGAGCTAGAGACTTACGTGACCTGTTTCTCTTGGTCTGACAAAGAGTATACTTCCCAGCCCTCACAACTAGGCTGTGGCGTCTCACTCTTCTGACCCCAATATTGGGAATCAAATCCAAACCCAAAGATAAACCTGTTAATCAGAAACCAAAATAATTTTCACTCCTGAAGAAAATTCATTAAGGCTTCCCAATTCATGTTTTTGCTTTTTGATAACATAGGGAACATTTCTAAAGAAGAGCCCATTGGACTCGCCTCTAGACAATAAAACCTATGGGCAACTAACTCCACCTGTCAGAACATGTTGCTAGGTAATCTAGGGGCATTCACCCTTGACATGCTAAGCTGTTTATGCTCATGCCCAGCTGCATTCTTAAATCAACATTTGACACTGTAAATGATGGCTAAAAGAAGTGATTTCAAGAGAATAAGACAAGCATTACTCTCTCTCTCCAAATTTTTCTGCTGCACACGCAAAAGTTAAAAGGGTTTCCAATAGCTCTACACTCTCTACATGTTTTTCCATGATTCCATTTATAAAATTCTGTTTAACTACAAAAAGGAGGGGGAAATCCACTTGTTATGACTTAGAAAAGGAAGTGTCTTTGTTGCATTTGACAGCGAAAGTGCAGCTTTTTTATCTTTTCCAATCAAGTAAAGATTTCCTCTTCATAACAGAAAATACAACCCCATCAAATTCAAGAACCAATATTGACAAATATAACCACGCCCACCAAAAAAAAAAAAAAAACTAAACGAGTTTAAGCCTAAATTTCATATAAAAACACGTAAACTACCCCACATTTGGACAAAACCCATCAAAATACCATTTATAGGATAAACGAAGAAAAACCCATATCCCAGAAATACCAAATAGTATGAAATACATCACTGAAATTTGATAATTAAAGTGACAGTGAAATTTACCTGAGAAGGAAGAAGGGAAAGAGGGGGAGCAGGAGGGTAGAAAGGAGCAGTGAAGAAGTCCAGAATGAGAGGAGGAATTATGGGACACTGTGACTGAGGTCCTAGTTGTTGAACTTGACCCGGCAAGGAATGTGAGTGAAGCTGAAGGAATACAAGTTTGTCTCCCTCCTACTCCTACACATGAAAGCCCAGGTGAGGAGTACGATGATAACACTGTCATCGAAGCCATTCTCCAATTTTTCTTCACTGCCGCTGCCCTCTCTTTCTCTAGTTTTGTTTGAAGATGATGAGGTTACCTTATCGAGTTACAGTTTACAAACACGTCACGGGTCTCTTTTTTGGGTCGGAGTTAGAGAGACAGTGGGACAAAGTGGGCTTAGAAGCCTATCAACATTCAGACCCTCAGAGTCTCATATTTTAGGCCTATAAGCCTACCTTAAAGACCTGAAGATGGAGACCCAATACACCCAACTCAACCAAAACAAAATGGTTTATTTAATACTGAGCCATGTAAGACAAAAAATGGGAAATTTTGGCCTTGTTTGGATGGTGGAAACACTATCACTCATCACTCATCACTCAATAACTCATCACTTATCACTTAAAAATTCCCAAGTTGCACCCCGGGCATCTTTGGCACTACAACCCTGTTAGAGTTTTCATTCTCAAAACTCAAAATACTCACCTTTATGTGGGACCCACTGACTGGGCATTGTATTTGCTCACAGTTAGGCTACTATCACTCATCACTCATTACTCATCACTCAATAACTCATCACTTATCACTTAAAAATCCCCAAGTTACACCCCGGGCATTTTTGGCACTACAACCCTATTAGAGTTTTCATTCTCAAAACTCAAAATACTCATCTTTATGTGGGACCCACTGATTAAGCATTGTGTTTGCTCAGAGTTAGGCTACCCGCATGATGGAAGAACCCCAGACCCATTTCACCTCTTTTATTCCCTGCGTCTAGATATGACAAAACGAGTCAGAATTTTCTAACCCAACCCGACCCAAACCCCATTTTTTTTTACTCAAAGCAAAAACAGGTTGACCCGACCCGTGTTTTTTGTAGGTCAACCTAACCCGACCCGAACTCAAACCATTTTTTAAAACTTTTTTTTGGTAAAAAAAATAATAAAATTAAGATAATATTGGTTTAATTGTTTGTTGTGAGTTTTAAGGAAGCAATTGATACATTTAGATAACTGCATGCAAATTAATCGAAAAATGAATGGCTAAACATTCTGTAATGAATAAATATTTTTAGATATCAAATTGCAAAGTACATGTTAAGATAATCTGGTTACAGTAAAATTAAAAACATAGATTTAAAATTGTAGACACATGTAAAAAAAACATTCACAAGTGTGAAAATAGTGAAGTCAAAGTATCAAATTAGCATAAATTATGAATGCTTATACCTATTTTTTAACAATCTATGTCTAAAATAAACGGTGTTTCAAAATAAATTATGATATTTCCTATAATGTGTGTTACTTAACAATGATATAATATTCATAAAAAAGACCATGTATAAATAAGTAAACAATCAAATTTTAATGCATATCTCAAATTGAAATAGAGTGTCAACCACAATTGATAATATATTATAAAATTAATTTTTAAGATTGTAAATTTCTTATATGTTTTTATTCTTTGTCAAATGAGTTATCCAATAAGTCATTTGTAATTTTGTTTTTATATTTTGGGATGTTGATATTGTGTAGAAATAAAACTTGTGTATTTGTTTTACTTATTTTTGTGTTATTTTGTTTTAAATAGCAATGTTAGGATTTGTATAATTTTAAAATTATTGAATAAGTATTAATAAGTTTAACTGAGTTCATTCTTTATATAAGTGGTGAATTCAAAGCAATGCATTTTACATCAAGTAATTTGTTGCATGACTTTCCAAATGGCAAATACATGTTGTTTTATTTATAAATAAATAAATTCATGTGAAAAATACAGGTCAACCTAACCCTCAACCCAATTGACTTGAACTTGTTTTTAACCCACTTAAATGACCCGTTTTTGACCCGTAACCCGTTTGACCCACAATCGATTAACCCAACCTGAGCAGCCCGTTAATTATTGAATAAGTATTAATAAGTTTAACTGAGTTCATTCTTTATATAAGTGGTGAATTCAAAGCAATGCATTTTACATCAAGTAATTTGTTGCATGACTTTCCAAATGGCAAATACATGTTATTTTATTTATAAATAAATAAATTCATGTGAAAAATACAAGTCAACCTAACCCTCAACCCGATTGACTTGAACTTGTTTTTAACCCACTTAAATGACCTATTTTTGACCCGTAACCCGTTTGACCCACAACTGATTAACCTAACCCGCGCAGCCCGTTTTACCATGTCTACCTGCGTCCATCTAATTTTTTTCACCCTAGTTTTTTGTGTACCATGGATGATCCAAATATGCATTAAACACTCATATGTTCACCTTTTATTCCCTGCGTCCATCTATTTTGTCAATCTGCACTTCTAGATTTTTGGAATAAAGCTACATGGCCAAACACATAAGAAACTCAAAAAACCAAAACCAAACCCGAAAACCCAATATAAAAAAAAGAAATCCAATATGAAAAGGAAAGAAAAGAGAAAAAAAAAATAGAAACCAAAGAAATCCAATGTGAAAAGGAAAGGAAAGAGGGAAAAAAAAAAAAAAGAATAGAAACCAAACCCAGAAATCCAATATGAAAAGGAAAGAAAAGAGGGGGGGGGGGGGTGTAGAGAAACCAAGCCCAGACCTAGCGTAAAAAAAAAAAAAAAAAAAACACTAAGTTATAATGAGTTGCTTGGGAAGAAGAAGAGCCAAAAAAATCAAAGAACAAAGCAAAAAAGAAGTCTAGTACTGAGAGAGAAGAGAGCTGCTAGGGAGTGGGTTGGACTTGACAACACACAAACATGGTACTCATTAGTTGAGTGAAATTACGAAAATGTCATCCTAACTTTATTTCCATAACTTAAAAACACCTAAAACTTGTTTCTAGTCTTTGTAACTCATTACTAAAATATGTGAGAATTGAGTGATGGAAATAAATTCAGAAAACAAAGCCAAACAAGCTGATGCTACATAGGTCCCATCATTTTTTAGTGATAAGTGAGGGAAATTGAGTGATGAGTGATGGAAACATAGAAATCCAAATGATAACTCCTTTTACCTGTCAAGGTCCATTTACCCTTCGGAATGGAAATGCTTGTCAAGTCTATTTACCCTTCGAGTTAGAAAGTACCCTTCAGATCCATTTACCCTTCAGGATGGAAGCGCCCATCAAGTCCTGTGTGCACCTAGAATGGTCTCCACTAAAGTAATAGGGTCCCAATTTATTTATAAGTAGGTTAACTCTCAATCCTATGACTTAGGCCCAAAACATGCCTTAATTCCTCTATGTTTCCTCTAGTGTTTTCCAGTATTTTCCCTTTCTCTCACACTCTCCCCTCCCCCTCCCCCTGATTTTTTCCCCACCCCCTAACATTTACCCACTTCCCCTTTTTATAGTCTCTATTTAGTGGGATGATCATCATTGTTACCGCACTTCGCGCACGTTCCTACGTTCATCAAAATCCCAAGGAATTCTCACGACTTTAGAGGATTCCCTTGGAACTTGTTCCAAATGCCGAATGGTGTTCGGGAGTGGTTTCCCAATAGCACTAGCAACCCTCGGTTACCAACCTCACTAGATTCATGTCTCACCCCGACTACGACATTATTAGTCATGGTTTAGCTGACCATTCAAAACCTCCCTAGTTGTCATCTCCTTGGCTAAGGTCCTGACCTTAGGGTTGGGCCTATCGTAACAAGGCCCAGGACTGATTATCTCTCTGCGTACCAAGTTTAATTTGTCTGATGGGCCTTGGGCTTTATGTTGGGTTTTGATCAAGTGGGCAAACATGGTAGCTTGGGCCCAACTCATCCACAAGTCCATTTACCCTTTAGGTTGGAAAGTAACTATCGGGTCCATTTACCCTTGGGGATGGAAGTGCCCGTCAGGTCCATTTACCATTAAGGTTGGAAAGTAACCGTCGAATCCATTTACCATTTGGGTTCCGTTTATCCTTTAGGTTCCATTTACCCTTCAAGATGGAAATGCCCTTCAAATCCATTTACCTTCCGGGATGGAAAGTAATTCGGGTCCATTTACCCTTCACGTTCCATTTACCTTTTGGGTTGGAAATGCCCCTCAGGTCTATTCACCCTTTAGGTTGGAAAGTACCCATCGAGTCCATTTACCCTTCAGGATAAAAAGTAATCGTCAGGTCCATTTACCTTTTGGGATGGAAATGCCCCTCAAGTCCATTTACCCTTCGGGTTGGAAAGTACTTGTCGAGTCCATTTACCATTCAGGATGGAAGTGCTTGTCGGGTCCATTTACTATTTAGGATGGAAGTTCTTGTCTAGTCCATATACCTGTTAGGTTCCATTTACCCTTCAAGTCCATTTACCATTTGGAATGGAAATGCCCCTCGGGTACATTTACCCTTCAGGTTGGAAAGTGCACATCGGGTTCCATTTACCCTTCAAGTCCATTTATCATTTGGAATGGAAATGCCCCTCAGGTACATTTACCCTTCAGGTTGGAAAGTGCACATCGGGTTCAGTTACCATTTGGGTTGGAAAGTAACTGTTGGGTCCATTCACCCTTCGAGATGGAAATGCCCCTTGGGTCCATTTACCCTTTGGGTTGGAAAGTACCCGTCGGGTCCATTTACCCTTCGAAATGGAAGTGCCCGTTCGGGTCCATTTACCCTTCGGGTTCCATCTACCTTTCGGGATGGAAATGCCCTTCAGATCTATTTACCCTTCGGGATGGAAGTACCCGTCGAGTCCATTTGCCCTTCAGGTTCCATTTACCCTTCAGGTTGGAAATGCCCTTCAAATCTATTTACCCTTCGGGTTGGAAAGTACCCGTCGGGTCCATTTACCCTTCAAGATGATTATGATGCGAAATCGGCCATGCTTTCGACCCACATTCACTGTCGGGTAGGAAAGTACCCATCAAGTTACCTAATACCAACAATGGATTACACTAAGTCCCACACCGTTTATGTGTTCCCCACTTATGCATCTTTATATGGAAAGACCTTGCACATCATATCCAAAGATCCTTTTACATATTCGTATCCTCCTAGTATGGGATGTAGAGCCCTAAGATCTCGGAATGTTAACTCCATAACTTTCATACAAGGAAAAATCCTATGTTCATGGGATCTTGGTCAGCCCTAAACTACTATATAAGCATCAAGTCTCCTCTAGGGATGGCAATTTTTGCCCGATCCGCGGGTACCCAGCCCGACCCGACCCTAATGGGGCGGGTTTTACCCGGCCCGATAAAGAATAAGGTCGGTTTGGGTTTTTTTTTTTAAAAACTCGAAGCGGGTCCGGGTTTTGAAAAAAACCCGACCCGACCCGACCCAACCTGATTAGTTAAATATAAAATTACAAAAAAACCCTACCTATATATATACATAAACCTAACCCTAAAACTCACTTCTCTTTCAACTCTCAACTCAGCCGCCTCTCTCAAGTCTCACCTCACCCTCACTGAGTCTCACTCTCACCCTCACATCTCATTCGCCCTTCACCACCTCACTGACTATCACTCACATCTCATCCTCACCCTCACTCTCATTCACTCATCGGCCCACCCTCACCCTCGTGGAGGAGCACGGATCTCGTGGTGGTCACCATTTGTTGTGGAGGAGCACAGATCTCATGGTGGTCGCCATTTGTCATGGAGGAGCATGGATCTTGTGAGGTCAGGCGAAGATTGCTGAAACCACCGCCGATGAAGCTACTGTCTGAGTTCTTCATGTTTTTTTCTAGTTCTTTTTTTTTTTTTTTTTTTTGGTTCATTTCCTCTCAGTAGTTTTTGTTTTTGGGTATTTGATGTTTGAGGATTCATGTAAGAATCGGTCCATAAATGGAGTTTTGTTTCCTCTATTTTTTATGTTTATTTATTATTTATTGTCTAAAAATCTCATTTCAACAAGACTGATGCTTCAATGTTGATTGATTTTGTATTTGTGTTGCTGTTGCTATTTGTGCTTTTTTTTTTTTTTTTTAATTAATAAGATTAGTCGGATTGGGCCACGAATTAGGCGGTGCAGGCTTAATGTAGGCAAAAATAAATTTGGGCTTAATTTTTTTTTTTTTGTTGGTTGGGCCACAAATTGGGTCCAATCCCTAAACAGGGCCCGCGGGGCCCAGCTGGGGTGGGTCCGGGCCCCGAAAAAAAACTCGGTACCCTAAACGGGCTGGGTCCGAGCCACGGGTCTTGTTCAAGTATGAAAAAACCCGGCCCGAACCCGACCCGTTGCCATTCCTAGTCTCCTCTTCTCCAAGGTACGTGAAAATTCTCTAGCTCTCACACTTTTGTGTTTTAGAAATTCTTCTATCATTGACTTAGCTTTCGGAGGGTCTTTGGCTAGCACCTCACCAATGCTCTCTGTAGGTTCTTCACGCTTTTGTTTTTCAAGTACCCAATTGGCATGCATGTGGACAATCAGCTCACTGACTATTTTTTTGCATCATCATAGCTCAAATGGTAGAGTGCTCGCTTTGCATGCTCTGTACAAGGTTTGATCCCCTGTATCTCCAAACATTGTTGTTTACATAAAATTACTCTTCATTTTTTTTTTTTTTTTTGTTACATTGTTGTCCATACATCCCATGTTTTAAAGAAGAAATTCTCATGCTATCCTTATATATGACCTTCACTTTGGATGCTATTTGGAACTTGAGAAATCAAATTCTACACAATGGTAACCAAGCTATTATTGCTACCGCTAGGAACATTGAAAATAGGTTCCAAGAGTTTGCTTCTGCAATAGGTTAGATCAAGTTGAATGCAAATGCTGCAATCTCTCATGAGTTTTCCACTTTGGATGTAGTAGCTAGAGATGATAATGGAGAAATCATTCAAATATGGGCTTAAACTTCATGACTTTTGCTCTCCCTTACAAGCTGAGGCTGCAGCTATTCTATAGGCTCTTCAAATTGCTCTTGAGAAAAAAAAATGGGATCAATTTATTGTGGAAGGGGATGCAAAAATTTGTATAACTTTCTAGTGCCTATGAGTTCAAAGGGAAAGCAAGTGCCCTTGTCCATCTCCACCTTATGCATGCTTATACTACATTCAGTATGCTTATATATATATATATATATATAATGACACTCTTGTATAGTTTTAGACACAATATAGAATACATAATTTTTCTTTTTCTTTTTATTTTGTTAATAATGTGATGTGAAAGTGATTATTTACCCTAATCACAATCAATCACTTCAGCAAGTAATGTCTATAGAAGAATGAATCTTTGAACACCATATGACTCAATTAAAAACTCGCCAGATTCAAAGCAATAAAATGGCAATTTATAGTCAATGTAGAATTAAGGTAATGGAATGATAACCCTAGTGAAAGTGATATTACATTAATTATAATTTGTCACATCGACAATGCGTGGAAAAAGTTGTAAATTTTATTTATATCTATAACATTGTTTCATTCAAAAGGGTTTCATATTAGACCATAAAGGTTTGCAAAGTTATCTACAAATGGTAAGTTTTAGACTCGTAAAATTTGCTACTTATGATGGAAATCTTTTGGAATCTGAAATAATTGTTTAAGATTGACTGTATAGTTTGAGCTCAAGTGCCTTAGATCTATGTTATCAAGGTGCAATCTTTAGCAACAAATTAAAGGAACTGATACCACTCCAATAAGATAGAAATATATATGGTTGAAACAACACCATGATGCTATGGTTTGTATTGTAGTGATCCACTAATTAATTCATAAAAGATACATTGTGGGGCTGCTATGCCTATATATCTTGCATGTCGTGAAGTTGAAGTCAAGGAAATGCATACAATTCAATAATTAAATAAGTGTTTCTCCTTTCTTTTTCTCCCTGGCTAAGATATCGAACTAACGAAAGTTGGGTATCATTATTGATATAGACTAAGTGCTAGATCCCACGTGTAAAATTGAAAGGGGACATGGGGATTAGAGGAAGTGACCACATTTATGAAAAAGCAAAGCAAGTGGGTTGCTCTCTACTCCCAGCTGCAGCCCAATATATTAGCCCATTGTTAACTGTAGCTCACCCACACTCTTCCAAAGTCAAACATTCTCCAAAATAAACTATAATACGATTATTATCATAACTTATGGGTTAAAATAAATCAACTAGTGAAATTTTTTATTGTGAAATAAGAGATCTAGAATTTGAACTCCGTCTACTTAAAAATTAATTAATGTCTTGACTTTATGATAAAGTACAATACAATTATCATAGAACAAACATGGTAGACTAGAAGGAAAATAATAAACAAAAACAAGATACATTATTATTTAGGGTCAACACAGAGGCTCTTGAGCCTGGTTTGGATAGCGTGTTTGTGCATCTGCGTTTGCAACTTTCAGCGTTTTCCTCTTCTTTTTTTTTCTTTTTTTAGTTGCATATGTTGACCTTTCTTCCATAAAAAGTGCATCCGTGCGCTGTTCACAGACCCACAAACTTTATTTTTCAGTAACTTTTTCATTAAAAATGGGTCTTACAGCACTATTCACATATTTAAAAATTATTTTGTTATAGTGTTTTCAGTTTTCAGCAAAATAAGTTGTATTCAAATGGACCTTTGGTGTAGAGCCTAAACTTTAATTTTGGTAGATAAAATAAATGATAATGATCATTATTGAACTAATTTGGTAGCTAGTTGCAGAAGCCCATCATATTAAAGTAAACTAAAAAAGAGGTTTATTGAAAGACATGCACATTAATAGAGCAATTTGGATTTTGACAATATACACCTTAATTAGCTTCTTTTTCTTTTCTTTTTTTTCCTTTTTAAATTTTTTGGAAGGATCCCACTTGCCGACAATATTCAGCTAAAAATTGAGGTTGTGGATAGAAACGGTGTAAATCATACTGATGATGTTTTGCAAAATTTGCACATTTTCGATTGTCATTAAAAGATGCTCTTAAGGGCCCCCTAATGCTGCTTATGCAAGTCGATTTCACAAAATAATTAGATGCACCAATAAAGTGGAAAACAGGACTCTTAGCCGCCCCCCCCCCCCCCCCCCCCCAAAAAAAAAAATGCAAAAGAGACGTATTGTTTTTCCCTTTTTATTCTGCTAAATTATTTGGTGAAAATTAAGTTCTTGCTAGCTAGGGACAATCTTATTATATATGAGTGAGATATATCTAATATATATGTTATACCTTCCTCTTCCTAGACTTTTTCTTTTGGAGATTATATATTGATGAATGATGAGGTGGCTATTAAAGTGTTAAAAAGGTTACATGTATATTTGGTATTAAAATTGAGATCACTTGGAAAATTATTAATGAATAAAAACAAAGTGCAGAAACACAAGTCGCATTGATTGACATTATGTAGTAGTGAGCTGTATTGTGGCGCAGGATTGAAAGATCGGCAAGAAAGTGAAGGCTAGAAATTCCAATTCCAAATCATTTTGTTTCTCATTTAGAATTCTCTCATAAAATAGAACCCCCACATTGCCTCTTCTAAAAGTTTGGGGTCCCAATCCAAGGACAAGGAGTACCTATATATCATCTTTTAAATTAAAAAGGGTATGATGTAGCTAAGTTAAGCTGCCTATAGATGGAACTAAGCAATCTCTAATTATAGTTGATGTAGACACTTTTTGTTTAAGTAGATAATGTGATGCAGACACACGTCATCATGACCAACAATATTGCCATCATTATCATCTCCTGCAACTTGTTTAAGTTTTGCCGCTTTACTTTCAGCACAACTAAAGAGTGATGAAATTTTATTTTTGTTGCCAAATGTTATTATTATTATTTTTTTTATAAATAGCGATGAAATTTTTATATAACTCTTTGGTGATTAAAAAAAAATTGTTACTAATTTTTGTCACCAAAAGTACATTTTGATTTTGTTGTTTTGCATGTTCATCTTTGCTAAATCACAATTATTCATCAAATTGATCACTCTCTCAAGACATTTTTTATCTAAAAATTCAAAATTTGGGAATTTGTTTGGTTCAAATTTCCAACTTTTTGATGTTATGCATCGTTCTAAGGCAAGTAGATTTTACCTGTGTGCAGCAAAAAGAATCACTAGCCCTTGAAATTTAACATGAGTGTGTATTATAAAAACATTAGGCTAAAATGTAAATTATACCTTTAAATTACTTTTTTGACCATCCATAACAATCAATAACAACCTATCACTTAAAACTTGGTGTGAAAATATCGTGAAAATAGCATTTTTCAAATATTAAAGAGTATATTGACTATGGAATCAAGTCTATAGAGCATTGACTTGTTTAATTTTAATACTATGAAATACAATTATAAAAACCGTTAAACATGAATCTTTTTTCATTTTCAAATTTCAAGAATTTCTTGTTTACTTGTCATTTCCCATGGTTAGTGAATACCTAATTTAGAGACTGGACAGCTAATTTAATAATTTATGATATTTATTGAAAAAAAGTAGCTTTCAGAATAACAATTCTTCAATAATGCAAACAAATGCAAATGACTTGTCATTGACGTCGATATGTGCTCTATGTACTCTTTCAAGAATGAAAAGCAGCCCAAAAATTCAAAGCAGTTTCTGTTTGCATATGCTTGTGAGTTGTGATCACCATTGGTCTTCTTATTATCCTTAAATGTATATAAAACGCAATTTTCAAAGGCCAAACTACTAAAGCGAGATTAGGCAAAAGTGGGTTACCATACAACGTAACACCAAAGAAGTTCAATGACGTTGATTAGCAAATGAGATTCCTTGAGAGAAAAGAGTTCAATTAATAAGGAATAACCTTTTAAAATGAGAAATGATAGTCTCACACTCTTTATTACACACTTATTACTATTCATACATTGCTATACGAGAATTTTAAAAAGAATTACATACTATGGGTCAGGTTTAGGTTTAGTGTCCAGTGGTACTGAACTCATTGAGATGATGACACATGTCCACTTTTGGACACCTATCACCATCTGACCGAGTCCAATGCACTAGATGTACTAGACCTATACCAAGTTTGCGTACAAATTATGCAATTGCAAGTGTATGATAAGATTTTCAGTTTCAAAATATAGAGAAAACACTTCACAAAAAAGGTTTTGTTGTGAATTGCAAGCACCCCAAAACTTTCTTTTTTCTTTTGGTCCATATAAGTTCAATTTTTATTTTGAGAAATTTTTAACCTATGGTGTCTACTTATAATGATAATTCTTTATTATCAGACCAATATACTAATTGGTTTTTGGTATAGGTGAGGATTAAATCCCAGCTTTCTTATTTAACCATCAGAGACTTTACCAATTTAGCGAACTAAAACTCACTATAATTCTATAAATTTTGTTAATTATTAGTGATTACTAGGATTAGATCTTCAAAATGTATATAGTATGAACACTAATGGACTGACGGTTCACCAACCCAAGGGATGGGACCAATATATGGTGGCGCACTGGACCTAGTGATCTTTGACAGAGTGTCATTTAGCCCAGGGCCTGAAAACCTCTCTACCAATATGTATGGTGGTGGGCCGGGTGGCTCAAAAGGTGCCTTGGATTTTTTCTTTTTTCAATTTCAACAGTCATCACCACCAAAATGAATTACAACTTTATATATCTAGCTTGAAGTCAATGTCAAGTTTGATAAAATATCCATCAACTGAACCACTAAACGATCGAGTTGTTGCTCACCAAGAGCAACCAGCGGAGCCCACCGTTGTGATTTTTCCTTGGCGGTTTCACAGCTCAATGTGCTCATAAGATATGTGGTTTTGATATTCATATTCATTGCTTTGAAGTGTTACAAATACCATAAATATTTTCTTCAATGATAACTTTCATTTTTGGATTATCCCAAAAAACAAAATATATATATGAGTTTCAATTAGTTCAACTTGTAAAATTTCTTATAGTTGAATAAGAAATTTAGAATTCAATCATGCTTGCAAAAAAATCAATTAGTATCTTGATTTGATAATAAAATAGCATTTATTAGAGGTAGTTTTCTGAAGTGATAGTAGTTTAATTTTCAATATTATCCTTTTTATGAAGAAAAAAAAAAGATTCTCATCTAAAGTTTTATGGCCTCTCAAACTATAATAATGTAATAATGATGATAATAATATTTTAGGAGGATCACTATCAATCTTTTTTTGGCTTCAGAAAAAAAAAATAATAATGCTCAATTTTTTTTTGTACCGACAAAGAGACACATTTATTAAAGATGTTTGTTTTTCTTAATATTCATTGAAAATTAGATTTTACATTTTAAAACGACAAATCAACCTTCTCAAACTTGGATTAAAACCTCATGCTCGGATGATGGTAAATTGGTTGGTAAAATAAAATTCAATTGATTCTCTAAATTGACCTAGCCCATAATGTGCTTTTTAAATTTCATTCACTTCTTATACTTGATACCAAAAAATGGTATCACCACTTAGTCATTTTAAAATAAATCTCTCCATAATTTCAATCGTCTATAATGCATGTCTAATCTAACGTATGCTAGTGAATTTTAGTTAACTCAATTGTTAAAATCTCTGATGATTGCATAAGAGATCTAGGGTTCAATCTCCGCTTATCTCAAAAATTGATTGGTAACTTGAATTGATGATAAAGAGCTATTATCATGCATGGACACCATAAGTTAAAACTCCCTTAAAAAAAGAAAAAAAAAAATCTAATGTATGCCGGACCAAATAATGTATATATTTTATATTTACATTGCTAACATAGGGTTTGACCATGTACAAAGAGTTTCATAGTGCAAAATTCAAATGTCCCGTGACATGCGGATCAATGTAATAAAATAATTATATAAAGGAAGTTGTCAAGACCCACTATCATACAAACATTTGATTGTACCGATAAAACAAAAACCCAGAAACTCAACTCCCCCCTCACACCTTACACATTACACTATGAAGAATCCATCCAAGATTTACAGCTTATGTTAGGAAATAAGAATCATTGTTTTCTAGCACAAATCATGTGAACCTTTCCTTCCCGAAAAGATTCACCTCCCCCCCATAACCAAAACAGCTCCCTCTTCCTTTGTCAAACCGTGTGCTCTCCTCTGCCACAACATGAAACCTCACATGTATCACGATTTCCTCCTCCTTAATTATTTCACACATTAATTTTGATTTTGAAATTTTACTAATGAGGCCCTCATTTGTAAAATTTCATACTAATTCACACAAAATAATCAGATTCATCAATAGATTAGTTCCATCAAACTCTTTATATACGTTACATTTGAATGTAAAAAAGTATAATATTAAGAGCATTCACAGCTGGGCTTGCAAATGCCATATGTAAGCATATTTTAGCATTAAGCCTCAAAAGTACTCAACAGCTGTGATGCTAAACTTGTAAAATTGTAAATTTTTTTGGCATTATGCTACAGTATTGTCATAAATATATGATGGTACTGTAGCACAATGCCAAAAGATTATATTAATATTTTATTCCTAAATATCAGGCTTTTCTCTCATTCACACGGTCTCTCATCTCTCTCTCTCTCTCTCTCTCTCTCTCTCTCTCTCTCTCTCTCTCTCTCTCCATTGCTAAAACGTCTCACCAAGCTTCTCACTTTCTCTCCGAATGTCTCTACCGATTCACCCTCACCCATCTCCAAATCCCTTTGTAGATTTACTCATCTCATAAACCCAACACTTTAGATAGCTCTACCCATTTAACTCTTCATTCTATCACTCTCTCTTCAAACTAAGATTCTCAAGGGTTTTTGGGTTTAGGTTAAGATTTTGTTTGCAAAATCTCAAAATGAAGCTTCGTAGGTGTTGGGGGGTTTTGTGCCCTCTCGGTGATTAATTGGTCTCTCATCGGATTAGTGGAGGAGGTTAGGCTATCCCGAGAGCAAGCTTGGTGCTGACTGTAACACATCGTGAAAAATCAAATCAAATCAAAATCAAAATCAAAATCAAAATCAAAGCAATATACTAGGTGGGTTTTGATCAATGTATTCGAGTTTTTGTGTTTGTGTTTCTATTCTCTCTCTACAAGAAAAATGGGGATTTAGCTTGTGCTTGTGTTTGTGTTTGGGTTTTGATCAAAGAAATTTTGTTGATGTTTGCAGAGGTGGGATTCAGCTTCATCACAAGAGGTTTTCACTCTCTGTCATAGGATTAGCATCTTTAGAAAGTTTGCTCAGGTTTAACTTCAATTACTAGTAAGTTTTGCTCTCTATCTATATCTCTCCCTTCTCTCTTTTCTCTTTGTTTCTATACCCCTCTGTAAAACCATTCTTTGATAAGCTTTTTTTTTTTTTTTTTCCCTCACAAATCATTCAACAACTCCTCCTTGCAAAGATTAATAGATCTGTAACAGTAATTATTTTATTCCTTTCTACCAAAATCCCAATTTTATTAGATAATTAGTGTTCTTGTTTAGTGAATTTTTCTTCAACAAATTAATATGTTGTATGCAAAGGTTCTATTAGTGGTTTTTGTGTTGGAAATAAATGAGAGATAATACCTGAATTTTTCTTGGAAATTACACAATTTGATATTACCAAAAAAGAGGTGGCAGAGATGAGGCTGGATCAAGTCACTGTCTTGAGACAAATCGTGCCGTCTATGGTATATCCGATGTAGTTAGACAAATAGTTTCTGCACGTTGCCCCCAGGATACAACAGCCCAACCACCTTTTTTATTATCCTTGCGAGCCTACACTACTCGTAGGATATAAGCTCTCTATAGTACTTTCTTTTCCCAGAAAATTTTGTAAAAGATAGAATATTTTTGTGAGTAGTAAAAAGCAATAGATGGTAAGTGTTTAGGACAATAAAAAATTGTTTTTGAAAAGTTTTCAACTTTGTAATTCAAAAATAATGTGTCTTTTTTATTTTTTATTTCTTTCTATATATATATATATATATATATAGCCGGACCTATAACTTGTCCTTAGCCAAAGAATCAAAAGGGTTTGATATCAATTAAATGGTCATAAAGTTATTGAAATTAATAATATAATCAATGGATTTCTTTATATATATATATATATATATAATATTATATAGACTGAATATCAAGTCTTTGCCAACCTTTTGTAAGTTGAGAACAAGAAAAGAAAGAATCATGATCTATGCATTTAATGTCTCATAAAGTGGCTGAAGACTAAAAGCCAACCGTGTAATACAATTTCAAATATGCATAAATATTGCCATTTGTTTTTTACTTTCCTTAAACCAAATAGTAAACACTTGTTTATATATGGTAACATAAAATAATTCAACAATAGCTATACATTTAAGTGCTGAAAAATCTTCCATATATGACGTTATTATGTCATATTCAAATAAGAACGTTTGAATATAAAACCTTTAGAATGGAAAGTATATATTTGTAATAAAACCAAATATGTTGGCAATTATGATATTAATATCACGTTAATGTTCATAAATTTCCTGATTAAAACCATTGACAAAAACTATTAAAATTTTGAATTAAATTTGAATTTCAAAATTTAGCAATTAACGTATCTGACATTAAGGGATAATTGATACACATAAATGAATATTAAAATAAATATAATATTTTTTTTTTATAAAAATATCCAACAATCCCCCACTTATTTTTATAAAAAATAAATATGTATATATATATATATAAGAACAATTTTTCTGGGTTAAGTAGAACATTATGCATAATGGGAGTGCCAATGGCTTGAACTCTCATTTAGTGTTTCAACAACATTGTTCCAAAGTTAATAGTGATCTAAGTCTTGAACTATAACTTTTTCTATGGATGCAAAACATTACATCACACACATAATATTCCAATGCTCTACTACGAGCTTTTAAGCCAGCACATTACGGCCTTGTGCTTTATCCCAGCATCTATGAGCTATTTAGAGAACTAACCCCATTCTCAAAGGAAGCGGCCTCACTTCCATACTCACTTAGGTGTGGCTATCAAGGATGTTCTTGTAACTCTAACATCCCACTCATAAGAGCTATAGTCCACATTAAGAGTTTTTTTGTTTTTAAATAAAAAATCATCCTATATAACGTTACAAGATACATGCATGCACACCATAGGGAGGGACATGAGTATTATTACTCATACATATATTTAGTGCATGTTAATCAAACTACTCTATGATTAGTTTTTCCCTTTGAACCTAGTTCTTGGGATCTCCAGTCCCTAGGTAGGGTATCCTCATAGATAGTTTATTCTTCTTTAGGCCTAAGTCTCATCCCCCTCAATGCTATCTAGATCTTTTCTCTAGCTAGAGATTTAGTTAATGGATCTGCAATATTATTATTTGTACTAATATAATCAACATTTATGGTACCATTGTTTATGTATGATCTCGCAGTACTGTGTTTTCTTCTAATAGATCTAGATTTACCATTATAGTATTTATTGCACATTCTACCAATAGTGGCAGTACTATCACAATGAATTAATACGGGTGAAATAGGTTTCTCCCACATGGGAATTTCAGATAATAAATCTCGTAATCAACCTGCTTCTTCACTAGCTGAAGATAAGGCAATTAATTCTGCCTCCATGGTGGATTTAGCAATAATCTGTTGTTTTTTAGATTTTCAACTTATTGCTCCACCACCTATTGTAAAAACATAGCCAATGGTAGACAAAGAATCACCTGATAAGGTGCTCCAACTAGCATCACTATATCCTTCAAGAACAACAGGATATATTTGATATAGCAAACCATAATGTGCAGTTCTTTTTAAATATCTCATCAATTAAGTCATGGCATTCCAATGCTCAAAATTAGGTTTGCTAGTAAATCTTGCTAAAACTCCTACGGCATAAGCAATATCAGGTCTAGTACAATCAGTAGCATATCTAAGACTACCAATAATACTAGCAAATTCCTTTTGATTGTAAATATCATTTTCATCTCTAGTAGGAAAAAGATGCACATTACAGTCAAAAGGAATACTTGCAGGTTTACAATCAAAGTAATTATATTTTTTCAAAATTTTTTCTATATAATGAGATTGATATACAAATATGCCATATGAAGTTCTAGAAATTTTCATGCCAAGAATCACATTAGCTTCTCCTAAATCTTTCATATCAAAGTTATTTTTAAGAAGCATTTTGGTAGCATTTATAATATCCATATTAGGACCAAAAATTAGAAGATCATCAACATATAAACAAATTATAACATGAGCATCGTCAAAAGTTTTATAATATATATATATATATATATTTGTCACTTTCATTTGTTTTAAAACCATTAGAAAGCAAACATTGATCAAATTTCTCATGCCACTGTTTAGGTGCTTGTTTTAAACCATATAAAGATTTTAATAATTTACATACCTTGTGCTCATTACCTGGCATTGTAAAACCTTCTGGTTGGTCCATGTAGATTTCTTTTTCTAAATCTCCATTTGGAAATGCCGTCTATACATCCATTTGATGTATCATCAAATTATGAATGGCCACTATAGCAATCAATAATCTAATAGATGTAATTTTAGTAACAGGAGAAAAAGTATCGAAAAAAATCAATATCTTCATTTTGTTTAAAACCTTTAGCTACAAGCCTTGCTTTGAATTTTTCAATAGATCCATCAGGTTTTAATTTTCTTCTAAGTACCCATTTACATCCAATTGTTTTACAACCTAGAGGTAAATCTACAAGTTTCCAAGTATTATTAGATATAATAGAATCCATCTCATCATTGATGGCTTCTTTCTAAAAACCTGAATCAGGAGAAGATAAAGCTTCTTCTAAAGAAGTAGGGTCACCTTGTAAATTATACACATAATATTCAGGAACAAAAACCTTTTCAATTCTAGGTCTTTTACTCCTCCTAGGTTCAATCTCATATTCATTAACATCTTTTCACTTAGATGTTGAACATTCAAATTTCTCTTGTTGTTCAAAACCCCCACTATTTTTATATTTAAATAGAAATTTATTTTCGTGAAAAATTGCATCT
This sequence comes from Quercus gilva, assembly GCA_023621385.1. Classification (NCBI taxonomy): domain Eukaryota; kingdom Viridiplantae; phylum Streptophyta; class Magnoliopsida; order Fagales; family Fagaceae; genus Quercus; species Quercus gilva. The sequence goes on along the minus strand of CM042477.1, from coordinate 55,696,865 downwards.
CTAGATTCAATTATTGTATTATTATCAATATCAAAAAATCTATAAATTGTGCTATATAAAGAATAACCCAAAAACACATATGTAGAAGCCTTTACCCCAAGTTTAGGTCTTTTAGGGTTTGGTAGCCGTACATATGCTAAGCAACACCAAACTTTGAACAAATTCAGATTTGGTTTATATTTTTTCCATAATTCAAAAGGAGTTAAAAAAAAGTCTTTTTATGAGGTACTCTATTCCAAACAAAATCTGCAGTTAAAGCAGCTTCACTCCAAAAATATTTAGGAGCCCCAGAACTAACAAGCATAGCATTAGTTAAATTTATAAGAGTCCTATTTTTACGTTCAGCTACTCCATTAAAAGATGGAGAATAAGGTGCAGTAGTCTCATGAACAACACCAAGAGATTGAATATAATTATTAAGACTAAGAGTATCATATTCTTTTCCTCTATCAGTTCTAAACCTTTTAACCTTTTTATCAAAAGTATTCTCAACTTCTTTTAAGAAAATTGATAATTTTTCAAAAGCATCGCTTTTATTTTTCATAAGATAGACATATGAATATTTTGAAAAATCATCTATAAAGGTTATAAAATACCGATTACCTCCATATGTCAAATGTCCTTCAAATTCACAAATATCACTATGGATAAGCTCTAGTAATTCAGTATTTCTTTCAATTGATTTATGAGGCTTTTGAGTAATTTTAGTCATGCTACAAATTTCACATTTTTCAAGTTCATTTTCAAGTTTAGGAATTAAACCTAAACCACTCATATTTTTCATATATTTATTATTAATATGACATAATCTACCATGCCAAACATTCACACAAGAAACAATATAAGCAAAACTTGAATTTTTATTCATCTCAACATTAAGTTTAAACATGTCATCACAAGCATAGCCTTTGCCAACAAACATGCCCTTTTTAGAGAGTACATATTGATCAACCTCAAAGACTTGTTTGAAACTAGCCTTATTCAACAAAAAACTAGAAACTAGATTCTTTCTAATGTCAGGAACATGAAAGACATTTTTGAGAATGACTTCTCTCCCAGAAGTAAATTTGAGAAGCACCTCTCCAATACCCACAACTTCAATGGTATGAGAATCATCAAGCATAATTTTCTTTTTCTCATCTAAGATGGTGTAGGTCTTGAACCAATTTTTATCATAACAAACATGTCTGGTTGCCCCAGAATCAATCCACCACCCTCCTAAGCCTTCGAGAATATTAATCTCGGTAACCATAGCCACAAGAGGCTCTTCAATGACATTGGCTTGAGCCATAGGCCCATGTTTTCGAAAACGGCAATTTCTAGCCGAATGTACAGGCTTTCCACATACAAAACATGCATAATTGCTATTATTAGTGTGGCTGCCATTATTTGGAGCATGCTTAGGATGGTGTGCTTGGTTCTTTCTTTGATTAGAGTGGCTTTTATGTTGAGGCTGATTTCCATTTGGCCTACGTTTGAAGTTCCTTTTCTTAGGCCTTACATAGTCATTATTTTTTGCATTGGCTTTTGACATGTTTTCATTTGAAGAGATAAGATTTACCTTAGGACCATTTGCTCCATGGAGTTCAACAGTTTTGTCTTGGTTCCTTGCCTCTTCCTCCACTCTCAAACAGGTGATAAGGGATTCAATGGAGAGTTCCTTTTGCTTGTGTCTCAGGATTTTGGCAAACTCCTTCCAAGACTCATGTAGCTTGTCAATGATGGCTGAAACTTGCATTTGTTCATCTACTCAAATGCCATCAGATCGAACATCTTGTGAAATCATTTGGAGTTCATAGGATTGTTCCACCACGGACTTGCCTTCAACCATCTGAAACCTAAAAAATTGGCTACATGCATATTTCTTGGATCCAGCTTCCTCCGTATCATATTTTTTATTCAATGTCTTCCTTATCTTTTTGGCTGATTTGTAAGCTTGATCATAATAATCATACAAATCATCAGAAAGACAATTAAGTAAATAATTTCTACAGCAAAGATGATCCTTATCCCATTTCTTAACATCTTTTTCATGTTGAGAAAGTTTTCTTCAATCAATTGTTCAGATTTCTTTTTCTTTGGTTTTTTTCTCAGTTAACACATAAGCCATATTCAAGAGAGTAAGATAGAATAAAGTCTTTTGTCTCCACCTCTTAAAGTTAACACCACGGAATCGGAATGGCTTGTTAAGATCACCCGCTCCAGAGGAATTAGACATAACATTACAATTTTCCAAGGATGATTTTGTGTTCTCCATATCGATTTGTCTCAAATTGTTGGAAATAAAGGAGAGATAATACCTGAATTTTCCTTAGAAATTACACAATTTGATATTACCAAAAAAGAGGTGGCAGAGATGAGGCATGGACCAAGTCACTGTCTTGAGACCAATCGTCCCATCTACGATATATCCGATGTAGTTAGACAAATAGTTTCTACACGTTGCCTCTAGGATACAATAGCCCAGCCACCTTTTGCTAATTATCCTTGCGAGCCTACACTGCTTGTAGGATATAAGCTCTCTATGGTACTTTCTTTTCCTAGAAAATTTTGTAAAAGATAGAATATTTTTGTGAGCAGTAAAAAGCAATAGATGGTAAGTGTTTAGGACAATAAAAAATTGATTTTAAAAAGTTTTCAGCTTTGTAATTCAAAAACAATGTGTGTCTTTTTTAATTTTTATTTCTTTCCATATATATATATATATATATAGCTGGACCTATAACTTGTCCTTAGCCAAAGAATCAAAAGGGTTTGATATCAATTAAATGGTCATAAAGTTATTGAAATCAATAATATAATCAATGGATTTCTTTATATATATATATATATATATAATATTAGATAGACCGGATATCAAGTCTTTGCCAACCTTTTGTACTTTGAGAACAAGAAAAGAAAGAATCATGATCTATGCATTTAATGTCTCATAAAGTGGCTGAAGACTAAAAGCCAACCGTGTAATATAATTTCAAATATGCATAAATATTGCCATTTGTTTTTTACTTTCCTTAAACCAAATAGTAAACACTTGTTTATATATGGTAACATAAAATAATTCAGCAATAGCTATACATTTAAGTGCAAAAAAATCTTCCATATATGACGTTATTATGTCATATTCAAATAAGAACATTTGAATACAAAACCTTTAGAATGAAAAGTATATATTTGTAATAAAACCAAATATTTGGCAATTATGATATTAATATCACGTTAATGTTCATAAATTTTCTGATTAAAACCATTGACAAAAGCTATTCAAATTTTGAATTAAATTTGAATTTCAAAATTTAGCAATCAACGTATTTGACATTAAGGGATAATTGATACACATAAATGATTATTAAAATAAATATAATATTTTTTTTATATCCAACAATTTGTTGTGTTCAACTCTATGATGTTTATTTGATTTCTATTTGTACATGTTGGCTATGTATGGGCTGTGTTTGCAGATATATTATGCAAAGTATATTTTAAGTTATATTTGCTGCTATATTCTATTAATATTTGGCTGTGTAAGGGCTAGTATTTCTGTAACAAAAAATTATTGTAGTGTATATAGTCGAAATATATTGATTAGGAGCTGTCAACATATATTGTTTTGATTAGGAGTTGTCAACATATATTGCAAGATGTTGCTATATGTGAGTAGCTGCCACCAAAATATTATGATTAGCTTTTACTGATTGTAAAGATACAAATAAGAATTGATTTGAGTTTTCAGCATAATCATAATATGTGAAGGCTCTGAATTTATATATGAATGTACAGATGGTTAGATACAAATTAAGTATGTGAGATACAATTAGTTTAAAATACAAATAACTCTTCTTATCTTATCACAATCTATTTTTTTTTTTTTTTTTTTGAAAAACAATAGATTTGGTTAAGTTTGTATTTTGTATTGTAGTAATCACTTATAAAAAATAATTGAACTCTTGGACTTTGTGAGTTGGCTCTTATAGTCTTATACTCTTATCTCTTAACATTGATTAGAATTAGTTAGTATTTTGAATTATGAGAATTATGAATACTTTGAATTATGAGCTATAGAGCTTATATGTATGAGAACTATATATATATATATATATATAATGTATGTTACTGTCCATAACTATAGTGAAAATTTAGTTCAATTACATTAGTTGGGTGTACATAAATTTCATATTATACATGTTTTAAGTTATACAAGAAATATTAAAAAAAAAATTGTGCAAAACAAATATTAGAAAACATTTTCAAGCTAATTTTCAAGGTCGTTATCAAACACCAGAAAATGAGATAGTTTTCCAAAAAATGTTCACTAGAAAATGACTCGTTTTCCAGAAAACATTAATGCTTAAACAAACAGAGCATTAGATTTTACAAGAAATGTTACAAAAAGTTTGTACATACCAAACACTGGAAAACATTCTCAAGCTCATTTTCAAGGTCGTTACCAAACACCAAAAAATGATATAGTTTTCCAAAAAATGTTCTTTAGAAAATAACCAATTTTCTAGAAAACATTAATGCTGAAACAAACTGAGCAAAAAGGTAGAGTATAACTCAAGGGAAGGGGATATGCTCTTCCTCCTTGTTGAACTTTAACATCCACAAGTAATGATTAAAAGGGTCCCTTCTCTTCATACCTGGTCTATTGTTGTTTTAATGGTTTCATATACAAATTGACTTCATATACTAACTGTTTTAAGTTCTCTATTTAAAAGGGATGGATACACAAAAAGACATATCACGATATGCTAATTTTTTGCAAGGGGATTCCGATTTTGTGGCACCATTTTTAAGTGGGTCTCAAAAGACTTCAATGCCCATCCAAGAGTTTTTATCGGAAGTTGAAATTGTCACCTCTAATCCAACAAAATGTGGTGGCAACTTCAATGTAGATGAGGACAACCTCCTCGTCTCTACATTGCTTAACATTAGCATGGATGTCATGCATGGTACTAACCAAAGGGCTGAAAAATTTTGGGAGAAAATTTGGCAATACTTTTGCAAGAACAATACTTATGGAATCACATATTCTGCTTTCTCCTTATCAAGTCGATGGGGAACAATTAATAGGGAGACAAGTAAGTTTGCTGGGTTCATAGCTAAAGTTGAAGCCTGAAATCAAAGTGGTGCGACTGACCAAATGAAGGTATAAATTATATTCCAATGTGTTGACACCCCATTTTGCAACCCGCATTTAACCTCACATGGAGGGTAAAAGGGTACTTTCACCTCAGAAATATGCATCTTGATTCTAGCCATTAGATCCTTAATCTCATTTCACCAAAATGATCTTGATGTTGTAACGATCAAATTGACTGGTCATGAGCCCTAATCGGACCACCAGATTGAAAGTTATCATCAAATCAATTTTTAATGGCTGAGATGCACTATCACAAATTGAGTCCGACTATACGTGATTATGAACAATTGATTCCAATTGGTTATAATTATAATCAATTTGAGATTAATGATGTGTCATAATTTGATTGGTTAGAACTACATTTTATGGTGAGATTCCATACACCTAATTAATTAGATAATTAAACATTAATTATTCAATGAGTAATTTGTGCAATTATCTTTTAATTAGTGTAAATTTGGAACCAATTAAGTCTGAAATTGGAGTGATTGGAGCCATTTAATGTTAATTGGGGACTAATTTGGGACCTATTAATGTTAATTGTGCTGAAACCATTTTCTAACAAATGACCTATGCTTACCATTTCATCAATATCTCTCAGAATATTTTGAATCTATGAATGAGGTTAATTTTCCCAGAAACTAGACATCCGGGGCTTCAATTTGAGTACAAGAACGAGACAATTCCGATCAGAATTGGGTCAGATATGATTTTTCAAAGTTGGCTCTACAAGCTGTTACAGCAGCTACGGGAAAACCGAATTTTGGCTTGCTCCCCACTCCCACTAATCTCTCCATTTAATGCACAAGATTTTCCCCAAGGCTAAAATGAGGTCTAGGTTCATAATCCTTGTCAACCATCATTAATGGCCTTCCATTCATATTCCCTCCACTACTACTATATAAACCCTCCCTCTCATTCATTCTAGACACAAAAACCCCCCTCTCTTCTCCTCTCTTGAGTTCTAGTGAAGTTGAGTAATCTTGTCATATCTTGGTCTTCCTGAGACTCAAGGTATTGAGTGAGACTCACTCTTCCTCTCCTAACTCTTCTTTTCCCTCCACCCTTAGGGTCTCTACTAAGAGTCTCCTCCTCCATCACATGGATCTTGCATGAAGGTATAATCTCTTCCCTTAACTCGTTTCTTGTATTGCCATGATGAGAATTTAGGATTAAAGCATGATAGTAATCACTTAAATTTCCTTGAATATGTTTGAATGTTCTTAATTGTTCTTATATGTTCTTCACATGTTCTTGATTATTCATTACATGTTCATGCATATCACTAGTTTTAATCTTAAATCCACATCAAAAATATGAAAAACATGTTTGTTTAATAATTCTTTCAAATCCTTGAATCTAGGTTATCACTATACACACACATTCACTATAATTTAATTTTCAATCCAAATGAAATGATTAATCAATTGAATTAGGGTTTATCACATGCACACACATTGAATTTAACATGTAAATTAATTGACATATTGGATGATATGATATGATTGTTGGCCACCATAGTTTAGAAGATCGGTTTCACCGGGCAAGGTGGGTGCCTAACACCTTCCCACCTTGTAACATAGCCTCCGAACTTAGATCAAGGTTTAGTAGATCAAATGCTTATCCATGTAATTTTCGATTTTTAGATTGTAACTAGGAAACAAAGCCATGTACTTTATCTTAGATTGTATCTAGAACCAAAGCCATGTAATTTCCTATGTTCAATGTAAATTCAATTTCAAATTAATAAAATGATGAATTTTTCAATTATGGTTTTCTTATTTATTCCAACAATTAAATAAGTGGCGACTCCATTGTAAAACCCTTAATCTAAAGGGGTAAATATAACTAGTCGAACCTCCATTTTGAGAGGCAATAACACGACTCCACCCATTCACGTGGGTTTGGCCCAACATTCCTATAAAAAAGGGGGCCGGGGGCGCGGTCTCTCACAGTGGCGACTCCGCTGGGGATATTGAGGGCTAAGCTTCAATTAGGTTATGGTGGCCAACCATGTCATTATTTGTTTATTGCTTTTTGTATATAATATGTCTAATATGTCATTATATTGCATGTCATGCATCATTTGCTTGAATGAAATTTATTTTATTTGTGTGCTAGCCCGGAAGCCCGGTAGTATTAGCCGTGGATTGTGGTCTTCCTGAGACTCACATACCCAGCGGTGAACCTACCACCCACCGCGACAAGGATCATCATGATTATGCCATGGTGGTTCATAGGGACAAACTGTACCGTTCGGACCAACGCGGCGCTCCTGGCGTCATAAGTTGGGAGGTACGACGTCCTAGCTTGTGGGAACCTTTAACCTACCTTCCACCCATGTTGTAATGACCCATAGAACCTACCTTTAGGTCGGTCCATGTAAATTGCATTTCATTATGCATTTGTTTGGCCGTTGTTTGAACCATGATGACTCAAGTCCAATGCTTGATCCCATCATAATTGTTTGAACCTTGTATGCTATGAATGAGCTCAAGCCCAAAGGCTTGTGATTGAACTCTACTTGGTATGGAAACCGAAAATTGTTTCTTGAATCATTCTAAGCCCAATACTTGAGCCCATCAAAGACGTATACACATGAACAACATCAAAAGCCAAAAGCTCACAAGATGCATGCATTTCAAGTGCAAGCCCAAGCCATTTCAAGCAAATATCAAAAGATCATAATCAAGGTTCAAGCCTTCCAAGTGCAAGCCCAAGCCATTTCATCATAATCAAGGTTCAAGCACACCAAGCCTCAAGCATCCTAGATGGACCAAGAAGAAGCAAGTGGCACAACTTTGCCTCGCTCCACATTTGGTTTGCAACATCATGGTTAAGCTTAAAATTTTTTTTTGTTTATTCCATGTTTCTATGTTTCTTTGAATTCAAAAATTTCATGTAGCATTTAATGAGCTTTTTTCATGTATATATATTAAGAAAAAAAAATTCAAAAAAAAATTCCAAGATTTCCAAATCTTTCCCCCAAAAAAAAGAAAAAAAAAGTCTCCAGACTAGGGGCATTGAGCCCTTAAGTCATTTAAAAAAAAAAAAATTTCTTTGAACTAGGGGCATTGGACTTCCTAGTGACTTTTTCAAAAAGGCCCATTTTTCTCTTTCAAAGATTTCAAGATTCTTTAAAGTCTTCTTTTCAAAATGGCACATGAGGATCCCTTGGACAAAACATTTTCTAAATCTTGATGTTTAAAGGCTTGAGCAATCAAATTGTACCAAGGAATGATTAATTTCATTTAATCCATGTAAAGACTTTTGCTACTTGACTTAGAATATAAGAAGAAATGGTCTTAAAAGGCAATCATAAAGAATCCATCCATCGAAAAATCCCAAGAAACCATGCACTCAAACCAATTTTCAAAGATCTTTTGTTTCACAACATTAGAGCATTCATACTTTTTCTTTTAAGATGAATTTATTAAAAGAGCTTAAGTCATTGTTCCTACAAGCAAACATTGCTAGGGATAGGAGGCTTTCTTTGGTAAAACAAGATTATACCTTAATACTTAGAATGATCATCATCCATTGCAAGCCCATTTGAGCCTTTAAACACCTAGCCTCTTTTTCGCATGAACCCACTAAAATCTAAACCTAGGGTGGGAAAATTCAAAGTATGCATGCTTAAATCTGATGTTGAGGAGGAGTCAACCTTGTAGCTTTGAAGCTAATTGATAAATCTCTCCTAGAAGACATGAAAGACAAGTGGAGAACTCATTAGGCTAAAGACAAGAGATCATCAAAGAAAAATGAGGTTTCACAATCAAGGAAAGAGAAATGAAATTCCATCAATGTGAAAAAAAGTGTCTGTAAAGTTGAAGAGCCTAAAATTCATCGTGCTAAGAGGAATACAAGATTCATCTAAAAGAGAGTTCATCAAAAAAGGAAAAGATTCATCAAGCATAGAAATGTACAAGTGCATCGAGGCAAGAAAGGTGTAAAGAGAGTGCATCAAAATGACTTAAGCTGAGAAAAACAAGGGAGGCAAAAGATCCCCAAAAAGTTCATTCAATTAAGAGATGAAAGATAGTAAAAAAAAAAAAAAAAAAAAAGCCCGCTAGGTTGAAAAACCCAAAAGGGCAGTCTGAGCAAAAGCTAGGGCCCAAAAAAAAAAAAAAAAAAAAAAAAAAAGCTCGCTAGGCTGAAAACCCAAAAGGGCGGTCTAGGCAAAAGTTAGGGCCAAAGAAAAGAAAAAATTGGTGGATCCTATCAAGTTGCAAACTTGAAGATGCAACCTAAAAAGAGAATAATTTTACAAGATGCAAGTCTAGAGGTATGATTCAAGAGGAATGAGCATAAAAATGATTGTTGATACGAGTGATTAATGAAGACTAGTGAGAAGATGACAAAGTATAAATGAGAAAACTCCTCCAATACTTGATTTTTTAGTAATGCATACTTGGAGGAAACAAAATAGGGAATTTTGAGCCTTTTATATCTTTCATTTCATAACCCAAACCCAGCCTACATTACAACCCATGAGTAAAGACCTCCTTGAAGTGTTGCTAGTTGTAGGCACATCTTAAGCTCTAATATTATTTTCTCTTGAATTAAAAAAGGAAAAATGCTTAAAATTGTCAAACCCCACAAGATGATATGTCTGAGGACAAAATTTCTCAAATTCTCAAATCCTCAAAATGACTCAAAAGAACTTTCAAATCTAGAGCACTCTCCTTGTTTGCACCCAACAATGTGATTCATAAATATTACCACATTTCATTTCTTGATTGCCTTTGGAGACTTAATCTGACGATGTTCAAAAGGATGAAGCAAATTTGATTACATGAGTTTAATGATCTTGATCCTTCCTAATCAAGGAGATTTGTTTGATTCTTAAACACTTTGATTTGCCAAAATGGTTGTTCAAATGACCACCTCTTGTTCATTAAAAAAAAAAAGAAAAAAAAAGGGGAAATTTGTTTTTTTCAAAAAAAAAAAAAAAATCATTCTTTTTCAAAATCTAGTTCTCTTGAACTACGTCTTGACCTGATCCTCTATGAGAGAGGTACGTAGGCAGCCTTGCAGAGGCCCGGTCCCATTCACCCAAACAACTTTGGAGAACAAAGTCAAAACAATGTGACAAAATTGTTTAGGTGCATGTTAGGTTAAGCCCATTTGTTTGCATTAAGCATGTTTAAACTTGAAGCATTGGCCTATTTATATTGTGTGCAAGTTTTCATGATAATTGGTTTCTAACAAGCTAGAGAAAGAAAGTCTTGTTGTAGGAACCAAGGATGGCGAACCATGATCTTTTCTCATGTTCCCCAATGGTCACAACATCAAATGAATTCAGCTTCAATCTAAGCATGGAATATGCCCCAAACTAGGGGCATTGGGTAAGTACTTCCAATTCATATCAATGAACAAATCCATTGCTAATTGAAGTTATTATTTTGCAGGAATTAAGCAAGGACTTATCCAGCAATCCACATCAACTTCCAGCCAAAGTTGTTCTCATTCAACGGAAGGGTTTTTCAAAAAAAAAAAAAATCATCATGAATAAATCTTCATCATTTCTAGTCCATCTTCATCTTCTTCACTTTTTGATCATAAACAAATCTCCATTTTCAAAGAAAAAATCTCCGTTTTTCAAAGGAAAAATCTCCATGAACAAATCTTCAAAAGGAAAAATCTCCAAAACCATATTCCAAAGGAAAAATCTCCATGAACAAATCTTCTTGAAAAGTTTCAAAAATTCAATGGAAAAATCTCCAAAATAAATCTTCAAGGAAAAATCTCCACGAACAAATCTTCAAAAGGAAAAATCTCCATTTTTCAAAGGAAAAATCTCCAAAACCATATTCCAAAGGAAAAATCTCCATGAACAAATCTTCTTAAAAAATTTTCAAAAATCCAATGGAAAAATCTCCAGAATAAATCTTCAAGGAAAAATCTCCATGAACAAATCTTCAAAAGGAAAAATCTCCAAAACCATATTCCAAAGGAAAAATCTCCATGAACAAATCTTCTTGAAAAGTTTCAAAAATTCAATGGAAAAATCTCCAGAATAAATCTTCAAGGAAAAATCTCCACGAACAAATCTTCAAAAGGAAAAATCTCCATTTTTCAAAGGAAAAATCTCCAAAACCATATTCCAAAAGAAAAATCTCCATGAACAAATCTTCTTGAAAAGTTTAAAAAATTCAATGGAAAAATCTCCAGAATAAATCTTCAAGGAAAAATCTCCACGAACAAATCTTCAAAAGGAAAAATCTCCATTTTTCAAAAGGAAAAACCTTCAAAACCATATTCCAAAGGAAAAATCTCCATGAACAAATCTTCTTGAAAAGTTTCAAAAATTCAATGGAAAAATCTCCAGAATAAATCTTCAAGGAAAAATCTCCACGAACAAATCTTCAAAAGGAAAAATCTCCATTTTTCAAAGGAAAAATCTCCAAAACCATATTCCAAAGGAAAAATCTCCATGAACAAATCTTCTTAAAAAATTTTCAAAAATCCAATGGAAAAATCTCCAGAATAAATCTTCAAGGAAAAATCTCCATGAACAAATCTTCAAAAGGAAAAATCTCCAATGAATAAATCTTCATTAAAAATTTTCAAATCATCAAAGGAAAAATCTCCAAAACTATTTTTCAAGGAAAAATCTCCTATGAACAAATCTTCATTAGAGTTTTTCAAAATTACAATGGAAAAATCTCCAAAATGAATCTTCAAGGAAAAATCTCCATATTTCAAAGGAAAAATCTCCATGAATAAATCTTTTTTTAAAAATTTTCAAATGTTTAAAGGATAAATCTTCAAGATAACTCTTCAGAAAAAAAAAAAAAAAAAAAAAAAAAAAAAAAAAAAAAAATCTCAATTTTTCAAGGAAAAATCTCCAATGAATAAATCTTCATAGGAAAAATCTCCAATGAACAAATCTTCATTAAAAATTTTGAAAACTTCAATGGAAAAATCTCCAGAGTCAAAGCTTCAAAGGATAAATCTCTTGAGCATAGCTTCAAATGAAAGATCTCCAAAACAAATGGCAGATTGCAATCTCCTTCCATATTCTCCAGTGGTCACAACAGCAAGTTAGCTATCCACCCTCAACATTCATCGAAGCATGAAATATGTCCCAAACTAGGGGCATTCGCCAGGTATGCCAAAGTCTTTTCAATGAATAACTCTATTACTAATTGAAAATATTTATTTTGCAGGTACTAGGGTAAAAGGCCCACACACATCAGCATGAGCTAAGATCCAAAAATCCTAGGTCTTTGAAAACATGAACCAGGATCCAAAACCTTTGGTCATCTGAAAACATGAGCCAAAGCCCAAAAACCCTTGGTCCTCTGAAAACATGAGCCAAGATCCAAAAATCCTAGGTCTCTGAAAACATGAGCCAGGATCCAGAACCTTTGGTCCTCTTAAAACATGAGCCAAAGCCCAAAAAACCCTTGGTCCTCTGAAAACACGAGCCAAGACCCAAAAATCCTAGGTCTCTGAAAACATAAGCCAGGATCCTTGGTCTTCCATTTTTTTTTTCTTTTTTTTGACCTCAGGCAAGCATGTCTTGTACTTATTCACAAAAAAAAAAAAAAAAAAAAAAAAAAAAAAAAAAAAAAAAAAATTCATGCATGAACTACGTTTGGACCTGATCCTCCCACCGAGAGGTACATAGGCAATCTCCCTCGAGATTCGGTCCACATTTTGATCCATAACATGACTTTATGCATTTTCATCTACATGCATCATACATTCACCACGGTTAAATACTGATTGCAAAGTTAGGTGTCTCTTTCATACATTGACATTCGCTTTTCAAGCTCTGCCAATGAGGGGCATTCTGTTGACACCCCATTTTGCAACCCGCATTTAACCTCACATGGAGGGTAAAATGGTACTTTCACCTCAGAAATATGCATCTTGATTCTAGCCATTAGATCCTTAATCTCATTTCACCAAAATGATATTGATATTGTAACGATCAAATTGACTGGTCATGAGCCCTAATCGGACCACCAGATTGAAAGTTATCATCAAATCAATTTTTAATGGCTGAGATGCACTATCACAAATTGAGTCCGACTATACGTGATTATGAACAATTGATTCCAATTGGTTATAATTATAATCAATTTGAGATTAATGATGTGTCATAATTTGATTGGTTAGAACTACATTTTATGGTGAGATTCCATACACCTAATTAATTAGATAATTAAACATTAATTATTCAATGAGTAATTTGTGCAATTATCTTTTAATTAGTGTAAATTTGGAACCAATTAAGTCTGAAATTGGAGTGATTGGAGCCATTTAATGTTAATTGGGGACTAATTTGGGACCTATTAATGTTAATTGTGCTGAAACCATTTTCTAACAAATGACCTCTGCTTACCATTTCATCAATATCTCTCAGAATATTTTGAATCTATGAATGAGGTTAATTTTCCCAGAAACTAGACATCCGGGGCTTCAATTTGAGTATAAGAACGAGACAATTCCGATCAGAATTGGGTCAGATATGATTTTTCAAAGTTGGCTCTACAAGCTGTTACAGCAGCTACGGGAAAACCGAATTTTGGCTTGCTCCCCACTCCCACTAATCTCTCCATTTAATGCACAAGATTTTCCCCAAGGCTAAAATGAGGTCTAGGTTCATAATCCTTGTCAACCATCATTAAATGGTCTTCCATTTATATTCCCTCCACTACTACTATATAAACCCTCCCTCTCATTCATTCTAGACACAAAAACCCCCCTCTCTTCTCCTCTCTTGAGTTCTAGTGAAGTTGAGTAATCTTGTCATATCTTGGTCTTCCTGAGACTCAAGGTATTGAGTGAGACTCACTCTTCCTCTCCTAACTCTTCTTTTCCCTCCACCCTTAGGGTCTCTACTAAGAGTCTCCTCCTCCATCACATGGATCTTGCATGAAGGTATAATCTCTTCCCTTAACTCGTTTCTTGTATTGTCATGATGAGAATTTAGGATTAAAGCATGATAGTAATCACTTAAATTTCCTTGAATATGTTTGAATGTTCTTAATTGTTCTTATATGTTCTTCACATGTTCTTGATTATTCATTACATGTTCATGCATATCACTAGTTTTAATCTTAAATCCACATCAAAAATATGAAAAACATGTTTGTTTAATAATTCTTTCAAATCCTTGAATCTAGGTTATCACTATACACACACATTCACTATAATTTAATTTTCAATCCAAATGAAATGATTAATCAATTGAATTAGGGTTTATCACATGCACACACATTGAATTTAACATGTAAATTAATTGACATATTGGATGATATGATATGATTGTTGGCCACCATAGTTTAGAAGATCGGTTTCACCGGGCAAGGTGGGTGCCTAACACCTTCCCACCTTGTAACATAGCCTCCGAACTTAGATCAAGGGTTAGTAGATCAAATGCTTATCCATGTAATTTTCGATTTTTAGATTGTAACTAGGAAACAAAGCCATGTACTTTATCTTAGATTGTATCTAGGACCAAAGCCATGTAATTTCCTATGTTCAATGTAAATTCAATTTCAAATTAATAAAATGATGAATTTTTCAATTATGGTTTTCTTATTTATTCCAACAATTAAATAAGTGGCGACTCCATTGTAAAACTCTTAATCTAAAGGGGTAAATATAACTAGTCAAACCTCCATTTTGAGAGGCAATAACACGACTCCATCCATTCACGTGGGTTTGGCCCAACATTCCTATAAAAAAGGGGGCCGGGGGCGCGGTCTCTCACACAATGGTGTCACAATATTAATTTTCGAATAGTTTGAAGACACTAATTATTTTATTTAAAAAAAAAATTAGTTGGAAGATGCAAAGGCTGTATATAAAGCTTCATCACTTGGCAAAAAAGTAGTTTTTGCATTTGAACACTGTTGGGTTGTGTTGAAGAACCAACCAAAGTGGAGTGTGCCTAAGGAAAGATCAAAAAGGCTCCCTCAAACTCCAAGTTCAATTAATCAAGTTAGTAGTAATGACGATGACACAATGGTGCTAGAGAGACCAATTGGTAGAAAAGCTGAAAAGGCTAAGCGAAAGAGAACAAATGGTAATAAGGGTTTTGAGGATTATTTGGCGTAAAAATTGCAATATATTCAAGAATCATATGAACAAGACAAAGAGGCTCTTCGCATCAAAGCAAATAGGGTTTGAGTGGATGCACAAAGAGCTAATATTGAAAAGGAAAGGCTTCGTCTTGAAACTATTAGGGAGGAGGGAAGAATAATGATTATGGATACAAGTGGCATGAATGAAAAAGAAAGACTTTATTTTGAAATTCTCAAGGATCAAATCCTTGCAAGACAAAAATTAGTGTAAATAGTTGGGTTTGACCTAAGGAGCTGATGTCTTGTTGTGACCTTATTTTGGTAGTAAATTATTTTAAGGTTGGGGTTCGGCATGTGTAGATGATATTTTGTTTCGACCTTATTTTGGTAGTGGCTTATTTTAAGCGTAGGTTTGGAACATGTAGATGATGTATTGTTCCAACTTGATCAATTGGCAGTAGGTTGTGTCATTTATGTAATCACATCATTTTTGCTTATATAAAAAACTTATGTGATGAATCATAGTGTACACACGGTGTTATATTAAGTATTTGGATGCTCTTTTGTGATGAATCATACATCAGTATGTAACGTTTATATAATAAAATATGTAAGTATTCTATTCCTAAGTCTTAACATCAATCTTTTATAAAGATTGTATTGTATATAGGAACATAGACTGTATATTTTATAAGTTGCTATATTGTGAGTTTTATGTTCTCTAAACCCTTATTAATTATTTTCATGTTCAATAATAGTTATAATTTCCTAACACTATTGTCTTCAAGGTTGTCTTTATGGGTCGTTGTCTTTTTTGCAAATTGCTTTTTGAAAACTCATATGAGGATGAGATAATGAGGCAAGTTCTTAAGGGTTGAACATCACAACATAAATGTCGTCGGACTATCAAACGTGATTGTTTGGTAAGCCATAAAAGACTTTATCTCGACTACTTTGCTGACACACCAGTATATCCTCCTAATTTATTTTGGAGGAGATTTTGGATAAGTCAGTCTCTTTTTCTCCATATTCAATCTAAGGCAGAAACTTATAAACCTTACTTTATCCAAAAAAAAGATAATGCCTAAAGACTCGATTTATCTTCTCTTCAAAAGATAAGAGCTGCACTTAAGATGCTTGCATATGGGGTTACAGCTGATTTTATGGATGAGTATGTGCGGATTGGAGAATCCACTATAATAGAAAGTATGAAAAAATTTGTTAAAGCGGTGGTTAATATTTCCTCCAAGGAATACTTGAGGTCCCCAAACAACAAAGATATTGCTAGAATTTTAGCCAATGGGGAAAGACGTGGATTTCTAGGGATGTTGGGGAGCATTGATTGCATGCATTGGAAATGGAAAAATTGTTCGGCTGCATGGAAATGTCAGTACTCTGGTCACATTTGTGATTCGTGAGCCAACCATTGTTTTGGAAGTAGTGGCATCATTTGATCTTTGGATATGACATGCATTTTTTGAGTTACCTAGGTCAAATAATGATATTAATGTATTAGAATGGTCTCCTATATTTTCTAAGCTCGAACAAGGACATATTCCTGTAGTTAAGTACTCAATCAATGACCATGAGTATATAATGGGATACTACCTTGCCAATGGCATATATCCGAAGTGGTCAACATTTGTTAAAACAATTCCATCTCCACGAGGACAAAAAGAAAATTATTTGCAAAAGCCCAAGAGGCGAATAGGAAGGATGTAAAGCGTGCATTTGGAGTGCTTCAAGCAAGATTCACAATTGTGCGGGGACTTGCAAAATTTTTCTATAGTGAAACACTCCAAGACATCATGAAAGCGTACATAATTCTTCATAACATGATTATTGAGGATAAGCGAGATGTAAATGAAGCGGTGGAATTAGATTATGAGCAAATTGATAACAATCCTATTGTACAACTGTCACAGGAGCACACAAATGAATTTACAGAGTTCATTGAAACCCATCAACATATTCGAGACCATGAAATTCATTTTCAACACCAATCAGACCTCATTGAGCATTTATGGCAATTAAAAGGAGAGTTGTTGGAACTTAAGTGTGTGAGTTATGCATGTGAGGTTTTATTGTAGTTTGATATATGTATGAGTCTTCTAAAGAAAACATTGATAATTATGTATGTAGAATGCATCTATATATATGTATGTGGATTTTTGAAGTTGGCAGGTTGAGTACATTGATATTTGGTAGGTTGCATGTATATATATGTATGTGGATTTTAAAATTTGGCAGGTTGAGTATATTGATATTTGGCAGGTTGCATATATATATATATATATATATATATGTATGTATGTATGTGGATTTTTAAAGTTAGCAAGTTTGAGTAAATTGATATTTGGCAAGTTCTTTCTCAAAAAAAAAAAAAAAATGGTAGGTTCTATATATATGCGCATGTGTGTGTGGATCATTAAAGTTGGTAGGTTGAATAAATTAATATTTGGCTGGATGCATCTATAAATATGTATGTGGATTTTACATTGATATTTGGCAGGTTTGATGGAATATATATGTATGTGGATTTTTAAAGTTGGCAAGTTTGAGTACATCGATATTTGGCAGGTTCTTTCTCAAAAAAAAAAATAATAATAAATAAATAAAAATATAATTGGCAGGTTGTTGAAAATATATAGATCTATATATGTTGAAAATATGACTGTTGGCAGGATATAGATCTATATATGTTGAAAATATGACAGTTGGCAGGATGCAAAGGCTCTATTGAAAATGTGACCATTAGAATAGTTGTTGAATTTGAAAAAAAAAAAATGACTATTGGAAAGAAATAATAAATAAAGATTAAAAAATAATATTTTAATAAAATGGTAAAATAATAGAGTTTTGGAATGTTGGGTGTATTGTAAAATGGTATGGTATAATTGATAAAGTAGTTTTTTTGAGATAGTAAAATAGGATATGATGGGATTTTCCATTTTGAATGCTCTAAAACCCTGGCTTTTTGGAACCAATCAAAAATGAATTGTTGGTTCAATCTTTGAGTTTTTTTTATTATTATTTTTTTATATATCTTAAATCAACCATTGAGTTATTAGTTTAATTAGTGGTTGAGGTTCAATAATTAATTTATTTAAAAAGTATCTAAGTAATTTAAATTATAAAAATACAAAAGAAGCAAAAAATTTTTAGAAAAAATTAAGCACTAATTAATATTAAATTTGAGGAATAATAGAGATACAAAAATTTCATAATTTTTTTTTTTTGAATTTATTGAGGTAGCAAGTTGCATTTAATACAACACCACTTTTACATTGACCCATCACTTACATAACTTTTTTTTTTAATTTTTATATATAAATACGATAGAATTTTAATCTATGATGTCCACTATATAATGATTAATGCTCTTTATTATTATGATAAAACATCAATCAGTTTATACATCACTGTGCTGTGTATCTAAGAAGAAATTATACAGTTCTCTGATGGATCACATCACTTGTCCACAATTTCACTAAAAGACTCTCATTTGTTTAAAATTACCGAGTTAGTAATTGATTTTTGTTTTAAAAAAAATTTCTAACTCAGCAATTTTAAACAATTGGGAGTTTTTTAGTAGAATGGTGGACTACATCACTTGTCCACTATGAGGATCTTATAATTTCTCGTATCTAAGTGTTAGGCTTTTTTAGATATGTACCACTGTTAGCCTCTTTAAAACGTTCTTCCATCTCCCTTGCGTGTGTGTTAAATACTTAGTATTCTAAAAAAAAAAAAAAGTTAAAACATTAATCAATTTATGGTATAGGCGAGATTCGATCCCCATCACTTGTACAACTTTTAAATTTTATTATGTAATAATTATAATATGTCATTTTATAAAAAAAAGTTGTAAAATTTTTTGTGTCATTAAATTCATTGATTGGGTTCATTGGATTTAAACATGACGATGACAACAAAAACAATAAAGATCAATATTTTGACCAAAAGCCTATAGTTCAATAGCATAATCTACTCTAATTAATTTATTAGGAGAAAATTTCCCTATTCATATAAAAAATATTAAATAGATGTTTTGGCTAGTCATTTCAATGTCTCAAATAAAAGGAAATATATTTTGATAAGTACGAAATATTGAAAGATATAAGTGCTAAAATATTTTTTTCTCTCACCCACCCTATGATGACTCAAATTAACATCAATTAAGTATACTTTTTTAACACATTAATTATTTAATTAATCATATGACTTGTTTATAAAAATAATCACTCAAACTAACACATAAATGAATATTTCCACTTTTTTAATTTATTTTTTCTATTTTTTGAGGAAGAGATTATTTGTCACCAAAGAACTAGAGTTTTATGATTTAATGTTTTTCCCCCCCTTCTTTTTCCTCTAGGTTCGTTCCAAAATCCATATGATATTCAATGGTTCGACAAAACATAGGTAATGGTTCCAACAATGATAAGAAGTATAAACTCCATCCAGATTGAACAATGAGCCAATGATTCATTATGTTACTAAAAACTTTCCCAAATAAAGCGTGACCCACGCAGTGAGATAAAACTAAAAGCAACGATTTGGCAAGCTAAAAAAAGAGCCTACAAATAGCCAAATGAGCATGACTTCATCATAGCTTTCTCTCCCAAATATAAACCCATGACTTCGTTTCCCTATAAAATCCCATGTCACGGACTTCTTTAATTCACAGTCCTGTCTTTGTGTCACATACTTTCATAATAAAAGACCCAAAAACCGAGATGGGATTTCGTTTCCAGGCCTTAATCTCTTGGTTTCTTCAAGTTCTGCTCTTGTTGTTGTCTTTGGAGCAAGCAAAAGCTGGACAGTTCAACAATGTGACCAGGTTAACAAGAGGAAAGAAGCAAGTGAGTGGTTGCAATTTGTTCCGAGGCAAATGGGTTATTGATCCTTCATATCCTCTCTACGATTCAAGCTGTCCATTCATAGACCCTGAGTTTAATTGCCAAAAGTATGGTAGACCTGATAACCAGTACCTTAAGTATGCTTGGAAACCTGACTCCTGTGACTTACCCAGGTAATATATAATCTGTCTCATTCTCTTAGCAAAAATAATCTTTAGCTAATGACTTTCAGGTTCAAATGGTCTCCTTGTTTTAGAGCTCAAAAAAAGCACCCTTTTGGCTTTTGTTTACAAAAACCATTTCTGGAGTGGTAAATAACATTAAACAGTACTATTGGTTTAGAAAAAAATTGGAGCATGTTCTGTGAAAAATTGTTCATTAAGAAACCAATTAATTTTGATGCCTAATGTTCAACGACTAGATACTAGACATTATTGTACTGTCATTTTCGGACAATTTATTATCGGGTCCCTTTCTTTATATTTTCCATGAACAGTGAACATAGAATCAAGGCTCCATTACTTTTATTTTCCCTTTCTATTGTGCAAGGAAAATAGATTTATTCTCTTTTTTTTTTTTTTTCTGTAGGTTTGACGGGATTGGATTTTTGAGTAAGTGGAGAGGGAAGAAGATAATGTTTGTGGGTGACTCACTGAGTCTGAACATGTGGGAATCGTTATCATGTATGATTCGTGCGTCGGTACCCAGTGCAAAAAACAGCTTTGTGAGGAAAGAGTTACAGTCCTCCGTGACTTTCCAGGTGAGGTCAATTTTACTTTTATTTTATTTTATTTTTTCTATTTCAAAATGAAATCAATTCTATCAAGTAAATGGCTGCATCTTTGCCTCTTTTCTATCTTACTATTTTATTCCTAGCTTGCTTGATACCGTTGTTCAATTACTGCGTATAACTTTTGCCATAATTTGATGAAAATTGTCACATGTATACAATTACTTTTATATGAATGCATTATTTTTTTTATGATTTAACTTTTACTCTCCCACTTAAAATTGACAACCTAAGGAAAAAATTAAAAAAATTGTGTCCATACATAGACTCTCTTAATCAGTTTTAGTGAGTGCATGTTTCTTTCTCTTTTCAACTATTTTATTCCATTGCTCTCCTTGAATCAATTTTATTAACCGGTGAATGATTGCGCACGTTTCTCTCTCTACTACTCATTTTTACTACTTTTATTACTTTCCACTCCTTTTTGTTGGAATGTTTTGTTTGAAAATCAACAATGTTATACGGCCACAACAAAATTTTAGAATCTTTTTCATAATACTTACATATTATGATATATTATCATATCACTAACATTATTTTTTTTAATTATTACTATTTTTTTTTAATTGACAGAAATTTATAAAAATTTTCGTGGATCTGACCATTTAATTTTTTTTTTTTTAAATCTCACCCTATTTTTCTGCTTCCAATTTTTTTCATTTTAATTGCATTTTATATTCCCGTTTCTTATTGTATAGTTATGAATATGATGAACTATTATGTTCAAGTAATTTATCGACTAAAATCTTACTTTTTATTATTATTATTATTTGGGTTGTGTTAACGGGCACCCGGTGCCTGTTAACAGCAATATTATTGTATATTTTCTTATAATAATTTTTGTCTTTATTTATTTTTATGTCAAATTTTTAACTTTTTAAGTATAATATTGTGTTTTTTGACTTTTTTGAACAAATTTTTTTTTTGTCTTTTTTCACATTAACAAGCACCGGTTCGGTGCTTGTTAACAAATCCCTTATTATTTTATGAGTGCATGAATGTAAGACAGTTGTACTATGACGGGAAACCCCAAGTAGACCCATGTTATTTAGATTTTGGACAGTTGTTCATGGGGCCGCGGAAAGTTCCTCTTACCCGGGCTTGTAGAAACAACAATAATGAAATTAGTAAAACATGGCATGAAATGAAGCATTATGAACTTTTTCATCCTTTTTCTCTAATTTCATAAATATATTGGTACTGAGATTTTAGAAATTATTAGGCAAAATTATTGACCACCAAAGTTTAAGTCAAGGTTTAGATTTAATTATATTATATTAACCACTCGTTCTTCTTATTAATATTTAATATTGAATTGTGAGTTCAGTTATCTCAACTGGTAAAGTCTCTAATGATTGATACTGATTGATGTTTTGGTTTAATAATAAAGAACTATCATTAAGAGTGGATGTCATGAATTAAAACTCTCTAAAAAAATGTATTTAATATTGTACTTCAATACTTAACCAACCACACCATTTACACGTTAATATTATAACAACTACTTAATGTATCGATTAAAAAAAAGCCTTTTATGGTAGGTAGAGAAGAGATTGTAAGATCTATAATCAAATCTGAAATCCCTCATTCAGATTTGAAGGGGGCTTCTTGGAGAATATTAATTGAGTTGGGGGCTTAGGGGGTGCTTCATCTACACCACTTTAATCTATTATTATTATTATTGTTATCATCATTATTATTTTGACTTGGCAAGTAGAAAGAAAGTCGGTAACATAGGGCTCCAGTTCAGCCTCCAATTCCATGAGAAAGATTGTCTAGTTTTCCATGTACAAGTTTAGGACATGAGTCACCCCACACCACTTTGACAGGCTGTGATCACTGCTTAGGAAGCCTGCCAACCTGTGATTTATACGAAGGCTTTCCACTTACTTACAGTCTTACACACTTGCATTTTCTTAAACGACTAGCTAATGAGTTTAATAACATGTGGTAGGTCGATCGAATCTTCTTAGTATGAATTTTTTGACCACTAGACAAATACTAGATATGTGTTGATGACATAGTCTAAAACACAACCATCAATCGTGTTATACAGTATATTATCCTTAAGCAATGTATTATCCTTCTGGTTTTAACAAAGAGAATTTGAATGTGACGTAAATATTTTTTTTATAAATAAGTATAATCAATGAATCAGAGTTGGGTAGGCCCATAATCTAAATACCCTCAATTTTTGTTTCTTGATAATTAATTTATGAACTTGACTTGCATCTAGAGTTCTAGTGTACTGAATACGACATAATGCAGATATATGTTTGTATCGTGTCTCGTCAATATACTAGAGTACAAACGGAAGCTTTACCCTTACATTAAATATCTAATGAGATTTAGATCCATGATTCATGTACAATCCTGAATTTATTAAAGATAATAAAAAAAATCATTAAACCTAAAAACAATTGGTATAATAATCCAAGAAAAATTCAAAAAGGAGAAAATTATCCTCATACTGTCATCATATAAACATATTTTTTTGGTGACGTGAAGTCGTTGAGATTACTCATTAGTCATTACAGTAGTTAAGATTTGAAACCAGATTTGAAACCACACCCTTCCGGAGAGAGGAAGATACCATTTCGAGCCAAAAACAGAAAATAGGGGTACCACTCGAACCACAATAGTCAAACAATCAAACACTTGCCCCTAACTATGAATTATGATCGCAAGTTGTGAGCTCATCCAAACAAAATGAAATTATTGGCCGCTATGGCCCACGTGAATATTCATACAATTCAAGAAGTCCCTGTCTCTTAAATCATGAATAGACTTGTCTTGTGACTGACTTTCTAACGACGGCAAATAAACTTGTCTTGTGACTTACTTTCTAATGACGGCACCAATGTTGTTGTATATATATATATATATATATATAAATTTTATTGATAATTCAACAGTTGTAATTGGTATTGGAGATTTGAACCTGTCTTTGTTAAAACATTGTTTCTCAAAACAAAAACAAAAAACATTAGGAACTGTCAAATAATTGATCGAGTAACAAGATTGTTAACATGGCTTTTATTATAAACCAATTATAATATATAATTTGGACAAAGTTTAGTTACAAAATTGATTGTAACTTAAGGCTACAAACTCACTCAATAGAATAAATATTACAACATATTTTGAAAATCTAACCGTTAAATTGTATGTTTTTTATGCTCTTAATACACATGTTAAATTTTGTATCAATCGGATATTATTTATTATATGATCTCTAAGTTTATATTTTGTGTATAATTTTAAATTACAAAAACTTGCAATTTAAAAAATTTATTGATGACATAACTATTGATCTTTAATTTTCTTGAAATTTTGCAAGTATGGAAGATATTAGAAGAAGATGTAATCTAATAGTGGATTTGTCAAAACTCACCTCCAATAAAAAGATATTAAGTTTGTCGTCTAAAATTACAACTAATTTTGTATTTGAACTTTCTCTGTATCATCATCTCAATAACTATTGTTGGGGGGTGGGGAAGGTGAAATCTTTTGTTTGCTAAACTTATTGAAAAGAATTGGAATGGAGATAACAATTGTAATACCTATGGGTGCAGGACTATGGAGTCAGTTTGCTTTATTACAAAACAACATACCTTGTAGACATAGTGAGAGAAGACGTGGGGCGAGTGCTGAACCTAGACTCAATCCAAGGTGGAAATTCATGGACAGGGATGGACATGCTGATCTTCAACACGTGGCATTGGTGGACACACACAGGAGACTCTCAGCCGTACGTTTATAGATCGATCTCATTCTTATTAATCAGCACTAACAAAATTGTCTTTCTTTTTTGGCACCATCGTTTTATGTCGTGTTCTGACTCGGCTACGGAATATTGATCTGACGGCTGCTGATTGTTTGCAGGTGGGATTATATCAGAGTGGGGACCAGTTTGTATAAGGATATGGACCGACTAACAGCATTTAATAAGGGTCTCAACACATGGGCTAGTTGGGTTGATCAAAATGTTAATCCTTCCAAAACCAAGGTCTTCTTTCAAGGGATTTCTCCCACCCATTATCTGTAAGTTTAAATCATCACTTCTTCACTTCTTCCTTCAATTATTATAGTTTCGGATTTGTTGATAGGTTTAGAGAGTAAAAAAAAAATTAACAAAGTTATTATGCTAGCCCAAACTTGGGAGCTGCATTTTTCTTCAAAACCTCTTGTAATAGCAAGAGATGCTTGTAGTAGTCTCAAATCTCGATGGATCAATGCCCTTTTGGTGAAATTGCTTTGATTGCACCAATGGGGTGACCAGTTTTCAAGCCTGGAAGGAGCATTGTATGTAGTTGGGAACTTGGGAGGAGTCTGGGGCACCAAATCTATGTGATTTTTGGGCTATTAAAAAAAAAGTACCAAAATCAGTAGTTGTACTTCTACTGGCAGAGCACTATGGCTGGCTTAGTTACTATATTTTTTTAGATGACGTGGAATCTCATCAAAGCATGGCCCTTTGGACTCATCCCTGGATAGTAAACTATGAATAGATGACCCTACCCTTCAAAACCATGTATTAGGTTACCCATGGAAACTCCTATTGGGGATCAAACCTAGGATGTCGGGGTCTACAAACCATCCCAAGCCTCTAACCACTAGGTCTAATTACCAAATTTTGAAGTATTAAACTTGTTTATCTGTAATCTAGTTTAGAACCAAGAGTGGAGTCTGTTAAAAGAGTCTAATGGATTGTGTTTTGTCAAAACAGGGGCAAGGAGTGGAATCAACCCAAAAAGACTTGTTCTGGACAAGTTGGACCCTTAACCGGGTCAACCTATCCGGCAGGTGCCCCTCCGGCTGTTGCAGTGGTGAACAATGTGTTAAGCACAATTAAGAAAACAGTTTATTTGCTTGACATAACAACACTCTCACAGTTGAGAAAAGATGCTCATCCCTCATCTTATAGTGGTGAGCATTCAGGCAATGACTGC
The DNA here is from genome assembly GCA_023621385.1 of Quercus gilva. Taxonomy (NCBI): domain Eukaryota; kingdom Viridiplantae; phylum Streptophyta; class Magnoliopsida; order Fagales; family Fagaceae; genus Quercus; species Quercus gilva. The sequence continues at coordinate 55,671,078 of CM042477.1, read as the reverse complement.
AGCCACTGGTGCCTTCCTGGATTACCCGATACCTGGAATCAGCTCCTATACGCAGCTCTCAGCAAGTGATTGCTAACTCAAAGAAACAATTTCATAAATTTTCCAAATCATTGTTTAGTAAATTTAGGAGGGGGGGGTGGGGGTACTTAAATATCTCATTTTAGTTCATTGGTGGATTATAAAAAGCGGGGCAAAGATCAATTGTAAAGTAATTGATTATTTCAAACAGAATAAATTATTGGGCATGCAGAAGAAGATGGCATTGCATATTGTGATTAGGAAAGCAAGAACTCAACGACGAGAAACCTTAAATTTGTTCAGTTATGAGTTCTAATCTATTGTTTTTAAAATTGAAATCTAGTGTTGTTCATCTAGTATCAGCTATGTACTACTGTAATAGTACAATTTAATAAATATTGCAAAAGTTTTTAGATCCTCTTCAGTACTAACGTTTGCCCAAAAGGCCATGTTTCAAGGTTGCTTTTAAATCTGTTTATTTTTTGCTTGCAGTTAAAAAAACACGCGTACATATAACAGAGTTTCCCATAAAAGTAAGATTTTTTTCAAATATAAAGTTCTATAGTTGCTAACTATGATGCACGGTAAACTAATAAAAATGAAATCATATGAAATACGTAGTATTGTATTAATAAAAAAGTAAATCAGGTTTGGTTCAAATGGTACCCACTGTGTAAGTGTAAGGTTTATTAAGTTTTCATTTACTATTTTGATTAAAGAGGTTTTCTTTAATCAAAATGAGTGCGAGTTAAAGAGGCATAAAGTCTATGCTGTATATCCAAGATTTAAGCTCTTTTGAATATACACTACTGTCAATTTTTTTAAAATTTTCTCCTCTCTCCTCGTGTGTGTGTTAAAATATTTAGTATTCTAAAAAAAAAAAAAGAGTTTTTCTTGTTGCTGGAGATGAAAAGGCATCAGTTACTATGTGGCTATTTGGTTTTTGTGTTTTTATCGCTCATAACTCTGTTTCTATCACCCATAACTCAAAAATTGTGGGACCCACAATTGAGAAGTCTGTTTGGTTTTTATTTCCAGTTTTTGTTTTCATCACTCAATTATTTGATTTTTGAGTGATGAGTTATGGAAACTGAAAACACATTTTAGATGTTTTCAATTTCCAAAACTTAGTTTTCAATGACATTTTCATAATTAAACACATATTGAGGGTCCCATGATCAGAGTCTTTTTTTTTTTTTTTTTTTTTTTGAGGGATGAAAATACATCTTATAAACTTAACTGGCTAAATCCGCTTGGAGTACAAAATGAAATTGTAGCGGAACATCCTCCATCCACACTAAAAAATCCGGAATGTTAACAGCAAATCTTGCTAAACCATGAGCGACAGAATTACATTCTCTCTTTGTATGAGAGTAAAGTAAATGAGTAAAAGAACGAGAATTTAACTTTGCATCTGCAATCAACGGACCTATTGGGGACAGCGGATTATGTTCCTCTTCTAAAGCTTTAATAATAACCATCGAATCACCTTCCAACACAGCATTTGAAAGTCCCAACTCTACAGCAAAGGACAATGCTTTTGCAGCAGCCATTGCCTCAATTTCGTTACTGTTGAACTCCTGATGCAAAACCTGGGAATAAGAGGCTATAACAAGGCTCCTATTATTTCTTATCACCACCCCAATACTTGACTTATTTTCGCCAGAAAACACAGCACCATTGAAATTGATTTTGACATAATTTTTTGGAGGAAGACGCCATTTGAGTCCAGCTACAACTTTTGACCCTTTTTTATTTATTTATTCTTTTTCACTGAGTTTGGTGAGTTTAGGTTCTTCTTCTTCTTCTTCTTTTTCTTTTCCCTTTCACACTAGGTGATCTTCTTCTTCTTCTTCTTTTCTTTTTCCTTTCACGCTAGGTCGGGTCTAGTCTTCTTCATCTTTTTTTTTTTTTCTTCTTCTTCTTCTTTCACTGGATTCGGTGAGTTTGGGTATCTCAGTTTTTTTTTTTTTTTTTCTTCTCACACTAGGTGATCTTCTTCTTCTTCTTTTTTTCTTTTCCCTTTCACGCTGGGTCTGGTCTGGTCTTCTTCATCTTTCTCTTTTTTCTTTTTTCTTTTTTCTTTTTTCTTTTTTCTTTTTTCTTTTTTCTTTTTTTTTTTCACTGGGTTTGAACAGTGTCCAAATGGATGGAGTTGGGAAAATTGGGGTATTTTAAGTGATGAGTAATGAGTGACGAAAATTAAGTGAGGAGTAATGTGCGATGAAAAAAAAAAAAAAAAAAAACAGCCCATAAAGTTCATAGGACAACTCAATAGGCATGGGTTAAGTGAATCAGAATTGGTGATTTTTTTTAATAATTATTTTATATCACATTTGAATAAGTTGTTTATTTCTCTTATTTGTCTCTTTTTTTGGGGGGGTTGTAATGATATTGTATTCATGACTGACATTATTTTCTCATTAGGGAATATTTTATTGTGTATTGATTGAAATTTCAAATATGGTAAACCTAAAAGGCAAATGGTAATCACTTTAGTGAGTTATACTGTGCTTTAAGACTTAAGGACTTCTATTGCAATATTTATTATAAATTTATTACATAATGAGTATAATTATGGTAATAATAATATAATTTAGGTTTGTAACCGAAAATAATTATTTAAGTATGGCAATTTTGTTTCCTGTTCAGTTTCTACACCCAAACGTTCATATCTCCCTCTTTCCTTAATTTTTATTTTCTTTTAATTTAATTTTTTAATTAATTCTAATAATTATTAGATATTTTCATACATTTAACTTTTACAACTTTTTTTTAATGTCATCATAAATCATAATGGGCTCTAATAGAAAATAATCATTGTTGTTTTCATTAATATAATAGGTAGCCCAAAGGAGAATGGAAATTGGAATAGAAGACCAAAAAAAAAAAAAAAAATTCAAGAGAAGACATTATCTTTATAGGGAAGGTTTTTTTTAGGAGTAATTTATGGAGACCCATTTTATTATATATAAAATAATAGTGTATATAATTAGATATAATATTTAAATCATTTTTTTTTCAAAGATTGTATGCAACATTTTTTTTTTTTTTTTTAAAGATAGTTTGATAAAAAGTTTAATCTTTAATTTTTTTTTTTCCTGGAAAATAATTTTAGAAAGTACTCACTTTTTTTTTCTTTAAATTAGTATATATGTAATTAGATATTTATAAAAAAAATTAATTATTAAATGTTTTTTTAAAAGATTTTATGCGACCTATATGGTGCTTCAATTTTTTTTTTTAGGAAGGGTACTTCAATTCTTTATTATACTAAAAAGAATTAATTTTATTTTATAATTACATTATTTTTTATCAAATGCTTAAATATGAATTGTAAATAGGGAAAAATATATATTAGTAAATAATATAGATATGCACAGTGTTATTAAACTTGGCTCGGCCCGGCCGATCAGATCGGTAACCCGGTGACCCAACACATAGACTGGTTTGGGTCATTAATTGGATCGGATGTATATTAGACCCGATTAAAACTAGTAAAACCCGATGAGTTTTGAGCAAACAATGTGGCTCAGCTGCATTTAATAACCCAACTGAGTTTGGGAATTGTGTAAAATAACATTGATAGATTGATAATATGGTAATTTAAATAAGAGAAAACCTAAAGGAAAAAAAATAAAAGTGATCTCTCACTTATTTACTGTTTAATGTATGATAATATGATAATTTAATAACATATATATATATATATATATATTTTTTTTTTTTTCAATTTCACGTAGCCAGTTAACACGTAGGTATGTATGAGTATATCAAAATATGTTACATTATGTTGAGGTCAAAAAGATCATAACACCAAGGCCCAAAAATAGCACAATGGGCCAACTCCATAGAAAGTAATATTAAAGTGGTTGAGCTCACCACAAGGGAAAACGATGATAAGCCCAAAAGATCTAAAGCCCTGAACTCATGAAAAGATAGGCCTTAGAAGAAACAAGCGAAAGAAAGAAAGGAAATAGGCTTAGCCTGCCAAAACCATAAAATCAAAAGAAACCCAAAAAAAAAAAAAAAAAAAAAAAAAAGGAACTGGCCTAGGATACCCAAAGGCTGCCAGAGGCTCGGGACTCTCGAGGCAAGCAACACAGCTAGGATAAGATTGAGAAAGTTCAAAAGAGAACAAAGAAGCACAAGAAACAAAGGACAGACATGTCCTTCTCAATAGCCCAACGTTGCAGAAAGGGATCAAAAAGCTTGAGACTAATAATTTATGGATAAAGGGGCGGTGCCTTGGGAAACCTAAGAGGAAGAACCACGAAGGGAAGTAGTTGGGAAAACTTTCAATTTGGTAGAGAAGGAATCAGCTCACTCAGGAAAAATGACAAAAAGAAAAGGTAGCCAAAAGCTGAATCTTAAAAGGTAAACTATAAAAGTCTTGAAGGAAGAGAGATTAAGAAGTTAACCCTCTAAAAAAACACCTCGGAATAGAAAATCAGCAAGAAACTTTTAGGGAAACAGCACAAAAAGAAGGAAACTATGAGAAGCAAGGAAAATACCAGTCATCAAAGTGGCTGGTGCAACCTGGGCTCTGGTACCCAGGGAACAGGGGAAGGGAATTAGTGGTACCTCGAAACCCTAGAGTAACACTATAAAATGGAGAAGCAGCCAACATTGAAAAGGATCCAGCAATAGTAAAATCACAACAGAATCATTGAGAAAACTCTATAAAAACCTCAGAAAAAATAGGGAAATATCTCCCAATATCCCAAAAAAACAATCACTGTAGAACATACTTAGATTCAAAGGAACTTAAACTTTGCAAGTCTTAGAGGCTTAGATAGCCATCTAAGTCTGTAATTTTTGAGCTTATTTAAACATTGTAATACGTCTCAGTGAACACATTGTAACCCATAATTAAGAAAAAATAATGAAATATTTTACATAGATCTAAGGATCCTTAACAGTATTTGTATATTTCTTGTTTACATTGTTTTTTTTTTTTTTTTTTTCCTTTGTTGTTCTCCTTACTGTTCAATACATATATTCTTGCTTGCTAGTATGTACATATTGTAGGATTCTTGCTCTATGCACTACTTGGTTTGTAAACAGCTCATTTAGCTGCGGTGAACCAAGCGCAGTCTCTTCAAACTATAACAACAGGCCCCTGGGGTCCTCGCTTCAACTTGGGCCTGGATACTGTCCAAAAAAGGGACCTTCACACATTATTTATTACTTAAACTTTATTTTATCTTCTTTTGTTTGCGTTTTTGCCCTTTATTTGTTTATTGCTTTAAGTTTAAGTCTTTAACCCTTTTTGTTCTCTTCTTTTGTTTACGTAATTTGATTTTTGCCTTTTTTTTTAATATTAAAAATTTTAATACATGTAACAAGATTTTATTTAGCAAAAATTTTGTTGCAATCTCATGGCATTCGTTTATTTTGCTTGTGAATTTATAGAATTTCTAATGCTATTACTTGTGAAACCTTAATTTAGAATTATAATGGGGAGTTTATTTTAAGCACATGCCTTTTTTAAAAATTTACATATTAATGTTATGATTTCACAAAATTATATATATATATATATATATATCTATTTAAAAAAAAAATTATTTGACCTTACGGTTTGACTGGTGACCCACTGGTTAAACTAGTGACTCGGCTCATAAACTAGGTTAATGTCCAATTCGAGTTTAATAACTATGGACATGCATCATCACTTTAAGAGTATTAAATGTAAGGTACCATTAATTTTATAATTAAATGTATTGCCATATGGCATATGTGATACTTTTAAGAGTATTAAAGAGTATTAAATGTAAGGTACCATTAATTTTATAATTAAATGTATTGCCATATATGTGAGACTTTTAAGAGCATTAAATGCAAGGTACCATTAATTTTATAATTAAATGTATTGCCATATGTCAAATGTGAGATGTTATGGGCAAATTGCTACTTGCCACATGTCATCCTATGTCCACATCATTCTAAATAAATAGAAGATTGCGCCATTTATCGTCATTGTATGCATTTACATGCTAAATCCAACTTTTATATTATAGTATATATTATAAATAAATTATTGATTATAGATTATAGATATTATAGATTATAGATAAATGATTGGTTGCAGTACCAACAATGAGTGAAGTGTAAACCATGGTTTTAAAAACTAGATCGAACCAGCCGGTTCAACTGGAACTGAGTACCAATTTGGCCTAGTAAAAATGCCCAAAACCAGTAAAAACCGTGAACTGAAGACAAATCCAATTTTGCTCTCAGTCGGTTTTTTAAAACCATGGTATAAACTCTATCTAGATTGAATGGTTCGTGAAACGTAGGTCACGGGTACCACCAATTAATACTTTACCAAATGAAGGGAGACAAACGTCTTGACTCTTGAGGTAACTCAGATTACAGATAAGTGCAACCAGCGATTTGGCAAGCTATAAAAAGAGCCCACAATTATCTGGATGGCCATGTCTTCATCATAGACACAATACACTATAAACCCATGTCATTCTTTCCCTATAAATTCTATATCACGGATTTCTTTTATTCACGGTTCTGAATTTAATCACATACTTTCATAATCAAGACCCAAAAACCGAGATGGGATTTCGTTTCCAGGCCTTAATCTCTTGCTTTCTTCAGGTTCTGCTCTTGTTGTTGTCTCTGGAGCAAGCAAGAGCTGGACAGTTCTACAATGTGACCAGGTTAACAAGAGGTTGGAAGCAAGAGAGTGATTGCAATTTGTTCCAAGGCAAATGGGTTATTGATCCTTCATATCCTCTCTACGATTCAAGCTGTCCATACATAGACCCTGAGTTTAATTGCCAGAAGTATGGTAGACCTGATAAGCAGTACCTTAAGTATGCTTGGAAACCTGATTCCTGTGACTTGCCCAGGTAATATAATCAAGTATATATATAAACTCACGACTTGGTCATCAACTTTTGTTTACGTTAACCAAGTTTGGAGTGGCAAATAGCAAAAGTAATAACATGTTTGTTTAGAAAATACTACGACCGAACACAAATGTTTCGGAGCATGTTTTTTGAATATTGTTTCACTGAGAAACCAATTATTAATTTTGAAGTATGGTTTATTGTTTTCGTTGTAGGTTTGATGGGATGGAATTTCTGAGGAGGTGGAGAGGGAAGAAGATAATGTTTGTGGGTGACTCACTGAGTCTGAACATGTTTGAATCATTATCATGTATGATTCACGCGTCAGTGCCCAGTGCAAAATACAACTCTGTGATGAGTAAAGAGTCCGTGACCTTCCCGGTGAGCTCAATTTCGCCTATTTTTTATTTCTTTATTTATTATCAAATCAATTTTATTTAGTGATTCACTTCTTATCTTTCTCTCCCTCTTTAAAGAATTTCCACTTATAAATTTTACTGATTATTCTTTATTATTAGACCAATTAATTTTTAATATAAATAAAGAGTAAACTTCAAATTTTTTATTTAATCTCCGTAAATTTTACCGGTTAAATTAATTAAAACCCGCGTTTCTCTTCTTTCTTTCTATTTAGAATGTTTTATTTGCAAATTGCAAGCCGCACGCATGCTTCTACTTTTTCATGTACAAGTTTAGGACAAGACAGTTTACCAAAAAAAAAAAAAAAGGTTTAGGACAAGAGTGATGAGTCACCCGTACCACTTGACAGTCTGTGATCGCTCGATCATCAGGAAGCCATACACAACCTTCCCCCTTATACACGCTTATTATTATTATTTTTCTTTCTCTATGGTCATTATTGTAGGAATAGGTTCAATAACACGTGGTAGGTGTTTCTAAAATAAAATAATAATAAAAACACGAGGTAGGTCAAATTACGTTTGGATCCATGATTCATATGTACCAGCTTAAATTTAATAAAAGGGAAATACTCTTTTTGTAAATTAGTTCAAAAATAAATCATTTAAACTTTTTTTAAATCTTTTTATTAAATATAAATTTTAAAAATTTTATTATTAAATTGCATGTTTTTATTATATTTTTTATATTTGTAAACTTCGATCATCGGTTTTAATTTTTTCTTACAGAAAGTATTTTAAGGAGATTAAAAGTCATTAAGATTTGAAACCACTCCCTTTCATTCGACCCAAAAAAAAAAGGAGGCACCAGTCGAACCAAGATGGTCAAACACTCATACACTTTGGCCCTTAAATATAAATTATGATTGCAAGTTGTAAGCTAATCCAAACAAATGAAATTATTGGCCACTATGGTCCACGTAAATATTCATACAATAAAAGAAGTCACTGTCTTAAATCATGAATAAACTTGTCTTGTGACTTTGTGAGTCGTGACTGACTTTTTAACGTCCGCACCAACATTTTTTAGGGAAAAAAAATTAAGAAGAAGAGAAAAATATAATTTTGATTTGCATTTTCCTTCTTTTGAAATTTCATGTTCTTAAAATCAAAGCATGTTCCGAAAACTGAAAGTACAGAAGAAGAAAAATTTTAGAAGTATATATATATATATATATTTTCTCATAACAAGTTATGGTTGATATAACATCATTTTCAAAATTATATATAATTGATGTCATTTTTATTGTTTACAATATATCATCTTAATAGATTAAAAAGTAAAATATTTTGTATGCTAAACTTATTGATTTTAAATGAAGGGTAAGACCTTAAAAAAAAAAAAGGGTAAGAGTTGAATGAAAAGAACAAATGTATTTGTATGGGTGCAGGACTATGGAGTTAGTTTGCTTCTACATAGAACGCCATACCTTGTGGATATAGTGAGAGAAGACGTGGGCCGCGTACTAAGCCTAGACTCAATCCAGGGTGGAAATTCATGGAAAGGGATGGACATGCTGATCTTCAACACGTGGCATTGGTGGACCCACACAGGAGACTCTCAGCCGTACGTTTACCTACCTCATTTGCATTTCATTCTTTTGTTATGCATTCTGGGATTTATGCTCATAGTAGATTAGATTTTGTCACGTTTTCAATAATAATTTTAGGGTTAAAAGGTAATGTTTACCTTCTAAGTTTTATCAAAATTCATTTCAGTTCTCTAACTTTATTTTCGTTTATTTCAATTTCTGAAATTCAGATTTATTCAATTATGACATTTCTGACAATTTTTGTTAAAATTTTTTGAAAAAGAAAATTTGGAAAATATTTTTCAATCATTAATTAAAATTTTTTAATTTAAAAAATGTTGAAAAATTAACCACAAAATACAAAAAAAGTTAATGAAAAAGCTTTAATTAAATAAACTTGAAAGTTAAAGTACTAAAATAAATTTTGGTGAAGTATAAAAGATGAATTTTGTATTTTAGCCTAATTTTAAATAGATATCAAATTTATGATTGTGTTATAGTTTGTTTAAATTTTAATGACATGGAGTTTCCAAAAAAAAATTTTAATGACATGGCAAAATCCAATTTTATTAATAAAGAAATCTAATATTAGTTTAGCACTTTTTTTTGGGGGGGGGGGGGGGGGGGGGGGTGGTTGGGTGTGGGGGATGCTTGATGGTTTGTTTAAATGTTTTGATTCGATAAATAGTTGGATTGGTCTGATGAGTCTATAGAAGATGGAGATATAGGAATTGATTTTTTTGACTTAGTTTGTAGATATATAATGAAAACTGATTATATAGAAGACTTGAAAATGTGCATAATAAGTCTGCTAGCTTGGTGCCCTTAGACAATACAGATTTGGGTTCCTATAGATGTCTGTAATATCTATATTATTGGACCTAGAGTGTGTAAACAACATTCCAATTGAGAAGGCGTGCAATAGCTAGGGCTAATTGCATCATGCAATAACACTTTTGATGGCTAAGATTGAAAGTTACAAAACTTACTTTTAATCTCGACCTTTAGATTAAAACTTGTAAGTTTCAACATTTTTATCATTTTACCTTCTCAACTTTTTACTCTTACAATTGCATTATGCAAACATACCACAATCCTCACATCTGTTTATAAATTCTATGTAGTAAAATTTATATTGCGTTTTATTTACACTTTTATAATGTTATGGCTGCGGATGCTTGTGGAATGCAGGTGGGATTATATCCGAGATGGGAGTAATTTGTACAAAGATATGGACCGTCTAACAGCATTTAATAAGGGGCTCAACACATGGGCTAGCTGGGTTGATCAAAATGTTGATCCTACTCAAACCAAGGTCTTCTTTCAGGGGATTTCTCCCACCCATTATCAGTGAGTGAAAATCCCGAGCTATTCCATGAATTACAATTATTATAGTATAGACCAAAAAGTTAACAACAATGCTTACAAAGTAGACGTTCAATAGAAACTTAGTTATTGTGCTTCAGAGCCCAAACCGTTGTTCATCAAATTCTTTAATTGCAAAATATGCTTAGTAGCATTGTAGCAATGGGGTGTCCAATTTTCAAACCTGGAAGTAGCATTGTACATACTTGGGAACTTGGGACTGGGAGGGTCTGGGTCACCCAACCCATATGATTGGTTGGCAATATATGTGCAATAAAATAAAAAATAAAAAAAGGGTACCAAAATCAATAGTTGTACTAGCAGTCTAGCCGCACTATTAGTTACTAAATTTTGAATTATTAATACTTGTCTAAAGTCAAGTTTAGAACCAGGGGCGGAGTCTGTTAAAAGAGTCTAATGGAAAACAGATGAGTAACAAAAATATTGATTGCTTTTTGTTAAAACAGGGGCAAGGAGTGGAATCAACCCAAAAATACTTGTTCTGGAGAAGTTGAACCTCTATCCGGGTCAACCTATCCAGCAGGTCCACCGCCAGCTACTGCTGTGGTGAACAATGTGTTAAGTAAGATTAAGAAACCTGTTTATTTGCTTGACATAACAACTCTCTCACAGTTGAGAAAAGATGCGCACCCCTCAGCTTATAGCGGTGAGCATCCAGGCAATGACTGTAGCCACTGGTGCCTTCCTGGATTGCCTGATACCTGGAACCAGCTCCTATACACAGCTCTCAGCATGTGATTGCCAACACAAAGAAAAAAAATTTAATTTTTATTTTTTTCCAAATTATTGTTTTGTAAAATTCGTGAGGTACTTGAACATCTCATTTTAGTTCATTGGTGGATCATAATAAGCAGGGCAATGATCAATTGTAAATTAATTGATTATTTAAAACACAAAAATTGTGCAATGATATAGAAAAAATATTTGACAGAGATGAAGATGGCATTGCATGTGACTAGGAAAGCAGGAGCTCAAAGCTGAAAAGACTTAAATTTGTTCAGTTAAAGTTATGTTCTATTGTTTACAATTGATATCTAGCGCTGTTCACTGAGGATTAGCTATCCACTATTGTAATTGTACAATTTAATAAATATTGCAAAAGTTTATAGATCTTTTTGAAGTCCTTTTCAGTACAAACATCAGCCCAAAAGGCCAAGTTTCAAGGTTTGCTTTTAAATCTATTTAATTTGTTTGCAGTTTAAACACAGCCATTTAATTGAGATGAGTTTGCAGTAAATTGAAGCGGGTGTATTCTAGTTAAGCTAATTGAAAGGAGTTCACTCTGACATTGCAAAAAAACTTAAGATACATTCATATTACTGTGTATGAGCTCTACAGTTGCAGAAACCATGCTACCAAGTCTTAATTACATAAGACCAAGACTATGATAAGCTAAGAAGCATCCCAAGGCCTTCCACCATAAGCAGAGACTTACAACACCACAACTTCAAGAAATATTACTTTTCTGCTAAAGTATGTTCGTATTTACTGTCAATTTTTGCCCAGGCAGGTTTAGAGTTATCCAATTCTCAAGTTTCAGCTTTGCCGGTATCACTAGTATGCTACTCCCAAAATCATAACAATCATCTCTAGCAATTTTCTGATTTTATAGTCCCCAAGATGCCAAACAGAAATACTATCATATTATCATCCTAAAAGAGTTTTCACTAAACATCAATAGTGCTTGTTAAAACAGCAATAAGGCAAGGCATATAAAGAAACCTGTGTCAAAAACAATATTATTGACCATTCACAGCAAGACATAGAGGCAGCTCACATATATTTCCTGTCGTTTTTTTCCCCCCACTGTCCTACTAAATGAATCAGCAGAGCTGTTGCTATCCTGGTAGGTTTGGTGAACCACCAGTTGGCCATGGTCTTTCAACAAGAATCCTGGAATCAATGACAGCATTGAACTCACTTAGGTATGTTTGCTTTTCAGATCATGCAAATAACGAATTCTGCTTCAGTTTACACCACATGATATCTAATCCCAATAACACAGCAAGAAACACTGAAACAGACCACCTTAGCTGCATTTTTCCAGAATACTAGATGGGTTACTGACTTGGTATAAAATTGGTGGGATTCTTATCAGTTTCATGGTACGCCGAGCCTTGTTTTGGCTAATAAACTCAAGGCCCTCAAATTAGATTTGAAGAAGTGGAATGAAACAGTTTTTGGTGATATAGCTCAACAGAGTTTCTCTACTAGGATGTATTTTGGCTGTGGATGAGATTGAAGAGACTAGAACCTTGCTAGAAGGGGAACAGCGTGAATGCGATCAGGCTAAAGCAGATCTTGAGAGAATTATGTTGATGGAGGAAATTAGTTGGAGGCAAAAATCTAGGCTGCTTTGTTTGAAGGAAGGGGATAAAAATATGAAGTTCTTTCATAGACTTGCAAACTCTCATCGCCGCAACAACACCATAGGGCGATTAGTGGTGGATGGGGAGGAGATAAACAATCAGGATACCATCAAGGAAAAGATAGTGGAGTTTTATAAGGCTTTGTATTCGGAATCAAGTATCCGTAGGCCCTTGCTGGATGGGATGGAATTTTCTATTTTGGAAGAAGAAATGTCTTGCTGGCTGGAAAGGTGTTTGTCAGAGGATGAGGTGTTTGAGGCAGTATCCAATATGAATGGGGATAAAGCTCCAGGTCTGGATGGGTTCACGATGTCTTTTTTTCAATCCTGTTAGGGTATTCTAAAGGAAGATGTTATGAAGGTATTTCATTATCTCCATGGTCACGGTAATTTTGAAAAGAGTCTTAATGCTACATTCATTACCCTCATTCCAAAAAAGCCTGGGGCAGTGGAGATAAAGGATTTCTGGCCAATTAATTTGATTTATGGGGTCTACAAGATCTTGGCAAAAGTTTTGGCTAATAGGCTTGAAAAGGCACTTCATAAAGTGGTGTCTGAACCTCAAAATGCCTTTGTCAAAGAGCGACAAATATTGGATTCAGTGCTGATTGCAAATGAATGTTTAGATAGCCGCCTTAAATCTGGAATTCCTGGGGTTTTGTGTAAGTTGGATTTGGAGAAAGCATATGATCATGTGCTTTGGAATTTCCTATTGTATGTGCTTCAAAGGTGTGGGCTTGGTTCTAGATGGAGGCAGTGGATTTTTTCATGTATTTCCACATTTCGTTTTTCTGTGCTTGTAAACGGTAGTCCCGCTGATTTCTTTCATAGTTCACAAGGTTTGAGACAGAGGGACCGTTTATCCCCTCCCTTGTTTGTGATTGTTATGGAGGCCCTTAGCCGGATGTTTGAGAGAGCTAGAATTGGAAACTTTGTCTCAGGTTTTTCAGTGGGTGGAAATTCTAGGGGACAGTTTGAGATATCTCATCTTCTCTTCGCAGATGATACTTTGATTTTTTTTTTTTTGTTTGTGTGGAGCAGATTCAAAGCAAATTTAGCATTTGAAAGCAGTGTTTGTCTGGTTTCAGATTGTATCTGGTTTAAAAATAAATTTGGGGAAATCTGAACCGGTTCTAGTTGGAGATGTACAGAATGTTGAACTTTGGCTGGTATTTTAAGATGTAAAGTGGCATCGTTACACATGATTTATTCGGGGCTTCCTTTAGGTGCTACTTTCAAGGCAAAACCTATTTGGACTGGTGTGCTAGAGAAAATGGAGTGGCGGTTGGCTGGGTGGAAAAGATTGTATCTTCCTAGGGGGGCTGAATCACTTTATTGAAGAGCACCTTACCCAGCCTGCTTACATTCTACCTATCTCTGTTTCCTAACCCGGTAAGTGCTATTAGATGTATTGAAAAATTACAAAGGGATTTTCTGGGGGGCAAATTAGGAGATGAGTTTAAGTATCATTTGGTTAAGTGGAAGACTATTTGTGTACCAGTTCAACATGGGGGATTGGGTGTGAGTAATTTGGTTTTGTTTAATAAGTCTCTTTTGGGAAATGATGGTGGAGATATGCTATGGAAAGGACTGCCTTGTGGAGAAGGGCAATAGAAACAAAATATGGTAGCATGTGGAGGGGGGAAGGGGGAAGTTCTTGTAGCGTGCAGGGGCCTTACGGGGTTGGTTTATGGAATTATATCAGAAAGGGGTGGGATGACTTTTATCCTTTTATTATCTTTAAGGTGAGGGATGGTTCTTGTATTAAATATTGGCATGATCCATCGTGCAAAGGGCTTCCTTTGAAAAATATCTTCCCAGAACTTTACAATATTGCTATTAACAAGGATGCTTCAGTGGCTGAGTTGTTGTTGTCCTCAGAGGCAAACTACCATTGGAAAATCAGATTTACTTGACCAGTTCAAGATTGGGAGCTGGAGCCAGTTGTATCATTTATGAACCTTATTTATTCTGGATCTTGGAGAAGGAATGGGGTGGATAAAATTTGTTGGAAACTCTCTGCTAGGGGTGTTTTTGATGTTTGTTCTTACTATAGGGCCTTACAACCCCCAAATCCAGATTCTTTTCAATGGACACCGTTGTGGAAATTAAAAGTGCCTCCAAAGGTTAGTTTCTTTATTTGGACAACAGCTTTGGGGGAAATTTTAACCATTGATAATTTAAGGAGGCAAAAAGTGGTGGAGGAGGAATAGTGTTGTATGTGCAAGAGGAATGGGGAGACTACCGATCACTTACTCCTACACTGTGCAGTATCTCAAGAGTTGTTGAATATGGTGTGTTCACTATTTGGGGTTCATTGGGTCATGCCATGTACTGTCGTGGAACGTTTGGCATGTTGGTCAAACAAGTTCAACAGACTCAAATCTAAAGCGCATTGGAGAATGATCCCTCATTGTTTTATGTGGGTCATTTGGAAGGAAAGGAATACAGGTACCTTTGATGGGAATGAAAGATCAATTCATGAGTTGACGCTTCTCTTTTTTCAAACTTTGTTTGATTGGGCAAATGCTATGGGTTTTTTCACTTTTATTTCTTTACTTGATATGCTTGATTTTTGTACTTTCATTGTTACTTGTTTTTTTTCCCCTGTTGCTTCTAGCACACAGCCTGTGTGCTTTTTTTCCCTCTGTACCTTCTCTTCTTCTTTCAATGAAGCTATTACTTATAAAAATAAATTAAAAAATTTAAAAAAAAAAAAAAAAAAAAAAAAAAAGAATTCTAAATGGACTGAGTTCACAAGCAAAGCCACTTAAGTAATTAGAGCTACATATGACTTCACCTGCCCCACTTATCATGTTTTGACCTGGAAACACTTACGAGAATTTATGTTTGAACCAGGATGGTGAAGAAGCTGGAGCCCTTCAACCTGACTGCTGTTGCTTTGCCACAAAGCAATATAACTATTCGCAGATTCATATGTGTTCCAGCTCGCTATCTTGTGACAAGTGAAATAACTTCTATTTTGGGAATCTCATTCACTCAGATTTGATTGGAGGATGAATCAGATTTTCTGCATTACATTGCAAAATTTGATAGTAGTTCTCCCCTTAAAGAAAAGTATATTTCTTTGGATCCCATAGGGAAAAGTAGAGCTTCCCCATCCGACTAATTAAACTCATGTTCCAAAATGTCACCAATTGCTTACACATTCTCAACCTAGACCTCCAAAAGCTGGACCTTCAGCCAATACTTCTCATTCATCACAACCCCCAACCAACTAAGGGCAAGCTCTATTTACTGATACCTTTAACAAATTTTCTTTTCTGGTTGGGAGAGAGATAATTATTCCTATCCCACCCCCACATCTATCAAAAAGTAGTTCGAACGATAGAAAGGCCACCCATTGTGTACCAACTAGTAGTTTAGGCTGGGTTCAAATGGTTTACTGGACCTAGCCTGTGATTTTTTTGGTTTGAAAATAGCTCAAATCAAAGAATCAACCAGACCCATTTCCCTAGAACAAATCATCTCAACTACAAAATATATCATCTCCTGATCCTAAATTTCCTGTAGGTATGGTATCAACCAATTCAGCCACAATGAAGGAATTTGATTCCAGAGACTGGGTATGCTCCAAATAATTTTCTGTGATTCCATTTAATTACACATAATGCAATACTCAGACATACACCAAAAGGCATGCAGAAGCATAGAATGCTCGGAGATAATAACAAAAAAGATTATTTGATATAAATGATTTTTTTTGATAGGTAATTTGAAAATTAATATTAAAGAGAACAAAAAGGGAAAGTACAAGTTGTTCATGATGATGAACAACAAGAAATAAACAAACAACACAGCAAACTAGAAATCAGGAAACTAAGCTAAGGGAAGACATAAACTCAAAAAGAGAAGAACAACCCGTAAAACCCCAACAACGAGACCACTCCAAAAGACTACGTTGGCATAAAACCTTTAACTCATCCAACGTCTTCTCAATATCCTCAAAGGAACGACGATTACGTTCCAACCACACAATCCACATTAAACACCCTGGAACCAAATTCCAAATGTCCGAATTATGTTTCCCAAGCCATTGATGCCAACAAGATAGCAAGTCCGCCACTGATCTTGGCATAACCCACACAATACCAAAGGCCTGAAGCATAAAAGTCCATAGGGAATGAGTAACAGGACAATGAAGAAGAAGGTGGTCTACCGACTCTCCATCACAACAACACATACAACACCAAGAAGCCAACGGGCGACCTCTAAGCATTAGATTGTCCAAAGTGAGGATCCGACCGTGTGCAGCAGTCCACAAAAAGAATGCCACTCGCCTAGGAATCTTTGGTTTCCAAACCCCCTTCCAAGGAAACAGAGAATTTGAAGCACCCTGAATCACATGGTAATAAGACCGGGTGTCAAACTTACCATCACCTTTCAACCGCCAACAAAGAGAATCACTCCTATCACCCCGAGGAATACGAGTTTGGATAAGACGAAGAAGGGAATAAGAAGCAGCTAGCTCCCAATCTTCAAAAGCTCTATAAAACCTTAAATCCCAAACTCTAACCGTACCCCCTTCTGGAATCCACAAAACCTCAGAGATACAAGCATCCTTGACCGCTGAGCACACATAGAGCTCAGGATAGAGATCTTTTAGAGAATTATCACCAATCCACCTATCATTCCAAAATCGGATACGAGTGCCTTCACCCACTACAAAAGACAGATGCTTAGAGAAGCTCTCCCACCCTTCGTTAATGCTTCTCCATTGGCCACACCCATGAGTCCTCCTGCACACTTTAGTACACCACCCCCCTTGACCCTCACCATATTTTGTGGAGATAACACGCCGCCAAAGATGGGAAACTTCATGCCCATATCTCCACAACCATTTTCCTAATAAAGCTTGATTAAATGACACCACATTCCTTATCCCCAAACCACCCATCTTGACGGGTAAACACACTTTTTCCCAAGCTACCAAAGGAAATTTAAAACTCCCCTCAGAAGACCCCCAAAGAAAGTTCCTTTGAATACTTTCCAATCTAGCAGCCACAGATTTAGGAATAGTAAAAAGAGATAAAAAGTACGTTGGGAGGCTTGAGAGAGTACTCTTGAGTAACATGAGCCTACCACCCTTAGATAAATAGAGACGCTTCCACCCAGATAGCTTCTTCTCCATTTTCTCCAAAATAGGATTCCAAATCGAAGCTGTCTTAAACAAAGTCCCCAACGGCATCCCCAAATATTTCATAGGCAAACTGCCCACTCTACATTGAAGAATATTAGCTAGAGCTTCTAGATTATTCACCACCCCAACAGGGACAATCTCACTTTTCCCCACATTGACTTTCAAACCTGTAAAAGCCTGAAAACAAGACAACACCAACCTTATGGACAGTAGCTGTTCCCTAGAGGCATCACAGAATAAGATAGTGTCATCGGCAAATAACAAATGGGAGATACGCACACCAACAGAGTTCTCAGGGCCCACCTGAAAACCCCGAATAAGATTACATTCCTCTGTCTTCTTCAATAGTCTACTCAAAACCTCCATTATCAATAGAAACAGAAGCGGGGATAATGGATCCCCTTGTCTCAATCCACGAGAACTACCAAAAAAACCTTCAGGGGATCCATTAACCAAGACTGAGAAGCGGACAGAAGTAACACAAGCCTTAATCCACCCCCTCCATTTCAACCCAAAACCCATCCGGCCCAACAAATAAAACAAGGCCTCCCAGTTCACATGGTCATAAGCTTTTTCAATGTCAAGCTTGCAAACCACACCCGGTAATCTGCTCCTCAACCTGCTATCCAGGCATTCATTTGCAATAAGCACTGAATCCAGAATCTGCCTTCCACCAACAAACGAATTTTGAGACTCAGAGATAAGACTATCCAAAACCGCCCTCAACCTATTAGCCAACACCTTGGATAACAGCTTGTACACACTACCCACCAAACTGATGGGGCGAAAGTCCTTAATGTTAACAGCATTACACTTCTTGGGAATTAGAGTGAGAAACGAAGCATTCATAGACCGTTCAAACACAGAGTGCCGATGAAAGTAATCAAAGAAATCCATGACATCCTTTTCCACAACACCCCAACATTTGTGGAAAAAAGCCATAGTGAATCCATCAGGACCAGGGGCTTTATCCCCCTCCATCTCCCCTAATACAAGGATGACTTCCTCCTTTGAGAACTCCTTCTCTAAGGACAACCTCTCTTCCTCTGCAATGCATGCAAAATCTAACCCATCCATAGTAGGACGCCAAATCTCAGTTTCCTCATACAACCCTTGGTAAAAGAGAACTAACTGAGAGCGCACAGCAGCCCCATCCTCATAAAGAACACCATCCACCTCAATCCTCTTAATTAGATTAGCATTTCTATTGGAATTTGCTAATCTATGAAAGAAACGAGTATTATTATCTCCCTCCTTCACAAACAAAGCACGAGACTTTTGTCTCCAGGAAATTTCCTCAAGAGAAGCCAAATGTTCTATATCCCCTTTGAGTTGAATGCGACGATTCAGATCCTCATTCGATAAACCCACCGACTCCTCTCTAGCATCTAAACCCATAAGTTCAGTCAGCAAATTCTTCTTTCTAAAAGCCAAATCACCAAACACCTCCCTGTTCCACTTTTTTAAATCAGCTTTCAAAGCCTTCAACTTTTGAGCCAAAATAAAACTTGGAGAGCCCGAAAAACTGTACCCATTCCACCATAATTGCACTCTATCAACAAAACCCTCAGTTTGCAGCCACATGTTTTCAAATTTAAAGGCATTTCGGCCTCGACGAACAACACCAGCTTCCAACAAAAGAGGACAGTGATCAGAAATAACACGAGGAAGCACCCGTTGAGAAACATTCTCAAAATGTTCCTCCCAATCTAGAGAAACCAAAGCCCTGTCAATTCTTGACATAGAGGGGATACCAGAATCTCTAAACCAAGTAAAGGAAGCCCCCTCTAACGGTAAATCAACTAAAACATTACTCTCTATAAAGTCCGAGAATGCAAACATAGCAGGGCTGAATGACTCACAGCCAAGTCTTTCACTTGGGTACCTGATAATATTAAAATCCCCTACTAAACACCAGGCCATGGGCCACCTGGCTCGCACCCGAGATAACTCCTCCCACAAAAAGGATCTCTGCCCGTCATCATTAGGGCCATATACACCTGTACAGGCCCAAACGAAGTCATCCACCACCCCTCTTAATAAGACACTGACAGAAAACTGTCCAACAAAAACATCCAACTTTTCAAAAACCCTCTTGTCCCAAACCAGCAAGACCCCTCCCGAAGTCTGGACAGCATCCAAAGCATCCCAATCAATGTAAGGGCTACCCCATAAACTTCGAACAAAAGCAGTGTCGATAGAAGCTACTTTCGTTTCTTGAAAACAAACTATATCACATTTCCACTCTTTTAGAAGATTCTTACAAACTTGTCTCTTCTGGGGATTATTAAGCCCCCTTAAGCAAAGACGAATGCATGCAGGGGATTGAATCATGACAGAAAGATAAATTTTGACAGACTTAGGGCACTGAAAATATGGTCAATTTTTTTTTATTTGAAAGTTTGTTCTGCATAACAACAAAAGAAAGAACTCAAATCATTGGAATTTGCATCCTACATTGGGTAGTGAGAACTGAGACCTAACCTTCAAACACTTCAAAGAGGGAACAGAGGAAACAAGAAACTAGTAGCCAACATACACTGCAGCATTCACTATGTAACAGTCATCATTCTTGTCGCCCATTTCTTCCACATGAACACCACTTGAGCATATAAGTCCACCATCCACAACTTCAAATTTCACAATTTTCCCACTGGAATTACATGAGAAAATAAGATAGGAAGTCGAAAGAGAATAAATTTTTCAAAACATGATCTTTTATTTAACCAGTGTTAATGTCTATGTTGGACGGACATGGCTAAAATGGCCTCATACCTGTATCTGTACTGGTGTGGGTACCTGTCCAGCTTAGGCATTTAGTTTATTTGAACTCTTGGTTTGTACTTTAGACAACATTTTATGGGCGTCATTGTACTTCTTTGCTATTTATTATTGCCTCCGAATTAATTTTAGATATGTTTTCAAGCATTTTATTGTTGTTAATTAATTTTAAAACCTAAAATAAACATATTATGTCCAAAAACATTTAAAATATACCTAAAAAAAAAAATTAAAATGCCATACCCCCATGCCCGTACCCATACCTGTGTTGGTACTGGTGCAACTTAGGTCAACGTCACTGCACTGTAACCAGAAACTGTGCCACAGATAAACTCAATGACGGCTAAACTAGTTCTTATCCTAGTTTGCAATGAGATTTTTGTATCCAAGATCAGTGCTGCAACTAGTCACTGACTTCATCTAAGAGCTGCAGATTATCTTTAAGCTTGGCGTATATTATGTCACATCAATCAGTACATCTTTGTTTCAACTTTTATTATGTCAAAAAGTATGGTTGCCTTCTTAATTGGAGCATCTTCATTATATTCTGCTCATATACAAATTCAAATTACAGAGACAAGTAGGAAAAAATGGATATACTTGAAATGAAAATAGAACGAGCATTTTCTCAAAGAGAGGTAGATAGACCTTGATAGTGGACAGAAAAGAGAATTTGCAGTGTCTGGAAGCAATATTGATGGTAGACAGACATTTCGTTTCATTTAATTAATTATATATTTACCCTTATTTCAAAGAAAGGAGGTGTATGAACATTCTGTGTATAACAATTAAGATGCAATGATAAAGACAGACAGCCAGATACTCACTAAGGAAAGACAGACTTGACCCTCTCAATATCCAAGGATTGCTGGAGAGAATGAGGGACTCCCAGCTTAATCTGTAGTTTCATCTGATCGAATGTAACACCTGGAATGGACCCTGCACCAATTCCATCTCAGAAAATGAGACAATTTGCACAAGGAAATAGTTAAATGCATATCCTTAGCAACTAGTAAAAATAAAGTCCTCACATTTCAATAGGACCAGAAAACACCTCTCTCTCTCTCTCTCTCTCTCTCTCTCTCTCATGTATTTGCAGTTTTCTCATTGAAGCTAGCCAAATTTTCCAAAACTACAACAACATACATAGAAATCTAACCAAAATACAAAGAAACAAGAACAGATATCTATATAAAAAAATCACAAAATAAGCAAAAGTAATAGAATTTCAAGAATGCAGAATGCAAACTACATCAAGATGGAAAACATTAATCTTGTTTCATAACCCCACTCTATCAAAAGTCAAAATTTCCACAATAGCACAAAAACCTCAAATCTATCAAATCCATACCACAAACATAATAACCACCACAGATATACATAGACACTAAAATGTCTGAAAACCCAAGGATTAATACCTCTTCGAAAAGCCGGAATCGAGTTGGAAGAGATGGCATCCCTGCATGCCCGCATAGCCGCAGCCGTAATGTCTTGCCTGTTATATTACGATTCATCAACTTGTTAACTCTCTTTTTTTCATAGAAAATACACCAATCCTACCATTCAATATGAAATTTTGGCAACTGGGTGTTCATCATTAACTGGGATAGTAATTGAGAAAGAGTCAAATGGGCATCACAAAATTCATCTTGTTAACTGTTTTACCACATAAAAATTCACCAATCCTACGATTCAATATTAAAATTTGACAAATGGGTGTTCGTCAAAAACTAGCAGAGTAATAGAGAAAAGGCCAAATGGGCACGGAGTACGTACCCATGTTGATCGTAGCCCACACCCATTTCCACGAACAAGAGATTCATGGGTGGGCAAGAGCTGCTGCTGCTTGTGCTTGTGCTGGTGTTGGGGGTGGTACTTTGGTCGGCTTCCATGGCTGCCGATGTGGCTTTGGATTGAGGAGCTGAAATTGTAGGAGGTTGGAGTCGGAGAGAGGATGGGTTTGTGAGACGGAGAAATGGGAAATTCTTATTATTGGAAGTGTAATTAGGGAGCGAACGAACTTGAAATGGGAAATTTAGAAGTAAGCAGCAGGAGTTGGAAGTCATCTCCTTGGCCAACTGTAAGTAGAATTTGGGATGTGCATATTATAATTTCAAATTCATTCCATTGATAATTAAAATTTATTAATTTGATTTATTTTAGACTTCGAGACTTAATTTTGTTGAAATGGAAATATCAACCCTTTTTTTTGTTATGAACTGTAAAATTTTATTCACAAAACACCAACAAAATTACTGAGAGGGATTAAGAGCCTCAACCTTAATAATAAACTCAAAACAATGAGGGTCCAAACCTACATCAAAGATTCAAAAGACCCAAAAACATTGTTCAAATATGACCATTTGGCCAAAGATTGAGTTGCTTTATTTGCGTCTCTAGGAATCCAGATAACACGACAGCCGGGGAGGTAAGCAGAATAAAATTGAGAATTTCACTACAAATATTAACCTTTTTTTTTTTTTTTTTTTTTGGCAAATAACAATTTCATTCCTTTATGTTTAGAGAAATGACATTCACCCCCAAACTTGAAAGGAAAAAACACTCCTCCCTTAAGATTTAAAAAAAATAACACTCCCCCCCTTCTGTTAATATTAGTAACGGAATATAAAGCATATTATAAAACATGTTGCTTATGTTGATTTTTTAGTCTCTTATAGCACATTTCCAATTGATTTTTTAAAATTTGATGATCCTTTTAGATTTTTTAATCGCTCCTCTCTCTATAACACTTTGGATCAAAATTTATAAAATAAAACAATTTGCTAAAACTTTCAAGCTTTTATTGTTTAAAAATGAGTTTGAAATTTTCAAAGTCACTTATCAATATAAAAAACTTTCAGAGTCAATTTTAGGAATATATTATTAACCAAAAGGTACGTTATTGCACAACATTTTTAACGCCAATTTAACAGAGTTTAAATAAAAAAATGTCAAAAGGGGGAAAATGTTTTTTTCCTTTAAGTTTGGGGGTGAGTGTCATTTTCCCAAATCTCAAGAGAGGGGAGTGTTATTTGCCCTTTTTTTTTTTTTTTTTTTTAAGGAAATGGAAATATTAACCTTTATAAAAAGTGGTAAATAAAAATGAATGATATGAAGTCCTCCCATTGCGCGTGTACAGGTCTAGTCAGAAATTATTATTATTATAATTTTTTTTTTTTTTTTGGAGAAACAAATACACACAAAGAAGAGAAAAAGTGATTCCAACATAAAGGCACACTATAATTCCACTCTAGTCAGAATTAACCGCTAAGGAATTAAAACATAATTTATAACTAATGACCCAAACCCATTGTCGCAAGGGAGACCAACTACACCTTAACCTTAACCCAATCCTCAAGGATTGACACCAAAGTAGAGGACAATGGTTGGTGACTATTCAAATGGTGCGACACTCACATGGCCAAATGAAATCCACACATAACAGAAGATACCCACAACTAAGTGGTCAGTTGAATCCTCATTAAGGAGCAAAGAAAGACCCACAAAG
The DNA here is from genome assembly GCA_023621385.1 of Quercus gilva. Taxonomy (NCBI): domain Eukaryota; kingdom Viridiplantae; phylum Streptophyta; class Magnoliopsida; order Fagales; family Fagaceae; genus Quercus; species Quercus gilva. The sequence goes on along the minus strand of CM042477.1, from coordinate 55,647,036 downwards.
GGGTGTCGATATTGTATTTTTTCTGATCTCAATTAACATGCCAAAATAGTGATTTAAATCTCAAAAAAGGGTGAAAATCATGAATTTTGAAAACGAAGAGTTGGGAACAATGTGGAAAAATCCTACTTACCTTAATTGGACAACGGAACAAATAATCCAAAATCAAACTTGCCATTTTTGGCAAAATTTGATCAATGTTGATGAAACCCTAATTAGGAGTGGTTAAAATGTTGACTTTTGGATCCGACAGTCCAATCAAGGTTAATTTTGAACCATCTTAAAGATCATGGAATTTCCTTCAAAACGATAGTTCATGGGCCAAAATCAAAGTTAAAACAGATGAGATATGAAGAAAATACCAAAATCCTTATTAAATGTAGGCTAAACTACATATGTGGTTTATATTCTTTATACCATATTTCAATTTGATCCATAATCTTTCAATTGTATTAATTTGATCCCTAATGTTTCAGTGCTAAGTCAATTTAGTCTCTACTGTTATCTCTTAAATGAAAATTACTGACATAACAAATAGTTAAAATAAAAATATAGTTTATTGCCACATTAACTGCCAAGTGGACTAACATGCAACATAATCTTAATTTTTTTATAAAAAAAAAAAAGAAGAAGATAAGTAAGTAATTTATGGGATCAAAATCCCTAACTCACGAATGAAATTGTTACACGCGTTTGGGATTGAAAATTTGAAATCCCTAGTTCCACTGAGAGCACAAAGAGGGAGATAGTCTTGACACTAACAGTGACCCACTTAACTGACAATGGGCCAATAGCAAACTTAGGGCTCGTTTAGTACGTGTGTTTAAACAACAGTTTTCATTTTTTTGGAGATTTGTGTGGGTGAAAAAGTGTGTAGAAATACGTGTAATATTGTTTAAAAACTGAAAACATGTGTTTGAACTCACGTACCAAACAGGGCCTTAGCAACGACGGCAAGAAGATTGTAAGGTAGAGATCAAGGGCAGTGCTATATAACATATTGAGGGGGTTCAAATGAACCCCTGACTTAAAAAAAATATATATATATATATATATAATATTTTATTTGTTAGTTTAATACTTGAATTTATCCTTAAAAATATATTTTTGCACACCCTGACTTAAATTTTGCACATCCTTATTATCAGTATTTTCGACTCTAAAAGTAAAGAGTAAGTGTGTGAATTGGAAGTGTAGGTTTTATATATATATATATATATATATAAATTTATATTATATGTGTGTCAATGTGTCTAATATTGATTGTGTATATTATATTTTGTTATAATGTTATTTGTAAAAATTATGATGTGTGTGGATATTTATGTGTACAATATAAATATAATATAACGTTATATAATTTAATAATTAGGAAATAAAGAGGGTTTTTTTACATGCGTGTGTATTGTTATCATGTTATAATAACTTTTTATTATAAAGTTAGTAAAATTCAAGAATAAAATTGTAAAATTAGTAATCACTCATGCATTTGATTAATTTTTTTTGTTTTTTAGAAGGAATGCATTTGATTAATTAAGTAGACACATAGTGTATAATTTTATGCATAAATGATTGTGATTGTATGCGCCAATAATTAATACGGAGTCAATGAGTTGAGATTAGTCATTTAGTCTGAAATCTTTTTATTAAAACAAAGTCAAATAGATAACAACAACTTTATAAAGATAAAAATGTTAGACAAACTTAACAAAATAAAAATCCTTCTCAAAAAAAAAAAAAATTAACAAAATAAAATGATTATAGGCTCATAACTACAAGAAATTATAGGGTCCTCTGGTGGACCACGTCATTTGTCCACCATTCCACTAAAAAACTTCCATTTGTTTAAAATTGTTGAGTCAGTAATTAATTTCTGTTTAAAAATTTTTTCTAACTAACAATTTTAAATAAGTGACAGTTTTTTAGTGGAATGGTGGACCACATCACTTATCCACCATGTGGACCTTATAATTTCTCCGTAACTATCCACATTAGCAATAAATACTCATAATGAATTATCATGTAACATTTAAAATTTGAAAACTTGTAGAATAAAATTGTAAAACTTCACGTATTATTATTATATTTTTTGTCAATAACTCGATATATTCAAGTTTTCTTTTTATTAAAATTTTTTAATGAACCTCCTAAACAAAATTTATGAGCTGCCACTGGTTGAGATCGGTGAGTTTGAGAAGATTTTGTAAAATCTCTGGTGGTGGGTGCAAACTTCTTCTATAGCGAGTGAAGCTCGTCAATAGTTTGAGTCTTAACAGGAGGCACGCTGTCATCGACTCATCGTTCCAAACTTGAAATATTTATGTTATTCTTGTCAAGATATTTAACTGAATATCTTGACAAAAGAATAACATACATATGGTGGATTGGCTCAAGGCTGGTATCGTGAATCAAACTTATTCGCTAGAAGTGTTTAGTTAGTTTCAGTATTTATATTTTTTTTCAATTTGATTTCTATCAGGTCTTTCACTTGGAGTGTAGTGGGCAACTAAGTCTTTATTTTATCTTTCAAACGTTTTGGAGTCCTTTTAATTTTTATCTAGAAATTAGCGAAAATTTTGGTTGTCAAAAATGGTGAAGCTTTGTTGCATTGTTCAGAATCAAAGAAACGAAAGGCCCCCCAAAAAAAAAAACATAAGTCAAAGAGAGAGGTTACACCAAAGATTGTGAGCTTGAAACGAAAATGGAGAAAGAAAAGAAAAACGCTACGGGTAAACGAAACAGAAATATAAATAGATCTAGCTGGTGACCATGACGTGGCAGGTTATGTGGCAAAAAAACAATATTTTAACAACACCGTTAGCCACGTCATATATTTTCATTAACCATTTAAAGGTAGGTATCTTTTTGACACAATACCAAAAGGTTAAGGACTAAATTAACATATTTAAAATGTTAAGGACCAAATTGACAAATAACATAAAGGTTAGGAACCAAATATGTAGTTTACTCTTAAATGTATTATTATTTTCAAGTCAAAAGAGCTATTTTTGGGACATTTTCGTGCAATAAACTGTATCAATTCAGCCACAATCAATGCAATCTATCTGAACCAGATTCAAGTATGATGAGTTGTCTGGTTTCCATAAAAAGGGTTTAGCGATATCTACTTTGGATTGGGAGAAATAAATTTTCCAAAAATAGTGCTATTAAATTTCCTATACTATGTCACCCTTCTTCCAAACGCGATATCTCAACGACCTTAGCTCCAAAACATACGAGGTCAGAACCTATGAAAACCAGACATCAAGACCTTTTTGGGGACACCAAGTTTGAAGAAATCTAAGCTCAAGAAGGCCTTCAAACAGAAGCTCGAAATAGGGTCAAAAAGAGGAAAAAGACGAAATGTGAAATTGTGTGTGCATCAAGGCATTTTGGGTGAGATGTTGCATGCAACACCTCACCCTCTTGGCCAAATCATGCACAAAAATCCCAAAATCTCTCTCTCTCTCTCTCTCTCTCTCTCTCTCTCTCTCTCTCTCTCTCTCTCTCTCTCTCTCTCTCTCTGTGTGGAATTTCTCTAGTTTTAGTTTCTCTCTCTTTTTCTTTAGAAACCCCCTCATTTAAACAGAAACTTCAGCCTTGGTATCCGCCATTTACACACCTCCAAAGCTCTTAGGTAAGCTTGGTAAGCTTTGTAATAGAATTGAGTAGCTTTGTTCATAGCTACACCATTCTCTTTCCTTCTCTCTTTGTAAATACGTCATTCTATATATATATATATATATATATTAAAATGCTCTATTTTTTATGTTGTTCGTCTATTTTTTTATGCTCTTTACATATTGTTCTATATCCCTCTACTTATGTATGTTTATTGTTCATGCTCTTTATTTCTTAAAGCTTTCTCTACACTTGTAAAAAATTTGTTTTCTACCCTTTTCTCTTTGTTGTCTTCTCTCTTTAAATCCCTTGGATCTAAAAAGAGAAAACAACCCAATATCTTTGATAAATCCTCATCTTCTTAACTAGAAGGTTTGTGGAGGATCTTTCCTCATGCACGACTAACCTTAGTGGAAAGATGGCAATTTACCATAGATGGGTTTCTCATAAATGGGTTCTAAACCTTGTTCCTAAGCATAATCTGAGTATGTTTCAGGGAAAATGGTAGAGGTCTCCCTGGCTTCCATTTCCCAACTTGCAAAAGAACTCATAAGCTTTGATGTGACAAGATTAGGGCTTATTTAGGATAAATTTCTTTTTTTTTTAAAATTCAAATAAACCTATAGGGGTGATAGGCCCAATAGTATCTATCTATGTATATATTGGGTTAGGGGCCCAATTCGAGGACATTAAGTAGTCCGAGGACGGTAAAACATTGTTATGGGAGTCTGTGTTAGTGAATGAAGAGGTAAGGTTTGGTTGTAAGAGTCCAAGAAGGTGGTCCAAGGATGAATGTCTCCTCAGCTAAGCAAAGCCAAAGTCCGACAGTGTGGTCTGCCATCCAGGGCAACGTTCCAGGAGGTTCTATTGATAAGGACAAGCATCTTAGAAGCACAAGACAGAGAAAAGCCATATAATATCTAAGAGAAAGCTACTACCACTGAATTGAATGCTCTGTAGCTAACTCTCTGGCCGCATTAATGAGGAAGTGAAACCTGAACAGTAATTTTCAACCTTACAGCTACTCTCCAAAGACTTCAGGAAGATGCTAATGGGACAATGATCAACACGAGCAATCTAATCTACACGTGGAGGGTAGAGATGAAAGAAGGAAAATAGTATAAAATAGAAAAAAGACCCTAAAGGAAAGGGATCAAGAAATTGAGAGAAAAACACTGTAGCAACAAGAACTATGCTTGTAACCAAATTCAAGAAATATATACAAGAACTGATCTCCTCGGATTGTGCCAAGTACAATTTTCTTTAGATAAAACTAGTCTTTCTTTACTTTATTGTGATCTGGATCTATTATAATTGTTACCCAACTCATTAGAGCCTAGTTTTTGAACCCACTCTCTACAAATTCATTGTATTATGCTCTTTGAGCCTAGATCCTTTTACCTTTTGGGTTTAGGAACCAAATTTTGTCCTTACAAAACCCATTTACATTATTGTCTTATCTTTAAATTCCTTTATATTCAAGCTTTTACATTGCTGTCTTGTTCTTAAATTCCTCTAAATACAAGCTTCTACATTATGTCTTGCCTTTAAATTCTTGCTTTTACATTCAAGCCTTTAAATATTGTGCTCCTTTAATTTATGCACTTTATCTTTACACTTGCTTTATTTTCCATATTCCCTTTCTCATGTGTAAAAGGATTTAAGGGTGCTAGCTCTTTTGCTAGCACCATAAACCCTAGGTTACCAAATAGTAAAAATCATGGGTAAACAAACCTCTAAAAATGTGTTTTCCAAAAGATAAAAAATGGTTCCAATGGCCATCCATTTTCTTAAAAGTAAACCTTTTCAAAAAAGAAGTTTTCCTCTTAAATTCATAAAAGCCTTCCAAAAGGGCATTTTTCAAACCCTTCAAAACCTTTCTTTTCTTCAAAATGATTTCAACCTAAAGTTTTGGGCATCTTCTTTAAAAAAAAAATACATGGAAATCCCTTTTGAGTTTCTTTTAAATGGGTTTTAAACAATATGGAAATCCCTTTTGAGTTTACTCAAACAATTATGGATATGTTTCCGGAAAAATGGTAGAAGTCTCCAAGATTCCCATTCCCTAACATGAAAAAGAATCAATAAGCTTGGATGTTATAAGGTTTAAGACTTATTTAAGAGAAATTTCCTTTTTTTTTTTAAATCTTAAAACAACCTTCCTACATTATGTTCTTCAAGATGAATAAAAATCATAGATTTTTAACCCTAAAACTCCTTTTTTCAGAAAACCCATGGAAACCATTTTCTTTAAATCAAACACTTTTCTCATGTTTTAACTATGGTTCTAAAAATCCTTTTTCAAAAAATAACTTTATTTTCCTTTGATTTGAACTCTCTTTACAAATGATTTTCAAGCTTAATCTTTGTTTTCATGAAAACTTTTTGGCTACCCCTTTAAAAAAAAAAAAAAAAAAAAAAATCACAAAGTTAAGTTGCTTTTGAAAGTTCGATAAAAACCATGGAAATCCTTTTCATAAAAGAGAGGAATAAACGTCATTTTAGTCCTTACATTTTGAGGTCACAGTGAATTTGGTCCTTACATTTTCATAACAGTCAATTTGGTCTCTGTTGTTTTCAACTTATAGTCAATTTGGTTCCTACCATTAATTTATTAACAAAAAATGCCTACATGGCAAACAGTATGCACTGTTGGCACATTTAAAGCTTATGCGGCACACAAAAAAATTTCCGGCATGATTTGTTTTGATTTGGAGATTAATCAGTCTTGATCTTGCTTGTAGGCTTTCAAAATGGGTTTATTAAGTGTTAATCTTTGTTGTTGTTCAATCTCCTTCTTCAATATCTTTTTCTTGACCTGTTAGTTAGAGATTTCTCCCTTTCTCATTTCCAACAACTATGAAAAAAATGCAATTAAAAGACCCAACATGTCTTCGCCTTTCTTACACTAATCTATTCCAAAACCCAATTTTCTTCAACAAATTGCCACCATAAAGACCACCTCATTTCTTCTTTAGGCTGACCATTGCTTAGGTGTGGGCTTTCTCTTTTTTAATTTGGCCCATGTCTCCTTTCATCCCTTGTTCGTGGGATAACTGGTGCTCCTGCCATGCCACTGCATTGTTCTTGCTATGATATTCTTTACCATTGTTTGCTTTACTACTTCTGGGCTTGCGGGCTAAAGTGCCACCATGCCAGTTTCATATGTTATTCCTTCCTTTAGTTTCTACTACCCAACATTCACGTTGGGCCAATTCATATAACATTTCGGGCTTCCCCGACTCATTTTATTCCTTGGACATCCTTGGCCCATCTCATTCTTTGGGCATCCTTAGCCCATTTCATTCTTTCCTACTTCTTACATTCCCATTGGCTTTCGCTAAATTTTTTGGGCTCCCCTAGGCCAATTATCACATCTTTTACCTTTGGATTTATTGGCCTTCGAACCAATCCCATTTACCAATTCCTTTCTTTGGGCACCTCCGGCGCATTTTTGCTTTCTTTCTATTTCTTACGATTTCCATGGGCTTATTACTTCATTCTTTGGGGCTTCCTTGGCTTGTTTTCTTTCTCTGAGGCTACTTTACTATTTTGTAGGCCTGTGGACTATTATTTCTGCCATTCTGACCCAACGGTCTTTACTTTGCTATTTTCTTTCTCCACGTTTTTCATATTGTTAGGCTTTTTCTACCATTGGGCCCTTTTGCCAAAAATGGACATCAACATAGATCAATAGAAAAGGTTGTCCGACAAAGATCAAAAGCATTTAACTGTTGTTAGAAGAGAAAGATATACTTTTTTTTTTTGTTTTTTTAATCCAACTCATATGCTATAAATATTTTCCACCTCAAACTTACTTATATACAATATTTGGTCAAAAAAAATTATTTGTTGTTTTTTTTTACAAGTAAGATATACTTTTTTTTTTTTTTTTTTTGATCCAGCTCATATGCTATAAATATTTTCCACCTCAAGCTTACTTATATACAATATTTGGTCAAAAAAATTATTTGCTGTTTTTTTTTACAAGGAAATCAATATCAACTTTATTTGATATCAATGTCTCTCTCTCTCTCTCTGTTCCCTACTCAACTTTCGATTTTTCATTTATTTATTTATTATTGAATTTAGAGCTTTCTCATGAATAAATGAGATGGTTTCACCCCCCCCCCCCCCACCACCACCTATTTTTTGTGGCAGCAGGTGTTATTCATTCCTTGGTGTGTAGGATTTCTAACAACCAAGCTCATCTTAGTTTTAGCTTCAATACTGATAAGCTTTTGTATTTATCAAAAAAATTGATAAATTAGTAAAGGAAAATTCTGTATCAATCTTAAAATTGATAAATTAGTAGAGGAAAGTTGATAGTGAAATAAAATTGGTGTTTCTATGACCACTATGAAAAGCCCAAAAATGCACTTTTACAAAGGGGGACGCAATACAAAAAATTAACAAGAAAATAGTGAATCAGAGGGAGGATTTTACACTAAAACATCCTAAAGTAAAGTTTTACTTGGTTGGAACCTATTTTGGTATTGGCCTTTGAGTTCTAAAGTTTACTAACCTTCTTGGTTTTATTCTTGATTAGATTGGCTGAAGGGAACAGTCAAATTAAAGCTCTAGAGAGTTCTTGTGTTGAGGTAAAGGTTCAAACTTTGGCTCTTCACTTCCTTGCTTATTTGCTTGTATTTGAAGCATGATAGGTTGCTAAATTTCTTGTTTTGTTTCTTTCTGTTTTGTGTTACTGGGTTTGAGTTTCCGAGCGTGTATACGTGCGCATGCTTCATGCATGGGAATGTGTAATCGTAGTCTGCGTGTGCATACAATGGGAACACGTAATCGTAGTATGCATACGCATACAACTGGGGTGCGCAAGCATTCTCTATGTATGCACACGCATACTCGTGCCTAGTAACCCTAATTTAGTTTTTTTTTTTTTTTTTCCTCTTTGCTTTCTTTCATGTATTTGGCTTCTATTTAGTCTAGTTTCACATATTTAAATTCCAGAGTCAATAGAATAACATGTTTTGTGTGGTTTAATTGATAGATTAAGGGTTAGGGTTTACTTTGTTGAATGCCATGAACATGCATATGAATATGAACATGCATTGATGCATAGGTACTGTAATGCAGTAAGGTAAGTCATACATAAGCCATATGAATATGCATTTGATTTGGTTGTTGAACATGTGTCCTTGGTTTGGATGATGGATATGTTTATTTGATGAACATGATGAATATGCTTGATGTTAATGCCTACATGATGCTACTGCCCTATGATTATTTGCATGCACTGTTTGCTGCCCCCCTTGGACAAAAAGTTTGAATGCTTTGATAGATAAATACTAGGGTTTGGGGACTATATGTCATGTTGTTTGCTTCAGACGCATGTTAAAGTGTGTGTGAATTTAGAATAATATATTAGAAGACCCTTTGATGGGATTATGATTTGGAACACAATGAGTGGAGGCCGACCTATGCGACGAGTGGGGTTGGGTGCCTAATACCTTCCCATCCCTATACCTAAAATTTGGACACATGCTTTGGTAAAGATCAGTACTTCCACAAGGAAGCTATATATATGGTTCCTAAACCTAATTTAGGTAGTGACTCCATTTACACCCTCCGCCTGGTCCATCCTAAGCTAAGAGGTAAGATTTAGTTTGAGTTGTGAATGCTCTTATGAGGACCAAAGTTGTCATTAAGTTAGTCTATTATGAGCAGCAAAGAGTCCATAAGAATCTTTTCCCCCAAGTGCATAGGAATTAAGCTTGCATAATTAGTTCATATTATACTAGAATAATTCACAAGAAAATTACCCAGTATTGCAATCTTGTTTCAAAATAAAAGATATAATCAATGAACAAGCTGAAGTCAAGATGGCTACCACCATTATATTCACAAACAAGATGCTCTATCTTTACAACAAAAACTGGTAGCAATTCTAAATCTAAGTTTGCTAAAGGTTAATTAGCAAGGTGTAGACCTGCATACAAATTTTTGTTGTAGCTGGATTTGTTTTTGTACATGGCAAGATCTAGCTTTATTTCTCAACTCCCGGAAGGCCCTCATTGTTTCCAAATCAAAACCACCAGCGAATTGGCCAAAATAACAAGCAACACCTAAGAAGATAAATCTGATACATTTTTTGGGATGATATTTGGAAAATGGTGCTTAGATGGTTCATATTCAAGTTGTATTTTCTAAGACTATGAAAAACTTTTCAGGGCATAAATATTACTAACTTCTTATTAATATGCTTCAATATATCAATAATCTTTATAAAAAAAAAAATTGTAGTCTTTAGTCCTTAGTGTTCTATTTTATAGAAAAAAATAGAAAAATAATTAGAGTGGTTTAGTGATCTTATTATACTATATAAGTTTACAAATTTGAAAACTGCATAATATAGTGACCAACGAAGAAAGGCATGTTTCATGCCTACTCAAGAATGAAAATATCATTTTGATAAAATAAAAAATCAAATATCCTTATAATTAGTTTCATTTTTATTTTATTTTATTCTCTTTGTCCATACATAGTGTACATTATTTTGAAAATTCATTATTGATAATTTTATTTTGGTATGCTATTTTTTGACAAAGTTGGAATAGAATTTTTCTTATTTTCATATTATAAAATAGGTTAACCTTCATCAAACCCTAAACAAACAGTCCACCAAGTAGATTCACCTTCTATATTTTAGTATTTTTCTTTAGAGATAGGGTCAAATTACACCTGGTGTAACACTATAGGAGTTATACATTTTTTAAACCATTAATTTCCATTAGATCTAATGGTTAAAAAATCACTAGTGCCACGTCAAATCTAATATCATTAAAGTTATTAAATTACCTTCTTAAAAAAAGAAATTATTATTTCCTCCATTAACCATTGTCTTCTTCTTCTTCTTCTACCCCCCCCCCCCTCTCTCTCTCTCTCTCTCTCTCTCTCTCTCTCTCATATTTGCTAGACCTCCATGAACCCCTCCATTTGGAAAACTCTCTCTATGTTTTGCTTTAATCTTCATGCATCTAACTCTATTTTTACAATTTATATGAAAAAAAAAATTGAATTAACAAAATACTGAAAGAGTGGATAAAAATTAATCCCCACTTTTTTTTTTCTACTTTTCTTTAGTATCGTACAGGCCATTTGGTTGTCTTTTCCATCATCCATTGTACAAAATGACCCCAAAAAATCACAAAAACCCAAAATAAAAAGAAGAAAGAAAAGAAACCTGTAGATCCTAAAAGGCTAAAACCCAAAGAAGAAGAAAAATGAAAGAGAAAAATGTGAAAACAGCTTATTAATCATAAAAGCATTAGAGAATTAATTGTGTTGTTCCTGTGTTGCATTTTGTAAATTAAGTCATTGTTATTTGAATAACCTTTGCCCTTTGGTAGAATGGATTGATAGTTTGATACAATTCCCAATTTGTAAACTTTTTTAATTTTCGTATCACATGTTTTTTAATCTTTATTTATGTTAGTTTTGAGTTATTTTTATTGTTTTGAATGTGTAATGGCCTAGAGGCCTACCTTTTCAGATTGTGATTTTTCAATATTTTGTCTTCTTCTTCTTTCTTAATTTTCGTATCACATGTTTTTTAATCTTTATTTACGTTAGTTTTGAGTTATTTTTATTGTTTTGAATGTGTAATGGCCTAGAGGCCTACCTTTTCAGATTGTGATTTTTCAATATTTTGTCTTCTTCTTCTCCTCTGGGATAAGCTTCCAAACGTTATGTTTTGGTTTATTGTGTTGTTTTTCATATATGATTTCCCTTATTATCCCTTAATATTTTATGCTGGAGTTTTAAAAATTGGAAGGTGATTTATAAAGCCATTTGGAGAAGAAGATTATAGAACAATGTGAGCTTGGAGAGTTCCAAACGAGAGAGAGACAGAGAGATGGGGTGGAGAGGCTTAATAATCACTTAATGTTCTTGTAAACACAAATTTTTCTCAATTGCAGAAAATTAAATAATTGAAAAGAAATATAGTTTGCAAATATAAATTTGTATTGATGAATAATGAGTACAATCTCTATTTCAATTCTTTTACAAAAGAATACCCTCTGATTTTATCTTCTTTGAACTTGACTCGAACAAGAAATCTTCTTGTCTTTCAAGTTCTTCAAGCCCTTCAATGTTCTTTAAGTTCTTTAAAGATTCTTGAGACAGAATTTCTCTAGAGCTTGGCCTCTTGAAAACTTGGTGGTGAAAATAAGAAAGGATGTCTTCTATTTATAATGGTTTTAGAGAATGAGCTCCACTTTGAATTGATATGTTTGAAAATATGTAGTAGACTTTTGATTGGCCCAAATTTTGCTTATAGATAAATCTCTATTTATCTATTTTGTTAAAGATCATATTTTGATAAAGATAATGATCAACACAGATAAATAATTATCTCTATTTAATTTATTTATTTTAATAGATAATTATTTTAATAAATTAAATAGAGATAATTATCCTTCAATTTTGAATAGAAAATTTATTTTCATTTTATTTTATTTATTTTTAATAAAGATAATTATCCATAAGCTTTGAATAGGGGGGTTTATCTTTATCTTGTAGGCCAAGTGACACATGACAAATTTCAATAGGTCAATGTAATATCAATTTGGATGACACATGTCACCATTTGATTTAACTAATTTAATGACATATTAATCTAGAATTTGTCACTCAACTTTGATATGACATTTTATAATTGAATTAAAATTTTGCCTCCTAGAGCTCTTACTCATTAATTTCTAAAAAGTAATGACATGGTACAAGTGTCTTTTTAATATTTAGATTTAATGGAAATCAATGATTTGAAAAGGTGTAACTTTATTCAAGTTATATCAGGTGTAACTTGAATTCATCTCATTTCTTTATGTTTAACTTCTCAAAAATGTTTTATAGGAATCATTACAAGTAGTTTTCTATGCTTTCTTGGTGCATCTATGACTAAATAAAGCTAGAGAAGATTGAGAAAAGGAGAAAGCTAAAACTTATTATAGCATTTAAATCTCTCTCTCTGATATGACATTTTATAATTGAATTAAAATTTTGCCTCCTAGAGCTCTTACTCATTAATTTCTAAAAAGTAATGACATGGTACAAGTGTCTTTTTAATATTTAGATTTAATGGAAATCAATGATTTGAAAAGGTGTAACTTTATTCAAGTTATATCAGGTGTAACTTGAATTCATCTCATTTCTTTATGTTTAACTTCTCAAAAATGTTTTATAGGAATCATTACAAGTAGTTTTCTATGCTTTCTTGGTGCATCTATGACTAAATAAAGCTAGAGAAGATTGAGAAAAGGAGAAAGCTAAAACTTATTATAGCATTTAAATCTCTCTCTCTCTCTCTCTCTCTCTCTCTCCAACAACCAAACTTAACTATGCATCATGGACCTATTATTCTCAATCATTCAATAATTCCAATTTAAAAGAGAAACGTTAAATTACAATTAAGAAAATCCATTTGTTAGAGGGAAAAATAATTAAGAATTTAAAGTTTTCAAGCAAATAAATACTCAGTGACCACTTTGATTGGTCAATGTTCCTCTTATTATATATGTATGCTCTTATTATATATGTATGAGTCTAGTTAATATATGTCCTCGTTAATTTCTAAAAAGTAATGACATGACACAAGTGTCTTTTTAAGCTTTAGATTTAACGAAAATTAATGGTTTAAAAAGGTGTAATTTTATTCAAGTTACATCAAGTATAACTTAAATTCATCTCATTTTTTTATATTATACTTTTGTATAAATAATATTTCTCACTTAAGATTTTTTTTTTTTTTGAGAAACCGCCCCAGGAAGTGGGGGTTCTCACTTAAGATTGTTATATATGCAACACATATTTCCACCCGATATTATGGAAGAAATAAAACTTATTTTACTTCGTTCTCAAGGAATACGTTCACATGGCAAAATGCATTTAGAATAACATATACGAAACATTTATATTTTTGCCCAAACTTTTTATTAATATTTAAATGAACACATAATTCATTAAAATCTTTGTTTCGGTGGAACTTTAAATGAATATTAAAAGATGAGTAGAAAAATGAAATAATTTCTCAAAGTCTTTGATGAAAGAACTAAACCATACGGTATTGCAATCTTGTTTCCAAGTAAATAATGAATTAATAAAAAAGCTGACGCCGTCATTATATTCACAAACAAGCTGTATCTTTACAACAAAAACTAGCAATTCTGCAGCTGAGTTTGCTACAGATTAACAAGCTGTAGACCTGCACACAAATTTCTGTTGTTGCTGGCTTTGGCATTGTACATGGCATGCTCTGGCTTTATCTCTAAGCTCCTGGAAGGCCCTCATAGTTTCAACATCAAAACCACCTGCAAACTGGAAAATAGAAACAAGCAGGTTTACTCATCAGCACCTAAAAAAAAGATCAAAATACTTGACCATAAAGTTTGAAGTTTTGGAGTTTGAATTTTACCTGGTGTACCCTGAATGCAAATCTAACACCTTGTACTATCAGCTCTTCTTCTTCGGGACCACCACCAACTGTTTCAAGCTCTGCAGATACTCTCTTCATATACTTCATGGCCAATTTCACAGAAGCCAGCTTGATCTGTAGCATTGGGCGTACACTAAATTAAATTCATAACCCAATTTGGACATTAAAAAGAAAAAAAGTTGTGGACTAGTAAGTAGTAAAGGCAAAAATTGTTCTACTTACACCACATTGTACTAAATAAACATTAATGTGGCAACTGGCATAACCCCCCAACTTATAAAACTATTGCAAGTAACAATAATGAGAACTAGTAACTATAGGTCAATATCCATATAGCTTAAATATCCAATTAAAAAGAAAGGGAGAACCTACTTTCCATTTTTTAATCAATTTAATTTATCGGTTGGATTGAGGAAGCTTCAGGTCTTTCTTCACATTATTAAAGAATTTATTGCATCTTCCCATATATAGTTTAAACAATTTGGCAATGTCTGAAAAGGTCAACATGGAGAATCTGATTCTCTTCTCTAGTCATAAATCCCCCATTTAAGAAAATAAAAAAGGAAGTAGACAAGCAGATGCATTAAGAAATCTGGAAGTTCACATGTGCGCATGCAGGCATGCACATAGAAATTGAGGCAAAAATCTAACCATTCTTTTGTCAGCTAGCAACCACTACACCTAGTTATGTACATGGACATAGTAGACTGTGTCAAAACCTTTCCCCATTGTCTCCGCAATTTCTAAAGTATGACCCATAAAAGTGGACCATTCAATATTTGTAAGCATTCAATAGGCATATGCGATAATGTGAATTTCTTGTTACTAAATAAGCATATGTGTTGCTTCTTGCTTTCCAAAATTATTAAGACAAATGTGGAACTATATTTCTTGCTTCTACATCAATCCTAAGCATATCAAAGCAATGAAGTTACCTGGGCTACGAAACCAGTATCCAGCATCCAATCCGTTGGAATCTGAAAAACTTTATATCTCTTTGTTGCAGATTCTCTAATTCGTGAGAGATTGTACAAACCATGCTCTAACCTGTAAGAACCATATTTGTGGCAAAATTAGAGAACATAAGACATACTGAAAAAATTAAAGCACAACACAATAGAATCTAGTACGTATTTTCTTTAATGATATAAATGGTAATGTGCAAAGTGCAAGACTACAGAAATTTGCATACTTTTCGAGCAGAGCCTGCATTTTCTTGAGAGCAGGTCCACAGTGCTGGCGGGCATCGTCACGAAAGGTTGAAGCCTCGGATTCGAGCTTCTTGAGATCACAATACCCGAATGCTGCCTCGCGCAGTGCATCCGCTTTCTGCTCTGGCCAATTGAAGTGTTTCAGCACTGCTCTTTCATCCACCTGAAAAGAATACAAATCATGCATTTAGGCCTCGCTCAGTACAACATTTTACCCCCTTAATAAAATACTAAAAGTTTAGGCCAAAATTAAAGTAACAGATTCTCTGAGATTTGTAAAGAACATTTAAAAAAAAAAAAAATGTACCAAGTAAGAGAGCTCGTCGTCTAGCCATTTAACAAAAGGCACAACATCCACAATGTTTGCAAATGCAGCATTCTCGATCTCTTTTATCAGAAACCTTATGAAGTCTCCTTGAGTTTCTACATCTGATTTTATCTGTACAACCACAATTCCAATAAAAACTCAAGTCAAATTCAACAATGTAGGAATATAAAACATAAGTCAGTTAACAAAAATTAAAAGACAGAAACAAGGAAAATTGTGACAAATCAATATCAGTAATAAAATTAAGAAAACCACCATAAAAATTTGAAATTTGATATATAACTTTTTGAATATCAAGTACGAAATTGCCACTGAACTTGATCAAAATTACACAATCCCCACCCCCCAATGAAATCTCATATCGAATCCAAACACTGTCTTATCTAGCAAGCAAACAATAAAGACACACTAGGACCAGTCACTCACTCACTGACTTTGTCACTGACATAAAGTAAACTCCAGTCAGTGTCAAAACCGTAATTACAAGCCATAAATAATATTATTAACAACAATAACCGGTTACCGGGAACTCTTACCGCGAGCAAGTGAGCAGACCGGTTCTCAATCTCGCCGATCATGTCACGGGCATTGGCGGTTGCCGGTGCCACGTCAGAGGCGGCGGAGTCACGGCGTGACTCTCTCCGCATTAAAGAATGGTAAAACTCAACCACTTCCGGCACTCTCCTCACCTTCGCTGCCCCCATCTTCATCCCCTTCGGCGGCGGAGGTGGTGGCGGCGGTGGAGCAGCCATCTTAGGCGCAGGCGGCGGCGGTGGAGGAAGTGGAATATTCGCTTGCTCTGTCATCAAACCACAAGAACCGTTGGATGAACATGATGATGAGGATGAAGACGAAGAAGGCCTTGGAGGTGGTGGTTTTGGAACCCTAGGAGGGCGAGATCTGAGACTGGACAGAGTTGACTCAGCGAGTTCCTCCGAGTTACACCTCGAGTGCCTCGGTCTCTCGAGTTGATCAGCCTCGTCTTTCTTCGAATCTTGCACTTCAAGTTTCTGGTGATTATTCTCGAAGTTCGAAACGGCGCCGTGTTGCTTTTTCAAGTTCTTGATGAGATTTGATTTCACAGCGACTTCCATTAAGCCTTGAAACCTTTGCGAAGACGAGAGCTCCTCGCTTTCTATTAGAATGCTACTACTACTACTACTACGATCCGACGCCGTTTTCTTCAACTCTGAGATTTCAGCCTCCATTGCCTTCAACTTTTTCTCGCTTTCTTGTCTTTCGTATTCAATCTTCGTCCTCAACTCCTCCAGTTCCATTCTCAACTTTTGGTTCTCAATCTCCAACGCATCCACTCGCTTCGAAGCTCTATCAATCTCTGCGTTCTTGGATGAGATCTCGCTCTCCAGAACAGGAACAATAGCCACCGACTCTTTCAAAAGCTTGTGCCCCAAGAGTTCGGTTTTCAACAGCGACTCTCGCTCGCGCAGATCTTCGACGACGCGAAGCAACTCGGTGACGTCGGGTGGGCGAGGTTGAACCTGAGCGGAGGAGCGTGGAAAGTACACGCCGAAGGAGCGTGAGAACACGGCTTTCGGAGGAGCTTTATTAGTCGGACTCGGATTCGGCGACGGCGATGGAGGCTTCGGTGGCGTTTCTCGTTTCGAACTCGCCGGAGACTTTTGTAGCCCCATTGCCATTCTCACCTTCCCAGCCACCATGGCTAAAGATCACGATTGCACGAACCCTCTGTTTTTGTTTATCTCAGACAGACACAGACAGATACAACCCTAAAAAGATTACAATATATTTCTTAGGTTTTCTTTTCGGGGCTACGGTATTTCCTACGAGATAGGGTTTCAACTTTGAACCCTACAAAGAAATCGCTAAGTATGACTGTCTGTGAGAGAGAGAGAGAGTCTGAACTTGAAGTTTGTGTTGTGAAAGAGAGAGGAAAATAATAATATAGTATTTTTTTTGTCTTTAGCTTTTTAAGAGAGAGAGAGAGAGAAAGAGAACGTTGGGACTTGAGAGAGAAAAAGCAAAGTGCAGCGATAACGAGGAACGGTCTTCTTTTCTCGGATCCACAGTTTGAAACTAAACAAACTAAAGACCCAAAATTTTTAAAAAGTTAGAAATTAATTAATGAAAGTTAAGGAACTGAACCTTTAGCACACTTTGGTCTTTTACCAACTCGCAGTATTTCACGCGCGAGGTTTTTGGTTTTAGTCTGTTTGGGTTTAAGTGGATCGGACGGTCAAGATTTCGTTTGTAGGGTGATGGAGGACTGGGGCACGTGGAGGAATGAGGGTTTTACGAGAGTACGAGAGGGAGAGGGAAATTTTAGAAACTAGAAAGTAGAAAGGTCCCTGCTCTAACGGTCGCCTAGTTATGATTCTTTTTTCAATTCAACAAATTTCTCGCCAATTTATCACGGTTTCTCGTTAGTTTTTTTTTTTTTTTTTTGAGACAAAGGTTTCTCGTTAGTTTAAATGGTTGGGGAATAGGTAGTTGCCTTGGAGCATTTGTGTATTTGTTGATTGTTGTACGAAGTCAAATTGACACTTTTTTTTTTTTTTTTTTTTTAATGTTTTATGTTAAATGAAAGTGAATGACTAGATTAAAGTTGGGTCCGCTGAAACACATAATTACAACGGATTTTTTTTTTTTTTGGTAAAAATTACAACGGATTTGATTAGTTTTAAAATAAATCAAAAAATAATAATAATAATTTTATTTTGTGCGTTACTGATTAATATTAATAGGTGATTTAATTTAATTAAAAATATTAATATATAATAATTAAGACAATGTACCTTACTTTTGTCTTTTATTTTTAATTTTAATCCACATGTTTTTCATGGAGATTCATCCATGTTTTGAGGAGAGGGGGAAATTACTTGCATCCGCTTTGTGCAGAATAGCTTGCAAGCAAAATTTTGCCTTAATCTAAAAAATCACCTACATTAACTTATATAAAAATGTGCAAAATTTTATCCAATATTAGAGCATCTCCAACAAATTAGGCAAATTTTTATATTGTTTGAAGAATGATCAGTGATTTTTATCTTTTAACTACCCACTTTTTCAAATACATTTTTCAACAGATTCTCTATCTTATTTAAATATTATTTCTTCATTCATTATTTATTCTTTTTTTAACAACTACACATCTCCCAACATTTTTTTATTCAATACCTAATTATTATAATAGAAAAAAAATATTTGAAAAATAAACAGTAACCCATCAGACTTAATAAGCTATTGTTCATGAGCCAAAAAAAATTCGAGGTATAGAGAGTCCATTGGAGACCTATTTTGTGAGTTTATTCTCTATAGTAGAGAGGATTTTGTGTTTAACTCTCTTGTTGGAGATGCTCTTACAGTAATCATAAATTTTACAATAACACTATCTATTTTTATTTTTTTTAGATATTCCAAAGATAAAGGAATGAATGAATGGTGGGTGTGTAGTGTGAAGAAAGAGGCATAATAAAAAGATCAGGAAAATTTTTAGTTTTTTATTTTTTTTCTTTATGTATTCTAAGGATGAAGGAAGATAGTGGACGGTATTTGTGGTTTGTGGAAAGAAAGAAATAATTAAAATATTAAGAAAAATTGATATTTTAATGAAATTGAGTTTAAAATAAATAATCTAATGTACGTGTTCAAACTCTCTAAAAAAAAAAAATCTGATGTACGTGCTTTTAAAAAGTAGTTAAGTAAAATAAAAAAATCTTATACTAAAATAAATAAAAGTATACAAGTTGAAATGCGAATACTCTAAGGCTTAGTTTGGTCCAATTTTTATATTTTGAGATTTTTAATTGTAACTCTAAAGGGGACAATATGATAAAGTATGTAACTATATATATATATTAAAAAAAAAAAAAACTTGCCCAAGACATGTGACGTTGAAATCAAACCAAATACAAAATTTCCTTTTATACAAAACGCTATGGTGATTTTTTTTGGTCAAAAAATGGAAACAAACTGGCACTAATCCAATTTAAGCATAATAAAAACGAGATTTAGCAATCCTAACTAAATCATTAGGGTTCGATAAGAAATTTCAGTAGTACCAAATAGTAGAGAAAATAAGTAAAAGATGGTGTAAAATACTTTTGTTTTTCCAAAACTGATAAAATCTAAGAATTCTTTTTTGGGAATTTTATGCAATATCTTTCTAGTTTTTTTTTTCTTTGATAACACAATATATTTCTAGTAAAATGAAAGACTATCAATTTAACTATAGACTTTGTTAACAAATGTCCTTAGAATATTTGTTAATGGACAATTTTAGAAAAATTTTGATAATACTTTTATGAAAAATATTTTTTTAAAAAATTGCCAAAAAATCTGTTACATTTTTCTTTTCTCATAAAAAATTTTTAAAATATTTTATAAACTAATACCCTTAGAGGTTTAGTTGAATTAATAATAGGAAATTAATCAACACAATGATCACTTTCTCAATTCATTTGAAAATCAGGTGGCTTTTACTAACTGATCGTGATCTACCCTCTCTTCATTGGAAAACTGTGTATATGAGATACTGGATATGTAATATTTATTTTGATAAACAAAGTTGATGTAATTCACATTCTTCCCCACATCATATCTTTAATGTTTTAATTAGGGCACACTTTGGGGAGTAGTGTCTCTAAGGCAACACTGAATTACCAATCTAAAATGATATTGTCCTCTTTGAAAGTGACATATATCATCATCTCTCAAGGTTTTAAAATGCCTCATATCAAATAGAGTCCATGGCCTCCATATAAGGAGTGGGACCTTCTCTCACTTATGTGATGTGAAACTTAGTGAGAATTTGGTTCTCCTTCGCTCCACTCCACTTAAAAGGTATTTTGGACTTTTGGATCCCTATGATCCACGCCTTCTAAAGGCCACATGTCCTTGTATGGAACCTAGGTACCCGTCATCCCATCGCTTAGAGTCTACTCTAATACCATTTTGTCATGCCCCAATTCATTATTGACAATATATTGTCCTCTTTGAGAATGACAAATAGCCTCATCCTTAAGTTTAAAATTTTTATTGGATTAGTTCTTTTTGCCTAATAATATTTGCATTTGATGTTTGCATAACCCTACATTTTCCCCCTTTATTAATGACATTAATTGGTTGATAGGTTTCACATTTTTATGTTCTTGTTATCACATATTTATGCTCTTGTTTTCACATTTTTATGTTTTTGTTTTTATATTTCTGTGTTTTATGCAATACCCAAAAGGATCTATTGGTTGAAACTACTAATAGGTTTAGGATAAATAAATGCATTTATTTTGTTACATTAATTATTTTAAGTGGTGCATTAATTATTTAAGGATATAGCTCAAACCCTTTCCCCCCTAAACCTCTAAGCACTTTGTGCATGGGGAGATGCCAATTAAGCTACAAGACTTTTGATTACTAATGTTATTTTTCTAAGTTTATATGGGAACCAATTGATTTGAATATGATATTCTTGAACAAATTTAGTTACTTTTGCAACAATTGAAACAAAGTCCAACAAAAAATAAATAAATTTATTAACATAAGAAAATAATTGAATAATATTTGCATTTTTATTTATCCAAACAATATTTGTATTATTAAGTAGGCATAAAACATGCCTATGTATATCAGTCACTATATCATGCAATTTTCAAATTTATAATATATAGTATGATCAAATTACTATACCTTTCTTATTGTCAACAAAATAGAACAATAAAAATTACATTTTTTACAAAGAAAATTATTGAAGTATTAGAGGAAACTAATAACAAGTTAGTAATATTTGTGTCAATGCAAATATCATTAACTGTCTTTTGTATGTTGAATTAGTCTCCACCATTTTTTTTTAAATCCTACTATCACAATTGCATGACAATTGTAAATTTCATCATATTTTTCTGTTACACAATAATCTCCTCTATAAATTTCATCTCCTTAATGAATTTTTGACCAACTTTTATAACTGCTAAGACTGGCTATAATTGCTAAGAGCTTAAGACTGGCTGACAAGCAACTGCTAATGGAAGATATTTTTTCGTTAAGGGATTGAATGCTCGTAAATTTGTCAATTGTTAATCATTCTTCTTTGTTATGTTCTTGATAAGCCACATCATTCTAAATACAAATCTTATGTACCACTTTTGTATTTCACTTTATGTTTCATTAATTACAATTTGTCATGTGTTTATTTATTTATTTTTTTCCATTTTAAACTTTTACCATTTTATAAGAAAAGTTAAACAAATACATTGCAAATTGTGATTGGTGGAACATAAAATGAAACAAAAAAAGTGATATAGAGAATTTGTATTTCGTTATTCTGTGTTCAAAAAAATATTCACTTTGTCTTTTGTATTGTATTTCGAGTATAACATTGTAACAAATTTTACAAATTTACAGTATATTTTTTTTCCTAAAATAATTCTAAAGAGGGTTTCAATTATGGCTGTAACAGTAACAGCAAAGCAAATTCTTCATCACCTTAATTTTTGTCATCTCACGTATCCTTCACCGAATCCCAATTTTTGGCTATAATCCATCCGCCCTTATCAAATTCTTGATTAAAATAAATATTTAAAACTTAAAAAATTAGATCAATATTGAATAAGAAAGGTGGACATGACACATGTTCGATACGAACTGATGTATGCTAGGAGATTATTAGTTAGTATAAGTTTGAAAATGACTTGTTTAGTAAAATAATTTACAAAAACGCATTATTTAGCAAAAATGGCCAATAGTACCTTTTTTTTTTTTTTTTTTGGTTAATGTGTGGGGCAAATTAGTGTTTGTAAATTATTAACGCTCTAACACAAAGAGCCAATCTGTCGCATACACATATTCTTATTGTAGTAGGGCCTATGTATGCCATTTGCCATCACTTCATTGACTTCGGCGTGCCTGCTTGAGTTAAGACTTACAAATGCTACGTAATTTGCACGATATGCACAACAGCAAACAATGTTGCTTTACCTGGAAGAACCGATTGCATTAATAAGATTAGATACCGAACAGCACAAATAGTCTCACTATCAATTATCACTCCAATTCCATTTATATCTTGTAGACCCTTGAAAAAAGAAATAGATGTGATGAGATTATTTTTATTTTCATGCTTACCGACTTAAATGTAATTACCCCCATAAATACAAAGGGTAAAGTAGTATTTAAGGTCTGTTTAGATACCACTTATTTTGTTGAAAATTGAAAACATTGTAGCAAAATAATTTTTGTGGAACCCAGTTTTAAATTTTTTTTTTCTAAATAAAGTATTTGCGGGTCCTGTGAATAGTGCATAAGACCTACTGAAAAAGCATAATCTCATGTCTGAAAATGTGAAATGCTCTTCTCAAAAAAAAGAAAAAAGAAAAAGAAAAAAAGAAAACGTGAAACGTAGACGCAAGTGCTTTTTAGCACCATCCAAATGGATACTTAGTCACCAATAGTCTTATAACTCAATTGATTGATGTTTTCTAATACTTCTAAATAATATATATATATATATATATATACATATCTAGAGTTCAAATCATCTCTCCTCCTTGCAACTATTGAATCATCAAATAAAGGAGGGCTCCGTCGTGCTGGATCCATTTGAAAAATTAATGCTGAAGAACCTAAATAGGACATGAGAAATGAGAGGCGCAAGTACTTCATCAGATGGGTTCAACCATGCTCTAAACTCAGCCTTACTAGGGACCCAAGTGAAACTACATTGCAGTATTGCACCAATAAAAATTCAAATTCAGAAGGTACTAGACATAACCAAACTGCGTGAGACTGAGAGTGGGCCTTTGTCACTAGCAAGGCCACTCACCTTATTAGTTGGTATATATTGAAATTTGAAAGTAATCAAAGCAAACACAACATGCATTATTATTGATATTATTATTTGCCTAATCCACAGGCACACCTTTTCAATTCATATGATCCAAGCTAATCAAAGCAAACACAACATGCATTATTATTGATATTATTATTTGCATAATCCACAGGCACACCTTTTCAATTCATATCCAAGCTAATCAAATTTAGTTTCCTTTTTGGCATTTGGAAACCAGAATGTTGTCTAGCTTTTTCGTGCAAAAAAAGTTGTTTGACGTAGTCCTTGTACGTTAGTTGTGAACTCTTTTCAATTGCTACTTTTTTAGTCGAGGCAGTTGTATAAATATGTCAAGAAATGTGACAGAATTGGAATTACATGGATCTCAAGTCACTTTCACTCTAATATTGCTGAGGGTATATGAATAGCATGGCTTTATAGATTGAACACCCATTAATTTGTATACTAGTATTGTGATAGAAAGTGGTGAAAGGAATAACTTAAGAGTAAGGAGTGGGCGAGGTACTGTAATGTTGTCTAGTTTTTTCGTGCAAAAAAAGTTGTTTGATGTAGTCCTTGTACGTTAGTTGTGAACTCTTTTCAACTACTACTTTTTTTAGCCGAGGCAGTTGTATAAATATGTCAAGGAATGTGACAGAATTGGAATTCAATGGATCTCAAGTCACTTTCACTCTAATATTGCTGAGGGTATATGAATAGAATGGCTTTATAGATTGAACACCCATTAATTTGTATACAGTATTGTGATAGAAAGTGGTGAAAGAAAGGACTTAAGAGTAAGGAGTGGGCGAGATATTGTAATGTTGTCTAGCTTTTTCGTGCAAAAAAAGTTGTTTGACGTAGTCCTTGTACGTTAGTTGTGAACTCTTTTCAACTACTACTTTTTTGGTCGAGCAGTTGTATAAATATGTCAAGGAATGTGACAGAATTGGAATTACATGGATCTCAAGTCACTTTCACTCTAATATTGCTGAGGGTATATGAATAGTATGGCTTTATAGATTGAACACCCATTAATTTGTATACTAGTATTGTGATAGAAAGTGGTGAAAGAAAGGACTTAAGAGTAAGGAGTGGGCGAGGTATTGTAATGTTGTCTAGCTTTTTTGTGCAAAAAAAGTTGTTTGACGTCCTTGTACATTAGTTGTAAACTCTTTTCAACTACTATTTTTTTAGACGAGGCAGTTGTATAAATACGTCAAGGAATGTGACAGAATTGGAATTAAGTCACTTTCATTCTAATATTGCTGAGGGTATATGAATAGTATGGCTTTATAGATTGAACACCCATTAATTTGTATACTAGTATTGTGATAGAAAGTGGTGAAAGAAATCACTTAAGAGTATAGAGTGGGCAAGGTGCTGTAATGGTTGGTGTGAGGTTGACATGAGAAACAAGGGTTTCTCTGAATTCTCTACCTTGTTTGGCCTATCATTCCAGTCCTTTTGTTATGTCCATGGTCTGTGAACTGGACTGACCTCACTAATTTCTCTTCCATCGCTCTCTCCAGCTGTGCAACTGCAAATTACTCTGTTACACACATCTATTTTACTTTCAGGAAAAAAAAAAAATAATTAAAACAAAAAAATAAGAAGAGATATTATTTAGAGATAACTTTTTTTTTTTTTTTTTTAATTTTACAAATTACTCTCTGGATTAATTGTTAGGAGTCGTCAAGTGGTTGGAAGCGGTGAATATCAGTTTCACATAATTCTATTATTGACACCAATATTTATTTATATATAATATGTCACTTCTGAAAAAAAAAATTGTATCATTAGATCGACTTATATGTTAAAAATAGAAAAGAGACAAGGTTCCAATTTGGAAGAGTGTCTTGCCATAAATTATCAAGTGAAATATGATTTTTCTACCAACCATGCCAATAGGCTTTTGTATAAAAAAGTGTTAAGTGTTAAGATACACAATTAATTTCACTTTCACAGGTAACTTATACTTATAATGCTAGAGATACAAATTTTTTTACAAAAAAATTTAAAAATTATTGATATGATGCGTGATTATTGATAAATAAATAAAAATGTTGTTAATAGTGGGGCTAAATAAAAACTAATAAGAAGTTGGCTACATTAATAGTTTGTAAAAATATTATAAAATAGTTTATAACTGTAGTGTTATTCTATAATATAACATCATTTTCACCTAAACCTCCTACTAATACAATAAAAACATTAATTACAACATGTCATCTTAACAACAGTGAAAAAAGTAGTGATTTTTTTTTTTTTAATTATATATTTGATAACTAGACTTATTTTTTTTCCCCTGAAAAGATGGAAAAAAAGAGTTTAGAAAAAGAAATTTAACTAAAAAAACAAAATGGATATTCCAAAATTTTATATGTCATGTAATTTTGGGGTGGCACCTAGCTAGCTAGAGGTGCCAATTTTAAGTGCACCATGCGAACTTCGTAAATTGAGCTGGCACCTGAAATAGAATAGCTTCTGGGCATAGGGATCTAATAAATCAGCATTTTCTCAACTTACATTTACATTTATATGCGTTGACCCTGCATAAGAAATGTAGAGTCTGTTGTGGAGGAAAAAATGAGTGAAATTAATGTGAGGAGCGGTCTCAAGCAAAAGCACTAAAGGAATGTAACAAAGGGTGGGAATAAATGAATAATAAAAAAAGCCAGTGGTCCTAGACTCCTGGCTCCAATCCTAACATTACTTAAAATCACATATACATGCATTGCAAGGCCAACGAAGCATGAGTTAATGTACATCTCCCTGAGGCTCCATTTTACCTACTTACTTCATTAATACTCTGCACTTGCGGGTTAGGATTGGCGTTTGCCATTTTCTGTACAGGATTGGGGGTTCAAGGCCGAATCATAAAGGATTAGATTCAAGTTACATTTAATGTACACCCTCAAAAAAAAAAGTTACATTTAATGTAATTCTAACCAAAATTATATCACTTAATAACATTTTTATTAGATTAATTAATACTTCGAAAATTCTATCATTAGATTATATATTCTCTATATTCTTATTAACATGAATATTAAGTTTTGTGTCATTTAGATGCTAATTATTATTCTTTCTAAAAAAAAAAAAAAAAAAAAAGATGCTAATTATTATTCGCTGTAACAACTAATATTTTATGCACAATTTTAGGTACAAAAAAATTTTAAATTTAAATATTTGATCAATGAATTAGTACTTGATCTCAAATTATCTTGAAAATTTTGAAAGCATGTAGAGTATAAGGAAAAAATAATAATAATAATCTAACAGTAGATTTGTCAAAATTCATATCCAATAAAATAAATATTGAGTGGTGTAACATAATTTTGAGAAGTTACATCAAGTGTAGAGTTATATATATATATATATATATGGATGCTAGCAATGCATATGAATTATGTGAGGTTAATAGACACACACTATTAACCTCACCATCAACATTGCATATGGATGCTAGCAATGCAAAAATGTCCATAAATTGAAGTTCAATCAATGGTGTAATTATTCAACATTTTGGGACTGCAGTGACTTGATGATATATCCTATCCTCGCATGAATTGTAGATTTCACTAATTAAATTCATAATAACTAGGATTCACTATTCATATGAGGTAAAGAATAAATATTGTTTATATTTTAGGAATACTGAATAATTTTTTTTATCTATATGTAGTAATTCAAATTTTACGAAACTACATTTTGAGAATTCATATGATTTATGGAGGCTTGCATAATTCGCATGAAGGTTTAGTTTATATGGTTGTTCTTTGGTAATGAAGGCCAATTAGTTATTAACAGACCTACATTCCAACTTTAGGTACCGATTCATTAAGAGAGGTGTTACATCCATAATATTTTCACAACAAATCATAGGTGGTTAGTTTTTATTGGTTCTAATTTAAACCTACCACTAGAATTACTTTTCTACCCCACCAATAACAACTTGTAACAACTTGCCACATAGAATTTGTTGAGAAAATGTTGTGAAAATATTGTGGTTATATCATTTCTCATTAATTAATATTAGTTGCATTTCATTTATCACACAATTAAGCTAAGATGTATTCATAAAAAAAATTAAGCTAAGATGTCCTTTATTTATCACACACAAGCTAAGATGTCGGAAGGAATGCAAAAAGATTTCTAGCTTGGCCTTTTCCATGCCAAAGTCTTATCTCTTTTTCCTCTAAAAAATTCACTCATTATGAACACCATTTGTCCCATATGAATTAGATCCTCTCTATCTTTTATATGCCATCAATTGGTCACTTGATTGATGATACACAACCTACCACCTAAAAGAATTCACTCAATGGTAGGGCAGTTCACAGTTCGGTTTGGATCAGATTTGGGCTTAACTCACATCCGACCCAACCTGATTGGGTGGAGCCACCATCAACCCGTTGCTGACTTAGAGGATGATCGGATCGGGCTAGTCAAAGCTTCAACGAATGTTGGGCAGATCCGTTGGAGTTGAAGATCTGGAAAATAGCGAGAATCCAGCGATATGAAAAACAGTCGAAATTCGGCAAGAAAAAAAATTGAAAAACGGTCGAAATCTGGCAATATCTCGCCAAATCTAGCAAGATCTCGGCCATTTTCGACAAGATCTTGGCTAGATCTAGTGAAATTTCATCGGATCTAGCCTAGATCTTCTTGAAAATATCTTAAAATTCATCGGATCTACAATATCTTGCCGAAAAAACAAATGGGTTGGTTGGTTCGGGTTTCTCGGATTTGTGAGGAGGAGATCCGACATCCAACCTACTGATCTCAGTTTTTGGAGAAAGAAACCTGTCGCCAACTGTTGGAGCTATGGGTTCAGTCGACGGCAGGTCAAGTTCAATCGGAGGCAGCGAGTGGGTCGGGTCTAGCGAGTCCTTAGACAGACCTACTCAATGGATTGTTTTGCATTCACGCGATAAATTAAGTGAAATATATCATTTCACACTCGTTTATATATATATATATATATTATTTCACATTAATATCCATAATTGATAAAACAAAAATCCACAATTTGACACATAAAAATGGAAAAAAAAAAAAAAACAGATATAAAAAAAGAGTGTAAAAGAGTATAAAAACCGTAATTTAACTCAAAAGCATTACGCTGCGTACATAAAATAATAATAATAATAATAATAATAATAATGTAATGACTAAAGCTCTCTAGGGATGGCCATTGGCCATATCCATTGGGTAATGAATATCCAACCCAACCCGATTCAAATATTTCGGGTAATACCCAGTTCTTAATAGGTAGAAGCTAATTGGGTAGGGTTTGGATATTACCTATTTAACTAATTACTTCTAACCCAAATCCAACTTAACCCAATAATTATGGGTAAACTCTAACCCACCCAATTACCCAATAATCAAAATTACCGAATTGCCCCTAAAACTTCAAAATAACCAAAGTACTCCTAAAATCCTCTAAAATTTCCAAAATACCCATGAAACCTAAAAATTATCAAAATACCCCTAAAACCTAAAAATTACCAAAATACCTCCTAAACCTAAAAAATGACCGAAACAACCCTGAAACCTAAAAATGACCAAAATAACCCCTAAATCTAAAAAATGACCGAAATACCCCTAAAACCTATAAAATGTCATTGTGCACCTATGCTGACAAAGCTGCACTTCATTACTAAATGGTTATTTACTCAATAATGTGCCTGAAATCATTTGATGTTTTTATTTTATTTTTGTCGATAATAAATGAGATTTGAAGAATTTGTTTGTTGTTGTAGAGACGGGCTATTAACTTGAACCAATATGCTTGTGAAAATCTCAAGTTAAACCATCCAAAGACAGAGGTAGATTTTTCAGTCCATTTTCTTCAATTGATGTATAGGAAATTCATGCTTAAGTGCAAAGGTTTAATATTAGTTTATCCTAGGCAAAACAGGTCAAAAATTAATCTGTAGAGGATTTTTTGTTGTTGCTAGAGGAGTGGGGAAAATTATATTGTTATTTTTACCTAATTAAAAGTAATGATTTTCCACAAGAGTATACAAATATGTTTGGAATAGAAAATGTTGCTGATGATGGTAGTGGTGATGATAATAATAGTGATGAGGCTGATGGGGATGAGAAGAAGGTGTTTGAAGTTGAGAATATATTAGGAATATGTTATGGTGACCCCAAATAGATTTTTTTTTTAAAAAAATTGAATTATATCTTAAGGTATTTGAATTTCAAATCAAAGTTTAAAGTGATTTGTGAAAATTTTTGTTAAGCATGCTATTTAGAACACGTGTATTAGTCTCTCCTTTTGATTTGAAGACTTTGTCTGCTGTTGTAGAGATGGGCAGTTGACTTGAACCAATATACTTGTGAAAGTCTGAAGTTAAACCATCCAGAGACAAAGGAAGATTGTTCGAGTCTATTTTACTCTATTGATGTATAGGCAATTTCATTCTTAAGAACAAAGCTATAATATTAGTTTATCATTGGCAAATCAAGTTAGAAATGAATCTAAACAGAATTTTTTTGTTGTTGCTAGAGGAGTGGGAAAAAATATGTTGTTATTTTTTGCTAATTAAAAGTAATGATGTTTCATAAGAGTATTCGGATTTGTTTGGAACAGAAAATGTTGCCGATGATGGTAGTGGTGATGAAAATGATAGTGATGAGGCTGATAGGGAAGTTGGGAGGTGTTTGATGTTGAGAAGATATTGGGAATATGTTATGGTGACCCTAAAGAGATAATGGAAAAAACCTGTATTATATCTTAAGGTATTCGAATTGCAAACCAAAGTTTAAAGTGATTTGTGGAAAATTCTTGTTAAGCATGCTATTTAGAACATGTGTAGCAGTCTCTCATTTTATAACTCACGTGCACTTTGCATTTGATTGAAGGTTGGGAACACAATTATGTCATTGTGCACCTATGTTGACAAAGCTGCATTTCATTACTGAATAGTTATTTACTCAATAATGTGCTTGCAGTCATTTGATATTTTTATTTTATTTTTCACGATAATAAATTTGATTTGAAGACTTTGCCTGCTGTTGTAGAGGTGGGCAGTTGACTTGAACCAATATGCTTGTGAAAGTATCAAGTTAAACCATTCAGAGACAAAGGAAGATTGTTCGAGTCTATTTTCTTCTATTGATGTATAGACAATTTCGTGCTTAAGTACAAAGCTATAATATTAGTTTATCATTGGCAAATCAGGTTAGAAATGAATTGGCAGAGAATTTTTCATTGCTGCCAGAGGAGTGGGAAAAAATATGCTGTTATTTTTTGCTAACTAAAACTAATGATATTCCACAAGAGTATTCGGATCTGTTTGGAACATAAAATGTTGCTGATGATGGTAGTGGTGCTGATAATGTTAGTGATGGCGCTGATAGGGAAGTTGAGGAGGTGTTTGATGTTGAGAAGATATTAGGAATATGTTATGATGACCCTAAAGAGATTAAAAAAAAAAAACGTGAATTATATCTTAAGATATTTGAATTTCAAACCAAAGTTTAAAGTGATTTGTGAAAAAATTTTGTTAAGCATGCTTTTTAGAACACGTGTATCAGTCTTTCCTTTTATAACTCATGTGAACTCTGCATTTGATTGAAGGTTGAGAACACATGTCATTGTGCATCTATGCTGACAAAGTTGCACTTCATTGCAAAATATTTATTTACTCAATAATGTGCTTGCTGTCATTTGATGTTTTTATTTTATTTTTGACAATAATAAATTAGATTTGAAAACTCTGTCTGCTGTTGTAGGGATGGATAGTTGACTTGAACTAGTATGCTTGTGAAAGTCTCAAGTTAAACCATCCAGAGACAGAGGTAGATTTTTCAAGTCTATTTTCTTCTATTGATGTATAGGCAATTTCACGCTTAAGTGCAAAACTCTAATATTAGTTTATCCTTGGCAAATCAAGTTGGAAATGAATCTGCAGAGGAATTTTTGTTGTTGCTAGAAAAGTGGGAAAAATTATGTTGTTATTTTTCCTTATTTAAAAGTAATGATGTTCCACAAGAGTATGTGGGTCTGTTTGGAACAAAAAATGTTGCTGATGATAGCAGTGGTAATGATAATGATAGTGATGAGGTTGATGGGGAAGATGAGGATGTGTTTGAAGTTGAGAAGATATTAGAACTATGTAATGGTGACCCCAAAGAGATTTAAAAAAAAAAAAAACTGAATGATATCTTAATGTATTTAAATTTCAAACCAAAGCTTAGAGTGATTTGTGGAAAATATTTTTTAAGCATGCAATTTAAAACACGTGTATTAGTCTCTCCTTTTATAATTCACGTGAACTCTGCATTTGATTGAAGGTTGGGAACTCAAGTATGTCATTGTGCACCTATGCTGACAAAGCTGCACACTTCATTACTGAATAGTTATTTACTCAATAATGTGCGTGTAGTCATTTGATGTTTTTATTTTATTTTTGACGATAATAAATTTGATTTGAAGAATTTGTCTATTGTTGTAGAGATAGGTAGTTGACTTGAACCAATATGCTTATGAAACTCTTATGGTTAAACCATCCAGTGACATAGGTAGATTGTACGAGTCTATTTCTTTCATTGTTGTATAGAAAATTTCATGCTTAAGTACGAAACTTTAATATTAGTTTATCCTTGGCAAATCATGTAAAAAATGAATCTACTGAGGATTTTTTGTTTTTTGCTAGAGGAGCAGAAAAAATTATGATGTTATTTTTTCCTAATTAAAAGTAATGATGTTCCACAAGAGTATTCGGATTTTTTTGGAACATAAAATGCTATTGATGATGATAGTGGTGATGATAATGATAGTGATTAGGCTGATAGGGAAGTTAAGGAGATGTTTGAAGTTGACATTTTTTAAGAAACAATTGTTCTGTCGCCTGAACTAATTTTAAAGAATCATCCACATACTAATCTTTTTCAACCAACAAGATTATCAGTTTCAAATAAATTTTAGGATTACATGTCTTGAGAAACTAAAAGAAATCAAGGTTAGTACCACAAGAGTGAACAGTTGAAAAAGATTTGTTCATGTAATTGCTATCCATGACAACAAGGATCAGTGGATCACATATCAAAGATTAAAACCTAATCAAAGTATGCCTGCTCAGATATCATTTGCTCGGTTATAAATTGATCCTGGTTAATTAATTCAATTACCTAAGTTAATTAATTAGTTCAAATTACATGCAAATCATAGAGGCACTAACAAATCACTAAATAAACTAAGTGTAGTGGAAATTAAATGACAGTGATTTGTTGACGAATGGGGAAAACCTCTTGCAAGGTAAAAAACCTTATCGGGTAATTTTTAGGTCGTCACTCCTAAGAATCCACTATTCAAGAACAAGCAGTTACAAGTATTAGGAACCTTACCATTACCCTGGACTATCCCAAAATACCAACCTATAGTTGAACCTTTACTCCAATCCCCAATTGGACTTATTCTTGTAGAAGACTTCTTCCTTTTTACAGATCCCAGTACGTGACTAACTCCAAGCAACTGATTGATTGTTGTTGGCTACAAAGTTCTTCACTTCAAAGCATGTTGAAGATCTAGAAGCACTTGGTTACAAAACCTTAAGGTGCACAAAACGCAATAACTTCTCACAGAGTGAATGAGTTCTCTAATTTTAGTCTTTGTGTCTTTGATGACTTTAAAATAAAGCATTTATATGGTTTAGAGGTTTAGTGAAAGAAACCTTAGCAATTAAAGTCATCATGGGCCAAAATTCATATCTGAGAATTCTGAAATCGTAGTTCTTGATAGATCGAGATAGTGTCGAGAATCCTTCATTAAATCTCGATAGATGCTAGTGTTGAGCTTGTGTCGAGATCAGTGTCAAGATTCACTGTTCTAGTTTTTCTTCACTTGTTTCTTGGTTCAATCTTCATGTTTTTATTGATACCACTTGTAAAGTAAACTTCACATACTTGTTGATACATTAAACCCAACTTAAATTTACCCAATTACAGGTAAAGTGTATTTTGTCAAAGGATAAGCCAATACATAGAAAATATGACCCTAACACAATTAAATCTTCAAAGCTACATATGATTCAAAATTATGAGGGACCAAAGAAAATTTGTTTTTTTATTAGAAACTCACTAATTGGAGTCGACAACCACAACTCACTCGTCAAAAAGAGGGAAAAAATTAATTCAAATGAAGAAACATGATTTTAGAATTACTCTTCTCCCACCCTTTGGTTAAAAACGGACCAATTGTTTTCATTAAAAACTCTAACTTTCTTTTTTCTTTTTTATGTTATGAAAGCCATTTAATCAACTTTCTAGGGATTATTAGGCTAGTTGTTCAATTTCTCTTTTAGGAAGTGAACTATCACCTTTTGAGGGCGAATACCTTTTTTTTTTTTTTTTTTTTTTTTTTTTTTTTTTTTTTTAATCTAAAATTTAAAATGTTATTAGAATTATTTTTAAAATTTTTGGGAAATGCCCTAGACCAAATATGATTTTTTCATTGCAAGAAAAAAAAAAAAAAACTAAATATTGAGAAATGAAAATAAGTTAATTCAAGAATCTTTTTAATATGAAAAATTATTTCACCTGCAATGGGCTTGAAAACATTTACATAACATTGTTTATATGTGTAAAAACCATAAACATAAACATTATAGATAAATACATATGTACATACATAAATACCTATTTACGTAAATTTGTGTGTGTGTATGAGTGATAACCAAATAATACTTTCAAGCTTCATAACTAACAACACTATTTCATTACAGATTGTGTCAATACAAATACAAACCCAAAATCAGGAAGGTCCTTCTTGATAATTTCATAGTTGAGAGTAGAAATTTGAGAATCAAGTGCCTTAATAGTTTCTTCCTTCTGCAGCTCCAAACTGGCCAAGGATTCTTTCTTAATACGTCCTCACGTGCTTTGGGGTGCGTGAGATCTTACTTTCTTATTATGTTCAGTTGGAGTTATTCTATGACAATAATTAATTATATATAACACTTTTAATAGGACATAACTTTATTATATTTAAATAACATAGTGTACTACATCATAGTATTTCAATAGTGAATGAAATACTTTCCATTACTTAGTTAAATTTTTAATAATTTGAATGACTAAAAAACCAACCAAACTATATAATGAATATGATAGAAAGTGAACAAGTGAGATGATAGTGTTTATATACATGAAGGAAAGATAATCCATATTATTAATGTTACCCGTTATAGATTTCCCTGCCATTGTTTAGTGAACAAGTGGGAGTTTTATAGCTACAGAGAAAACGTTATTTAAATATATCTGCCATTGCAAATCTTTTCTTGCGAAATAAAAAATGCAGATGCATATTGCATACTTCAGTTTTGCCAAAGGGAATTGCCTGCCATTCATCTGCACATAATCATTTCATGTCTGGAGCTTCAGTATTATGGCTATAGCAACAAATAAGCTTGTTCTAATTTCAACCTTTGTTTTTAGTATTAGTAATCGAATTCTTTTGCCATTATAATAGTTGTATTGTTTTATTTTTTGGAAGGTAAACACTGAATTGTGACAAATAACAACTGGGATCATTAACATGTAGAGTGTGGACAAGAAGTTTGACATGAATCGGTGAATACACATGTACATACATACATATCTATTTACATACATTTGTTTGTGTATATGTGTGTGTGTGTGTGTGTCATAACCAAATAACACTTTCGAAGTTCGTAATGTGATATATTCATCTTCTTGGGACTTTGGCCACAACATCTATAGTCGTTGCTTGGGTAATAACATTTTCCAGGGCTTTGGTCAGTTTTGCTTGAAGATTTGTCACACTTTTTTCCCACTCCTTTTTTCAGAGAGTTCCACTCCCCAAAATTGAGAAACTTTCTAGTTTTTTGTATCATAATGAGCAATGAGATATTATGTGCCAGAGATTAATTACTAGTGTTAAGTGAGGTTTCACAGTCCTTGAGAAACTCTTATAATTAGACAGTGGAGTAATTATGGGCTCAATATCTAATCACCAAACTACCCCACAGCATGTTTATAAGCCAAATTATAAAAATAGGTTTAATCTTCATGCTAATATTGAGTTATGTATTATCTCTCAATATTTGAAAAGTCAAACATTTTTGACAAAAATGAATACAATAATAATAAAAACGTGTCAAGGATATCATGACCACGCTTTCAACTATATAATGGTTGGATTACATATAATAGTGTCTTTTTTAGTATGGAAAAACTATGGTCATATTGAGACACTTTCAAGAGATTGAGATAGGGGGCCCTCTTAGATTATTTATTTATTTTTTCTTTCTACATATTTCTTATAACAAAAATATATATATATATATATATACATAAAATTTAACTTATTTAAAACAAATATGTTACTATATTTTAAAATAGGATATATAGTTTAGTCTAGACTTAAATATTATATATGCGTGGATTACATAAAATAAACATAAACATAACATAAATGTATGTAAAATTGGTGTCAAATGTAGAAATCATAAAAGTCTTCTATAGACAATAATATAAAATGGTCATTCAAAAAGTATATAATGAGAACTCACCACCCTACGTGAAATGCGTTGTCCTTTGGAGTATGCCTTAGCGGAATGGGCCTAAAAGGCAGAGGGTTGAGAGTTGCCCTCTATTTTATATTTAGGAACCAACTTGAGCCCCTTTTAAAGGCCTACGCACAAAAAATTGTGTCTAGAGTTAGGGTTCATGATGAGATGGTTTTGGCACCTCAAGCCTTCTCGTCATGTAGGCTGGGCTCCATCCATTGTGTTCTATTGTCTAATTCTATCAAGCAATCTCCTAATGAGCCCCCCTAAACATACAAGAAGTAAGAGACACACACAATCTAATATAAACCCTATGCTAACCATACATCACTCCCATCATCATAAATCATCACATGCATCATTTATTCATTTATCTCATCATCATTACATCATAGCATGTTAATATCATTCAAGTTCATCATTTCCATCATCCAAGTTTATGCTCACATCTTAATCACATCTACACACGTATCTAATAAATTAGAAAACCCTAATCATGTTTTTAAAGCATCAAAGGAAGATTACGCATGTTACTAATTAAAAGAAATGAGGTTCCACAAGAGTATGCGGATTTGTATGGAACAAAAAATGTTGCTGATGATGATAGTGGTGATGATAATGATGAGGCTAATGAGGAAAATGAGGAGGCGTTTGAACCTAAGAAGATATTAGAAATATGTTATGGTGACCCCAAAGAAATAAAATAAACGCAAATTATATCTTAAGGTATTAGAATTTCAAACCAAAGTTTAAAGTGATTTGTGGAAAATGTTTGTTAAGCATTCTTTTTAGAACACGTGTACCTATCTCTCCTTTTATAACTCATGTGAACTCTGCATTTAATTGAAAGTTGGGAACACAAGTATGTCATTGTGCACCAATGTTGACAAAGTTGCACTTCATTACTAAATGATCATTTACTCAATAATGTGCTTGCAGTCATTTGATGTTTTTATCTTATTTTTTACGATAATAAATTAGATTTGAAGACTTTGTCTGTTGTTGTAGATATGGGCAATTGACTTGAACTAGTATGCTTGTGAAAGTTTGAAGTTAAATCATCTAGAGATAGAGGTAGATTGTATGAATCTATTTTCTTCTATTGATGTATAGACAATTTCATACTTAACTGCAAAACTCTAATATTAGTTTATCCTTGGCAAATTAGGTTAGAAATGAATTGCAAAGGATTTTTTGTTGTTGCTAGAGGAGTGGGAAAAATTATGCTGTTTTTTTTCCCTAATTAAAAGTAATAATGTTCCACAAGAGTAAACAGATCTATTTGGAAAAGAAAATGTTGTTGATAATGGTAGCGGTGATTATAATGATAGTGATGAGGCCGGTGGAAAGATGAAGAGGTGTTTGAAATTGAGAAGATATTTGGACTTTATTAGCAACCCCAAAGAGATTAAAAAAAAAAAAAAAAAAACACGAATTATATCTTAAGGTATTTGAATTTCAAACCAAAGCATAAAGTGATTTGTGGCAAATATTTGTTAAGCATGCTATTTAGAACACGTGTATCAGTCTCTCCTTTCATAACTCATGTGAACTCTACATTTGATTGAAGGTTGGGAACACAAGTATGTCATCGTGCACCTATGCTGACAAAGCTGCACTTCATTACTAAATAGTTATTTACTCAATAATGTGCTTGCAGTCATTTGATGTTTTTATTTTATTTTTTATGATAATAAATTAGATTGGAAGACTTCAAATGGAATTATAGATGTTTTTTTTATGTTTGTCTATAGAATAATTTAGAAAATATTGATTGATATGTCCCAATTCATGCACTTGACATTCTTAAATTTGTCAATATATTGCTAAATTGAAGTCTACTATCATGTTAGAATATTTACAAGGAGAAGTTAAAATAAATTCAGTCATATGCTCTACTAAAATGATAAGAAACTATTAAATTTAATGAAATGTTGTTTTTTGGTTCATGTAAACAGGAAAAAGGGTTGTATGTTTTATTGAGTGGTTGTGTTCTATGACTATGATTATTACTTAATAAGTTTTAAGCTATATTGTTTGATATCTCATTTGTGTTTGAATTTTCCAATGAATGTAATATTGTAAAATTTAAAGGTAGTACAAAAGTTTAAAATCCGAAGTTTTTTAGAATGTGCAAATTGTTTGCCTTTTTATGTTTCATCATCTCTTGTATTTAGGTTCACTAGAAAGGTAATGGAGCTAATGAAGACACTTTGCAGCCAATTAAGGGATTGGGGTGTTGTACGGAATTGAATTTTGTTACATTTTTATGGGATATGCTATTTTCTTATATATTTTTCTAATTATGCATGTAGGTATTTTATAGTTGCAGTCCATTTTATAGGAATTTTATTTAGACTATAAAGGAATTTGTCACTGATGGTTACAAGTCAAAGATCTTACCTTTACCAGTAAGTTTGTCGCATCTGGAATTAGTAGGAATATTTTGCTTATTTTAGAAATTTTAGGGATATTTTGGTTATTTTAGTAGTTTTGAGCAAATTTGGTGATTCTAGAAATATCAGAGATATTTTGGTCATTTTAGAGATTTAATGGGTATTTTGCTTATTTGAGAGATTTTGGGGATATTTTGGTCATTTTAGTGGTTTTGAGCATATTTGGTGATTTTAGAGATATTGGGGGTATTTTGGTCATTTTAGAGGTTTCATAGGTATTTTTGCTCATTTTAAAGATTTTGGGGATATTTTAGTCATTTTAGTGGTTTTTGAGCATATTTGGTGATTTTATAGAAATCGGGTTTGGGTTGGGTATGGATATCCATGAGTAAACAAACCGGGTAACAATTGGGTATGTGTATTAATTGGGTAACATAATTGGGTATCCATAGATAAACTAATTGGGTCGGGTACGGATATACCCTACCCATACCCAATCCATGGCCATCCCTGGCTAAAGCAATTTCTTACACTTTTCATACAAAGAGAAAATAGAAGCAGGTCTAGTTGATATTTTTTCAATTCCAACAAAATAGTAAATAATTAATAAATTATAGTGGTGCCATTTATTTTATTAGGGAAAATGTTAAAGTTATTATTAGTTTTACATCAAA
Source organism: Quercus gilva (assembly GCA_023621385.1). Lineage (NCBI taxonomy): Eukaryota > Viridiplantae > Streptophyta > Magnoliopsida > Fagales > Fagaceae > Quercus > Quercus gilva. The sequence goes on along the minus strand of CM042477.1, from coordinate 55,608,004 downwards.
AAGATTACAAAATAATGTGTGACAATATAATTATTATTGCGTTAATAACTTAATAACAAAGTTTTTAAATTATTTTTTGTCTTGCATTTAACATTTAACATATCTATCGGTAAAACCTATGAAATTTCAATTTAGATCATAGAAAATTTAGCTAACATATTTTAATTTGATTGATTCACTTAGTGGTTAAGGTAGTTAATTATCACAAGATTCAAATCACAATTAAATCATGGATTGATCATGTATAAACAAATTAAAAAGAATAAATAACAACAAATACAAGTAGAGAATGTAATTTGTTCACAAACCCCAAGGCGAAAATACTGCGAGGGCAAGAACCACAAAAACTAAATCTATTATAGAAAGTTGTTATAATACATATTGTACTCACATGACATCCTCGTACATGCAAGCAAACATTGTACTTGAGCTCCTCCCCCATAATAGCAACTTAAAACTTCTATTTTGTGCCTTTAGTGTGATCCACCTTGAAAACAATTGCCGCTTGGAGACTGATCTGTCTACCACGCCAAGAGCTTCTTAAAGATTTGAAGTCGTCTCTATGTTTTAGTGATCAAAGTCTAACACAGGCAATGGGTGATCAAGTTGTTGGATCAAAGGACTTTTCAATGATATTCAAGGTATAGGTTAAAAGACAACAAATTCTCCTTGTAAGGTTTTTCTATCATTTGCATCCATTTTACTTTCAAGAAATTAGGGTTAAATTCATGCTTTAATACATGTGGGGTTTAGGGTTAAGGTGGCTATAGGATCAACCCTAGAAGGAAAAATCCACAACCTTCCATAATAGGATTAGCTCAACCAAATGTTGAGTGAGTTTCTATTGAAAGTTTTTGCTTAAACTTGATTTTCACTTGATTGAGCTTTGGATTTAGCTTGAGTAACGTCTTCAGTCTTGCACAATGAACAACAACTTCAGTCTTCAATTCATTTTACACCTATAAAAATTACAAAGCAAATAACCCAAAATTAATAAGCTTTTTGTCATGGATTAGCCAACATTAAATTTCCTAACCACATATATAATAAATTAATGGTATCCTACATCACTTTTTTATTAATAACCTATTGTGGGGGGTTGTTTTTCATTGCGCAGCCATGTGTTATCCATTGGAGGGATAACCTTGCTAGACCTAGATTTGTATGGGGAGTTGCATCTGAAACTCGAGATTGGGTCAGGTAGTCCAATGGCTTTGGACGTATTTTTAGGCCTGAAAAATGACTAAAGCCTAAAGTCTAAGAATCATGATAATGGTTGAAATAATAAATAATATGTGTTTGATATAATAGCTTTGATTAATAGTTGTAATAGTAGATGAAATAAAGTAAATGTATTTAAAGGTGAAGTAATCATTTTTTCAATAATGTAAATTTAGAGATATGAAAACGCGGTGACTTATATTTGTATGGTTTGTAGCTCTAGCTGCATAGCATTAGTGAGTTGATAGCATTTCAGCAGGATAACTCTAGCAGTGGAGAGGTAGTTTGCCATGATAACTTCAAGATTAAAGGGGGAAAATGGGTGTAACTAAAGAGAGAGAGAGAGAGAGAGAGAGAGAGAGAGAGAGAGTATATCCAACTATGTGTAGAGGCTGGTTAAGTCTGTCCCCTTTATCATGCACTTAAATGAATTTCCCCTTGATAATGCTCTTTTAGTTATTGTGAAGCTATGAATAGTATTGCCATCCATGGGAAAGGCTTTTGTAAGATAGGTTTGTGCCTTTCATGAGAAGGGCTTTTGTAAAAAGTATTTGTGCCTTCTAGGAAAAAGGGCTTTAGTATTAGAAGTTTATGCCTTCTATGTAAAGAGCTTTTAGTATGAGTGTTTGATATCTCTTAAGAAGTATGGAGATGGTAAAAGATATAGATGTTTTGTGGGATGTAGTATTTGTAATTTGTAAGATACATGGAAGTATGAGAGATATGGAGGTTAAAGATAGTAAAGATATGAGATTATAGCTGCTGGAGAAGTTATAGTGATGACTTGTGTTGCTTTCCAAGAGGAAAGATTTTGTAAGAGAAGATGTTTTGTAAGAGAAGTGAAGAGGGAGATAAGATAGATGTATTTTCTGAATATGAAGAGTGACAGAATGAACACAAGAAGAGTAATGGTGTTGTAGTTTGTTTAACAATGTTGCTGAGATTTTCTGCTGGAGGATGGATAAAGGCTTATAAGTAGTGATATGAGGGGCATTTGTGAGCTAAGGGCTGAAGAGCTTAGTTTCTAATTTGGAAACTAAAAACTCAGAATTTCATTAAGAACTTAAGAAGATAATTAGAGGGAGAGGGAAAATAGAGAAGTTTATGAGAGAGTTGTTCTTCTCTATTAGTGTGTCTTGATGTGTTGATGAGAGGTTCTATATATAGCTAAGTTTAAGGGGGAATTTAGCAAAATCTGTCCCAATCAGCAATAAATCTTTAAAAAAATCCATCCTAGGATTCGACTAAAAATGGTATATATGTTCAGCTTTAAGGGGGTTTTTGCTGTTTTGGGTAATATCAATAGGAAGAAAAACTAGCAAAAAAGGAAAGGATTTTAGCAAGAAAAAAATAGTTTCTTTGGTTGGTTTTGGTTTTTAGCCAAATAAGGAAATTTGTAATGTTAAGGTCGCTGGGTCAACTGTGCCATCTGTTCTGAAATAACTGTCACAGCTATCTGAAAAAGCTGTTGAAAATGGTAATATCTCTTTTAAGGGTATCTTTCTATTTTAGGAATAGTAGCTAGATGCTAGGATTGAGCATTAAATGGCCGGTGATGTCACTTTTAGCTAAGTGTTAAGTGCTGAACACATTACTAGTGTTCTGCTGGAAAGGTTTCCTCTTTTGGGTATTTATATTTTTGGTCCAAAATTCTATTACAATACATTTTTAGTAAGTAATAGAATGATTGATTGATAGTTAATACAACTTTAGAAATCTAGTCAAGGTTCATTGTGTTGTGACTTAATCTTGGTGAGTAAGAAGAGCATTTAATGCTCTGTTCTAGCAGCTGACAGGAGAATATTTGGTTTGATTATGACAAATGGCAGCTGGGTATTAAAGATATCATGAATATTTTATACTTGAAGATTAAAGATAGATAATTAGATTTAGCCATGTGTTTGAGTTGAATTTTAGCTGAAAATAGTAATATAGTTTATGTGGAATAATATAATTAGGTTTCCAAATTTGTATAGGAACAACTAGAGGTAGAATGAATAGTTATTTTCTTAGCATTTAGATGGTTGGAGATATTGAGTATTTGTCATATGATGAATATTAAGTTTTAGAAAAAGAGTAATGGGGAGTTTTATTATTTTAAGTGTTATGTGATAAGAGAGGTTTACCATATATTACCTGCTACACTGACTCGTTAGAATTCAAAGAGTTGGAGAAGACATGCCAAGTAACATGTTTTTTTTATCAACTTTAAATTGCTAGAGCTTTATTGAACATACCTCTTGGCCTTCCAACCCACGACTCTCAAAGTTTCCCCAAAAAGACTCATGAGCTTGGATCATAAGCTGAAGATGAGATGACGTATTTTAAGCTTTGTTGTCATTTTGTGCAAATATGGGCTATTGTTGGAGAAGCCGCTTTCCATGAATATGAGAGAGGTAATATAGGCCGTGAGTTTTGATTCATTGCTTAAGCCCGATCTGTATACTGATGTTGATGATGTCGTGGGTTATGAGGTTGATTGATGAAGAGAAATTGTGAACCATGAATCCGCCTCTTGAGTTGAAGTTGTTGTGGGCCATGTGAGCCCAAAGTCCTCAACATTTATTAAATATATGTCTTAATTATTTTAAATTGAGTGATTTAATCAGGGATACTACAAATTTTATTACATAAGTCATACAAACTCATGTGTCACTAGTAACAAAAAATTAATTAAGACATTTATTGTTATGTTGTTAAAGTCTATCAATTGCATTTTTTGTAAAATCAAATTGCAATTCATTTGTAGTAACTTTAGCATTTTCCCTCTAAACTGGGTGAAGAACAAATGACACCATTACTTATAATCAATTTTCCTAATTCGTAGGTTCTAATTAGTTGCATTGGTAAATTTCTTATAGTTGAATAAGGAACTTAAGACCAAATCCATTTTTTATATAAATAAAATACTAATTGGCATCATAGCATGATGGTAAAGAGCAATTGTTATGGTGCAAACAACATTATTTATAGAACAAATTCCACTTAATCCTTTTAAAAATTTCATTTTTCTTTGTTTTAGAACAAATTATATTACAAAATATTAAGTTAATTGAATTAATCATTTAGATTTTTTATTGGTCTTATTTTCCTTTCTTCAAGTAACAATAAAACCATCAGGCTTGACTAAGAAACCCATATTGGAGACTCCTCCTAGTAACCATTCCCGAAATCTAAAGCAGTGTTCGTGAAGACATGGCATGCTCCAAGCTTACACCCTTCTATACTACCAAATCTTATATCCTAGATCAAAGTGAATGAGCTCACTCGATTTGTGTTTGATCCTTCTACTACTAGAAGAAGGATTTAATGAATCAGTTCGCTTGACTAACCTGAGCCTTCGAGCCTCTAGGCTTTTTTATTTTTCCAACAACCTTTGATGGCCGAAAATATGGAAAAGAAAAGCTACCCAATTTTCATTAAAAAAAAAAAAGCTATTCAAAGAAAGAAGATAAGAGAGAGAAAAAAATGAGTTTCTAAAGGGTCCAATTGCTAAAGACTTGTGTTGTGTAAGTGTAAACCTCTATTGACTTTTTTTTTCTTTTTTTGATGCAGTAAACCTCTGTTGACTGATTCTTAAACTAATCACAATGTAACAAACACCTCAAATAATAGGTGAAAATGTATCTATAATATTAGAGCATTCACATTAACTTGTATAAAAATTTTATCTATTTTAGCATAAGAACCTACTTTTTTTTTATTTTACAAACTCACTTTTCAAAACATTCTACATTAGATTATCTATTTTACACTATATTTCATTAATATATAAATTTTTCTACATTTCATTAATATATAAATTTTCTTGATTTTTTTAATTGTTTATCTCTTTTTACACATAACAACTACCATTCACATTCTTTATTTGTCATCGGGATTTGTAAACAAAAAAAAAAAAAAAACTAAATGTAAGATAAATAGTGCCCATATAAATTTAGGCCATTATTATAGTAATTTTACAAATTTACATATTTTTAACTTGAGAGATGTGAGTGATTTTAGACTTAAAATGTGTAAAATTACCTTTTTCTATTTTGCATGTGCAAACAAGGGCGAAGCTATGTTCAAGGGTAATTTTGAATATATATATATATATATATAATTATTTTAATGCTTTCAAAATTTAGACTATGAAAATACGAGTTCTCCCCACCTCAAGTATTTGAATTAGTTTAATGATGTTTTAAAAAAAAAAATGATCTAATAGTTATAGAGACATAACTTTATTTTTTGAAATTCTATTTTTTTATTGTAAAATATGCTCTTATATCTATTAAATATTTGATAAAGCTTGACACCAAACATGTTTGAATCTATTTTTTTCAACCCGTAATGTGGCGATTAACAAGTCATTGACTCATTAAAAAAATCTTGTCACTAAAACTGCACATAAAATGTCTCTTTAGTTACCACATAATTGGTTAAAACAAGATAACTTCAAATATGTTTGGAGTCTAACTTGTTTTTCCAAGTTTTAGATCATTTATGTTTTAAAAAATTTCATTAGTTCAATTGAAATATTTTTTACTTACTTTAGTATAAAATTTGATAATTTGTATCAAAAATAAACTTTTTAATAATTTTACTATGAAAATAGTAAAAATGAATTTTATTTTATGAAAAATTACCATTAAACATAATTTTGATTAAAAATACTATTTTTTTTTTTTTTTGGTTGAGTGTTTGTATATATAATTTATCAATTAAAAAAGTATATGTATATAATAAAAAGCATCTTTATATATATATATATATGTAAAATTATCTTGATAAATATATTAATGTTGCTTACCATCAAATCAAAAATTCGTGAATCCGTGCCTGTGTCCAAATACTCCTACTCTCTCAATTATCGGTCACGGCTTCTCTACTTTAAAGGGCTGCAAAGTAGGGTCTCATTTTAGTTCCTGGAATTCACAGTCGTCACAGTGTCTTTACTTATATTGTGGACATTGATTGATGAGACTCACCAACTCAAATTATATGCCAGGAAGTTGGTATGTATCCAATAGCAAACCTGAAGAACAGCTAATATTGTAAATTTGTAAACCCCCCTCGGAAAAAGAAAAGAAAAAAACAGCTACTGGACAAAAGAAATTACAAAAGCATCATGTTAGTCTACTTTTTCTCTCGAATCCAGCAACCGTTGTCCGCTCTAAGATTTGGAGTCCACCCTTCACAGGGACCTAAGTTTTCTAGGGCATAGACACGCAATTAAAAAGTGGAGGCCATATCATATAGGGGGAAAAAAATTACTGTGAAGGCAAGTACTTTTTCACAGCTATGGACAACCATTCAAAAAACCGAATTTCAAAACTTGTTTTTCTGGCTCATGGAAGTTGGTCAAGTGGGTAAAGTTTGAACGCTTTGTCTAAAAGGTTTAGGTTTGAATTCTGTTGCTAGCAGTTTTTTTTTGGAGACAATGTATAAGTTTAATGTAAGTAGCCTATAAGGCTTGTGACTTGTCTTAACTCTTGTATGGGATAGCTTCCCCTCACTTGAACTCTTTTTTACCCAAAAAAAAAAAAATTGTTAATTGTGTAATTATGAGTAGTTGATGAAAAATGTTAGATCATACGGGTCATTAGTAGGCAAAAAAAAGTTAATTATTCACAATCACACAAGTTAAGAAGTTATGAAATTGAACTTACTCTATATTTATTCTATATGAAATATGTGAGAAAGGTCTACATTTAGAGTTTCACTGATTTTTTCTCCTCATCATTTATGTGTTTTTGTGCTGTGATGGGTTTAGTTAGTTGACCACTATCTCAAATATTATGGTCTCGTTTGTTACACCAACTTAAACATATGTTTTTAGTTTTTAAACAATATTATACGTATTTTTACACACATTTTCACCTATACGTATTTTCACACATGTTTTCAAATATATGTTTTTATTTTTTAAATGCATGCACCAAACACCCTCTATGTAACTAATAAGATGTGAAAAAATCAATTTTTTCGTTGTCCATAAGACATGTATGTGCTGTGCAGCTGTGGTGGCCCCCAAGTGAGAGCATATGCGCCAGAGTATTAAAGTCCACTGTATTGAAAATGCAAGAGGTATTGAAAGTGTTCACAAAAGTTTTCGCTCCCTTCTCATATTTGTGTAGTAGGCTGAGAAGGCCTATGAGAGAAGAGTGATAGAGAGTGTGTGTGTCTATATATATATATATATATATATTTGGAATCGAGCAAAGATTGAGTCTAGTACTGCAATGTATTAGATCTATTGTAATAATAAGTGTCCATTTTTGGCCCACTATTTCCATTGCAATGAATTTTAGAAGTGTACTAGATCCAAGCCAAGTCCTTTTTAGATGTCTCTATCGTGACTCATATTATATTGTTGTTAGGGTGTTTTGTCGCCATTCGATGCATATACCAAAGACTTACGGTATCAATATCTTGTTCATTTCAAATTGATCAATTTTATAACAAAGTTTAAAAATTACAAATCTAAAAGTGTTTTTTAGTACTATATTATTTCAAATTTTTAAATAACGTGACATTATCAGTGCTATAAAATTTTATCTTTTAAAAGATAAAATGTTCACTATGAAATAAAACTTCTTGATTATAATTTATAAATGAAATAGAAGATCCTGATCTTCCACTTGAAGAGCATAGATTTGGCCAATTCAATGCATATACCAGGATGTGCAAGTTTTCCTAACTAGTGAGGATACAAACACTGAAGGCATTGTGGATACAAAAAAAATGTGATTCCATGGATATGCGGGGTTTAGTAAATATAGCCATATAGGCAGAGACTTATTATATACCAGAATGATATAATAATTTCTCAAAATTGGCTCCATGCACGAACAAAAAGTGTGATGAAACCAGTGAAAAATTAGCTGGTTCCTGTTTTTATCTATGATTGAATCAATCCAAATGTCCTTGACCTCAGGCATCAGGTGTGTGTGTAAGAGAGACAGAGACACAGAGAGGTGAATAAATTATAAATACCATATATACTGAACACAATCAATGATTGTGGGGTCGGTGGTTTCAAGCTACATGAACAATTTGACCCCAACGAATCGCAGTGACATATAACTGTACAAGTCCTACTCTTCCCGTGAGCAATGTTTGGACGAAACTCGTCACGGGCTTAGATGGAACTCATAATTGGTGGGAGAAAGAAAGTGGAATTTTTTTTTTTTTTGATAAGAAAGTGGAAGTTCTCATTTTCATATTTCATAAAATTATATGCTAACATGATCTTTTTTTTTTTCCTTCTTTTTTTCCCCTCGTTTTTTTACTCTCGGAATAGATAATTGATGTGATGGACCAACCTTCTCCAAAATTATAGTTTTATTTTTATGTTTTTGGATGAATAAGAATAATTATTGCTATTTAGCCAAGTTAAAAAGAAGAAATACCTCCAAAACAAAGTCCTAGACTTGTGTTCTCTCTCTAAAGTAGCCAAGTTAATTACCAGCACATCTATTTACTTATTGAACGCGTGGCATGTCTGCATGAGGGATCATGCAATAAAGGAGTTCAAATCTTCTGTCTCACTTTTCCTGCTCCACTCTATATTCTACTAATAAAAATTTGCCACATGTTCACTTGATAAATTAAATACTACCATTAGTTAATAATTGTAGTATGTGTTTGGATAACACTGAAAGTTGTGGCTGCGTTTCCTATTTCACGTTTCGGAACTTTTTTTTTTTTCAATGCATGAATAGTAAAATCACTATGCAGGAGACAATTACCACTGGTTTCCTGCTCCACTCTATACTCTACTAATAAAAATTTGCCACATATTCACTTGATAAATTAAATACTACTATTAATTAATAATTGTAGTATGTGTTTGGATAACACTGAAAGTTGTGGCTGCGTTTCCTATTTCATGTTTCAGAACTTTTTTTTTTTTTTTCAACGCATGAACAGTAAAATCACTATGCAGGAGACAATTACCACTGTTCATGCACTGTAGCGCATTGTTCACACACTGTAGCAGCACTGTTCATGCATTAAAAAAATAAAAAATGGGTCCCACGGTACTATTTATACATTTAAAAATTATTTTACTATAGTGTTTTCAGTAACAATTAGTTTTTAGCAATTTTCAGCAACAATAAGTTGTATTCAAACGGACCCATAGTATTAATAAGTCAATAATGGTAGTATTTAATTAATCAGGTGAACACGTGGTAAGTTTTTATTGGTGAAATACAAAGTGGAGCAGGAAAAGTGGGATAGAAGATTTGGACTCGCAATAGAGAGTCCAAATTTTCTGTCCCACTTTTCCTGCTCCATTCTATACTCTACCAATAAAAACTTGTCACGTGTTCACCTAATTAATTAAATACTACTATTAATTAATAACTATATTATTAATAAGTCAATAATGATAGTATTTAATTAATTAGATGAACACATGGCAAGTTTTTATTGATGAAGTATAGAGTAGAGCAGAAAAGGTGAGATAGAAGATTTGGACTCTCCTTTATGAGGTTTTTTGCTTTTATAGTTCACCTTAACTTGAGTCTTTTTTTTTTTGTAGATGATTGCAGCGCTGGTTTGTTCACCTAATTAATTAAATACTATCATTATTGACTTATTAATACTACAATTATTAATTAATAGTAGTATTTAATTAATTAGGTGAACACGTGACAAGTTTTTATTGGTGGAGTATATAATGGAGCAGCAAAAGTGGAACAGATAATTTGGACTCTATAAAGGAAGTCCACCCCTACAATTATTGCCACTCCATGTATTGCGTGTATCCATATATCCACAGTACAAAATGGTCTTGGATTAATTCAATGCCACCCGTTTGCCTTAGGTTCTATAAGGAGGAATCCATATGTATTCAGCTAAGCTTAACTCATCCTTATCTTGGGGCTTAGGCCACTTGACCAAGGCCAATTCCAATTTCCAACACACACGGGTTTAGGGACGTCCCCGAGATTGAGTAGAATTCAAATGAGACCCAAAAGGTTGAAACTCTAGGCAGAAGATCACTTTGTTCCTTTCAATATCATAGAGGCCAAAGTCCAGAAGGAAATAAAAATGTTCCTAGCTAGGTAATTGATGTTTATGGAATGTCGCTACTAACTTGTAATTGCCATGTCTTATAAGTTATAAGAGCTAAGTTGAAGAGGAGTTAAAGCAAAGCATGTATAATTAATTTATTCTACAAGGATTTCGAAGCCTGACAATCCAAAGTATACAAAAGAGATACTCTCAAGCCCTTCAATAATTAGTTTTAATAATGAAGAGATACAAAAATGTTTCAGGTGTTTGTTGTGTTCCTAAAATGCTTCCAAAAAAACATACTTTTTATTACTTTCTCAAATTGTTTAGCTACCAAACAGAGATATAATAAACAAATTCCAACCCAAAAACATCTAAAATAATGAAGAATTTTTTTTAATTAAAAAATAAAAATAAAAAAAGGTTTTAAGAAAATTTTGATATCACTTTTATGATAAATGAAAAAAGCTATCAAAATATTAATTACTTTTTTTTTTTCATTTTCCATAAAAACTTTCTTTAAATAAATTATTAATCAGTACCTAAAAGCACTCATTAGCATTTCCTTACCTAAAATACAAGTACTTCTCTCTCTCTCTCTCTCTCTCTCTCTCTCACTCTTAAAAAGCTCATGAAATGAAGACACGTTAATATAATATGGATGATCGATGTTGCATGCTCCAACTTCCATGCAATAAAGTTTAAAGCAACAAAGGTGCATTGCGCATGAGGAGTTTGACTTTGGACCTCACAAATTACACCACTCTCTTCTTTTAAGCAACAGTTGCAGTGCATTATACTTTTTCTTCTAATTAACTTCAAATACATAATTACATTAATTATTAAAACAAAAATAATACTATCTTTTTAAGACTTAACTAATCGCTAACCCGGGTATGAAATGAAGACACGTTAATATAATATGGATGATCGATGTTGCATGCTCCAACCTCCATGCAATAAAGTTTAAAGCAACAAAGGTGCATTGCGCATGAGGAGTTTGACTTTGGACCTCACAAATTACACCACTCTCTTCTTTTAAGCAACAGTTGCAGTGCATTATACTTTTTCTTCCAATTAGCTTCAAATACATAATTACATTAATCATTAAAACAAAAATAATACTATCTTTTTAAGACTTAACTAATTGCTAACTTGGGCAATGCATGAATTAGTTGAACAAAAATTTTAAATTTTAAATTAGCTTAAAGTTATGATCACTTGAAAAAGTAAGTTACAATTTAAGAGGGAAAAAAAAAAAAAATACTAACACCAATAATGTTAGGTATGCCATATCTATTATCAATGGCATCCTTTCTTTAATGAAAATTAAAGCCTCGATCATTTTTTTAATATAATATAATCCCTCCCATTGCTCAATTTGTTTGCAAAATCCTAGGTTTTTTCTTGTCATATAAAATGCAACCAAAAAAATAAAAAATAAAAAAAAATAAAAACTATAGAAGTTTTTATATAGAAAACAGTAATTATTTACACTCAGAAATGAAACTGACACTTAAAAAGAGTCATTAGAGCACTAGGTTTTGGAAAAGTTTTTATTTTTATTTTTTAGAATTGGAAAAGATAATTTAGTGTTGTAGACAATAGTTATAATATTTTAACATGTAAAAGAACAACATCAAAAAGGAGTATCAGATGAATAAATTGACTTCGTTAGAGAATGAAGTCAAATAAATGCATTGAAAAGAATAGATTTCAAAATATATGAATGTAAAAAGAAGAAGAAGGATGTACTAGTTGAAAGGCCATAGAATTTTAATCGAGATACAAGACGACCAATCTAAGAAGCACTTGGAATGCTCCTAATATTAGAAAAAATATAAGAGAAAAATAGGCTACCTCAAAAGAACAATGCACGACTATAGCAATTGAAATTTGTCAAGACAATTTCATATATTGCAAAACATGAATCCAAAATTTAGATGTTAAAACTTCTAAAAAGCCAAAAGAAAGAGTAAAGAATCAGTGCAAAAATACCATCTTGATTTCTTTTGCCACACCATACAAAAAAGTAAAAGCGAAGAAAAACACCATAAGAAAGTGCAAAAATAAAGCAATCTTATATTCAAGCGTGGTAGATATGAACTTTATTGATTATTCCATACCATCTTGACAAATCCGTAGAAGTTTTGTTTCATATTACAATGCATTAATAGCTATTTTCATACCGTTTGTGCAATGCCCTAGAAAGCTGCAAATAAAAACAAAAGTAAAAAGTAAAAAAATATGACTACATAATAGAAAAAATTGACAATTCTTATTAACAAAAACACTTCTTAGCAATCATAAATTCATAGTTCTAAATATCTAATCGGTTACTTATTGTAGTTTAAAGTTTAAACTTTATAAAGTCAATTGATTTTTGTTTTGACAATTTTACTCACTGCATCAATTGTCCATTAGATTTAACAAAACAAACAATTTTTTTTTTTTTTTTTAAATTTTGTATCAACACAGAATCATCACTCTAACTATCACGTCATGTGGAAATCAAACGAAAGAGTAAAGACTTATCAGCACACCACTATGAAATCAAGCAGAAAAGAAACACCGAAACAAATCTAGCCCACAATACTCAAAAGGATTGATAGCACGCATATCCAATCACATATGATATGAATATTTAGAACAAATTCATATAAAAATAATCGCAGTGCCTCTAAATCAGGATTGTACTAAAACATAAATTAACACCGAAGTAAAAATAGAGGACTGAACACGGCAGCAGATCATATATCTCATATATTACGACACACATATTCATGTTAGCAAGATACCACCGATGTGATCTAGTGACTGTGGTTTAGTTTGGCGACTGACAAGTTAAGCAGTGAGCGTGAGTCTATCGTGTGGACCGTGTGGTAGTATTCAATTTAATTCTTAACAAACCCTAATAGTGATGCAGTGACTAGAGAATTAGAGAAGGAGATAAGGAAGAGTCCAAAACAAAATAGAAAACTATAGGAGAGAGGAGGTTTTTGCCTTTGAATACATCTTAAAAGTCTTAAATCAAATTAAAAAATATATATAAAAAATGCTGATGTGGAAAATTGTGGGAGTTTCAGAGGCTTCGGTTTTATATATATATATATATATAGATAGATTAAACTCAGTATAATTATGTGTCTAAATTCAGCCCAGTCTACATACAACATATGGTCGGCAACGCCGAAGTAGAAAATCGTAGTCCAAGAATGTTTCTTAGCTGTGTTAATTGTTAACTTGAAGGTTGCATTGTTGCAGTTGATTGGATTTGGAATAGTCCAAATCCAGCCCAGTCTACATACAACATATGGTCGGCAATGCCGAAGTAGAAAATTGTAATCCAAGAATGTTTCTTAGCTGTGTTAATTGTTAAACAAGATATTGCTTTGCGCATAAAGTAACAATAGTGAGCATAGACACAGAGCAAAGAAAAAGGAAATGTTTTGGGCCTTTTGGCTATAATTTCGTCATCCCAAAGGTGTAATGGGTTTAACTACGAAAAAAGGCAAAATTTTGTAGCTTAGTGGCATTTTCTGTTCTCATTAAATCTCCTCTTCCCATTATTGTGATTATTGAGTATTTAAAAAAAAAAAAAAAAAAAAACTAGGAAAAGAAACAAGACAAAACTAGTGAAATGGAATAAAGACTACCAAAAGCTAATGAGTTTTTTAGTAATCTAGGAGCAATTTTCCCTTCTATCACATAGTAATAGGCTCAATTAATTAAATTTTTTTGGGTCATATCCACCATTCACGTGAGAGGAGTGAGTATTGCTATCACATAATTGAATAATTTTCCATCATGCTCTCTCAAGAAACTTGCCCATTTGACTAAACAAAACGAATACTTGAGGCTGATCAATGACGAACACCTTCTATGGGCTCAGGTCCTATAGGAAATTTTACCCAACTAAATTAAATTTTGTTGCTAGATCTAGCAAGACCTTTAAGCTAAAATTTGGGCTGCTTGCATGGTGGGAGGCTCAATTTGTGTCTATGGGCTTAGATGGTTAATTAACAATGGCAATTCAATATCCTTTTGGGAAGATAAATAGGTCCAGTTGAACCCATTAGGCATCATTGGCTTATTGATTCAAGGACCTTCTGATGCCATTAAATTTTGACCGCTGATACAATCACCATCTCCAATTATGTGGGATTTGGAGAGCATCCAAACTAGATCCACTGTTATAAATGGACAGAATCGGTTTTGGACTGGCAAAAAGCTCAAAATCATAAAATCTTGACGGTGAAATGGAAACTACTTATTTGACTTGAAATGAAGACGATCTTTTTTCGTGCCGGGTAGGGTCAGTTATGGCATACCACTTGGAAAGGGCAAGTAAAGAGAGAGAGAGAGAGAGAGAGAGAGAGAGAGCTGGTACACTTGCAAGATATAAATGGAATACCTATATTATCTACACCTAATTAATCATATTAACAATTTGAAAGTAATTTGAATTTAAATAACAACAAAAGAATCGTAATAACTTGATGTAACTTTCTACAAATGTCAGATCCAACAAACTCGAGGAATAAGGCACAGAATTTCCCATCAATTGAACTTGGCAATCACTGTAATGCTAATGAGAAGCCTGTGGAATTGGCATAAGACACATCACATCACATGCCAAATCATGCACCAAATTTTCCAAACTCCATACTGGCCTCAGACGTTAGAACCTGGTACCGATTAATCTTTGATCAAAGGAGTTGCCACTCATCCTCATGCGAATGGCCCTCAGCATCACCAATGGACTCGAGACCAAAGGACTCATCCTTTTGAACTCCATCAGTATCAACTGACACTTCAGGGTGGCTAACTGGCTTTGACAAATTATGCTTCTGAGCCACAGTAAATAATGGAGCACCATTTGACTCATCTGCCAGCTTGGAAGCCCGAAGACAAAAATCATCAAAATCATCTGTCAACCAAGAATAAAAAAGAAAACCAAAGTCAATAAAAGATTTTCCCTAAACTATATAACCAGCAGAACCATGAAATTCAATCAGGCCCAATCAGCAAACCTTTGTCTCGGCAATAAAATCCAAATGCTAAGGATGAATCAATTGAGTCTAATGATATGTGTCGTATGATACTGAGAGAAAGAGAGAGAATTAGAGAGCAAAATAAAGAAGAAACCAAGAGCAGAAAATACTCAAGTGAATAAAGTCTCATAATCTTACTTGCAGTGGTAAGATGAAGTATCAGCCTCTAGATCGTTTCTACCAATACTAACTACCTGATAACAAAAATAAAAAAAACACTAGTCAGTCGTGAATGCAACCACAACTACATTACAATTAATATCCATCCTAGAAAGTAGATCACCAGTATATTAAGCATATTTCCTGCATATCAAGACAGACATACTGGCACTTAGACGTAAGAAGAGAAGAGGTGGTGAGAAATATACATATATATATATATATATATATTTTTCCCTAGGTAAGTTACACATGCATCTGGTGGATCTTGAACCCACAAGGGCACAACCTCACCCCCTACCTTACTCTCACAAGGAGAGGTAGTTCTAGTTGAGAGCTAGAGCTCATTGGCCATGATATTAAAGTTGATTTAGAAAAAAAAAAAAAGCACAACTGACAAAGAAGTTGGGGCTATGGAAACCCAATGATACAGTAAATCCCAAGTTCTAAAATAATACTCATTTTTCTCAATTGAGCTCTTTCTAGGACCATATTCTCCACAATAAAAGGCCATCATGTTGCTTCAAATAATCTGCCTCTCTCGTTCCTGTAGTATCTTACAACTTAAAATACATCAACACTACTTTTTATTATTTTTAGTTTCATTAAGTTTTTTCATAAATTATTATTTGGTAAGTGTTATTTTCAATATATTCTTATCAATCTAAAATATGTAATTTGTACATATACAAGTATTTATAGAAAGTAATTAATTATAGTTATGCTACATACTGGTTGAACGTCATGTGGATCAAGGAAGAAAGCCTTTTCATCTTGCACACCAATGATGTAAGTTGAAGCCCCTGGCTTCCCACCCACGATGCCAAGGCTTTGTGGAAACATGAAAGTTGCCCTCAATGATGGAATATACCTGGAAAGAATATAAGAAACATTCAGCAATTAACATAAATGGTAGAAAACAGAATTGCTTATAAAAATAAAATAAAATAGTTAGGATACAGTAAATTCTAAAGTGCACTGATTTTATTGTCAAGTCAATGTCTCAGCTGAATTTTCTGTATAAACTTATTCTAAAGGCCATGATTAGAAAAGATCTCCTTGTCCCACTAATTTATATATATAATAATAGGTAAAGCTGAGAGAAAATCCAATTAGAATTCAAATTGGAATTAAATTAGAGTATAATTTTATGCCATGTGTCCCATCTAATCTAAGTTTTTAATTTTTTGTGCTAAGTGAGTTATTTCAATGTAAAAATTAGACTTCAATTAGAGTTTAATTTTGTGCAATGTGTCCCATCTAATCTAAGTTTTTAATTTTTTGTGTCAAATGAGTTAATTTAGAGTAAAAAAAGAGGAGTTCAATATAAGTAAACCATAAAAAATATAACTTTTGAATGATTTTATATTAATGAGCATTTTTTTGTATAACTAAAAACAATTCAAGTTTATATATATATATATATATATATATTAATAGCCAAAGCTAAAAGAAAATCCAATTAAATTCTAAACTGAAGTCTAATTTTGCGCCATGTGTTTCATCTAATTTTTAAATTTGTGTTTCAAGTGAATTATTATGTGCCCCAAAAAAAAAAAAGTCTAAATTCAATTAGATTCTAAATTGAATTTTAATTGGAGTTCACTTTTGTGCATGTGTTCCATCTAATTTTTTAATTTTTGTGATAAGTAAATTATTGAATGCAAAAATAGAAGAGTCTAGATCTAATTAGATTCTAAATTATATATATGTAATTATGATTGTTTTTAAATGTAACCGTGCATATGCACGGAGTTACACACTAGTACTATTAAAACAAGAGATCATCATCGAATGTCTACTCATGTTCATGAGAAATGAAGACAAGGCAAATCAAGTTTATGTTTCTTCAAGAACTAATTGTTACCCCAATCGTCTTTGGACCAAATGGCATCTGCTCTCCCCTAAAACAAGTGGTAGAGCCATAGAAGGCATGTCACCAAGTTCAGTCTTGTGTGGATCCTGACTTGTGTTCATGTCTCTAACAAACATTATAAATAACTATGAAGAGCACAACTCCTATTTATCTCACCCAAAGCATGCCATCTTCTACTCTATATTTCCTCTTTAGCTTAACAATATGTTCTTATGAACCACAACACCCATCCTCGCATATGCCTACCTAGGTGTACCACATAAAACCAACCACTTTTTACCTAAAACCAAAAAATAAAATAAAAATGTGCATATGATGTCCTTGAAAAAAAAAAAAAATCCCTCCATCCCAAATTGTTAGTCTTCTATTCCATTGTTGGGATGTCTTAAAATGAAGTCCTCTTAATCTTTCATTAAAGTTTAAATTAGGGATATTAGTTTTGGGAACTTGTACCTTTTTATGTAAAAGACAATGCATTAAATGATGTTCCCTTAAAAAGTTAGATTTTCTAAATAGGCTTAACAATATGGGGAGGAGAGAGAACTATACAAACCCAAGTGTAGGGCAGATAAAACATTGCACAACTCAACCTGACTCATCCCAACATTGCGCGAGCAGTTTCAAGACATGGGCAGTTCGGCTGTGGGTTTAAAGATGGTAAAACTCAGTTTGATGGTCAGGTGTAAGAAAACCCAACTATGAAAATACCTTGGTGACATGCCTTCTACAAATACCGGTTGACTATTTTGTCAGGTGTAAGAAAACCCACCCAACAGAAATCAGTTTGGTGGTCAGGAGTTAGTACATATTTTAGATAACTCAATAGTTACAATGGAGGAGGGGTGATTTGAACCCTGGACATTTTCGTTGGAAACACCAAAATGTGCCATGCAGTTGAGCAATAAGGCTCTTGGCAAGTCAGATGTAATATAGCACACCTAAAGCAAACATAAAATATAGCTAAAATATATAACATGCCTAAAAATATTAACTAACTAACTAAAAATATATAGCCATAAGGGATACTAGGTGTTCCTTGGAATCTCCAATTGTCCATTTTTTTTCCTATATATTCTAAAGAGCCCTTTGGGCGCAAATGGTTTCCCTTTAGATAGTAAAATCTATAGGCAACTGACCCCACTTGCTAGAACCAATTGCTAAGTAATCTAGGGGCATTCATCCCCGAAGGGTGAAACAATTTATGGTCATGAAGAAACTGCAGAAGTCTTCCTAAGTTCTTGGAAAAAAGTATATTATCTGATGTATACACTAAATTCTTTTGATAAATAATTTATCAAAAACACACTGATACACATAATAATTCACAATATTTATTATCAAATATATATATATACACACACACATAATATAGTTGCAGTTCAAGCCTTTTGGCAGTGGTATGCAAAAATGGTGAAAAGCAAAGCCTCGTAAGAACACAATCTTGAAGCTCATGACTAAAATAACCTAACATGCATATCAAATAACAAATTTATCAATCAAGTAAAGAAGTAACAACCAAAGTTTCAAGATATTGAGAAGCTAATAAATGCAACCTCATGGCTTGCAATATAAGGAACCAAGTGGCCAAAAAATCCCAGCTCAACCATAACTAATTACTACTACAGCTTGAAATAGCTATGCTGAATTAGATTCTACAACTTCCCAAGACAACCTAGATTGAAGATAAGGAGAAATAAGTACAAAATTCTGTAACTTTACGAACCTGGGATTGACCTTTTCAAGTCCAAGAACCAAAGGAACCAATAAAAGAATGGGTGTCCAAGCAACTTGACCTCTTGAAAACTCAAAACAATGTCTTGAGGCATCTTCGATGCAAAGAACTGGAGCTCCACCTCGCTCCCCATCTTCATCTCCAGAAACAACATAAACAGCCATGGGAAGTTGCTGGTCCTCAAGGTCAGTTGACTCCCTTTTACATCTGGCCAGAGTTTCCCACGTGCGACACATGGCATAAGGGCCCACCCATGACCCAGCAGCAAGGTTATAAGCCTTTCCAGCTAAAAGAAGATTGTGGATAGAGAAAGGCGATGCCTCAGAATCACCAAAAAAGTGCAGAATCTCAATATATTCTTGATTGAATGGCTGCATATGATACAAAAGAAACCATAAATAAGATACATAGTAGGAAACTAAAATTGATTTGTGAGTGTCACCTTTCTTTACCATTCACCTCACCTTTTGCAGAGGTTTTCTCCAGGATCTCCCTAATCGATGAAAAACCAATGCCTGCACAGATTAAAACCAGTCATATAGACCAACTAGAATTATTTTTTATTTATTTATTTATTTTTTAACAAAGGGCATTATTATAACAAGTAACAATATCATGGCTAATTAACCTGAATAAGGAAAAAATAAAGCAGAACCATACCTGAGCAACAAGCATCTGACTACTGCGAAGCATGCAACCCCAGCTTACATCACTAGTATACTTTGTTTCTCCAATAGCATCGAAACCTGTAGAAAAACAGAGATTAGTAGTTTCATTCCAGTGATTCCAATTTACACAAGCTTCCTTTCTAGATACATCAAAAAAAGGATAATATTCTATTAACCAAACCTTTTCGATATGTTGTCAAAATTCGTGATGAAAAATCTTGTTCAAATCTGGCTAATCCATTGCTAGTATCAGCATCTCCAGATGACTCATCCTGTGACATTCTATAGCACACACCTAAAAGCCATATGTCACTTGTTGAGCTAGAGATGCCAGTCCTACTTAACCCTAGTACACGCTCCTGAATTCTCCTCATTGAGCCACTAGCCACAGCTTTTCTTACAGCTGCTGTCCACCCATTCTGTTTAGCATGAGTTGCCTTCTTTTCACAAGCCGATGAACCACTAAGAACTGCCTTGTTTTCACAAGGTAACGCCTCACTATGTGTTTCAAAGATTGAGAGAGCGGATGAAACGAAATTTGACCATACAGAGGCCTTAGTGAACTTACTATCACTGGATTCTGGGTCTGAACAAACAGGCGGTGGACTACTATTTGAGGTATCAGTTAAACTTTTAGAAGAACATTTTGAAGCAACAGCTCTCTCACAGAAACCCTTCATTACCTAGTCATGAAGCGTCGTACAATAATGGAATCGGCTCATAGAAGCAACCCAAATTTTAGTCTTTACCTGCAATCCAGAGGTAAAAATAGAAATAATTTCCAAAAAGAAGCCAAGAGAACTGGATTATATGCAAATAACATAAGGAAGCAAATCCATAATTTTTAAAACTGGAAAAAGTATACATTAAAACTAGTAAAAATATGTGTTCTCAAGGTTTTCATACTATAAATATTAAATTAAATCGGTCAGGTTCAACTATCTTAGGTAAGAATCTATACCAAGAATAGGAGAATGAATGTATGGAAAATAAATCGTTCCACATAACGACAATGAGCTGTAGCTCACCCAGCACTCCCTCCCCCCATGATAATGGGATGGAGGGTGAGATCGTGGGCTTAAGACCACTGGGAGAGTGTAACTTACCAATAAAAAAAATCCACACAACAAATTACATCCACTAGTATAAGCCAGAACTCCAAAGAGTACAAATTCCTCTCATTCTTATTTAACAACTTCAATTTCCAAAATTGTGCACTCTGAATAACTTCTTCTTTCCCTATCTTGGTGGGAGCACCTTAACTTAAAAAAGCCTTAACCCCAACAAGACGGGTTGACTTAAATGAAATGTTTCCCATCAAACTCAATCTAAATTCTAAAGTCATTCTTTTTCAACATTTACCATGTTAACCCATGTTGTTTATGGCCTTGTCATTTAGCAACTTCAACTTGTATATCCAAACACTTTATAGACCAAAGTAGTAGAATTAATGACATCTATTCTCAACCAGTTACCAAACATTTAGCCATGTGTTAACCTATAATATTTATGTCTCTAGTAAGGGCATGCAACCTCCAAATAGCTAACACGGCGGCCAACCAATTACCAAATTCTAAAGTTACATAGAAAAACCCAACTCTACTTTTTTTCTTTTAGACTCAAAACACCTGTTTTCTCGACTTCCAGGAGAATACTTAAGACTCTGAGTAAGAATATGAATGACTTACACCCTTGACAATGAGTCAATGACTGTATAACTATTCTATGGCATGAACAATTTGCTCAAGTACAATTTGTTCAACATCGAGAACATAAACTTTCTATACCTATCAAAAAAATAAAAAATTCTATAGCATGAATATTGGGCATTGGCAATGCCCTACTAAATTCTTTTTTGATAGATACATTAGATGTCCAACATATTTTTATCTGGGGCGGCCACAAACATCATGGTTTGTGGCATTTTTCTACTAGCTAACCAATTAAATTGCCTTGCAACATCCTCTCATTAAATCCACCCACAGCAAAGCCTGCCCTTCCAAATTTACCATTATATACATACATAGATAAACTCAGTCATACACCAATCGAGCAGTATTTACTGTGACCACTACCTGAGATTCATTGAGAAACACAAAGCCCACACCTTAATCCCTTGAGCTCACTTTCCTAGGTTCCCAAATAACACTAATTCCTCAAAACTCGCAGAGATCTGATATACATATACTAATATTTATTTACATAAAATTAAACTAAATAGAACCCAGGAAAAAATAGAGTGATTAGGATCTGAAAGCGTCATAACAATTGCCAGAGAAACTGATTTTAATTATCCATTAAAATCATCCAATTCAAAGACATAATAAAACAACAAAAGAGAAAAGGACAATCCCAAGTTATTACAAGCAGGCAAATAATTAATGACCCTATAATTCAAAACCAAACATTAACATAAATAAAATAAAATAAAATCCCATAATATATAAGAAAAGAGAGAAAATTTAGAAAGAAAAGGATTGGTTACCTGAGAAAAAAATTTCTGAAACTGAATCTTCTAATAATAACGATTGTGGTTTTGGGATTTAGAATTGAATTAGATAGATGGGTGGGTTTTATTGTTAATCGTTTATTCACATAGAAAACCAAAAAGCCAACACAAAACAAAGTTCAGGTTGAGTTTGTGTTGTGTTTTGGAATCTACGTACGACTTCGGAGTTTGGAAACTCGGGAAGAAGCAAAAACCAAATAATCTTAATCCCTTCACCTCAATAATTATAAAATGCTACATGTTTTTTTTTTTTTTTTTTGGGTATTTTTGGTCACGACAGAGGACAGACACGCCACTTCAATTAAAAAAAGAAAAGAAAAAGATAGAGACAGAAAAGTGAAGTTGAAGCGGGCCTGTTGGACTTTCATCTGGGTCCAGGCCTTTTCAATATCTCGGCTTCAACTCTTGGTTTTGAGTCCAGTTCTGTTTCAATAACTGCCTAACTTTGCTCAATTCTCGTTGAGTTTGAAAATTATTACGACACTTTCGTAACAATTTCTAGATATGATGTTGCCGCTGCTATAAATATGCCCCCAAATAAAAAAAGTAATTTATTTTTTAAAAGAATTTCAACCTATGATGTTTGCTTGATGATAATTTTTTATCATCAGACCAAGAGACTAATTGATTTTTGGTATAAGCGGGGATTGATTCTCAGATATTTTATTCAGTCATCAAAAACTTTATTAGTTGAGTTAACTAGAACCCACAAATAAAAAGTAATTTAACTTGTAAATTTAAATTAGAATTCATAACAATTTATTACCTAGAATTTACTGTGAAATTGTTGCGATTGTAAACTCTTTTCAAAGTTGATCATTCTTTCGTACCTTTAGGCAAGACAAGCAAGTGCTTTAGATAGAAGCCGCTATGTTATCTTTCTCTTTTTAAGTTTGGATAGAGTCTAGTCCTCCAAACATTGTAAATTTTGTTAACAATAATTTATAGCTATTTTTATAAAAGTTTCATGCATCTTTTTCTTTATTTTTTTTTTAAAAGTAATATTTTTATTAGGGTAAATTACATATTTGGTTCTTAAACTTTAGGCTATATGTTAATTTAGTCCATAATCTTTTAAATATGTCAATTTGGTCCATAACCTTTTTGTATTGTGTCAAAATGGTCTCTGTCGTTAAGTGATGAATAAAAAATGCTAACATGACTAACAACTAAAATAAAATAATTTTTTATCACTTAGGATGCCACGTGGACTGCCACACAGCCTAAAACAAAACTCCATCCATTTAAACCAATACAATTGGGATTCAAATCACTGAAATCACAAGGAAACACAAACTCGGCCATTACCACTCAATTGAATTGATAACTTAATATGCACCCGCAAGTCACAAACAAAATGAAGGTTTCGGGGGTGTTTGGTACATCCACTTAAAAACATGTGTTTTGTTGTTTGAAAACATGTGTGGAAATACGTGTGAGTGAAAAAGTGTGTAAAAATACGTGTAATGTTGTTTAAAAATTGAAAACATGTGTTTGAGTGGGTGTACCAAATGGGGCCTTCATTTCATCAAAATCATCTTTACGGTTTGTGCTCTCTAGATAAACAAATGT
Organism: Quercus gilva; assembly: GCA_023621385.1. Classification (NCBI taxonomy): domain Eukaryota; kingdom Viridiplantae; phylum Streptophyta; class Magnoliopsida; order Fagales; family Fagaceae; genus Quercus; species Quercus gilva. The sequence continues at coordinate 55,584,204 of CM042477.1, read as the reverse complement.
AACAAATATAAACATTTGCTTCTATTGGTATGGAATCCTTACATTTTGCTTCAAAAAACCACACAATCACACAAAAAGAAACTAGATGTGCCAAAAAAAGAAATTACCTAAAGTAATTGGGACAAAGTTTGACTACAAACTTGGTTATACTCTAAGGCTATAACATCACTCAATATCTTTTTATAGGATATGAATTTTGATAAATTTATCATTGGATTGCATTTTCTACTTGTATCCTCCATGCTTACAAAATTTTTAAAAGATTATTTGCATCTCATACAAAAACCACAGCGAAAGCAACACAAGGATCTACTTCATTTATGAGAGATAACATGTAATCTTGAATTCTAGAACAAAGAAGAGAAAGTGTACCGTGGTGCAGTAAAATTAAAAAACAAGACTTGAGAATACCTTCAATCTTTGCTACTACCACATCTCCTCGAGTCACAATGTCTCGAATAGTATGATATTTTCTTTCTATGTGGTTTCCTTTCTTGTGATTCCTTGGATCCTTGGATTGTGCAACTGCTCCACTATTGTCATAAAACAATGTGATTGGAACTTGTTCCATTCTCATAACACCAAGATTAGAAAGGAATTTCTTGAGCCAAATAGCTTCCTTTGTTGCTTCACAAGTAGCAACATATTTAGCTTCCATGGTGAAGTTAGCAATATAAGATTGTTTAACACTCCTCCAACTAATGGCTCCACCTCCCAAGGTGAACACATAACCTGAAGTGGACTTTCTGAAATCAAGATCTGACTGAAAATCAAAATCTGTGTAACCAATAGGTATCAAATCCTCACAATGGTAAATAAGCATATAGTCCTTCATTCTTCTTAGATACTTGAGAATATGCTTTACAGCCTCCCAATATTTTGGTCCTGGATTTAATTGATATCGACTGACCATGCCAACTAAATAACAAATATTTGGCCCAGTACATAGCATGGCATACATGAGACTTCCCACTGCTGAAGTATAGGGAATTTGTCTCATCATCTTTTCCTCTTCAGAAGTCTTTAGGCCTTTGGTCATTAGACAGAGGAACTCCATGCCTAAAAGGAAGTAATCATTTCTTGGAGTTTTGCATGCTAAGCCTTACTAGAATCTTATCTATATATCTAGCTTGAGATAAGCCTAATATCCTATTCTTTCGATCTTGCCAAAGCTTGATCCTTATGATATAGCTTGCTTCACCCAAGTCCTTCATATCAAATTGGCTTGACAACCAAATCTTGACTGATGACATTACCCTTACATCATTCCCAATGAGTAGGATGTCATCAACATAAAGCACTAGGAAAATTACTACTTTGTCTTGATGTCTCTTGTACACACATGGTTCATCAAGATTTTGTTCAGAATTAAATGATTTGATTACTTGATCAAACCTGATGTTCCATGACCTAGATGCTTGCTTAAGTCCATAAATGGACATTTTTAATTTGCATACCATATGCTCTTGGTTCTTTGCTATGAATTCTTCTGGTAGCTTCATATAAATTTCTTCTTCAAGATTTCCATTTAGAAACACAGTCTTGACATCCATTTGCCAAATTTCATAATTAAAATAAGCAGCAATGGATAAGAGAATTCTGATAGATTTAAGCATAGCTATTGGCAAAAAAGTTTCTTCATTATTTATAACATAATGTCATACATAATATCATACATAGCATCGTACAATAGGATTTTAGGGCACCTAATCTTAACAATCTCCCACTTGCCCTTAAAGACTATTGCGTACCAATCTAACTTCCATTCCCTCCAAATGTGACTTAAAAGTCCTCCGGGGCAAGACTTTCGTAAAGGGATCTGCCAGATTATTTGCACCATCAAAAACACCTTTTGATTTTATAAAAGAAGATTTATAGATCAAACATTAAGGGTTTCAAGATCAAGAACCCTAAAATGCTAGGAACACTATAAATCATAAAATCCTAATCTCAAAGTTACATCATGCCTATATTAATACGTATAATCATGAACTGATATGAAAAACCAGTAGTAAGAAAACAATAGTTTATATATCGGCACATGAATCTATACATATTCATTTAATCTAAATATATAAAAGCATGCGGATGATGTCAAAGCACATAATTCCATAGGTATATTAGTATCATAACAAAGATTCTAGTGCTTCAACTATTATATGATAAAACAAAGTAGTTATATCATATCTCAATAAACCTATAATCTCATTAGCAGTGTGCATCTCTAACTATGGCTTTAACGAATCAAGTTCATACCCATATAAAATTATATATATATATATATATATATGCGAGACCGAAGCCACAGTATTCGTAATTTCAATAAATATATCTCATATTTCTATCACAGCACATAGGTTTATTGAACAATAGTGCTAAAACAAAATTATGCAGAAAAATTACTGTAGAATCTTGGAACGCCAAGAAAACAGTTTTCTTTAATTCTAAAACTCAATCACATGTTATACAAGCATGATATTGAACCTGGCTCTAATACCAAACTTTAAAAAAACTGGTTTTGCATCTCATACAAAACACATAGCGGAAATAACACAAGTATCTTGTTCATTCATGTAAGATAACATGGAATATCTAGAATTTTAGAAACAAAGAATAGAAAGGCATACCTTGATGGAATGAAATTCAAAACAAAAGAACTTCGAACTTGGGAAGACCTTCACTCTTCACCTTAATTCCACAGATGCCCAAGATGTGTAGTCTCTCAATTAGTAATGTATGCACTTGTTCAAGAGCGAATATGTTTTTAAGAAAACTGTCTTGTTTCTCCTTTTATTGTACGTAAGTTTTTTAAACTGTCAAAAGACAGTTAGTTTATTTAATAACTCTTATTAAATAAACAACTGATTATCTAATTGGGCTAGCCTTGGCTACATCTAAGTTTTAGCCAAACTTTGTCCAATTAATTGGACATATCTTCTTCTCTAAATGTACTATTAGCTAGGTATGTCAAGCAAATCTAAATTCACAATCTCAATCCCATGGATGAAAATTAATCATTACTTTCAAGTGGGCACCATGCAAACTTCTGAAGCTCATCCCTGTCATCAATGCTACTATTGATCTGTAGCATTATCAGAATGGCACCACACAGTCTGCCAATGAAAGAAACAAAAGGCTAAAATTTTGAAAAGCAAAGGATAGTCATTGCCCTCTGAACATTGCTTTCTTCCATTATTATCTAGTATCTACTTAGCCTTCTCACTTGCACCAAAGCCAAAGTAGATTTATAATCTAGCTAATATTTTGCTACTATTCAAATAAACTCTAATTTGTTATCGTTTGCCTTGTGCTTTCTTTGTAACCAAACAAATCATAAATTTCTTTTATTGTTTACACAAAAAAATTAATAGAATGGAACCTGTTGCTCTAAGAGAGTGGCTTGCAGTTCATGAGTTGTGCGATTTGCTTGTCAAGATCGTTGCTCAATATTGATGGTTATGAATTGACGCCCATCTTGTTCTACAGATAAATCGAACCTGTTTTTCTTTTTCTTTTTTTAATTGTCCACATGACATACTAGGTGGCACAAAAATCAAATTGTATTTTAGCTGTTAGTCACGTCAACATTTTTCATCCATCACTTAACAGCAATGATCATTTTGACATAATAATAAAATGTTAGGGACTAAATTAACACATATGAAAGGTCAAAGACTAAATTAACATATACCCTAAAAGTTAGAGACCATATATATAATTTACCTATTTTATTAATTTAACTAGAACTTAAAAAAGGGAAAACCATACTTTTTTTTTTTAATATTTAAATAAAGTAAAAGGAAATAGAAAGAAATTCTTCAAACTTCTTATTCATTTTTTAATTTTATTTTATAAACCCATACATTTTTTAATTGGATTTGAATTTTGAAAATTAGATTGCATTTTTTTATTTTTTATGATTGAAAAATTTCAAGAAAATTAAAGATTAATAGCTGTGTCATCAATCAAATGTTTAAATTTTAATTTTTTGTAGTCTTAAATTATGCATAAAAAATACGTTTATGGATCGAATAGTAATTAACATCTGATTTGAACGAATTTGACATGCATGTTTATTACATAAAGAACATACAATTCAACGATTAGATTTTCAAAATATATAGCCATGTTAATGTTTTAGTGGGAGTTTGAAAGGTTTCAAATTTTATTCTAAAATAAACTAGGTGCGTGCATGCCTAAACATGCGTATGCATGTTCATAAGGATATGTACACATGCATGAAACATGCATGCTCATCCTTGCCCAAAAATGTGCAAGCAAAGAGCAAACAAAACAACAACCAAAATTGAAATTAACCTAACCTAACATGCTCCTAACTATTAAAAAGCAATAAACCCTAACTATAAAACATGATTGAAACATAAAGGAAAACAAGAAAAGTTGAAGGACACACACCTCGAATGACCTTTATGCATTTACCTAATTGATTCTCAACTTTAGCCTTAAAATCTTTGAATTTTTCAAAGGCTTCAGGCTTCTGTTTCATTCGATACACATAACCAAATCTAGAGTAACCATCAGTGAAAGTAATGAAATACTCATAGCCACCTCTTGCTTGAGTTGACATAGGACCACATACATCTGAATGTACTAGTTCTAGCAAATCTTGGGCTCTTCTACCTTTTGCACTAAAAGGTCTTTTGGTCATTTTTCCCTCCAAACAAGATTCACAAATTGAAAATCCATCAAAGTCCAATGGCTCTAAGAGCCCATCTTTGATCAGTCTTTAAATACTGTTTGAATTAATATGACCCAAACATAAATGCCAAAGATATGCATCACCTAAACATAAATGCCAAAGATATGCATCACTAGTAGAAGGAAACTTTATCTTTAATGATTTCACATTTGAATTATTATCTAATTCAAAATTATATAATTCATGCTTATCAGGAGTTAAAATATAAAGACCATTAATAATATTGCTAGAATAGATAAACACTTTATCCTTCTTTATTACAACATTGTCTTTCAAGATAACACAATATCCATGTTTACTTAAATAAGTTGCAGAAATTAAATTCCTATGAACATTAGGTACATATAGACAGTCTTCCAATATTAAAACCCTCAAATCAAAGCATAAACTAAACACTCCAATAGCTACAACTAGAATTATGCTTCCATCAGTCAAAGTAAGAAACAATTCCCCTTCATTCAGCTTTCTGGTCTTCTAGAACCCTTGCAAAGAATTGCAGACATGATTAGTACAACCTGAATCCACACACCAGGAATCTGTGGGATTTTGTACTAAACATATTTCAAGAAGGAATGAACTTTTCATACCCTTATTCTTGGCAGCTTTAAATATTGGACAATTCCTCTTCCAATGACCTTTATCGCCACAATGGAAACACTTTCCTTTGGCATGCTCCTTTTTCTTTCCCTTATTGGCAACTCCTAAGGCAATTTGTTTATCATCTTGCTTGGTGAAGTCCTTCTTCTTCTTCTTCTTCTTCTTCTTTTTACTCTTGTCTTTCAACTTAGGTTGAGAAGTAGAAGCTTCAGCCATATTAGCATTAATACTGGATGTACCAAGAATGCCTTGTACTGCTACCAATTCATTCATTAATTTAGACAATGAATAACTTTTTTTGTTCATATTATAATTAAGTCTGAATTCTTTGAATGATTTTGGTAGTGACTGGAGTATCATATCCATTTGAGATTCTCCATCAACATCGGCACCTAAAACTTCCAGTGTATTCAGATTAGAGATCATGAGACAATACTCCCTCACTGAAGTACATTCAACCATTTTGGTATTATAAATTTGCCTCATAGTTTCTTGCTTAGTAGAACGGCCTTGCTCACCAAACATCTCCTTCAGATTTAACATTATGTTTGAAACTAGTCCTACATTCTGCATTTGATGCTGTAGAACATTTGAGATAGATGCTAGGATGTGGCATTTGGCTATCTCATTAGATTTTTGCCAACGATTATATCGTTGTTTTTCCTCAAGAGGAGCATCTAATGATGGGAAGTTAGGACAAGGTTGACTAAGCACATACTTGTACTCTTTAGCAGTAAGAACAATGTCCAAATTTCTTTTCCAGTCAACATAGTTGGATCCAGTCAGTTTGTTTTGATTAAGAATAGCAATAAGTGGGCTAAATGATGCCATGATTAAATCTGAAAACAATAAACATGAATATAATAAGTAAATTGGACATTATCAATTTAGCATATAAACATATAGTATGGAACCTTAATAAAACCTTAATATAAAATATGCAACGACAACCTAATCCCATATTTAATATCCCTCAGCATAGAGTGAACATTAAATACTATGATTGATTGAGAACCATTCTTATTATTAGTGCCATCAAGATAACTCTTATCAAACACTAATAATATGCCGTTATACATTTAGCCTCTAAATAATAATAGTAAAAACTCAGCATAAAGGATACTATAATATTTAGTTTAGCGTGCACCATTGTCTAGAATCATGTGTAGCCACATTTCTTCTACCATTAACAGGTTTACTTTGTAGTACCATGATTTAAAACACCCTCTGCATGGAATGTAAAGCTCAAGGCTAAGACAAGATGTTTGATTAAACCAATATAAACCAAGAAATTCAATCTTGTAGCACCATGCAATAAATACTCTCCACATGGAATGCTAAGCTCCAAGCAAAGACAAAGTATATATTTCATAATACTATGAACCGACAATGGCGGCCGTGAGATCCAACCCTTGTATCTCTCTCCCACTAGATATTTTAAAAGTAAGGTTTTTTAATTAGAAAACATGCGTAATCTCATTACACATATCCTTGCACTTTATCTATGTGAAAACATTTAGAAAAATTCAAAATTCACAGCTTTTGATTGATCGAATGTATGTCTTGATTGGTCGAAAAAATTAAAAAAAGTCATACTTAACAATCTGCCTGGCTCGATTGGTACTCGATTGCTGCTCGATCAATCGAAAAAGAACATATGATCAATCAACTAGCAATCGAATATCAATCAAATCAAATAGATTGGTCATTGTTTCACTTGATCAATTTTCGATCGATCGAAACTTATGAAACTTGAATTTTCCAGAATTTTTTAAAGCATTTTTCAATGGTTTTTCATAAACAAACAACTATCATATGAACATAATAGACAGAGATTGATATCAAAACTGAATTCCATTGATGCTATAGCCTTAAAGTTCAATTTAACATGTTTAATATCAAATTTAAACAACATCATAACATCAATATAAGTTTTTATCAAAACATAATTTCAATCACCATGCAGAAATTAATTGAATAATCTTTTAACATCATGAAACTATTATCCTTGATTCCAAAACTCACAAAACATGTTATACAAATTCGAAATTGAAGACCGCTATGATACCAATTGTTGGAAAAATACATGTTTGTATCGCATACAAGACATACGTAGCAGAAAATTAACATATCTACCTCATTCACAATTGATAACATGTACTATGTAAATTTGAGAATATAAGAAGAAGAGAGTTTACCTTAGTGTGGTGAAATTCAAAACCAAAGAATAGAAGTACTTAGGAACACTTTTAATCTTCACTTAAATTCCACTTGAAGCCCAAAAAGTGTGGTCTCTCAATCAGTTTATATGTATGTGTTTAGTGGAGAATAAGAAAGTGCCCAACATTCACATACAAACCATTTCATTCTCCTATAAAATTCTGTATGTTTCTTTCCTTATAATTGATTGTCTAAGTGGGCTAGCTTTTTGGGCCATTCCAATTGGGTTTTAGTATGTGGCTTGTAGTGTAACCAAAAGGGAACAAATAACACTCTAGCTCTAATCGGCCTTAGGCTTTTCTGTCAACTCTTGATAAGTCCAAAATTAACATTAATTATATCTAATACCACTATATAAATATAATTGCACTCTAGGCCTTATTAATAAATTATATCCCAAGACTTTATTGTATATACAACCCCTTCATGAAATATTCGTAGTAATATAAAGTTATAAATGTAGACTACCACTTTGAAGATTATTATATCTTAATTCTTGAGTACCCGGTTTAATCCTTTAAATTATTCATCGTATATTTATGAAATTCAATTTCATAAATATATACTTTAGTAACTCCTTACTAAAGTAGTTAGGCTTAACATTATGAATAACCAAATTCATTAAACTTATCTCAAGGGAATATTTTATATATCCATTAAGAGATTATGAATTCCATCTTAAGAATATATGTTCCATCAACATTAAATGTGGCTGTCCAACATACTGTGGTTTTGATAATGACTTTAGATTTTACTCCCGATATATCAAAGCAACTTACACTTCATGATCAAGTCCATTATTCTCTTAGGATTAAGAGTTCATGTAAATAGAAACCGTGAGATTTATTATTCATTTAACAGTCATTAGGAGAATAATAAATCTCATAGTGGTCTAGTTCAATATGTCTTAACTCTTAAAACATATCAACATATCAACTAGAAGTCTCCACTTCCATGATCAAGATAAATCATCTTAGTTGATATGTTATAGTTTTCGCAGATGAAATGCCCAAATTTATCACCAACTACGAACTAAAATTTTGAGTTTACAAAGAACTTGTGAATTATATCTTCTGTGATCACTCGCCACATCTTTCTACATAAAAGAGAGAACCAATTGTGGTAGAATATAGATGCAAAAATAAAAAGTACAATGAAAAAAAAAAATTAAAGTATTAATTGTACGTATAAGGATTCTATAAAGTGTAAATAATTGATATATAACATGATACAGTTGGAATATTAAATAAAGCCGAAAAGTTTATATGCAAAAGAAATGAAGTTAGTGTAATCAATAGATAGATACCCAAAATAGCAATCCATTAAAACTGCTTTCTTTGAAACACAAATTGAAAGAGATTTCAATAAAGGGAAAAATAGACCTAACCGTACACATTCTTCTTAGACTTTGGGTTGCCTCAAAGGCTTGACCTTTCCACCTACAAACCCATAAATAAATAAAGAAACATAAACAAAGAGTGTAGTCGAGATCGCATAGTAAATCTATACTTGAAATAAATCAATAGAGAGCCAAAGGAACCTACCCAATAATGGCTCTAGCGGTGCAACGGCAGATGAAATAAAGTTTCCTTGTGGTTGGAGGCCGATGGTAGTGCCAACCCTAAGATGTTTGTATTTCTCCCGTGCCTTAACAACGCATCACTATTAATAATGCATCCTTTCAGTAATTTCTCTATTCTCTTTTAAAATCGGAACCAAATGCAACCTAAATACCTAAATAAAAATCAATCCAACCAAATTTCTCAAAACAAATTCATATTTCATACCTAGATCTAAGAAAGAAAGAGAAAAAAAATTACCAGTGGTAGTTTTCTCTATCTTCGTATCTCAATACAATCATGCACCTTTAGGTTACCAGTGCCGGTTCTGGTGGTCTAAGTTTGGCAAGGGATGGTGATGGCCGGTTGTACGAACTGTCTCTCCCCTGTATCGTAATTTGCAAGATTTTTTTTTTTTTTTCACTCGTGTTTTTTTAGTTGCAAGCCTTTTATTTTATTTTATTTTATATACCCAAAGAATATCAAGCGGTGTAAAGGTTGTGAAGCAATATAATTTATCGCTTCTTAATTGTGAACATGGCTGAAAGTTAGATGGGCATTTTTTCTACATTGCTGCACCTCTTTAATTGCAGGAAAAGGCTCCTGCTATTATATATAGTACTAGCTTTTAACCCATGCAATGCGCGGGAATATTTTATTTTATTTATTTGTTATGTTCTATCTTCAAATGTATTCCTTACAAAGAAACTTATATTCTTTAAATGTTTTCCTAAGAAAGAAATTTAATTGGGGAGAAGGAAGAAATAATAAGAAAAAAAAAAGAGTAATTATAATTTTGATTAATTAGATGTATTATACAATGTGTAGAAAGAGAAAAGAAAAAGAAAAAAATAGGAATCATTTCACATCTCTTGTAAATTTCAACTACTGATTAATTATTACAGTACGTCAATGAGTATTTCATCACTAAATACAACAGTAATACTTGATTGATGCAGCCTTAATGCAATAGTAACTCTTGAACAATGCAGCAATCCAATATGATAGACCTGTACACCAGTAGCAGGAACGTAGCAGTGGTGCAACTTAAACTCCATGGGGAAAGCATGCATAATGCCATTAAGCACACACCATTTCAAAAGTAATATAGTTTAGTACATCAATGGCTTCATCATTCTCTACAGTTTAGGACATGCAAATCATGACTGGAACTCATTGTGAAGGTCATAAATAAAATCCTAAAAGTATATTAAAAACTATTAGACCTTTGAGTGGTAATTTGAACTCTAGTAGAATAACCTACTAATAATTTAATGAAATTGCTTCTTGGAAGACATTTTGGTTTTACTACAAAAGAGACCAAAATATTAATTATAAAGCAATAAAATTTTATCAATGTTTGCTAAGGACTTAAAGCAGGCAGCAAGTTAGAATACTGACCTGTTTTAGTTGTCATAGTCACTAAAATAAAAAAAAAAGTAGCTAAAAAGTCTCAAATTATTGTAGCAATATTACTTGGTGAATTGTTGCAAATTTGGCTGGTTGTTTATTTTTAACATTTTAAATTATTTTTGCTTTAGGTCTGGCTTGAATTAGATTGGTTTGGTTTTGAGTGATCATATACTGATTTTTCAGGGCTACCAAAAAAAAAAAAAAAAAGGAAAAGATTGAGTGCTGCACCAACCTGACTAAGGTTTTAAAAAACATAGTTTCTTTACCACTTTAAAGACACTATATAAAGATTGACATCTGAAGCCAAATTGCATAACATGAAACAAAAATCCTAAAAAATTATAAAACATGATATACTAATTGAATGTACTAACAAAACTCCATTATCACATATGTACATTTTTAGACCCTTTAAAACACAAGTTGTTTAACCTTGTTATTTAGCCAAGTGATTACTTAGATAAATTATTCAGATCTAGGTTAACACAATCAAATCATATCATGTAAGTAATGTGGAAATATAAAGAACACTGTGATAACTTAGGAAAACCAAACCAGTAAAAAACCTGGGGAAGATTTAACCTAGCTATCCTTAAAGTAAAACAGATCACAACAAGACTAAGACCACTAACATCCTATTGCTACCTCGTGAAGAAAACTTAGTACCACGACTACATGACAGCTCCGAGTCTACAGATTACTTCTTTCCTTGATCCACTGTAACCACAAGTACTCCTACTTGTGACTTTGAGACTTCGCTCAAAGGTTTCAGATCTTCTTTAAATTCTTTATGCAGCAATTGAAGCGATCACCAAGTTCTTGACATGAATCTTGATCTTGATAACCTTAAGTGTGTATGAAAGTAAACACCTCTAGATCTCACAAGAGATTTAACGCACAACACATCAAAGACATTAAAACGTAGCTAGGGTTTTTCCTTTTATACTTGGAGTAAAATATAAAACCCTACACGTAAAACCAGGCTTGGGCTGAGTTGGAAAAATCTACAGAAAATTAATCTGCACGAGGTTTGATCAATTGAGCCTAATTTTCGATTGATCGAGCCTTGCAGATTTAGCCAATAAATCCTACAATTCACTTAATTCTAACTTTACAGATAAACACACTTTGAGCAGCCTAAATCTAGACTCTAAGTTTTGATCATGGTATGCCAACACATTACACATTGAAGTTCTAATACATTTAGTTTCTAAAGTCTTAGAACCTAACAACATACAATTATGGACTCTGCCAATTCAAGGTTGAATAATTTAGAGAGTGCATACCTTCTCAATGCTGCCATCCTCAACATAAGTAATAAGAGACTTGAGAAAAAACTCGTCAAGTATAGCTTCTAAATCATTAATATATGGAGGCCCTAGTGGGAAAAAAAAAAAAAAAAACCAATTTTATTAGTGTAAGAAATGAAACAACAGTTCAATTGTGAAATCCATAACAATGGGGATAAAGGTTCCTCACCTACATTTTAAACAAAATAAATAGAACAATCAAGCCCGACAATAGTGCCTTGTCATTAATAACACCAGAAATAGAAAAGAACCTAAAGAATTCTATATCAGAGTCAAAGTCCCTTTTTTCCACGTACACACCACCTATATGAGAAAAAAAGAAATTAGAACTTTAAACAGGAGATATTACAAAAACAATCATCATATTCAAAATATTGTCATTCTATTTTAAGTAAAAAGTTGAGATTCTTCCAAACAGAGGTATATTGTTTCTATTTCTTGTTTTCTTTGTAGCTTAAATTTATCATCAATTTTCAGCTATTTTCCTTTCGTCAACTTAATTAACCTGAATTTTCATGGAATCAGATGGCTAAACGTAGAGATATGTTGCTAAATTACATGCTTTTTCTAAAGATAACTCCATCATTGCCCAATCTGTCATTAAGCTTTGACATATATGACATTAAAAGTAAATCCCTCTCTCCCACCCTCAGTTTCACAATGATTATAAAATTAACACAATTATTATATAATAAGAAGTAAATTACTGATTCCATACAAACAAAAACAAACTATAAAATAAACTGATACAAACCCGAAGGAGAAAGAAGAACTTTTGCAGAACTTGTGTTCAAACTATTTGAAGGATGTATACTTGAAGTTACTTTAAAAGGTACCATTGGTTCCATAGAGACCTTCTTGAAAGGATAAAATGGAGGAAGTCGTGGTGGCAAGAACTAATCCATTCTCTACCATAGTTTGTAATTTGACCTTTTCTCTGCAACAATTTGCAATTCGAACTTTGTGATACATTTTTGTATTGTAACTGTTATTGATAGATTATCATGGTTCTTTATTGTTATCCTTTTGCTTAACTTTCAAGTGTATTGGTAAGAAGCGATGCTTGTGCTTTCTGCATATGTGTGTTTACAATAACGAAGAGGTCAAATCCAATTCAGACACAGAAGGGTCTTGTTTATCATAGGGGAAAGTCGAAGTTGTGACATATATATATTAACTAAAAACCAGCATCAAACACCTATCAGGCACTATAATTGAAATTTCAAAAACCCTGGATTTAAACTAAATGAATTTAATTTGGAATGAAAAGAATTTGGAGAATGACCAGAGAGTACCAAATTTCTCAAAACTAATTCATATTTCATACCTATAGATCTAAGAAAGAAAGGAAAAAGAAAATTACTGGTGGTAGTTCTCACTCTATCGCTATATGGTCTTACGGTGTTAATGGTCCATAGATTTTTCTTCTATGGCGAGGCTACTGACGGTGTAGGGCTCAATCATTCTGTGTTTTAAAACCCGAAACTAAAACAAATCAAATCTGAACCTATCCAACATGAAAACTCAATCAAAAGCAACATTTCATACCCAAATCAATATTTTTAGTGATCTCTGTAATCTAAAAAAACAAACAAAAAACAAAACAAAAGCAAATATCTAAAATTGAGAAAACAATCATTTTGATAGAGACTTCAAAAACCCAAGACAAAAACGAATCAAATCTAAGCCTACCCAACAAAAAAACTTAATTAAAAGTAACGTTTTATACCCAAACCTACAAAATTGAGAAAAAAAATTGTACCATTGTCGATGTTAGTTCCGACAATTTGGTGGTCTAAATCTAGCAAGGGAACGGATGGTGTATGGTTCAAACAAACTCTGCTCTCTTTCCCTTTTGATTGTAACGCATAATGGACAGCCTTAGGAACTCTGCCTCTTTCTCTGTTTCTTTCTCCATGTTGTATTTCATCGCCTCTCCTTTTCTTTGATTCTTTCTACGTGTCCTCGTCGCCTTTCTCTATCTCTGCCTCTCTATTTCTCTCTCTCTTTTCTCTCAATCTCTCTTTCTCCTTTCTTTGTGTAGCAATCTTTATATTATTATTTTTTTAAGCGGTTAGTTTCCTTTTATACCAAGAGGCTCCCAAATAGTGTTTTAACGTAGTGAAACATTATAATTTATCGCTTTTAAACAGTGTTGTAGCATTACTAAACAATGTAATTTATCGTTTTTTTAACTTAAACGCGATTGAATTTTAGATAGCCACTTTTCCTACATGACAGCACCTCCTTAATTATAGGAATCAACTTTTTCTCAGCTTCTGTTATTATATATAGTATATGATATATGATATGATATGACTAGTATGTAACCCATGCAAACGCATGGATGCCTTTAAAATTAAACACAATTTTTATTATAAAATTATAAATAATTAGTCAAATTATTATTTTTAAAATAAAAATATAGATAATTAGTCAAATTATTTTTAAAAAAATTAAATGTACTTAGTCACTTATTAAAATTCTTACCTAAATTTAATAATACTTATGATCTTTTTTTTTTTTTTTTTTTTAAATTTTAATAAGATAGAACATGAGGTAATTTTTGTTGTGTGGTAATTTTTATTGAGTATATGTGATTTTTTTTTTTTATATTTTATTTTGTTTCATAGTTCATTAATATTAGATTCTTAATATTTTGCACTCATTAACTCACTTGGCACAAAGATTAAAAAGCTTAAGTGGACACATGACACAAACTTAAGTAAATAATTATAGTGTGGTCCCCACATAAATTTAGACACAATTTTTATTATAAAAATATAAATAGTTAGTCAAATTATTTTTTAAAATATCATGTAACATGCCTATGTATGGATACATTTAAATTAAACATAATTTTTATCATAAAAAATATAAATAATTAGTAAAATTATATATATATATATATATATATTTTAAAAAGTAAATGTAATTAGTCATATATTATAATTCTTACCCAAATTTAATACTGATAATGCACAGAAAATCAGTAGGCTGAATGCTCTAGGCGTCAATGAACTAATAGTTACTTGAAAGGCCTGAAAAGAAAACACACAATCAAAGGCAACCGGGGTGGACCGGCCAAGAACCCTCCGATGCTTAAGTTAGATTCTCTCCCAAATCCTGGAGTTCTAATTTTTTGGAAATTGTCTCAGACTTACCTTTGTTTGATGTAGATGAGTGTTTATATAGTGTACACTAGAAACGGTTACTTGTCTAGTAACTTCCTCCATTTTTGAGGAGGTCGAAAGGTTCGAGGTTAACTTCCACAACCGCCATGGAAGTTAGATTATTTGATCTTATTTTCCATAACCGTTTTTGGAAGTATTTAGTAAGAACTTGTAGGGAAACATGCTTGGAATTTCCATCTGGGGGCCATCCAAGTGTCTTTGTTGATGGACGACCGTTTCATAGGCGACTACTCTATAAAGAATGCCCATTCCTCTACTCTTGCCCTGGATGACCCTTATGGATGAGTATGGAGTTACTTTACCCCTTGTCCAGGGGTCGTCCAGGGGAATGTATAGCTTAATGCTATTCTTTGGACGTATGCCTTTGTGTCAGTGGTTAGGTGTGCTACGTGTCACGATCTTATTGGTGACTGGTCGCGTCGATTCATTTTTTCGAGGAGTATGCCACTTGTCACCTTTTGGTTGGTCATGTCATTTTAGATGCCAAAGTTCGTTGCCTATAAATAGTTGAATTCCTCCTCTACCCTTTACATTTCTAAAATTTTCTTCTTTGACATTTGTCGTCTTAGCGCCTCGTCTAAAAGTCTTTCCGCGTCTATAGTCTCCCTTTGTCTAGATCCAAGTATTTTCTTCATCCTTGTTCTCAGGTTTTAAGTTTTCTTCAAAATGTCTGAAATTGTCATTTCCTCGTCTAGAAATAGCGTTGATAAGGCTATAGACGAATATCATGATCCTACTAGTTTTAGTGGCTTTAGTGATAGCAGTAGTGGTAGCAATAGTAGTAGTGGGGGGAACACCATAGACTAGTATACGTCTGGGGTTCCTTTAGAGGTTTTCCAGGAGGAACTTAGGATGAGGGCAGTGTCCAGGTCTAGGGCTGGTACATCAAGTGCTCCCTCGCCTACTATTTAAGATGAGGTTGAGATAGTTTATAGTTGTGCTATAGGGGTTGCTTCTAAGACAGACGAGAAGAGGTTAGAATCTCTTAGGACTTGTTACCAAATTCTTGATGACCTAAACCCTAGGTTAGCTGTACATAAGGAGTGGTGTTGTTAACCCCGTTTTGGCGTAGGTACTTATGAGGCTTATCTCTTAGGGGGTTTGAGGTTGCCCCTTAATGCCTTTGCTAGGGAGTTGCTTACCAGGTTAGGTTTAGGTATATGCTAGTTTAATCCCAACGCATGGAGGCTAATCGTCTTTATGCAAGTTTTGTAGAGGGAGGTATTTGAGGGGGATCGCCCTCTTACTGTGGATAAGTTCCTCTACTGCTACAAGCCCTTCGAGATTAACCAATCCTTTAGCTTCTATCAATTTACAGCCATAGGGAAAGATTATAGGCTAATAAAATCCCTAGTCACCTCAAATAGGAACTGGAAGACGAAGTTCTTTTTCGTCTTTGGTTTTTGGGCTGGACACCCTGTTGAGGTTGACAAGGATCCATTTGCCCCTTATACAGGAGAGTTAGGGAACCTTCGTCCTGAAGGTACGCTTATGGTTGTTGTCATTTTATTATTTATTACATTTATTTTTATTTGTAATCGTCTAACAACTCTTTGTTCTCCTCTCTCTTTTTTTTTTTTTTTTTGGGTAGGTGTTAGACGACCACATTTGAGCAGGTTTTATCTTGAACGAGTCCAAAAGGCTCCTATATACACTGACAGGACTTTTCGTTCTTTGGTAAGTCTTCAACGTCTTGCCACTTAGGGGTTAGGTCCTGAGCCATTTGCAGAAGCTATTGCTCACAAGCTTACTGTCCGTAGACGTAAGTCTTATCTCCCATTTTTCCTCCCTTTCCTTTTTTTCTATTCACTTCTTGAGTGATTAACGTCCTATTTTTCCAAGGATGGCAACCATGAAAGAAAATAAAGGCAAGGAAGTGGTGGACGAGGCGGTTAGGCAGGGGTTTCAATCCCAGCGTCGTCCAGCCATTGGTGATAAAAGAAAAACTTATCTAAAGCAATTGACTTGGAAATCCTTCCAAGTCGTCGTAAGGAGAAGAGGGCTAAGCACAGGTCATCCAAGCTTGATGTGGTCAAGCCGAGTCTTCCTGTTCTTCCTACCCAACAACCATCTGTTAAGATTCATGATGTAGATTTCAAACCTAGAGATCCTTCGTCCATGGATCCTTCGTCCATAGCCATTGTGCCCGCCTCATCTCAACTTTCTCGACGAATTCCTATGAACCTTATTGAAAATGAGAACTTGGCCTGGGAAAGGTTTAAGAAGGTTGTGACTAATAAGGGCGTGGCAGCATGCTATGACATGTCTTTGAAGGAGTTTGAACACTCCAGTGTTCATGACCTTTTCAAGGTATGTGATCTTTTTTATCTCATCCTTTCATAGCAATACGCATATATATATATATATATTATTTAATTTTATTATTTATTTTAACAAAATCCTTGTTTGTGTAGGCAATGTCCAAGTTCATCGTTGCGTCCAGGCAGGCAACAGAGATGAAAAAGACGAGGATCCTACTTGAGACGAGGATCCAGGAGGTTAAGGATGATTGTAAAAGGTGGGCTAAAATGGTGGCTAAGGCCAAAGACGAGGCCAAGGACTTGCAAAACCTGGTTGAGCAGCTGAAGATTGATGCTGTTGAGAAGGATACTCATCTTGATCACCTCCAAAAGAGGAATGATGAGTTGAGTGCCCTTCTTACAAAAGCAAAAGAAGACGCGATTGCAGAGCTTCGTGCTTCCAAACAATTCACTGACTTGATGGACACCAACTACGCAGCAGGCTTTGAAGACTTTAGAATGGACGCTATGGAAAACTTCGCTAAGGTTGACTTTAGCTCCATTATACTAAACCTTGGTGTTGCTACAAGCTCCCTTCTCTAGATGAGCTTAGAAGATATCAATATCGAGGACGATGCACCACCCAGCCAGGCCAGGACGACCCTAATGTTGATGCCCCTCAATGAAGACGAGATTTTAATGCTTTAATTCTTGTATTTTCTTCTTTTATTTGGTCTGTTGTTTTGGACCATTCAAAGTAATTCAAGTACATTGAACTCATCTACAGTTTTAGGATGAGCTCTCAAACAATTGTTTTTTAAGCTTTACCTTGTAAGGGTTTTTTGGACAGTGGTCGTCCACCCTTTTTTTAAACTGATGAATGAATGTTTGCTTCTATCACCTTTTCTCTTGCTATTAAACATGTTATTGTATGGACAAATATTCTTTGCATCCATTATATTGGTTTCAACCAAGGCTTGTCTATGGTAAGAATTTGTTCATGTTTACCATCCTTTACCATTCTTTAAATTTTTTCAAGTATAACTCGTCTATGGATGGTATTTCTTTTGTTAGCTTCATTTGTCCATAGATTTGACTTAGCTTGTATCATCCCTCGTCCATGGGATGGACAGTCCTTTACTCCTCTTTGGGAAAGACGTTGCCAGCTTTTACTCGTCCAAAGACTAGATTGTGGCTGGTTAAATTCATCCTTGGATTTTAAATACTTTTTGCGTGCACTTTTTCCTCATTCATTTGTTAGACGAATATACCTTAGGTCTTACTCGTCCATTGGTTAGACGAATATTCCTTAGGTTCATTTTTCTTTGCTTTATCCTTATTTTAAGGAAAGCTTAAAGACGTTACATCTCTGCGTCCAGATAATTTACTTGTCTTGGGCTTTTAGCCTTCTTGTGGATTAGTTTGAATGAAAGCAAAAAGAAAATTGGGAATTCACACAACATTGCATACATTAGGAATCCAAACTGTATATACATAACATAAACATCGTCCACAAGCATGGCACATGCTTAGAAGCTAGTGCCTTTAGAGAATTAAAAATACAAACAAATATGGCCTAAGTTTATGACTTCGCCCATATTCCATAGCACATAGTTCGAAAACTAATACACCCCTAAGGAGTTAAAACATAATATATAATACTAACAACACACCCATGCAAGTAATAGAAAACACAAACTTTGGCTCGTCCAGGCTGATATCTTATTGATAATACCTTCTTAGGTGCTCAACATTCCAAGGATACTCCAACTTTCTCCTGTCCAGAGTTTCCAAGTAATATGACCATTTTCTTTTGCAATTGATAACCTTGTAGGGTCCTTCCCAATTAGACCCCAATTTCCCATGAACTGGATTTCTGGTTGGCAAAGAGACCTCGGAGACCCTTTTCAAGACGAGGTCTCCTATGTTGAAGCGCCTGAGTTTTTCCATTGCATCATATTGTCTGGCCATGAGGTTTTTTATACCTTGCTGTTCTTTGCTCCACGTCCATCCTGACCTCATCTATTAGATCAAGGTTAAGGTGAAGTTGCTCTTCGTTATTCTTGTCTTGATACTTCATTACCCTGTGATTGGTCATATGTACTTCTGCAGGTATTACTGCTTCACTTCTATAGGCTAGCTTGAAAGGAGTTTCCCTTGTGAGGGTTCTCACCATCGTCCTATAGGCCCATAGAACACTTGGTAGCTCGTTTGGCCATACTCCCTTTGCCCCTTCAAGCGAGTCTTGATGATTTTCAATAAGGATCGATTTGCTACTTCTGCTTGATCATTTGCTTAAGGGTGGGCAAGTGAGAAATAATGATTCTAAATTCCAAAATGTTTGCAGAAGTTGCTAAAAAGTGTGTTATCAAATTGTCATCCATTGTTTGATACCAATTCTCTGGGTACCCCAAACCTGCATATAATGTTCTTTCAAACGAAGTTCTTGATATTCTACTGTGTGATCTTTGTTAGGGGTTCTGCTTCCACCCACTTAGTGAAGTAGTCAATCCCTACTACTAAAAATTTCATCTGCTTGGTTCCAAGTGAAAAAGGGACCCAAGATATCTAATCCCCATTATGCAAAGGGCCATGGGGCTGTCATTGGGGTGAGATACTCTGATGGTTGCCTGGGGACATTGCTAAAGTGTTGACATTGGTCACACACCTTAACGTAAGCCTTTGCGTCTGCTTGAATAGTTGGCCAGTAATAACCTGCACGGACGACTTTATGGACCAGTGTCTTTGCTCCTGAGTGGTTCCCACATGCTCCTTCAGGAACTTCCCTTAGCACATAGTTTGCCTCATCTGGAGCTAAGCACCTTAGATAAGGATGAGAAAAGCCTCTTTTGTATAGCACCTCGTCCATAAGGATGTACTTGGCTGATCTGATCCTTAGCTTTCTAGCCTTATCATTTTCCTCTAAAAGCCTGCCATCCTGCAGGTTGGCTACTATTGGAGTCATCCAATTTTCTTCACTTCCTATCTGTTGTACCTTTGGAAGATCTATGCTTGGCATATATTGGGTTTCATTAAACTCGTCCATTAATTCACTCGCTAAGGCTTCCTTTGCTTAAGCGTCTGCGTCTATGTTTTCTTCTCTTGGGATTTGAGTGAAACGAGCTTCTTTAAATTTTTTTCATAAGGCGTCTTACCTTATTAAGATATTTCTTCATTCGTTCTTCCTTAGCTTCATACGTTCCATTCACTTGACCCATAACCAGCTGGGAGTCTCCTTGGACGAGTATTGATTCTGCCCCCAAGGACTTTGCTAATTCTAGCCCTTTGAGAATGGCTTCATACTCCACCTTATTGTTTGTTGCTGGATATTGCAGACGAACCTTGTACTTTAACTCATCTCCTTCTGGGGATTGCAAAACAACTCCTATCCCTCCTGTATGTAGTGTAGACGATCCATCCACATGGACGACCCATCTTTGAGCTTTGTCCAGCTCGTCCTACTCTCCTTGACTTGGAGTGAATTCTGCAATGAAATCTACCAATACTTGTGCTTTTATCGCGCCTCATGGTTGGTACCTGACATCGAACTCACTATGTACTATGGCCCATTGGATTAATCGTCCTGCGACCTCCAACTTGTTCATTGCCTTTTTTAATGGATGGTCTGTCATGAGATTGATGACATGAGCTTGAAAATAATGCCTTAACTTCCTAGAAACTGTAACCAAAGCAAAGGTTAGTTTTTCCATCATAGAATATCGTCCCTCTGCCCTTTTCAGTGCTCAGCTTGTATAGTAGACTGGCTTCTGTACCTTTCCTTCTTCTCTAATCAATGCTGAGCTCATTGCATGTGGGGACACTACCAAATACAAATATAATTCTTCACCAGGTACTGATGGGCTTAACGGAAGGGCTGTAGTGAGGTAGGCCTTGAGGTCTTGGAAGGATTTTTGACACTTGTTCATCCATTCAAATGCTTTCTTAAGAACCTTGAAAAATGGTAAACATTTGTCAGTAGCTTTAAAGACAAACCTGTTAAGGGCAGCAACTCACTCAGTGAGAGATTGGACTTCTTTGATACTCCTTCGTGGCTTCATATCTAGAATTGCCTGAATTTTATCTGGATTTGCTTTAATTCCCTTATGTGAAACCATGAACCCAAAGAATTTTCCTGACGAAACTCCGAAAGTGCACTTGCTCGGATTCAACTCCATGTTATACCGCCTAAGCATGTCAAAAGTTTCTTGGAGGTCGTCTAGATGATTTTGTTGTCCAAGCTCTTCACCAACATATAGTCCACATAAACCTCCATATTCCATCCTATCTGTGGGTGGAACATGTGATTGGCCAACCTCTAATAAGTCGGTCCCGCTTTCTTCAAATCAAAGAGCATCATCTTATAACAAAACAAACCTTAACTAGTGATGAAGGACCTTTTTTTCTTGATCTGACTCCTCTATCTTTATCTGATTATACCTTGAGAAGGCGTCCATGAAGCTTAGCAACTGATGACCTCCTGTTGAGTCCACCAACTGATCAATGCGTGGCAAAGGATAACTATCCTTAAAGCAAGCTTTATTCAAATCAGTGAAGTCTACACACATTCTCCACTTGCCATTTGCCTTCTTGACCATCACCACATTAGCTAACCAATCCGGGTAATAGTCTTCCCAAATAAATTGCGATGTGGTTAACTTCTGGACCTCTTCCTTAATAGCATTGTCTTGATCCAGAGCAAAGACCCTTTTCTTCTGACGAACAGGCTTGGAAGATGGGTACATATTCAACCGATGAGTGATAATACTTGGGTCAATTCCCAGCATGTCCTTATGAGTCCATGAAAAACATCGATACTCTTCCTTAAGAATTGGATGAGGTCTTGCTTCGTCTTTTCCTTCATACTTGCTCTAACCCTTATATACTTCTTAGGATTATTCTCGTCCAAAGGAATGTCTTCCAGCACTTCGGTGGGCTTTGCAACAACTCTCCTCTCCTCAATGCTCATTGTAAGAACTTGCTAATCCATAGCTAGCATGGCTAAATAACATTCTCTCGCTGCTAACTGGTCTCCTTGCGCTTGCCCTACCCAGTACTCTGTAAGGAACTTGACTGACAGGCGGTAGGTAGACGTTATTGCCTTCCAACTGTTCAAAGTTGGTCTTCCAATGATGGCATTGTATGATGACGAATAGTCCACCACAAGAAAGTTTACTTCTTTGCTTATCTGTTGCGGATATGCTCCTACCACCACAAGCAACGTAATAGTACCTATGGGTTGTACTTTCATCCCTCCAAATCCTACCAAGGGTGAGCTCACTGGACGAAGTTGGTTTCGTCCAAGCCTCATTTGTCGGAAAGCAGGGTAATATAAGATGTCTGTCGAACTACCATTGTCCATTAACACCCTTCTGGTCGTATAATCAGCAATAAGCAAAGTAATGACGATCGCGTCGTCATGTGGGTGGTGAATTCTTTCAGCATCCTCGCCAGTGAATGTAATGGTCTGTTCTTCAATTTCCATCGTCTGTAGGGATCATCCTGAGAGTTGGACGTTTTGCACTACCTTTAGGTATGTCTTCTGTGACTTGGAAAATTGCCTTGCCGAGGTCCCTCCTATGATAACTCTTATTTCTCCAAGTGGGGGTCGTGATAGCTCTTCTAACTTTGCCTTCAATTTCTCGGCTTTGTGATCTCGTCCAAGGAAATTTCTCAACTTCCCTTGCTTGATGAGATTTTCTATCTGCTGCTTCAAATCAAAACACTTGTCCGTATTATGCCCATGGTCTCTGTGGAAACGGCAGTACTTGTTCCTATTATGCTTATTGGGATGTCTCTGCATTTTTTCTGGCCACTTAAAAGAATGATCGTCCTTGATTTGCATAAGCACTTGTTCAAGCGGCATGTATAAAGGCGTGTATTGCTGATTCTGTGCTGAAGAGCCCGCCTTCTTGTTGTCTTGATCTTTCTTCTCTCCCATCTGCGCCTTCTTTGGACGAGGACCCTATTTAGGATGACGTGGGAGATTTGCTTCCATACGTTCAACTCTCTTCCTTTTCTTCGCTATAATTGTGTCTTCTGCATTCATGAAGTTTTGGGCTGAATGGCGAGTTCAGCCATGGTTTGAGGCTCTTGCTCATAGAGCTTATGGATGAATAAATCAAAGTTGACTTCATTATGGAAGGCTGCCAATAACAACTTGTCGTCCATCTCGTCCACTATTAGGGCTTCCCTATTAAAACGATTAATGAAGGACCGTAAACTTTCATTTTCCCCTTGCTCTATGGTTAGTAGGCTAGACGAGAAACGTTTATGCCTTTGTCCTCCGATGAAATTGTTGACAAACAGCTTACTGAATTCTTCAAAGGAATTCACGATATTCGGAGGTATCTTGCTGACTCTGGGCTTGTCCTTCCTCGTACCTTTCATGGCACTGCCTCTGTAGATTAATCTCCCTGGTCAACTTTTGATTCTGACGGGTTAACTCCGCCATGGACTATACATGTTGGATGGAAGATGGTTGTGTGACAGGCGTTGACTATCGATCACGGTGGGGATTGCTAGAGGCATCCCTACTCTCTTGGTGGCTTGGACTCGTGGCCCTTGATTTTGTCTGAACCATGCAGCTTTTTGTCGGAGAAAGATAAACTACAAAACACGAAATTAATCTTTCCCACAGATAGCGCCAACTGATGATGCACATAAAATCAGTAGGCTGAATGCTACGAGCGTTAATGATCTAGTAGTCACTTGAAAGGCCTGAAAAGAAAACACAAAATCAAAGGCGACCGGGGTGGACCGTCCAAGAATCCCCTGATGCTTAAGTTAGATTTTCTCTCAAATCCTGGAGTTCCAACTTTTTGGGAATTGTTTTAGACTTGCTTACCTTTGTTGATGTAGATGAGTGTTTATATAGTGTACACTGGAAGCAGTTACTTGTCTAGTAACTTCCCCCATTTTTGAGGAGGTCGAAAGGTTCGGGATTAAGTTCCACAACTGCCATGGAAGTTAGATTATTTGATCTTTTTTTCCATAATTGTTTTTGGAAGTATTTAGTAAGAACTTGTAGGGAAACATGCTTGGAATTTCCGTTTGGGGGTCTTCCAAGCGTCTTTGTTGATGGACGACCTTTTCATATACGACTCCTCTATAAAGAATGCCCATTCCTCTACTCTTGCTCTGGACGACCCTTATGGACGAGCTTGGAGTTGCTTATTTCATAGTACATCAAATACTACTTATGATAATTTTTTTTCTAATTTTTAATAAGATAGAATATGTAATGATTTTTATTGAGTATATGTGATTAATTTTTTTATTTTAAATTTTATAGTTCATTAATATTAGATTCTTGGTATTTTGCACTCATTAACTCACTTGGCATAAAGATTAAAAAACTTAAGTGGACATATGGCACAAACTTGAGTGGAAAATTAATTATAGTATGGTCCCCACATAAATCTAGACACGTGACACAAAATTGGGAACTCTAATTTAGAATTCTAATTTGAGTTTCTTTCAATTTTGCCTATTATATATATATATATATATATATAGATTACTTCTCTTATCACAATTTACAAACGCAATTTTTTAATAATGATGTCTTAAAGGGGAAAGAGATTTTAATTATGGTTTACTTTTTGGACTACTGAGGATTGATATTATTTTATTTGATTTTTGTTGTTTGTTTCTATTGGGACATGAAATTGAAACTCTGTTGATACCATTCAAACCAAAACAACATAGTTTTAATAATATACTTTATAATATGAGTTAGGTTCAAATTACACTTGGTGTAACTCTAAGTAATGTTACACCACTGAACAATTTGTTATTAAATTAATATTTTGAAAATCCAACCGTTGAATTATATGTTCTTAACATGCATGCCAATTTTCATATCAATCAGATGCTATTTACCATTTGATCTATAAATTCATCTTTTATGCATTATTTTAAACTACAAAAATTTGAATTTTGACAATTGATTGATGACATGGCTATTAATCTTTGATCACCTCGAAATTTTGCTAGCATGAAGAATATACAAAGATAATGTAATCTAACAGTGGATTTGTCAATATTCGCATCCAATTAAAAAATATTGAGTGGTGTAACATTGCTTAAAGTTACACTAAATGTAACTTGAATCCAACCCTTATAATATATAATTATTCCAAACAAAAATATAAAAATAGTAAATAAAAAGTAGGTGGGGACACTAGCGATATGGATCCAAGCGCTAATAAGGCTTTGAACTAAAATCAGGTACAAATGATTATGTAACTCTAGTAGTTTTATATTTGGCTTCTTATAAAAATTGTGTAACATTCAATTATTGTTTCTCAATAAAATCTATTATACTATAATATTTTGACCAAAACAATCTTTTGAATAAATATAAATACATAAATTTTTTTATGAACTTTTCTTCTCTTTTCTTTTTTATTCATATTTATTTTTTCTATCCAAAAATCAGTATTATTGGAGAGGATTCACAATTTTTCTGCTTCCACATTTTTATTTTTATTTTTTTTTGGCTTCTTCTTCTTCTTCTTCTTCTTCTTACTTCATCCATCACAATTGTTTGACTTTTATTCTACTTTGGGATGTCCCAAAATTAAGTTTGGTTTGAAAAGTCAAACCCCATTATTTAGTAACATTCTCATTATACCCCTGTATAATTTACCAATAATAATATTAATATTTGATTTGAGGATAAAGATTAGGTTTGGATGAGTTTGGCAACTACATAATTTAGATTGGAGAGGAGTCACAATTTTTCCGCTTTCACATTTGTTTTTTTGTTTTTTGTTTTTTTTTTTTGTCTTCTTCTTCTTCTTCTTCTTCTTCTTCTTCATCCATCTCAATTGTTTGACTTTTATTCTACTTTGGGATGTCCCAAAATTAAGTCTGGTTTGAAAAGTCAAACCCCATTATTTAGTAACATTCTCATTATACCCCTGTATAATTTACCAATAATCATATTAATATTTGATTTGAAGATAAAGATTAGGTTTGGATGAGTTTGGCAGCTACATAATTTAGATTGAACATGAATTTGTAATCTACACCCAATAGAGTTTGTAATGTAGGAGTAGTACACCAATAGAGTTTGTAATCTACAATAACTTTGAAAATTGCATGGTAGAAAGGTTTTTTTTTTTTTTTTTTTTTTTTTTTTTTTTTTTTTTTTTTTTTTTTTTTTTTTTTTTTCTATGCACAAGTGTTTAAATATTTTATGAGGGTAATTTAGGAAATTTCTAACTTATTTTTAAAGAGATAAGACATTTACACCCTCTTTGTTTCAATGTAAAATATTTTCCATAAAATATTTTCTCATTTTCAAGTGTTTGATTGCATGTAAAATATAGTCAATGTTGTAAAAATTTTTCCTTTGACTAAAACTTTGTGCATAAAAACTTGGGAAATATTTTACCAAAAAAAAAGTGTAAAACATTTTACAAAAATCTCACAGCATCACACCCGACTCTCTCCCCTTTTCTCGTACTTTACTTGTCCTCTCTCACACTTGGCCAAACTAGCGACAACATCCATTGACATGCCAGTCTTCGCCTCCACTCTACCAGCACCCATTCGCTGCTCTCTACCTCCATTCTGGTGGCACCACCATTAGATCTCGGCCTATTTTGTTGTTGGAGAAGTAGCCGTGAGAGGCCTAAGGTGAGCCTTATTACCACTGCTCCATTGCTCATTGCTCAAATCTGGCTTCAAATCTAGAAATGTCATTGCTAAGATCTCTGATCTAGAATCACTGAGAGTGGACATTTGGCTAACATTGCTACACACCAAAGATCTTGTGAACAATGGCAAACTTGTGGGGGTCATTAGATGGAAAGTAAGGAGCAAAAATGCAGTCTTTGGCCTATTGGCACCTCAGTAACTATTAAAAAATTGATGGAAAATGCAAGAAAAATTGGGGAAACGTTTTTTTGGAATAGTCTGCATTGTTCAATGTTTGAAAAGTTTGAATTTAGCTTTGGTGTTTTTTGTGCATAAATGTTTTAAACTTCAATTAGTTTTTGTCAAATTAGCTCTATGAGTGCACAAATGTTTGTCCATTTTGATACACAGATACTATAGATTAGAATTTATAGACATTTTATTCGTCTGTGCGTTCAAGTTGCGATGGAATCAATTGAAACCTTACTGGCATTGGTAAGGTCTTAATTTTTGGCAATTTTACATTATTAGTAAGATTCATTTTAAAAATGATGGCGTCCACTTTACATGGTCAATTTCAGGAATAAGAGAGCAAGAGCATTGAGAAGCCATCAAACCTCCTTTTGGTTGCACCACCACTAGATCTCAGCCTGTTTTTTCGTTTCTTCACGATCTGGGTTGTTGGGATGGCTTGGGGGTTGCAATGGGTGGCTGGCTTTTGTTGATTTTCTCTCTCCAATTCGTGATTTAGGTGGCTGGTGACTATGGTGATTGGGTTTGTGGTGGTTGGTGGTTGTTGGTTTGTATTTGCATTTTTTATTATTGAGGTCAATCCAAACACTTGAAACTTTTTTCTTGAAAATGTTTACATGTAAAATATTCTACATTTGAAAATGTGGGGGTAAAAGCCCAGAATTGTGTTTTGGGCATTGGGTTCTATATAAGGATATGTGCATCCGAGGAGGGGTAAATGATTTAAGGAAGCCCAAATTCCCGAATTATAAAAGATGGAGTGAAGGACGGTGATCCGAGGAGAGGTTCATTCTCGGATAGGATCAAATGCTGATCGGCTCTGCACCTCAACAGTCTATGTGACCTTCCAGGAGATTTTCATGATAAGGCCGACCCTTGTGCACGTACAAAAGAGATAAGAGTCTAAAAATATCTAAGGGAAAAGCTGCTACCACCGCATTTAATATCCTGCACCTACTCTCCTGACTACATTTATGTGGAGAAGACACCTGAACAGTGTTATCTTGACAACTACAACTGATAGAAGATCAAAGAAGGTGTTTAATGGGACATATACTCAAGTGAAGGTTCAGATGATCAATAAGTGTAAGGCCAAGATGGTTAGGAGGGAGCTATATAATGTAAAAGATCTCCCATGAGAGGAGGATCAGAAAAAATAGAAAGGAATAACTGTAGCACTCACATTGTAAAAGCATGAAATTCCACTGACTAATATCAGAATGAACCTCCTTGGACCATGGCTTTTTGGTTAATTCTGTGTGTCTTATATGCTCGTTCTTCCTTTAACCTCATACTAGTCGTTATTAAATTCATGAAAGGCCTTGTTCTTTCACTCACTCTCTAAAAATTTATTGTTTGGGCTCATTGGGCCGACTTCTCATACCTTTTGGGTTTTGACTGTAAATCGTGACCCTACAAAAAATATTTTACGTTGAAACAAACGGAACATTAAAGATGTTTTTCTAAATAGTTGAGATTTCTAAGTAAGCCAAACTGACAGGGTTTAGACCTCTTAAACCACAAACAAATTGCGTAGCCTAGATTAATTAGCCTAGTTTTTACTTAGTCAAATTAAGCAATTCTAGGTTAAAACAATTACAAAATCATATCATGCATGTAAACATATAAAGCAGCGGAATAATAAATAACACAGTGATATGATCACCCAGGAAAACCAAACCGGTAAAAAACCTGGGGAGGATTTTACCCACCGATCCTCAAGGCAAAACGGAATCCACTAAGAAAGAATTGAAGTTGTTACAAAAGGACTTACAAGCAACCCCGCTTGACTTCCTAATGCTACCCACCAGTAGTAACTTCCTGACACGACCACGCGCAGGCTCCGAATCCACGGACTACTTCTTTCTTTTGTCTTCCTTCAATCTGGTACAAGCTCCTCACTTGTTAATCTTTAAGTTCCAATGGCAGCAACCAAGTTGATCATCAAGATGTAGAAGAATCTTAATCTTGAAAACCCTAAGTTATGTGTAAAGGAAAGCTCCTCTAGATCTCACAAGAGATTTACACAAAACCGCAATGTATGAGCAACAACACAACTTGTGCAACTCTGAAAAACGTAGCTAGGGTTTGCCTTATATACCTAGGGCAAAAACATAAAAACCTAGACGTTTAAAGAGTTAGGGCTGAGTTGGAATTCTGCAGAAAAACGCATCTGGGCCGATTTTCGATCGATCGAGAATTACATTCGATCGATCGAGCCAGGCCGAGAAGCTCCAATGCTTCTGCAGTCTCTCGATTCCAACTTTACAAAATTAAACCAACTTTGAGCAAGCCTAAACAAGACTAAATACATTGTTTTGATCATGGTTTGCCAATATTACAAATTAGGTTCTAAATACATAAAATCCTAAGACCTTAAAACCTAACAAACTCCCCCTTTGGCAATCCGTGACAAAACACAAATCAAAAGCTCAAAGTTTACAAGTATAAAAGCCCTTTACAAAATAATGCTCAGTTCAACCCAACTACTATCCATCGGTTGCAAGTGTAGACAGCAGCTTTGTTGAATCAACCTGTATATTCCTGAAATACTCAACAAACACATAAACGCATGTGTGGCAGAAAATAGTATATAAACAGGTATAATATTCTTGTAAGATTCACACAACTCAAAATAAAGATATATATCAATGAATCAACTCATGAATATAAATCAATAAGCAATGAATCATAAGTCAACAAGAATCAAAAGAAAACATGTATATCAATATATCAATCAATGTTACTATATCAATGTTACTCCCCCTAACATGAATATCCTCAAAAAATGATATACAAAGTGAAGCACCTAGATACAATCTACTAAACTCCACAAAAAATATCCCATGCTAAACATATGTCTCCCCCAAACTATATGTCTTCCCCTAACTACAAAATCTCCTCAAGAAGTACAAAACTCCTCTACAAGTCAAAATCACTCCCCCTTTTTGTGACGGAATGCCAAAGGGCAGTCAAAAGTCGCCATCAAAAGGTGGTGGTGAAGGTGAATGAAGACGTGCAAGGTCAGCTCGTAGAGCACGCATCTCGTCCAGCAAGTCCACCAAAATCTGACCATGAGCCGCCTGAACGGTCATGACAGTCTCGAAAGTACGACGAACATCAAAGTCGGCCGCAGGAGGTGGAGGAACAGCAGCAGCAGCAGCATCATCACCAACTGGATCAGGAGTATCCTCACCAGCAAAACCTGTAGAAGATGAGGGAGGAGGAGGAGCGCTAGAAGAGTGATCAGACCTAGGGTGTTTAGAACCAGCTCGAAGATGAGCAGCCCTTTGTCTAAGGAAAGACGCACCAATAGGACCGATGACATGAACAGGCTCAGAAGCAAGGAAGTCCTCTAAACCTAGATACAATAAAATCCTATGAATGAAAATAGGATGGACGAGAGCATGAGTAGTAGATGAACTCTTATAAACTTCGTTCAAAGAACGAAGAAAAAGATGAGGAAAACTCATAGGAGCATCTGTAACAAGAGCGTACAGAAAAACACACCTCTCAAGAGGAATGGTGTGCAGATGAGAAATGGGCCAGAGTGAGTGACATGCTATCCTAGAGAAAAGATAGGTAGTCTCAGGAAGCTCAGCAGAAGTGATCC
Source organism: Quercus gilva (assembly GCA_023621385.1). Lineage (NCBI taxonomy): Eukaryota > Viridiplantae > Streptophyta > Magnoliopsida > Fagales > Fagaceae > Quercus > Quercus gilva. Next base: position 55,553,441 of record CM042477.1, on the reverse strand, counting down.
GAGGATCAGAACCCCACTGGATAGATGACCCAGTGATGTAAGATATGACATCACTCAACTCGGGTGACTCAGCATAGGGATAGACAGGATCCCTAACTAAAGGTACCTCAAGAGCATCAGCCACTACCTGAGGAGTAATGGAGTACTCTACGCCTCGTATCCAACTCCGAACAAGGGTGTTGGAATCATAGACGCGGATCGAGATGTTCGAATAGAACTCTCGAATCAAGGTAGCAGGAGAAGGAGGGTCAGACACAGCAAACAAGGGAAGCCAACCCCTACGCTCAAAATTTGCCCTAATGGCAGGATCAAGCTCATCTAAAGAGACAGACCGCTCAGCCCATATCTTCCTCTTAATGTTTAAAGTGTCATAAAGTTCTTGGTTTTTCTCACTAGGGAACCGCTCACTATCAAAGGAGGGAGGGGAAGGAGTAGGAGTGGGAAGGGTCCTACGAGCTCTAGTTTTCCTAGGCATGGTGCTAAGGAAAAGACAGAGACACAAAGAGAAAACCAAACAGAACAAACACACAAAAACCAAGGGCAGACTGCAAGTTAGCACACAAAAAAATATAAAATTGAAATTCTATATGATGCATGAACATTAACAATGTTATGATGCATGAACTAATGCAGTAATCAGGATCAATTGAAGTTCTAATTCATAAAATTGGCTTGAACATAGAGTTTCTTAACAAAAACCCTAAAAATTTGAGAAAAATTGAAAATTTTTGTACCAAATTGATGAACCAATCATTATAAACTATTGCAAACAATTTATAATAACTAATTGCATCAATTACACAAACCAATTTCATCAATTAAACCCAATTGCACAAAAAGCCCCAATTCGGATCAATTATAAACCCTAGAAATTTAAGTTTTTCACAAAACACAAAATTGATCAAATTAATCATTCAAGAACATGTCTAGAGGGTGTCCCCAACAAAACCCAATGATCAATTGCAAATATAATGGTCCGAATCAACAACAATCTCAAAAAGAAAAGTTCCGAAATTCTCCCTATAAAATGCATGAAAAATGCATGAAAACTTGAAAATAAGTTGAAAAGGAAGGGTAAAAATGACATACCTGCTTGAGAAGAGAGAGATTATGCAAAAAGTTCGGAGGAAAACGACAAAAATTGAAGGATTTTGGGCTGCCTTGTCGGAGAGAGAAAAAAGACTTTGAAAAAGATTTTGAATAGTTCTTTGAAAAGTCAGAAATCCTCTTTTTAAAAAGCATATTCACGATGTTCGATCGATCGAAAATTACATTCGATCGATCGAATGTGACAGTCAATTTTGCACATTCTGAAGCACTTTTTCGATTGATCGAAGAATACACTCGATCGATCGAAATAGGCAGAGGCACACTAAAATTTGGGAAAAACATACTTTTGAAAAATTGCAAACCCAATTTTGAAACAACTCCTCAAAGCACTTGAAACATGAAAACAAAATGCATGAGTATGAAATGGAATGCATCTTCAAAAACCCAAAATTTTAAACCCAAATCTCTCAAACACAAGTTTTAATTTTCTTCCAAATTAATTTTCTCAAGCAGCAAGAATGTTGTGCACAAATCTCAAGATATTTTTAAACTTGGTTAGTCAAACTAAGGACACACACACTAACATGTACAGTGTTTAACAAAGAGTAACTTGTGAAGTGTGTGAAACTAGCAAAGACTTGAGATACATGTGAGGTGATATGTGAATAGAAATCAAGCACAAAGTCTACACAATTCATCACATAGAATTAAAAGAGACTATCACCAAAAGAGTTACATCCTATAACTCCCACATCTCCTAGAACAAAAGCTTGCAATCATGTAAGTTTCTTGCATTATTGCCTCTTATTTATATATGAGTTGGCATTCAGCCTAATAGTACACACCGGTTTGAATTAAGTGAATTGACATCAAGCCAAATAGTACACACCAGTTTTTAATTTAATTTAATTTGAGGCTATACCTTATGTTCTTTTGTGCATGTGCTACACTTTCTCGAGCACAAAATCTTATGATATGCACTAAGGTGTTCATGATTGGCTAGTGAACAGTGGTGAGATGGTTATTTATGCCTTTCTCAAAAGGATCAAGTCCGACAGTCAAAAACAAGTGACTTCATGATTAAGGCAAAGTGATTAAGAACCACACACATCTTTCCCACACAACATGCACTACAAATCAACTAGTTAAGTGCAGTAAATAAGCTCATCCAAGTTAAACAAGGTACACTAGACATGACATGTGTAAAAAGAATGACCAACTTTGTTTTCAAGAAATCAAGAAAAATAGTGTTCAACAAAGATTTTGCTTTCCCCCTTTTTTTTTTTTATTTTTTTTTATTTTTATTAAAAGAGAAAACAAATAAATCCTAGAATGAAATGCATGTATGTAATGCAATGCAAGTCCTAGAACAAAAGAAAAACACAAAAACCAAATAACAATGGTCACAACAGAATAGAGCAATGAAGCACAAGGACCAAGAAAGACAAAACAGCTAGGGACAGCGAAGCACACCAATCACCTGGCGAAGTGTCTCAAACTTACTTCCATCAAGTGGTTTGGTAAAGATGTCAGCATTTTGACGATCAGTAGGGATGTATTCAAGAGCAACTATTTTCTTTTCAACTAGATCCCTAATGAAATGATACCTAAGCTCAATGTGCTTGGTCTTAGAGTGTTGAACTGGATTCTTAGATATATCTATAGCGCTAGAGTTATCACAATAGACCACCATGGTATCTTGAGGAATCCCATAATCACCCAAAAGTTTCTTCATCCAAAGAAGCTGTGAACAACAACTCCCGGCAGCAATATATTCTGCCTCAGCAGTGGATAGAGAAACAGAATTCTGCTTCTTACTCATCCAAGCCACAAGATTGGCTCCTACATAAAAACACCCCCCAGTGGTGCTTTTTCTGTCATCAGCATTCCCAGCCCAATCAGAATCAGAAAAGCCAGCAAGAGACAAGTTTGACTCCTTGCTGTAAAATAATCCATAATCACAGGTTCCACTAACATATTTTATAATCCTTTTAACAGCATTTAAATGAGAAACCTTAGGATTAGACTGGAATCTAGAGCAAACACCAACACTAAAAGATATATCAGGACGACTAGCAGTTAAATATAAAAGACAGCCTATCATGCTTCTATACAAAGTAACATCAACAGACTCACCGGATGAATCAATTGTCAACTTTGCATTAGCTGCCATTGGCGTTCTAGCATGAGCAGCTTTGTCCAGTCCAAATCTTTTAACCAAATTCCTTGCATATTTGGCTTGATTGATGTAAATTCCTGTCTCAGTTTGCTTTACCTGCAATCCCAAAAAGTAAGTTAGTTCTCCAACCATGCTCATTTCAAACATCGCCTTCATTTCATCTGCAAAAGAATGAGCAAGAGAATCATTAGTAGCACCAAAAACAATGTCATCAACATAAATTTGAGCTACAACAAAGCCAGTCTTATCCTTTCTTATGAAGAGTGTTGTATCTGCAGATCCCCTTTTGAATCCATGCTCAGTGAGATATGCAGTCAATCTGTCATACCAAGCCCGAGGAGCTTGCTTCAACCCATAGAGAGCTCTCTTCAGTTTGTAGACGTCATCCGGTCTATGAGGGTCTACAAAGCCTTTAGGTTGTTCAACATACACTTCTTCTTGTATCATTCCATTTAAGAAAGCACTCTTGACATCCATCTGATATAGCTTGAAGTTCAGGTGACTTGCTATAGCCAACAATATCCGGATGGATTCTAACCTTGCTACTGGTGCAAAGGTCTCATCAAAGTCAATTCCTTCCACTTGTGTGTACCCTTGTGCAACAAGTCTTGATTTGTTTCTGATCACAGTGCCATGTTCATCTGACTTGTTCTTAAAGATCCACTTAGTTCCAATCACATTTACATCCTTTGGTCTAGGAACTAGTTCCCATACATCATTCCGAACGAATTGATGAAGTTCTTCATGCATAGAATTTACCCAATCAGCATCTTGAAGTGCTTCATCCACCTTCTTCGGTTCAAATTGGGACAGATAGCATGAGTGAGTGATCACATTCAATGCTTTTGATCTCAACCTCATGTTATCATTCAGACTACCCAATATATTTGTGGAGGGATGATTCAGTCTCACTCTAGAAGATGGTCTTTTGACTAAAGAAGTGGAAGTTCCTTTCTGTGCAGATGGGGGACTGGATTGACTTTGTGCCTGTCGAGTGTCACGAACTGGAGTGGATGGTTCTGAGACTGTATCATTTAACACCAACAGCTCTTCCTCACTATGTTTGACAACATCCTCAGCAAGAATAGTGTCATCCACTTCTAAAGACGTATCTTGAGCAGGAACAGTGCTTTCTGAACACACTTCATCATTTATCACAACATTTGAAGATTCCATGATTGTTTTGGTTCTCAGATTGTACACTCTATAAGCTCTACTGGTGGTAGAATATCCTAGAAAGTATCCTTTGTCGCTCTTGGCATCAAATTTTTCTAGGTTTTCTCTATCACGCAGAATGTAACAGTCACTGCAAAATATCCTGAAATATTTGACAACAGGTTTCTTCCCTCTCCAGAGTTCATAGGGAGTCTTCTTAGAATCAGGTCTAAAATACACCCGGTTGAGTGTATGGCAAGCAGTGTTGACTGCTTCTCCCTAGAAGGACTTTGGCAAATTTTTGTTGTGAAGCATGACTCGTGCCATTTCCTGAACAACCCTATTTTTCCTTTCCACAATTCCATTCTGTTGAGGAGTCTTAGGAGATGAGAACTCTTGATGAGTACCTTGCTCATTGCAGAAAGTAGCCAGCTTGGTATTTTCAAACTCTTTTCCATGATCACTTCTGATTCTGGCTATCACAGTATCTTTCTCAACCTGCAATTTCTTGCACAGATGGATCATCTTCTCAGGAGCTTCAGCTTTATCTTTCAAAAGTATAACCCAAGTATATCTAGTAAAGTCATCCACAACAACTAGAATATACTTCTTTCCACCCATACTTTGAACTCTTGCAGGACCCATGAGATCAATGTGTAGTAACTCTAAGGGTCTTGACGTTTGAACACTAGACACAGATGGATGCTTGGATTTTATTTGTTTACCTATCTGACATGGTCCACAAATGCACTTCTCTATTTTCTCAAATTTAGGTAAACCTATAACTGCCTCACACTTGGAAATCTTTTCTAACTGCTTATGACTGGCATGCCCCAACCGTTGATGCCACAGATCAACTTGATCTATCTTTGCGCTAAAGCACTTGTTGTTTACACTTGGTGTTATTCCATAGCAGTTGTCAGCTGTCCTCACACCAACACTCATACAATCACCTCCTCCATCAAGTATCTCACATTCATACTTGGTGAAGAGGACATTTAAACCCTTATCACATATCTGACTGATGCTGAGTAAATTGGCCTTCAATCCATCAACATACCAAACATCTTCAAACATTGGCAAACCTGGAATATCCACAGTACCAATGCCTCTGATCACAGATTTACTTCCATCTCCAAAGGTGACTGTTCCGATCTTTCCTTCAAAAAGTGTTTTGAACAAATCTTTATTCCCTGTCATGTGCCTGGAACAACCACTATCCAAATACCAATGACAAGAATCATGTGCCTTTAAGGCGGTTAAAGCAGTATAACAAACATAATTTTTATCACATGAGATTATGCCAAAATACTTAAGGAAAGATTTAACAAAAACAACAAATGGCAAAGACAGTAAGTAGATAAGTTGACTGATAAGCAAAAAGATTTTCCAAGACTCCATGACAACAGGGGTCAAGGATCAGCTCAGAGATGAAAATCTCAAACAAAAGAGCAACCCGCTCTGATACCACTTGACAGGGTTTAGACCCCTTAAACCACAAACAAATTGCGTAGCCTAGATTAATTAGCCTAGTTTTTACTTAGTCAAATTAAGCAATTCTAGGTTAAAACAATTACAAAATCATATCATGCATGTAAACATATAAAGCAGCGGAATAATAAATAACACAGTGATATGATCACTCAGGAAAACCAAACCGGTAAAAAACCTGGGGAGGATTTTACCCACCGATCCTCAAGGCAAAACGGAATCCACTAAGAAAGAATTGAAGTTGTTACAAAAGGACTTACAAGCAACCCCGCTTGACTTCCTAATGCTACTCACCAGTAGTAACTTCCTGACACGACCACGCGCAGGCTCCGAATCCACGGACTACTTCTTTCTTTTGTCTTCCTTCAATCTGGTACAAGCTCCTCACTTGTTAATCTTTAAGTTCCAATGGCAGCAACCAAGTTGATCATCAAGATGTAGAAGAATCTTAATCTTGAAAACCCTAAGTTATGTGTAAAGGAAAGCTCCTCTAGATCTCACAAGAGATTTACACAAAACCGCAATGTATGAGCAACAACACAACTTGTGCAACTCTGAAAAACGTAGCTAGGGTTTGCCTTATATACCTAGGGCAAAAACATAAAAACCTAGACGTTTAAAGAGTTAGGGCTGAGTTGGAATTCTGCAGAAAAACGCATCTGGGCCGATTTTCGATCGATCGAGAATTACATTCGATCGATCGAGCCAGGCCGAGAAGCTCCAATGCTTCTGCAGTCTCTCGATTCCAACTTTACAAAATTAAACCAACTTTGAGCAAGCCTAAACAAGACTAAATACATTGTTTTGATCATGGTTTGCCAATATTACAAATTAGGTTCTAAATACATAAAATCCTAAGACCTTAAAACCTAACACAAACAATTTGAGACAAAGGGAGTAATGAAAAACAAATTTTATTTTATTATCAACTTTTCCTCTAAAAATTTATCAATTTTAAGATATATACAAAATTTTCCTTTACTACTTTATCAATTTTTGGGATAAATACAAAAGCTTATCAATATTGAAGCTAAAACTTGATTGTTAGAAATCCTGGGCACCAAAGGAATGAAGAACACCTGCCCCACCAAAAAAGGGAGGGAAGGGGTGGGGAAGCCATGAGAAAGCCCTAAATTCAATAATTAAAGAAAATAAATAAATGAAAAATCGAAAGCAGAATAGGGAACAAAGAGAGACATTGATCAAATAAAATTGATATGGATTTCCTTGTAAGAAAAACAACAAATTCCAAGGAATTGCCTTTGCTAAATTTTTCCGTAGAAAACCTTTAACAAAAACCCAAGGGACATCTAATTTTTTTTTTTTAAAAGAAAAAAAATGATATTTCATTTTAAAAATTTATCTTCCTAGGAAATAATTTTCAAAACTTCATGGCATTGCATTAGAAAAATCTTTTTCCTTAAAACATGTTTTCCCAAAACTCCATTGGAATTACTCTTTGAAAAACCCCTTTCCAAAAACAATTTTTGAACATAATTTAAAAAAAAAGATTTTTCAAATATAATACTACAATCAAAATTTTCCCAAAAATAGCAAAAATTAAGATAATATGTTTTCGAATTTTTTTTCCCCAAAATACCAAGTCAAATAAAACGTTTTCCAAAACAAAAAGTTAGTTGGTTCTGGTCACACATATCAGAAATCCAATGTAAAAAATTGACTACAGCCAATGTAAGCCAAATTAAATGTTAAAATGTCAACTACGAATTTTAGAAGATCTTAATAATCGTTGGTCGATTAACACTCAGATGGGATTGGCAGTAGGTCTTACTCGAAAGTTAATCGCCAGAACTTAGGAGTTCATAATTATTCTCCACTAAGAACAATAGCTAGCCACACATTAGAGATAGCAGTATTACAGTCTGTTTGATGTGCTAAAATTAGTTGTTAAAGTCACCTTTGACTTGCCCAGCATACTAAAAAAAGGGGTTGCTTCCTTCCCATGATACACATCACAATGAGGACGCTCATCTCCTCTCTCTCTCTCTCTCTCTCTATATATCTAGGGAAAATTATCCTTTCTTCCTTGCCATTTGTCAATCTTCCAAAACCATTGGCAAAGAACCCTCTCTGGTTTGTAAAAAATGGCTTTGGTACAGCGAAAAAAACTTGTCATAGTCATGTTTTTCATTCTAGAGAGTTTTATATCTCGAGCCATGTCCCGAAATTTCCCTAAAGCCCCCCTTTATGAGAGATATGAGCAATGGATGGCTCAGCATGGACGCAACTATATAGACAGTATAGAGCAAGAAAAGCGTTTCAATATATTTAAGGACAACATAGAATATATAGATAAATTTAATAATGAAGGGAATCGCACTTTTAAGCTAGGTGTCAATAAATTTGCGGACTTAACAACTGAAGAATTTCTTGCCTCTCATACTGGATACAAGATTTCCAACCAACCAAGTTCTCTCAATGGAACAAGGTTTAGGTACGAAGCCCTTACCGAAGAAGTTCCAGCGACTATGGATTGGAGAGAGAGAGGAGCTGTTACCAACGTAAAGGACCAAGGATCATGTGGTAAGAGGATCACAGTACCCAACACTCATAAGTTTAGCTTCAGTTCCCGTACTTATTGTTATCATAAAAATATTTTACATATGGTTGATTCTTATGCACGCAGGAGCTTGTTGGGCCTTTTCAGCAGTGGCAGCAATAGAAGGGGCCATCCAAATCAAAACTGGCAACTTGATCTCTTTGTCTGAGCAACAACTAGTGGACTGTTCCAATGAGTTAGATGGCAATGGTGGCTGCAAAGGTGGTTATATGGATAATGCCTTTAGATATGTAGAACGAAATGGAGGAATAGCCACTGAAGAAAATTACCCATATCGGGAATCGGATGGAACTTGTGACCAGCAAAAGGCATCTATTATTGGAGCTAAGATTATTAGCTTAGTAACTGTAACTCGCAATAATGAGGAGGCAATACTTCAAGCAGTGGTTTCCCAGCCAGTTTCAATTGGCATTTTGGCTAGTCATGACTTTCAATTTTATGAAAGCGGAGTTTTAACGGGAGAGTGCGAGTCGACCAGTTTCAGCCATGCCGTTACTGCAATTGGTTATGGAACGAGTGATGATGGTATCAAGTACTGGTTAATGAAGAATTCGTGGGGCGCCGATTGGGGTGAGGATGGCTATATAAGGATTCAAAGAGACTCCGGTATTCCAGAAGGTCTTTGTGGCCTTGCCAAGTTGCCTTCCTATGTAGCTGTTTAGGTTTGGTACTCCAACGGTGACAAATCAAGTCACCTATAAATTAATAGTACTTGGTCTCTCTTTCACTATATATATGTTATATTTGTTATTGTTGTGAAAATGTATGCGTGTATTGCTACTTGTAACATCAAAATATGAACGTTGTATATATTAAATAAACCTAACAGTTACTGCTTGTATTAAGTAATGTAATGATAAATAATAAAAATCTTCGGGCCTCTTTAACCATATGCCTGTTAAATTTGTTATAGTTGTGAAAATGCCTGTACTGCTACTTGTAAGTTGTAACGTCAAAATATGAATGTTGTATTATATAAACCTGACAGGTATTGATATTATTAACATAATGATAGTTGATACAAATCTTCAGATTTAGCATATTAAAGTGGTCGTGAGACCTAAGTTAGGTTTTGACAAGACAGAAATCTATTCGATAATTTGATACTTGGGGGTAGACAAATCTGAACATTGAAATAAATAAACTTGATAGTTTGACAAAATGATACTCTATAATTTGATAATTCGGTAGCTGATAAAAATCTTCAGAATTTGGCATATTAAAATGGTTATGAGACCTAAGTTGGGTCTTTCAACAAGATGAAAATCTATTTGATAATTTGATATTGGGGTTAGAGGGATTTGAACTCTAGATGATGCAAACCTCAATCGATACGCTTTGAGACCCAACAAAAATATTAGAATACTTACCCAAGAAAGCTAAAATTCAGATTTTTGATAGAAATTCTGACCCAACGTTTATAATCTAAATGCGAACCAAAGGAATAGGTATAACACCTTGGCCCAATGATTATAATTAAATTACGAACCAAAGGTATAAAGTTTGAACGCCACAAGAAAGAATCTATGATAAGTTCACAGTTCTTGAAGAACCAAAAGAAGAGCAAAGCCTCACATTTTCTTATTTTTATTCAATAATATCTGAAAAACGTTTACAGACTTAGAGGCCTATTTAAGGGCTCTATAAAACTTGACAAATAAGAATATATATTCTAAAATAACTTCTAATCGATATCTAATCATATCAGGAATCAAATTTGACCTAAAAAGCATTAAATGCACCTAAAAACAACGAAATAAATCACCTAAACCTAAAATAACTATTTTACATAAAAATACAAAAAATAATAAATTACAATAATTAAATAGTAAATTGTGTCGTACATCACTAAATGTTTTTGTATAGAACACTGAGAGGCACTATAGTTCAGCTATAAAGCTCTTGATACAAGATGACCCAATTTGAAATGAATGACCCAAAAATTAAACTTAGGTACAATTTCTTGGTACCTTAATTGTTATGTTATAGTTATACCTTAAATTCCCCAATTAAATTCAATTACATGGCTGTAATGACCAATGAAATACAAATAATGTCACATTTTTCCAAAGACAATAAACTTAATCATGTGGTTCATTGATCAATGCAATCACTTGGTTGAATTTTTTTAGGAAATCTAAGATATAGTACCTTATGATCTAAACGGATGTAATTAAATTTTGCTCAAAATAAAAACCTAATGCTTAATGAAATGACAGTAGTTAATAGATAATTAAGAAAAGGACAAAGCCCTGAAAACAAATCCGATTAGCTAAAAGAATTCTTTCAAAGATTTGAAGTTAATAATTTAAGAGATATATCTGTTTAAGATCTACGCAAATAAATAAATTCAATCAAACAAGAAATAAATGAATCAAAACAACAAACATTTTAAATATTAATTTTCCTACATTAAAATGTTTGACCCAAAAGTATCTTTCAAAGTGATTTCCAAACTTGTTTTCAAAAAATAAAAAGATTTTTCTAAGAATAGACACATAAATTTTCGAAACATGTTTTATTAAAATATTTTTCAGACAAGGTTTCTTTTAAAAATCTCATTCAAATATTTTTCCTACAAAATTCTTTCCAAAACCAATGTGATTTTTCTTGGAAAAATCTTTTTTTCCTAGAAAACTATTTTTCTAAAAAACTCATGGGATTCAACAAATATTTTTCCTAGGAAACTCTTTTGTCCGAAAACCATGATATATCTTTTGAAAATATTATTTTCTTAGGAAATTCTTTTCCAAAAATTCTCAAGATTTCATTAATAAAATATTTATCGTCAAAAAATAATTTTCTGTACCATAACATGTTTTGCTTTGGTCGTTTGATTCATTTCCTTCATTTTTCTGCAAATTTGTAAAAATCCTAAAATCTGCCTCTTGATGCATGTGCATGAAACCAAATGCGTACGCACTATCATTTTTGTGTACACATGTTTTGGTTGTTTTTTTTTTTTTTTTTTTTTTTTGAGAATCTGTTTAAAGGCTAGATGTGTAACTTGGTAGAAGGATGCATGCACACCTTTCTTATAGCATGTGCCACTTTGGACAGATGTCGAATTTCTTTCATTTTCAATTTCATTTCCTTTTTAATGTCATGTTTTACTGTTTTTCTTATATGTTTTATTTGCTTTAAATGTATATATTGTTATGATTGTTTCCTTTTTTTTTTTATCATATGCAATAAATTCAAAATACTCAAAAGATTTTATTTTCTTACTTTCTTTGTATCAAGCACTGATGCACTCTCTCTTCTTTCTCACCCACTCTCTAAAAGATTTAGAGATAAGCAAAGAAAACCTCTCAACTCATTACAGTCAAATACTTTCTAAAAACCCAAAGACAATATTCGATTTATATATATTATATTCCATTTGGAAATTAGTTGACTATGCAAATATAAGGAAATCATCTTGACAAGTTTTCTTTCTCAAAAAAAAAAAAAAAAAAAAAAAAAAAAAATCTTGATAAGTTTTAAACGCAATTAATGTAATCAAATAAATGAAAATACAATCTACAATCCCTGGCCTGCATGAGCTCTATAAAAGTGTCAACCATACAGGGCTATGGATTGAAACCATGAAACTCAATACATAATAGTCAAAACAAGGGGCTGTCATTCTATCATTAAAAAAAAAAAAAAAAAAAAAGAAGAAGAGTCCTCCCTCTCAACTATCTACCTATCCAAAAAAGAAAAAAAGAAAAAAAAAAGAAAAAAAAAAAAAGAAAAGAATAAGGGACTGTCATTAGACCGGTCGATCAATAGCCAGTGCATGCTCAGGAATGCTTAACCTTCCATTGAACAGCAGCCCTTTCGAGCCAAAAATCCAATGTGCACCATGCCCTAAGCAGACCTTTCCAGCAAAGTATCCATGTGCACCACACACAAGAGTAATGCACTCAATTTTAGGGGAACTCGACATTAGCAATGTCAGATTCCACATAGGTATTTTGTTAAATAATTTCAAAATATGAACATTTTGCTGCATAATTTGTAAATTAGGAGCAAATGCCTATTTCCCCCTCTCAATTTTATACATTTACCTTTTAACTTTCTTGCTAAACATTTTCAATATTATGCCATCATGTTGATTGACCATCTTGCTTTGGATCCATCATACGCACATTACTAATGTCCCTTTGAGATAGGTCAAATTATAGTGCTGATTGAGCATCTCACTTTATATATATTATTAAATGAATGTTAGCTGCAATAAATTGAGTTTGTCAATGAAAGCTGAAAAAAACCACATTTTCCATTAACATAATAGCTCCAAGTAAATATCTAAACCCTCAGCAATGGCTTCACTGATTCCTTTAAAAAAATAATAAAAAAGATTACATGGTTAAAACATCAATTTTTTAACTTTGAATGCAGAACAGTTCTGCCACTCATCTCTATTGGATCCAAAATTTGTTCTTGACCTCAAGGTTGAATGAAGAGTTTTGACGGTTAGGTAAGGCAATGCAGAGACACCAAAACAAGGGGTAATAACAAATTAAAAAATTGTAAATCTGGTAAGGGAAATAAATACATGTAAGAGTTTATAACTAGCAAATATATTCAGCCTTGTCTTTCAGCAAGAAATTTCAATAAATCTTTGTAATCATAAATTATAAGAACATACCGCAGACAGAAATTGCCGTGTCTTTATATCCTAAAACTGTAGATTTGTCCAGTCCTAGAAATTAGTCAAGTTCTCAAATTTGATAGTCAAGAAAATTAGGTTCTAAGGCAACCAACTTAACTTCAAAATGCTGAGAGATGATTTGATAAATATAAATTGATCCCACGCACAATTAAGTGCTAACTGCACACAGGCTTTTTTTAATTAAAATATTCATACAAGAAATGACCAACAAAAAATATATACGATAATAAAAGGTCATTATTGCTTAGTAATTAATATAGCAAGTGATTGAGCATAAACTAAGATGAACATTTCCTATTCTTTCTCACTTCTCCAGATTGCAAAACCATCCTAAGTAAACTTTCCTATTTTTAACTCGTAACCACATAGTGACTGCCTTGTAAAGTAGGGGTGTCAATGTTCGATCCAATCCGCGAACACGACACGAACCCAACACGGGTTTTTTCGGGTTAGGGTTGGGCCTTAATGGGTTTGGGTCATAAACAGGTCGACCCGAAAGCAACACGATAAGAAACGGGTCATAAACGGGTCAACCCGCGTAACCCGCAATAGACACGTTTGACACGTCAATTTATTTGTGTCAATCCGAAATGACCCACTTAACACAACTCGTTTAACTCATATAACAAATAAATATTTATTTTATTTTAGAATTGTCAAATACCTTTTATATCCAACATATATTTTAAATTTAAAAAGAAAAGTGAGTAATTACAAAAATTTACAAGGGATATAATTGGAAATTGAAACTTTACAGACCCTAGAACTACTAATACTTTTTTTTTTTTTTTTTGGCATAAAACTTACACAAATGAAATTGGATGGGCTTGTGGAAGATGTTATGAATTTGGACATCAACAAAGAATCTATGGATGATAATCGTGGTCACAGTCAGAATTAGTCTACTGTTTGCTCAAATTCTTTCAATATTGATACTTAGCATTTGACTAGTTCCAAGAATATTATATTTTTGTTGAACTATGTTATTTTATTTTTGTGAAACTTTGTTATCTTGAATTTGGGTTGACATGTATGCACTGTTTTCTAGATGAACTTATTTCTAGATGAATGTTATATTTTTGTTGAACTATATTATTTTGAATATGGGTTGAAGACTTGAAGTGTATGCACTGCTTTTTGGGATGTAAAAAAAATATTTCTAGATGGATGTTATATTTAATATTATGCAGGTTGAAATGGGTTGTGTTACATTCGTATCAATCCAACACAACTCATTTATTAAGTGTGTCAAATGGGTTGGGTCAGGTCAACCCGCTTTATTAATAGGTCGGGTTAGGGTTGAAGGATCATGGCACGATTATTAAATGGGTCGGGTTAGGATTGAGCCATTTAGTCAAATACCTCTATCTCGACACGACACGAACCTGACACGCTAACCCGAATTGACATCCCTTCTTTGTAATCATAAATTATAAGAACATACCGCAGACAGAAATTGCCGTGTCTTTATATCCTAAAACTGTAGATTTGTCCAGTCCTAGAAATTAGTCAAGTTCTCAAATTTGATAGTCAAGAAAATTAGGTTCTAAGGCAACCAACTTAACTTCAAAATGCTGAGAGATGATTTGATAAATATAAATTGATCCCACGCACAATTAAGTGCTAACTGCACACAGGCTTTTTTTAATTAAAATATTCATACAAGAAATGACCAACAAAAAATATATACGATAATAAAAGGTCATTATTGCTTAGTAATTAATATAGCAAGTGATTGAGCATAAACTAAGATGAACATTTCCTATTCTTTCTCACTTCTCCAGATTGCAAAACCATCCTAAGTAAACTTTACTATTTTTAACTCGTAACCACATAGTGACTGCCTTGTAAAGGAAGCCAATATTTTGACCACCTAAAACGGGGTGAACATGCATTACTGTTACCTAAAAAGCAAAGGAAAGAGAGGGTATGCACACACATTAGGAAACACAGATGACAGGTCTATCTCTCTGGATGTGTGTGCGCAAATGGGTTGTGCAAGTATTTGTGTCCATATGAGTTCCAATGCAAATTAACACAAAGGGAAAACAATACAACATGACAACATACCACATGATGCTATCACTGGAAGCTCCTGGTGCCTGGCTATAGATCTGATGCTTCCAGAACATTTGCCCAAAAAGCACCCAAACAATTTCCCTGTAACAAGATGCTTTCATCATTTATGGAATTACAAGAGAGAAAAATCTCAAAAAATTCAAACAAACCAATGAAAAAATAACATTAGCAACATCTAGATATCAATTTTTAACATCTACTATAATGCAACATGATTAAGCTCAATCCAAAACTATTAACAATATAAAGTGAGAGAAAGACTGAATAGTCTATATATTAATGTGTGTATAATAATGTACAATAGAAAACCTTATATAGACTAGGTATGTGTGCAGTAAAAGTAATAGGAGTAAACTACAAGTACAAGTATACTGGGCTAAGCCCAATGGGCTAAACTAGTCTGCGCTATACACTAACATCCTCTCTCAAACTCAAGGTGGCAAGGAGGAAGCCAATTGGAGTTTGGATATAAGATCTCGAAGACGACCAGGCGGGTGAGCCTTGGTGAAGATATCAGCAGGCTGGTCAGCAGAGGAGATGGAGAACAACTAGAGATTTCCTTTCTTGAGATGCTGGCGAGTGATGTGACAGTCGATCTCAATGTGCTTGGTGTGTTCATAGAAGACATCATTATGAGTAATGTAGATAGCACTAAAATTGTCACAATAAAGAGGAGTGGTAGTGGGTTGTGGAGCATCCATGTCAGCTAAGAGTCAGCGAAGCCAGACAAGCTCACTGGTGGTGTCGGCAAGGGCATGATACTCAGCCTCAATACTGGAACCGGAAACCACATCCTGCTTCTTGCTACGCTATGAGACAAGAGAAGTACCTAATAGGAAACAGAAACCTATGATAGAGCATCGATCAGTCGGATCACCAGCCCAGTTCGTATCTGAATAAGCATGAAGCTCGAGAGAAGATTGAGAGGAGTAATGGAGACCACGATAAAGTGTGCCCTTGACATATCGGATAATCTAAAGAATAGCAGCATAGTGGATAGAACGAGGGGCATCCATGAACTTACTAACCATACCCACGGCATGTGAAATATCTAAATGAGTAACAGTGAGATAGATCAGACTACTAACCAACTGACGATAGTGATTAGCATCGGATAGAGGTTCACCATCCAAAGGTGTGAGCTTTGCATTGTATTCTAAAGGAGTAGAAACAATCTTGTTGTCGGTGATACTGGCTTTGGAGAGAAGATCAGAAGCATATTTAGCTTGGGAAAGATAGTATCCATCAGAGGATGAGGTAACCTCAAGCCCAAGAAAATAACTGAGAGTGCCCAGATCTTTCATCTCAAAATGCTAATTAAGGAAGTGCTGAAGAGAGCGAATACCTGCAGAATCATCTCCAGTAATAATCATATCATCAACATAAAGAAGAATAAGAGTGATACCAGCAGAGGATCTTCAGACAAAGAGAGCAGCGTCATGAGGACTCGAAGTAAAACTTTGCTGAGCAAAAACTGAGCTAAACTTTTCAAACCAAGCTCGAGGAGCCTGCTTGAGGCCATAAAGTGCACGGCGAAGGCGACAAACTTGACTGTCTGAGTGTGGATAGCCAAGGGGTGGTTGCATGTATACTTCTTCCTGGAGGTCTCCATTGAGGAAAGCATTTTTTACATCCATTTGATAAAGAGGCCAATGGCGAACAGTAGCCACAGCAATGAGACATCTGACATATGTAAGGCGAGCAACAGGAGAAAATGTTTCCTCATAGTCAATGCCATACTCTTGAGTAAACCCTTGGCAAATAGGCGAGCCTTGTACCGTTCAACAGATCCATCAGCCTTGGTCTTGATCTTGTAAACCCACCTACAACCTACTACAGATTGACCAGGGGGCAAATCAACCATATCCCAAGTGTGATTCTTATGAAGGGCATCTAGTTCTTCGTTCATAGCTTGCTGCCAAAGAGGGTTAGTACGGGCCTCATGATAGGTGTGAGGTTCATAGAGGGTGGCAAGAGCAAAAGAGCAATGATAATCAGTGAGATAAGGGGGAGAAATGCTTACCCAAGTGGAACGACAAAGTTCAGGACCAATAGGAGGCTCAGGAAAGGGTGGTGCCACAGGATCCAAGACAGGTGGGTCATATGCCGGGGACAAAACCGAAGATGAGTCATATGGAGAGGCAATTGATGTTGAAGAATCCTCCACAAGTTCAGGATAGAAAGAGAGGAAAAGATCAATAAAAATGGGAGACTCTGAGGAAGAGGTCGAAGGAAACTGTTGAAAACTCGTGAAAGGACAATGTT
This sequence comes from Quercus gilva, assembly GCA_023621385.1. Taxonomy (NCBI): domain Eukaryota; kingdom Viridiplantae; phylum Streptophyta; class Magnoliopsida; order Fagales; family Fagaceae; genus Quercus; species Quercus gilva. The sequence continues at coordinate 55,535,981 of CM042477.1, read as the reverse complement.
CTTAAAGCTCAACATGACGGGAGACACGAAGGCGACGAGAAATGGGATCATAGTAGCGAAACCCTTTTGAGATACACTATAACCAAGAAAACAACAGAGACGAGCACGAGGTTGGAGCTTTGTTCGTTTATGAGGAGGAAGAGAGATAAAGCAAGCACAACCAAAAACCTGAAGAGAGGAGTAGTCAGGAGTTTGACCACAGAGAAGCTTGAATGGTGATTTGTTGTGTGTAGTTGGTGAAGGAATACGATTAATGATATATACAGCAGTGGAAGTGCTCAGGAAGAGAGGCAGAAATGAGAAGGGTGCGGATAATATCAAGAATGTGACGATATTTTCGTTCTACATGACCATTTTGTTGAGAGGTGTAAGGACAAGACCGTTGAGGAAGGGTACCATGACTGTCTAAAAAGGATAGGAAAGATTTATCATTATATTCTTGAGCATTATCTGATCGAAAGACTTTAATGGTGCGATTGAACTATGTTTCAATCATTTTATGAAATATTTGGTAAATAGACACAAGTTTAGACCTATGGTGAAGCAGATAAATCCAAGTATATCGAGAAAAATTATCCACAAATATGACAAAATATCTAGATCTCCCCTCAGTGGGAACAGGTATAGGATCCAAAATATCAGAATGTATAAGATCAAAAGGTGCAGAAGAAAATGAGTCACTATTATTAAAGGGCAATTTTTTTTGTTTGCCAAAATGACAGGAAGTACAATTAAATTTTTGAAACTAAACTGAACCTAAATGACCTTGAGAAGCTAACAACTGAAGATAAGATAAGGATGGATGACCAAGACGAGCATGCCATAGATCAGGTGAGAGGGTGGCAATGGTAGCAGCTACAAAAACAACTTGTGAAGGAATCTTCAAGTCATGAACCTTAAACATGCAACCAACCTTACGGCCTGTCCCAAGCACTTGACCAGTCTGGGGATCCTGCACATCCACACCATGATTAGTAAATAGAAGATTTACGCCTAATTCACAAAGTTGACCAACATAAAGCAAATTGATGGATAACTTTGGGATATGAAAAGTGTCACTAAGGGATAAACAAGGAGAAGAGATTGTTCCTTTATGACTAATAGGCATAAGAGTTCCATCAGCAGTGTAAATGGTGATTGGGTGTTCTAAGGGTACCTCATTAGAAAATTGGGATTCATCAGGAGTCATATGGTTACAACATGCAGTGTCAAAAAACCAAGGTTGTTTACCTGAGGTGATAGAAAGGGCAGTGGAAGTGTGGGATAAAACCTATTGAACAACTGCCTCAATATCAGCCGTAGTAAGTGAGGAAGCCAAAGATGGACCTGTAGGAACCGATGGATTTGGAGGACATACAGCAGTTGCTCGAGGAAGAGAAGCTTTATTCTGCTCTTGCACAAATTTCTACATTTTGCGACAAATTGAGATGTCATGGCCTTTGGCACGGCAAAACTCGCAGCGAGTACTTTTGGAAGACTGAGAGGTGGGACGCTCAGAGTTTATTTGTGGAGGAGCAATGAATGTAGCAATGGGAGGATGTGGAGATGGTGTAGCCAATACATGATCAAATGATGACATGTGATAAGTAGGCCGACGGTTTTCCTCATAAATGAGTTCTTTGACTGCAACATCAAGAGAAGGAGTAGGAGACCGGCTAAGCAGAGAGGCCCTAGTAGGCTCAAAATCCTCACGTAAACTCATCATGAAGTGCACAAATTTACGGTGATCCCGATATTTGACAAAGAGCTCAATGTCCTTAGAACACACTAGTGGAGGATTTACAGCAGAGAGTTGTTCCCACATAGTAGAAGTCTAAGAATAAAAATCAGAAATAGACTAACCTGGCTCTTGGCGCATTTGATAAAGTTTGGATTCAATGTGGAACTTCAAGCTTGAATCATTAGTACAATTATAGCGATCGGCCAGAAATTTCCAAGCAGCTTTAACAGTTTCAAGACAAGGAAGAAGATTATTAATGGAGGGAATAGATGTATTGATAAACCAAGACAAGATTTTACTCTGAATACTCTCCCATTCCAATAGGCGTTCTTCATAATCATCCACTGTAACAGCAGTCTTGGAGGCATCTTTAGCAGCTGTGGCTTTGGACTTAGGGTTTGGTACTAGTTTAGGAATTGAACCAGTCACATATTTCCACAGTTTACGACCCTTGAGAAAGAAAGTCATATTCTGAGACCATATATGATAGCTAGTAGGACCATCCAACATAATGGTGATAGGATGAATTATATCTCGTTCGTTTTGTTGAGCCATAATGAAGAAAATGACCAAAAAGTGATATTTAGAGACCTCAAATGAAGAAACGGAGCCCAAAATCGGAATCTACGTGAAAAAATGAGCAAGACAGGCCCTGTTGAAAAATTTTGACTTTTGTCAAAGTCAACGTTCAAGTCAACGGTCAATGGATCGGTCAATGGCTAGATGCTGACGTGGCTGTGTGATGTCACTCTACGGCTGACGTGGCAAGACGCAATACGGGCAGGCGCGTGAGAGCGTGGAAGCGCGTGATCCGGCACGTGAGGCGCATGTGAAAAGGAAGACGGCGCGTGGCGACGAGTGGCAACGCGTGGTCGTTAGGCAGAAACTTCAGGTGGCGCATGGGAGCGCGTGAGAGGTGGTTTCTGGCCGTTCTTTGTTGGGTTTTTCTCGAGATTGTAAGATTTGTCAATTTGTGTCTTGACTTTGGCGATTTGATCAACAAAATGACGAAATCCGAGTGTTCTAGGGGCTGTGGGCGTGACGGCAGTGACTCGCTTTTAACAATGACTACTAGATGAAGGTGAGGGCAACGGAAGAACGCCAGAGATGTCCACAGGAACCAGAAAGTCAGTGGAAAGACTCTGATACCATGTTAACAATATAAAGTGAGAGAAAGATTGAATAGTCTGTATATTAATGTGTGTATAATAATGTACAATAGAGAGCCTTATATAGGCTAGGTATGTGTGCAGTACAAGTAATAGGAGTAAACTACAAGTACAAGTATACTGGGCTAAGCCCAATGGGCTAAACTAGTCTATGCTATACACTAACAAAAACCATGTAATAGTTAACAACAATCCTAAGTAGACCTTAAATTAAGTAAGGCGGATTAAATTTTCAGAGTTAAAAATGAGTGATTTCCTTGAATCAACGTGCAAAAGGACTTCTGTCTAGACATACATATGCCAATCAATTGTGAATCCAAAATTTAGATAAGAAATTATAAATCTCTACAAAAGGCTTGGGTTCTATTGCATTGAAAATTCAAAACTGAATTAAGTGTTTACCTGTGGTGATCAAGCTCTTCCCTGATATGATCCCTTGGCTGTTTATAGCACGCATAATGTTTGATACATGTAACATAAAGTGAACAATTGAGATGAAGCCAAAAGAAAACTATCATATTGTTCATAAGTATTAGATGCCTCATCCTTTGGATCTAAAACTAACATAAGGAAAACATTTTTCACAGATCAAACAAGCATCATGGTATGCCTATCAGTTCATATATCCCCACCTGAGCATACATGGTGGAGCCAGCATTTAGCAATACATATATAAATGAACCCCGCAGGAACATAGGGAAACAACAACACCCCCCCCCCCCCCCCCCCCCCGGTGAATATTAAACTTGATCACCTTAAAATATTAAATGCCAATCTACATGAGCCAGGCAATACAGAAAGCACTGCTCTTTTTTTTTTTTTTTTTTCTTTCTTTTTTATAGAAGACAATGACAGACTTTCTACTGAAGAAAACTAATTGTGTAAATAAGCAGGACACATACACAACCAGAATACACTAGGAGAATGTTAAATCTATCGTCCACACATATAGAATATCAACTTTATGTGACTGCATGATGGAACTACAGTCACCTGTGCGCATGTCAACAGAAGCAAGGTCACCACGCCCATTCCCTACATAAACTGTGTAGCCATTTAAATCTTCAGCTACTGCTTTGATAGGGGTCTCCCAGAAATCAAATGAGATAACAGGTCTTCACTGAGTAGAAAAACCATAGAGGCAAACCTGATACCAAAAAGAATTAAAAAAAATTTTTAGTGGCAGGGTAATTACAATTGCGATATAGCTACTAGAGATTAGGAACTATGAAAACCTCCAAGAGATCAGCAAGGGCAAATATGTTAAGAAAGCATTTCAACTTCTAAAAAAGAACAGTAACTGACAATAGCATTTATATCATAGAACCAAGTACATAAATGTAATTGACATTTTCTTAGCCCCAAACAAGGGATAAAAAATTAACCAATTTCATCTATGGTTTATTGTTAGTCATTGTTAGTTTAATGGCTCATGATCAATAACTTGTAGAACACAGGTCTTCTATCTTGTGAAATAAAATCTGATAATATCTCAACTGAAAAGAACTCAAGTACACGAAAACCCCCAATTCTGTCAGCCTCAAGCACCACATGCTCAAAAGACAGTAGAAAGTGGGAAAATTTTCTGAAAAAATGTTGAATTCCCAGAAGCTTCTAGTATCCAGTTATTCATTCCGAAATGAAAGAAGAGTTTTCCATATGAAAGATTACCTGATGGCTGTTGGTGCCAGCCACAATTTTGCGGTGATCATCCTTACTCAGGAATGTTGATGACGTAAACCAAGTTGGGGTAAAGAGATCAAGACCAGTCTTAGGAGGCTGCACGAGGTAGAAGCTATTAAAATAAATGCAAGGAAAAATGTTCAAGATTTAGCAGATAACGGAAAGGCTCACAGGTTTGGAAGTCTAGATTTTAGTACAGTTTTCAAGATCCCACATGTCAACTTCAACACCCTTTCTGAGATGGAAAACAAGAAAATCATTATTTCACAGACAAATAAGCTAGTACACACCATAACATCCCAGTACTGAATGCAGATTAACTTAATTCTCAAGTTTCTAATCTAACTGTGCATTATGAGAGCACTCACACTCCAAATGTAGAATATATTTCACTTCCATCCACTTTAGAAAATAAGATATTGCCAGAACCACATGCATTCCATGTGCAGAACCTGCAGGTGAATTAGTAACTTCAATGGACCTCGTGCTTGCATTTCCTTTTGTTGTGCAAGTAAGCAAAGTACGAGACATAACAATGGACAACAATTCAGGAAATATCGGTATTTGTATTCACATAGGAAGAAAGTAGCTGCCGGTAACCAAAGATGTAAGCACCTATCATGGAATCAGATGTCAAAACCCAGAAAGCAACAATTTTCCTGTACCTGGATGTCAGCTCCAATTTCTGTCTGGCAAATAAATGCAATCCAACAACAGCATCATCTACAGGTCTAGGACCACCACCATTAGTATTAGAAATAGTGCATTGAAGATCCCCGTTTGTGGCGCTAGAACCTCAATATGTAGTATACATTAAGAACACAAATATTGAAGAGTCTCTTCAGTAAGAGCAAAATTGAAAACCAAAACATGTACCCATATATTCATAGTCCCAGAGAATATCTTACCAAACCAGTTTTTCTTGCAACTGCTAATAATTGCAACAGAAAAAGAAATTAATTATAAAAAAAATACTTTTAACAACATCAAATTTCAGAGCAAATGATGGAAGTACTTCTGCAAAATAAAGGATTTAAGGGCCTTAATTATATTTATAGAAATGGATTGATGGAATATCTGAATTTATACACGTGTAAAACAAAAGGATCTATTGTCCAAGTTCAAGTTAAAAACTTCGATTTAGGCAATAAGTGAAACTTGCAAGTTACTCTTTTGGCAATCGAAACATTACACATTATCACCAAATATACGCAAGGGAATAATTAGTGCAGCCAATCAACTGGTTGCAACAAATATTAGGACCTGTTTCTCTTAAAGGATGATACATATAAGTGTTGGGGATATTATACAAAGTAATAATGGAAGTATAAGGTTAACACAAAAAACAAATAGAAAATAGATAATTTGGAGGTACAATGTTGTTTTCTTTAGACAATATTTGCCCCCACACTATTGTTGCTAGGTTATAGTAAATTTGTCCCCAGTATACAACCAAGATGTTAGGTTCTACAGATAACAATTCTGGAAAATGACCACAGATTTTCATGTGTTTCTCTCTAACTTACTATTTTGTGGAATGAACATAAGCCTCTATTTATATCTATTGGGTTGTATTTCATCAAAAGACACGTACAGAGAGTCAAAATATTTCATAAAACCATTCACAAATCTTGATACCTCTTCAAACATTCAGAAAAATTATAAGAAAATTATGCAGAAAATCTTGTTTTACAACTTTCGATCGATTGAGTGCTCTTTTTGATCGATCAAATAGGAATTGATTTGTCCAGAGGTTCCAGGATTATTTTCTTACCATTTCAATTGATCGACCCAAAGTTTTGACCAACTGAAAATGCTAAATTTCAAATTTTCAACTAGAAAATTCTAGAACTTGAATTTTCACTTTATGAAACAATATTCTCCAAACTTAAACATCATTATTACAACCTATCAATGTATATACCTATATATACAATGATAAGTTGCTTTTTATCTTTTCAGAAAACAACAGTAAATACAAAGGCAATTGAGTATAATGCTTTAAGTCCTAAACTTCATGAACAATTACAAACTCAATTTGTAATGTGCATTGCCAAATTTAACTCAAAACGCAAAGGCTCATATTGTTTGTTCAACTTATTAACTTTAATTTTTATTTTTAATGAGTGTTGGCCCCAAGAAGATGTTAATGAGAGATTCAACTTAGTGACCTCCTCTTCATGAGGCATGGCTCCCAATCAATTCTACTACCCCTTGGGGCAACATTAATTAAACTCTATTAGCTGCATAACAAGCCATCCAAACCAAAACCTTCAAACAGCAAAAGAAACCCAATTGAAATCAAAACATACTATCGATATACAGATGCTTACAAATGCAATATTCATTTTTGCGCACGAAATCCTTTACACATTCAAAAACTCTCCAAACTTCAACCAACCACAATAAACTAACAACTGGAACCAAAACAAAACATTTAAGAAAACAAAAACTAACACACAAAAAATTGAAATATATTTCCAACAAGAACACACATTCTTAAAATTAAAAAATTCAATAAACTCAAACAATTTGTAACACTAAACACATATTGGGTCATCTTTACCATTAGTCCGACTCACCCCGCCATGCTTACCATTAGCTTCAAGAATCTATTGCCCCGAAAATATAATCACAGAGTAAAGCATAAAAAACCCAGATATATAAACACAAAGTAAAGCATAAATTAAAAGGGTATTGCAAAATTCGATAAACTAATTGCTAACCTGTGCTGTACACGGGTTTGATCAATAAAAATTAAATATTTATTTTGCATGAAGAGACATCAACTTGAAAATGAACAGGAAAAAAAAAAAAAATTAAAGTTCAAAAGTACAAACTTCATCTCATAATGCCATTTAAAAATTAGACTTTGCTCATATATAATTGTGTAAGAAATACAATTAGAGAAAGATTATTAATTAGCCTTGTGCAATTCATCTAAAGTAATAAAGTTAAAATAAATTATCTATACTCTTGGAAAGGTAATATTCACTTCAGTGATGCATTTACCCTTTCAAATGGATGTAAAATTCTCAATATGTTGAATTTGCTCAATAGAGACTCACCAAAGTAAGAAGTGGCACACAATTCATGAATTTGAGTCATACAAAATGTTCAACATATGCACACAAAAGTAACTACAAAGGAAAAACTTTTTGGATCATATATTTGCATTAGCTTCAATTCATTCTTCAATCTATATTTATTCACTTATAAAAAGTTAACCCTACAGCTCGAATCTTTTCCCCCTAAACCTCAAATCACTTTGTGCATGGGGAGGTGTCAATTCAGTTACAAGGCCTTTTGCATTGAATTTGGTCCCGAGAGAATATAAAAACTAAAAAAGTTACTCCTAAAACTGTCCTGAGACGGCAAGTCGATTTTAAATAAACTCATCCTCTCTGATATTAAATAACGTAAATACTACATGTAGATATCCTATCAAGCAATTATTGGGTCAATAATTTTAAATCGCGCTCTAAAATATTATGGTTTCAATTAAACTCCATGAAATTATAGTAGAGATTTAGTTACACTCATGAAGTAAATATAAATACACATGATGGAAACAAAATAATGATCACATGAGATTGAGGAAAAACCTCTTATAATGGAGGAACGAAACCCCAATCACATAGAGATTGAAAAAATCCCCTTGACATAGGAACACATCTGAAGATTAACATTGCCCAAATCTCAAAGAGGTAGTAGCCACCAATTAACATAAAGTCTTGTCATGAGAACCAATTAAGCATTCATATCACAATTATACAATTAGAATGAAATCAAATAACTTGGTTCAATATGCAATGCAAAGGGATTCGACATGATAAATTGATTCAATATGCAAGGCTAAATAACCCCTAATTCAGGAAGTTGATAGATTTATACATATATTTTTTTTTGAGATGACCAAAGGAACATAGTAAGAGGAATTAAATAAGTATTGTAGCTCATACAGCCAATTTGTATTTTTTCGCTCTTTGAATCAAAATCAGAGCAAATGCAATGGTACTTGTTGGCTTTGATGCAAATGATTATGACCAAAGCCTAACGTTTCAATTGAGCATAATGTTAGGATCTTTAGGGTTTTTGATTTTGGGAGGGTCGGTGTTTCAAAGACAAAACTTGTAGTCAGGATTTTCAAAAGATTTCTTGTGGTATTTAATTTAAAATTTTAAATAATTTTATAAAAATTAAAATAATATGGAAAATTGTGGAGGCTCCTAAGCTTATGTGGCATAATATGAGAAAGTCAACCACTAACAAAAGTATTCAATTTTATAGTATTTATCTCATCAAAAAAAAAAAAAAAAAAAAAAATTATATAGTATTTATAGATGAACAAAAAGGTACAAGAAAAAAATAACCTTTAATAAGACCAAAAATGCCAAAAGCCCAATAGCCTATAGTTTTGACCAAACAAAAGCCCACTAATTAATAATTATTCCATTTCCTTTCTTTTTACCCGGCCCAAAGTTACTCATAATATTTACAAAATTTTGGGCTCAAATCTGATATCATCTCTACTATAATTTAAGGGGCTTTTAAGCCATTTAAGTTATGGACTCCAAGATGTAAACTCTAAATAAAATTCATAAATTTTAGGTAAGTTTAAAATTAAAAAAAAAAAAAGTTTTTTTTTACACGTTTTTCTATATCCCATAAAATTAGGCACCACATTTCCTTATTCTTTCTAATTTGGTTTTATTTTTGATAGAGTTAAACATGTTCAAAAAATAAAAAGGTAAAAGAGAAATAAAAAATGAGAGAGATACATTTTTTTTTCCTTAAATTAGCATTTTTTTTTGGGGGTCAAAAAATTGATATGAACGTTATTTCAGTTTAAAAAAAGAAAAAGAAAAAGAAAAAGAAAATGCTAGTCTATATTACTATTTAAGGTGCTTCTAAGCTGTGGATTCCAAGCTATGGACTTCAAGTTGGCTTCCAAGCCATGGATTCTAAAATTGCTAAAAATTAGGACATTGTTTATACCTATAAGTTACTGCTGCCAACTATTTGGTCCAAAATTTTATTTTTTTCAAAAAGAAAACTACCGGCCTCATTCCTTAACCACAAAGAAACATGCAATCCTACTAAATTGGCAATTTGTTTTACAAGACTTACCCATAAAAAAAAAAAAAAAAAAAAAAAAAAAAAAAAAAAAAAAACTAAAGTGCTAAACCACTACATTACCTATAAAATAGAAACACTCTTTCACAAACCCATATCTTCAAAACAACCGTATTTATCGAAAAAAAAAAGAAGAAAAAAAAGAAGAAGGGTAAGTTGGAAAAAAAAAAAAAAAAACCCTTATCCTTCCCACAAAAACCTACCTCTTTAAGCAAGTAATTTAAATTACTTGAGGGTATACAAGCAATTTAATTTTAATAATTCGATGTAGAAAAAAAAAATTCTAGGATCACAAAATTTGTCATAACTTTTGCCACTACTTATCCACATGGCAAGTTGTGAATAAAGGAGTAAAAGTGATGGGTCTACAACTCGCCATGTGAATAAATTATGGCAAAGTTGTGATAAAAGTTGTGATCTTAGTATTACAAAAAAAAAAAAAAAAAAAAAAAAAAAAAAAAAAAAAAAAAAAAACCTACTCCAGTTAATTTTTTTCCCACTCGTGTTATCCACCCACACCCTCGAAAATAGGCTCCACAATTAAAACACACCATTATCCGAATTACCAAAAAAAAAATAAAAAAAAATAAAAAAAGCCAATCTGCTACAACATATCTATAAACCAACATTGATGTTTTCACACCAAAAAAAAAAAAAAAAAAAAAAACCATTTGATGAAACTTCCTATTCCCACTACAAAATGAAAACTTCCCACTAAACATGGCCAAAAACTACTTTTGGATCACCTTCAACTTCTAGCCAAATACAATAACTAGAATTTACATGACTCTCCCACAGTTCTTCCTCCACCATTTCCTACTTCTAGCCAAATTCCATAACTACATTTTGCATCTCTCTCCTACCAGATTCAGTTCCTGCTATTTTGGCTAAAAAAACTCCAATTTGTTTCAATGAGAACATTCACATTAAGAATGCTAAAATGCAAAAAATGCTAATTTAACACTCAACACACAAAAATACCTACTATGTCAAACATGTCAAATGCTAAGATTTTTGAGACTTAACTACAATGAGCTATCATCTCTAGCAACTCGCTGTAGCTGAGTGTCAAAACCAAATATTATTTGTTTAATCCTCACACACGTGCCCTTTTCTTGTTTCTCTCTTTCTCACATGCTACCTCCTCTCCTTTTCTTTTTTTGGTTCTCCCTCAACCCACGCCTGTTCCCCTCAACTTATGCCTCTATCTTTCTTAATCTTCTCAAAGTTTTGGTCCACTCGAAGCACCTAAACTCTGAATTCAAATCCGATAGAGATGCCATATTTAGATGCCTCCACTCGACCTCACCACCTATTGTTGACCAATCAGTTCTCTCTTGCTCATGCCTCTCTCTCACCGTAGTGCTTCGTAGGTTTTGATATTTTTATTTTTGTTTTTGTTTTTGTTTTTCTGTTCTTCGTGGGTCTGAGTTTGTAAAATTTGTTCTTGATGGATCGATAGTTGTGAGTTTGAGTTTGTGATTTGGTTGTGATTGAGTTTGTGAAGTTTGTTCTTGGTGGTTCGATGATTGTGGGTTTGAATTTGTAATTTGATTTTGGGTTTGTGATTTGGTTTTGGGATTGTGACTTGTTTGTGATTTTGGTGGTTGGGCTTTGAGGTTGTGGGTGGTGGCGGCTGTGGCAGTGGGTGTGGGCGGTGGTCGCTAGTGGCAGTGGGTGTGGGTAGTGGTAGTGGGTTTTGGTATTGTAGTGGGTTGGGTTTCGGTGATTACAGTTTTATAGTAGGTTTCGGTTTTGTAGTAGGTTTTGGTTTTGCAGTGGCTTGGGTTTTCTAATGATGGTGGTGGTTGGCAGTGGCCGTGAGTGGTGGGTTGGTTGTTTTTGTTTGGGAAATAAAAAATAATAAAGAAATAATATTTTAATGAAGTGGAAAAAATATAAACCCTTTGATATTTGGTATATTACAAATTGTGGTGTTAAAATACATAAAATAGTGTTTTGAATTGCTAAAAGCTATATTTTTTTAGCATTCTTGATGTGAATACTCTGACAGATTAGGCATATATATAAATTAAGCATGCACGTAATATAGAAGCATGGACTTGGCAGTGAGGTCAATAACTCTTTGTTTAAAACAAAGTAGGCATGAAAGTTGGAAAACAAGTTCATCGTCATCAATATATATATTTTATACTAGCCTCATCTCTGCGTATGCATGAGGTTTTTTTTTTTTTGGTTTAGTGTCATAATTTTCTATTCATCACAATTTGAGGCTTAAGTATATATTTAATCATATTATGCACTTGAGAACTATTGATGCAGCCAGGAGTGTCATGAGGCTAGCCACAAAGAAATGAACATAAAAAAAAAAACATTGAAATCATATGTTCATGTGTGAGTGTGTTCATCTTCTAGAGCTAGCCTAATGACACACATGGTTGTATCAGTAATTCTCAAAATGCATGATATTATTGAACATACACTTAAACCTCACATGGTAGTATCGTATTAGTAAAGGATTTAACTAACACTGGTAGCCCAGATGGCACCTTCCCCATGCATAGGGTATAGGGGGTTTTGGTTTGTGCTCGAGGGCTCAAGGGGATTGGGATGGGGTATATTTAATAAGTATATATTTCTAAACCAATTGAGAAAAAAGGAGTAAAGGATTTAAATACAAGAGTCCTAAGTTAAGAAAGTAAGATTCTTTTGATATGGAGTCATTTGGATGAGACAATTCTTTTAAAGGTTTCTCTAATTATTTTTTATCCTATCATTCTAGGAAAATTTAATATAGCATTGATTCAATTACGATGATTGCTTGCATAAATTGTTTTAATTTTATACCAAATTAATACCAAATTTATTATTATCTTTTCTTGTAGTTCAACTACTTGCATCTTTTTGCATTTTTAACGGGGATATTCAGGTTCAAATTTCACCACTTCTAATCATTGAAATATTAAAAAAAAAAAAAAAAATTTTTCCGATTCTTTACTGATGTGTGGAATTTGGTAGGACTAATTGGAAAAAAACCTTTCTTCACAGATGTGGATATTATCATATTCATGCAATGGAGTGAGCATGAATTGGGGGCGGAGGATAACATATCGAATTTGGTGCTAAAAATTGGCATGAGAGATTTGAATCATAAAATCATGCATACTTATTCTATAACGAATATGCTGGGTCAATCGACTTTAGTGTTCGAAAGGATTTTATAAATAAACCTAAGTAGGATGGGGACATGGGATCGTTATGTCTTGAAGATTTTTTTTTTTGGCTACAAAAGGAGACACAATTTGAATGTGAGAAACCTTGGAAACATGTTAGAACATGTTGTTTAGCACAAATGACTATATCTCTTGTCAACCTGATGAAGAATATTCAGTCATCCATGTTGAAGAAGGGAATATTCATGGACTTGTAGCTCGTGAACAAAGCTCACATGTTGCCCTTATAAAGAAGAGTAACTATTGCACAAGTTGTTGAAGCAGATATTACAGTTAAGTCTAGGGTCTCACATAAATCAGGTCGAGTTTATGAGTAGAGTAGTACAAAAGTAAGGAGCTGAAAAAATGTGGATTATCTTTTTCTAAATTATAACTATTATTTGTGTTCAAAAATGAAAAAAAGCTATAAAAGACAGAGATGCAAGAACCCTTTATTTTTTTATTCAATACAACTTGATGTTGATGACCTAATAACCAATGTCATACCAACTTCCTGGCCTGCATGCTACAAAAATTTTTGTTCATAAATTGAGTTGGGTTCGGTTAGGGGTATTTTTCAACCCAAATTTGGGCATTGTTGGGTTGAAAAATCTCATGTTAGTTCTAAAATATAAATTGATCCAACCATAGTGATTGAGTTGGGTTGTGATAATTTTGGACTAGTTTGGAATGAAAAAAAGAATTTTTTAAAATTTAGAAATGAAAAACAAAACTTTTCCTAAAGTTTAGGATTTTTCCTTTTTGTTTTTATAATCAAATTGATCTTATTACTTGGGCTGAAAATTTAGTCATCGAAACCCGACTCAACCTTAGCTTAAAGAAAACACCTGTTAGATTGGTTTAGTTGGTGGTTTGAATACATACATGAAGTGGATAAACTTAGAAGTAAAAGATGAATTATTTCTATGAGATCCTCAAACATCTTCATATTTTCCACATATGTTCCTTCCATAACTTCAAAGCCAGACTGCTTGTGTCTTGAGGTGGTTTAGATGAACCTGCAAGAAAAATTTAACAATCAATATTTGTCATCGAGAATAGGTAGTTCCACTGTTTGCATCTAGTCTAGAGTGAAGATGCAAACATAAATGGAACATGTTTGACTATGTCTTAAAAAATCTGACCATGGAAATCTTCCTTTCAGTACCTATGAACCATTGTTTTCACACTGACCTCTCTTCATCCCTTGATCAGGTTTCATGCATGAAATTTCACCTACTCCTTACTTTGAATAATACACTAGCTTCGCTCAAGTTGAAAAGTATAATACAAAGGATACTCGCAATATATTTTTTTGATGAACTGGATACTCGCAATATAATTCGTTATAGATATCTCAATTTCACCGAAACACATTTACTATAATTTTTTAAATGTATGACATACTATTTCATTATTTAAAAGTATAATGACCATTGAATTTATAATTAATAATCATTGTACTAATCCAATTGGGGCTTATACCATGTCAGGAAATTTGCGATCCCAATCAATTCGACGATTCTGACTTATTCTTATTTAATGCATTGCTACTCATTTACATAAAAAAAATTTAATTGTTTTTCTATTTTGTTAAAATTAACTCAAATTTCTGAAGCATTTCGCTTCTTGTGAGGAAGAACGTAATTATTAAAAAACATAAGATGGAAAAATTGAAAACAAATAAAAGAGAAGCAATCAAAGATCTAACTATATATTTTGAAAAGAAAAAGCCTTCTTCCTTGTTTTGCTTTGTACGCTAATGAATAAATTAAATAATTTGATAGCCCCATGGTTTATTGTACCTTGAACCTTGATCGATCAACATAAAATATTTTTCTCGTGGGGAAGGACTTTCCGGGCTCCATAAAAAATTAGGTGAAAAAAAAGTGGGTAGGCCTTTCAATAAGCCAAGAATATGGCGGGCAGTCATCGTCAACTAACTTGGATTAACAACTCTGCCGGGCTTACAAGTTGCAAGATTTAATATTACCGTCAAACTTGGAAATTTCAGTCGCGCATGCTATCGTGAAGAAATATGAGCACGTTTCTTGAAGCATTAAATTAATGAAAAAGTTTAGTTATAAATTTAGTTGTAGCATAAGATTATAATCTTATTCAATAAAATAAATAAGGAAAATGTTAACGAGTGCCCTTAGGGCACTGGTTAATAATCTATTTTAAAAAAGTTTTAATACTACTTTTATAGGAAATGAAAAAAGCTATTAAAATATTAATTAATTTTTTTTTTCATTTCTCATAAAAACTTTTTTTAAATGGATTATTAACCAATGTCTCATAAGGACACTTGTTAGCATTTCCCAATAAATATTACTATATATTTTGAAAGTCTAACTATTAAATTGCATGTTCTTTACACTTTTAATAGGGCCAAAATAGGCATTTGCCCATTTCGCCCAAAACAAGTAACAAAATGCCCGTGTTCTGGAACTATTTAGACATATGTTCCTATTTTAAACTTGAGTTATAAGCAAAAAACTTAAAAAAAAAAAAAAAAATTACATAAACTCGAGTTCATGGAACTCGAATTCCATGTAACATTTTGCAAGTAACTCAATTTTCATTAAATCAAGTTTTTTTTTTTAAATTGAAACTCGATTTCTAAAAAATCGAGTTTCAAAACAGTGGCATTTTACTAGATAGTTTCAAAACATGGGCATTTTGCTACTTGTTTTGAGCGAAAGGGGCAAATGCCCATTTTGGCCCTCTTAATACACATGTCAACTTTTGCATCAATTAGATGCTATTTACGATATGATCTATAAGGTTATACTTTATGTATAATTTTAAATTTCAAAAACTTGTAATTTAAACAATTGATTGATGACGTAGCTATTGATCTTTAATTTTCTAAAAATTCTGCAAGTATAGGAGATATAAAAAGAAGATGTAATCCAACAATCTATTTATCAAAATTCAAATTCAATAAAAAGATATTAAGTAAGATTGTAGTTTAAAACTACAACTAATTTTGTAACTAAATTTTGTCATTACATTAAAGCTTCAAAAGTTTAGGAGGAATCAAGCAGTTGAGTTATAAAGTTTATAACAATTATTTTTTCAATTTAATGATATTGTTGTCCAATTATTGTCTTGGCATGTGGGTTTCTATCAGCTCAACTGGTAAAGTCTGTGATAGTTGAATAAAATATTTGAGATTCAATTCCTACTTACATCAAAAACCGATTGATATCTTGGCCTTATGATAAAAAGTTATTATCAAGAACGAAAGTTATAAGTTGTGAAACTCTCTCTAAAAAAAAAAAGAATTACTGTCTTGACTTGATGATGAAGAAGGATTATCATAGAACTATAAGTTGAAATTCTATTGTATCTATAAAAAAAAAATAGCATAAAATATTATTAAGACAATAGTACACATGAGCCATATGAGTGTTTGACAAGTTCTTTGAGGTGGGATAAGGTTGTATCTGTTGACCCAGAATTATTTATAAGATTTACTTTTTATATATATCATTTGCATTTTGCAGTGGTAAGAAGAGAATTTGAAAATTAATTTTCATGTGCGAAAGATTATTTAACTTAATGGTGTCGCTACCTAACATGTATCTGTTTTTATTTAACTTAATGATATCGCTCAGTAATAACGATTTATAATTTGGAAGTTATTGCACAAATAGAGCAGATTTGACCAGTCTTAAGTGCCATAGATAAATATAAAAATAAAAATAAAAATAAAAATAATATTAATAATAATAAAAAATAATCCGCACAAGAATTTATCATCGTTTTCAGCCTACTATTAAGGTTGCTAAACAAAGACAAACTTCATTCTCACAATCCATAATATTTTATTTTAGTTGTAGATTCAAAGGAAGAAAACGTCAGAGATGATGAAGTTGATGTTGATCCAAATTTGTCTCTGTATTTCAAACGCAGTCTTTGATTTCACAAACGGCTATATAAAGCATGGTTTAGTAGTACATCCTTACAAAGTGTAGCTAAACATGAAGAGAACAAAGGATAGCATAGCCAAAATGTGGAAGAGTCTTAGTGGTCAAAATGACTGGGAGAATTTGTTGGAACCCCTCGACATTGATCTTCGCCAATACATAATACATTATGGAGAAATGGCTGAAGCTACATATGATGCCTTTGATAAAGAGAAAATATCTAGGTATGCAGGAAGTAGCCGATATGCGAAAAAGGATTTCTTCTCTAAGGTGGGCTTAGAGAATGGCAATCCTTTCAAATACCGAGTGACCAAGTTCTTGTATGCAACATCAAATATCAAAGTCCCCAGTGCCTTTATCATGAAGTCATTATCAAGGGAAGCATGGAGCAAGGAATCGAATTGGATTGGGTACGTCGCGGTAGCTACAGATGAAGGGAAGGCCGAGTTAGGAAGGAGAGATATTGTGATTGCTTGGAGAGGAACCATACAAGCCCTGGAGTGGATTGATGATCTAGAATTTAATTTGGTTTCAGCTTCCAATTTACTTGGAGCTGAGCATGATCCTAAGGTGCACCATGGTTGGCATTCCATCTACACTTCTGATGACTCCCGTTCACCCTTCAATAAGACTAGTGCCAGAAACCAGGTATATTTTGATACTTTATTTGTCTATTATAAGTTTATAATTTAATTCTGAGGGTAAATTGAATTGCTTCCAGGCTAGTCGGGTAGGCAAGTGCGGAGTTTATATAACTTTTGAAGTCTCTTATTTTCGAGTAAAAAATTTATATTTATATTTTGCTTACATAAAAGAACTTACATAAAAGAACTAATTAATTGTTGTCTTAACTTCATTGTATAAAATAATTATTATAGAATTAATACCAAAGGTTTCAATCATATTTTATCTATGTAAAAAACAGGGTGAATGTCTTATTGAGAAAATATAGTGGATGAAAAAATGCTAAGAAAATAGTAATTAAAATAAGGTTCGACCAAATTCAAGGTTTAAATATGATAATTAAAATTATTTTTTTATTTTGTGTGTGTGTGTGTCATCCAGGTACTTAGTGAGCTTAGTAGACTAGTTGAAGAATTCCAAAATGAGGAAATCAGTATAACTGTTACTGGCCACAGCTTGGGAGCAGCACTTGCAACTCTAAATGCGATTGACATAGTTGCCAATGGATTCAACAAGCCCAAAGACCAGCCGGGGAAATCTTTTCCAGTGACAGCAATAGTATTTGCCAGCCCTCATGTGGGAGACTCCGGCTTCAAGAAAAATTTCTTTGAACATAAGGATCTTCGAGTCTTGCGTATACGTAATGCTCCAGATATCGTTCCGAAATATCCATTTATAGGCTACTCTGATGTTGGAGAAGAGTTGGAAATAGATACTCGCAATTCTAGTTACTTGAAGAGTCCTGGAAATTTATCAACTTGGCATGACTTGGAGGGTTACCTGCATGGAGTTGCAGGAACACTAGGGACTCGAGGAGGGTTCAGGTTGGAAGTTCCTCGTGATGTTGCACTCGTGAACAAGATGATAGATGGTTTGAAGGATGAGTATCTTATTCCGGCTTCATGGTTTTGTGTGAAGAATAAGGGTATGGTTCAACTAGCGGACGGTTCATGGAAATTGATGGATCATGAAGAAGATGAGAGGGATCTTTAAATGTTAATATATGTGGTTGAAATTTCTTGTAGAAGTCATTTCATTACTTGGTTTAGGTTGCTTTTTGTTGCTTATTTGCTTATTAGAACTTTTTGGTTGTGTTCTTAGATTTAAGAGTGGAATAAAAAATACGAAGGGTTGTTTGTTTGTAAAAGGAAAATAAAGAAGCCTTCCAGTGTGAGTTATAATGACAATAAATTCATACAAGATTCGTTTGGTTTACTCTTATTTACCCCTTAATTTTATTGCATTTACCCTTTTTTTTTATGTCTTTTTTTAATGAAAAAGAGGAAATTTTATCACCATGCATGTAAGTGTAATGCTCTTATTTATTCTCCACTATATTGAATAAGTTTTTCAATAATGGAAAGTATCAAAGCCTTATGCCATTTAGGTAATGACCTAAAGCTCCCAAATGGAAAAAGGTCTTCAATAAAATATAATATGTTATATTTATTTTTCTTGTAGTATATAGAAAAAAAAAAGAAAAAAGAAAAAAGAAAAAAAAAAAGAAAGCCCTCTATGTAGTAAAAAAAAAAAAAAAAAAAATTAAGGCCTCTATTGGCCATTGTTTATTTGTTTACAACGTAAAAATTTTAATCAAGGCCCAAAACTTTAACTTTCTCAAAAAAAAAAAAAAAAAAAAAAAAAAAAAAAAAAAAAAAAAAAGACCCAAAACTTTAATGAATAAAAATTATTTTTAAAAAATTGCTCTCTTTTCAAATGTTGTGAACTATGTTTGTACATTTTACATTGTTTGTGGTAGTTTAAGAGTAAAAATTTTCAATCTCTCAAACACATTGATGGTGAATAGATTCTTTATCTCTTTTTATATCAAAATTAAAAATAGAGAATTAATAGTTTTCCACACGAATACATTACTAAAATCCAATGTCCAATAATTAAAGTTCAAAATTGTCAAAAGAGACAACAACTATTTCTAAAAATAATATTTATTCTAATAATAATGGTTTATATTTATTTGCAAAATTAAAAGTTTTAAGAGAAGTTTATCATAAATGAAAATATTTCAATTAACATACTGAATCATACACTATATAATAAAAGTTGGGATTAGAAGCCATGGTTACACCTAGTGGCTTCACCAAATTATAACAATATTTTACATAAAAACAATTTTTTAAGTAGAGATTGACAACAACTTTTTTATTTTATTTTATTTTTTCAATTTCTTTAGATAAAATAACAATAAGTATTTTAACAAAACATACAACATGCATCTAAGTTTCAGTTGATAGAGACAAAAACTTATTTGTTCTTATCAATTTCTTTAGAGGGAAAAATGCCCACACACCGCCTAAACTTTGAAATAGTGGCCAAAACACCTTCTGAATTTTTTTATTAGCCAATTTATTCCATAAACTTTACATATCTGCCAAATAAGTACCTTAGTTAGTCTACCATTAAAAAACTAATGGAATAGTCATGTATATCTCACTTGAGCTTAAAAAAAAAACTCAAACCCAAAGAAAAGCAAGGTCTCCGTGATGTAGAAACCAAGGGCCCATTTGTTACCGTTGTTTAAACAACTGTTTTTAGTGTTTAAATAACATTATAAGTATTTTCACACACTTTTTTACCTATACATATTTTCAAAAAATACAAACAACGTTATTAGAACAACATTACTAAACAGGCCCTTGTGGTTTTAATTTATATTGAAAGTACCTACCCTATAGATATGTTGAAATTGGTGGGCCTATATACACATATAAATTCGCAGACAAACTAACAAAATAGTTTAAGTATATTTAACAGTTGCCTTATGCTAGTTTAAACAAGAATGAATTTGTTTATTTTATTTTTATTTTATTGTTGAGATAGAAGCTGTTAAAATATTGATGGGCTTGCCAAAGCTTCAAGAAGCAAGAACTTGGTCTGGGTATGGTTTTTCAAGAAGCAAGAAGCTATTAAAATATCGAAACTTGTTCGCATAAGGATCCGTTTGGATACAACTTATTTTGCTGAAAGTTGAAAACTGTGAAAAATGCAGATGATTATTTTTTGATACAAGTACTGTAGCTCAGCTGAAAGTTGCGTTTTTTATTTTATTTTATTTTTTATTTTTTTTTTCATTCCTCACCCACCTGAGTGCTTCTGTCTTCGAGAAATCCACGAGGAAGACCTACATTGGTCTGACGCTAACGAGGAGCCAAGGAAGACAACCCAGTCCGACGCCGACGAAGATTGGGTTCCCTAGGTGGTGGTGGATGGGTTGATCGGCGGTGGGTTTGATGGGTTGATTGGCAGTGGGTGGATTCATTTGATTAGTTGCTAGGTTTGATCGGTTGCGTTTGTTGGGTTTGATTGGTTGATCGGTTTGATGGGTTGATCGGCAATGGGTAGATCTATTTGATTAGTTGCTAGGTTTGATCAGTTGCTGGGTTTGATCGGTTGTGTTTGTTGGTTTGATCAATTGATCGGTTTGATGGGTTCTTTTTTCACATGGGTTTGATTTTTTTTTTTTTTTTTTTCACATGGGTTTGATTTATATGGTTTTGGTTTCACTGTTTTGATATTCTATTTTAATGGGTTTGCTGGGTTCATCATGTTCTGGGTTTGATCGGTGAAGAACATGAAGAATGGGTTTGTTGGGTTTGCTCAAAATGGGTTCATCATGTGCTGTGCTTGTGCAATGATGAATCACGCACATGCATTTGGAGTTTTTAATGAAACAATGCGTCTCAAATTTCATTCTTGTGTTTCAGCTCTTTTCATCTCAACGTTTATCTTTTGTCTACTATAGCGTGGGTCCCAACTGGATTAAAAACGCAAACGCTAGAAACAAATTAAACGCTGAATCCAAACAGTCACTAAGTGTGACCTTTTTCTTAAAGATAAAAAGAACCGGGTATGGTTTTTCAATAAGAAAAACTAAAGACTTTTAAGAAACCAAGAACTTGGTTTGGGTCAGGCTTTTTGAACCAAGAAAAGCTTAAGATTGTAAGAAACAAAGAACTAGGTTTGGCTTTCAAAGACCTTGCTTTTTTTTTTTGGGTTGATTTTTTTTTTCTTTTTTAAACTCGCATGAGAGACATATGACCATTCCGTTGGTTTTATGACAATAGACTAACTGAGATACTTAGGGTATGTTTAATAACTGTTTTTTCCCCTTATTTTCTGCTTTCAAAAACAATTTTTTATTTTTGAAACTAAAAAACTTGTTTGGTAACTCAAAATGGATAGAAAACAAAATCTGTTCTCAAAACTCAATTTGTGAAAAAAACTGAAAATATGCAAAAGACTATTTTCAATGTCTAATTTTCAAAAGTCAAAGAAAACACGCATTTGATTTAATGAATATATCTCATTTAATGAGTTAGTATTAGAATTCAAATCCTAATAAAACATATTTTAGTATAATTTTTATTGTTTTCTTCAAAAAAAAAAAAAAAAAAATATATATATATATATATTAATTTCAACTAACCAAACATGTTTTTGATTTCAAAAATACAAGAAAATTGTTTTTTCTTTATATTTCTAAAAACAAGTTTTTTAAAAATAGAAAACAAAAACTGTTACCAAATATAACCTTATTTGGCTGGTATGTAAATTAAAGTTTATGAAGTAAATTAGTCAATAAAAAAGTTCAAGAGGTGTTTTGGCCACTACTTCAAAGTTCAGGGGTGTGTGAGCATTTTTCCCTTCTTTAGATAAAGTAAAAATAAGTGTTTTACATGCAGCATGCATTTTAAATAAAATAACAATAAGTGTTTTAACAAAACATGCAGTATGCGTTTTAGATAAAATAACAATACTTGTTTTAATAGAACATGTAACATGAATCTAAGTTTCATTTGATAGAGATAACAACTTATTTGTTCTTTCAATTTCTTTTCTTTAAATAAAGTAACAAATAAGTGTTTTAACAAAACATACAACATACATCTAAGTTTTAGTTGATAAAAACAACAATTTATTTGTTCTTATCAATTTCTTTAGATAAAGTAACAATAAATGTTTTAATAAAACATGCAATGTAACATACATATAAGTTTAAGAAATTTAAATCTTACTCCAACTAAAAATCTATTATTGAAATTTCAAAACTTATATACATTCACCAATGGTCTTTCCATAGAATCCTTTTTGCACCTTATGTTTTTGTTTATTTATTTATTTTCAAGTTGCGACTTTCACATATGTACTTGTATATGATAGTTTTAAGTAAATAAATTAATCTTACTTATTGTTATTTGTTTCTAAATTTTCTTGTATGAATATTGTGTTAAAGGAAGTTTGCTATAAATAAGAAAAACAAGGGACACTCATTTAAGTTCTTAGTTTCTCTTAGGTAAGTTTTTTATTTTATTTTTTAAATTCTCAACTTTTGAACTATTTTGTGTGTTTTAGGTTTTGGCTACTCTATGTATTTAGTTTGCAAGTGTTTTGATCTTTTTTAATTGACTATCAATTAGAAAATTTTGGTTCAAAACATGTCTTTTATGTGTGCTACAGTGCAATCTGATTCCAAGTTAGTTTTACTTATTGATTGTTAAAACTTTATAAATGTTTATCTTTTTTTATATTTTAAAATTCTGTTTGTGCTTTGTGTTAATTTCTTAGTATGCGGAATTCCTCATATATTTCTTTGAAAGTCTAATTAAATTCAATTTAGAATTCCCCCAATACCCTTTTAGATCATAGATAATATTTGGTTAAACTATATTCATTGGTTCAAATTTCTATGTAATTAAGTGTATCTTTACTTATTTTTTTTTTTCATTTAAAAAAAAAAAGTTTGGAAATTTGGATTTTTTTTTTCAGTGGCTACAACTTACAAGCAAGGGTCATGGAGTAGTCAAGAAATTTGCAACTGAGTCCCTCTATTATGATGATATTGTATGTTGGGTAGAAGACACACTTCTGTGTGACTTTGACTTAATAGTTTCTGATGTACAACATTAAAGTTTTAATAATATTTTTACTATCATTTTTTCTTGAAATAAAAATTGATAAAATCCTATTTTACATCAATTATATCATAGGAAAGATTAAGTAACTAACCATATTCTAAATTGAAAAAAAAAAAAAAAAATTAATCAACAGAATTTAAACACACAAAAATATAATTAGTAGTAATTGTATCTTAAAAGACAGAAAATAATTTTCTCAAATGAAAAACAAAATTAAAATATAAATTTTATTTTATTAATATTTGTATATAAGTGAAGAACCCAAGAACCTTGCATGTCCTAATGTTTACAACAGAAATATTGAGGATTCACATCTCCTCCATATTATAACTATTGAGTTATAAAAATAATATAAAAAGAGGAAGTATAAGCACAGGCTTATGCATGCTATCTCCAGTTTAGAGCAAATATTCTTGAAGAACGAGTTAGGATACATTAGCCATATGAATGTTACGTTGTTGGCCCCTACTTAGAGAAATCTATTTCTATCACATCATTTTGCTACTGTAGCAACTGGCAACATTTACCTAGCTCAGTTTTGCTTAATGCTAGAATGCCCAACAGTCAACCTCTCTCTCTCTCTCTCTCTAAAGTCTGAATAGTGTATGAATAGAGAGTTTTAATCTGGTTTTCGGGGCTAAAGAACGTGATCCTCTCCGAGTTATACCAGTGATTATCAGTACAATTTATTCTAGATACTGTAATAATTAAGAATACTGGAAACCAATATTGCGGGTTATGCTTGTATTGTCATAATCTGTGCTTCAATCTTTTGGTTTGGCCAAAGGTTGTCTTTAATGTGAGTTGACTTCTTTCAGGCTAAAATTATCTTCCCAATTGCTTGTCATCATGCATGAATAACGCATCACTTTGATAATATGCTCATTTGTTTATCAATGAAACACCCGGGCATTATTTAAGGAAGTATCACTTAACACTAAAAAATAAAAATGAAAAATTCAAGGAGGTACTGTGAAAGGGATATGAAATATGAATGCAAAACTTAAAATTCTATTCGTACTTTTTTTTTTTTTTTTAATAATAATTTTTTTTTTTTTTTAATAATCTCTATTCATACATTTGACTTAGCGTAAGATCCTCTTTTCACACTAGCCTACTTTCTATGAATCTATGGCATTAATTAGCTTAGCATAGTATAGAAAACAACTAAGTCAGTCGGTGTTAATTCTTTTTAATGGTATGATCGACGATTTATATATCTAGTTGTGTTATTCTCTTTTTAATGAATGAGGTCATATTAAATGACTGAACCTTGAATATTTATTTATCAATTCAAAGAATGGAAGCTCTTCCAAAAAAGAAAAAGAAAAAAGAAAACTCAAAGAATGGAAGCCTATGATAGATCCCATGCTAATAGAATTTAATAGCGTAACAATGGTTGGGATTAAAATTTAAAAATTCACTTTTAATTTCAATCATTGGATCAAAATTCTTTTCACCTTTTAATTTTTGACTTTTTTTTTTTACCTTTCAAACTCTTACATCATACAATTATTGCATGGAATCCAAATCCATTCCAAATAGATTAGAGCTAAGACCATGCTGCATAGGGCTGGGATAAATGGATCATTTTAGCCACTTACCCTTTTATGGTTAGTTCAACTCAAGCAAAAAAAAAAAAAAACCATTTTATAGTTAATTAGTAGAGGCATGTTTGGCAAGGAGAAAAAGAAAAAAAAAGGATAGTGAAGCAGGTTAAGCAAGTTCAGAGAGTACAAGTTGTAATTGATCCATCAATCAACCCCAAGCACATGTGTGTTTGTGTGCTGAAAGAGAAGAAGAAAACAACTTTTTCAATACTTTCCTGGAAAATAAAGAGCCTTTACCCCCGTTGATATAATCTGACTGCATCATCTATAAGATTCAAATGCTTTGACCGTCGTCACAACATGGCCTAAAAGAGAGAAACCACCCAAGGTGGTAACCCCGTTTTGTTTATCCCCCAAACGGACCAGACCAGTAGAAGCAGCCAATCCTAAATTATTGTATAATCCACTAGACCGAACAAAATTAGATTCGAACCCGTTAACCTGTTGGAACCAAAAGTATAAAGACGGGAATGAGTAAGTTTTTTGAACGAGTTAAAGGGGTCAATTCTAAACCGGCCCAGAAAATAGGAGGGTTGGGTCATATTGACTTGTTTTCCAAGTGCATTTGCCTTTTGTTTTTAGAAGAAAAAGGACTTCCTAATATTTGAGTTTGTTTCTCAGTTCATCTTAAAACTTTGCAATCATGCAGGGTATAAGAAAAAATTAATTGTAATATTATACAACAATAGATTTGTTAAAATTTGCATATATTAAAAAAAATAATGAGTAATATAAAATTACTTAAAATTATACTAAGTATGTATTTGGCATTGGCTTAAAAAGCCAGCTTTTTTTTACTATTAAATTTATTTTTACTACTATTTATAGATCTCATTGCATTTTTTGGTACTATTCATTGGTCCTACTATATTATTTAGCTATTTTTTAGCTTTATTTATAATACTTTCAGTAAAAAATTTTCATTTCAGCTAAATAAATTGTTCCCAAACGGACCGTAAGTATAACTTGAACTAAACCTTACATAATGCTCACCACCTATCTTATTTGATGCTGATGAGTTATGCATATATAGTGCTTAGTGTTTGCCACTCTCCAAACTTAATTTATACGTTGGGTACATAAACATTGCTAAATAATTAAAGTTTGATAAAAATTCCATTGACCATCCTTTAATTAGACAATTCTTCTAACAAAAATAGATAATTAAACGGTCAGCTTTTGTTTCTTATAAGAAACAAAAGCTGACCGTTTAACATTATCTAAACTCCATTAAATTAATAGTTAAAAGAGATTCCTTAGAAAATTACAATCGACCAAAAAGTTCACAAATTCAAATTTTCCAACAGTCCTATGGATTTGTTTTTGTAATTTATTAATACAAATCTTAATACTCTTCTCAGGCTTACCACCTCAATGGTAGTAGCACAAACTCTCTAATCCTCAAAATCTAAAATAGAGAAATAAGAGGTAAGCTCTACATCTTAGTAAGCAACTAAATCTCAACTAGTTGGATAAAGCACAAATACAAGAAAAACAGATGAATAATAAAAAATTCATAGGAAAAATAAATCTCACAAACTTAAAAATTGCATCATAGTTCAATTGGAAAATTGACATAATTAGCAATGACTTCCAAAGGCATAAAAAATTTCGTTGTACTTAAATGATAGACATGCATATTCCATTAAATTTATTGTGCTTAACTATCTTATTATGACTATGGTCTATCCGTCTATGTCTCGTGCCTGTGCCTAAAATCACATGTAGGCCGGTAGTAAGATCCCGAAGTTTTTCTGCCAATGTATATATCTCCATTTGTAGGGTCCAAAGTATAATCAAATTATCCAGTTAATTTATAGAATATTTTCAATTTTATTTTAGTCCATATCCAAAAATTAAATGTCATAGTATTATTGTCCAAATGAATATTTTATTCAAATCTTTGGTTCTTTTTACAAAATTTACTGATGTTTAATCCGATTGAAGGAATAAAAAGTTTTTAAATAAGGAAGAAATTCTAGATTTTTCTTTAAATCAGCATATAACTAAAACAATTCTGTAAATAAAGAGAAAGGAATATTTAATAAATGAAATATTGTATTTTAAGCAAGATATAATTAACTAAGAAAAAATTTACTTTCTTTTACAAGATTTCATACTCTTCTCTTAATCTTTCTTTTATAAGATCCAAGAGTGCTGCAAAAAGGGCTTGAAGGATTATTTATTTTTATGAGTTGGTAATTGAAGATAATTTAATTAATTTATTGAATAGTAATAGTTACAAAATTTAATTCTTTATTGATTGACTTTAATTGTATTCTTAAGTTATATTAAAATTTTGTATTGTAGATGAAATTTTGTATTAAGTTATTTAATTCATATTAAATAATTATTTATTTTTCTTTACCTAATATTTTATGCTTAATTTCAAAAGCTTTTATTTTTTTTAAATTAGTTATCATTTTTAGGTAATTTAACTTTATTATTAGCTTACTTGCAACAGGAACAAGTGCATTTGAAGAGGTTGATGACTTGACATGGTTCACAAATTTATTTTTATTTATTTTTCATTCTTTTATGGTAATAATATAATTGGTGGAATTTAAATTGTTTAAACTTAGGAATTTATGTATTACTTAATTTTTTTTTTAAATTTCTTATCTATATTGAAAGGAAGATAAAAACAATATGATCATATTATTATTATTTCTATTTTTTCCTTTGAAAAAAACTACAAATTGACCCTCAACTTGATTAACCCGACCCAACAACAACCCATTTAGGACAACTAGCTTCTGATCAAAAACCAAGTGGAATTTGACCTAACCTAACTCAACCAGACCCATTTTCTAGGTAGACCCTAAAGTGATTCCACGATTGATCATGGCTATTCCATTTCAATTTCCAACTTGGTTTGGAGAAAAATTCATTCAACCCACTCTTTCACAATTGAAATGAACATCCACAAATAATTTTAGTCATGTTACCGTTACAATGAATTATGTAATTAATTTAAATATTATGCCTAAACTTTCATTAGGGAGTTCCTTGTATGTCATTTCTAGCCAGCTTGCATGAAGCAGCTGGATTGTGATGCATGCCATAACGTCACCGCAATAGTGAACGGTATTTGTCATTTTTAACTTGCCTTTTCTGGCAAGGGTGGCAAAGTATCTCATCAACAAAACAATATGCATGCCTTCTTCGGCTTTCAATCATATTCTTATACTTTCCATATATATGCATATATATTTCTTTTGAAAACTTCGAAGGCAAGACTAGTCGTGTCTTGATGAGTTGGTTTAGATCAACCTACACGAAATATATAGCTAGAGGCAATATTTGTGATGTGGGAATAAGTGGTTCCGCTGTCAAGATTAGGGGCCAAGATAATATTAATTACTGAAAATAAACCTACTTAATAGGGTTATGTAGTAAATAAGAATATTTGGAACTTAAAGCACCTATATAATAAGAAGTGCCGTTTACTTTTGAGTAATCTCCAAGGAATTAATTGTAATTTTCTATAAATATATTTGAATATAGAGAGCTAGTTTCATCCACGTCTTGTTACCATTATTTAATGATAAATTTTGTTTCGAAAGTATATAATTTTGCTATACTGGAATCTTGGCTGGAAAAAAAAGAAAAAGATAAAGATAAAGAAAGGTGGGAAGGCCTTCAAAGCCAAGGATGTGCCATGGTCATGACCACTTAAATTAACTTAACAGCAGGGTAGACCATACAAGTCACATGATCCAGTATTGCCATCAGATTTGGGAATTTCGGTTACTAATCCTGAAGGAATGCTAGTATGTCGCTTGAAGCATTGAAATTAATAAAGCTTCGAAAATCCAGTTCTTTAACTTTTCTATTTTTATTATTTTATTTTTTGCGAATGTTATCCTTTTGCCTAATTTTACCTAATAATTATTAGCCCGGCCACGTGAAATATACCTTAAAAAGTATTTCACAAGCTCACGTGGGAGGCTATTAATTATATATAATAGTATTAACGTTTTTGTAACATGTGGGTTTAGTATGAGGATTTTTGTACGAATTACTCGGCGTGGACCAAGGTTATTTGACTTTTAATGGTATTGCTGTGCTAGCTAACATAACAATAATTATCTAATGAATAATCATTTTTTATTGGGATGGGAAAAAGAAAGTTCTGGCTATACTATTTTAACTTTTCGAATGACTTGAGTTACTAGGCCAAGTTATTGAACATTAGAGCGAATATCACCAATCTTTAATTGTGAGATGAAACATTCGCATATAAATATGTCAGAGTTTTTAAAATTACTAATAAGGCAGCTAGACAGAGACATTTCATTCTCAAAATCTAGTATTTAGATTTTGGTTACCTAACTGAGAGAAAATTAAAATTTGATTGTAAATTTGAAAGGTTCTATATGATAGCTCAAGTAGTACATAATATAAAGCATGCAATAGGACTCATCCTTAGAAGGTGGAAAGGCAAGACGAAAAAGATGGATAGCATAGCCAAAAAGTGGAGGTTTCTTAGCGGCGAGAATAACTGGAGGCATTTGTTGGAGCCTCTAGACATTGATCTTCGAAGGCACATAATTCATTATGGAGAAATGGCTCAAGCTACATATGACGCATTTGATACAGAGAAGGTGTCTAAGTTTGCAGGAAGTAGCCGATATGCGAAGAAGGATTTCTTCTCTAAGGTGAATTTAGAGAAAGGAAATCCTTTCAAATATCGTGTCACCAAGTTCTTGTATGCAACGTCGAACATCGATGTTCCTGATGCGTTTATCATAAAGTCATTATCAAGGGAGGCATGGAGCAAGGAATCAAATTGGATTGGGTATGTTGCGGTAGACACAGACGAAGGGAAGGCCGTGTTAGGAAGGAGGGATATTGTGATCGCTTGGAGAGGAACAGTACAAACCCTGGAGTGGATTAATGATCTAGAATTTCTTTCGGTTTCAGCTTCCAAATTACTTGGAGTTGGAGATAAGGATGATCCTAAGGTGCACCAAGGTTGGTATTCCATATACACTTCTGATGATGCTCGTTCTCCATTCAACAAGACTAGTGCCAGAAACCAGGTAAATTTTGATACTTTTTTTTTTTTTGGCCTATAGCCATATAAGTTCAAAATTTAATTAAGAGAGTTACTGATAAGATATAAAAGGTGACAATATGTAAGAACATAGTAATTTAAATAAAATTAGATCGAAATCAAGGTAAAAAATGATAATCAAAGTATTTGTTTTGATAATTCAATAGTAGCAACTATGGGGAAGAGTGAGAGAGAGAGGATTCAAACCTTGATTCTCCACATAAAAAAGAGTATGCAATGTTATTGAATTGCAACATTTTAGCAATAACTTAAATATTGTTTGTTATTTTTGTCATTCAGGTTCTAGGTGAGATTAAGAGACTAGTTGAAGAATTCAAGAACGAGGAAATTAGTATAACTGTTACTGGTCACAGCTTGGGTGCAGCACTTGCAACTCTAAATGCGGTTGACATAGTTGCCAATAGAATTAACGAGCTAAAAGACCAGCCAAACAAAGCTTGTCCAGTAACAGCAATAGTATTTGCCAGCCCTCGTGTGGGGGATTCCAACTTCAAGAAAGTTTTCTCAGAACATAAAGATCTTCGAGTCTTACGTATTCGTAATGCTCCAGATATTGTTCCTGACTATCCTTTCATAGGTTACTCCGATGTTGGAGACGAGTTGACAATAGATAATCGCAAATCGCATTACTTGAAGAGTCCTGGAAATTTGTCAACTTGGCATAACTTGGAGGGTTACTTGCATGGAGTTGCTGGAACGCATGGGACTTTAGGAGGGTTCAGGTTGGAGGTTCATCGAGATATTGTTCTCGTAAACAAGACAATGGATGGTTTGAAGGAAGAGTATCTTGTTCCGACATCATGGCGATGTGTGCAGAACAAGGGTATGGTTCAACAACTTGATGGGTCGTGGAAAATGATGGATCATGAAGTGGATGGACCTGATAGTTGAATGTTTATATACATATGGGATACTGTTGGAGATACTTTTAGAAGACATTTGAATACTTTGTTTGAGTTGCTTGCTTTGTCAATTTGGTTGTGCTTTTAGATCTAGGAGGAAATTAAATAAGGAAAGAATGTATAATAATGTAATATGACACAAATTGATTGAGTCCTTAGATTAATTACCTATATATCTAGGTAATGGAGTCCTTTAGGATTAGGAATGTCATAGTAGTGTTAAAAAAGGGGAAGTTTGGACGTTGTTCATTTGTGTATCACTCAATATGCCAAGATTGCATAAAGGACCTCTCTCTCTCTCTCTCTCTCTCTCTCTCTCTCTCTCTCTCTCTCTCTCTCTCTCTCTCTCTCTCTCTCTCTCTCTCTCTCTCTCTCTCTCCAGTCTGCTATATCTAACTGAAAATTTCACTCCAAAAAGAAAGTTGCAACGCTTTTTCTTTAAAGAAAGTACCCACAATTTGCATATAGTAGAGAGGTCACGACAATAAAGATGTATGATAAAATGAAAAAGGTATCCTTATTTCTTTCCAGAAGAATATATTATCAAGTGTTCTTATGTAATGGCATTTTGTTTCCTATGTGGGTTTAGTTTCCAGAGATCTTCATATCCTTCTTACTTGAATTTAGTTTTTTTTTAAGATTTTTTATTTATTTTATTTAGCAAGAATATTATCAAAGACACAACCATTCTTACAACTTATTTTACAACTTATTGATTTGTGCATTTATAAGTGGTAAACGTAAAATCATGGATCACACAAGATAGAAAATATTCATCACTCAATCGCACAAATTAACAAGTTGTAAATTTTTTTGTAAGAATACCTCTTGTTATCATTATCAGTAGGCTAGCTAGATCAATAAATACCTCTTGCTATCCCATCACTAATTTTAGTATATATACATAACACAGTTTTGCTTAAACTTTTTTTTTTTTTTGGGGGGGTGGGGGGCGCTAACGAAAACAATACTATCCTCTCCAAAACATTAATCCAATGGTTGAACAATACAACTTTTCCCACGTATAAAATGACTGAGAAGCCATGCATGTTGAGGTTTTACATAAATCTTGTCACACATCCTTCATGTTCCAATGCCTCAGTGTTTAGGTGTTGCATATAATGACTCTACTCAAGGATAAAAGTGATGCATTGTGCAAACTATAGTTACTAAACTCTAATTGATCTCATCAACAAGACTAATGAAACAAAGTGAAATTCAATTTAAACCTTTTTTGTTTGTTACTGTCTAATCCACAAGGTTTTTTTTTTTTTTTTTTTTTTTTTTCTCCAAATTATTTATACATCTTATTTAATTTTGTCAAAAACTCAAATTACAACTTTTGGGTTTAGGATAATTTTAATTTTCGTTTGTAAAATTAAAATTTTGTATATCTTTCCCTCAATGTTTACATTTATTCTTATTAACTTGGCCCCTTCATCCACTATTGTTTAAATTAGGCATTGGTATATTACCCATAAATTTTGAGCTTATTGAATAAGCATCGACATTTTACATCCTACATATAGTTGGTCAACTCAAAGCTAACTTGCTATAAGGCCTAATTATTTTCAATTCAATTTATAAAAATCTATAAACCAAGTTAACAATTTTTTTTGTACAAACAAAGAAACCTCTACATTTATGTTTATAATTATGTGTGTTCTTGTGTGTATGTATATATAAGGGTACAAAATAATATAAATGTGAAAAATATAATTGTAAACATAAACATAGTCATAACTATAAAATAATTTATACATAAAATAATATAAAGAAAAACTAACAATTAAGTATTTTGAATGAATATATAAATAAGATTTTTATGTCTTCCATTGAAATCAACATTTAAATCTTCTTGAGGTGCTAATTAGTGGATTTCTGTATAATCTATTATTATTATTATTATTATTATTATTATTATTTAAAATAAGTGAGATTGATAACATATGAGTTAAAACCAAAAACAAAATTTAATTATAAGATAAATTACCTTATACAAACCATTTTTTCTCTTTCTTATTGTACTTTGTACAACGTGATTTTCAATAAATAAAGTCTATTGTCATTTCCTCTCAAAAAAAAAAAAAAAAAAAAAAATACAGGATTACACTTGAATATTAATATTGATTTGTTTTTAAATAAAATATATATTGATATTGATTTATGAAATCTTCCAGTTTTATTTTATTATTGTTAGTTTTTAGGCAGAACGAAATCTCTATATATTAAAAGTATAGAATTTTTCATGTCCACTTTTTTTTATTCCAACATTTTCCTTATCTTTTAGTTCTTCTTTGAATGTTGTATGTGATGATTCAAATATAATTTTCTCTTTGTTCTCTTCAGGTTGATGAATACTCCCGAACATCAAATCCTTTCATTTGTATGGTTGGAGGATTTGTGATTGGCAGTGGTAGTGGCGAATGCATCAACAAGATCCTCATATCTCATGATAACTATGATAAATTTTTTGATGATTTTGTCTAGATGAACAATGTTTACTGTAGGGTTAATTTTTAATAGACCAAATATGGACTTTGTAGACTCAGCCCAATAAAACCCTTAACAATAAATTTATAGAGAGTGAGTTGAACAACTGGGCTAAAAATGGATTCAACAACAGTTCAAACAGACAAACAAGAAACAAAATGGTGTTCAGACTAGCATTCAGTAGGGATCCTCTTGAATCCGAAGAGGTTAAAAGTTTACAGACTTAAATGACTAAAATTTTTCTCCCCCTCCTCTGTGAGGCCTATTCCCTTTATATATACTCCCTCTTCCTCATCTTCATCATCCATCTGTTCTTCATCTAAGCGCCCACTTGAGTACTAGTCACATCAGAAGTTTGCTTTAGTCTGTCATGAGTGGTGGTAGTTAAGGTTGTACTGTTCAGGTGTCTTCTCCACATAAATGCGGCTAGAAAAGTTGCTGCAGTGCATTAAATGCGGTGGTAGCAGCTTTTCTTTTGAGATATTTTATGTACTTCACACCCCCAGGTGTGCCCAAAATTCACTCCTCATCGTGGAATCTTTTGGGAGGTTTGCTGAGGTCTTCTGTATGTCAATTTGATCAAGTTTTCCTGCGGTCCGATGAGTTGAACCTCTTCGGACCATCTAGGTTGTCTTCGGATGCAACATTCGTCCCTTCTTGGTTGCATTTCCAACAAACGGACTAAGCGCTGATCCCTTTCACTTCTTCGGACAAGCGGTGATATTCAAATCGAGCCCTGGGCCCAATACTTGGCGTTGGGCCTTCTTATCCATATTTACAATTTGTTACTCAATTGTTTTAAGATTCTTTTACGTGTATAATATTAATAATCATAATATATACTTTTCCCCCTTTTTGGACAGAAGATCAAAAGATCTTAATTTTATTTGTTAATTTACAAATTTTGATATCGTTGTCTGGCTATCTCTCCTTTTCCCTATCTTTTAAAATTTTCAACCTTCTTCATTTCCCTTCCACTTTTGTCTTCTACTTTAAGAAATATGTAGGTATTTCTCTTAAAATTGCGACTAGAACTCAAACGGGCTGTCCAGTAAGCAATTGATATGGATCTTCAAGTAGGTGTGTTTTTGAAGAAGACTCCCTTGCTTGATAAACTGGCTGTCTAGTTAGTAATTAATATGGATCTTCAAGTAGGTGTTTTTGAAGAAGACACCACTGCTTGATAAACGAACTGTCTAGTTAGGTGTAATTGATATGGATCATCAAGTAGTTGTTTATGAAGAAGACTCCAATGCTTGATAAACGGGTTAGCAATGGATTTGAAATTATCGTTCTAGCAATATTTGAATTCTATTCTTCATCTCAAATTGAAATAACTAGAAAAGAAAAGGTTTATCAATTAAAAAATACATGGTGTATACGCTATTTGTAAAAAAAAAAAAAAAAAAAAATCATGTTTGATATGTAAAAACTATTGACTAAGATGGGAATTGTCTGTAGAGGATGAACTTTATTTTATTTCTTAGCCTCTAAGAATGAACCTAAAAAAAAAAAAATCCAACATGTGTTTGATGAGGCTAGTCATCTAAATATTAGTATACACTAGTCGCTAACTCGTGTTATGCACAGGAAAACTACTTAAAGAGATTTTTATTTTTTTAAATTAAACTAATATTTTTCAATGAATTTTTTCTCTCAATCTCTTACTTAGTAATAATCTTACCCCTTAATGTTTGAATGTTATCAAGTTTATAATTTTCTCCAATATTTTATTTGTCCTTGCAAATGTATATTAATACAAAAAACATAATTCATAAAAAATTTCATTGTAAGAAGACTACCATTATAATGGTGCATTTTTGGCTTTTATGATTAAAGTTCTAATGTACTAAAAATACAAATTATTTTGATGGCCTAGTATGCTTAAATGCACATGAAAAAGAAAAAAGAAAAAGACCAAAGGAAACTAAACCAAGAGGCACAAACCATGAAGTTGACTTAAACTAATGCATAAGTGAGACATGTTGTCAAACACAAGGTGTACATCACAAGAGTCAATTTCGTATTAGAGACGATTTCGGTTTACCTAAGGGAATGATATATATCAGAATTATCACTATATATATATATATATATATAACACTAAACTAATTATTTTACAAAATGCTAAAGATACAACAAATTAATAACAAAACATTTTGTGGATTGATATGACAATAATTATGATTGGTAAATGGCATTATCATAATAAGTAATAAACAAATATCATTTTTTTTTTTTAATAACTGGTGACATTAGTTTCTAGAGGTTAAGTGATGAAATTTTTTTTTTTTTGCTAACCTGATGAAATTTGTTATATCTTTAGCATCATTTATATTTTTTTTTACCCTAACTATCCTACTAACATTTTTTTAACCTTTCTTTTATTCTCATCCACTTATTCTCTCAACCTTTTAATGTTTTTTTCTTTTTATTTTTTCCCTTTCTTTTAAACTCCTCCACATGCTATCGTTTTCAGTCAAAATTTTTTTTTTTAAAAGATCCTCCACATGTTCCCACTGGGGTTATTCCAGCTTGAAAGGCCATAGTTGTAATAATAGATGCCAACACCATCAATGCATGTTGATGCTTAATTATTGGCCTCTCTGAACTCTCTTTCATGGTTAGTGTTGGGGTTAGAGATTTAGTTATCCAAGGAACTTTTGTTGGAGCCCATTAATTCATATAAAGTTGGATGTACAGTATATCTTTTACACTAAGACTCAGCACCTTAAAGAATTTCCCCAAATCTTTGGGTCTCTGTATCAGAATGTCTAAAGTTGTAGGGCCAGTGCAACCAAATTTGAAAAATAAAAAGAAATAGAGAGAAGCGGTCATAGAGAGAAACATATCTGAGGTAGAAAAGATACGAAGAAATAGAAGACGGAGGAACACATATAGTAAACGAAGAAAAAGAAACTAACGGCAGTTAAAAAAAACACAGAATAAAAGAGAAGAGACTGTGATAGGAGAGATAGCCCATACTTCTTCCAATAGATCAGGTTTGAGATAAATAGAAGAGATTGTATTTGCACCCAGGAGAAGTTGGGACAGAAAGTGACAGAGTGGGAGGGCTTCCAGCTATGAACAAAGACAGAGATTTGAGAGTCTAAAGAGGAGAGGAAGAGAGGAAGAAAAAGTATCGGGATATAGAAGAGTGCAATTACATTTTTTTTGTTTGTTTGTTTTTTTTTTTTTTACTATTGTGCTGACGTGAAAAATTGTAGGAGGTTCAAAAGCTTCTGTTATATATATATATATATAGATAAATAATAATAAATATGATCATAACTTTTCTTACAAAATATATTGTTTATCTTGATACGTTCATCAGTCTCTACCAAATTAAGATATACCTGTAAGAAGATGTTTTGCGAACTCCACCTCCTTTTACATCTGCACCCCTTGGTCCATCCCTCCTTAGTCCCACGAAGATCTCTACGTACTTGTCCAATCCAAGACAACTGAGATCTTCCGGTCAGTGTGTGGGAGTAGCTCAAATAGAGAAGACTCTGATCTGGTCTGAATTTCAGGCCCTGCCCTTTTCCTTTGCTACTAGGATAGTCGGCAACTTCTATTAGCGCTGGACCTTGTGTCGAATTGATCCGTGAATTAAATAAAGTATTGATATCTCTTGGCCAGAGCCATCATCTTGAACCAATAGTCATCCAAGCGAACCCTCCGTTGCAGATATATGAAGTTTACTTAATTACATTTTTCCCCTAAAAGCTTAATGGCATGTTTGGATGTTTAAAAAAGGAGGGAGAGTAGAGTAGAGGGAGGGAGAGTAATCCAATTACCTTGTTTGAAAGTTTTTTAAGGAAGGAGGGGGAGGGGTTTGGAAGGGTTTGGAGGGGTTTCAACTCCCTCTAACCCCTTATTTTTAATTCTCCCAAATTGGAGAGATTTGGAGGGAGAGTAGAGTAGATAAATTATTGTCCAAGTAAATTTTCTAATTTACCCTTTCTAACAAATTAATCATAGATCAATGTTGCAAGTCCATTTTCAAATAAGGGTAAATTTGTCTATTTTAATCATTTCCTCTCCTCTCCATCTTAATTTTTAAAACATCCAAATAAGGGAAATGGCTAATTACTCCCTTTCCCCTTACTAATTTTAAAAACATCCAAACAAGGTGGAGGGGAACCATCCCCTCTACTCTCTTTTCCACTACTCTCCTCCCCTCTATTTCTCTCTATTCTCCTCCCTCTCTAAACTTCCAAATAGGCCATAAGGCAGTTTAGAAATTTTATTTTGATCCATTTGATTTCTTTTCGAAAATGGTCCTTCTGACCAAATTTGTTACTCTAACAAACTCAACATTTTCAGCATTATTTATTATTTAACCCATCTTAGCATTCTTTCTTTCTTTTTTAAGTTAAAAAAATATAGGAAACAAAGAAAACTTTTAATAAAATAAAATTAACTCTTTTATTTTTGGTTAATTCGTGGTATTTTACCATTTTTAATTCTTAGGCAAGAGTGAAAAACTCATCAAAATTTCACTTCGGATTTTTTCCCCGGAAGTCTGAGATTGGTCCCTTCACTTCTTTTGCCTTCTTAATCTATATATAATTATTCACCAACCCCACGCCAACTCCCCCCCCCCCCCCCCCCCCAAAAAAAAAAAAAAAAAAATTCATAGGAAATAATATGATGTGAAATTTCATTATATATTGGGGAAGTTATTGATTTTCTTTCATAAAACATGAAAGAAGATATTACGTCTTTTCTAATTTTGTTGAATTTGTAATGTTTTGAGTTTTCCACCAAATTCAGTAATCTATGACAGCAAATAATTTCAAACACTAAGACATATCTGTGGTAGCTTTCTAGGAAACGCAATAAGCCACTATGAGATAGAAGAAACACGAGGCTATACCATTAACTTGTTGAGTAAAAAAAATCTATTATACATCCGATACATGTATTGATATGTAAATACCACATTGGTTGTGTCCCATTTTACTTTCACCATTTGCACCCAATTAATGATAACGGCCTTTGCTTTTGATGTGTTTAGTGTTAACCACTAACCAGTCAGCTGATTGAACAAAACAAAAGCGAGCAAAAAGTCTATATTCCAATCAAATATATATAGCTATCCCTATCCCCAAAAGGAAAAGGAAAAAAAATCAAATCAAATCAAATATAGTTATCATGGTTACAACATTCAAGCCTCGAGTACAGCCACACTGCTATACACTCCTGCTCTTGTTCCCGTTTGTCTTTAATCACATCCCATGCTGATGCTGCCATGCTGGGGAAAAAATGGCTGGGCATGTCAAGGTGAGGTATAAAATAAAAGGGTTAAATTTAGGTATACTTTTTCTTACTTTTTATATGTTTACAATATTAGATTTTTCAATTATATTTAAATAAATATCTACATTAAATTTAAGTATTAGCGAAACGATTTTTTTTTTTTTGGTGGTTTATTGTTCAATGCAGTCTTCATGGGCCTCAAATATGTATATTGGACAGAAATTTAAAGGCTTTCGGCTAACAATTTATAAGCTTTAATATTTTGACTTCTGGGCCATAGGCCCATGCATTATTAAATTTACTTAGGGCAAATAACACTCCCCTCCATTGAGGTTTAGAGAAATGACACTCACCCCCAAACTTGAAAGGAAAAAACACTCCCCCCCCGAGATTTAAAAAAAATAACACTCCCCCCTTCTGTTAATATTAGTAACGGAATATAAAGTATATTATAAAACATGTTGCTTATGTTGATTTTTTAGTCTCTTATAGCACATTTCCAATTGATTTTTTAAAGTTTGATGATCCTCTTAGATTTTTTAATCGCTCATCTCTCTAACACTTTGGATCAAAATTTATGAAATAAAACAATTTGCTGAAACTTTTAAGCTTTTATTGTTTAAAAATGAGTTTAAAATTTTCAAAGTCACTTATCAATATAAAAAACTTTCAGAGTCAATTTTGGAAATACATTATTAACCAAAGGGTACATTAGTGCACAACATTTTTAACGCCAATTTAACAGAGTTTAGATAAATAAATGTCAAATGGGGGAAAATGTTTTTTTCCTTTAAGTTTGGGGGGTGAGTGTCATTTTCTCAAATCTTAAGAGAGGAGAGTGTTATTTACCCATTTTCTTATTGAGGAAAGCCTACCATAGAGGCATGTCACGTCTTTTTTTTCTTTTTCTTTTTTTTTTTTTTTTTGGGTAAAAGGCGTGTCACATGTATGGCTTGATTTGATAGAGTCAATGCATGTGCAATATAGAACAAAAGATAGTAATTATTGTTTTATGAAATGGACAAATAAATAATCATTAGTTACTTTGCCACCTCTAGTCACATGTCATAGAATTGAAACATGATATTTTGTATTTGGTATCTAACTCTCTCACATCACATGAGGTCTCACGTATTGGTGGGATGCACGTACTGCGAGAAATTCAACATTCTTTGTGGTATGGGCCTGGCGCTACTAGACATGGTAAAATAGGTAGGTCGGGTTGAGTTCGGGTCAGGTTAATCAAATTATGGGTTAAACGAGTTGCTAGTCAAAACAGGTCATTTTAAGCAGGTTAAAAATGGATTTGGGTTAATCGGGTTGCAGATCAGATCAGGTTGACCCATATTTTCACACGAATTTTATTTATTTTTTATTTTTTTTATTTTTTATAAAGAAAACAATATGTATTTGTTATTTGAAAAGTCATGCAATAAATTACTTAATGTAAAATACATTACTTTAAATTTACCACTTATATCAAGAAT
Source organism: Quercus gilva (assembly GCA_023621385.1). Taxonomy (NCBI): domain Eukaryota; kingdom Viridiplantae; phylum Streptophyta; class Magnoliopsida; order Fagales; family Fagaceae; genus Quercus; species Quercus gilva. The sequence continues at coordinate 55,495,711 of CM042477.1, read as the reverse complement.
GAACTCAGTTAAACTTATTAATACTTATTCAATAATTTTAAAATTATAAAAATCCCAACATTGCTAACTAAAACAAAATAATACAAAGATAAGTAAAATAAATACGCAAGTTTTATTTCTACACAATATCAAATCCCAAAATATAAAAAAAAATTACAAATGACTTATTAGATAACTTATTTGACAAAGAATAAAAACATATAAGAAATTTACAATCTTGAAAATTAATTTAATAATCTATTATCAATTATGATTGACACTCTATTTCAATTTGAGAATATACATTAAAGTTTGATTGTTTACTTATTTATACATGGTCTCTTTTATAAATATCATATTATTGTTAAGCAACACACACTCTAGGAAATATCATAATTTATTTTGAAAAGCCGTTTATTTTGAACATAAATTGTTAAAAAATAGGTCTAAGCATTCATAATTTATACTAATTTGATACTTTGGCTTCACTATTTTCACATTTATGAATGTTTCTCACACATGTTTACAATTTTAAATCTATATTTTTAACTCTACTATAACCAGATTATTTTGACATGTACTTTGCTATTTGATATCTAAAAATCTTTACTCATTACAGAATGCTCAATCATTCATCTTTCAATTCATTTGCATGCAGTTATGTCTCAATTGTTTCCTTAGCTTAAAGCTTACGACAAACAATTAAATCAATATTATCTTCATTTTATTTTCTTTTACCAAATTTTTTTTAAAAATAAAAATAAAAATTAGTTCGGGTCGCAGGTCGGGTCGACTCGCAAAAAACACGGGTTGGGTAACAAGTCAACCTGTTTTTGTTTCGGGTTAAAAAAATCGAATTGGGGTCAGGTATTTTTTGGGTCGGGTCGGGTCGAGTTAGAAAATTCTGACCTGTTTTACCATGTCTAGTTACTATTATTCTTACTTAAGTATGATCAGTTTTTTATATATAGTCCAGTGTAATTAATAGAATAAAATAAATCTCTTCGCAATTATCAAAAAACAAAAATAAATCTCATTGCAAAAAAATCAAATAAATGATTTAATAAATGGTAAACTATGTATTTGGTCTCTATCATTTACATCATATTTCAATTATGTTAATTTGGTCCTTAACCTTTTAGTGTCATGTCAATTTATTAGAATATTAGAAGAATAAAATAAATCTCTTCACCAAAAAAAAAAAAAAAAAAAAAAAGATTTAATGAAGGGTAAATTATGTATTTGGTCTTTATCTTTTACATCATATTTTAATTTAATCTCTAACCTTTCAATTATGTTAATTTCAACCCTAACCTTTCAGTGCCGTATCAATTTAGTCCCTACTGTTATCTCTTTGATAGAAATTGCTGACGTGGCAGATGGTCAAAATAAAAAATTAGTTTATTGTCAATAAACTAATTTTTTTATTTTTGTTGTTTGTCATGCCAGCAATTTTCATCTAATAGATAACGGCAATGACTAAATTGACATGACACTGAAAGGTTAGGGACCAAATTGAAATATAATGTAAAAGATATATGATAGGCCAAAAATGTATTGACCCCTCTGATAAATTAATCAATTAATTAGCCAAACAAATTAATTAGATTCAATTTCATGCAATAAGAGTGATAGCAAAAACAAATCACCAACTAAGTTAAATGCAATAGAAAATAAATTTGACACAGGTTATTTGTTTACGAATTGAGAAAACCACCGAGGCAAAATCCCACTGGATGAATTTAAGGTCACTACTCCCGAGAATCTACTATTATCAAAACAAGCAGTTACAAGTAAAAGGAATCTCAGTACCTAATACCAACCTATAGTTGAACTTTTACCCAATACCCAATTGGACTTGTAATGTAACGGCAATCTCTCCTTTCAATGCGTGGCTGCTAGTGAGCGACTAACCAATGATGCATGAATCCCAGTACATGACTAACACACCAACTTGAGGAAGATATTGGCTGCAAAGTTCTTCAGTTCATCCAACAATAAAGATCAAGAAGCTCCTTAGTTATAAAACCCTTGGCGCAAAGATGCAGTAGCTTATATAGAGAGAAAGATGAACTAGAGAAAATTGTCTCTAGTCACAATATGCATGTATAATCACTTTGCATCAAGTTGCATCATCTAGTGACGGCCCTTAAAATAATTCTTATATATGTCCAGGGTTGTGAGAAAAGAAACCATATACAAATACGCATGAATATGCGTGAAATCAAATTTGAAAATTATAATTTCGTAATTCTCGACAGATACAGTTTCTGTTAAGTTGCTGGCAAGCTTCAACATTAATCCTCGATAGATATGATTATGTCGAGCTTTAATGAACAACACTTCTTCACTTGTTTCTTGGACAGATTTGCATAGCTTCAATACTAAACTTGAACTCTTGTTCCTTGAAGTACTAAACCCATCATAGATCTACCCAATTATAAGTAAAGCGCGTTTTGTCAAAAGATTGGCCAATTTACATAACATATGTCTCTAACAAATTCCACATATGTCCTAACAATCTCTCCCTTTGGCAATCCGTGACAAAATCACAACAAACAAATGAATCATGAGAGAAGTCTTAAATCACTAAACTCATAATCACTTGTTGAATTACAAGAAAATCTAATCCTAACACAAATTCTTGAAAAACTTTGCAAGAAGAGATTTTATGGCATGGTAGATTTTCACAGCCTGTCTTTCTAAAACACTTTAAACAAAACTCATCAAGGCATCTTAGTGTGAAATAGAAATAAAGATTGCATACATAAAGAAACATGTGTATAAAGAGAGAAAAGAAATAACATATAGAGACATATGTGAAAAACAACATACATCATCATATATATGAAAATAAAAACAATGTATGTCATAAATAAATGGTCACAAGACCAGTGTACAAGAGGATAATGTAACTAAAGAGAGAAAAAGAAAATTACATAAAATCCTCACTACATCCTTCAAGAATATATAGACACTCCCCCTAACAAAAATATCTTATGCTAACTCTCCCCCTAAAAACAAGACTACTCTCATCATCCCAAAACTACTCCTCCTTTTTGTCATGAATGACAAAGGGTAAGTCATTGAGAGGTCATCATCTCATTATTACTAGTAGAGCTAGCATCCTCATCCTCATCATTAGCACCAACATCGCTATCCTCATTTGTCGAAGCCTTCGGAGAAGGAGAAGGAGAAGCAGCGAAACCACCGAGGCAATCCTATCGTCATGCAGTACGACTGACACGGGTGTTCACCTGACACAACTCATCACTGAGAGTGTTAAGGCGAGCATCCATGCACTGAAGTTGCGCCATGATGGCTTCAAGAGTCACACCACCATCCGAGGAAGAAGGAGCGGATGTGGAAGGAATAACAGGAGCTGCAAGATTAGTCGTCTCCATCCATGGCCGTTTTGATCAAAGCTGGGCCTCGCTCCGCCAAACAAAAGCTGCGCTGATGGCACCCATAACGGTGAAGTAGGGAGAATTAGGTATAGGGATAAAAAAAATGGCGAAGAATCTGTGTGATAGCCAAAAGAAAAAATGAGCTTATCAACGGTCGTTGTATCCTGATAAACATCAATGATGGAAGCGATGAAGTGAGTGGGGAAGTCTATAGAAAGATCCTCTAGGAAAGACAATAAAAATCGAGCACGAGGCTCTGTGATAGAGTTATAGTGAGACAATGGAGTAAGAACAAATGGCATCACCGTATTAAGGAATCTCGGACTTTTTGCAAAGCCTGAGCATAGGGTCTTTTGATGCTTACCCCATATCAAAGGTATCTTATAAAAATGAGACAGAAGCTCGTCTTTGGACATAGTCCTCAGACGCTGGCCATTAGGGTAATCAGGATGCGATACCCTTGGGACATGTAGTATCTTAGATATAAGATCCGGAGTGACTACGATACATGTACCTCTAAATGTCGTGGCAAACTGAGGTACAGAGGTATCGATACCATGTATATTGGAGTAAAACTCTTATATAAACACGATAGGGCACCTCAAGGGTATCTCACAAAGAGATTCCCATCCCCAAGTTCGAATGACACCGGGTAGAGGAGTGTTGAAAAAGTCCAACAGAATGACATGGCGCTCTGGATGAACGCCATGTCTCGAAAAGTTCTCAAGGAAGTCCTGCTAGGCCTTCCCATCACAAAACTGAATGTGAAGAGGGGGTGTATTAGAAGAAGAAGAAGACCCGGAACCAAGAGAGTTCTGAGCCAGAGTAGATTTGCGCTTGGGTGCCATGCACAGTCTATTCGAGAGAGAGAGAGAGAGAGAGAGAGAGAGAGAGAGAGAGAGAGAGAGAGAGAGAGAGAGAGAGAGAGGAAACCCATCACAAACAAGACAAAAAGAAAGAAAAGAAAAGACACATATGCATGAAATATGCATGAACATGTGACGTGCTAAATAAATTGCATCATGGGTTAAAACCTAATACAAACCTACCAGCACACATTAACAATAATCAAGCACGCATATAAATGCATGAAACATTGTTATAATGCTAATGAAATGCAATACATGATCATATATCATCAAATTCACAAAGGCCAACCCAAAAATTTCAAGAAAAACTCAAAAACCCTAAAACCTAGGTCTAAAATGCATAAATGCATGAAAAGGGAGAAGATTAGAACATTTACCAAGTGTTTTGATCTTGATCTAGGCCAAAAATGCAACAGGTGAGGAGATTTGAGAGTGATAAAGTCGAGAGAGAAAGTTTTCTATTGAGAGAGAAATGAGAAAATGAAAACTAGATCGCACCTTAGCTATATATAGAAAAACGCAGCTTGATGGATCGAGGAACTATTGAGATCTGTCAAGCACTAAATCTCAACAGATATGAATCTGTTGAGGTGCTGCCAAGGATCTGTCGACGACTAAAGTACCTTGATGGATCGAGAAGCTGTCGAGAATCTATCGGCCAGACAGAAAGTTTCCCGATGGATCGAGAAGCTGTCGAGAAGTTCTTTAGACAAATTCCAGAAAGCTCGATGGATTGAAATTGCATTAACTACTATCGAGGAAAAAAAGAAATAGGGTCTCAATAGACGCAAGTTTGTCGAGGATCTGTCGAGAAGCTGTCGAGCTTGAAGAAAGACACATAAAGATGAATGCAACAACTAGCAAGCTACTCAAACATAGATCCAATCAACATGTTAAGCTCTCAGAAACAACTCTCAACAAAAAAAATGCAAAACATTCATGATCTAAAACACACACACACACACACACACACACACACTAAACAGGTCTAACCAATTTTATATTTCAAAAACAAGTTATAACAGTTTAGTGAGCATATATTAGCACATGTATTTCTTGTGATGGCCAAATCACATTATACCTAAACATGTATCAAAAATAGAAAAGAATTTGCGTGTTGTGCGTGATAGCATAGCAAGAGTGCATAAGTGTCTCATACTATGACGATTTGAGATATGAGAAAATCACATATATTCACACACAATCATAACTACTTGATGGGGACTATCACCTTCGAGGTACATCCTATAACTTCCACATCTCCTAGAAACACACTTGCAACCATATTTAAAAGCATTTTGATTCTTTTTGCTTTTCATTTTTTTTCCTTAGTCCTTTTCTTTTTTAGCATATCATGCATAGGCATATAAGGGAGAGATAAGAAATATCCAATTATGTAAGCTTAAACATCAGTTTTGCTATGCCGAAGCATGCAGATGTTATTCATGATTGGTGGATTTTAGTGGTGAGATGGTTATTTATGCCTTTCTCTTAGGATTTTTTAGTCATTCCCGTCAAAAAGAGTGATATGAGTGTTAAATATAAAAAATTACTTAATTATACTCATCACAAACATAAGCCACAAAACTCACTTGCTTAGTTGTGCATTAAGATGCTTATCTAAGGTACAAAAGATACAAAGTTTGGAAAACTTTATTTCAATGGCTATCTAAGGTACACAAGTACCAATGTACACATACATACACTGTTTTTGTATTTTTATGATTTAAAAAAAAATATATATTATATGAGAAACAAAATAAAGCAAAACTGAATATAAACAAACAAAAACATTTTAAATAAAACAAAATATAAAACTAGACTGACTCAAAAACAAGAAAGCAAAACAAACAAGTAATGCATAAACAGAGAGAGAGAGAGAGAGAGAGAGAGAGAGAGAGAGAGAGAGAAAATGTCACTAAATCACTTAGAGTCTTTTTCATTCCACACTTTGGAAGAATCTTTCCTTTGAGCGAACCTTTGATCTGTTGGTGAGGGGGAAGAATTGAAACCGTTCAAGTTTGAAAGGAACATAAGGGCCTTGAGATGATCTTTAAGAGGAGCAAAAGATGATGGAAACTAATTCTGGTTTCCGGACGAGAACATACTATTGCTTTATTGAGTGGCTAACCACTTGTAGCAATTTGGACGAGTATGCCCTGAAGCTCCATAATGATGACAGAGATATGGCTTCTTTAGTTGAGACTTTTTGTTGTTAACCTTCTTAGTCCTAAGGTTTCTATTCTCTTTCTTTTCAACCTTAGTTGGTGCTCCTAAAATAGATTTGCCTTAATCTAAATTCTTACTAGCTATTTCAGTTTTAGCTTCATCATTCTTAGAATTAGTGTTATCAACAGGTGAGACAAATACAATTGTACTAGATGAGGCAATATTAGGAGAAGAGAAATCATACCCTAGACTAATTTTATTGGAAGCAACTTTTTGAAAGCTTAGCATCTCATCGAGCTTTGCATTGGAAGTCATTTCCAATTGAGCTCTAACTTGGAACAGTTCCGCTTCAAGCTTCTTTGTCCTTTCAACAAGGAAGTTGTTCTTGAAACACAAAGCTCTAATGGTTTGATTTGCTTCATCAACCTTTGTCGAGAGCTCCTTTCGATTTAGCTCTACATCACTTAGCTTTTTGGTGGCCAGCCTATACAGTTTCTCATGCTTCTCACAAACCTTGTACAAATTTGCATAGGCTGTATGGATGTCATATTGTTCATCCATTTTCTCAAACTTAGATACCACCAAGTCCTCTTCATCATCTTCTATTTCTGTAACCCTTTTAGTAGGATCAACTGTAGTAGTGAAAGCACTCAAGATTCCTTCGTCATCACTATCATCTTACTAAATCTCAGGCTCGATGTCACTCAAGGTAGCAGCAAGAGCCTTGCTTTTCCCAACTGACTTGAGATATGTTGGACATTCTTGTTTTATGTATCCAAAATCTTGACATCTGAAACACTTTGGTCCTGAGGGAATAGTGTACAGACCACCATTCTTAACATCCTTCTTTCTTTTGTCTTGGCTCTTGAAATAAGAATTGGATTGCTTACGGTCCTTATCAAATCCTTTCGCATTGGTAGTCTTCATGAACTTTTTGAACTGCCTAGTGATGTAGGATTTCATCTTAGAATTTTCATCATTAGAAGACTCATCAGTCTCATTACTTTTGGCCTTTAGTGCCATGCTTTTGCTTTTGCTTCCCTTTTCGATTCTAGTCAAACCCAATTCATAGGTTTGCAAGTTGTCAACCAGATCCGTCAAAGGAATAAAGTTAATATCATTTGATTCTTCAATGGCAGTAATCTTGACATGAAATCTCTCAAGTAGAGACCTTAGCACTTTTCTTACAACATTGGGTTTAGGAAGGGTTTGCCCAAGATTAAAGGTTGAGTTAACTATGTTCTTTAGCTTGGCATAGAACTCGTCAAATGACTCATCCTCCTCCATTTTTATCTCCTCAAAGTTAGTAGTGAGCCTTTGGAGTTTTGAATCCTTAACAACCTTAGTTCCTTCATAGATTGTCTAGAGGATAGTCCATGCTTCCTTAGTAGTTTCAATAAAGGATATCTTCTTGAACTCCTCATTGTTGACCACACTGAATAGAGCATTCAATGCTCTACTGTTGAAGTTTTCCGCTTTGATCTTGGCATCATCTCAATCAGCCGACATTTCTTTTTGGCTTAGTCTAGCCAATCTCCACAGCTTGCCACATCTTCTCATCTAAAGACTGCAAGAAAACTCTTATGTGTACTTTCAGTATGCATAGTTAGTGCCATCAAATAAAGGAGGTATAATAAGAGATTGTCCTCTATCCATGATAAACATGGGTTAATGGATCACATAGCAAAGATTAAACCTAATCAGAGTGTGTCCACTCTAATACCACTTGATAGGCCAAAAATGTATTAACCTATTTAGTAAATTAATCAATTAATTAGCCAAGTGAATTAATTAGATTCAATTTCATGCAATAAGCATGGTAGCATAAACAAATCACCAACTAAGTTAAATGCAACGAAAAATAAATTTGATACAGGTAATTTGTTTACAAATGGGGAAAACCACCGAGGCAAAATCCCACCGGGTGAATTTAAGGTCGTCACTCCCGAGAATCCACTATTATCAAAACAAGCGGTTACAAGTAAAAGGAATCCCAGTACCTAATACCAACCTACAGTTGAACCCTTACCACAATACCTAATTGGACTTATAATGTAATGGTAATCTCTCCTTTCAATGCACGGCTCCCAGTACATGACTAACACACCAACTTGAGGAAGATGTTAGCTGCAAAGTTCATCAGTTCATCTAACAATGAAGATTAAGAAGCTCCTTGGTTACAAAACCCTTGGAGCAAAGATGCAGTAGCTTCTATAGAGAGAAAGATGAACTAGGACAAATTGTCTCTGGTCACAATATACATGTATAATCACTTTGCATCAAGTTGCATCATCTAGTGACAGCTCTTAAAATAATTCTTATATATGTTTAGGGTTGTGAGAAAAGAAATCCTATACAAATACACATAGATATGCGTGAAATCAGATCTAGTAATTCTAATTTCGTAATTATCGATAGATACAACTTTTTTCAAGTTGCTGTTGAGCTTCAACATTAATCCTCGATAGATATGATTCTGTCGAGCTATCTGTAGAGCTTTAATGAACAGCACTTCTTCACTTGTTCTTGGACAGATTTGCATGGCTTTAATACTAAACTTGAATTCTTGTTCTTTGAAATACTAAACTCATCATAGATCTACCCAATTACAAGTAAAGTGCATGTTGTCAAAGGATTAGCCAATTTACATAACATATGTCTCTAACAATTTCCATATAACAATAGAGACCAAATACGTAGTTTACCCTTTAATGAAAATAGTATGTGTGAAGTTTACTATAAGTGAGAATGTAGTTTTTCTTTTTCTTTTCTTTTTTTGTTTTGTTTTTTTTTTGATATATCGATAGTTGGGGGTGGGGCATTTGAACTTTAAATGTCTCAACTGAAAACACCAAAATGTACCAACTAGTTAAGTTATGAAACTCACTGAAATGAGAATGTATCTCTATATTTTCCATATTTGTTTGTCTAATTTCTATAGCATTCCCCATTTGTTATTGTATTTTTAACATAGCCCCACTATTGAATATTTCCCTAAACCTTGAGGTAACAAACCTAATGGCAAAGTTAATTCGGATGCAAATTAAGTTAACTTTGAAGTCCTAAAGTCATACATTTTTTTTTTTGAAAATCTTGGTTCTATGAGTGTGTGTGTATTTTGCTCTATCATTGACAATAATCGAGCGCATATTGTCAACCTTTCAGGCATCTTGAACTCTTGCCACTCGGACCTCTCTCTCTCTCTCTCTCTCTCTTTTAAGATTCATGACCTTCATTTATGTTTTTCTTTTAAATAACGACTATTGCACACAAAGGGCAGATTGGAATTTTGGGATTGGGGCTGGAGGCTGCAGCTGCCGGAGACAATTGTGGGTTTGGCAGATCAAGTTGTCGGAGGCACTAAGGGTAGTGGTAGCGACATGGGTTTGTGGCAGCTAAGGCTAGGTGGCTTAATGGTGGCCTGTGGCAACGTCGTGCGAGGCTGACGGTTTGTGCAGCACCGTGGCTAATTGCTGACTCCAGTTAGTACTTAGTACTCTCTCTCAATCTCTCCATTCCAATCACCCTCTCGATCTTTGATTTTCTGTCTCTCTTGACTTTCTCTCTCTCTCTCTCTCTCTCTCTCTCTCACTTTTTTTTTTAAATTTTATTTAAATTGGTTTCTAAGGTTAAAAGTGTTAATGAGTTAAAAAAAAAAATAGGTTGGGCTTGGAGGGGCTCAGAAAGGGTTGGCTGGCTTAAAGTAATATATATAACTAAATTTTTTTTGGGCCAAGGGGGCCCGGGCCCCCTTAGGCCCCCTATTGGGTCCGTCTCTGCTTAGTACTCTCTCTCAATCTCTCCACTCCAATCACTCTCTCTCAGTTTCTAACTCTCTATCTCTCTCTCTCTCTCTCTCTCTCTCTCTCTCTCTCTCTCTCTCTCACCTTTTTTTTATTTTTATTTATTTATTTTTTATCTGAATAAGTTTCTAGGGTTAAAAGTGTTAATGGGTTTAAAAAAATTTTGGGTTGGGCTGGGGGGGGGGGCAGTAAGGGTTGGTTGGGCTTAAAATATTATATTATATATATAACTAAATTTTTTATTATTTTTTGGGCCAAGGGGGGCCTAAGCCCCTATTGAGTCCATCCCTGAGGATGCTAGATAAACTTGTGCAAGCACAAGCAATAGTTGGAGACATCAAGGCCGAAAGCTCAAGCTATGGGTACCACCACCCAATGGGGAAATGTTGCATCAAACAAGCGCATTGCAAATGGGAAAAATGAACCCGATCATCTTCTTGTCCTAGTTCATGGCATCATGGCTAGGTATATGTTGGACAAAGACTATGCTCAAAATAGCACACACCTAGGGTAGAGATTGAGGAAGTGAGAGCTAAAGGATAGAGAGAATATAATAAATGGATAACATGTGCTATTTGTATGTGGTATGGTTGTTGTTTAGTTGAAGAAAGAGGTCCATATTTTTAAACTTCATTCTAAATTATGCATACTAGCACGCATTAAAATTTTCCTCCTTTGAATTTCCTTCATCATGTTCCTTTTTTTTTGGTTGATTTTCTCACTGCTAGTTTGATATTTTAGTTTCTATAAGTTCAAGAATCTGAATCCCTTTTCCTCCATTAACTACTTTGTTGTGATTTATACTTGCAATGTTTATAGTATGCATGGGAAGCCCCTAAAAATAATTTTAAAGGAATGATTTTTTTTTTTTTTTGGATAAGAATGCTGGTAAGCTTTCATTAAATTGGGCTGAAACCCAAATCAGATACATCATTAAGAATTTGAGACGCAATTAAAGCGGGAGTATCTTCCACCTAGATAGTACATTTAGAAATCTGTTTAGCATGTTTAGCCATGAGGTGAGCTGCCTTGTTCCCTTCTCTACGTGTGAAAGATGTCTTCCAAGCTCTAAAATTTGGCACCCAAGATTTTATACTAGTAACAAGTTGCTGGATTTGAATGGGGCCCAGGTCATGGCTGGTAATGGCATTCATAACAATTTGGGAATCCCCTTCAAGAATAATCTCCCTAAGGCCCAACTCCTAGGAGAAAATTATGCCAATCTCAGTCGCTTTGGCTTCAGTGTCTAGAGCTCCCAGTGGGTATAGGAGTGTTTTGCTAAGAGCTCCCATTATTTGACCTTTATCATTCCAAACCACCACTTTAATCCCACACTGACCTCACTCCTTGAAAATAGCCCCATCAACGTTTGTCTTGTACCAGCTTTGTGGAGGTGGCTTCCATAGATTGGGGACGTGGGGCTAATGGGCATTAGGAGAAATACAATGGGTTTGGAACTCCACCAAGTAGAGTCTTGAAGCCTAAAAAATTTGCAAGGCCGTTCTACTGTTTTCCCCATGTCGCACTGCATTTTGATTATTCCAAAGGAACCGTGCCGTTGTTGCGAAAGCTTCATGGTCTTGGCCTGGTTTTGCCTCCATTACACACCAAAATAGGTCCAGGAAGTTTGGTGGGTTGGCCATGAGGCCAGGAGCTTTGACATTAGCCATTTGCCAAACTTCCGCTGCAATATCACAACTCTAGAACGTATAACCTACTATTTCCACGCCGTCACACAAGTCGCACTCCACTTCCACTGGAATCTTGCGGTCTTTGAGCTTAGTTTTAGTTGGGAGGATGTCTTTACATGCTCGCCAAATAAAGTTTCTAATTTTGTTTGGGCAGTGGAGCTTCCAAATTGTTTTCCATAGTGACTTCATCTTAGTGTTATTTGAGCATTCCCCAACATTGATCTTGGAGAGTTGTTTGTGGCTTACATGGTAGGCATTTCAGACCAAGAACACCCCATTGGCTATGCCAGATCATACTCTACGGTCCTCATGGAGAGTGGAGCTTAGACGAAAATCCAATATAGTTAAAGCCTCATGGGGAAGAAAAATGTAATTAACCAACTCAGATTTCCACACGGCTCTTTCTTTATCAATTAGAGCAGAAACTTTCCCATTATACATTAGGGGGTTTATAGGGGTCAAGACCTTGTATGTTTCGGGGTTGGGGATCCACTTCTCACTCCATATCTTCACTTTGTCTCCATTTCCAATAGACCATCTAATTCTGAAAGCTCGAAAATGTGTTGAAAACACACGAGCGGTTTAGACCCCCAAATTAAAATTACGGCTTGGTTGATTTTACACTAACTTAATGATAAGTGCGGAATAGTGTAAACACAAGCGTATAAGCAAGACAACTACTCTAATCCATATTTAAAGCAACACAACAGTAAAAATGAAATAAACAAGAGTAGGGAAGAAAGATGCAAACACAGATAACACTGAGACGTGTTATCGAAGAGGAAACCGAAGACCTCGGCGAAAAACCTCTCCGTCGCCCTCCAAGCGGAAATCGATCCACTAGACAATCAGTTGGGATACATGGGTTAGCAAAAGACCCTCCAAGCCTAGTCTACCCACTGTACCTAAGCCCTCCAAGCTCCTACTCCAACAAGGCTTCTCGGAACCGTGTCTTGTCCTAGTTATCCGGATCCCGCAACAAGCTCCATGTTGCATCTGCCATTCAAGGCTTCTTCCAATGCTTCCCAGCAGCACCAAAACGTCACATAGCACTCTCAAGGTGTGGTAAGTGTTTTGGCTATCAACCTTTCAAAGATATGGATAATGGAGAGGGAAGGGTTGAGGAGTGATAGGCCACAAACTGAATGACCCCTTGTGATTTAAACTAATTAATTAATTTAGCCAAGTTATTAATTAATCAATTTAACATGCAAATACGTGGCAGTACAAATAAATCACCGAAAAACTAAATATGCAGCGGAAAATAAATAACACGGTGATTTGTTCACGAATGGGGAAAAACCCTAACGGCAAAAACCCCACCGGGTGATTTTCAGGTCACCACTCCCGAAACTCCACTATTATCAAATCAAGTAGTTACAAATAAGGAATCCCAATTACCTTATCAACCTACAGTTGAACTCTTACCCCAATACCCAATCGGACTTGATCTGTAGTGACAGTTCCCCCTTTTGATGCAAGGCTCCCAAGTACGTGACTAACCAGATGCGCGGATCCCAGTACGCGACTTCAAACACCAACTTTAGGAAGAGAGGTTGGCTGCAAAGTTCTTCAGATCATCCTATGCGATGAAGATTAGGAAGATGCTTGGTCACAAAACCCTACGGTGCAAAGTACACAGCAACTTCTTGAAGAAGATGAACTAGGTCAAGAACTTCGTCTTAGATCACAATTTGCTTGAACAAGGATTGCTCAATGCTTATGCAACTTATGTCTATGTTGACGGCTCTTAAAATACTCCTTAAATATGTTTAGGGTTAGAAGAAAAAAAAGCCTAAAAACACATTCACGGATCCCAAGAAAATCAGATTGGAATTCTGACTTTTTAATTCTCGACAGATAGCAGGTGTCGAGGTAGCTATCGAGAAGGTGTCGAGCTTTAAAAATTCTGCACTTCGACTTGCTTTTTCTTGGACAGACTTGATGACTTCAACACTTGATCTTGAAACATTGTTTCTTGAAGTATTAAAAACACCTAGAACTACCCAATTACAAGTAGAGTGCGTTTTGTCAAAGGATTAGCCAATTTACATAAAATATGACATATGTTCTTAACATGTGAACACATATGTCCTAACAATCTCCCCCTTTGGCAATCCGTGACAAAACCACAACAAACAAATGAACATATGAGAGAAGTCATAAATCACTCAATTCATATTCACTTGTTACATACAATAAAATCTATCCTAACACAAACTCTTGAAAAACTTTGCAAGAAGAGAGTTTATGGCAAGTAGACTTTAACAACCTGTATTGCTGAAACATTTTTAAACAAAACTCATCAAGGCATCTTGTGTGAAACAGAAATTAAATAGATTGCTTACAGATATAAAGAACATATGTATAAAGAGAGAAAAGAAACAACACATGAAGAGATAGGTGAAAAAGAAAAACATACATCCATATATAGAGAAAGATAAGTACAATGTATGTAAAACTGGTCAGAAGACCTCATATACAAGATCAATGTATCTATAAAGACAAAAAAGAAAAGAAAAAGATACATCAAAATCTCACTACATCCCTCAAAAATATGAACACTCCCCCTATCAAAAATTTCCTATACTAACTCTCCCCCTAAGATGACTACTCTCATAATCCAAAACTACTCCCCCTTTTTGTCATGAATGACAAAGGGTAGAGTGTCATGTAGACATCTCATCAGTAGAGCTAGCATCTCCATCATCATCATCTGAAGCATCATCGTCATCACCATCATCATCATCATCCTTAGAGTCAGAATCTGAAGCCACTGGAGGAGGTGGTGGAGGAGAAGCCTCAGAAGCAAAACCACCCATGGTCGCCTGCCGTCGTGCAATACGACCAACACGAACGTTCACCTGATACAACTCAGTGGTGAGTGTATCGAGGCGAGCATCCATGCGCTGCAGCTGCGCCATAATGTCTCCAAGAGATACATCGCCTGAAGAAGAAGGAGGAGCCGATGTAGATGGAGCAGATCTGGATGGAGCCGAACGGGAGGGTGGAGTGGAATCCGGCTGTCTCAACCTGAACTGTGCCTCACTACGTTTTACGGTAGCGGCATCTATAGTAGATATGTGTGTGAAGTGGTCGGACGAAGGGAAAGGGATGGAAAAATGGCGTAGAATCCTCGTGATAGCGGAAGGAAAGATGAGCTTATCACGGGACGCCGCATCTAAATGAACATCTATGATAGAGAAAATGAAGTGAGAAGGAAAGTCTATCGTGAGATGCTCAAGTAGAGATAACAAAAATCGAGCACGAGGCTCTGTGATAGAGTTATAGTGAGAGAGAGGATGAAGTACAAAGGTCATCACCATGTTAAGGAACCTAGGACCTTTAGCAAAAGGTCTACATGATGTGTACTGGTGCTCACCCCAGTCAGAAGGGCGCTCACAAAAAGCAGAAATGAGCTCATCCTTGGACACAGTCCTTAGTCGCTCACATGTAGGATAGTCAGGAAACTCTATCCTAGGAACATGAAGTACATCCGCAACCAGTTGCGGTGTAACAGCAATGCGCGTACCTCGAACGCGAGTATGAAAGAGAGGTACTGAACGATCAATCCCGTACATGTTGGAGTAAAACTCCTGAATAAGTACGAGAGGACAAGTGACCGGGACGTCACACAGTGACTCCCATCCCCTACTGTGAATGACAGAGGGAAGGTCAGTGTCGGCAAAGTCTGCCAGAACAACGTGGCGTTCCGAATGAACACCTCGTTTAGAAAAGTTCTCAGTAAATGCCTTGTAGGCATCTCCATCACGGAACCGAAGATTATGAGGAGCAGTATCAGAAGATGAAGAAGCTCCAAAACGTAGAAGGTTCCGAGCCGGAGTGGATTTACGTTTAGGTGCCATAGATGCAACTAACGTAAAAGAATGAGAAAAAAGATAGAGAGGGAGACAATCAGAAAAGTCCCAAACAGTTCAAATATCAAAATATGTTGAACAAAATGGACGTATGCATGGGAATGCATGATCATGTGACATGCAAACATAAAAAGCATCATGGGCTCAGCCCAATCCAATCCTATCAGCACACAGACAAGAATCACACAACTAAATGCATGAAAATATCATTCTAATGCACATGGAATGCAATGTATGACATTTTAAACACTTTTCATTGAAAAACCAACCCAAAATTTCAACAATAACTCAAAGATTTTAAAAAACCCCAAAGTTTTCAAAAAAAATCCCAAAACCTAAGATTCAAATCATGAAATGCATGAAAAGGAATGGAAAAGAAGATCATACCACTTGATTTGAAGCAAGAAAAGCTGAAAATCACTTGGGATGGAGATTGGAGTGAAGAAAAGTGCACAGGGAAGATGAACCGCCTCGGACAGATCGAAGAGAGATTGAGAAATGAGAGAGAAATCGCGACGAGAGCTTTTATAGACACCTCAGTAAATCTCGACAGTTGAGGTGTCGAGAGGTGTCGAGGATGCTGTCGAGGTAGGTGTCGAGAAAAAGGCCTTCGACAGATAAGGTATCGAGGAGGTATCGAGGTACCAAACAGCTGAACCAATACCAGAAGCTCGATCGATCGACTAGGTGTCGAGGAGGTATCGAGGAGACAGAGATTTTCTCGATCGATTCACCAGGTGTCGAGGAGGTGTCGAGATTGCGATAAGAAAAAGGCTTGAAAATCTCGATAGCTGATCAGGTATCGAGGAAGTGTCGAGGAGGTGTCGAGCCAGCAGAGAAAAGCAGTTTTTCGAGAAGAGAAAAACACAAACATGTATGCAATCAAGACAAACACCTCAACCAAGATCCAACCAACATAAAAAGCTCTCAAAAATCATCTCTCAATGACAATTTAAGCACATGAATCTTCCAAGAACACACACACACACACTAAACAAGTCTAACCAATTTTATATTTCAAAAATAAGTCATGACAGTTTAGTGAGCATACAACAGTACATGTAAAACCTTTGTGATGGCCAAATCACATTGTACCTGCACATGTATCAAAAGTAGCAAAGAATATTGCGTGTTGTGTGTGAAAAACATCGCAAGATTTGCATATGTGTATACATGTTATGATGATCTGAGATATGAGAAAATAACTTTAACTCACACACAATCATAACTGTTTGATGGGGACTATCACCTTCGAGGTACATCCTATAACTCCCACATCTCCTAGAATACACGCTTGCAACCATTTTTAAAGCATTTTTAATCTTTTTGCTTTTTATTTTCTTTGCATATTTTCTTTTTAAACATATCATGCATGGGCTTATAAGAAAGAAAAGAAATACTCATTGATATTTGACATTTCAATTTTGCTATGCCTAAGCACACAAATGTCATTGACATCACACTTTTGCTATGCCGAAGCATACAGATGTCATTAATGATTGGCGGGCAACAGTGGTGAGATGGTCATTAATGCCTTTCTCTTAGGATTTTCTAGTCCTACCCGTCAAAAAGAGTGATATGAGTGTTAAGTTTAAGAAATAACCTAATCTTACTCATCACAAACAAGAGCCACAAAGCTCACTTGCTTAGTTGTGCATAAAGATGCTCATCTAAGCTACAAGAGATACAAAGTTTAGAAAACTTTGTTTCATTGGCCATCCAAGGTACACAAGTACCAAAGTACACAAATGTTTTTGTATTTTTCAAATTTTCAATTTTTATTTTTATTTTTATATGAAAAACAAAATAAACAAAACTGAAAGTAAACACACAAAGACATGTTAAGAAAAACAAAAACAATGCATAAAACTAGACTGACTCAGCAAAAATGCAAAACACACAAGCAATGCAACAAACAAGATAAACAAGAAGGGAGAAGAAAGTGATAAAATCACTTAGAGTCCTTTTTCTTCCACGCCTTGGAAGAACCTTTCCTTTGATTAAGACTTTGAAACGGCGGTGAGGGGGAAGAATTACACCCGTTCAAGTTCGAAAGGAACATGAGGGCTTTCAGAAGATCTCCAAGAGGAGCAAGAGAGGATTGAAGCTGATTTTGGCTTCTAGATGCTGTCATACTATTGCTTTGTTGGGTGGCTAGCCACTTGTAGCAATTTGGTCGAGTATGACCTGCTGCTCCACAATGATAACAGAGATGCTGCTTCTTTTGTTTGGGTTTTTGAGAGTTAGCCTTCTTATCCTTAGGGAGTTTAGCATCTTTCTTTTCTAACTTAGGGGGTGCTCCTAAGATGGATTTACCCTTGTCTACGTTCTCACTAGCTAATTCAGTTTTAACATCAATGTTCTCAATTTTAACAGTATCAGCAGGAGGAACAAAAACAGTAGAACTAGTAGAAGCAGAGTTAGAGAAAGAAAGACCATACCCTAAACCTGTTCGATCTGAAGCAGATTTCTGGTTGCTGAGCATCTCATCAAGTTTTGCACTTGAAGTCCTCTCCAGTTGAGCTCTGACTTGAAACAGCTCTGCTTCAAGCTTCTTGGTCTTCTCAGCCAGGAAGTTGTTCTCAAACCTCAGTGCTCCAATAGTTTGATTTGCCTCATCAAACTTTGTAGACAATTCTTCTCTATCAAGTTCCACTTCACTGAGCTTCTTGGTGGCCAGCCTGTATAACTTCTCATGCTTCTCTGAGAGCTTGTAAAGCTTCTCATAGGCTGAATGGATATCATCTTTGTCATCCATCTTCTCACATTCAGTGTCCACCAATTCTTCTTATTCTTCTTCCTCAACAATCCCTTCAGTAGAATTGACTGAGGCAGTGAAGGCATCTAGGATTCCGTCATCCTCATTGTCGGAATCATCTTCAGGCTTAGTGTCACTCAGGGTTGCAGCAAGAGCCTTACTCTTTCCAATGCTCTTCAGATATGTAGGACACTCATTCTTCATGTGTCCAAACCCATGACACCCAAAACATTTTGGTCCTGCCGGAACAGTGTACTGACCGCCATCCTTGGCATCATTCCTTCCTTTGTCTTGGCTCTTGAACTGTGAAGAGCTGGATTGCCTTCGGTCCTTGTCGAAGCTCCTCCCATTGGTATTCTTCATAAACTTCTTGAACTGCCTTGTAATGTAGGACTTCATCTTGGAATCTTCATCATCAGAAGACTCATCTGCATCACTGCTCTTCGCCTTCAGGGCCATGCTCTTGCCCTTGCTTGACTTGCCTATTCTTGATAACCCTAGCTCGTAGGTCTGCAAGTTCCCAACCAACTCAGTCAAAGGAATTTTATCAATGTCCTTTGATTCTTCAATTGCCGTAATCTTGGCATGAAATCTCTCAGGTAGAGATCTGAGCACCTTCCTTACAACCTTGGGTTCAGGGATGGTTTCCCCAAGATTGAAGGCTGAGTTCACTATGTCCTTAAGCTTGGCATAGAACTCATCAAACGACTCATCCTCCTCCATCTTTATCTCTTCAAAGCTAGTAGTGAGCCTCTGTAGCTTTGAATCTTTGACAGCCTTTGTTCCTTCATAGGTTGTCTGGAGGATGGTCCACGCCTCCTTAGCAGTTTTTGTTGAGGATATCTTCTTGAACTCCTCATTGGTGATTGCGCTAAATAAGGCATTCAACGCTCTGCTGTTGAAGTTTGCCGCCTTGATCTTGGCTTCATCCCAATCGGCCGGCGCTTCTTTTGGCTTGGTCCAGCCAATCTCAACAGCTTGCCACACCTTCTCGTCTAAGGACTGCAAAAAAGCTCTCATGCGTACTTTCTAGTAGGCATAGTTAGTCCCATCAAATAAAGGAGGTATAATGAGGGATTGTCCTCTATCCATGATAGCAGGGGTCAATGGATCAACACAGCAAAGATTAACCTAATCAGAGTGTGCCTGCTCTGATACCACTTGATAGACCACAAACTGAATGACCCCTTGTGATTTAAACTAATTAATTAATTTAGCCAAGTTATTAATTAATCAATTTAACATGCAAATACGTGGCAGCACAAACAAATCACCGAAAAACTAAATATGCAGCGGAAAATAAATAACACGGTGATTTGTTCACGAATGGGGAAAAACCCTAACGGCAAAAACCCCACCGGGTGATTTTCAGGTCACCACTTCCGAAACTCCACTATTATCAAATCAAGCAATTACAAATAAGGAATCCCAAGTACCTTATCAACCTACAGTTGAACTCTTACCCCAATACCCAATCGGACTTGATCTGTAGTGACAATTCCCCCTTTTGATGCAGGGCTCCCAAGTACGTGACTAACCAGATGCGCGGATCCTAGTACGCGACTTCAAACACCAACTTTAGGAAGAGAGGTTGGCTGCAAAGTTCTTCAGATCATCCTATGCGATGAAGATCAGGAAGATGCTTGGTCACAAAACCCTACGGTGCAAAGTACACAGCAACTTCTTGAAGAAGATGAACTAGGTCAAGAACTTCGTCTTAGATCACAATTTGCTTGAACAAGGATTGCTCAATGCTTATGCAACTTGTGTCTATGTTGACGGCTCTTAAAATACTCCTTAAATATGTTTAGGGTTAGAAGAAAAGAAAGCCCAAAAACACATTCACGGATCCCAAGAAAATCAGATTGGAATTCTGACTTTTTAATTCTCGACAGATAGCAGGTGTCGAGGTAGCTATCGAGAAGGTGTCGAGCTTTAAAAATTCTGCACTTCGACTTGCTTTTTCTTGGACAAACTTGATGACTTCAACACTTGATCTTGAAACATTGTTTCTTGAAGTATTAAAAACACCTAGAACTACCCAATTACAAGTAGAGTGCGTTTTGTCAAAGGATTAGCCAATTTACATAAAATATGACATATGTTCTTAACATGTGAACACATATGTCCTAACAAGGAGATACCACAAGCAATTGTATAGAGAAAGATGGGGAAGACAATCTCTAATTACCAATGTGTTTGGCTAGGGTTTTCTCTCTGAAGCCTATGTCAACAATTGTGGGTAATGATGGTATATATAGGATAGGTGCAAAAGGTGTGACTCAAAAAGTACAGGCTGGCAGAACAGATTGCCTCGCGGGTGTCTTGCGGGAAGGCCTTACCCGCGAGATACTCGTGAGACATAGCTGTCTCTACCTGGCCTGACTCTTCACATTCCAGCATGTGCCTGGCACATGATTCACTTCGTGGGATGCTAGGTCGCGAGACACCCGCGAGAATCCTTCATTCTTCAAATGCTTGAGTCTTCAAACACTCTCTCTATCACACAACCCTTACAACAAGTCCCACAACAAATACAGGGTTTAAACTATTGAACATAATTACAATCAAATTTGGCACGGAATAAAAGCCAACAAAAACACAGTTGTAAATTACAACTTTACAATCTCCCCCTTTGGCTATTCCGTGACAAAACCCTAAAACAGACTCTAGACTTAAATGTGAGTTTGGGAATAAAGGCAAAACTCACTCACACCTAATTCTAGATTCTGAAGTGCTCTTGAAACATATGAACAAGTAACTCCTGAAACACAACAACACAATAACATCATTGTATGCAGAAAACTTGAAAAGCATATGGAGCAATAATAGCATGATCAAGCAAAACGAAATAAAGACACTAGATCATGGCACGATCAACCAAGTAATCACTATACAGAAGCAATTACTATGCTCATTCACACATGGAACGAACATCCGGATATGCAAGATGATAAGCTCATTTGAAGAGTATCATTTACACCTCCAACACTCAACCAATGCAAAATACACAAGGTATTTGCATTTAGGAACAATCCTACTAGGGCACAAGAGTGTTCATCACTCAACCAATGCATAGAACGTGTATGCATCTAGGAACAATCCTACATGGGCACAAGAATGATGTACTTGAAGTAAAATGCATGACATTGAACAACAAGCAAACATGCATGAAGGTTGCATAAGCATGGTATTGCAAATGCATGGCACAAACCACAAAGACCTACAAAACATGCATGAAACAAACCCTTAAAGCTTACAAAAGCAACATGGGTACAAAATAAAATGCCACAAAGCACATATGCCACAAAGCATAGAAATAAACACAAAATTCTGAAAATATACTGAAATTAATACTGAAGTTAAAGCATAAGTGTCAGAACTATAAACCTAAAACAGTAAGACATTAACTATAAACCAATTATAAAACCAAAAAAAACTTTGTAAACCCGTCTGTAAAACCAATAACCAATAGTTAATATAACTATGTTTCTAGGCTACGCTCCCCCTAAGGCTGTGCAAGCTCTTCTTCATCAGCTCCCCCTCAAAAATGTTCTCCCCCTTTTTGACCGGAATGGCCAAAGGGCTAGAATTGATCGGATTCGGAGTCTGATCCATGCGTAGGAGATAAGCTCTGAATCTGAGCTGATAATGTGGTGATCTGCTCCTGGAGGTATGCAAACTGATCCGCTGTGTGCTATACGTGAGTGTCAAGCACTGTAGACATGTGATCCATCTTAGCTAGGATCTAATCAAGCTTGCTAAGACCTTGTGTTTGTGCTGGAGCAGAAGACGATGGCTGTGCAGTCTCTGGATGTGCAGTCTCTGGAACAGAAGTGAACCTGTCAATCTCCTCCTCTGTATCTCCACCTTCATCTGGCACAACTCAAGGCGGTGGAATGAGATGAGGACCAGTCTTGGGGCCTTTAATGTGTACTGTACTCCGAGTCAAAGTATTTGCACCAATGGGGTAATCCCTCTGAACAACAGTAAGGCCACTAGGGAATTTCAGCTTCGTCTTGGCAATGAACCCTATGATCAGTGAGGGAAAAGGCATTATGGTTCGTGAATTTTGCTTTGTAATGCTCTTTTTCAGGATATGGAAGATGTGGCTGCAGATATCAATTTCCTTGTGAGTGAATAGCTCGTAGAGAAATCTCGTCCTTGGAGCAGATAAAGTGGTGAGGTTGGTGACCGGATACAGGTTATGGATCATGACATAGCTCAGAGTCCTCATTTCTGGAGAAAACTTGAGAGTATCCATTGATGATTTCTTTGGAACCCCACCAAGAGTTGATATCATCTCCGTGATAGACCCCAATCTCTCATCATATTGAACTGACATTGGTTGTGAGGTAGGACGTATCTCCAGAAGGTCTTGAATACTATCCCTTGTAATCTCAAATTCTTTGTGCCTCACCCAGCAGATTATCTTGTCATCTTCTACAGTAGCATTGGAGAAGAACTCTCTGATTATTTCTGAGTACACCGTCCCAATTGGATTCAACAATTTGGTCCAAGTTCTTTCTTTGAATGCATCTGGAATGCATGTGTGCTCAAGCTCCTCCAATTGAACCACCCTTTCCATGACAATGGTTGCTTTCTTGTAGCAGTCATTGTACTTCATATCTGCTTCTGCGAATTTGAAGTGATCAGATTCAGTACGAGCACGCTTAGGAGCCTTCTTCTTTGAGGTAGCATGCTTGGTGGGAGACATCTGCACAAGTGGACACAACACACATAGCACAAGTGCACAAACCATAAGAGCAAAGACTTGATTAGATTCAAGTTAGTTTGCACCTATTGAGATATTCCCAAAACAGAGTAGAGTGCAAAACAGAGCATGACCAATTCATACAAGCATGCTTCAACACATACAGCACTAAACCAAAACAAGAATGCATGAAAAACAAGACATGTTGCATGAAATTAAATAACTGTGCAAGTGTGTGCGTCTGTGTGCATGTGATGATGCATGTGGGGTGCCCTAGAGTGCCTAGGTGTGTGCCTAGTAAGAGCATCATGGGCAAAGTGTAAGACGCACTTGATCAAAGGTCAATCTAGAACAAAACATTGTAAAACATATGGAAAGCCTGAAATTGGGACTCACTTGAGACCAATTAAGCACAACAATGTCACTTAGACATTCAATCAAACACCTAATATGCATAAGAATACTCTAAATATGAGCAATGCATGAACATGATAAAATCTTGCCTCAATACATGATAAAATGCCACAAGGGGCCAACACAGATGCACCAAGATCAAAAAGAACAAAACCCAATCAAAAATTTTACAAAAACTTCACCCAATTTTGAAAAACAACCCAAAATTTTCGAAAATCCCAAAATATCAAAACCCTAACATAAATTCTGCAAAATCAATGTAAAAACATGAAAAGGATGTTTTAGAAATCATACCTTGAGAGAAGAAATGCAGAAAAAATCTTGATTTGGAAGGGGATTTGATGGAATAGTGATTTGGGTTGAGAGAGGTTCGAAGAAGGTTTAGGGAGGGAAGTGTTTAACATTTGAAAAACTGTCACATCAGCCCTATAAAACTAAAAACACGCGTTTTTCGCGGGATAGGGAGCAGCGACACAGTCGCGAGACAACCGCGAAAGAGGCCACTGAAGCACTAACTTTTCGCGAGAAGCGCAAAGTCACGAAACAGTCGCGAGACAGCCGCGATATTCTCTGTTTGATTTTGAGAAAATTCCAGTTTTTGCCAAACAGCATTTCGCGAGAAGCTGTTGGTCGCGAGACAGTTGCGAAAGTCTCTAAGTGACAAGAAAGAAAAATTTTTCCCTCAAACCTTTTCGCGGGAAGCATCTTAGTCGCAAGCTTCTCGCGAAACAACCCCTGAACCAGTTTTTTGATGAAAAACACACAAAAAACATTTTGACCAAAAAGAAACACAAGACAGTATAAAATCACTTTCAAAAACTAATAAAACTCACAAAAATCTTTTTGGATTTGATCAATAGGTTCATGGGCATACACATTACATTTGGACATATACAATCACACAAATGAGATAGGCATTGATTGAATCAAAAACTTGTGTGTCGTGTGTGAGTATCAAATGTGAAATAGTCCTTAGACCAGAGTGAAGCTTCAATGATCAATTCACACGAGTCATACACAACTGATACGAAATCAAGTGGACTATCTCCATTATAGAAATGAGTATATATGACCTCCCACACAATGAAAACATAGTAAAGAAGCTTTTCATTTGGCTTCACATAACTCATAACAATTGGTCCATTTTCATTTTGATTGGACAAATACATCTCTTTTTGAGATTGGTGCTTGAAATTTGTGATATTTCAATTTTGATGATAAGCCTTTAGCCTTTTTTGAGCACCATACAAAACACTTTTAAAAGGAGTCGCTTTCCCTTTTTCCAAGTCAAATACTAGTGTGTGTGACAAGCTTTTGCAGCTCAATATCTCTTTTCATTTGGAGATTTACAATTGGTGAGCTCTTTTTACAAAAACATAAAAATAAAGTGGGAAGAGATATAGACATAAGTCTATGCAAGTATCAAGACCAACAAGACTATTGACCAATCATTCATGATAGGATTGAAGATCTATTTACAACAGTCACACATAGTTTTTAGGGTTTCTTCCACATAGAAAAGAGTGCATACATATCAAGCTAAGATCGTAAATGCACTATGCCATAAGTACAAAGGTACTAGGCCAAACTCACATGAGATATGCACACAACAAGTGATCAAACTTTTTGAGATTTTTCAATTTTTATGGGTTTTTGAATTTTTGAAACACACCCAAAACAAAAACAAGAGAAGTAAGATCAACAAGAACAGGTTCAAACCAGACAAAAGAGAATTAAAATGAAAACAATGCATGAAATGATGCAACAACAAATGTCCCTACACATGGAAAGAATTGATGCATGGACATATTATAATGCTTATGCATGAGTACCCCTCTTCACCCACACGTCACGTGCGTTTGGGGTGATATCCTTGATGGATTAGGTACGAGAGTTGGGACTTTCAAACCTCCTTGTAAAACTCTCCAAGCAAGTGGTGAAGGCACCAATCATCTTCATCACGTCTGTCACTCTGGGATCACGATTTTGGCTTCTTGAGTTCTCACCACCCCAAGCTCTATTGTCATTCCTTCTTCCTCGTGATCGCGGTGCACTTGCATTGTTGTCTGCTCTTAGCTTTTAACAGTTTGGTCTAGTATGGCCTTGCAGTCCGCAATAGTGACACACATAATCTGTTCTAGGACCCCGTTGAGGTCTTGAAAGAGATCTTGCTCTGGTTTCATGTCTTCCTACAGATTGATTTCGGGGCTTATTCATCATCCGTTGCTCAATTACATTCTTCTTCTCAACCTTAACATTCTCAGGGATGGGCTCTTGTACAGTTGGCTCTATGGCCTTCACAAATTTTACTTCTTTGGTAGCTTTGACCGATGAGCTACTCCCTTCGGCATATCCCACTCCGGACTTATCTGAGACATGTTTTTGAGAAGAGATAACGTCATCCAACTTTCTGGAGGAGACCCTATCTATTTTGGCTTGCGCTTGTACCACCTCTTGTTCAAGAAATCTGATCTTTAAGTAAGCTTCTGACAGCTCACCATTCATCTTTTCTATCTCGCATTTTGCCTCCCTATGTCTGACCATGAGGCTTCGGTAATCTTCCTCAGCCTTTTTCATTTTTCTGACGGCCGCCTTGGCTACCCTTGCATATTCTCCCGACTTCTCAAGGAGTAGTAAGTAGTTTTCTTGAAGATTAGCTGTACTCTCATCCTTTTCCTCATCTGATTCTTCTACAATTCCAATGGACTCTGAATCAGAATGCTCACCAAGTTCCTTCACAAGTGCACCCAAGTCATCTGAGGAGTCTACATGATCAATGGTCATGAATGCGGAGTAGTTTCCCTCACCGTCACAGCTCTATTCCGAGTCAGAATCAGAAGAGTCAGAATCACTGAGCGTTGTAGGATAAGCCTTCCCTTTTCCCCTCAGAAAATTTGGACACTCCTTCTTTAAATGTCCATGGCCATTGCACTCATAGCACACAATATCTGAAGAAGGTTGAGAGTCCTTCCCTTCTTTTCTATTAAACTCTTTCTTATCACCTCTTGAAGGAGAGAACTTTCCTCTATTGAATGGTTTCCCGCGATTTTTCATTTTCAGAAATTTGCGGAAATTCTTCGCAAGATATGCTACTTCCTTCTCCATTCCATCTTCTTCGGAGGAATCATTTATTCTTTCGGTGATGGTTTTAAGAGCAAGCGATTTGCTCGTCTTATGGGAAGGCAGTCCCAGCTCATACGTTTGGAGAGACCCGATCAACTCTTGGATTTTAATCTCATCCATATCTTGCGAAGAATTTCTTTGGCTTTTTGAGCACCATAACATTTACTTTAAAAAGAGTCGCTTTCCCTTTTTCCTAGTCAAATACTAGTGTGTGCGACAGGCTTTTGCAGCTCAATATCTCTTTTCATTTGGAGATTTACAATTGGTGAGCTCTTTTTGCAAAAACATAAAAATAAAGTGGGAAGAGATATAGACACAAGTCTATGCAAGTATCAAGACCAACAAGACTATTGACCAATCATTCATGACAGGCTTGAAGATCTATTTACAACAGTCACACATAGTTTTCAGGGTTTCTTCCACACA
Organism: Quercus gilva; assembly: GCA_023621385.1. NCBI lineage: Eukaryota > Viridiplantae > Streptophyta > Magnoliopsida > Fagales > Fagaceae > Quercus > Quercus gilva. The sequence continues at coordinate 55,468,480 of CM042477.1, read as the reverse complement.
GAAAAGAGTGCATACGAACAAGTGAAGATCGTAAATGCACTATGCCATAAGTACGAAGGTACTAGGCCAAACTCACATGAGATATGCACACAACAAGTGATCAAACTTTTTGAGATTTTTCAATTTTTATGGGTTTTTGAATTTTTTAAACACACCCAAAACAAAACAAGAAAAGTAAGATCAACAAAAACAGCCTCAAACCAGACAAAAGAAAAACATATGCATGAAATGATGCAACAACAAATGTCCCTACACATGTAAAAGAATTGATGCATGGACATATTATAATGCTTATGCATGAATACCCCTCTTCACCCACACGTCACGTGCGTTTGGGGTGATATCCTTGACAGATTGGGTACGAGAGTTGGGACTTTCAAACCTCCTTGTGAAATTCTCCATGCAAGTGGTGAAGGCACCTATCATCTTCATCATGTCTGTCACTCCGGGATCACGATTTTGGCTTCTTGAGTTCTCACCGCTCCAAGCTCTATTGTCATTTCTTCTTCCTCGTGACCGCGGTGCGCTTGCATTGTTGTCTGCTCTCAACTTTTGGCAGTTTGGTCTAGTATGTCCTCGCAGTCCGCAATAGTGACATACATAATCTGTTCTAGGACCCCGTTGAGGTCTTGAAAGAGATCTTGCTCTGGTTTCATGTCTTCCTACAGATTGATTTCGGGGCTTATTCACCATCCGTTGCTCAATTACATTCTTTTTTTCAATCTTAACATTCTCAGGAACGGCCTCCTCTACAATTTGCTCTACGGCCTTCACAAATTTTACTTCTTTGGTAGCTTTGACTGATGAGCTACTCACTCCGGCATATCCCAATCCGGACTTGTCTGAGGAATGTTTTTGGGATGAGATAACATCATTCAACTTTCTGGAGGAGACCCTATCTACCTTGGCTTGCGCTTGAACCACCTCTTGTTCAAGAAATCTGCTCTTTAAGTAAGCTTCTGACAGCTCACCATTCACCTTTTCTATCTCGCATTTTGCCTCCCTATGTCTGACCATGAGGCTCCGGTAATCTTCCTCAGCCTTCTTCATTTTTCTGACGGCCGCCTTGGCTACCCTTGCATGTTCTCCCGACTTCTCAAGGAGTAATGAGTAGTTTTCTTGAAGATTAGCTGCACTCTCATCCTTTTCTTCATCTGATTCTTCTACAGTTCCAATGGACTCTGAATCAGAATGCTCACCAAGTTCCTTCACAAGTGCACCCAAGTCATCTGAGGAGTCTACATGATCAATGGTCATGAATGCGGAGTAGTTTCCCTCACCGTCACAGCTCTCTTCCGAGTCAGAATCAGAAAAGTCAGAATCACTGAGCGTTGAAGCATAAGCCTTCCCTTTTCCCCTCAGAAAATTCGGACACTCCTTCTTTAAATGTCCATGGCCATTGCACTCATAGCACACAATATCTAAAGAAGGTTGAGAGTCCTTCCCTTCTTTTCTATTAAACTCTTTCTTATCACCTCTTGAAGGAGAGAACTTTCCTCTATTGAATGGTTTCCCGCTATTTTTCATTTTCAGAAATTTGCGGAAATTCTTCGCAAGATATGCTACTTCCTTCTCCATTCCATCTTCTTCGGAGGAATCATTTATTCTTTCGGTGATGGTTTTAAGAGCAAGCGATTTGCTCGTCTTATGGGAAGGCAGTCCCAGCTCATACGTTTGGAGAGACCCGATCAACTCTTGGATTTTAATCTCATCCAGATCTTGCGAAGAATTTCTTTGGCTTTTTGAGCACCATAACATTTACTTTAAAAAGAGTCGCTTTCCCTTTTTCTAGTCAAATACTAGTGTGTGCGACAGGCTTTTGCAGCTCAATATCTCTTTTCATTTGGAGATTTACAATTGGTGAGCTCTTTTTGCAAAAACATAAAAATAAAGTGGGAAGAGATATAGACACAAGTCTATGCAAGTATCAAGACCAACAAGACTATTGACCAATCATTCATGACAGGCTTGAAGATCTATTTACAACAGTCACACATAGTTTTCAGGGTTTCTTCCACACAGAAAAGAGTGCATACGAACAAGTGAAGATCGTAAATGCACTATGCCATAAGTACGAAGGTACTAGGCCAAACTCACATGAGATATGCACACAACAAGTGATCAAACTTTTTGAGATTTTTCAATTTTTATGGGTTTTTGAATTTTTTAAACACACCCAAAACAAAACAAGAAAAGTAAGATCAACAAAAACAGCCTCAAACCAGACAAAAGAAAAACATATGCATGAAATGATGCAACAACAAATGTCCCTACACATGTAAAAGAATTGATGCATGGACATATTATAATGCTTATGCATGAGTACCCCTCTTCACCCACACGTCACGTGCGTTTGGGGTGATATCCTTGACAGATTGGGTACGAGAGTTGGGACTTTCAAACCTCCTTGTGAAACTCTCCATGCAAGTGGTGAAGGCACCTATCATCTTCATCATGTCTGTCACTCCGGGATCACGATTTTGGCTTCTTGAGTTCTCACCGCTCCAAGCTCTATTGTCATTTCTTCTTCCTCGTGACCGCGGTGCGCTTGCATTGTTGTCTGCTCTCAACTTTTGGCAGTTTGGTCTAGTATGTCCTCGCAGTCCGCAATAGTGACATACATAATCTGTTCTAGGACCCCGTTGAGGTCTTGAAAGAGATCTTGCTCTGGTTTCATGTCTTCCTACAGATTGATTTCGGGGCTTATTCACCATCCGTTGCTCAATTACATTCTTTTTTTCAATCTTAACATTCTCAGGAACGGCCTCCTCTACAATTTGCTCTACGGCCTTCACAAATTTTACTTCTTTGGTAGCTTTGACTGATGAGCTACTCACTCCGGCATATCCCAATCCGGACTTGTCTGAGGAATGTTTTTGGGATGAGATAACATCATTCAACTTTCTGGAGGAGACCCTATCTACCTTGGCTTGCGCTTGAACCACCTCTTGTTCAAGAAATCTGCTCTTTAAGTAAGCTTCTGACAGCTCACCATTCACCTTTTCTATCTCGCATTTTGCCTCCCTATGTCTGACCATGAGGCTCCGGTAATCTTCCTCAGCCTTCTTCATTTTTCTGACGGCCGCCTTGGCTACCCTTGCATGTTCTCCCGACTTCTCAAGGAGTAATGAGTAGTTTTCTTGAAGATTAGCTGCACTCTCATCCTTTTCTTCATCTGATTCTTCTACAGTTCCAATGGACTCTGAATCAGAATGCTCACCAAGTTCCTTCACAAGTGCACCCAAGTCATCTGAGGAGTCTACATGATCAATGGTCATGAATGCGGAGTAGTTTCCCTCACCGTCACAGCTCTCTTCCGAGTCAGAATCAGAAAAGTCAGAATCACTGAGCGTTGAAGCATAAGCCTTCCCTTTTCCCCTCAGAAAATTCGGACACTCCTTCTTTAAATGTCCATGGCCATTGCACTCATAGCACACAATATCTAAAGAAGGTTGAGAGTCCTTCCCTTCTTTTCTATTAAACTCTTTCTTATCACCTCTTGAAGGAGAGAACTTTCCTCTATTGAATGGTTTCCCGCTATTTTTCATTTTCAGAAATTTGCGGAAATTCTTCGCAAGATATGCTACTTCCTTCTCCATTCCATCTTCTTCGGAGGAATCATTTATTCTTTCGGTGATGGTTTTAAGAGCAAGCGATTTGCTCGTCTTATGGGAAGGCAGTCCCAGCTCATACGTTTGGAGAGACCCGATCAACTCTTGGATTTTAATCTCATCCAGATCTTGCGAAGAATTTCTTTGGCTTTTTGAGCACCATAACATTTACTTTAAAAAGAGTCGCTTTCCCTTTTTCTAGTCAAATACTAGTGTGTGCGACAGGCTTTTGCAGCTCAATATCTCTTTTCATTTGGAGATTTACAATTGGTGAGCTCTTTTTGCAAAAACATAAAAATAAAGTGGGAAGAGATATAGACACAAGTCTATGCAAGTATCAAGACCAACAAGACTATTGACCAATCATTCATGACAGGCTTGAAGATCTATTTACAACAGTCACACATAGTTTTCAGGGTTTCTTCCACACAGAAAAGAGTGCATACGAACAAGTGAAGATCGTAAATGCACTATGCCATAAGTACGAAGGTACTAGGCCAAACTCACATGAGATATGCACACAACAAGTGATCAAACTTTTTGAGATTTTTCAATTTTTATGGGTTTTTGAATTTTTTAAACACACCCAAAACAAAACAAGAAAAGTAAGATCAACAAAAACAGCCTCAAAGCAGACAAAAGAAAAACATATGCATGAAATGATGCAACAACAAATGTCCCTACACATGTAAAAGAATTGATGCATGGACATATTATAATGCTTATGCATGAGTACCCCTCTTCACCCACACGTCACGTGCGTTTGGGGTGATATCCTTGACAGATTGGGTACGAGAGTTGGGACTTTCAAACCTCCTTGTGAAACTCTCCATGCAAGTGGTGAAGGCACCTATCATCTTCATCATGTCTGTCACTCCGGGATCACGATTTTGGCTTCTTGAGTTCTCACCGCTCCAAGCTCTATTGTCATTTCTTCTTCCTCGTGACCGCGGTGCGCTTGCATTGTTGTCTGCTCTCAACTTTTGGCAGTTTGGTCTAGTATGTCCTCGCAGTCCGCAATAGTGACATACATAATCTGTTCTAGGACCCCGTTGAGGTCTTGAAAGAGATCTTGCTCTGGTTTCATGTCTTCCTACAGATTGATTTCGGGGCTTATTCACCATCCGTTGCTCAATTACATTCTTTTTTTCAATCTTAACATTCTCAGGAACGGCCTCCTCTACAATTTGCTCTACGGCCTTCACAAATTTTACTTCTTTGGTAGCTTTGACTGATGAGCTACTCACTCCGGCATATCCCAATCCGGACTTGTCTGAGGAATGTTTTTGGGATGAGATAACATCATTCAACTTTCTGGAGGAGACCCTATCTACCTTGGCTTGCGCTTGAACCACCTCTTGTTCAAGAAATCTGCTCTTTAAGTAAGCTTCTGACAGCTCACCATTCACCTTTTCTATCTCGCATTTTGCCTCCCTATGTCTGACCATGAGGCTCCGGTAATCTTCCTCAGCCTTCTTCATTTTTCTGACGGCCGCCTTGGCTACCCTTGCATGTTCTCCCGACTTCTCAAGGAGTAATGAGTAGTTTTCTTGAAGATTAGCTGCACTCTCATCCTTTTCTTCATCTGATTCTTCTACAGTTCCAATGGACTCTGAATCAGAATGCTCACCAAGTTCCTTCACAAGTGCACCCAAGTCATCTGAGGAGTCTACATGATCAATGGTCATGAATGCGGAGTAGTTTCCCTCACCGTCACAGCTCTCTTCCGAGTCAGAATCAGAAAAGTCAGAATCACTGAGCGTTGAAGCATAAGCCTTCCCTTTTCCCCTCAGAAAATTCGGACACTCCTTCTTTAAATGTCCATGGCCATTGCACTCATAGCACACAATATCTAAAGAAGGTTGAGAGTCCTTCCCTTCTTTTCTATTAAACTCTTTCTTATCACCTCTTGAAGGAGAGAACTTTCCTCTATTGAATGGTTTCCCGCTATTTTTCATTTTCAGAAATTTGCGGAAATTCTTCGCAAGATATGCTACTTCCTTCTCCATTCCATCTTCTTCGGAGGAATCATTTATTCTTTCGGTGATGGTTTTAAGAGCAAGCGATTTGCTCGTCTTATGGGAAGGCAGTCCCAGCTCATACGTTTGGAGAGACCCGATCAACTCTTGGATTTTAATCTCATCCAGATCTTGCGAAGAATTTCTTTGGCTTTTTGAGCACCATAACATTTACTTTAAAAAGAGTCGCTTTCCCTTTTTCTAGTCAAATACTAGTGTGTGCGACAGGCTTTTGCAGCTCAATATCTCTTTTCATTTGGAGATTTACAATTGGTGAGCTCTTTTTGCAAAAACATAAAAATAAAGTGGGAAGAGATATAGACACAAGTCTATGCAAGTATCAAGACCAACAAGACTATTGACCAATCATTCATGACAGGCTTGAAGATCTATTTACAACAGTCACACATAGTTTTCAGGGTTTCTTCCACACAGAAAAGAGTGCATACGAACAAGTGAAGATCGTAAATGCACTATGCCATAAGTACGAAGGTACTAGGCCAAACTCACATGAGATATGCACACAACAAGTGATCAAACTTTTTGAGATTTTTCAATTTTTATGGGTTTTTGAATTTTTTAAACACACCCAAAACAAAACAAGAAAAGTAAGATCAACAAAAACAGCCTCAAACCAGACAAAAGAAAAACATATGCATGAAATGATGCAACAACAAATGTCCCTACACATGTAAAAGAATTGATGCATGGACATATTATAATGCTTATGCATGAGTACCCCTCTTCACCCACACGTCACGTGCGTTTGGGGTGATATCCTTGACAGATTGGGTACGAGAGTTGGGACTTTCAAACCTCCTTGTGAAACTCTCCATGCAAGTGGTGAAGGCACCTATCATCTTCATCATGTCTGTCACTCCGGGATCACGATTTTGGCTTCTTGAGTTCTCACCGCTCCAAGCTCTATTGTCATTTCTTCTTCCTCGTGACCGCGGTGCGCTTGCATTGTTGTCTGCTCTCAACTTTTGGCAGTTTGGTCTAGTATGTCCTCGCAGTCCGCAATAGTGACATACATAATCTGTTCTAGGACCCCGTTGAGGTCTTGAAAGAGATCTTGCTCTGGTTTCATGTCTTCCTACAGATTGATTTCGGGGCTTATTCACCATCCGTTGCTCAATTCCATTCTTTTTTTCAATCTTAACATTCTCAGGAACGGCCTCCTCTACAATTTGCTCTACGGCCTTCACAAATTTTACTTCTTTGGTAGCTTTGACTGATGAGCTACTCACTCCGGCATATCCCAATCCGGACTTGTCTGAGGAATGTTTTTGGGATGAGATAACATCATTCAACTTTCTGGAGGAGACCCTATCTACCTTGGCTTGCGCTTGAACCACCTCTTGTTCAAGAAATCTGCTCTTTAAGTAAGCTTCTGACAGCTCACCATTCACCTTTTCTATCTCGCATTTTGCCTCCCTATGTCTGACCATGAGGCTCCGGTAATCTTCCTCAGCCTTCTTCATTTTTCTGACGGCCGCCTTGGCTACCCTTGCATGTTCTCCCGACTTCTCAAGGAGTAATGAGTAGTTTTCTTGAAGATTAGCTGCACTCTCATCCTTTTCTTCATCTGATTCTTCTACAGTTCCAATGGACTCTGAATCAGAATGCTCACCAAGTTCCTTCACAAGTGCACCCAAGTCATCTGAGGAGTCTACATGATCAATGGTCATGAATGCGGAGTAGTTTCCCTCACCGTCACAGCTCTCTTCCGAGTCAGAATCAGAAAAGTCAGAATCACTGAGCGTTGAAGCATAAGCCTTCCCTTTTCCCCTCAGAAAATTCGGACACTCCTTCTTTAAATGTCCATGGCCATTGCACTCATAGCACACAATATCTGAAGAAGGTTGAGAGTCCTTCCCTTCTTTTCTATTAAACTCTTTCTTATCACCTCTTGAAGGAGAGAACTTTCCTCTATTGAATGGTTTCCCGCTATTTTTCATTTTCAGAAATTTGCGGAAATTCTTCGCAAGATATGCTACTTCCTTCTCCATTCCATCTTCTTCGGAGGAATCATTTATTCTTTCGGTGATGGTTTTAAGAGCAAGCGATTTGCTCGTCTTATGGGAAGGCAGTCCCAGCTCATACGTTTGGAGAGACCCGATCAACTCTTGGATTTTAATCTCATCCAGATCTTGCGAAGAATTTCTTTGGCTTTTTGAGCACCATAACATTTACTTTAAAAAGAGTCGCTTTCCCTTTTTCTAGTCAAATACTAGTGTGTGCGACAGGCTTTTACAGCTCAATATCTCTTTTCATTTGGAGATTTACAATTGGTGAGCTCTTTTTGCAAAAACATAAAAATAAAGTGGGAAGAGATATAGACACAAGTCTATGCAAGTATCAAGACCAACAAGACTATTGACCAATCATTCATGACAGGCTTGAAGATCTATTTACAACAGTCACACATAGTTCTCAGGGTTTCTTCCACACAGAAAAGAGTGCATACGAACAAGTGAAGATCGTAAATGCACTATGCCATAAGTACGAAGGTACTAGGCCAAACTCACATGAGATATGCACACAACAAGTGATCAAACTTTTTGAGATTTTTCAATTTTTATGGGTTTTTGAATTTTTTAAACACACCCAAAACAAAAAAAGAAAAGTAAGATCAACAAAAACAGCCTCAAACCAGACAAAAGAAAAACATATGCATGAAATGATGCAACAACAAATGTCCCTACACATGTAAAAGAATTGATGCATGGACATATTATAATGCTTATGCATGAGTACCCCTCTTCACCCACACGTCACGTGCGTTTGGGGTGATATCCTTGACAGATTGGGTACGAGAGTTGGGACTTTCAAACCTCCTTGTGAAACTCTCCATGCAAGTGGTGAAGGCACCTATCATCTTCATCATGTCTGTCACTCCGGGATCACGATTTTGGCTTCTTGAGTTCTCACCGCTCCAAGCTCTATTGTCATTTCTTCTTCCTCGTGACCGCGGTGCGCTTGCATTGTTGTCTGCTCTCAACTTTTGGCAGTTTGGTCTAGTATGTCCTCGCAGTCCGCAATAGTGACATACATAATCTGTTCTAGGACCCCGTTGAGGTTTTGAAAGAGATCTTGCTCTGGTTTCATGTCTTCCTACAGATTGATTTCGGGGCTTATTCACCATCCGTTGCTCAATTACATTCTTTTTTTCAATCTTAACATTCTCAGGAACGGCCTCCTCTACAATTTGCTCTACGGCGTTCACAAATTTTACTTCTTTGGTAGCTTTGACTGATGAGCTACTCACTCCGGCATATCCCAATCCGGACTTGTCTGAGGAATGTTTTTGGGATGAGATAACATCATTCAACTTTCTGGAGGAGACCCTATCTACCTTGGCTTGCGCTTGAACCACCTCTTGTTCAAGAAATCTGATCTTTAAGTAAGCTTCTGACAGCTCACCATTCATCTTTTCTATCTCGCATTTTGCCTCCCTATGTCTGACCATGAGGCTCCGGTAATCTTCCTCAGCCTTCTTCATTTTTCTGACGGCCGCCTTGGCTACCCTTGCATATTCTCCCGACTTCTCAAGGAGTAATGAGTAGTTTTCTTGAAGATTAGCTGCACTCTCATCCTTTTCTTCATCTGATTCTTCTACAATTCCAATGGACTCTGAATCAGAATGCTCACCAAGTTCCTTCACAAGTGCACCCAAGTCATCGGAGGAGTCTACATGATCAATGGTCATGAATGCGGAGTAGTTTCCCTCACCGTCACTGCTCTCTTCCGAGTCAGAATCAGAAGAGTCAGAATCACTGAGCGTTGTGGCATAAGCCTTCCCTTTTCCCCTCAGAAAATTCGGACACTCCTTCTTTAAATGTCCATGGCCATTGCACTCATAGCACACAATATCTGAAGAAGGTTGAGAGTCCTTCCCTTCTTTTCTATTAAACTCTTTCTTATCACCTCTTGAAGGAGAGAACTTTCCTCTATTGAATGGTTTCCCGCTATTTTTCATTTGCAGAAATTTGCGGAAATTCTTCGCAAGATATGCTACTTCCTTCTCCATTCCATCTTCTTCGGAGGAATCATTTATTCTTTCGGTGATGGTTTTAAGAGCAAGCGATTTGCTCGTCTTATGGGAAGGCAGTCACAGCTCATACGTTTGGAGAGACCCGATCAACTCTTGGATTTTAATCTCATCCATATCTTGCGAAGAATTTCTTTGGCTTTTTGAGCACCATAACATTTACTTTAAAAAGAGTCGCTTTCCCTTTTTCCTAGTCAAATACTAGTGTGTGCGACAGGCTTTTGCAGCTCAATATCTCTTTTCATTTGGAGATTTACAATTGGTGAGCTCTTTTTGCAAAAACATAAAAATAAAGTGGGAAGAGATATAGACACAAGTCTATGCAAGTATCAAGACCAACAAGACTATTGACCAATCATTCATGACAGGCTTGAAGACCTATTTACAACAGTCACACATAGTTTTCAGGGTTTCTTCCACACAGAAAAGAGTGCATACGAACAAGTGAAGATCGTAAATGCACTATGCCATAAGTACGAAGGTACTAGGCCAAACTCACATGAGATATGCACACAACAAGTGATCAAACTTTTTGAGATTTTTCAATTTTTATGGGTTTTTGAATTTTTTATACACACCCAAAACAAAACAAGAAAAGTAAGATCAACAAAAACAGCCTCAAACCAGACAAAAGAAAAACATATGCATGAAATGATGCAACAACAAATGTCCCTACACATGTAAAAGAATTGATGCATGGACATATTATAATGCTTATGCATGAGTACCCCTCTTCACCCATACGTCACGTGCGTTTGGGGTGATATCCTTGACAGATTGGGTACGAGAGTTGGGACTTTCAAACCTCCTTGTGAAACTCTCCATGCAAGTGGTGAAGGCACCTATCATCTTCATCATGTCTGTCACTCCGGGATCACGATTTTGGCTTCTTGAGTTCTCACCGCTCCAAGCTCTATTGTCATTTCTTCTTCCTCGTGACCGCGGTGCGCTTGCATTGTTGTCTGCTCTCAACTTTTGGCAGTTTGGTCTAGTATGTCCTCGCAGTCCGCAATAGTGACATACATAATCTGTTCTAGGACCCCGTTGAGGTCTTGAAAGAGATCTTGCTCTGGTTTCATGTCTTCCTACAGATTGATTTCGGGGCTTATTCACCATCCGTTGCTCAATTACATTCTTTTTTTTCAATCTTAACATTCTCAGGAACGGCCTCCTCTACAATTTGCTCTACGGCCTTCACAAATTTTACTTCTTTGGTAGCTTTGACTGATGAGCTACTCACTCCGGCATATCCCAATCCGGACTTGTCTGAGGAATGTTTTTGGGATGAGATAACATCATTCAACTTTCTGGAGGAGACCCTATCTACCTTGGCTTGCGCTTGAACCACCTCTTGTTCAAGAAATCTGATCTTTAAGTAAGCTTCTGACAGCTCACCATTCATCTTTTCTATCTCGCATTTTGCCTCCCTATGTCTGACCATGAGGCTTCGGTAATCTTCCTCAGCCTTCTTCATTTTTCTGACGGCCGCCTTGGCTACCCTTGCATATTCTCCCGACTTCTCAAGGAGTAATGAGTAGTTTTCTTGAAGATTAGCTGCACTCTCATCCTTTTCTTCATCTGATTCTTCTACAATTCCAATGGACTCTGAATCAGAATGCTCACCAAGTTCCTTCACAAGTGCACCCAAGTCATCTGAGGAGTCTACATGATCAATGGTCATGAATGCGGAGTAGTTTCCCTCACCGTCACAGCTCTCTTCCGAGTCAGAATCACAAGAGTCAGAATCACTGAGCGTTGTAGCATAAGCCTTCCCTTTTCCCCTCAGAAAATTCGGACACTCCTTCTTTAAATGTCCATGGCCATTGCACTCATAGCACACAATATCTGAAGAAGGTTGAGAGTCCTTCCCTTCTTTTCTATTAAACTCTTTCTTATCACCTCTTGAAGGAGAGAACTTTCCTCTATTGAATGGTTTCCCGCTATTTTTCATTTGCAAAAATTTGCGGAAATTCTTCGCAAGATATGCTACTTCCTTCTCCATTCCATCTTCTTCGGAGGAATCATTTATTCTTTTGGTGATGGTTTTAAGAGCAAGCGATTTGCTCGTCTTATGGGAAGGCAGTCCCAGCTCATACGTTTGGAGAGACCCGATCAACTCTTGGATTTTAATCTCATCCATATCTTGCGAAGAATTTCTTTGGCTTTTTGAGCACCATAACATTTACTTTAAAAAGAGTCGCTTTCCCTTTTTCCTAGTCAAATACTAGTGTGTGCGACAGGCTTTTGCAGCTCAATATCTCTTTTCATTTGGAGATTTACAATTGGTGAGCTCTTTTTGCAAAAACATAAAAATAAAGTGGGAAGAGATATAGACACAAGTCTATGCAAGTATCAAGACCAACAAGACTATTGACCAATCATTCATGACAGGCTTGAAGATCTATTTACAACAGTCACACATAGTTTTCAGGGTTTCTTCCACACAGAAAAGAGTGCATACGAACAAGTGAAGATCGTAAATGCACTATGCCATAAGTACGAAGGTACTAGGCCAAACTCACATGAGATATGCACACAACAAGTGATCAAACTTTTTGAGATTTTTCAATTTTTATGGGTTTTTGAATTTTTTAAACACACCCAAAACAAAACAAGAAAAGTAAGATCAACAAAAACAGCCTCAAACCAGACAAAAGAAAAACATATGCATGAAATGATGCAACAACAAATGTCCCTACACATGTAAAAGAATTGATGCATGGACATATTATAATGCTTATGCATGAGTACCCCTCTTCACCCACACGTCACGTGCGTTTGGGGTGATATCCTTGACAGATTGGGTACGAGAGTTGGGACTTTCAAACCTCCTTGTGAAACTCTCCATGCAAGTGGTGAAGGCACCTATCATCTTCATCATGTCTGTCACTCCGGGATCACGATTTTGGCTTCTTGAGTTCTCACCGCTCCAAGCTCTATTGTCATTTCTTCTTCCTCGTGACCGCGGTGCGCTTGCATTGTTGTCTGCTCTCAACTTTTGGCAGTTTGGTCTAGTATGTCCTCGCAGTCCGCAATAGTGACATACATAATCTGTTCTAGGACCCCGTTGAGGTCTTGAAAGAGATCTTGCTCTGGTTTCATGTCTTCCTACAGATTGATTTCGGGGCTTATTCACCATCCGTTGCTCAATTACATTCTTTTTTTCAATCTTAACATTCTCAGGAACGGCCTCCTCTACAATTTGCTCTACGGCCTTCACAAATTTTACTTCTTTGGTAGCTTTGACTGATGAGCTACTCACTCCGGCATATCCCAATCCGGACTTGTCTGAGGAATGTTTTTGGGATGAGATAACATCATTCAACTTTCTGGAGGAGACCCTATCTACCTTGGCTTGCGCTTGAACCACCTCTTGTTCAAGAAATCTGATCTTTAAGTAAGCTTCTGACAGCTCACCATTCATCTTTTCTATCTTGCATTTTGCCTCCCTATGTCTGACCATGAGGCTCCGGTAATCTTCCTCAGCCTTCTTCATTTTTCTGACGGCCGCCTTGGCTACCCTTGCATATTCTCCCGACTTCTCAAGGAGTAATGAGTAGTTTTCTTGAAGATTAGCTGCACTTTCATCCTTTTCTTCATCTGATTCTTCTACAATTCCAATGGACTCTGAATCAGAATGCTCACCAAGTTCCTTCACAAGTGCACCCAAGTCATCCGAGGAGTCTACATGATCAATGGTCATGAATGCGGAGTAGTTTCCCTCACCGTCACAGCTCTCTTCCGAGTCAGTATCAGAAGAGTCAGAATCATTGAGCGTTGTAGCATAAGCTTTCCCTTTTCCCCTCAAAAAATTCGGACACTCCTTCTTTAAATGTCCATGGCCATTGCACTCATAGCACACAATGTCTGAAGAAGGTTGATAATCCTTCCCTTCTTTTCCTTTAAACTCTTTCTTATCACCTCTTGATGGAGAGAACTTTCCTCTGTTGAACGGTTTTCCACTGTTCTTCATTTTCAGAAACTTGCGGAAGTTCTTTGCAAGATATGCTACTTCCTTCTCCATTCCATCTTCTTCGGAGGAATCATTTATTCTTTCGGTGATGGTTTTAAGAGCAAGCGATTTGCTCGTCTTATGGGAAGGCAGTCCCAGCTCATACGTTTGGAGAGACCCAATCAGCTCTTGAATCTTAATCTCATCCAAGTCTTTGCTTTCTTCTATGGCTGTAACCTTTGCTCTAAAACTTTCAGGTAGGGACCTCAAAATTTTTCTCACCACCTTAGTGTCTCCAATCTTCTCCCCAAGATTGAGTTTAGCAATAACAATTTCATTGAGCTTCCCATAGAATGAATCAAATGGTTCATCATCACCCATCTTGAGTTCTTCAAATTTGGTGGTAAGCATCTGAAGCTTTGTGTCCTTAACTTTCTTTGTACCCTCATAGGTAGTCTCCAAAATCTCCCAAGCTTCCTTGGCTACTATCATATGAGAGATCCTGTGGAATTCATCAGGGGACACACCACAAAAGATGGCATTTAAAGCCTTACTGTTAGCATTGGCTGCCGCTAGAGCTGCCTTATCCCAAGTGGACTTAGGAGCCTCCGGCTTAGTCCAACCTATTTCAACCGCATCCCAAACGGTATCATCGATAGAGCATAAAAATGCTCTCATTCTAACTTTCCAGAATGCATAATTTTTTCCATAAAAAAATGGTGGAACATTGAGCGATTGAGACCGGTCCATCTCAACAAGGGTCAAGGATCACACTTAGGTAATTAAACCTCAGCAAGTGTACCCGCTCTGATACCAATTGAAAGCTCGAAAACGTGTTGAAAACACACGAGCGGTTTAGACCCCTAAATTAAAATTACGGCTTGGTTGATTTTACACTAACTTAATGATAAGTGCGGAATGGTGTAAACACAAGCGTATTAGCAAGATACCTACTCTAATCCATATTTAAAGCAACACAGCAGTAAAAATGAAATAAACAAGAGTAGGGAAGAAAGATGCAAACACAGATAACACTGAGACGTGTTATCGAAGAGGAAACCGAAGACCTCGGCGAAAAACCTCTCCGCCGCCCTCCAAGCGGTAATCGATTCACTAGACAATCAGTTGGGATACATGGGTTAGCAAAAGAACCTCCAAGCCTAGTCTACCCGCTGTACCTAAGCCCTCCAAGCTCCTACTCCAACAAGGCTTCTCGGAACCGTGTCTTGTCCTAGTTATCCGGATCCCGCAACAAGCTCCATGTTGCATCTGCCATTCAAGGCTTCTTCCAATGCTTCCCAGCAGCACCAAAACGTCACACAGCACTCACAAGGTGTGGTAAGTGTTTGGGCTATCAACCTCTCAAAGATATGGATAACGGAGAGGGAAGGGTTGAGGAAATACCACAAGCAAATGTATAGAGAAAGATGGGGAAGACAATCTCTAATTACCAATGTGTTTGGCTAGGGTTTTCTCTCTGAAGCATCCCTCAACAATTGTGGGTAATGATGGTATATATAGGAGAGGTGCAAAAGGTGTGACTCAAAAAGTACAGGCTGGCAGAACAGCTAGTCTCGCGGGTGTCTCGCGGGAAGGCCTTACCCGTGAGATACTCGCGAGACACAGTTGTCTCCACCTAGCCTGACTCTTCGCATTCCAGCATGTGCCTGGCACATGGTTCACTTCGCGGGATGCTAGGTCGCGAGATACCCGCGAGAATCCTTCAGTTCTTTAAATGCTTGAGCCTTCATACACTCTCTCTATCACACACCCCTTACAACAAATCCCACAACAAATACAGGGTTTTAAACGATTGAACATAATTACAATCAAATTTGGCACGGAATAAAAGCCAACAAAAACACAGTTGTAAATTACAACTTTAGAGTTCGAAAAAAAAAAAATGAGACAAACGCGGAGCACCCGGCAAATAGAAATCCCCTTAATAGTCCCCAACCTCTCTTCTCTTTGGAGCATTGTTGAAAGACCTTCTGTACATAACAAAAATAAAAATGGCGATAACAGGTTCCTTTGGCGAATACCCTGAGAAGGAATAATTTCGCCTTTCGGCTCCCCATTGATTAGTATAGAAAAAAAGACAGAGGTTATGCACATCATGATAATAGATATCCACCAGTCATGAAATCCCATTTTCTACATTACCCTAGCCAAACATTCCCATTCTACTCTATCAAATTCTTTACTCATGTCTAACTTGATTGCCATGAGACCTTCCTTTCCCTTTCTTCTTTGTTTGATATAATGCATTGTCTCAAAGGCAATTAATACGTTGTCTGTGACGAGTCTCCCAGGGACAGAGTCACTTTATGCTTCACTAATAATCTCAGGCAGGATTTTTTTTTTTCAGGCGATTTGCTAGGACTTTGGCTAAGACTCTGTAAACCACATTGCATAGACTTATGGGGCAGTATTCAGTGATTTTTTTAGGGATTTTTGGTTTTTGAGATGAGGTAGATATGGGTATCGTTGAGTTTAGGGGGCATCACACCAGTATTCAAGATATTTAACACACTCAATTATATTCTGACCAAAAATACTCCAATATTTTGAAAAAAGAGTGGAGGCATGCTGTCCGGGCCTGGGGACTTGGTGGGATGCATTTGAAAGAGCGCTTTCTGAACCTCATCGGGATGGAATGTCTGGAGGAGGGAATTGTTCATCTCATCTGTTACTTTTCTCTCAACTGCTTCAACGACTGGATTGAATTGTGAATGCTGGTCCAACTGATAGATGGAAGAGAAGTAGTTTAAAATAATGCTCTGGATGTTCTTTTGATCATCCTGCCACACCTTATTGCTATCTTCTAACCCAGTGATTCTGTTTTTCTGCCGTCTTTGCGAGGCAATCGTGTGAAAAAATCTGGAATTTCTATCCCTACTTTGATATCAGAATGACTTTGATCTTTGCTTCCACATTGTAGACTCACGCTCAAGGAGCTCATTAATCTCTCTTCGTAGACTTTGAATGTTGACAGCATCTTCATGGAGAGTGCTATGTTTTTCTAGGCACTAGAGGCTTGTTTGCTTCTCATTAATCTGCTTTCTAAGGTTGCCAAAGACATTTTTGCTTCACCACTAAAGTTGGTGTTGGTAGTTTCTTATCCTATCTTGGGTTGAGCAACTATCTCCCACCATGCTATCAACTGACCAAGCCATCTCCACCACATCCCAGCATCTCGCATCCCTAGTCCACATTGATTCAAAGCAAAATTGGGGTTTACCACGGTGACGTCTCAGCAGAGGGGCAGGATAAAGGGTTACGAGACAATGTCAGACGAGGACATAGACCTGTGGCACACCTTAGCTTGCTGGAAGAGCTTAGTCCACCTATTGTTTGCTACCATGCGGTCTAGTTTGACCAGAGTGCGTTGATCGCCAATCCTGCCATTGCACCATGTAAATCGTTGCCCAACAAAACCCAAATCCCAAAGATCACAATTGTCTAAGGCGTTTCGAAATGCCTCCATCTGATTTGCATCTCTTTCAGCCCCTTCACATTTTTCTTCAATATGAGTAATCTCGTTAAAATCTTCAAAAACAACCCAAGGCAAATCGAATTGGGCATTCAATGTTTCCAAGAGCCTCTAGGAGCTAGACCGTTGAGCAGCATCAGGGTGTCCATAAAAGTCGGTAGCCCGCCAAGTAGTATTCAAGCTTGCATCATGAACAATAACATCTATATGGGAGTAGGAGTAGCTTTGGACTCTAACATCAACGTTTTCTTTCCATAGGAGGGCTAAGCCTCCACTTTTGCCATCACTTGGGACGATTAAAGCTTGTAGATGATGGTTTATCTCATTCTTATGCTTCTTCATTTGACTAATGCATGCCTTCATCTCCATTACAAAGACTAACATGGGATCTTTTGGTCTCACAAGGTCTTTAAGAGCTTGAACTAATTGAGGGATCCCAAGCTCTCAGCAGTTCCAAGCTAAGGTTGTCATTGAGCTCGATGGGGCTGCGTCGCAGCCACCACCTTGCCGTCATCCACGTTGGTAGTACTTCCCAAGGAATTTGCTCCTTTTTTACTTGCCTTCTGAATG
Source organism: Quercus gilva (assembly GCA_023621385.1). Classification (NCBI taxonomy): domain Eukaryota; kingdom Viridiplantae; phylum Streptophyta; class Magnoliopsida; order Fagales; family Fagaceae; genus Quercus; species Quercus gilva. The sequence goes on along the minus strand of CM042477.1, from coordinate 55,450,782 downwards.
TTTTCCTTTAGTTTCTTCGTGTGTGGAATGTTTGGATCCAAAGCTTGGAGTGGGCTTGGACCAGGCCTCTTAGTTCCAATTGGCTCCATTTTGATAAGTGACCCATCATTGGTCTTTTCTCTTTTAATACGTTTCCAATAGGCAGGGTTAGGTCTAGGGGCTTCAGGGACCCAGTTCACTTCACATTTGTATAACATGGCCACTGGGCCTTCGGTGGTTAGCTCATTTGTTGGCCCATTTGAATAGAGCATCACCTAGGATTTGTCATTTTGTCCCTTGCCTTCTTTCGCGTTCTGAGCTTCTCCAGGCATGCGAGCCGTTGTCACCGTTGCATGTTGAATCTCGACTATTTGCTTTGTCAATCCAGTGTCAGGCTTTTTACAATTTTCTTTTCCAATATCTTTTTCTTGTGGCAGGTCTGGGATACTGCTATTTGTCAACTCACCTTTTCGGATTGATGTCACCGCACCCAATGAGGGAGTTTGAAGCACGCAAGGCACGTGCCTTTTAGTTTGTACTTGCTTCCTTCCAAGAACCACCCATGGCCCGATCGGACTCTTCTAATCTCTAGTTAGACGCCTCGAAGCTATAGCTTGTACGCTTCATCGGTTCGGCGCGTAGCCAAACTCCATATTGGTATTCTTCCTTTTCTACCCCACTGTTGGTTTCTCCTTTTTTAGGGCATTCGCGTTTGCTGTGTCTGATTTTGCCATACAGGTAACAAAAATTTGGTAGTCTTTCGTATTTGAAGAAAACCCATCTTGGTTCATCATTCTCAATGCTAACCTTCTTTGCCCGGATAAGTTTCTTTGTAACATCCATCTGAATTCTAACCTGTAGGTACTGTCCCTATTGAACGCCTTTCTCCGGGACATCAACTTTAAGGACTTTCCTAAGTTTACGACCAATCTCCGTGCTTGTCTCCCTAGTTCTGCTTTTAAGAGGGAGGTTTGAGATTTGGACCTAAAAGGGTGACCATTTCAAGTCTACTTCCTTTGGGACCAGCTCACCTGAGAACTCCTGTAGAAGCACCAAATTTTTCTCAAATCTCCATGGCTACATTTCCAAGATTTTCTTTTTGTCTTTTGGGTCACTGAATTCCACTAGGAAAAGTTCTTCTTCAATCTCCAATATTTGAATGGTCTTGTTTGTCCTCCATAACATTCTCTTGGTTTTCCTCAAGGCTTCTATGTTGATGCTACACTGGGTAAGGATCTTCATGACTATGCAGTTTTTGCCTAGTTCTTTTGCTATTTTTGTGCTATTCTCTCCCAAGACTATGCCTTCGTCTTCCTCCTCCGTGAAGAAGAGTTTTTTCCAAAGCTGCTCTAGTTCCTCTGCCATGTTCAACTCCTCTAGCCTTACACAGTCAACCTAAGAGTCTCATAAAGAGACGACCAAACACATGCAAAAAGCAAGACCAATACACGCCTTTACGTCCTCTTAAAGGAATGAATTGAATGTTGCATCAATGATTCCTGTTAGCAAAGACATACGAGCAGAAAAAGAGAAAGAAGGGGGGATGGGGTGGGTTTTTTACAAAGTGGGTCTATTTAAGTGTTTGCTTGAGTAGCACGCTTTTGACTCAATGCTTGTGTCAGATTCATTGCTTAGATAAAGGGTCCGTTTGAATACAACTTATTTTTGCTGAAACTGAAAACTGAAAACACTGTAGCAAAATAATTTTTAAATATGTGAATAGTGCTGTGGGACCCGTGAACAATGCATAAACAGTGCCTTTTGTCCTTTGCATAGTGCTCACATGTGATGTTACTATTCACGCACTGACAAAAAAAAAAAAAAAAAAAAAAAAAACGTGGGATTGGAAACGTGGTATCCAAACCCACACAAAGTATGATTGTAGGACTAGCGGCATAGGTCAGATTTCATTATAATTCTTTTAGATGCCTTTCCTACTTTGGAAGCCTCTGTACTTGCTGGTGCTCCAATTACTTTTGCTGGCTTAATCCATACTCATCTAAAAAAGTATTATTGCTATTAATCTTGTTACATGTGTTCTGCCTCGTTAAACTTAAGAATATGCAAATTTTGATCTGTTGATACATTTTTAGTCCAGTTTGGTAGAATTTGGTAGTTTGATTAGTAATTGGAAGCAATTTCAATGAAAGATGTAAATTTTATTTGTAAGAAGTAAAAAGGTCCTTTGAAAGTAGATGGTGAGTTTTTGTACAACTTGATACAAGTTTCAAATTTTCCATTTTTTTCTTAAACTATTTCTATTAAGAAATGATTCTCACACTTAGCTGATAGATCAAATGAGTATCAGGGTAGGGTCTTTCATAGTTATGTTTCCCTGCCAATTACTTCACAGTTATGTTTCTTTTGGGCTTTTATCTCTAAAGTGTATCAAGTTGACTGATTTTCTGAGTAGTGCAGCCCAAGTGACTGGTTATATGTAGAAGCAGAGTAAAAGAAGCGTCTTGGAAGAAACTTCTTAATTTATGGTATGTTCACTCAATCTCTCTTTCCTGTTTTTAATGTAACTCAACTCAATTCATAAATCCCTATTTTGGGAGAGCTCCTTTTCATTAATTGAATTGAGTTGAACTAAAAGGTTCAACCATTATATGACATGTGACATATATAACCTAAATTTAGAACAATTGAGCAAAGCTTGGACTATCCTCAGTATGTGATAAAATAGGAGCAACTGACTTAGAGAAGTTGGATGCCAAAAAAGAAGAATGATAATCAAACCACTCAAAGGAAGTAATTGTATTTTTCGGGAATTAATAGGAACAAATGACTGGAAAGAAACACGTCAGAGTTGGTCTTGGTTTGAAAATTTTCATATTCTTAAACTTTGTTCTTCATGAACAATGGCACAAACGTGTTGGCATTGTGACATGAAAACTCACACTAAGATGTTAGGACTTTTGCATAAGATTTTCCCTTCAAAAGCCTAGTGTTAGCTTTGTTTTTTATGTGTGCAGCGAGTTCATCTAACACCTTTACCAAAACCTTTTCTGGGATTGATGGAGCTGGAAAGCGATTAGCAGATGAAGTAAGCCTTCAAATCTTTGTAAAAACTTCTTTAAAAATTCTAGATCCATTTATGTTTAATATAGCCTATGGCTTTGTTTGGAAATGACTTAATTTAGTTGTTATAAATAGGTTATGCAAGTTGTGCAAAAGACACACAGCCTGAAAAGGATCTCATTTTTGGCCCATTCTCTTGGTGGCTTGTTTGCAAGATATGCTATTTCTGTTCTTTATACACCACATGGCTCAAGTAGTGGCAAACCTGATGATCCCAGCAGTTCTAATGTGGAAATTTCACAAGCAGAATGCTCTTCAAGACGAGGTATGATTGCTGGATTGGAGCCAATCAATTTTATTACCTTGGCAACTCCACATCGTTGAGGGTATAGCTAATTGAGTTTATTTTATCACAGTTATCATAATCACCCTCTATTGATGCCAATCTGAGCTTTTCTATTCTACCTTCTGTTTTTCATGTTGTGTTCAAATTTTACATTATTCTTACATGTATATGCTCATTTTATGCACAACTGGGTTTTGTGTGTAAGTGTGTGAATGGAGAAGAAAAAGTTAAGTTTCATCTCTGTTAGCTGAATTGTTAAAATTTTAGTAATTTTTTAAATTTATATCTCAGTTGTCTGGTTAATACTAGAAAAGTATAGGAGTATAAACTTGTAGAAGGATAAAAATGTTTCAATTATAGAAGCTTAAGATTTTGTTCCCTGACATTCAAGAGGTCCATAAAGTCAAAATGCTTGAGTTGTTTATATGCTTGTTTGCTTGACCCCTTTCTTTTCATTATTAATTTTAATCCCAATGTAGTATCTTTTTTTGAGGACTTGGTGAGTTCCACACGCACTCCAGGTCTTGAATCCATGACCTTATGGTCCACTCCTTTGTCATGGGGGAAGGAGTTTTCATTTGAGTTATGACTTATTGGCAAATGGTATGATCAATAACACTTCATAATGCTCCTAAAAAAAATAACACTTATGCTGCTGTTAGTTTAAAGCTAAAATTGAAATACACACACAGATATATATATATATATATATAAAATAAAATACATAAGTCTATTGATAAGAATAAGGAGGAAACACATCATTATGATGAGGTAACATGATGTGAGTTTAATATGAAAATGATAATGATAATAATAATTTTAAACTGTTAAAGAATTCATAGATTACTAATAAAGACTCCCTTGGGACCGGTAGTCTAGATTCATTAGCAAGAAACCAAAAAGTTAGAAACGGCAGTTCCTTCTTTTTAAAATTTAAGTGCTTAATGGTCATATGAGATCCTGTTATCCCTTATGTTGATGATTCTAGAATTTCATAGAAACAACAAATTACTTACTAAAGAGTTAATGAATGCTAGTACTAGTATCGGGACTTGTGTCTCCTGAAACCACACAGTTCATTTCCCTTTTCTTGTTTTGTTTTTTTAAGTAATCTTTTTCTGTTCTTCTTCAGCTCCCATTCCTCTTTGGGCTTCCAATATTAGAGAAACTGGTTCTAACACAAGCTCCTATAATTGTTGGCCAAACCGGTAGTCAGCTGTTCCTCACTGATGGTAAACCCGAGAAACCGCTTCTATTAAGAATGGCCTCTGATTGTGAAGATGGAAAATTTATGTACGTTGTTAAAGGAATTTATAGACGCTAAAGATATTTGCTTCTCTTCCAGTAATCTAATGGTTCTAATCTGTTTCGATTTACAGATCAGCCCTTGGCACTTTTAGGAGTCGCATCCTATATGCTAATGTATCTTATGATCTTATCCCACTGCATTATTATTCCTTTCTTAGCTAAATGAGCTGGCTATGTAAACTTTCTTCTTATTTCTTCTATCATCATTATATCTTTAACATCACATAGACATGGTTGGTTGGCGCACATCTTCTATAAGGAGGGAGTCAGAACTTTCTAAGGTGAGTTTGTAAATTTTCTTCTTGAACTACATCATGTGCTGATGTTTTAAGTGTTGATTGATCTATTATTCAAGACTGAGCATTCTATTAAGGACTGAGATAGAGAAATTAAAAAGGATATGTGTGTGTGTCCTTTTTATTACTTTCACAGTGTTTTATATATTATTCTCTCATCAATTATTGGCTCATTATAATCTCTCTTTCTTTCCCCTAAATAATTTTATTTACTTGAGCAATTGTCAATCAGTTTGCTATTAGAGGAACACCTGAATTTTAAAAATGTTTTGGCGGATTCTAATAGGATTTCGACAGATGGAAACACAGTATGAGAAATTAAAAACCATTCGAACAATGCTTTTATGGTAAGAAATGCGTATGAACAACCAGATATATAATTAATAGAGTTGATGTCTTGCTGGTAAGAAGTAGAATGCAAATTTAAAGAGACTATCATATTGGAAACTTCACTTTAGCAACCAATTCAAGCAATTTTTGTTGTAGCAGCGTTATAGTTGCAATTTCCTGATTTTGAAATATATAAGCTATTTTGAACTACATTAATGGAGTTTGCAAAACTTGGCTTGGCTTAAGAAATGCAGCTTGTAATCGCTTGAACCAAATCCAGCTGTTAGACATACAGAACAAAAATATGTCTCAGGCAACAGTGACAAAGCACTTGTCCATAGGCAAACAATTCATTGTTCTTTGGAATCTTCTTTGATTGTCGTGAGTTGCATTTTGAGATTTGTGGTGCAAATATATGCAAAGATCTTTCTTTCTTTTTTAATAAAAAAATAGCATCTTTTCCGGATGCTAATATTCTTTTTGATCCTATAATTCTTGATCTTTTTATAGGGCTAATAATATCATACCAATTTTTTTCTTGCTAATAATATGCCTTTATAGTTTAGATCTTATAGTATTTGTTGGTAACAAGCAACTTAAAAATGTTAATTGTAAGAATGTTCTCAAGCTAATTTTTGAATTATTTGGGGATGGAAATTGTTGAAATATAAACTTTAAGTCGAGAGTCTACCCTTACATTCACGCATCATCCTGATGTTTTTTCTACTTAATTAGAATCCCCCTTGAAGATCTTTGGATGGTTACAAGCATGTTGTAGATGTTGAGTATTGTCCCCCAGTTCCCTTCGATCGCCCCCAATTTCCTCTGGAAGCAACCAAAGCAAAGGAAGCAGCACAAAACGCACCCAGCATGTAAAACACAGTCGAATATCATGAAATTGTGGAAGGTTTTGGGCATAGAAACTGATAATGTGACAATTATTTAAAGAGATTCTTACTATGAGCATCAGCATCCGGAAGTGGGAATGCCAAATGTAAGGGTTATTTAGCATTATAAGCCACAAATCACCAAGCATTTGGACTTGTAAACGTTCCTAATTGTAAAATTTTTTACAATTGTGCTATAGTAGCATCTTATTAATAAGATGCTACTGTAGCACAATTGTATTTCTAAAAATTATTTTTTAATTGTCTCTCTCATACTTTTTATATAAAACTACGAACAACTTTCTCTCTCCTCTCTCTTTCATTATTTCTTTTCTTTCTCTATCTTCCTTCTCTCTCTCATTCTGCTCTCCTCTCTTCAAACTCAAAACCCCATAGCCACCACACCATGGCCTGACCCACTGTCACCGGCCATGGCAAGCCACCACCCACTCATTATTTCTCTTCTCTCTCTCATTGCAGATCAGTGTGGTAGCGTGGAGATCAGCGTTTGGGGTTTGGCGCAGAGATCGGTGTTTGGGTGTGGGGTGGAGATCGGTGTTGGGTATGGTGATTGGCGTTGGGCGTAGAGATCGGCGTTGGGCATGGGATGTGGAGATTGGCGTTGGGTGTGGGATGTGGAGATCGGCGTTGGGCATGGGTTTCCGGTGTTTGGGTCGGATTTGGGTGGCAACGGTGGCATGGGTTTGGGCGACAGTGGCGACGGTCAGATTTGGATTTGGGCATGGGTTTCCGGCGTTTGGTTAAGTTTCTGTTGATTTGGGTAATTTTTTGTTGTGATTTGCTTTTTGTGATTTTGCTGGGTATGGGTTTGCTAGAGGTTGAGGCCGGTGCTAGAGGTTGAGGGAGAAAGAGAGGTTGGTGCTATAGGTTAAGGGAGAAAGAGAGGAAAAGGATGAGAGAATGAGAAATAGTAAAAAAAGGATTGAAGAAGAATATTTAAATAAAATGGGTAAAATAATAGAGTTTTGGGATGTTGGGTGTATTGTAAAATGGTATGGTATAATTGATAAAGTAACTTTTTGGGATGATAAAATAAAATAAGATATGAGATCCAGATGTGGATGCTCTAAACATGACAATGAATAATGATAGTTTTAGTTTGTTAAACAGAGGAAATGATACGCGGATTACAGCAATTAGGATGGAAAAAGGTCGATGTCAGCTATCATTCTACATTCTGGCCCTTCTTTGCCCATAACAACATTCATGTACCGACTCCACCCCACCCAACTTTTTCTTTTGGCAATGATTGCTCCTCAGTTTTTTTTTTTTTTTTAATATATATATATATATATTTTATCTGATAGTTGCCCTGGATTTAGGTGAAAAATGAGTGGCTACACAATGCTGGTGCTGGAGTGGTTGCTCATGTCTCATGTTGCAGACAGCCTAAAACAACAAGAATCTTCCTCAGTCATTGCTGCCAGCCTGTAGCAATTAAAGTGTATATAGCAATATAAGTGCATCATAACCCCTCCCCCTTCTTTCTCTCTCTCTCTCTCTCTCCTAATTGCATTATAGTTGATACTTATGGAACAGTCGCATGATTCAAGCAATAGTACTTCCATTGGTCATTGATACATGTTTCTCACAGTGAAACCACATTGGTTCCTCGCATATATTTCAAACTAGTTTCTTGCATACATGAAATGGGGTGCGCAAGCACATTGTTGCTGACTTACCAAAGCACTTAACAAGGAAAACAACTTAATGACAGAAGCGTAATCAAGAGAGTCATGGGAGTAAAATTTTACAGGTTTCCAAGATTTTTTTTAATCTTTAGCCCTATTGCTGACTACATTGGTTTTGGGCAATGATGCAAGAATTTTTTTTTTTTTTTTTAATTTTTTATCTTCCCCTAAGATGGGTGCACCAATAAGAAGTAAAATACAAATAAGAGTTATGGCATTCAATCTCATATTGCAAGAAATCCAAGAATTTCTGGGGGCACTAGCACAAGCAAAAATGGTTGAAAAGTCTACTGTTTGAAAGAGAGTAAAACAACCCGAAATCCTAGGAGCTAATCCAAAATCACCTACTCGATTGATAGGCATAGCTTTTATAGCTGCTTTATTTGCCTGAAGTCGTGTAAACTAGAAATGAATTAACAAATATGAAGCAAGACTTACTCCCTCCCATCCTAAGAATAATTGAAGAGAGTTATCTCCAGTCACCAACATTGGCATAAAAAAAGTAAGAATGGATAAATAACACATAAATCAAGGGCTATGCGGATCCTTGGACATATATGAAAAAAGAAAAATTATTAGGTACTCTCGGAGTACCATAAATGGGTATTCCCCCTACTCCCATAAATGGGAGATCCTACCATGAATTTAATTAGTGGAATTCACTATTCATGTGAGAGGAAGGAGTATGCATTTATGGTACTCTAGGAGTAACCAATAATTTTCCATATTGAAAATAAAATATGTATGCAAATTCATTTAACTGAAATATCGGAAGGTCTAACTTTGGGAATTTGCTTTAAACATGATATCATATGAAGAAACATGCTGCTTAAACTTTGCCACTCATCAGGAACCTTTTTAACTTTTTCGCACTTGTATTTCCTTTTTCTAAATTCTCTTTACTATTTAGAATCAAAATATAGTTGAAAATGAGGCATGCCCTCAACCCTACAAAAATTATCATTAGGCTTGAGGCCGGGTCAAGTCAGCTTAGGGCTCAAACTGAAACTTGACCCAACCACGTCAAGTGAGGAACATTAAGAATCACCATTAGTCGTGAACGATCACAATCTTGATAGTTGGCTCTTTCATATGTGGCAGTCAGATTCCATTGAAGCCAAAAATGCCGGATGACGAAGGGCGACGAAGCGTAGATCTATATAGCGAATTGAGTTATTTCAAGTTGAATGCAAGTTAAGCACGTCAACATAAGATTGACCCATTACACTAAATATTAACTTGAAAAAATTCATGTCATATTCATGGGACATGGCAAACATTGTCACCCTTAATAGAGTTGATGTTGATTTATTAGGTTGAAATTGGGTTAATATCATGAATTATTTTGACACATGGTTTTGGTATATAATTAAATTTTTTTGATAATGTGATAAAATTTAATTCAATCATTTTATAATGGATAAATACAATTATAAGAACTTTGTGTGAAATTATCTTTAAAAACTCAGAGATTCCTAATTCCATTATTTGTATAACATTAATTAATTACTTATTATTTATGACCTATGTTATGAATATCAAAAATTATGTTGGGGTACTTTAATTAAAAACAAAAATATACGTAATTTATTTATTCCCCCATTAATTATATAGTCAAATTTTAACCACAACATTTGTACCTGTTGATTTCTTTTATTTGCAATTATAACCCTATTAAACTCAAATTTTACACCCATTATTTCTTATTTACGTAACCTATTTATTCATCTTGTAATTCACTTCACTAAAAGAATAAGTTAGGTCTGGAGCTGGCGTAAAAGGCACCTTTTACACCAACCATGGACCTAACTTATTCTCATCGGTAATCCATTAAGTCCTCTTTTTCCACCTACTAGATGGAGCGTACTTTTTTATATTAATTTTTTAATAATAGAACATACTATCAATGTAATCTCTATATTAATTAAAAAACAAAATAGAGTATATGATAGTTTTGGCCAAACCATTCATCTCCTCAATTTTAATATTTTACTATTAAATCCATGGTTTTTCAAAATTGGTTCGAATCGGATTGGCCGGTCTGACCAACTGAATTGGAAACCAACCACATTTTGGTCTAAAAAACCCCCCAAAAACAAGCCAAAATTGGTCAAAAACCAAATTAAACTAGAAACCAGAAGTAAATCAGGTCTTGCCTCCAGTCCCGTTTTTAAAACCATGATTAAATCAAGATATTACTATATATTTTTAATGTTTATAGGCAGGATTCGAGTGTATGTTTGATAACACATTATATCGCCATAATTTTTTCAAAATAATTTTTTTTTTAAATTTCACTTTTTTTAGATACAATTATTCAAATCACCTATTTTTTAAAGACTTAGAATGCAAAAAGACCCTTTGGAGTTAGGTTAGTTACAAAAACACCCCCCTAGTATTTTGATTCTTCCTTATAGCTCCCTTAGATTTTTATATCCGCCAAATTAAACCCTAGGACTAACCTTTATTAGCTTTTACGAATATCAAAATCATGTGACAATTAAGTGATGCCTAGTAGCGAGAATTAGTTGGTAAATCCTTTTAATGTGATCACATGATGCTTATGTAATTTTTTTTGTCCATAAAAGTTAACGAAAGTTAATTTTATAGTCAATTTGGCAAATATGAAAACCTCAAAGAATTATCTATACTACTATTTAAGGGGCTTCCCCTGTTTGGATTCCTTATTTTTTATGCCTAAAATGCCCTTACACCCCTATATTTAAGTAGAGACAAAACTAAAGGACAATACAGTAAAAATGCAACTCTAACTCCCACTAAAACATTGCCTAAAAAATAGGACCACTCTTCTGTTATTTTTCAAATTGATTTATTCACTATAAATTATATTTTTTAAATAAAAATTATATATATATATATATATATATAAAATAAGATAAAAAAACACAAATTTTATTTTACAAAATAGGACCACTAAAAAAAAAAAGGTCTCATCACACACGCGAAGCACGTGTGATGAGGCTAGTAACTTATAAAAAAGAATTAAAATCACGAAGGGTAGTTTGTAAATGACATAAGAACTTAGGGGTATTCTTGCATTTTGACCATTCATCTCAAATTCTATTTTTGGACACAAAAGGCTTCATTTTATTGCAACCTTGTTTAGTAAGAAACAGTTGACCACTTGAGCTTGGTTGACCTTGGTTATTATTATTTTAATCTTCTTTGTGGGGGCAAAGTATAAATTGTTTGGATGGAAAAAAAAAAAAACATAATTTTAGAAAAAAAAAAAAAAAAGTCATGATTTTAACAGCATTTCTTAAAAGCCATAAAACAGTAAAATAAAAAATAAAAAATTTAAGTATGCACCTTATGTAATAGATAGCTAAGATTGAGAGTGAAAAAATGAACTTTCAATTTCGATTATTAAATTAAAAAAAATTAAAATTGTAAAAATCATAACAATCAATCAATATATATATATATATATAAGCAAAGATCTTGTGTGAGAGTGCATGAAGTCCTGCCAAGTGGAGCTCTAATTTTGCATCGAGCTTTTATTTAATTATTTATTTTTATCTCTTTCATTAATTTTTTTCACTGCTATCCAAAAGTCCATATCAACTTATTTTACTGTTATCTCATTAATGTCTCATTAATTGATTAAACTTTTTTTTTGAGAATCAATTAATTGATTAAACTTACACCACACATTTTTCTATTTTTCGTGTATTTTAGCATGCCCACTATGTTAGTATTTTAAAATAATAATAATAATAATTAAAGACTAATAGTAATAACTAACCTGATAAGGCCCTAAAAAGAGATAGAAAGACACAAAAATGTTATGAATTGTTAAAAAAAATGCATTGTTTCACTATATATTACCAAAATAAAAGATCTAAGACTAACAAAATATTTGAAAGGGAGAGAAAGAGGAATTTAAGATGTCACTACCTTTGTTATATCGGTCGCTCACTACCATTAAGACGCTGAAACCCCTATGGTTATAATTTTTTTTTTCTTTTTTCTTTTTAAAATTAGGGGCTTAAATATGATTTGGGTTTGGGTAATTTGGTTGGATGGTTTTTACTTTGGGTATATAAGGAGAGAAATTATTTGGTGCGCAATGTAAACCAATATTTTACCATAATTTAATTTTAAATCTATAAGATACATGCATATATACTTGCCCACATCATGTCTTAATGTTACACTATCGATGAGTAAAAGACGGTGAGAGAGATGAATATACTTTCATTTTATGGTATGAAATATGTGAACACAGCACAAATCAGTTGATTCTCATGGTCCCGTTACTTTTTTGCATTTATCTTTGGTTTCATGATTTAAAAAAATAATAATAATAATAATCTTACCTTGAGAAGGCTACAAATATCCCGTGAAACTACTAAATTAATTTTTGATATCTCAAAATGTATGTGTTTATTTACTCTAATTTAGTTTATTTTTTCTTTATAATATATGTACAATATTATCTAAAACCATCTTCCATAAAATATCTAAATGCTTATATAAATTATCTATAGTTGTGTATTAATTATATATATTAAATGAATTTATATGATTATTTTTTTATAAACTTAATAAAAGAGATAATTATTAGTTGGAATAATAATAAATTTAGAATATGACATTCTTACTCATGTTTAGTTGCTAATCCTTTAAACTTCCTAATTCCTTTCATATATATATATATATATATAAGTGTGTGTGTAATAGAATAAATATATTTATTTTGTTATAGCATAATGAAATTTTAATACTCCCTCCCTCTTAATTTGTTTGTCATATTTGAAAAATCAAACTTTTTAAGGAAATATCATTTAATATCTTGTGTTTCCAAAACTATCCTTAAATAAATTTATCAGTTTTTTTTTTTTTTTTAAGAGTTATTCTTAAGGAGACAACTAAAAAGGTGTCCCAATTAGATTAATTTTTTTAAATATTTTTTAGTTTTCTTTTCAAATAATTTGAAAAATAAAGTAGAGGTATAATAGAAACTTTAGTACATTAATGACTTTTATTTTCAGAAACTGGATAATATTTTAGGACATCCCAAAATAGAATAGAGAACAAACAAACTAGGACGAAGGGAGTATCATTTTTTCTTAGAATCATATGAGAAACAATTTATTTATTTATTTTTTATGTGAGAAACAATTGAAACATTGTATTATGCAATAATTGATGCAATGCCCAACAAAAAGGGGGGGGGGGGGGGAATTAGTAACATACAATCAAGAATGTTCAAAAAAAAAAAAGTATATATGCATTTTTTTAGTAGGCATGAATCATGCCTATCTATATTAACCATTATATCATGTAATTTTCAACTAGTGAACACACACATATATATATATATATATATAGTGTGATCAAATCACTACACTACTCTTAGTGTCTTTCTATTTTGTCTATAAAATAACTAAAGATTATAATTTTTACAAGGAAATTTATTGAAATTTTTTTTACACATCAATAGTTGAGGGATTTGAATTGTAAATATCTTTATTGGAAATTGAGTGCCATTTTGCCAACCACTTAAGCTACAATATTCTTTATAAAAATTATTGAAATATTGGAAAAAACTAATAATAAGTTGTACCGTACATCGTGCGGGAATTCAGCTAGTCTATATCTATATAATACTAAAAGCTGAAGCGTAACATTTAACTTGTTACACTCATATTGAGCCACATCAACAGTCATGTCATTTCCATCATATTTTTTTTGTATTTGTCCAACAATTTAAAAATAATTTCTATCAATTTTAAAATACTAAAAAATATAAAATAAATCTCACCCCTATCTCCACCATAAAACCCACTTCTTATCTATATCTCTCTCTCTCAACTCATCGTTTTCCTCTTCTCAAAAAAATAAAAAATAAAAAATAAAAAAAATAAAACACATCATCTTCCCACCAAACAAATTGCTAATGTTTCTCCTATTAATGACTTCACCATTAAATCTCAATTGCCTTAAATTCAACAATCAATCCTTTCTCTTTCTCTCTCTCTTTTTGACTTATCATCTCACAAATTGCTAATGTTTCTCCTATTAATGACTTCACCATTAAATCTCAATTGCCTTAAATTCAACAATCAATCCTTTCTCTTTCTCTCTCTCTCTTTTTGACTTATCATCTCATTATCTCCACCATAAAACCCACTTCTTATCTATATCTCTCTCTCAACTCATCATCTTCCTCTTCTTAAAAAAAAAAAAAAGCTTCCCACCAAACAAATTGCTAATGTTTCTTCTATTAATGACTTCACCATTAAATCTCAATTGTCTTAAATTCAACAATCAATCATTTCTCTTTTTCTCTCTCTTTTTGACTTATTATCTCCTTATCTCCACCATAAAATCCAGTTCTTATCTATATCTCTCTCTCAACTCATCATCTTTCTCTTCTCAAAAAAAAAAAAAAAAAAAAAAAAAAAATAATAATAATAATAATAATAAAACACACACACACACACACATCATCATCATCATCTTCCCACCTAACAAATTGCTAATGTTTCTCTTATTAATGTCTTCACCATTAAATCTCAATTGCCTTAAATTCAACAATCAATCCTCTCTCTCTCTCTCTTTGAGTTATCATCTCCTTATTTTATGGTTTGTGCTAGATTTTTTTTTTTTTTTTTCATTTTTCAATTTTTAGTCTTTTTCTTTTTATTCATGTTTACAATTTTTCTATACATAATTGCATTTTAACCATTAAAATTGTTTGTGTCTAAAAAATTGGAATGCATTTTATTGATTTAGTACATGTGAAACAATTAAGCTCTTTTTTTTTTTCTTTTTTGGTTTGGTAATGTTTTGTTTTGTATTGTCTGTTACTATGTCTAGATTCCTTAGATAGAAAATAAAGAGTATAGTTTTAATGGTTTCGTTTTTTTTTTTTTTTTTTTAAATATATGGCAAACTAACCTTTCTCCTAGCCTCCTCCACAATAAAAATCATGTAATGCATTGATATTAATGTTATGGTATTTGTTCATCAATATTAGCCCAATTGAAGGAGCTTTCTTAACAGACCAGCTAATAAAGAATTTGTTTGTTTGTTTCCACACCCCCCCCCCCCTTTTTATTTAGAAGAGTCAAATAAAGAAGTTAATAATTGATTAAGGTAAGGGAGTCATTAATTAACACATGACGGCCATTTTAAAACGGCTTCTCTCCATTTGCCTCCTTTTGTATTTAAAACCCACTGATTTAATTTTTTTTTTATATAAATTTTGAATTTCTCTCTTTCCACCCCATAAGTCACCAAACTACAAATAAAATTGGAAACTCCCTTTGAGTTCAGTTTTTTCTTTTCTTCCCCCTTAACTTCTTTGCTTTTCAGCTACAAATTGTATGGTTTGTGCTATATATATATATATTTTTACGTTGTCGTAATACATTGTTTCTTTTTTCTTTTTTCCAATTGTGAATTGTTACTCTATTTCTTTATATTCATGTTTAAAATTTTCCTATACATAATTGCATTTTAAGCATTAAAATAGTCTAAAAAATTGGAATGCGTTTTATTAATTTAGTACATGATCATTTCCCTCCCATTTATTTATTTTATTTTTTGAATGGCTTTGTTATTTGTTCTATTTATGTTTACTATATAAATTCTTGCTAATTTTCTTTAGTCTCATCTAAATCTATGCTAACTTCTAACTTCTTAGGATACTTTGGAAGAAGAAACAAAATATTCTACATATTATGATCGATAGGTATGAAGCATATGGTGTTCCTCTTTTTCTTTGTATTTGAAATTATAACTTAACTTTGTATGGTTTTCTCATTAATTTTATGATGTAAATAACTTTACGGCAAGTCATACATAGTAATGTTTTTTATTTATTATTTTTTTTAAAGATCTAATCTCTAATTCTTACCATTTATCATCTCAAAAAAACAAATTCTTACCATTTATAATTTTTAAGGAAACAATTCTGGGACGCTTACAATGTTTAACTATTGCTTTATATTTTCCATGATAATACTAATATCCGTTACTCTTACTTGAAGCATATACCTCGATGCGATCTCATTCTCACATAAAAGTTTTTGAGAAAAAAAAATAATGAACATGGAAAGTCTCTAATTTTCCTAAACCAATATATATGGTAGTCCAAAAGTTCTCTATTCAGACTTGCTATTATGTTACCACATTTAATTCGATGAGTTTATATATATATATATATATAGACACACACACACACACAAACACCCATATATGCAACTTAGTAGTTACAAATACAATTTTTAATTACCAAAATATACAAGATCTCTTCCTCTTCTCTAACATTTCCCCTCCCAGGACACTCATGTATCATTTATACCTTTTCCCCTTCCCCTACATATTTTAAATATATATATATATATATTCTCGTTTTATCTCTTTTAAAACCAAAAAGCTTAGTATTTGTGATGAAAAATGCCTCTCTCTCTCTCTTTCATTTAGATTTCTCTATAATCTTGACATTCTATTTGTTTTAATGCTTTATGATAAGGATTTTACAAATTCTAGAAGCAGTGCCAGCTTAATGGGTGAGCTAAATAGGCAACCGCCTAAGGCCCCCAATGAAAAAAGGCCCCTAAATTTTTACCGATAAAAATATTCCTATACCAATAGAAGTATTAATTAAGCCTTAAATAGTCACCAATAAATAAAAAGTAGTTTTTTTTTTTTTTTTTTATCAAAGAAAAACTAATTGAAGAAAAATATTTTCATTGGATGAGTCAATCATTTAATCTCTCACACATAAATGTTAAAAGAACTCATTAATCTTACACTAGTAAATAAATTTATACTCAAATTCTATTTAGAAATATCAAATATATAGCTTTATTAAAATTTTCAATCATAATTTTTTAGTATTTGGTTACATCATTCAATGAATAGTGTTTATTTTAGTTGTATAGTCATTGAATAATGCGATGAGTTCGTTTTAATTTGTAATTTTTTTCTAAAAAATAGATTTTAAATGAAAAAAGAAAACCAAAAGTCAAATAAATATTCTATTAATATTTAAAGTATAAGAATAGATCTCACTTAAAGTTATCGCCTTAGGCCACAGAATACCTTGAGCCGGCCCTGTCTAGAAGTTCTTGGATTAATTAGAATGGAGAAAGTTAATATATGAAGATTGATAAGTATTGTCTAGATAATAACAATAGTTTTTTATGTTAGTAAAGCAATTTGAATAACATAGCTTAAATGATAAATGGTTGTTAGGTTGTCTATATGCTGGTATTACTAATCAAATTCTCTTACATTATTTCACTTTTTGTATTACTATTTTTTTTTTTTTACTTTCACATAGGTCACACTTTTTAGCAAGTTTTCCTGATCATATATATATAGTCATCTACTTGGATGATCTCCTTAGCAATTCTACAATCAGCAATGCATTACTCTTGTAGTATAATTATAGATTATTGCATTATTTGTTGACACATGATAATTTATAATTCAAGATCTTTTCCTACTATTTTCTTGGCTAAGTTGTTAAAATTTAGAAATTGTGTTTGGCTTCATCTTGCTAGGTTCTTTTTTCATGATAATTGGTTTATATGCTGTGAGTTAGGCTAAAGTTAAAGACCTGAGAGAGATCAAACAAGATACAGTTGTACAACTACTACATGAATCTTTTAGAGAACATGAGTATTAAATGTATAAATTTCTCAGTAGCTTAACATAATGAGGTGATTCCATGGTATAAAATAAAAATGGACATGTATAAAAAATTATATCATGAATTCGTTTGCTTTTATCTACCCCTTTTATGTTTTTTATTGATCGACTAAAATCAGCTACACATTTAGCTTCTTCTCAAAAGAAAAAAAAAAAAAAAAATACTACACATTTAGCTTTCTTAGTTTTTCAAAATTTCTAAATTGTGTGTAAAGGAAAAATATAAATCAATATATGTTTTGGGGAGAAATTTTTTTGTAATAGTTGATTCTCATATATGAGTTTGGTGATTATCGAAATATAAATTGTTATAACTTTGTTTAATAGTTCTTATGCGAAAAAATGAAAACAAACTTTGGATAAATTGCCCATTAACATCTCCAAAAATGCAAAATAATGTTAGCTTTCATATGAAATCATCAAGATTCATTTTCATGTTCTAATAAAAATTATACATTCTTTTTTTTTTCTTTTCTTTTTTTTATTGTGTTGCATTTTGGTGCATATCTCACTATATTATAACGTATTACAAAATATATTGTCAAATATAATAATTAAAAATAAAACGCAACATGTTTCCTAGGCAAAAAAAAAAAAAAAAATATATATATATATATATATAAATATATATATACGAAATTTCAAGATATAGACTTCTTTAGTTATTGAATATATATTATATATTATAGTGTAATCACATTATTGTGAGATGGGTTTGAGACTATTATTTATAAGTCTTAACCACTATTTTCATTTTTTACTTAACATAAAAGAATAAGATGTCAAACTTTCCCGCATATAATAAAAGTTGGGCTTAGACGCCATGATTGCGCCAAGTGGCGGTACCAAATTGCAGAAACCTTCTTAGATTTTTAGATTTTAGGGAAAAAAAATATAAATATAAATATATATATATATATATAATTTTTCTTCCACTATAATTTCTAAGTGGATATAATTTTTCTTCAACTATAATTTCTAAGTGAATAAAAATCTTAATTTGATTAAAGTTGAATTACACTTGCTGTGCTTAATTTAATTCTAATATAGTTACTTCCCGTGGTGCTAAAAAGAAGGAAGGATTTTGATGAATACTAAACCCAGCAGTAGTTGCTTCACGTGGTGCTAAAAAGAAGGAAGGATAAAGTTCTATTCAATTATGAATGTTCAATACGGGTATGAAACACCCTTGAACGTTTATACCCCAAATTACAAATTATCAATTCAAGCTTATTATCAAACAATTAATGTGCAGAATATGAACATAAGCCAAACACATAATTGATAAACAATCTAAGCCAAATATAAACACAACCACATCAGTAAATATAAGGCAAAGATAAAGAGAAGGAAGATACAAACACACGGACAACACATGATGTGTTATCGAAGAGGAAATTGAAGCCCTTGGTGTAAAACCTCTCCGCCGCCCTCCAAGCGGTAAATAATCCACTAAAGAATGTAGTTGGGATACATGAACAGTAGAAGACCCTCCAAGCCTAATCTACCCAATGTACCTAAGCCCTCTAAGCTTCTTGCTCCAACGAGGTTGTGCCGAACCTATTTCTTCTTTAGCTTATCGGATTCCGCTATCAACCATAGCATCAACCAATGGATATTGGTTCCTTTATAACTACTTCCTAAAACTCCAAATGAACATTCTCACAGATATGTGTATGGTGAGAAAAGAATTTGGCTAAAGACCTCTCAAGGATTTAACAATAGAGAGGAAAAGAGTAGAGGAATTTGAAAAGTCTCTAAGGTAAAGATTATGGATGAATTAATCTTGTTTTTATCTAGAGTTTCTCTCACAAAATTCTCTTTGGAGGCTCTCTCCATTTGGTGGGTATAAGGGTCTATATATATTGGGGTGAGAATGGAATGCGAAAAGTCAGTTTTTCCTAAATAGGGTGGTTTGGCGGCTTGGCGTCACGACTGGTCTGAGTCGCGAGTTAACGGCCTGGCCAGCCTGGAACTTTTGTCCTATAGTGAGACAGCAGGCGTGACCCTTCACCTCCCCCATGTGCTTCTCACGTGCTTGCAGTTAGCGGCTCCCAGTCGCGAGCCACCCGCGAGTCCTAGTCGCGAAACTCTGCATCTTTGCACAATCTTGAGCATTTCTTCACATCTTCTCACACACTACCCTTACAAGAATCCCACCTAATACAGGGTTACTAATTGCTAAAATACAAGCAAAATTTGGCACAGAATAAAGTCAACAAGATGGTTGATTAAATTCAACCTTACAATCTCCCCCTTTGGCTATTCCGTGACAAAACCCTACAATAGACTCTAGGCTTAAAGCGTGAGTTGGGAACAGTTGATCAAAACTCACTCACACCTAACTCTAAATTCTGATAAGCTCTTGAAACATATGAACAAGTATCTCTTGAAATACAACAACACAATAATATCATTGTATGCAAAAAACTTGAAATGCATATGGAGCAAGCATAAAACGATCAAGCAAAAATGGAATAAAGTAATAGACCATGGCTTGACCAAAACAGGCAATCACTATACAATAGTGATCACAATGCTCATTCACACAAGGAATGAACATCCGGACATGCAAGCTAATAAGCTTATATGCAAAGTATCATTTGCATGTCCAACACTCAACCAATGCATACAAACATCTATGCATCTAGGAAAAATCCTACAAGGACACAAGAGTGATGTACTTAAGAAAATGCATAACATTAACAAGTACATAAGCCACAAAGCATAAAGGTTTCAACAGCATGGTACAAACCATAAAAGCCTACAAAATGCAAGGAAACAAAACCTTAAAAAACTTACAGAAGCAACATGGGTACAGAATAACCATAACAAAAACAACTAACTAAATAAACATCATAATGTGTAGAAACCATCCAAGAGTTATGAGTTTAAGCCAAGCAAAGACTAAAACCATAGTGTATCAAACTTATACTAACAACAGTTACCCAAAGCATAGCATCAATACTACAAATAAAATAACATATGATTACAAAAGATTAAACAATCTCCCCCTCAGATAAGCACTCCCCCTTAGGTGCTACCCAAAAATTCTCCCCCTTTTTGACCGGAATGGCTAAAGGGTCATTGGTCATTGTTGGTGTAGATGCTGTCAAATTTTGCTGAGAGTACATCAAGTTGATCTTGCATTGCCGTCATCCTTTCAATATGTTGGTTTTGAACCTCTCTGAGTCCGTCAAGTCTCTACAAGATGATCTGGAAAGCATCAGAAGGTACAGCTGAGGAAGTAGAAGCCCTGCTTCTCTTGGCTTTGCTTCTTGGTGTGGAAGTTTGTCCTGCAGCCTCAGCTTCAGTCTCCATGGGATCACCTTCTTCTTAATCTGCCCTTTCCTCATCTTCATCACCCGGAAGATGTGCTTGAATCCTTGTGATGGTTTGCTTGTTAATGGCTGAAGGTGTAGGCATTAGACTAATAACTTGAGGAATTGGAACCCCTTTTTCTCTGAAAATCCTCATGATAAGGCTAGGAAAAACCAGCTTTGCTCGTGCGGTTGTTCTTGTTTCATCCATTATCGTGTCAAATATATGGGAGCTGATGTCAGTGAAGGTTTTCTCCTTAAGCTCCATTAGGAAGATAGCTCTGGCATTAGTAAGAGTAGTCATCTTTCTTATAGGATATAGATTGAATATCATGATGGTGGTCAGACACCTCATATCAACTAGAAAGGCATTGGTGTTGAGACATCTCCCTTCTTTAACTCCACCAATCCGAGCCTGAACAGTGTCTAAAGATAACATCCTATCTCTGTAATTGACGGACTCATACTCCTATAATCCCTCAAGACCAAGAGCCTTATCAATATCATGGGCATCCAGGGTAAACTCATGTCCTCTTACCCAACAGTCTAGCTC
Source organism: Quercus gilva (assembly GCA_023621385.1). NCBI lineage: Eukaryota > Viridiplantae > Streptophyta > Magnoliopsida > Fagales > Fagaceae > Quercus > Quercus gilva. The sequence goes on along the minus strand of CM042477.1, from coordinate 55,429,340 downwards.
ATCTTCTCTAATCCTGACATTAAAGTAGAATTCTCTTATTAGTGGCTCGCATACTGTAGGTAAATCACTTAATAGCTTATCCCAGCCTCTTCCCTTAAAGCAGTCTGGAATAAAAGTGTCCTTTAGATCCCTTAAGTCCACAAATCTTTCCTGAATGATGGTTCCCTTCATGAAGGAATCTCTATATCTCTCAAAGTGTTGAGCTGATCTAAACAATTTATGGTCCATTTTCAATCTCTTGTCAGCCTTTTTAGTAGGAGTTTTCTTCTTTGAAGGTGTGGGAGCCATTTGTAAACACATAGAGAAAGCCACAACAAGAACAAAACACCATATGTGAAAATGCACACATATTAGTAACAAGTTAGTTACAAATAGAGTGACAGAGTGCCAAGACATGATACAAATCAAGCACAGTTGACAACCAAAGATGGATATATCAAATTGGGACATCATTAAAAGCAAACAAGTTCATTTTGTTTAAATCAGACAAATAAGGACAGTGAAGACCACAGTTGGACAAACAAAGTATATGCCAATAAGACATGTCTGAATGAATATGGAATGTGCAAGTTAAATCCTAAGGTAGCAGCACACTTATAACATGGTGACATAGAATTAAAGCAATGCTAACCACACAAATCAAAAACTCAACCATACAAAAAAATCCAAACTCATATACAAAGAAAAGCCAAAACCCATATAATTAACATGTATGAAATCAATCAAACAGTAGGGTTCGGAACCAATAGTAGACCAATGAAATTCAATCATCATAACAAATATATTTAGTAACAAAAACAACCAACCCCAATCAACCAAACCCAACATTTTAATCAAACCCATATACGAAACCCTCAAATCTCAAACCAAGATCACAACTCACAGATTCAAGAACATAACATCAAAATCATGAAATCTAAAGAGAGGGAGAGAAAACCCATACCTTTTTTTGTGAAGATTGAAAAGAAAATGGAGCAGAAATTAAGGTTTTTCAAAGGAAAACACGGTGAGTTTTAGAGAGTGAAATGGTAAAGACAATGAACAATCACAAAAGTACGAGGGAAAAACTGACCTTAAAACGCAAAATATGCATTTTTCGCAACTGAAATAAGTTGCCAGTAAGCCGCCAGGGTAAGCCGCGAAACACTTTGAAACCAAAAGTTTTGAAAAATTTTCTAGTGTTTTTCGCGACTGTAAGGTCTCCCCGTGAGGGAGTCGCGAGCTGAGTCGCAAAAATCTCTGTGTACCCCTCGCGACTGGACCTTCCACCTGCGAACAAGTCGCCAAGACTAACTCACGATCATGCGACTCAAAAGACACGCGACTGAGTCGCCAAAACAGGGCAAAAAAATGTTTTTGAAATTTTGACATTTTTGTAAATATAAAATACTTTCCAAAAATAGCTAAAACACTCAAAAATCTTTTTGTGTTTGATCAAACAAAGATTGAGCATGTGGAAACACATTTAATCAAGTACAATCACACAAATGAATATGGCATTCATTGAACATAAACTTGTGTGTTGTGTGTGGATATCAAACATGAGATAGTCCATGGTCTAACGTGAAGCTTCAATGATCAATTCAATTAAGGCATACACAACTAGCATTAGATAATGTGACCTATCTCAATTATAGAAACATGCATATATGACCTCCCACATAAACTTAATTACAATTCTTTTAAGCTTTTCATTTGGCTCCATATATATCATATCATTTGCACTTTTTGAATCAAAAAAATCTCATTGTGAGATAGATGCCTGAAATTTTTGATATTTCAATTGATGAATTAGCCTTTGGCTTTTTGGGCATCATAAATTTTGTTTTGGTTCTTTCACTTTTTCCTAGTCGAATACTAGTATGTGCAACAGGCTTTTGCAGCTCTATATCTCTTTTCATTTGGAGATTTACATTTGGAGAGCTCTTTTAAACAAAAATAAAGAGTGGGAAGATATATAAGCATGAGTCTATGCATGTCTCAAGATCAACAAAACCATTCACTAATCATTCATGACAAGGTTGAAGATCTATTTACAACAATCACATAGATTTCAAAATTTCTCCCACAGTGATATGAATGCATAGGAAACAAGCTAAGCTCATAGATGCACAAAGCCATTAGTACAAAGGTACAAGGCAAACATGCTTTAAGACAAGACTCAACAAAGTCGATCAAACTTTTTGGATTTTTTACTTTTTATGTGTTTTTTTGGATTTTTGACACAGGAAAAAGTAAAGGTTGATCAAAACAAAACAGCAATGTAAAAGACATTTTAAACAAAACTCACAGACAAAATTTTTCAAATCAAACTTGCAAGAAGCAAACAACCAAGCTTATGCACAAAATATGGGAAGTATGAATGCATGGACATGTTGTAATGCTTATGCATGAGTACCCTTCGTCACCCACACGTCACGTGCATTTGGAGTGATATCCTTGATGGATTGGGTACAAGAGTTAGGACTTTCAAACCTTCGTGTGAAGCTTTCTAGGCAATTTGTGAAGGCACTAATCATCTTCATTACGTCCATCATTCTGGAATCACTGTTCTGACTTCTCGGTTGTTCACCTCCCTAAGACTTCTTGTTATTTCTTCTTCCTTGTGATCGAGGAGCGCATGTATTGTTCAATGCTCTCAACTTCTGGCAGTTGGGTTTGGTATGTCCTTGCAATCCGCAATAGTGACAAACATAATTCGTTCTGGGGCCCTGTTGTGGTCTTGGGAGAGATCTTCCTCTAACTTCAATTCTGGCTTTTGATTGATTACGAGACTTATTAAACACCCGTTGATCAGCCACCTTCTTTTTTTGTTTAGCCTTAACTTTCTTAGGAATAGGCTCTTCTACAACCGTCTCTTTGGCCTTTAAAAATTTCACTTCTTTGGTGACATTGGCAGATGAGCTACTCCTTCCAGTATAACCTAACCCGGACTTATCTGAGATGTGTTTTTGAGATGAAATAACATCTTCTAGCTTTTTGGAGGAGACCCTTTCTATCTTGGCTTGCGCTTGCACCACTTCTTGCTCAAGAAATCTTACTTTGGTATAAGCTTCTGATAGCTCACCATTTAGTGTCTCAATTTCACACTTTGCCTCCTTATATCTGGCTAGGAGACTTTTGTAGTCCTCCTCAGCTTTCTTCATCTTCTTTATAGCCGCCTTTGCCACCCTTGTATACTCTCCCGATCTCTCAAGAAGTAAGGTGTAATTCTCTTGAAGACTAGCTGTATTTCTATCCTCTTCAGCACCTGATTCCTCAACAATCCCTAAGGATTCATCATCCCTGTGTTCTCCAAGTTCTTATACAAGTTGATTCAGGTCCTCCGATGACTCAATGTGCTCAATAGCCATAAATGCGAAGTAGTTTCCTTCTCCATCATAGCTGTCCTCAGAGTCAAAATTTGATGAGTCTGAATCACTTAAGGTAGTGGCATAAGCTTTTCCCTTCGACTTCAAATAATTGGGACATTCCTTTTTGAAGTGCCCATGTCCATTACATTTGAAGCATGTAATTCCTTGTGAAGATTATGAATCTCTACCATCTTTTCTTCTGAACTCTTTCTTCTCGTTTTCGGAATTCTGAATTTTTCCTTTGTCATTGGATTTCCCACTGTTCTTGAGCTTTAAGAATTTCCGGAAGTTCTTTACAAGGTACGCCACATCTTTGTCTACTGCATCCTCATCTATAGAGTGATGAGACACTACTCTCTCATCAATTGTTTTTAGAGCAAGTGATTTACTCTTCTTCTGTGTGGGCAGGGACAACTCATACATCTGCAGAGAACCAACCAGCTCTTGAACTTTAATGTCGTCAAGATCTTTGCTCTCTTCAATGGCTATTACTTTGGCACGAAAACTTTCTGGTAGTGACCGAAGAATCTTCCTTATTCTTCTTGAGTCCTCCGTCTTTTCCCCTAAATTGAATTTACCAATAACCACTTCGTTCAACTTACTATAAAAAAAATCAAACGATTCATCCTCACTCATCTTTAGCTCCTTAAAGCGAGTGGTCAACATTTGAAGTTTGGTGTCCTTCACTTTCTTAGTCCCTTCATAAGTTGTCTCCAGAATTTCCCATGCTTCCTTAGCAATGATAATATGTGAAATCCGGTGAAATTCTTCTAGAGAGACACCACAGAAGATAGCATTCAATGCTTTGCTGTTTGCATTGGCCGTTGCAAGTGCAGCCTTATCCCAAGTGGACTTGGCAGCCTCCGGCCGTGTCTAACCCACTTCAACTGCATCCCATACAGCATCATCAATAGAGCAAAGAAGTGCCCTCATTCTGACCTTCCAAAAAGCATAGTCATTACTATCAAAGAATTGTGGTACATTCAAAGATTGAGACCTATCAATCTCAAAGGGGGTCAAGGATCACACTCAGGTATTTAAATCACAGCAAGTGTACCCGCTCTGATACCAATTGAATGTTCAATATGGGTATGAAACACCCTTGAACGTTTAGACCCCAAATTACAAATTATCAATTCAAGCTTATTATCAAACAATTAATGTGCGGAATATGAACATAAGCCAAACACAGAATTGATAAACAATTTAAGCCAAATATAAACACAACCACAGTAGTAAACATAAGGCAAAGATAAAGGGAAGGAAGATGTAAACACACGGACAACACACGATGTGTTATCGAAGAGGAAATTGAAGCCCTCGGCGTAAAACCTCTTTGCCGCCCTCCAAGCGGTAAATAATCCACTAAAGAATGTAGTTGAGATACATGAACAGCAGAAGACCCTTCAAGCCTAATCTACCCAATGTACCTAAGCCTTCCAAGCTACTTGCTCCAACGAGATTGCGCCGAACCTATTTCTTCTTTAGCTTACCAGATTCCGCTATCAACCATAACATTAACTAATGGATATTGGTTCCTTCCTAACTGCTTCCCAAAGCTCCAAATGAACCTTCTCAAAGATATGTGTATGGTGAGAAAATGATTTGGCTAAAGACCTCTCAAGAATTTAACAATAGAGATGAAGAGAGTAGAGAAATTTGAAAATTCTCTAAGGTAAAGATTGTGGATGAATCAATCTTGTTTTTTTCTAGGATTTCTCTCACAAAATTCTCTCTAGAAGCTTTCTCCATTTGGTGGGTATAAGGGTCTATATATAATGGGGTGAGAAAGGAATGCGAAGAGTTAGTTTTTCCCAAACAAGGTGGTTTGGCAGCTTGGCCTCGTGATTGGTCTGAGTCGCGAATTCTAATCGTGAGTTAACGGCCTGGCTAGCCTGGAATTTTTGTCCTGTACTGAGATAGCTGGCGTGACCTTGCACCTCCCCCATGTGCTTCTCATGTGCTTGCAATTGACGACTCCTAGTCGCGAGTCACCCGCGAGTCCTAGCCATGAAACTTTGCATCTTTGCACAATCTTGAGCATTTCTTCACATCTTCTCACACACTACCCTTACAAGAATCTCACCTAAATACAGGGTTACTAATTGCTAAAATACAAGCAAATTTGGCACAGAATAAAGCCAACAAGATGGTTGATTAAATTCAACGTTACAAATTATTATCAGCTTATTAATTTAAACCCAACATTATTTGCTTCACGTGGAAGAAGGAAGGATAAAGTTCTATTCAATTAATATTAGCTTATTAATTTAAACCCAGCAGTAGTTGCTTCACGTGGTGCTTAATTTGTTCTTTTCTTTAGTTTATTTGTCTAAGGTTGCAACATAGTGTAATCCAAAAACTACGAATCAAACATAAAAGTATATATAAAAAAAAGTCGGCTATAAAATTCTATTCAATTAATATTAGATTTAGACTTTTTGTTCAGATAAAATTCTTCAATGTGGAGTGTGTGTGTGTATATATATATATATATATCAAATAATTGATAATTAATACCCATCATACGGTTATTTTGCGCTATTCTTCTACCTACAACCTCTATTAGTCTCTTTTTCTATCTACAACCTTACAAGTACATATTTGTTTACTCTACTTTTTTTTTTCCCATCAGATTGAATATATTTTGTGTATTTGTTTAAGTTGATTTCCTTAATTTTAATCCAATTTAGAGAATTGTTATGGATTTTCAATTGATTTTTTTTTTTATAATGTTAGTTTGATTGTTTAGAAAATATATAAGAAATTGTGCTTTCATGTCTAATTAACTAAGAAATTAATTTTTGAGACCAAACATAATAAAACAACAAAATATATTGTCAATATTTTAAAGATTTTTTTAAAAATAGATATAATTTTTTTGGTCTTCTTCTTCTCCTATAATTTCAGATGAAAATCATTTTTTTTTTCTTTGGATTTTCTCTTCACATGCCACTTATTTTTTAGATTTAGATTTCAACTTCACACTTCCACAAATTTATAAATAAAAACAACTTCTTATTTGTCCTTATCAACTATTGCTTTTTTCACTAATTTTTAGATAAAAATAACAACAATTTTTTAGATACGTGCTAATGCTATCTCACCAAATCTTAAAGTTAAAAAATTAGAAAAAAAAAAAAAAAAAAAAAAAAAAAAAAAAAAAAAAAAAAAAAAAAACCAACATGCATAGTTAGGAAGAGTTAGACATTTGTCTTGAAAAGATGAAGGAAGAGTTAGACATGTGAATGAGTTGGAGAGTTATAACTTATATTTATTTGATTATTGAGATAAAACCAATCTTTATTGTGATTTTTTCCTCTTCACACACGGTTACTTTTTTCTTTTTTTTATTTTCCCTTTTACGTGAATAGGAGTTACATACACATTGGAATATATATACACATCCAAGTCTACTTGGTAACCCCATAAAGTCATTTATTTATTTATTAGAAAAATAATAAATTCATTACCTGATTTGTTTTTTCCTTGATAACTCAAGTATTTTTCCTATAGAGATAAATTGATTAGAGAGAAACATTCATGGCTAGGACCCTCTTAAATTATCAAGATAGGATTATGGATGCCATTTACGTGAATTGAAAAATTATTATGATTATTATTATTTTTTGAGATTATCTATTAGATGAAATTATTATGATTATTATTATTTCTTGAGATTATATATTAGATGAAGAATTTTGAATCCTAATTAAGTTAGGATTTCTAATATATATATTGAGATTTTTTTTATTGTATTCTTGTATATTCCTACCACAGGTTTTTTTTTTTTTTTTTTTTTTTTTTTAAATGATAGAAAGTAGAAATGCTACTTATAATTCTAATAAATTCTCTCCCCCATTATCAATAATTCTTCTTCTCTCATAATTTCTATTTCGATTAGAAATTTAACTCTCTTTTTGTTTGTTTGTTTTTTTCTCTTATTACTTAGGCAATTTGATGTTTGTGAAATCCATAGTATAATGCTTTATCAAACCTACCATCCACACTATTGCAAGTATGTATTTCTCTTCTTTGTTTTTGTGCTTTTTATTTTTATTTTTATTTTTTTTGAAGATTTTCTTATGAGTCATAAAGGCAATTTTAAATCCATGAAATCCATTATAGAAACCCACATAAATATTTACACTTTATCTACTTATTATTTAAGAATTATCAAATTTTGTATTCTCTCCTACAAGGGTTTCATCTTTTTATTTCAGTTGGTTTGTATTTGTGTTATGTTTATATGTGCCTTATTACATTTTTATTTTTGTTCAAAGAGTTAAAATCTACTTTTAAGTTCACAAATTTTAATTTAATTTTTTTTTAGACAAGTAATTTAATTATATTATTGAAATAATTTTTTTTTTTAAATTTACATATACTTTTTTTTATTAAGTCGTGCATCGTACAACATAACACTAGTTAAAATTAAAAAGTGAAAGTAGTAAAAAAGAATTATGAGATAAAATGGGGTAATTGCATTGCATCGGTCCAAATAAAAAAACAAAAAACAAAAAACAAAAAAAAAAAACAAAAAAAAAAAAACAAAAAAACAAAAAACAAAAAACAAAAAACAAAAAAAAAAAAAATTGTAGCTTAAAATTCCAACATGATGGATGAATATTGAATACTGGCCCATATTTAAAACATTGGACACGGATTTCCTCCAAACATGTTTGGAGGAAATGCTGCAAACAGGGACAGCTGTCAGATAAATAAGAAGACACCTAAGCTTGGAGGCATGACCATTTTAAGTGAAGAGCTATTAACCTAACATTAACAGCGTTAGCCAAAAAACCTCACGCCTCTCTTTCATCTCCTCCACCTCCGCAACAGAAACCTGTAGATGTAGAATTAAAGGCATTCCCTTCCTTTCCCTTTTTTTGCCACCAATGCTCATAAATGGTTTTCAGACATCTCCTTAGAGATCTTTCCAAGCCACAGTTGTTAATTTCAGAGGAGCTTGGATTGCTCAAAACCCACTCCAAAAAAAAAAAAAAAATTACAAAACAAGAATTACAAATATATCACAGCAAGAACTCAAGCTAGCCAAAATGATAATTTTAAGAAAATTACAAACAAGAAATCTAATTATCACAGCAAGAAAAAACCAGAATTAAATCATCCACCTATACCACACAAAACAAACCAAAATCATATCAAATACAGAGGGATTCGATAAGAAACCTGGAAAAATGTTGGAGCCTTGAAAAGATGGGTGGTAGAATCGGTGGTCCTTGGTGGTGAAGAGGTGGGTAGGGGATGGGAAAGGCAGAGCATGTGGCAGTGGTTGGGGTTTTTGAGAAGAACAAAGAATGAGGATGAGAGAGGCGTTGATTGGGTTTTAAAGAGAGAGAGTATTTTCTTCCCATCAGTATGTGGTCAGAGGCTAAGATTTCTGAAGCTCTTGCCGGTCTGAATTTGCTGAGAAAACAGAGGTGGAGGAGATGAGGCAGAATCAGCGAAGGGGGAAGCGAGTGAAGAGGAGGAATGGAGATATGGTTCAGTGAGATCGGCGGTTGTTGCATGTGGCCGCCATCGATTCCGCCTTACAAGCTCTCGCCTGTCTGAGTTTGCTGAGAAAACAGAAGTGGAGGAGATGAGAGAGAGGCGTGAGGCTGTTCTATTACTGTGGGTGAGAGGCGTGAGGCTGTTCTAGTGCTGTGGGTGAGAGGTGTGACTGTTTGGCTAACACTATTAAGGTTAACAACTCTTCACTTAAAATGGGTCATGTGCATTGCACATGCCTCCAAGTTTAGGTGTCTTCTTATTTATCTAACAGTTGCCCCTATTTGCAGCATTTCTTCCAAACATGTTTGGAGGAAATCCGTGTCCTAAAACATTCCTAGCCAACCTCACCCGCTTCTTCAACTCCCGTTAACAACACCTCCCAATCATAATTCAAGAAACTGGAAGTGATACTCCACCTCTAAGAAGCACGCGTGCGCATGGGGGTAGTGAACAATGAGGTCTCTGTTGCTCTGTCCCCGCGCACCTTGTTTTCTTTCTCAAGTTTTAAAGTCCCATCTGTAGAGAATTCAACCCGATTCCCAACCTGTGAGAAACAAAAAATAGAGAAAACACACGCCAAAGAAAATAATCACACGCACAAGACAGTATTTACGTGGTTTGGCAATTTGCCTACGTCCACGGAGTTGCAGGGATTTCACTATTATCAAGGAAAAATACAAAGTGCGGCTACAGTGTTTCTCTCACTCTCTCTGAAACACAAAAACAATAATCATAAACCCTAATCATAAAAGCGGCTTTTATATCTTGCGCACAAGATTACAATAGGCTACAAAACGGGTCAAAAATAAACTAGGCTCCACAAAGCCTAACAAATCTCCCACTTGGAGACTAGTTCAATCACCAACATCAGCTGCTATCCTCTAAAAGCAATCCCTCATCCTTGCAACTCACCCTCCTGTCCTCAAGCTAAAAGACCAATTGAAGCTGCACACAGCTTCAACTTCTCAATAGTGACACCCTTAGTTAACATGTTTGTTGGGTTCTTAGATCCACAGATCTTCTCAAGTATTACCAATTTATCTTCAACAAGGTACTGGATAAAGTGGTATTTTGTCTGTATGTGCTTCGACTTTGAATGAAAAGCCGAATTTTTGACAAGAAAGATTGCACTCTGACTGTCACTGTGTAGAATGCCCATCTCTTGCTTTTTACCCAATTCATCTAAGAAACCATGTAGCCAAATCATCTCTTTTCCAGCTTCAGTTGCTGCAACATACTCAGCTACTGTAGTAGACAAAGTAACAATCTTTTGCATATTTGAAACCTATGATATAGCTGTACCACCCAGAGTAAATACAAGCCCAGTAGTACTCTTTCTACTATCAATATCACCAGCAAAATCAGCATCTACATAACCTTGCAGTTTCAAACTTGCACCTGTGAAGCAAAGACATGTATCTGATGAACCCTTCAGATATCTCAAAATCCACTTGACTGCCTCCCAATGCTGCTTTCCAGGCCTACTCATGAATCTGCTCACAACTCCCACTGCATGTGCAATGTCTGGCCTTGTACACACCATAGCATACATCAAGCTGCCAATAGCTGAGGCATAGGGCACCTTGCTCATATGGTCCCTTTCTTCTTCTGTCTTTGGTGACTGTTCTTTGCTCAGTTTGAAATGGCTACCCAAGGGTGTGCTTACTGGTTTAGCTTTATTCATGTTGAACCTGCTAAGAACTTTCTTCACATACTCTGACTGTGAAAGTTTCAATGTACCATTAGCCTTGTCTCTAATGATTCTCATACCAAGGATTTGCTTTGCAGCTCCCAAATCCTTCATTGCAAACTGTTTTGACAATTGCTTCTTCAGATTATTAATCTCCTCAATGCTAGACCCTACAATGAGCATATCATCCACATGCAACAGTAAAATGATATAAGAATTGTCAAAGAATTTGACATAGCAACAATGATCAACTTCACATCTTTTGAACCCAATTTTATGCATAAAACTGTCAAATTTCTTGTACCACTGTCTTGGAGCTTGTTTTAGGCCATACAAGCTCTTTCTCAGTTTGCAAACTAGATTCTCTTGTCCCTGAACAATAAACCCTTCTGGCTGAATCATGTAAAGTTCTTCCTCCAAATCACCATGAAGGAATGCCGTCTTCACATCTAACTGCTCAAGATGTAAGTTTTCTGCAGCCACCATTCCTAGTATCGATCTGATTGTTGACATCTTCACAACTGGAGAAAATATCTCTGTGTAGTCAATGCCCTCCTTCTGCTAGAACCTTTTAACAACTAATCTGGCATTGTAATGTTTGCTACCATTATGCTCATTCTTTATTCTGTATACCCACTTGTTGTGCAAAGCCTTCTTTCCTACTGGCAATTCAGTCAGTTCCCATGTCTGATTCCCCAACAAGGAATCCATCTCATCCTTCATGGCTAACTCCCACTTGCTTGAATTCTTATCTTGCAAGGCTTCTTTGTAACACTCTGGCTCACCACCATCAATCAACAGGAGATAATTTAGAGCGGGTGAATAACACTGTGGAGGTCTAATATTTCTGGAAGATCTGCGGACTTCAGCTACAGGTGTACTCTGATCTACCTGTGAATTTACATTCTCCTTATCTTCTTCACCCTCTTTCTGGACAGTACTTTCAGTCAATTCATCTAAGTTGACAAACTCAGATTTCTTTTGATCTATCTCTGTAACATCTGACACTACAGTTGACCTGTCCTTGTACATAACCTGTTCATTAAATATAACATTTCTACTTCTGATGATTTTCCTGTTTTGTTCATCCCAAAACCTATAGCCAAATTTCTCATCACCATAGCCAATGAAAAAACATATTTTAGATTTTGCATCAAGTTTACTGCGAGCATCAGAATCAATATGAACATAAGAAACACAACAAAAAAACTTTTAAGTGTGAAAACTTTACTTCTTTACCGCTCCAAACCTCCTCAGGAAGTCTGAACTCCACGGGAACTGATGGCCCTCGGTTTATCAGGTAAGCTACAGTGCTAACAGCATCAGCCTAAAAAGTTTTTGGTAGTCCAGCATGCAACCTCATACTCCTAGCACGCTCATTGAGAGTTATGTTCATGCGCTCAGCCACACAATTCTGCTGTGGTGTTCTGGGAATGGTCTTCTCCATCCTAATTCCCTGTGCAGCACAATACTCACTGAACCCTCCATCTATGTACTCTCCTCCATTATCTGACCTCAAACATTTTACTTTTAAACCTGTTTCTGTCTCAACCATGGCCTTCCACTTCTTAAAAGTTTCAAATACATCAGATTTATTTTTCAGAAAATAAACCCATACCTTTCTGCTTGAGTCATCAATAAAGGTAATGTAGTACCTTGAACTTCCAAGGGATGCAACCGGAGAAGGCCCCCACAAATCAGTGTGTACAAACTCCAATCTTTCAGCCTTCGGTGTCCTGTCGGTTTTCAAGAAGCTTACCTTTTTCTACTTTCCTAAGATGCAGCTTTCACACATGTCAAAATCAATGGACTTTAATTCTGGTAGCTTTCCTCTTGACAACAGCATCTTCATCCCTTTCTCACTCATGTGACCAAGCCTGCGGTGCCATAAGCTTGTATCAGTACTTGCATCAGCAACTGCAATTGTGTCTCTTGGACTTGAGGTCATATATAGAGTACCAGTCTTCTTTCCACGAGCCAATACCCTAGCTCCCTTTGTAACCTTCCAAGTACCACCAACAAATAAGATTGCATGTCCTTCATCATCAAGTTGTCCAACAAAAATCAGATTCCTCCTCAGGTCAGGAATATGTCGAACCTTCTCCAGTAACCAAACAGACCCATTGGACAATAATATCCGGACGTCTTCCATACCCACAACATCCAAGGCTGAACCATCAGCTAAATACACCTTACCAAAATCACTTGCAACATAATTTTGTATGATTTCTCAGTGTGGAGTGGTATGAAACGAAGCTCCTGAATCCAAAACCCAATCATCAAGTGGACTGTCTACTGCAAGAAGCAATGCATCTTGTACCTCTTCTGTTATAGCATTAGCAGAATCATCTTCATTATTCTTCTTAGGACTTTTGCACTGGTTCCTAAAGTGACCTATTTTCCCACAATTCCAGCATTATACTTGTTGGCCTGGTCTAGATTTACTTCTATTCAGATTAGAATTTCTAGATTTTGATCTGCCTCGATTTAAATTTCTGTTATTACCTTTGCCTCTTGTCTCAAGGTTTAGGGCAGAACTAGATCCTGAGGTTTCACCTACATCTCTTCTGTGAATCTCTTCAGCCATAATTAAATCTCGTATATCATTGTACTTGAGCTTTTCTTTTCCTGTAGAATTGCTTACTGCCATCCTCATTGCCTCCCAACTGTTTAGCAAAGAAGCCAAAACGATCAGAGCACGAATTTCATCATCAAAATCAATTTCTACAGACGACAATTGATTTGTGATAGTGTTAAATTCGTTCAGATGTTGTGCTACTGATGCATTCTCTGCCATCTTCAAATTAAACAGTTTCTTCATCAGATGCACCTTGTTGTTTGCCGACGACTTTTCATACATTCCAGACAAAGCCTTCATCAGATCTGCTGTGGTCTTCTCCTTCACAACATTGTGTGCAACAGACCTAGACAGAGTTAACCTGATAACTCTCAATACCTGTCTGTCAAGAAGAGCCCATTCCTCAGCCTTCATCGCCTCAGGTTTTGTCCCCAAAAGAGGCAGATGCAATTTCCTCCCATAGAGGTAATCTTCAATCTGCATCCTCCAATATGCAAAGTCTGTGCTATCAAACTTTTCTATTCCAGACGCCTTTCCTGCTACCTCTGCCATTACTCCCATTCAAACCTAACCCTAGGCTCTGATACCACTTGTTGGGGAGATAAACACCTTGGGGAGCTTCCTTGAGTAATTAATATAACATATAGAGACACACTTTAACCCAAAAGGCCCAAGCCCAATGGGTATGTGCTCAATTATGTTATATTAACCACTCATTCTTTTCATCTTTATTCAATGTGGGACTTCACTCACACGTGTAACCCAACACCATCTGCTTCAATTGGTCCACCACCACCACCTCCACCTCTACTATTTAATCTTCATTACTCTCATTTTCATTTACTCTTCAAAATATAGTGCGTAAGAGTGAGAGTGAGAGACTAAAGAGGTTTCTTTCCCATGACTGGGTTTGGCCAGGAATTTCTCTGTATTTCATTATGAAATTAATCTTGCCTAGAATTTTACTCTTGATGAAACTTTAGTGACAACCGTTTTTCAGTTAACATCAGTTGGATAAATGAATCAGTCTATATATATGTTAAGGTGACAAAGAGGCTGGGTTTTGTCTATCATTTTCTAGTTTCCATGACTTGAATATTTATGTTAAACAGATCTACCAATTTTTTAGTTGAACAGTAGTGACATTGTCTGGAGGTAATGCAAGTCTTGGAGTCAAATTGAAAATGAGATCTCAAGAAGGTACAAAATGTTTCGAAAACGGAAGAAAGGAAAGTAGCCTTTTAGATTCAGATTCAAAAAACATGCATTTGATATTACAGGTCCTATAAAATTAGAGGAATGATATGTCTACAATATTTCTACAATATTTTTACAACAAATCCTAAGTGGCAGGTTGTTACTGGTCATTATTGTTGGGGCAAAAAAGTAATCTTAGTGTTAGTTTCAAATTTAAACCAATAACAACTAACCACCTGTGATTTGTTGTAAAAATGTTGTAAAATTGTTGTAGACGTAACATCTCTCATAAAATTAATCACAGAGGGTCTTTTTAAGGAAAGTAATAATTAGATTATAGTTTAGAGAAGGACCAGAGAGGAGGATTTTTTTTTTTTGGGGGGGGGGGGGGGGGGGGGAACGGTGCAACCGCAGAGTTAGGGATTATTAAATGCACAAATGAAACAATATTTATATTGCAACGCTCGAAATATGCATGCAACGCATATGTCATTTGAGATTGTAAATAAACCATCGAATCTATATTTATCATTCTCATCATATTAAAAGTCATAGAATTGTGGAAGTAGTAAACATGACCATTAGTAAGCTACGTGCAAGTATCCCGGGATATATATATATATATATATATATATAATCAAGTACGACTGTACGAGGTCTATGCTTATAGTTATGGTTCCTTTGCTATTGTTTATTTTTGCAACCCTTTAAAAATTGAATGTTAAATAATACCGAAGAAAAATATATTTAAAAGATGCACTTCGAAAATTAAATCCTCCCAAATAAGTAACTTCCGTTAGATTTCTTTAGCTCAATTAATGGGCCCCGACATGCTGAGGAAACTAAATTCGTGTTGACTTGGCAGCCTAGATTCTAGGGTCAAGAGTCAAGACCATGAAAACATTTAGATGAAGCTTTTAACGGATTTTATCCTGAAGGTAAAAAAAAAGTTATTTTACAACATCTTTTCGCAGCATACTTTGTTACAATTTATTTGGGTGTCAATTGATGATTAAATTATATCATTTACATACGGGTATATATACCACTTTAAATACTCTAATTATTAGTTGACACTTAAGTAAGTTGTGACAAAGTATATGTCTCTAGACTTTTTGATAAGAAGACCAATAGAAAATTGGCATCTTGGACAAAGAACAACGAAAAAGTAACAATTTGGATGATACTTTATGCATTCATAATTCAGCCAAAAAATATTTTACGCATTTAAAAAGACCCTCTACAATGGGGTTTCAATAAGGTTTACACCTTATATGCATGCAAAATTTTAAGATAATTAGATATCAATAGTTATGTTATCTATGAAATATTTAAATTTTAAGATTTTGTATTTTAAAATTATGAATAAAAGATGAGCTTTTAAATCAAATAACAAATAGCATCTAATTGATAGAAAACTTAGCATGCATGTTTAAGGACGTAGAAATCAAGTAATCCAATATATGGTGGGATTTTCAAAATTTTAATTTAATAAAATGTTGTTAGGTGACTTAACATTACTTAATATTATACCAAATGTAACTTGATATGACCCTAGGTATATATAATCAATTTTTCTCCATATAAAAACATCTTACAAGTCCCATAAAAATAAATAAATAAATAAATAAATAAAAACCTTACAAGTTTATATTGTAAAATGGATAAAACTTAAGTACAGTACCTTAGGTGCTGTTTCTTAAGTTCCTCATATAAAAGCATCTTACAAGCTTTTTTCTCATGTAATGAAAATGTATTTTCAGTTAAGTAACTACATGGTTGACTTTTAAGAGGAGAACTTAAAAAATAACACTTAAGTTTTGCCATTGTAAAATATAATTTTCAAAATGAGAAATAGCATTCAATCATTTATTATGCTAAATACGTGCTCATGAATAAAATCTCCAAATGGGAAATTTGACATGCCCTTTGTATTAGGGGTGTAAAAAAACCGATAAACTGACCGAAATCGCCCGGTCACAAAGACTGAAACCAACCGATTACACACAAAAGGATTTCCATAACCAACCCCTTGAAGAATGTATTAAAACTTAAAAGTTAAAACTATGTCCAGCTTTACCCTGTTGAGGTGCACGGCACCTAAAAGTCCAGCCTACTTGGAATTTTATTTCAAGTTGGAATAGGAGTTTTTTGCCCACTGTTATTGGTACTCATATTCCTACTAGAAATAAGAGAAGTGGCCTACAAGTTTAAGACTCTTAATTAATATGGTTTGAATTAGGACTTTGAGGCTAGGCGGCAGGGGTTTATAAAAGGCATTGTGTGTGTGTGTGTGGTTTCTAAAAAGAGAGATTGAAGAGTGAAAGGCAGATGTACGACACTGAGGAAAAAATGAAAATGTAATTTTTCTTTTGCTCAAAATATACGAGGAAAATAAATTAGATGTTTTTTAGGAGGATTTTTTGAAATCTACAACCACATAAAGTTGAATAATATGATTAATAGAAACATTTAAAAATGCACACGCAAATACATATATAACCAAAATTTTCTCCATTTAAAAACAAGTTACAAGCATATAATATATATATATATATATATTGCAAAATATAATTTCCAAAATGATAAACACTTATTAAACATCATCCAATCATTTTTTTTTTTTTTTTTTGATAGGCATGCAATCATTTATTATGCTTGACACATGTTCATGAATAAAATTTCAAAAGTATAGTTTTATGTTTTGAGAAAAAAAAAAAAAAAAAAAAAAAAAAAAAAAAAAAAAAAAAAAAACCCCAAACCCAAAACACAATGAATATAATTAGAAAATACAACTGGGCTTGGTCCTACTTGTGAGAGACTGCGCCTCCCACCTTTTTTTTTTTTTTTTTTGGGGATGTTGGGCCAAACCCACGTGAATGGGTCGAGCCGTGTTATTGCCTCTCAAGATGGAGGTTACACTAATTATATTTTCCCCTTTAGATTAAGAGTTTTATAATGGAGTTGCCACTTATTTAAATATTGGAATAAATAAGAACTAAAATTGAAAAATTCCTCATTTTACTGATTTGTAAATGAATTTACATTAATTATAAGAAATTACAAGGCTTTGGTCCTAGATACAATCTAAGATAAAGTACATGACTTTGTTTTCTAGTTAAAATCTAGAAATTGAAAATTACATGGATAAGCATTTGACCTACTAACTCTTAATCTAAACTCAAAGGCTATGTTACGAGGTGGAAAGGTGTTAGGCGCCTACCTTGCCCAGTGAAACCCGTCTTCTAGGTTATGGTGGCTAACATTTATATCATATCATCTAATATATCAATCAATTTACATGTTGAATTTAATGTATGTGCATGTAATAAACCCTAATTCAATTTATTAAGCACTTCATTTGGATTGAAAAAATAAATTCTAGTAAATGTGTATGGATGCTGATATCTTAGATTAAAGAATTTAAAAGAATTATTAAACAAACATCTTTTTCATGTTTTTGATGTGGATTTAAGATCAAAACTAGTGTTATGCATGAACATGTGATGAACAATCAAGAACATATGAAGAACACATAAGAACATTTAAGAACATTCAAACATATTCAAGAGAATTTAAATAATTACTATCATGCTTCAATCCTAAATTCTCATCATGGCAACACAAAAAAACAAGCTAGAGAAAGGGGTTATACTTTCATGCAAGATCTATACGGTAGAGAAGAAGACTCTTGGTAAAGGTCCTAAGGATGGAGAAAAAGAAGAGTTAGGAGTGGGAGAGTGAATCTCACTCAATACCTTAAGTCTCAGGAAAACCAAAATATAACAATACTACTCTACTTCACTAGAACTCAAGAGAGAAGAAGAGATGGGGTTTTTGTGTACCTTGGAATGGAGGAGGGGGGGGAGTTTATATAATAATGGTGGAGAAAATATGAACGGAATGTCATTTAATGAGAGTTGACAAAGAATCATGAACCTAGACCTTATTTTAGCCTTTGAGGAAATCTGGTGCATTAAATGTAGAAATTGGTGGGAGTGAGGAGCAAGCAAAATTTGGTTTTCCCGGAGCTACTGTAACAGTCTGTAGAGCCAACTTCAAAAAATCATATCTTACTCAATTCTAGTTAGAATTGTCTCATTCTTGTGCTCAAATTGAAGCCCTAGATGTCTAGTTTCTGGGAAATTTAACCTCATTCACAGATTCAAAATACTTTGATAGATATAAACGAATGGTGAGCAGATGTCATTTGTTAGAAAATAATTTCAACACAATCAATATTAATAGGTCTCAAATTAGTTCCCAATTAACATTAATAGGCTCCAATCACTCCAATTTCAGACTTAATTAGTTCTAAATTTACCATAGTTAAAAGATAATTGCACAAATTACTCATTGAATAATTAATGCTTGGCTATCTAATTGATTAAGTGTGTGCAACCTTACCATAAAATGTAGTCCTAGCCAATCAAATTATGACACATCATTAATCTCAAATTGATTATAATTATAACCAATTGGAATCAATTGTTCATAATCACATATAGTTGGACTCAATTTGTGATAGTGTATCTCGGCTATTAAAACTTGATTTGATGATAACTTTCAATCTGATGGTTCGATTAGGGCTTAAGACCAGTCGATTTGATCATTAGAATATCAAGATCATTTTGATGAAATGAAATTAAGAATATAATGTGTTGGGAAATTTAGACCCCGGTTAATAGAATTAACAAGTTTTAAATCCAAGTTGTTAATTAGATTTATTATCAATAAAACTTGTTAAAACAAACAAACGTCAATATCATGTCAAAATAATATGCAGCGGAAAAAATAAATAAGACAAGATATGATGACCCAGGAAAACCAATGAAACCAACCAGTTTCACAGTAAAAAACCTGGGGGGAAACCTTCCCGAAAAGCAATTCACTATAGAAAAGAGAAGTTTCAGATCTAGTACAAAACCTTTGTCCCTAGACTCTACAATCCCCGTAGATGAACTCACAGCAGAAACCTTCTACCGCTTCAGAACCTCTGAACTCTTCAATATATGAACGCCACCCTTTGATGCACGAATCCCAAGTACGTGACTAACCAATTGCGCGGATCCCAATACGCGACTTCAATCACCAACTAGAAGAAGATGTTGGCTGCAAAGTTCTTCACTTCATCAAGAATGAAGATCAATAAGCACTTGGTTACAAAACCCTAAGGCGCAAAAACGCAGTAGCTTCTTTCAGAGAGAATAACCCTTTTTCATATGTTCTCCTTGTATTCTCTTATTCCCTTATGTGACGGCCTCTAAAATAAGCTTTATATAGGTCTAGGGTTGTGAGAAAAGAAACCCTACTCAAATACATAAGCCTGGCCCAAAGAAACAAAAAGCTGAATTTCCGTAACCTCGACAGATAGCAGCTATCGAGGAGGTGTCGAGAAGGTGTCGAGGTTTAATGAATCTCA
Source organism: Quercus gilva (assembly GCA_023621385.1). Classification (NCBI taxonomy): domain Eukaryota; kingdom Viridiplantae; phylum Streptophyta; class Magnoliopsida; order Fagales; family Fagaceae; genus Quercus; species Quercus gilva. Next base: position 55,409,583 of record CM042477.1, on the reverse strand, counting down.
ACAGATACAGCTATCGAGGAGGTGTCGAGAAGGTGTCGAGGGGACAGAAACTTTCTCGATCAATCGACTAGCTATCGAGAAGCTATCGAGATTGCGATAAGACTCAGCTGAAGATCTCGACAGATAGCCAGGTGTCGAGGAGGTGTCGAGAAGCTATCGAGATATCTATCCGCAGGTGTCGAGATATCTGTCCAGCTTTATTGAACACCTTTTCCTCACTTGTTTCTTGGTCCAATCTTCATGGCTTTAATACTAGACTTGAACAACATGTTTCTTCAAGTATTAAACACAACTTAGATCTACCCAAATACAAGTAAAGTGTGTTTTGTCAAAATATTAGCCAATTACATAAAATATGTCCTTAACAATCTCCCCCTTTGGCAATCCGTGACAAAACCACAACAAACAAATGAACATATGAGAGAAGTCATAAATCACTCAACTCATACTCACTTGTTAAATACAATAAAATCTATCCTAACACAAACTCTTGAAAAACTTTGCAAGAAGAGAGTTCATGGCAAGTAGACTTTGACAACCTGTATTTCTGAAACACTTTAAACAAAACTCATCAAGGCCTCTTAGTGTGAGACAGAAATAAAAGATTGCATACAAAATAAAGAAACATGTGTATAAAGATAGAAAAGAAACAACACATGTAGAGATAGGTGAAAGAAACATACATCAGCATATAAAGAAGATAAGCACAATGTATGTAAACATGGTTACAAGACCCAAGGTACAAGAAGAAAGAAGTAAACACTCCCCCTAACAAGATGAAACACAACTCCCCCTTACAAAGGAATGTATTTCTCCCCCTAACTTGTAGAATCTTAAAGAAAGAAACCACAAAGTCTCCACAATTTCTCCCCCTTTTTGTCATGATTGACAAAGGGTACAAGAAGCTAGAAAGCTTCATCCGAGAGACATAAAGATGATCAAGGATGATCAAGGGGGTACAAGAATCCATAAAAATGCATGAATGTAATGAAACAAGATGTTATGGATGACAAAAAGAAAAATGCAAAACACACACACACACTAAACAAGTCTAACCAATTTTATATTTCAAAAACAAGTTATGACAGTTTAGTGAGCATACAAAAGCACATGTAAAACCTTTGTGATGGCCAAATCACATCGTACCTGCACATGTATCAAAAGTAGCAAAGAATATTGCGTGTTGTGTGTGAAAAACATCGCAAGATTGCATATGTGTATACATGTTATGACGATCTGAGATATGAGAAAATAACTTTTAACTCACACACAATCATAACTGTTTGATGGGGACTATCACCTTCGAGGTACATCCTATAACTCCCACATCTCCTAGAATACACGCTTGCAACCATTTTAAAAGCATTTTTAATCTTTTTGCTTTTTATTTCTTTGCATATTTTCTTTTTAAGCATATCATACATGGGCTTATGAGAAAGAAAAGAAATACCCATTGATATTTGACATTTCAATTTTGCTATGCCTAAGCACACAAATGTCATTGACATCACACTTTTGCTATGCCGAAACATACAGATGTCATTAATGATTGGCGGGCAACAGTGGTGAGATGGTTATTTATGCCTTTCTCTTATGATTTTCTAGTCCTACCTGTCAAAAAGAGTGATATGAGTGTTAAGTTTAAGAAATAACCTAATCTTACTCATCACAAACACGAGCCACAAAGCTCACTTGCTTAGTTGTGCATAAAGATGCTCATCTAAGCTACAAGAGATACAAAGTTTAGAAAACTCTGTTTCATTGGCCATCCAAGGTACGCAAGTACCAATGTATACAAAACACACACTGTTTTTGTATTTTTCTGATTTTTCCTTTTTATTTTTATTTTGGAAACAAAACAAAATAAAAACTAAACAATCAAACAAAAACAGATAAACAACATGAAAGCAGAAAGAAAGATATATATGCATGAAGGCATGATAGAAAGATGCAAATGCATGAAAGCATGATTTCAAAAATAGATAAGAAATCAAGCAAAGAAAGTCCTACTTTAGATAGAAAGAATTAAAGCAGAGGACAAACAGAAAAGACAATTAAGTCTTAGGCTCCTTTCTCACCCACACAGCACGAGTCTTTGGCCATGAAGATGAAAAGGTACGTGTCCTAGTATGTCTACTAAAGGACATAGAAGAATTAGAATTCTCCTGAAATTGAATTAAAAAGCACAAAACTTTTAATAACTCTCCAAACAAAGGTGAAGGTCCTTGAGAAGAAACCTGTGACCGTTTGGACAATTGCTTATGAGGATACAACCTAAAGCAATTAGGACGAATATGTCCAGAAACACCACAGTGGTGACAAACATGAAGTTTAACAAAGGATTTAGATTTCATACCTTTATTACCTTTCCCAGATTGGGGCACAAAGACAGTCCTTGATCCAGAAGCTGTGGATGAGGAGGGGCTGGAGGAAACAGCATATCCTAAGCCAATCTTATCAGAGGCTTCCTGAAGGGTCATCTTCTTAGGTACTTCATCATCAGAAGAATCCTCACTGTCACTAGCACTCTCCACAATCACCTTATCAGTTGTGGCAGCAAAGGCCATAACTTGACGACATTCATCCACAAACTCATCAGAAGAGTCATCATCAGTATCACTCCAAGTAGCAACCAACCCTTTCTCTTTTGGCTTCTCGGTCTTTTCCTTCATGAGGTAGTTTGGACACTCTATCCTCATATGACCAAAACCTTTGCACTCATGGCATTGAATAAGTGGTTTTTCATTCTTGCCCTTCCTAGAGGATTTAGGTTTCCTAGGAGGTTTGCCCTTATCCTTTTTCCTAAACTGAAGAAGCTTGATAATCTCATCAATTATGAAGGTTAGATCCTCATCCTCATCTTCACTTTGATCTTCATCTTCAGAGTCTTCAGTCTCTTCCTCTATACCCTTAAGAGCCAAGTTTTTGCTCTTTCCACCTTTTCCCATTGAGCCTAATCCTATCTCATAGGTTTGAAGGTTCCCTACAAGCTCAGTCAAAGGAATTTGATCAATGTCCTTGACTTCTTCAATGGCAGTGATCTTGGCATGGAATTTTTCAGGTAAGGACCTAAGGATTTTTCTAACAATTTTGGATTCTGCAATACATTCTCCAAGGTTGAAAGCAGAATTCACAATATCCTTGAGTTTGGCATAGAACTCATCAAAGGTCTCGTCCTCCTCCATCCTTATTTCTTCAAAACTACTTGTGAGTTGTTGAAACTTCACAGTCTTTACTGCCTTGGTACCTTCATAGGTGGTCTCAAGAATAGTCCATGCTTCTTTGGCAACTTCAGTGGATGAAATTTTCTTGAATTCTTCATTGGTCACCCCACAAAACAAAGCATTCAAGGCCCTACTATTGAAATTTGTAGCTACAATTGTTGCATCATCCCAATCCACAGGTGCTTCCTTTGGCTTAATCCAGCCAACTTCAACAACTTGCCATACCTGTTCACCTAGAGCCTGCAAGAACACTTTCATACGAACTTTCCAGTACGCATAATTAGTTCCATCAAATAAAGGAGGAATAAATAAAGATTGTCCTCTATCTATGACAAACAGGGGTCAATGGATCACACTCAGGAAATTAATCCAATCAGAGTGAACCCGCTCTGATACCACTTGTTGGGAAATTTAGACCCCGGTTGATAGAATTAACAAGTTTTAAATCCAAGTTGTTAATTAAATTTATTATCAATAAAACTTGTTAAAACAAACAAACGTCAATATCATGTCAAAATAATATGCAGCGGAAAAAAATAAATAAGACAAGATATGATGACCCAGGAAAACCAATGAAACCAACCAGTTTCACAGTAAAAAACATGGGGGGAAACCTTCCCGAAAAGCAATTCACTATAGAAAAGAGAAGTTTCAGATCTAGTACAAAACCTTTGTCCCTAGACTCTACAATCCCCGTAGATGAACTCACAGCAGAAACCTTCTACCGCTTCAGAACCTCTGAACTCTTCAATATATGAACGCCACCCTTTGATGCACGAATCCCAAGTACGTGACTAACCAATTGCGCGGATCCCAATACGCGACTTCAATCACCAACTAGAAGAAGATGTTGGCTGCAAAGTTCTTCACTTCATCAAGAATGAAGATCAAGAAGCACTTGGTTACAAAACCCTAAGGCGCAAAAACGCAGTAGCTTCTTTCAGAGAGAATAACCCTTTTTCATATGTTCTCCTTGTATTCTCTTATTCCCTTATGTGACGGCCTCTAAAATAAGCTTTATATAGGTCTAGGGTTGTGAGAAAAGAAACCCTACTCAAATACATAAGCCTGGCCCAAAGAAACAAAAAGCTGAATTTCCGTAACCTCGACAGATAGCAGCTATCGAGGAGGTGTCGAGAAGGTGTCGAGGTTTAATGAATCTCAACAGATACAGCTATCGAGGAGGTGTCGAGAAGGTGTCGAGGGGACAGAAACTTTCTTGATCGATCGACCAGCTATCGAAAAGCTATCGAGATTGCGATAAGACTCAGCTGAAGATCTCGACAGATAGCCAGGTGTCGAGGAGGTGTCGAGAAGCTATCGAGATATCTATCCGCAGGTGTCGAGATATCTGTCCAGCTTTATTGAACACCTTTTCCTCACTTGTTTCTTGGTCCAATCTTCATGGCTTTAATACTAGACTTGAACAACATGTTTCTTTAAGTATTAAACACAACTTAGATCTACCCAAATACAAGTAAAGTGTGTTTTGTCAAAAGATTAGCCAATTACATAAAATATGTCCTTAACATAATGACCAGAATCAAGATGCATATTTCCAAAGCAAAATTACCCTTTTACCCTCCATGTGAGGTTAAATGCGGATTACAAAATAGGGTGTCAACAGAATGCCCCTCATTGGCAGAGCTTGAAAAGCGAATGTCAATGTATGAAAGAGACACCTAACTTTGTAATTAGTATTTAACCATGGTGAATGTATGATGCATGTAGATAAAAATGCAGACGGTCAAGTTGTGGATCAAAATATAGATCGAATTTAATGTGTGTGCATGTGATAAACCCTAATTCAATTTATTAAACATTTCATTTGGATTGAAAAAATAAATTCTAGTGAATGTGTGTAGATGGTGATATCCTAGATTCAAGAATTTAAAAGAATTATTAAATAAACATCTTTTTCATGTTTTTGATGTGGATTTAAGATCAAAATTAGTGTTAACATTGAACATGTGATGAACAACCAAGAACATATGAAGAACACATAAGAATATTTAAGAACATTCAAACACATTGAAGAAAATTTAAATAATTACTATCATGCTTTAATTCTATATTCTCATCATGGGAACACCAAAAAACAAGTTAGGGAAAGGGATTATACATTCGTGTAAGATCTATACGGTAGAGAAGACTCTTGGTAGAGGTCTTAAAGGTGGAGGAAAAGAAGAGTTAGGAGAGAGAGAGTGAGTCTCACTCAATACCTTGAGTCTCAGGAGGACCAAGAAAGAAGAAGAGAAGAGGTTTTTGTGTGCATTGGAATGGAGGAGAGGGGGGGTTTATATAGTAGTGGTGAAGAAAATATGAACGGAAGGTCATTTAATAAGTGTTGACAAAGAATCATGAACCTAAACCTTATTTTAGCTTCTGGCGAAATCTGATGCATTAAATGTAGAGAGTGGTGAAGTGAGGAGCAAGTAAAATTTGGTTTTCCCGTAACTATTGTAACATGTAGAACCAACTTCAAAAAATCATATCTTACTCAATTTTGATCGGAATTGTCTCATTCTTGTACTTAAATTGAAGCCCCATATGTCTAGTTTTTGGGAAAATTAGCCTCATTCACTGATTCAAAATATTCTGAGGGATATAAACGAAATGGTGAGTTGAGGTCATTTGTTAGAAAATAATTTCAATACAATTAACATTAATAAGTCTCAAATTAGTTCCTAATTAACATTAATAGGTTCCAATCTCTCCCATTTCAAACTTAATTAGTTCCAAATTTACCATAATTAAAAGATAATTGCACAAATTACTCATTAAATAATTAATGCTTGACTATCTAATTGATTAAGTGTGGGCAACCTTACCATAAAATGTAGTCTTAGCCAATCAAATCATTAATCTCAAATTGATTATAATTATAACCAATTGGAATCAATTGTTGATAATCACATACCGTTGGACTCAATTTGTGATAGTGTATTTTGGCTATTAAAACTTGATTTGATGATAACTTTCAATTTGATGGGCTGATTAGGGCTTATGACCAATCAATTTGATCATTGGAATATCAAGATCATTTTGATGAAATGAAATTTAGAATCTAATGACCAAAATTAAGATGCATATTTTCAAGGCGAAATTACCCTTTTATCCTCCATTTGAGGTTAAATGCAGGTTGCAAAATAGGTGTTTAACACTACCATCACAAAATTTACACGTTTTGATGGGTTTAAGGGCTTTTTTTTTATTTTAAAAAAAAAATCTTGATCTTGATCGTGGGCCCCATATGACCTTTCTTTCTTAAACCTACAAGTTTTTGAGGTGGTATTACACGTTTTCATTATATTTGTCTTTGAGAAAGTTTAGTGAAAGTGAGTATGGGTCCACATAATCTTTATTTATTTATTATTATCTATACTATTATTTAAGGGGCTTTTTCTGTTTGGATTCCTCATTTTTTATGCCTAAAATACCCTCATCATCCCCACTTACAAGTTTTCAACTAACGGGGATAAATATGTAAATTAAAACACTTACACTTTAAGACCCACAAACTCATGTACGCTTTGCAGTTTCTATCTCACTTTCTATCTCTCATTCTTCTTCAAATTGAAGACATTTAGTTTAGCTCTACATCTTTCTTTTTTTTTCTTCAGATTAAAGACATTTACTGTCAGAGGTTCCAACAAATTTTCAGGTTCTATATTTTCCAAATTCCTCTTTGTTTTCTTCTCTTTTGTTTATGATTGACTTTCTTTGAGTTCTATTTTTTTTTTTTTTAATGTATCACGTTAACTCTCTTTCTAATTTTTTTTTTTTTTTTAATGCAAAGACAGGGCTGCCTTATGCCACAAAAGAAGTATTCAAAATCATTCATGAACAATTAAACAGTATGGCTTCCCTTACCTCTTTTAGTAGCCTTTGTTTACACTTTATTTAAAAATTTTGAATTGAAATAAAAATAGTTACCATCCATGCTGCAGCAAATGTGAAGGAAGCAATTCAATAAAATAAAATATATAAAAATAAAAAAAAAAATCCAAGAAACTATGAAAGAAATTTTACCGCTATTGGGTTTTTGCATTACTGGAAAGTTTCCATCCTTTCATATCCATTTGCCAATTTCTTTTTCTTTCTTTTTTTTAAGAATGAATTTGCCAACTTGAAGCGGCATGCCAAGGTTTTCTTCTTTTTTCATTTCTTTTTAAGCATTTTTTTTTTTTTACCATCATTGTCTATGTTTTTGGCATTAAATTTTTTTCGTCTTTTTATTCAGGTATGTAGCAACCTCTCAATTTTGATTTTCATTTACAATTCATTATGGATCCGAGAAACTAGAGCCACCAATCACATGGCTAGATCTCCATTAAGTATTTATTTAAATAGTTGATGATGTGGTGATAAGATTTTAAAGAGTCTATGATAGAGTTCAATTCTAAAAAATATTTATCTTTATTCTGACCAATGTTAATAGGATTTTCAGGAAAAATGATTTCATCAAAATTTAAATCAAACACAAACTCTAACAAACTTATACTATTATCTTTAATTGCCACACACGCTAACTTTGGTTTGTTGAATAAAGTTTTTTTTTTTTTTTTTTTATAAATACTTGTAATTCTTTTATCTCTCTCAGGTTCACATACGCACAAATTTTTTGGATTGCATTGAGAAGTCATTGGAATGGAATATTAGATAAGTTCGGATGAGAGACCTTATAAGAATTATTATATGTATTAAATCTCACATAAAGTGTTTGTTATCTAAGAAATTGTTGTAAAAAAAATTTCTTTTGTAATAGAAATTATATTTATCATTTGTATAATTCTATGTCAAATTCAATTTAAATTTTTTTCCATAAGTATTAATTTACTACTTCATAAAAAATGTTACGTACCTTTTTCTCAGTTTTAAAGGTTGTTGATGTTGTTGATATATTTGAAATTTAAACTATTTTTAACTTTTTATTATGGATGTGTAGTAAGTGGCTAACTTTTAGGACTAAAAGACTAAAATTTTGGATTAAACAAAAATTGATAAATGTTATTAAATTTTTTTAAAAAGAACAACAACACCAAAAGAAACGTGTATCTCCTGTCATAAAATTTGAAATTTAAGCTTTTATTTACTTATGTTATGGATGTGTAATAAATGACTAAATTTTAGGATTAAAAAACTACATTTTAGGATTAGACAAAAAATGATAACTGGCATACATAAAAGTTGAAAAAAAGAACAACATCAACAGCACTAAAAAAAAAAAAAGGTGGATGTGTAGTTACTAAATTTTAGGATCTTTCTAGGAGCATTTCCTTTAACAAAAAATTTATTAATTTACTTATGTACCTTATAAAAATGCAATATAAGTATTGATAATCATAGTTTGTCAATTTTAAACTCTTTTTTTTTTTTTTTTTTTTTTTGAAGCCTCCAATTTTAAACTCATTGGATACTCAGCTATTGTAAAAATTAGTAGAAGCATCCAAATCCCAATCCAAAAATGCAAGCCATGTATTAGGTGGTTGGGTAGTTTTTAAACATGGGATAGAAAGTGGGATTTTTTTTTTTTTAAAATAGTATATGGATAGAAAATGGGATTTTTTTAAACGTGTAGTTTTTCTTTTTTTGATAAACTTTTAAATAAGGATAGGGTCACACAAATTCCCCACCTTAATCTTTTAAATTTTCCTAAAATTTAGCAATTTTTTTTTTTCAATATCAGATATGTTAGTGCCTAAATATAAGGATATGGATGGAGAATTTATGGTAGTGGTTTTATAGTAGGAGTCTTTTTTTCCCCAAAATATGGAAGAGATTTAAAAAAAGAAAAAAAAAAAAAAAGAAAAGAAGAAGAAGAAGAAGAAGAGGAAAACATGAATTTGGATGCTGTTCCTATTGCTATGAACTTAAACTACATTTAGTGTACTTTTGTTCAATAAAAAATTTAGAAGAACAGCATTGACAAATTAAAATAAAAGTTCATTATTATTCCTATTCCTATTGGGTTTTTGTTAAACCACCTTTAATAATACTTTATAGTATTTTTTTTTTCTTCTCAACAAACAATCATGAAATTTTTATACAATTTTTTTTATAGATACTTCTAATCATTAATTCCGAATTGTATTAGCCTTTTGTTAAGGTTAAAACACCATTTAATACTTTATTTTTTTTAAAAAAAATCTCAAAATACAATTGTGGTTTTATACAATTAACCTGTATCTCTTGCCATAAAATTTTCTATTTAAGCTTTTATTTACTTATGTTATGGATGTGTAATAAATGGCTAAATTTTAGGATTAAAAAAACTACATTTTAGGATTAGACAAAAAATGATAGCTATCATACATAAAATTTGAAAAAAAAGAACAACATCAACAACACCAAAAAAAAAAAAAAAAAAAAAGAAAAAAAAAAAGAGGTGGATGGGTAGTTACTAAATTTTAGGATCTTTTTAGGAGCATTTCCTTTAGAAAAAATCTAATTAATTTATTACTCCATAGAAAATGTTACGTACCTTATAAAATACAATATAAGTATTGATAATGATAGTCTGTCAATTTAAAACTCATTGAATACTCACTAATGTAAAAATTACTAGAAGCATCCAAATCCCAATCCAACACAAACTAACACATTTTGTATCATAGGTTCATGGCAAATGCTGCTGGAAAGCAATTAGAATGTGAAACAAATAGCATTGCTCCACCAACTTCTCCAACATAGCTGGCATAATATTAATAAGTTCACCTGTACATGTTTCAGATGTAGTGCATTATTTTACAGTTTTACCTGATGAAAATATTTCAGTTTTCTACATTGATCCATCAACTTCTTCATAATTGCTTTTGTAAAGGTCATCACATGTATTATGTAAGTAGTTTTATTGTTACAATTTTATTATGCATTTTCAATATGTGCACTATTTATAAGATTTATTCAGAGGATCTTTTTTTCCTCCCTCTAAATTTAATACTAAATTATTGTATCATCTTCTAATCAATAACATGTTGATTACTGCATAAAAAAATTTGGCAAAAATGGATAATAATTACAAAATACTAGCCTCTGAACGCTCTTTTATTTTTTGGATAAGGGTTAATTTAGAGCATTTATTATAATTTGGGATTACTAAATTTTTCAATTACAAAAAAAACCTATAGGTGTGATGAGTATCATGTGTGGAGAAATAATTTTTCATCACACCCCCAGATTTTTTTGTAATTGAAAAATGTAGTAATTCCAAATTATAATAAATACTCTAAATTAACCCTTACTTAAAGAATAGAAGAGCCTTTGAGAGGCTAGTTATTATTATTGTTATTGTTATTATTATTACCTATTTAATTGACCAAATGTTTACACAATTTGATAGGATGAGGTAAATATTTATCCAATAAAAGGGAGTAATTCTTATGTACTTTCGAAACATCAAAAATGATGCTCACTCTTTTCACATTCATAGTGTAGTCCACTCATTAAAATCATAGTAGAGTTTATCATAAATGTGAGAGGAGAGAGCACAATTTATCCATTTTATAAAAATACCTAATAATTTTCCATTAATAAGATAAGATGAGGTACTAATCAAACTTATATATCTATCCACATTCTAGTTATAGCCGAAATAATGCCCATTCTGCTCCCTCAACATTCTTAGAATTTTAAAGCTATTAAAAATTGAATTTAAGTTGTCTTGGATCCTAGTGCACAAATCTCAAGGTCACCATGTCATCTAAAATAGAATTTGTAAATAAACCAAACTTGATTGATCGGCGGCAATCGAGCTTGCTGTTAAGGTTTAAGAAACCTCGATAGAATAACTGCTATCAAGACTTATGCCGAGATAGTAGTTGAAACATTTTGAGTAGTTTTTGAGCTTGTTCTTATTTTGTCTTCAATTGGTACCAACCGTATATATAGTCAATGAAAAATCTTAACTAAAATTCAATTACATCAAAAGTATGTTTTGACTTGAATATGCCAATACATACAAAATTTGACCCTATCAAGAAATAAGAGAATCTTATTCACACATCAAAACTAGACAAATATGCAACAATAATTATTCATACATGTGTCTCAACACACGGTACAAACAACTTTTCTTTTGGCTCCAAATTTCAAGATGAGTTTGGATGCGACGAGTTAGATCTCCATCTAATTAACTTTGGGGTGGAGATTGAAGCTAACCGTAATATTAATTGTAAGTATTCACTCGATCATTAATCAAACACATCAATTCACAAAAAATAAAAAATAAAAATCAAACATATCAAACCGATGGAGTACAAACCAGACAATGGCAATTCAAGGTGCACCATTGACATAAAATATTAATTAGCTCTCAAGTATATTAACAAAATCACATTTAATTAGTTCTAAGAAAATAAAAGTCTAATTAATAAAAATCAGTCTTGTAGCTTAATTAACATCTCATTATGTTTTCAATAAAAATGTCTACAATTCAAATGTCCAAATTATTGAATTATAGAAAAAGGATCTTACCAAAAAAAAAAATTTTATCTTTTATTATCCTAAACAAAAGAAATCATGAACATTGCATGAAGAGAAGCCTTCTTTATGAAGGAAGAAAAATTTAAGTGAAAAGATAAGCACTTTCCAGTACCCAAAAAACCATTCAAGTCAACTAAAGTTTAAAAGTTTAAAATAAAAAATTCACATTACTTTATATTAAAGGAAAAATAAATAAAGAAAATAGAAGTAAACACAGAAAGATGTTCTTATGCGAGAAAGCCTCTTGACTAGGTCTATATTTACTGTTCGTTTGTGTGCCAACGTCAATTTCTAGGGACTTGCTGTGTTTAAAGGTCAGTTTTTTTTTTTTTTTTTTTTTTTTTTGGTGGAGAATCTGTTTAAAGGTCAGTTAGTGCAATAATTAGACTCGTTTTTCAAAGCATTCCATTTTGATACAGGGATAGCTTTAGACTATTTTGAGAAACTGGATAGCAATGGACTTTGATCTATCAAAGTCAAATAAAAAAAGTATGGAGGCATGTTACGGCAAATTTGAAAAGAAAATATTCTTTCACACTAGTTTCACATAAATTATAGTTCACATCAATTATATCACAAACATATTTTGGTAATAATGAGTTTACTTATATTATTGCACATAAAATATACATAATTATTTTTTTACTCTAAGCTTGTGACTTATAGTCATAACTTTCACTTAAAAACTATAACTTCACGTCACGAGTTTAATATAAAAAATTATTATGTATACTTTGTATCTACTGTGAGTGTAAAAAAAATATCATTCTTTAAAAATTGCCGACATTTAGGTCCTATATAAGTAGCATCTCTTTCGCGCATGAAAATCACAGTTTGAAACCCTCTGTCTTCTTCCTTGCTTGTGTGATAGGAAATATGCAAACCCAAATAAGGTCTTCGAGCTGCCGTGGCGTGGCTTTTGAGATCAAACCTCATGCAGATCCCTTTGCCATCAAAATACCTTGGCTTGGCTCTCCCAAAGAGTTCCCTTCTTTTATTCAGAGGTCTATAAGCAAAAGCAGCAGCCACTTTTGTGATCTTGACTTGGATGATGAAGATCCTGAAGATATTGGTTTGGAGGTTGTGGAACAAGGGAACGACGTAGAGAAACAGATCAAGCAAACCCCACTTCCACTTTTGACTGCTAGTATACATGAACAAGCATCAAAGCCATCTCGAAAGAAAAATTCGAGGCTGTCAGTTATACTGCTCGACCAAGGGTTTTTCACAGTGTACATGGGACTCTTTTCAATTTGCTTGATTCCAAACATTACTGGCTTGGTTCTTGCAACCACAGGGCATTTCTCGTATGGGAAGAATAGAACTGCCCTTTTCTTCATTGCCAATATACTTGCTTTGACACTATGTAGGAGCGAGGCCTTCTTGCGTGTTGTTTTTTGGCTCGCGGTCAAGTTCTTGGGAAGGTCATGGGTGCCTCTCTTTATTAAGACAGCCACAACATCCCTTCTCCAAAGTCTAGGAGGTATTCACAGTAGCAGTGGTGTCTCTTCAATTGCATGGCTCATGTATGCCTTAGTCCTTACCCTCAAAGATGGAGACAACAGTTCACCTGAGATCATAGGTGTAGCCTCCACCATTCTTGGCCTTCTTTGCCTCTCTTCTTTGGCGGCTTTCCCTCTAGTTCGCCATCTTCATCACAATGTATTCGAAAGAACTCATCGCTTTGCTGGATGGATTGCTCTTGCTCTTCTCTGGGTCTTTATTATTCTTACAATCTCTTATGATCCAAAAACCAAATCCTACAAAAAAGACATTAGTTCCAGCTTGATCAAACGGCAAGAGTTTTGGTTCACCATGTCCATCACTTTCTTAATCATCTTGCCATGGGTGACAGTAAGACGTGTCCCCATTAAGGTCTTTGCTCCTTCAGGCCACGCCGCAATTGTCAAGTTTGATGGCGGAGTAAAAGCTGGTATATTGGGTAGGATTAGTCCATCCCCTTTATCGGAATGGCACGCATTTGGCATAATTTCTGATGGAAAGAAAGAGCACATGATACTAGCTGGTGCTGTTGGTGACTTCACAAAGTCCTTGGTGTCAAATCCACCAAGCCATTTGTGGGTTCGAAAAGTGCACTTTGTTGGCTTGCCTTATCTTGTTAATATGTATGATAGGGTTTTGTTGGTGGCAACAGGTTCAGGAATTTGTGTGTTTCTATCATTTCTTTTGCAGCCATGTTCTGTTGATGTGCGGTTAATTTGGGTAGCCAAGGGAATTGAACAAAACTTTGGAAAAGAAATCAAAGAAATGGTAAGTGGGTGGCCAAAAGACAAGGTGATTGTCCATGATACTGCTGTGTTTGGTCGTCCCAATGTGTCTCAACTGAGCATTGATGCTGCTAGAAATTGGAGTACTGAAGTCGTTATTGTTACCAGCAATCCAGAAGGAAGTAGAGATGTTGTCAACGCATGCAAGGCTGCTGGAATTTCTGCCTTTGGTCCAATATGGGACTCGTAAATTAATCGCTTATGACCGTACTCTAAATTTTATTTTGATTTTTTTTATTTCATAAACATTTTGCAATTTTTAATTTTTGTTCTTTTTCTCACCTCCAGTTGCCATAAGTAAAAAAATCATCATCATTTTACTGCTGTGAATACATTTGTTGAATATTACCTAAAATTCTTATTAGTTTTCGTTTGTATTTTCTGAACATAGAAGAAAATGTTTTATTTTTTTTGTTAGTATAGAAGACAAGAATTCTCCTTCAAATAAAAAGGAAAAAAAGTTTTCTTGATGAAGAGTAGTTGGTTATTTCTGGTCCATTAAAAAATAAGATTGGAACCTTATAAAAATGAATTGTTGCAATATGAGTGGATTTTTCACACGGCTTTTGCCAACTAGGATGGCCATGGATCGAGTATGGGTAGGGTATATCCATACCCAACCTGATTAGTTTATTCATGGATATCCCATTACTTTACCCAATTAATACTCATACTCAATTGTTACTTGGTTTGTTTATTATTGTGAAATTTTAAAGTACTTGCAAGTGTACAAACGTACTGAAATATAGTTTGACAAGAACGAGGTTGAACACATAAGGATTTGAATGAACGTAAGAAAATTAATTAAACTTTAACTAAATTAATCCTAATCTAGTTTAATAAAAATTGGTTGTTTGCAATTAAATAAACTAAACAAATAATTAAACTAAGCAAAGATATAATATAAAGCAGTAAAAATATGTAAACAATATAGAGAAAGGAATTAAGGTTTTGGAATCCGTCTTGTAAGTCATATCAACATATATTTATGATCATTAATTTTTCTCAATCACTGCATGATAATCTAGAAATCAATCTTGCTATCATGGAAATATTATCATTAAAATTTCTATTTAAATATCTAAAGCATACTCTTCTTCAATTAATTATCAATTGTATTCGTAACCAAACAAATCACAAGAGGTATCTAATTTTAAAATTAAGAAATAATAAACTAAGCATTCAATTAATTAAGACAAATCCTAGATTTTGAGAAAAACATGATTGAACTCATATCTAGAATCTCATCTTAATCAATTGATACGAAGTAAAAACAATTTAAATCATTAAAGAACAACTATTGTAGGAAAAATCAAATCATATAAATATTACTGATAATCCTTAACAAGGTTTCATCCTCAACTCTAATTAAAAATTTAGTTACTCATAGTAATTGAAAGAAAACACAAAAATAAAATACTAAACATTAAATTAGAAAAATAATTAAAACTAACTGTCATAGAGGAAAATCAAAGAGGTAACCGTAACTCTGTAGACATTCAGCTCTCAACCCTCAGCCCCAGCCTCACTTTTCTGTATGCTTGTATTTATATAACACAAAGACACGCCGACCTAAAGCCTGTAAGTTTAAAACCCTGGCCCAATTGTCCTATAACAATTCGTAAATGGATTTCCATGAAACACTAGAGAACCCAAGTAGACAAGTAAGCAATTAGGACTCAAGCCCATATGCAAATCTTTATCTCCACGTCAGATTGTCTCTTGGCTCTTACTCCTCTTTAATTTAATTTAATTTTATTTTATTTTCACTTCACGTGTCTCCATATCCTTCTTTTCATGTTGGTTTTTGAATCAATAGGCCTGGACCTCTTTTTCTTCATTTTATTCTTCCACCAATTCTCATTAACATGTAAATCATTTATTACCTATAAAACATAGACAACTTATAATCAGCCACAAAATAGTATAAAAGTACGGCTAAAAATGCAAATATGAGAATATTTTATTGTATATATTTCATGCACATCATTTATCCATGGATATCCATACTCGACCCAAACCCAATTTCTATCAAATCATCAAATATGCTCAAAAACTACTGAAATGACAAAAATATTCTCAAAATCTTTAAAATGAGCAAAAATACCCATGAAATCTCTAAAATAACCAAAATACCCTAAATATCTCTAAAATCACCAAATATACCCAAAACCACTGAAATGACCAAAATAATCCTAAAATCTCTAAAATCAGCAAAATACCTATTAGACTTCTAAAATGACCAAAATATCCTTGATATATCTAGAATCACCAAATATGTTCAAAAACCACTAAACTGACCAAAATATCTCTAAAATTTCGAAAATAACCAAAATATCCATGAAATATCCCTACTATTTGCAGTTACAACAAACTTACTGGTAAAAGTAAGATCTTTGACTTGTAACCATCAGTGACAAATTCCTTTATAGTCTTAATTCAATTCCCATAAAATGGAATGTAACTATAAAATATCTACATGCATAATTAGAAAAATATATAAGAAATAGCATATCCCATAAAAATGTAACAAAATTCAATTCTGTGTAATACTCCAATTCCTTAATTGGCTCCCAAGTGTCTTCATCAGCTCCATAGCTTTTCCAACTAACCTAAATACAAGAGATGACGAGACCCAATTTTCATAAAAAGACAAACAATTTGCACATTCTAAAAAACTTCATATTTTAAACTTTTGTACTACCTTTAAATTTTTACAATATTACATTCATTGGAAAATTCAAACACAAATGAGATATCAAACAATATAGCTTAAAACTTATTGAGTAATAATCGTAAACATAGACCACAACCACTCAAAAAAAAATATATTACCCTTTTTCATGCTTACATGAACCAAAAAACAACATTTCATTGAATTTAACAGTTTCTTACCATTTTAGAGAGAGCACATGATTGAATTTATTTTAGCTTCTCCATGTAAATATTCTAACATGGTAGTAGACTTCAATTTAGCAATATATTGACAAATTTAAGAATGTCAAGTGCATGACACTACAAAAGAGAGGGCCTATAGTAGCATTTTTTCATGGCATTTGTAAAAAACACCACAATAGGTACCCTATAGTGGCATTTATGAAAAAAACTACTATAGGTTTTCTATAGTCGTGTTTACAAGGGTCTATAGTGGCATTTGGAAAGTGCCACTATAGCCCAATCAGGAAAAAAAAAATAATAATAAATAAAAAATAAAAAATCGAAGGACCTATAGCGGCATTTGAAAATGCCAATATAGGTCCTAGTCTTATAAAGGACCTATAGCAGTGCTTTCAATGGCCACTATAGATCCAACACAAAAAATAAAATAAAATAAAATAATAAATAAATAAATAAAAACACAAATAAGGGACTTATAGCAGCATTTTCAATCTCCATTATAGGTCGAAACAAAAAATAAATAAAAATTTGAAGGACCTATAGTGGCCTTTTTAAATGCCATTATAATCCGGCACAAAAATAAAAATAAAAAACAAAAATAAGGGACCTATAGCGGCGTTTTCAAACGCCACTATAGATCCAACACAAAAGATAATAATAATAATAATAATAATAATAATAATAATAATAGGAAGGGACCTATAACAACTTTTTCAAACGCCACTATAAGTCCTGGTCTTATAAGGGACCAATAATGACATTTTTAGACACCACTATAGGTCCAACACCAAAAAAAAAAAAAAAAAGAGTAAAAAACATAAGGGACCTATAGCGGCGTTTTCAAACACCACTATAAGTCCTGGCCTTATAAGGGACCTATAATGACAATTTCAAACACCACTTTAGGTCCAACACAAAAAAGTAAAATAAACATAAAAAATAAGAGACTTATAGCGGCGTTTTCAAATACCACTATAGGTTTTTAAAAAAATGAAAAAAAGAAAGAAAGACAGAAAAAGACCTATAGTGTCTAGAAAAAAATTGAAAAATTGAATGAAATATCTCTTTCTCTCTCTAATCTCTCATCTCTCATGTTGACACTGACCCACCCAGCCCATGCTTGACTGTTGACCCACTCACATCGCCGCCATTCACACTTGGCCACCAACCCAGTAAGCCCATCCACGACATTGACCCAGTGAGCTCATCCATGCCGTCGAACCAATGAACCCACCCACGCAGCCGCTCCCAGGCTGTCAACTCCAATCAGCCATTACCTGGCCCAGACTGATGTCGGTTAAACCCTTCCTTTTCCCTTCCCCTTATCTCTCTCTTTGCTTTTTTGTGTTTTTTTGTTAGTAGATCTAGCTTCTTCTTCTTCTTCTTTTTTTTTTATTTTATTTTATTTTATTTTATTTTTTTTTTTGTTCTTTCCAGTTTGTCTAGTAAGAAAATATAGGAAAATCCATCATGTCTTTCACTAAGCTTACATTTTTCGTTTTGCACTATTTTGGGGTTTGTTTACATGAAGGACTAGAGAGTTCCTTGCATTATTAAGATTCATATGAGTAACATGGAATTATTGAAGTGATGGGACTTATGGTGGTCAAACTTTTCCCTTTACATTTATGCTTTAATTCAAATTTTAGTTTTACTTTTTTGAATTTGTCGATAATTCTGATGGTGAAATGTTTTGGAGTATTGGAATTGTGAAAATATATAATGGCATAGAGCTGTTTGTTCAAGTATAATTGTGTGGGATTGAGTTTGTGACTGAAAAGTATAATGTGTGTTTGTGATTGAGGCTTTGTTTATGTGATTAGGCATTGTTCTGAAATTACTTTTTTTTTTTTTTTTTTTTGGTATTTAGGTTTAATGAGAATTTATTGGGCAAAGAAAGCCGGGACTGATTAGAGGGTTTAACAATATTGATATCAAAATTCATTTGGATTGAAGAATTTTAGGATCTTTTAAGGACTCTACATTCATTCAGTCTTTTACTTTATTTCATTTTTTTTGTTTGAGTTGTTATGTGGTTAATTCTTATTGTTTAATTATTAAGAATGTTGTCCAACTAATTAGATCTTTAATTATTATAATAATAATTAATGAGTGTACCTTTTGTATTAGGGTTTCAGAAAATTAGGGTTTTTGTTTTTGGTTGATTGTAGAATCCATAGGTATTTTTTATTTGGGATTTTCAGAGTTGGGTATGTATACTGCTTGTGGCCATTTGGCTGTAGGTTTTGGGTTTGTGCTTGTGTTTGATATTTTGCCTGTGTAGCTTGTAGTCATTTGGCTGTGGGTTTTAAATTTCGGGTTACAAGGATTCAAGGTTTTCCACTGCCTTATCTTTATTGCTGGTAATTTTATGCTCTCTTTTTTTAGAGGTTTTGGTTAATTGAGAAGTTATGTTCTAGAATGAGTATCTGGTAATTGTTTCCTTCCCTTTTAGTCAATGGATAACAACAATGGGATGGTTCTGTAGGATATGTCTATAACTTTGAATATCTATATCCATCTATCTATCTATCTATCTATCTGTCTATATATATATATATGAGAGATGGGTTCAAGTTACACATTTTTTAAACCATTAGATTTAAGTAGATTCAGCGGTAAAAAAAAAGACCCTCGTTAATGCTAATATTCTAATTGATCTCGTTTATTATCCCTTATTTAATACATTCCATCCTTGTTTTTAAACCCAAAAAAATTTATACGTTCTCTCTCTCTCTCTCTCTCTCCATGGCTCTTCCTCTATCTCCTCCACAGCCAGGTTGCTGGCAGCAATAAAAAAAAAAAAAAAAAAAAAGCACAGTCTGCTGTGTTGTTGAATAACATAAATCAAGAGTTGAAGTGTTGTATTCTATCTCTACGTCTCTGGTCCTTGGTTATCAATAGGTTGTGTGTTGTTTTTGTTTTTGTTTTTTTTTTTTTTTTTTTTTTGTTTCTTTTTTTTATGAACGGTTTTGTTCTGTAAAAATAATGGCTAGGAGGAGGATTGAAAGCCATTATGGCTTTGCTTTTTAGGATTTAGAGTTTTGTTTTTTTTGTCAAGTTCAGACCTTCAATTCACTTGCTGCACATATTTTCGAAATATATTGTTGCAACAGCATAAACAATGTCGCCAATCTACAAGTGACTGCTAGCTACTATATTAATAGAAGAGGATTGGAGCAATTCTTTCTTTATGGAGTATATTATTAGGATAATGTGTTTAATCTACTGCCTTATTTAAGTGGAAATCAGGTTGTGGAAGAGAGCTAGTCGGTTGCAAAACTATACTCTCTCCATGTACTTAGGCTGTGACCTTTATAGCACATTTTTGTTATATTACTTATCAAATAGAAGAAACGCCCAATCTGCAAATTCAGGAGGGTGTTATCATTCGCATGCTAAAGCTATGGCCTTATGAAGATGGTCATCGTGTCTCCTGGAAATACAATATCTCTAATCAAATCGGAAAAGAGGAGGTATACTCCAATATCTCTTCAGGTCTATCTGGGCTCACTAAGAGTGGCTATTGCTATACTTCTGAAGAGTTGGAAAAGAGAGAAAAATAGATTGGCAAGAGTATAGCCAAACTCGTTAGGAACATAGGCCTGACCGAAGAAACCAAGGAGTTCTTGAAAGTTATTAGGAACTCAGAGTACAGTGTGATTTAGCAGCTAAACAAGTCACCAGCTCAGATCTCCATCTTGGCGTTACTGCTATCCTTTGAGGTCCACCGCAATGCTCTCTTGAAGGTCTTGAAAGAGACACATGTTCCTACAAGTATTACAGAATCTGCCTTTAAGGGTTTGGTCTCAATGGTGTTGGCCACCAACCAGATTTCCTTTACAGATGATGAACTACTACCAGAAGGTAGGGACCACACTTTGCCTATGCACATTATAGTAAACTGTGAGGATATGATCGTCACCAGGGTACTCATTGACATTGGGTCGGCCTTGAATGTTTGCCCGAAGTCCACTCTAGAGCATTTGAATGTGGATACATCTTTTATCCGCCCTACCACCATGATCATTAGAGCTTTTGATGGCACTCTCCAGGAGGTGCAAGGCGAGATTGAGTAAGCCATTGGAGTTGGCCCTATGTTCTTCACGATCAATTTCCAAGTCATCAAAGGGGATTCCCCTTATAACATGCTTCTAAGAAGGCCTTGGCTACATGCCGCAGGTGCGATTGCTTCTACTCTTCATCAAAGACTCAAGTTCCCATCCGAGGATCTGATGGTCACTATTATGGCTAAAGAACCCATGACTTTCTTTAAAAAGACTTCTGTCTGGCACTAATGCCTTCCTAGAGGCAACCTTTCACAGTTTTGAGCTAGTCTCCATGATTTCTAGAGCTTTAGAACTCGAGTCAGTATGGCCTTCCGTTACTCTAATGGCCGCCAAAGAGATGGTGAAATTCGGCTATTAGTTAGGCCAAGGCCTCAACGCTGTAGGACACGAGAAGGCTTCTTTGGTTGAACTCTCGGACAATAAAGGAGGTTTCGGTCTAGGCTATGACCCCTCCAATGAAGAACTTTTTCAAGCTTCTAGAGGAAAGAAGAGGAAGTGCATTGGCCAAGGGATGTCTATTCCCCATATCAGGGTCACTTTTCTAGCTCTGGTTGAGGTCATCAGATTAGAAGTAGCACAGGAATTATGTAAGGAGGAATCAGATCTAGCTTGCCTCATATGTCTTTGTCCAGAAGAATTCTCAGTAAATGCCATCATATCCCCAGGGGATGATCTGACTACTATTATTAGGCCTTATGTGCCAGGCGAGACAGTAGGCCATTGGACCGCTAAGCCCTACTTTGTGGTTGCACCAACTGAGTAAGGAGTCTTCCATTATCATGTGGTTGGATCTTCCAATTGCTTGAAAGAGTTGGAATATCAAATCTAGTTTGTTTTGCCTGTTTATTTCCTATTTCCTGCATTTCTTGTTTGCATTTTCTAGTTTATTTTCCAAAAAAATGTTTCCCCTTTTTATCATTATCAAACATGAACTTTGTTATCCCCCTATCTATAATCCACTAATGAAATTATCCAGCGTATTATTCAGGAAATCTTTACATTTATCTCTTTACTTGCTTTCTTATGAATATACGTGTGCAAATTATCTTATGTTTTCTTGTATATGTTCCGTTCTATAGGATCTATTCTAATTCCCAAGCGGGTACATCGTCCTGTTGCTATAACAGGATATTGATGACATGAATGAGACAATAGAGTTGAAACATGACATTAAAGGTTAAAGGAAATTCCGAGTCTGCCTCGTGATATTTTGGAAGCTCTAAACAGAGAGAGTAAAGGGTCCAAGCCCAACATAGAAGAGACAAAAATGGTTAACCTTGCCAACGAAGGCGAGAATGAAAAACCCATCAAAATTGGGGTAAACTTTCCTAAAGACATGAAGCCCGAGCTTATAGTGCTACTCAAAGAGCTCAAAGAGATCTTTGCTTGGTCCTACCAAGATATGCCAGGGTTAGATACTGATATTGTCGTGCACAGAATTCTAGTCAAGCTTGAATGCCTTCTAATACGGCAAGCCCTTTAAAGAATGAAATCTGAGATCATTTTAAAGATCAAAGAAGAGGTAGAAAAGCAGTTGAAAGCCGGTTTCCTTACCATAATAGCCTGTTCAGATTAGGTCGCCAACATTGTTCTTGTGCCTAAGAAAGATGGGAAAGTACGCATATGCGTTGATTACAGGGATTTGAACTGGGCTAGCCCCAAGGATAATTTTTCATTGCCACACATGGATACCTTGGTTGATAATACCATTACCAATAGGTTCTTCTCCTTCATGGATGGTTTCTTGGGCTATAACCAGATTAAAATGGCCGAGGAGGACAAAGCCAAGACAACATTCACCACTCATTGGGGAACCTATGCACATTATGTCATGCCATTTGGTTTAAAGAACGCAGGTGCTACTTATCAACGAGCCATGGTAACCTTGTTCCATGATATAATGCATAAAGAGATCGACATGATTGCCAAATCCCGCATAGCCAGGGATCATTTAGTGGATTTGAGAAAGCTGTTCAAGTGCCTAGTTAAGTATAGATTAAGACTAAACCCTAACAAGTGCGTCTTCAGAGCTAGTTTAGGGAAATTACTCAGCTTCATAGTCAGCAAAATAGGAATCGATGTGGACCCAGCAAAAGTCCAAGCCATCTGGGATATGCTGACATTGCAAATTGAGAAATAGATTCGTAGCTTCTTAGGCAAAGTCAATTACATAGCTTGCTTCATAGTGCAGTTGACTACCACATGTGATCCATTGTTCAAGCTCTTGAAGAAAGACGCCAAGATAGAATGGACAGATGAGTGCCAAGCGGCCTTTGACAAGATCAAGCAGTATTTGTTGAACCCTCCTATTCTAGTTCCCCCAACACCGAGATATCCTTTGATCCTCTACCTAGAGGTACAAGAAACCTCTATGGGTTGCATGTTAGGCCAAGCAGCTAAACCCGACCAGAAATAAAAGGTGATTTACTACTTAAGCAAGAAGTTCACCAGTTGTGAGATTAACTACATCACCATTGGGAAGATGTGTTACGCCCTAACCTAGGCATCACACAAGTTGCGACAATATATGCTCTACTTAACGATGTGACTCATTTCCAACATGGATCCCATTAAGTACATCTTTGAAAAGCCAGCTCTCATGGGGAAGATCTCCCGTTGACAAATGTTGCTCTCCGAGTTCAACATTATGTTTGTAACAAGAAAGGCCATCAAGGGCCAGGCCATAACCAATTACCTAGCGGATCAGCCGTTGAACAATCCAGAACTTTCAAAATCCCTCTTCCTTGATGAGGATGTCATGGCACTAGAGCTAGAACCAGATAGTGTACAATCGTGGCATTGGAAGTTTTATTTTGATGGAGCAACCAATTCTACTAGAAATGGAGTGGGAGTAGTCTTAGTTTCTCCTAAAGGCCAGTAAATCCTTGTTTTAGTCAAGTTGAGTTTCAATTGCACCAACAACGTCACAAAATATGAAGCGTACATAGTCGACCTGCAAGTGGCCCTAGAGTTTGACACCTATGACTTGAGCATCTTTGGAGATTCCCTGTTGATTATCTCCCAAATCGAAGGAAAGTGGCAAGCTCGAGACACTAAGTTGATTTTGTATTAGAAATGCGTCAGTCGCTTGATTTTGAAGTTTTGAAACATCACATTTGCCTATTTGATAGATATCCTCTATTTCTACTTGGCAAAAATTAGGATTGTTATTTAGATATCCTCTGTTTCTACCTGACACGAATCGGGACTGCTATTCAAACATCCTCTACTTCTACCTAGCCTAAGTCCAAGACTGCTATTCAGATATCCTCTGTTTCTAGTTCGCAAATTTTAGGATTGCTATTCATATATCCTCTGTTTCTACCTGGCACTTCTTAGGACTGCTATTCAGATATCATCTGTTTCTACTCGGCCTAAGTTCAAAGGCTTCCTTCCATAAACTACTTCGAATAGGATCATTTTTGTTGATGAATGCATGCTTAAGGTATAGCAAAACTTAGCCCATGGGATCCATCGTACCAATTCTTTGGGTCTTATACCTATAAAACAATGTAGATACATCTCCAAGGTTTGGTTGACAATCTCAGTTTGTCCATCAGTTTGTGGATGATATGAAGAGCTGAAATTAAAATGAGTTCCCTGCAATCGAAAAAATTCCTTCCAGAAGGCACTGGTAAAAGCTACATCTCTATTAAGGCTGTTCACGGGTCGGTCCTGGTCAGGTTTGTGCCCAACTCGGAACCAACCTACCAGAATCGGGTGGCAAAAAAATGTACCCACCGCCGACTACCGAAGTAATCGGATCGGACGGATCAGATCACCATCGGGCGGTGGTTGGGTCGGTCAGGGTCGAAAATCTAGAAAATGGCAAAAACCGACGTGAAAATGGTGAAATAAACACATGAAAATGGCGAAAATCCGGCCAAAATCTTTGAGATTTCTCCAGATCTGGCCTAATCTAGGCCATTTTCGACAAGATCTTGGCTAGATTCGGCGAAATCTCGCCGAGATCTTGACGAAAATGGTCTAGATCTCACCGGATCTACCAAATATCACCGAAAATCTTGTGGGTCAACCGGATCGGTTTGATCGGATTTTGGAGAAGGAAAACCAATCTCCGACTCGCCAAACTCGGGTTTAGGAAGGACAAACCAGTTGCCGATTGTCGAAGAAGTCGGATCGGTCGACGGCGGCGTGTGGGTCGGGTTGGCCGGGTCTTTGGACAGCCCTAATCTCTATCACAAACAATTGATTGTGGCATGCCATGCAATCGAAAATTTTGTTCAAAAAATACTCAGTGCCACACCAATTGCAGTATAAGGGTGAGAGATAGGTACAAAATGTGCATACTTCGGTAGTCTATCCACAACCACAAAAATAGTAGTCTTACCTTGTGAAATAGGAAGACCATCAATGAAATCCATGGATATATTTGACCAAACTTGAGTGGGAATTGGTAACGATTGAAGTAGGCTAGCTAGAGAGAGATTCTCAACCTTATTGCGTTGGCAAACATCACATTGCTGAATAAACTTTTTCACATGCTTCTTCATCCCCTTCCAATAAAAAATCGATCGGACCCGCTGTAATGTTTTTAGATAACCTTCATGAGTGCTGGAATGAATTTCTTCAATTATGGATGTTATTAATGGGGATTGCTTCCATAAATAAATCTTGTTCTTAAAGGAAAGAATTCCTTCTTAAAACAACCATGGACCCACTACCTCATCCTCTTCACATAGCTTGACTAACCATCGTAAATGCAGTTGCGATTGGACCTCCTACTTAATGGGTTCGAACCATGATGGCTTAGGTTGAGACAATGCTATGAGTTCTCCACTTTCTGCACAACACAACAAGGCGTCAGCGACAACATTTTCACTTCCCCGCTTATACTCAATGACAAAGTCATAGCCCATCAATTTTGTGAGCCATTTTTGTTGTGATGCTGTGTTGATTTTCTACTCCCAGAGATATTTCAAGCTCTATTGATTTGTCCTTACTATGAACCAATGCCCCGTGAGATACGGTCGCCACTTCTTCACTGCTAAAACCAAGGCCAACATTTCTTTGTCATAAGTTGATAATGCCAGATTCTTTCCATGTAGAGCCTGACTTAGAAATGCAATTGGTTTCTTATTTTGTATGAGAACTGCTCCAATACCCGTGTCTGATGCATCACATTCAACTATGAATGGTTGAGTGAAATAAAATAAGAAAGACTTGAATTAGAAATTGCACAAAGATTCACCACGTGCTCTTCAAATAAGTACAATTGGTTGTGTCACGCTATCTTTTCAATCTATAAAATTTCTATGCTCTTTAATCAATGTGATGGTGCACAAATTTTCTAAGGTTCGATTTCATTTTTCTCCCCTATTAATTACAGAATCATACCAATTAAAGAGTGAAAGTCCCAATAATCGCTCCGACTAATACGCCAAAGATTTTCCACATTCGCATTCTCCCAAAATATATAACTTTTTTCATGTTGATTTGCCATTTGTTCGAAGAATCGCTCCATCTCAACTAACCAATTGTTGAAAGTCAATGGTCCGACTCTTGAAAACCATAAAATAAAAATAAAAATTAGGTGGCTCAAATAGTAGCATGATTCTCTAAAGTAATAAACCTCAGCAAATAATTGTATCAAGAACCTGGATTGTTGGCTGGGCTGATTGATTAAGTATGCACGGGTTGGAAAAACTTTTGCTGGAACTTGCTGCTAGGGGCGGAGCTAGGAATTTTTGTTTGAGGGCCAAGTTCTGGGTCTTGCGGCACTATTATATTTATCAAGACAATCTCCCATACACACATATATATGCACCACATGCTTTTTTATTATATAAACACACTTTTTTATTTGATAAGTTATGTATATACACACACCTAACAAAAAAAAAATTAGTATTTTCAATCAAAATTATGTATGATGGCAATCTTTCAAAAAATAAAATTCATTTTTTTTTCATTTTCAATACAAATTATCAAATTTTATACTAAAGTATGTAAAAAAAATCTTTCAATTGAGCTAATGAATTTTCAAAAACATGAATGATCCAAAACTTGGAGGAATAAGTTAGGCTCCAAACATATTTGAAGCTAATTTGCTCTAACCCAATATATGGCAACTAAAAAGACATTTCATGTGTAGTTTTAATAACAAGATTTTTTTTAATGAGTCAATGACTTGTTAATCACCATATAATGAGTTGAAAATGATAAATCTAAACATGTTGGGTGTCAAATTTTATCAAATATTTAGCAGATATAAGAACATATTTTACAATAAAAAATAAAATTGAGAAAAATAAAGTTGTCTCTATAATAATTAGACTAATTTTTTTTTTTTTTTTTAAGAGCATCATTGGACTAATTCAAATATTTTTGGGGGCCAACTCTTATTTTTTTAGGCTAAATTTTGAAAATATTAAAATAATTATATATATATATATATATATATTTTTTAAGGGAATATTCAAATTTGGGGGGGGGGGGGGGGAGGGGGGTGTGGCCCCCGCACCATTGTACATAGCTCCACCCCTACTTGCTGCTGAGAGCAACAATCAACAAAAAAACAATCAGGTCCCCAAATTTGCTCTCAGGCTTACTATTTAACTGCATGGAGAGCTATGGGTTCTGGTTTGCTCAATTGGTAAAGTCTCTGATGGTTGTATAAGAGATCTAGAGTTCAATTCCTACTTACACCAAAAATTGATTAGTGTCTTAGTCTAATGATATAAACCTATCATTAGGAGTGGACATCATAGGTTGAAACTCTCTCAAAAAAAAAAAAAAAAAATTCATGGAGAACTCTATTGTTTCATTGGATGGGCTCTGGGCTTGCTACACGTGTGGGCTATTGATATGACCTTTGCCTTAGCTGTGTGCTACACCTCTTTTCCAGTGTAGGGCTATGGTTAGATCGAGGAAATTCTAGAAATTAACAATAAAGATATATTTTTGGTTATGCTTCAAGGGATAACCGGGACCTCCTTAGCAAGCAAAAGTTTGATATTTTACTAGAATATTTAGATGACTTCTTATTAATAAATGCAAACTATAAATAGCCTCCAACTGAGCATACAATGCATTCCTATCCTATTTTCAACTCCTATCTCTATTGGAAACACCCAAGCAAAGTCATTATTTGAAAAGCAACCCTATAAACATAAGCAATATAACCATTAATAACTCCTAAAAAAATCCTAAACAACCAGATAACTTCAACAAGCCAGAACCAATCTTGTGCAGCAAATAACACTCATCTAGAGCAGCCAAGAGATAGTAACAACTATGTTGCATAATCTGTTCTAAGCTACTGTCCAAATCCACTTCAACAAGCTGGTCTGTAATAGTCCCTTCCCCTTAAAGAATTCCCTTGTCCTCAAGGGATAGTTTGGGAAATCAGATGCAAAAACCTTCAACTTACTTAGGTATAAAAGTAGCCGTTTGGGTCCAAAACCCTCACCAACGTATTTCCAACCCAGAGAACACTTTTTTGAGGTCTTCCAATGGTAGAAAACTCCCCTCTTGATGTTTCCACTTGGATTAGGAAGTTAGGTCTCAATTTCAAGGATTCTGTTGCTCCCTATGGCCTTTCTTGCATCATCCCTTACCATCAAATTAAGGTGGATGAGCATCTTCTTTGTGTTGCTATCAGCTACTAGGTTCCTTCTTGGCATGTATTCCGCTTCAACGGAATAGAGTTATGCCCCACTATTGAGAAATTTGCTGCTATCATGGGTGAACCGGAGATTGATGATCTTATCTTTCCTACCATGGGTGGGGATCTTCCTTCTTCCTTGTTGCGAGTGATGTTGGGTGTCCCTGAAAGCATAGTTAATAGGTGGTGTGTCTTTGGCAAACTTAACCTTAGGTTGGTCTTTGATTACTCTTTTAGTTCGAGCCTTCCTAAGAGTGAGAGGCCACGATCATACTACCTTCGTGCCTTTTGCTTATGTGCCTTTGCAAGGCATTTCTTGGTTCAACAATCATATTGTGTGGACCTTCAAATGTGTATGGTGGCCTATGACCTAAAGAAGGGCAATCCGTTGGGCTTGATCTTGGCAGAAACTCTTAATGGTTTGGATGCCTTTCAAAGAAGGGAAGCAAGCTTCTTTGCGAGAAGTCATCTTCAGGTATAATCCCTAACTTTTGCCTAAGTTCTCAACCTAGTGAGATTCCTCTAATTTTGCATGGATTGCCTTTCGGTTTTCAACCTATCGAGGCACCTTATATCGTCTTTCATTATTTTTATTTATTTTTTCACTCATGCTCTTCCCTTCTCTCTTTTTTTTTTTTTTTTTTTTTTTTTTTTTTTTTTTTTTTCAAATATGGATACAAGAGAGGCTTTGGTTGCTTCATCCTCCCACTATGCCCCTCAGCATCTATCTTCCTAAGCATCTTAGGGACCACCGGCTTCGAGATGTCTTGGGCTCTGAAGCATACATGGAGCTCATGGGCTGCCTTAAGGAGACCGACATTCAGTGAGTCGTGGAATGGTGGCATATCTCAAGCACAACCCATAGTTGCGGCATGGACCATTGTGTGACTCTAGTTAGGCTTTGTTGTTGCTCTTACTACTCCACTTGTCATATCTTAAGGCAATTTGGAGATCGTCAAGGAGCTCCTGTTAATGAGGGTGCCTTCCACACTACGGTGTTCACCAATAGGATCTTGGGTAAGATTACTGAAGCTTGGCCACGCCGTAGGGTGTCGAAAGACATTGTCCCTTTAAAATATATCTACCCCACTGCAAGCTACAAGCAATGGTTGAAGGATGACTGAAGTGGATTTTGAAGGATGAGAAGGCTCACATGAAGACTAGCAAGAAGACAAGGAGGACTAAGTGACCACCTTCATGTGCCCCATATTTTACTTTTCTGCACTTCTATGACTCTCATGTTTTTGTTTTTGAATTTAATAAAGGATTGGAATGTTTCAAATCCCCTATGAAAGAAAACTTATTATCTTTTAATTTGAGTAATGAAAGAATTTCCCTTTAATTATCTTTGCTTATTGTTATCTCATTTATTCATTTTTTTTTCTTTTCTTTTCTTTTTCCTTTACCATGTAATTTTTGTCCATGACGTCATTTGAGGAATTTTTGCCATGCCCATGGTCTTTTCCCCGAACTTTTGCCTAGACAGCCCTTTCAGGTTTTTAATCTAGCGGGGTTCTTATGCCTTAATTTTTGCATAGGCTGCCATTTCAGGTTTTCAACCTAGCATGCTTTTTTATTTTTTAATTTTTAAAATTTTTTTTTATTTTAGATGTGGTATCTGCGGAGTCTATCAATGTTAATAGTGCGGAGCATCTCTTCCCCAGCCAAATCTATGATTCTTGTAGCACCTCCAGACATGATCTTCTTGATGATAAAAGGCCTGGACCATCTAGGATTCATTTTTCCTCTTGGATCAAAAATTTCATCTCTACGCACCTTTAGGACCAAGTCCCCTTCTTTAAGGTTTCTTGGTTTCACTTTCTTGTTGAATGCTCTAGCAACCTTCTTTTCGTATCCTTGTACATGGTATTGTGCCCTAGCTTTATTCTCATATATCAAAGCCAACTGTTCATATCTTGCCTTAGCCTAATCCTCTTCTAGGACCTTAGTTTCTACCAATACCCTCAAAGATTGTATTTCCACTTCAATAGGAAGCACAGCCTCGCTACCGTAAACCGAGTAAAGTGTTGCCCCAGTCGATGCTCGGATAGAAGTTCTATAACCCCATAGGGCAAATGGAAGCTTGTCAGCCCAATCTTTATACGTCACTACCATCTTGGCTAGGATATTCTTCACATTCTTATTGGTTGTTTTCATGGCCCCATTAAATTGTGCTCGATATGATGAAGACTTGTGATGCTTAATGCCATATTCTTCCATGACCCTTCGAACTTCGCCTTCAAGGTGGGAACCATTATCGAAAATGATCTCTTAGCGTAACCTAAACCAAAATATGATGTTGGTTTCCGAGAACCGAGCCACATTCTTAGGCTTCAACATGGAGTAGAAGGCTGCTTTCACCCACTTAATGAAGCAATCAATTGCTACTAGGATGTATTCATGCCCATTTGAAGCCTTAGGAGCTATCCTTCCAATCATATCTATGCCCCAAACCGAGAATGGTCATAGATTAGTCATGCTATATAATTCGCTAGGTGGTACATGTTCAAGTTGGCGTGTGTCTGACAATCATGGCAACTTTTCACATAGTCCACACAATCAATCTCCATCATATTCCAGTAGTACACTATCTTTAGGGTTTTCTAGGCTAACACTCTCCCATTCATATGACGGCCACAAATTCCTTGATGAACCTCTTCCCTTACCTTCTCGGCCTTCTTCTCTTTTCAAGCAATAAAGGTGTACACCATCATAGGACCTTCTATAGAGTTGTCCTTTACATAGGATGTATTAGGTTGCCATCATCCTAATGGAATGACGTTCTCTCTTGTCAGCACCATCCGAATATGCTCCTAGTTCCAAGAACTTCATGATGTCATAATACCATAGAACTTCCTCTTCTTCTATGGCCATTATTGAAGCTTCGGTCATCCTTTTGTGCACTGCCTCATAACTTTGCTTAATCTCCAAGGGTCGTGTACATACTCCCTCGAGTATCTCAACTATGGAGGCTAAAGTAGCTAATGCATCCACAAATTGATTTTGAACTCTAGGAATGATTATGTATTCAATCTTGTCAAAGGTTTTGCTCAAATCCTCTAGGTAATGTTGATAAGGCTTCAAGTGCTCTTCCTTCACCTTCCACAACTTTTGCGCTTGGGCTATAACTAAGGTTGAGAGTACCCAAAGACTTCGGCTTCTTTTACTCCAAATTCCCAAAGAGCTACCATTTTGGCAATGCATGCCTCATATTCAGCCATGTTGTTAGTTGCTTCAAAGTTCAACTTGATTGCCAAAGGTATGTGAGATCCCTCGAAAGTGATCAAGAGTATTCCTATCTCATTCCTATATTGATTTACGGCTCCGTCAAAGTACATCTTCCATGTCCCCAACTCAACACCCAAAATGTCTTCATCTAGAAAATCCTCTTTACCGTCTTCCCCTTCTATGGGATTCTGACACAATGCTTCCTTGATAGTTTTCCTAGCCACATACTTTAAATTGAATTCTACCAATAAGATTAACAATCTTGACAATCTTCTGCTCAAAGCGAGCTTCTCAAAAAGGTACTTCAATGGATCCATTCTTGCTACCACCCACATTTGAAAGGGTAAAACGATGTGCCTCAATTTCTATACAGCTTAAACAAGTGCGAAACATGACTTTTTTTTATAGGAGTGTACCTAGTCTCGTAATCATGGAATCTCTTGCTCAAGTAGTATACGACTCTTTCATTCTTCTCATCATCCTCTTGTGCAAGCATACTTCCAACCACACCCCCTATGATGGAAAGGTATAGGAGTAAAGTTTTTCCATGTTGTGGAGGCACTAGGATAGGTGGGTGGAGGAGATATTCTCTGATAAGTTCAAAGGCTTTTTAGCATTCGTCATTCCATGTGTGTGGTTTATTCTTCCTTAGGAGTTTAAAGATGGGCTCACAAGTGGAGGTGAGCTTGGCAATGAATTGACTAATGTATTTTAGTCAACCTAAGAAACCCCTAATCTCTTTCTCACTTCTGGGTGGTGGCATCTCCAATATGGCTTTGATCTTGGATGTGTCAACTTCTATCCTTCTGTCACTCACTAGGAATCCTAACAACTTTCCAGTGATTACTTCGAAGGTGCACTTTTGTGGGTTTAACCTCAATCTATATTCTTTGATCCTCACAAAGAACTTCCTCAAGTTTGTGGTATGGCTTCCTCTATCCTTGGTTTTCACTATCATATCAGTAACATACACCTCTACCTCATTATGCATCATATCATGTAGTAAGCCCATAGCCATCCTTTGATAAGTTGCCCCAGCATTCTTCAGGCCAAACGACATTACTGTGTAATAATAAATTCCCTGTTCAGTAGTGAAAGTGGTTTTGGTCATATCTTTAGGAGCCATCTTGATTTAGTTGTATCCCAAAAAACCATCCATAAAGGACATCAAGGCGCTTCCGGCCATGTTATCCACCAAGACATCAATGTGAGGAAGGGGAAAGTCATCCTTAGGGCATACCTTATTCAAGTCTCTAAAGTCCACACACATTCTCACCTTTCCATCCTTCTTAGGTATAGGCACGACATTGGCTATCCATTCGGCTTGGTTTACGGGTTTGATGAACGCTACCTTTAGTTGCATAGTGACTTCTTCTTTGATCTTTAAAAGCCATTTAATCCTCATTCTTCTCAATTTATGCTTGATAAGCACCATGTGGTCATGGGTATCAATGTGATGTTCAGCTATCTTGGGGTTCAATTCTAGGCATATCTTCAAAAGACCATGCAAACACCTCTTGAAATTCCATGAGGAGTTCTTGAAGATGTTTCTTTTCTTTTTCATTTAGAGTTGAACCAATTTTAATTAAGCGAGGAATTTCATCATTGCTCAAATTAATAGTTTCAAGTGTTGGTTCCATAGGTTCAATTTTCTTTTCCAACTGTTTATTAATTTTATTTTCAAATTCATTTGAATCATTTTAAGTGCAAAATTTCAATGTTATGGGACACATCAAAGTAAGCCAAATCAGAATTCATCTTATTGAAAAGTACATTGGAACTTGTATTACAAACTTTTCCCTATGTTCTTAGAAAACCCAACCCAAGTCCAATTATTAATGGGCCCTATAGTAGGCATGATGAATTCCTTCTTCCTCTCTTGAGGCTTGCCGTTTCTTCTCTTGTTCCTCTTCAGCTCGTCTTCTTTCTTTAAGGGTTCCCACGCGTGCATAGCTTGATTCATGTCATACAAATCTCTGCCTTCATTAGGGAAGTCTCTCCTTGCTTCGTCAAGGAACCAGTCATCATCATCCCCGTTCCAATAGCTAATTATCTCATCATTTCCTTCCTCTTCTTCATTCTTTACAAGGTATTGGTTGTCGTTGGAAGAAGGGTCCATGTTGCATTCAAGTATGAAACGAGCCAGGGTGACTTGGGTTGTCCCCATCTTTGTGGTCCATTCTAGCCAATCATGACCCTCCCATGATCCTGCGTCTCCTGATTCGGAAAAGTCGTTGACATGACCCCTCTTGAAAGTTCATGGCCTGGGAGCATCCTTTAGTTACGGCTTGAAGTTGGGTAGGGCATGCGTACTTTTGTTTCTACCATCATGCGATTGATGCCTTCTTGAGTTAGCTCACTTGGCTTATGCTCAGCCTTGCATTTCTCAGCCTCCTTTTTCTCAATTTCAGAAATGTAACCTATTGTCTTCTTGAGGACCTCAGCCTGTGACTCTACACCCTCAAGCATCTTTTGCATGAAGACCTTCTCACTTGCAACGTCCATCCTTCCTTCTTGATAAGCCTTTAATTTGGATGTCTCACCCTCCATTGGACTTGGATTGGAGCGATGTCTGAAAAGAAGCCCCATTTTTGTTAAGTTCATGCCCCAATTAAAAGGTTCCTTTTAAACGTTAGATGGTCTTGGAAAATTCTTAAATTGATTTTAGTGAAGGCCCAATTACAATATCACTCACTTTCCTATCATGGATCCTTGCCCCTTGTTTCATTAGGGTTCGATCCATTTACAACAAAGCTCTCATCTTACTTTCATGGGCTTTCATTAGAATGAACTTAGAAATTTTCAAACCTTTTTCTCAAACTTGGGCCTACAATGTATTCATTACCTTCAGGCTTTTCATTCTTTATTTATTATTTCATCACTTTGAAATAGCCCTCTAGCTAGAATATTTTGTGGCTTTCCTTTCAAAGTCTATGAAATTCTCATCATTTTGGGCCTAGGCATGCAACAAAGAGGCCCAAGATTAGGGAAGTTCATTTTAGCTTTGAAGGATGTTGGATGCTAAGTCCATAGCATACTTGTTACCTTAGGCCCAAAGTCCTTTTTTTCAAAATGGCTTGTACTTTTTTAGATCCCTTAATACAAGTTGTTTAACCTAATTAATTAACCAAGTGAATACTTAGGTTTACTTATTCAGATCTAGGTTAAAACAATAAAGTCATATCATGTAAAGTAGTGGAAAATAAAGAACACAATGATATGATCACCTAGAAAAACCAAACCGACAAAAAACTTAAGGAAGATTTAACCTAGTTATCCTTAAGGTAAAACAGATCCACTATGAAAGAATTAAAGTTTTTACAATAGAACTTAGACCACTAAGATCCTATTGTTACCTCGAGTAGAAAACTTACTACCACAACCACATGGTAGCTTAGAGTCCATGAACTACTTCTTTCTTTGATCCACAACAACCATAAGTTTTCCTACTTGTGACTTTGAGACTCCACTTAAAGGTTTCAGATCTTCTTTAAGTTCTTTATGCAACAACTAAAGCGATCACCAAGTCCTTGACATGAATCTTGATCTTGATAACCCTAAGTGTGTATGAAGGTAAAAACCTCTAGATCTCACAAAATATTCAACACACAGCACATTAAAGATGTTAATCTTGTATACAGCAACTTCTACAACACCAGATCTTGAGATTCTTCAAGGAATAACATCGGTAGAAGACTTTAGAGAGCTTTTGGGTACAAAATCCTAGATCTACAAAAGTGACACAAGATACACTCTAATCTCTCTAAAAAACTCTGAAAACCCTCTCTAGGGTTAGCTTATGATATCCTTTAAACACTAGAAAAAACGAATCGCGATTTGGGCTTCAAACAAATAAGTTATGGCTTTTTACGTTTGCTGATTTTTGCTGATATGCAACTTTCGATTGATCAAGTACCAATCGAATGACTTTCGATCGATCAGGTACCAATTGAGTACCAATTGAATGAAACAGATTGTAACTCATTTTTTTTCATCCCGAACTTGAGTTTTTGTCTTGGACTTCAATGTAGACCGTTCTAAACCAATGAGACTTAGTTTTTATCATGGTTTGCCAACATTACAAACTCAAAAACCTAACAAGGCTTTTCCCACTTGGGCTCATAATAGCAATTAGGCTATGGTCTTATGAACCTTTCAAGTTAAGATATACCTTTGGATTTAGGGACAAGTCTCTTATATGTGAGAACTTCTTTTCTTATGTCCCACAACATCTTAGGGTATACCATAACTTTAGGGTCATCCCTTCCTTTTTTATATATTTTATTTGTCCCTTAGGATTAGGTGAAGACATGATATATGGTTGAACAAGCAAGAGATAAATAAAGGGTACCCATTATGGTAGGATCTAGGATCTCTCTAGTGTGGGTAGGCACCCTAAGGCTAAAAGGATAAATAAGTAGGTCACTCACAACTAGGTGGGTTATGTTCCAACTGAGGGCCTAAGTGGGCCCTATAGTGGATTGGTAGAAAACCTTTAATGCACTCAAGGCCCATTATAGGCGATGGCACCGATTTTGAGTTGGTGGAATGAACATCAGAAAATTTGGGCCCGAAGGAAGCCTACCATCTTCCAACTCATCACTAACCAAGGTTAAGGGACAAAAGAACAAGTGATGCATGTGCAAAACAAGTATTGAGACAATTTTTATTAAAGTTAAGATATAGGACACATAGGAATTAAACTCATAATCCCCAATGGAGTCGCCACCATGGGCACAACGGAAAATGGAGTCACCACCTAGTTATGTGGTCTAGGAACCATGAATATAGCGTCCTTTTGATGAAGGACCTTTGATCTTACTACCAGAGTTTGGGTATGGAGTTTAGGTATGCTCTTGTAAAGGTGTTAGGCACCTAGGATTGCCCAACCCTAAGGTTGGGCTCTCATTATTGTGTCCTATATCTTAACCTTATTAAAAATTATCTAAATACTTGTATTCTAGACTCACACTCACACTAAGCTGCATCTAACAAACAACATGGCATCCTTAACCCTAGACAAACATACTTAACACAAAAGAGACAACCAAACAAAAGAAAACCTAATCATACATCTAACATATGAAAAACCCTATCTAGACAAAACATGGCAACAAGCACATCATTAAACAAAACATATCAAACACATAAAGTTAACATGTTAGAAACCCTAATCATACTTCTAAGAAAACCTAACACAAATGCATGAGCACTACTAA
The DNA here is from genome assembly GCA_023621385.1 of Quercus gilva. NCBI lineage: Eukaryota > Viridiplantae > Streptophyta > Magnoliopsida > Fagales > Fagaceae > Quercus > Quercus gilva. The sequence goes on along the minus strand of CM042477.1, from coordinate 55,372,545 downwards.
TGCCTGACTTACCCTTGACTTACCTCTCAGCAGCACAACACTTATGGCATCAATGCATGAACATGTGAATGAATAGCATTAAAATGAAGAAACCTTAGACTAAACCCTAATCTAGACATGTGATAACCAACAAGCATTTGAAAAGGTGAGCCAATGTTTGATGAGGGTTAAAACATGTGAAAAAGAGGTTATGCAGAGAAACATGTGAAGACATAATCAAAATAAACAAAAATTAGGGTTTTCTAGGTAACGGCATCATGCACGTTAGAACAGGTTTACGTATGTATGAGTTCAACCTACGTGAGTAGGCTAGATCATGCGTACACAAATCCTTACCTAGAAACCCTAATCAACACAGAAACAAAGTAGCAACCAAAAAGTAAAATCTAACAACCTAGCATGCTTAAGGACATAGAGAAAACCTAAAACTAACCTAGATAAACATAAACTAATCACAAAAAGTAGATTAAAACAAACATTAAGACAAAAAAGAAAAAGAAAGGTTTTAAAGCATACCTTAAAGCAAAAGCTCTCATGCTTGATTTTTGACTGTTCCCCTCAGCCAAATCTATCACAATTCAATGAAAAAGTGATAAGTAATCTTAAACTCAAAAGATTAGGGCTAGAAAAGGTCCCAATCAAATAAAAATGACTTAAGGGTATGAAAAACTCTTTTTTGATTCATTATTTTCTAGTGAATCTTAAGTTTTTCCTATGGAATTTCTATGTGTTTTGAAAATGTACCATGTAAGGCTTTTTATAGTGGAAAAAATGGGGTTTGGAATGGCTCCTAGACAATGTGGGATTTGTTCCAAACCTCAGTCATTATTGCCGAAAACTTGCTTTCCTTATGCTTCTGAAACCCTAGCTACATGCGCAAGATCGTGCCTATGTACGCATGCTTTAGCTCCTGTACGTAAGTTGAGGGTTACCTTGGTCAATTTATTTCCAAAATTAGATTTTTTATCATTAAAAGGTTATGTTTTCCATTTTAACAATCCTTAAGTCAATTTAATATCTGATTGGGCTCTAAATTGGCCCTAGGCCTTAGAGTTTGAGTATCATTGGGGAACGGGGGCCAAAACCATAAGGGATACAAAATGTGGTGTCTACACCTATAATCAATGCAAAGCCTCCAAGACCCATCATCTTTCTTCACAAGAATGACAGGAGAGGAGTAAGGACTATGGCTTAGTTGGATTACTCTTAATTCCAACATCTCTGAAATTAATTTTTTAGTTTTAGTTTTTTGAAAATGAGGATAACGATATGGTCTCACCAAAACTGGTTGACTTCCTGGCGTCAAGGGAATCCGGTGATCATGAGTTCTTGAAGGTGGAAGCTCCTTAGGTTCGACAAAGAGATCTTGGAATAAAGACAGCACCTGCTGTGAGAGAGATCCTGTATTTGCAAAATTACCAACCTATGTTGTTGGTGCACTTGCACAGAGAGAGAACAATTGCAGTAAAATTCCCCATTTATCTTTCTTGATCTCTTGTTTAATTTCCTTTTCATTAACTAACCTATTAGCTGGTTTTGTTAGATCCTACAACTCTATTGTTTTTCCTTCTATCCTAAACTTCATGTTCATTCTTGAGAAATCCCATAAAATAGGGCCTAGAGTAATTAACCACTATGCTCCTAGAACTACATCAAACCCTCCAATGGTAATAAATAAAAATCTGAGACAAAGGCATTATCTTGCATTTCTACTTGCACCCCTTGACATCTTCCCCCACTTATCAACTTCTCTCCATTTGCTACTGTCACATCAAATCTACCTACTTTACATGGCGGTAGCTTTAATCTATCTACCATGCCTTCACTCAAGAAATTATGGGTGCTCCCATAGTCTATCAGAATTGTGAGTAACCTCCCCTTCATTAGAGCCTTAACCCACATAGTTTGAGGAGTAGGTGTCCCTGCTATGGCATGTAGAGAAATGCCAAGTGCTTCCTCGGTAGACCTTGTTTGTTCCTCTTCATTTTCTTGATCCTCTACTTTTGTTTCATCATTAGACCAACATGCTTCAATGGAAAAGAGATGTTTACAACGATGACCAGGCCCAAACTTCTCATCACAATAAAAGCACAGACATTTGTCTCGCCACTCCTTGATTTCTATCGGATTCAGCCTCTGGATGGCAGTGTTAGCAGCCATTGATTAGGGTGGGCTTGAATTAGATGTTGCTGTTAGGTTCTAAGGTCTTAGGATTTTATGTATTTAGAACTTTAATTTGTAATGTTGGCAAACCATGATCAAAACAATGTATTTAGTCTTATTTAGGCTTGCTCAAAGTTGGTCTATTATTGTAAAGTTGGAATCGAGTGGCTGCAGAAGTACTTGGGACTTTCGGCCTGGCTCGATCGATCGAAGGATAGGCTCAATCGATTGAAAATCGCAAAGGTTGATTTTTCTGTAGAATTTCCAACTCAGCATTACTTCATTAAACGTCTAGGGTTTTATGTTTTTACCCTAGGTATTTAAACAAAACTCTAGCCACATTTTTGGAGGTTGTCCATATTGTATTGTTACTCATACATTGCTCTTTTCTGTGAATCTTTTGTGAGATCTTAGAGGAGCTTTCCTTTACACAAAACTTAGGGTTTTCAAGGTAGAGATGATTTCAACATCTTGAAGATCATTATAGTTGCAACCATTGGAACTTAAAGAAAAACAAGCGGGGAGCTTGTAGTTGATTGAGGAATTCAAAAAAGAAGGAGTCTGTGGATTCAGAGCTTGCACGTGGTTGTGTCAGTAAGTTCTACTGGTGGGTAGCATTAGGAAGTCGAACGGGGAGCTTGTAGTTCTTTTGTAAGAACTTCAATTCTTTCATAGTGAATTCTGTTTTGCCTTGAGGATTGGTGGGTTAAATCCTCCCCAGGTTTTTACCGTGTGGTTTCTTGGGTGATCATATCATTGTGTTCTTTATTATTTCCGCTGCTTTATATGTTTTATATACATGATATAATTATTTGATTGTTTTAACCTAGAATTGCTTAATTTGACTAAGTAACAACTTGGTTAATTAACTAGGCTACGCAATCTGGTTGTTTTTAAGGGGTCTAAAACCTATCAAGTGGTATCAGAGCAGGTTGCTCTCTTGTTAGAGATTTTTTATCTCTGAGCTGATCCTTGACCCCTATTGTCATGGAGCATGGACACTCTCTGTTTGTTCCTCCTCACTTTGATAGGAACAACTATGCTTATTGGAAAGTAAGGATGAAAGCATTCCTGAAATCCATTGATGAGAGGGTTTGGAATTCCATTGAATACGGATGGCAGAAGCCCACTACTCCTGTGAGTGAGTGGCAAACTTCTGAAAAAGAAGCAGCAGGCTTCAATAGCAAAGTTATGAATGCCATCTTCAATGCTGTTTCAATGGAGGAATTTAAGAGGATCTCAAATGTTGAGGTTGCTCATACTGCATGGAAAATCCTCCAAACTGTGCATGAAGGCACAAAGGCAGTTAAGATCAATAAATTGCAACAATTGACTTCTAGATTTGAAAGCATTAGAATGTCTGATGATGAATCTTTTGATGAATTCTATGCTAAATTAAATGATATTGTCAATTCTGCTTTTAATTTGAGTGAAATCTATGAACAACTTAAAATTGTTAGGAAGATTCTTAGATCCTTAACTGAGGACTTTAGACCCAAAGTGACTGCCATCACTGAAAGCAAGGATGTGGACTCTATCCCTGTTGATGAGCTTGTAGGATCTCTTCAGTCCTATGAGTCTGACCTACCTAAAGTGAACAAATCCAAATCAATGGCTCTTAAGTCAGTTGATGATGTTGATGGTGGTGGATTTGATGATAACCTCTCTACTACAGAGATTGCATATCTTGCCAAAAACTTTAAAAACTTTCTTAGGAATACCAACAGAAAGGCAAGAGGTACTTACGCTGCTGAACCTAGAAATTTTAGGAAGAATGATCCCACTAAGGTTAATAACTTTGAAAAACATAGAGAAAAAGTTGGTCAATCTTCAAACAATTCTTTGGGTCCTCAGTGTTTTGGCTGTCGAGGGTATGGTCATGTTAAATCTGAATGTCCTACATTCTTGAGGACTAAAGGTAAAGCTATGGCTGTAACCCTTAGTGATAATGAAGTTTCTGATGATGAGTTCGGTTATGACGAAGATGGAAACTTCATTGCTTTCACTGCTACTACCGTAGTCAATGAAAGCATATCTGTTGAGGAGAACCCTTCTGATGGGGAACTCTCTAAAGATGCAAATCTTCAAGAGGCCTACAACAAACTTTGCAAAATTGCTGCAAAGGATGCTATGAAAGTTGAACTTGGCCTAAAGAAAATTGATGCTCTTGAGCTTGAAAAGAAAAATTTGCTTGTTTAACTGTTTAATGCTAATGATCTTTTGAACAATGTTAAATCTGAGAACATGCTTTTACTTGATAAAGTTAAAACTTTGGAACATGATTTATCTGTTGCTAGATTTGCTAGTTCTAAACTTGATCACATGTTGAATGTTCAAAAGTATCCTTATGATAAAACTAGGTTAGGATATGTTGAAAGCATCTTTGATTCTGGACTACATTCCACGAATTTTATTCCTTCTTCTTCTTCTGTACCTTCTGTGAGTGAGGTTGTGAGTGAAACTATTAAACCCCCTGTGAGTGAGGTTGTTAAACTTGTAGAAGTTTCACCACCTAAGAAGATTAGGGTAGACTTAAGAGAATCTAAACCTAAGGAGCCTACCAAATCTAAGGACAAGATGCATGGTAAAGCAGCTTGGGTTTGTCATTATTGTGGTAAGTCTGGACACATTCGTCCTAACTGTTACAAGCTTCAAGCTGCTAAGAGAGCAAACAAACCAAAAGTGCCTGTGCCTCAAGCACAAGATCCTATGGCACTAATTAGTGAATTGGTAAAGGCGTTAAGCCTTTATTCCAATCCTGGAGTTGGGAATCACTCGAATGTGAATAAGAACTCCAATGCTCATGGTGCATCTAAAAAGTTTTGGATGCAAAAGACTCGAACTAACTGAGTCTTTCTGACATGGTCCTTGTGCTTCATTGCTCTATTCTCTGTGACCATTGTTCTTTGGTATCTGTGTTTTTTTCTAGGATTTGCATTGCATTACATTCATGCATTTCATTCTAGGATTTATTTGTTTTCTCTTTTAAAATATATATATATATATATAAAAAGGGGAAAGCAAAAACTATGTTTAACACTATTTTTTTTTATTTCTGAAAACGAGGTTGGTCAATTTTTTTACACATGTCATGTCTTGTGTACCTTGTTTAACTTTGATGAGCTTATTTATTACACTTGACTAGTTGAAGTTTTGTAGTGCATGTTGTGTGGGAAAGATGTTTATGGTGTTTATCACGTTGTCTTGATCTTGAAGTCACATATTATTTGACTGTCGGACTTGATCCTTTTGAGAAAGGCATAAATAACCATCTCACCACTATTCACTAGCCAATCATGAACATCTTAGTGCATATCATAAGATTTTGTGTACTTGTTACACATGCACAAAAAGAACATAAGGTGATGCCTCGGCTTAATTACTTAATGCTTAAAATTGGTGTGTACTATTAGGCTTGATGCCATCTCACATAATTAAAATTGGTGTGTACTACTAGGCTTGATGCCATTTCACATAATTTTGAGGCAAAAATTCAAGAAACTTACATGATTGCAAACTTATGTTCTAGGAGATGTGGGAGTTATAGGATGTAACTCTTTAGGTGATAGTCTCTTTCAAATTCTATGTGATGAATTGTGTAGACTTTGTGTTTGATTGCTATTCACATATCACCTCACATGTATCTCAAGTTTTTGCTAGTATCACACACTACACAAGTTACTCTTTGTTAAACACTGTACATGCTAGTGTGTGTGTTTTTGGTCTGACCAACCAAGTTTGAAAATATCTTGAGATTTGTGCATAACATATTTGCTGCTTAAGAAAATTCAATGGGAGAATGATTGAAACTTGTTTTTAAGAAAATTGGGTTTAAAATTTGGGTTTTTGAAAAAGCATTCCATCTCATACTCATGCATTTTGTTTTTGTTGTTCAAATGCTTTGAGGAGTTGTTTTCAAAATTAGGTTTGTGTTTTTCAAAACAGTGATTTTTCTCAAAATTTTTGTGAGTCTCTGCCCATTTCGATCGATCCATTCTGATTTTCGATCGAACGAAAAAGTGCTCTATTTTGTTCTAAATGCCTGCTTCATTCGATCGATCAAAGATCGTGGAGAAGTTTTTTTAAAAGATCAGATCTGACTTTTTCAAACACTTTTTCAAAAAGTTTTCAAACTTTTTCTTTCTCTCTCCGACGAGGCAAGCTCAATAGTTCAGATTTTTGTCGTTTTCCTCCGAATTTTTTGCAAAGTTTCTCTTTCCTCAAGTCGGTAAGACTCTTTTGTCCTTCCTTTTGATTTTATTTTCATGTTTTCATGCATTAATCCATGCATTTGAGGGAGATTTTCGGACTTTGCATATTGGGATTTTCTGTTTGATTCAAGCCCTATTTTGTGCAATTGATCATTGGGTTTTTGTGGGGACACATCATAAACATAATCCTTGCCTGTTAATTTGATCAATTTTGAGTTTGGTGAAATTTTGAAAAATCTAGGGTTTGCTCTTGATTCGAATTGGGGATTTTGTTCAATTCAAGTTTAATTGAAGAAATTGGCTTGTTGTATTGATGAAATTAGTTATTCTAATTTGTTTTCAACATTGTGTAATGATTAATTCAACAATTTATTGCAAAATTTTTCAAGTGGTTTTCAAATTTTTTAGGGTTTTTGTTAGAAACTCTATGTTCAAGCCAATTTTGTAGAATTTAATTTCAATTGAACTTAATTGTTTATTGCATTAGTACATGCATCATAACATTGTATTTGTTCATGCATCATATAGATTTTTATTCTATTGATTATTGTGCTAACTTGCAATCTGCCCTTGATTTTGTTTTATTCTTTTTGGTTTTTCCTTGTGTCTTTGTCATTTCCTTAGCATCATGCCTAGGAAAACTAGAGCCCGTAGGTCTATTCCTTCTCCTTCTCCTCCCCCACCTTCCTTTGATAGTGAGAGGTTCCTGAGTGAGAAAAACCAAGAGATTTATGAGACTTTAAACCTTAAGAGAAAAATTTGAGTTGAGCGTTTTGTCACCTTAGATGAGGTTGACCCTACCATTAGGGCAAACTTTGAGTGTAGGGGCTGGTTACCACTGCTGGATGTTTCTGATCCTCTTCCTCCAGTTACCCTGATTAGAGAGTTCTTCTCGAACATCTCTATCCGCATCTATGATTCCAACACTCTAGTTAAGAGTTGGATACAAGGCATAGAGTATGTCATTACTCCTATAGTAGTGTCAGATGCTCTAGGGGTACCTTGGGTACAGCACCCTGTCTATCCTTATGATGAGTCACCAGAGTTGAGTGATGTCATGTCTTACATCACTAAGTCTTCTATCTAGTGGGGTTCTGATCCTAGGATCACCACCACTGAGCTTCCTGAGACTGTCTATCTCTTCTTTAGGATAGCTTGTCACTCTCTTTGGCCCATTTCTCATCTGCATACCATTCCTCTCGAGAGGTGTGTCTTTTTGTACGCTCTTGTCACTGATGCTCCTATCAGTTTTCCTCATCTTTTTCTTCGTTCTTTGAACCAAGTTTATAGGATTTCATCTACTGCTCATGCTTTTGTTCATCCTATCTTTATTCATAGGATTTTACTTCATCTTGGTTTAGATGATTTCCCTTCTTCTGAGCCCGTTCATGTGATTGCTCCCATAGGTGCCTCCTTCTTAAGACAAAAGGCTGCTCATCTTCGAGCTGGCTCTAAACACTCTAGGTTTGAGCTTTCTAGTTCCACACCTCCTTCTTCTTCTACAAGTCCTGCTCGTGAGGCTGTTCCTGATCCTGTCGGTGTTGCCTCTGCTGTTCCTCCACCTCCTGCGGCTGACTTCGATGTTCGTTGTAATTTGGAGACTGTTATGACCGTTCAGGCGGCTCATGATCAGATTTTGGTGGACTTGTTCGATGAGATTTGTGCTCTGAGAGCGGATTTGGCGCATTTTCATTCCTCCTCACCACCTCCTTTTGATGATGGCCTGTGATATCCTTTGGCATTCCGTCACAAAAAGGAGGAGTAGATTTTGGATACTTGTAGAGAGGTTTTTGTAGCTAGGGGGAGTTTTTGTTTCTTTTTGAGGAGCTAGTGGAGTTTTTGAGATTAGATTGTATCTAGGTGCTTCACCATGTATACTTTCTTTTTGGGCTATACTTGTTGGGAAATACATTTTTTATATATATGATTCCTAATTCTATGTGTTCACTGTTTATTGATTTATATTTATGAGTTATTCATTGATATATGTCTTTATTATATGTTGTGTGAACCTTCAAGATTGTGTTTATTTTTGGTGTATCTAACCTAGGGGGAGAGTTAGATTACATATCTGTTGATTTACTGTTTTTCTGTCACACATGCGTTCATGCGTTTGTTGAGTGTTTCAGGAATATACAGGTGCATTCAATTTGGCTGCTGTCTACACTTGCAACTAATGGATAGTGGTTAGGATTGAATTTGGTTTATGAGCATTACTTTTTGTAAAGGGCTTTTTATTGTAAACTTTGAGCATTTAGTTTGTATTTAGTCACGGATTGCCAAAGGGGGAGTTTGTTAGGTTCTAAGGTCTTAGGATTTTATGTATTTAGAATTCTAATTTGTAATGTTGGCAAACCATGATCAAAACAATGTATTTAGCCTTATTTAGGTTTGCTCAAAGTTGGTCTATTATTGTAAAGTTGGAATCGAGTGGTTGCAGAAGTACTTAGGACTTTCGGCCTGGCTCGATCGATCGAAGGACAGGCTCAATCGATCGAAAATCGCACAGGTTGATTTTTCTGTAGAATTTCCAACTCAGCCCTACTTCATTAAACATTTAGGGTTTTATGTTTTTACCCTAGGTATTTAAACAAAACCCTAGCCACGTTTTTGGAGGTTGTCCATATTGTATTGTTGCTCATACATTGCTGTTTTGTGTGAATCTCTTGTGAGATCTTAGAGGAGCTTTCCTTTACACAAAACTTAGGGTTTTCAAGATAGAGATGATTTCAACATCTTGAAGATCATTATAGTTGCAACCATTGGAACTTAAAGAAAAACAAGCGGGGAGCTTGTAGCTAATTGAGGAATTCAAGAAAGAAGGAGTCCTTGGATTCGGAGCTTGCACGTGGTCATGTCAATAAGTTCTACTAGTGGGTAGCATTAGGAAGTCGAGCGAGGAGCTTGTAGTCCTTTTGTAAGAACTTCAATTCTTTCATAGTGAATTCTGTTTTGCCTTGAGGATCGATGGGTCAAATCCTCCTCAGGTTTTTACCGTGTGGTTTCCTGGATGATCATATCATTGTGTTCTTTATTATTTTCACTACTTTATATGTTTTATATACATGATATGATTATTTGATTGTTTTAACCTAGAATTGCTTAATTTGACTAAGTAATAACTTGGCTAATTAACTAGGCTACGCAATCTTGTTGTTTTTAAAGGGTCTAAAACCTATCAGTTGCAACTGGCTTCTTATTATATGATGTATTAAACACCCTTTGCTGGTTTTGATTTTTGGTCTCATATAACCGAGCCAACCCCACTGCAAATGTTAGAGTTGTAGGCTTGAGTGCTTGAATGTCAACTCTTAGGTAGTCTTTAAGATTGCTAATAAAACACCCAACTTGTTAAGGACCTAGTAATTTGCCTACTCTACTAAGTAGTCTCTTAAATTGACTCTAATACTCCCGTACTGTTCCAGTTTGTTTAAGTTTAGTCAAATTTATAAAGAAATCTACATATTCAGTTGGCCCATACCTTGTGTACAACCCTTCCTTGAGTGTAGTCCATGTGAGTTCCTCCCCTTCGTCCTTAAGTAATTGATACCACAATTGAGCTTCTCCCTCCAAGTGGTAAGCAACCAAAGGTAACTACTCTTTCGTGGGAATTTTTTGAAACTCAAAAAACTGTTCGACTCTACACACCATTTGAGCCCACTGTCCTGAGTTGAATCTACCTGAAAATCTTTCTCCCTCACCATGTCGATAAGAACTCTCTACCCTTTTGCTATTATGAGTACTTGTATGCTTTTCAAAATGAGTATGCATTGCAGCAAGCATCTCTTGTATCTCTTTCATCACCTTTTGTTGTTCCGAAACCATGGAAGTCAGGTTTTTAACCTCATCTTCCAATCTACCCGCACGATCCTCAGCCATAACCTGCTCTGATACCAAATTGATACGACCCCCGCCTCAGCTGTTTGGGGCTATGGTTAGATTTGAGAAAATTCTAGAATTAACAATAAAGAAGAAGGATAAATTTTTGGTTATGCTTCAAGGGATAACCGGGACCTCCTTAGCAAGAAAAAGCTTGATTTTTTACTAGAATATTCAAATGACTTCTTATTATTAAACCCAGGCTATAAATAGCCTCCAACTGAGCATACAATGCATTCCTAATTGATAAAGATAAAATAACATAAAATAACATCAACTCCTATCCTATTTTCAACTCCTATCTCTGTTGGACACACCCAAGCAGAGTCATTATTTGAAAAGCAACCCTATAAACTTAAGCAAGATAACCATTAATAACTCCTAAACAAATCCTAAATAATCAAATAACTTCAACAAGCTCGAACCAATCTTGTACAGCAGATAACACTCATCCAGAGCAGCCAAGAGATAGTAACAACTGTGTTGCATAATCTGTTCTGAGCTGCTGTCCAAATCCACTTCAACAAGCTGGTCCGTAACAGCTAGTGGCTTCTTCTTTGATCAATGTTCATATAAAATTTTATTGGTCATAACTCTTGTGGAGAGCTTAATTTGATAAAATTCTTTAAATATAACCATTTAATCAATAATAAATTTTAACACACAATAAATAACATTGACCACAAGAGAATTCTCTCATACGCATAAGTCTTTAGTTACGTAATGCAGAACAGGAATTTAGAGGAAAAAAGTAACATACAATAGGGAAGGGTCACAGACTACTCATTCATTAATGCACAACCAACGAGAAAAGTGACACTTTAAATCCACCGACTAGGTAGAGCCAAGTAGATAAGCAAGGTGGAACAAAAAATCTTCATTGAAAATTTGTTTTTTCTTGGTTTAGCCATTTTCGTGTGCCAAGCATTGAGATATGTTCTGGACTATCTCAGAGGGGAGAGGATAGGGGTGGAGTGGAAAAGAGACCACTGATCAAACCCTTAGCAATATGCCTGTAAGATGCTTCTGTTAAGTGAATTCCATCCCAGTTTACATGAGCTGATGGATTATTACAAGCTTTGGATCCAATGTGACCACACCTTGCTGAATTGTTGAAATTGTATGGTCCACCCCCTCCGCAACAAGCTGTTAGAGTACTATTGAAAAAACCTGCATTCATCAATAAGCTCAAACTTAGATAATGCTGTAATTAACTTTGCATGGGTATCATAGATTACACTTCCAGCTAGACTAATTAATCAATGTAATGGCTTGATCAACAGTCAAGACCGAAAACTCTCTCCTATTTCATTTGAAATGAAGAGAGAATCATGATCCCTACCTCTTTGTCCCCCAAAAATGAGCTTGGAACATCAGAAATGGCAAAATTCCATGTCCCATTAGGCTAGCTAGATTATGACTAGCACAAGCAGCATCCTTAGGTTCAAGAAGAAGAAGGAAAAAAAAAAAAAAAAAAAAAAAAAAAAAAGCAAACTTATTTTATATTTGGACAAAATTTAGGTACAGTACTTTAAGTTTTATTTTTTAGATTTCTCTCTTAAAATTTTACCATGTGACTTCTTAATTAAAAAAATATACTTTTATCTTATCAGGAAAAATCTACATGGCAGAATCATAGAAAGGGAACATAAAAAACAACACTTAAATACTGTACCTAAGTCTTACCCTTTACATATATATATATACACACACAAAATATTGTCAACAACCAATGCCACATGCCCAATAAAAAGAGTAAATTGGATTAATGCCAAAAGAGTGGTATAAATGTGTTTGTATTTATCAAACAGTTGGAGAGTTTCAAGTAGGAAATAAATAAAGTAGGTATGTCCAAATGGTTCTTGAAATAAGGTGACTCACTTTTAATGGAACTATTGTCTGGTCCATTGGAATGACATCACACCATTACTAAGTTAGTTCATGCATGTTCGATTAAGATCCTCTAAGGTACTTAAAATAACTGTCTCAATGAATTTTTAAAATTCTATTAATTCATTTTAAAGTAAGTGGATTTCATCTTAGCATGTCATTCATTTCCAAATGACTATTAATTAATTATACGGTGTGACAAAAATTAAATCTTTGTATATATGGAAATTTGACTTTGAATATTAATATTAGTGTAATGTCTACATTTTTTTTGATGTGTTACTTACAGGTCTTGATTTTGCAACCAAAAAAAAAAAAAAAAAAACGCACACAGAAATGGAACATGTAAAGCTCACCGTAATGTCGCGGTGCGTGAAAGAATCGAATGGCTGCACCATAATAGTCTGCATAAATGATCCTTGCATGTGGGTACTTCTGTCTCAGCATCTCGAGAGCACGTTTTAGCTGATTGTTATGGTACTTAGCAAAAGAATTAAAAGCCTTTAGGCACCCATTTTTTGGGTCATAGTCAGCTTTGTTCGGACTTTGAAACAAGGTCATATAAAAGGCTGAGCACCCAATTGGCAAATTACCCGGCACCACTAGCTCCACCACACCTTCCTCTATCAATGCCTAATCATCATGAAACGTGAAATCTCATAAAAAAAAAAATAGAGAGAGAGAGTGTGAGAGAGCTAGCCAGTCTAGTGATGTTATGATAAATTTTACAAACTGATGTGTTACTAATTTACTAATAATAATTAAAAAAAAAAAAGTGATTCAAATACTCATTTATTAACTTATTTAAATTTACCGAAAAAATGCTAAATTTTATTACAAAATGTTTACAGGCTGATGCAGAAATCAATTTGAAATGTGTACACTTCAATATGATAATAATCGAGTTTTTGAATTTCATTTTATTATTAGTAATACATTAGTTTGTAACACTTACATAACAAATTAAATTTATAGTATTTCTAATATCACTTATTCTACCAGTTATATTCACTGGTTGCCAGATTGTCATTATATGTTTTTATAAAATGTTTTATCAAAGTTTTGTAAGATAAAATATTTTATAACATCTTACAGTTTGACAAAAAAATTTACAATGAAATAAACACGATAAAATGATGAAAGTGTTTTCTGTAAAACATTTTATAGTGAAAAAAAGAAAAGAAAACAACAGTAAAATTTTTAATGTGTTTTAAGAAAAGAAAAAAAAGAGTTAAGAAAAATGATAAAGTTACCTCATATTTTAGTACAAAAAAATAAAAATTGATGTGATAAATATATGGGTGTCATTTAAACAACATATATAATAAAGGAAGTTTTGAATTACTATTTATTTGTGATTAAAAATTTTTGTAAGTATCATATTTGTAATATTTTAATGATGATTTTGGCCACCTGTCTAGCCCGACATGGAGAGTTTGATCATTTATGAGTGAGCTTACACTGGTGGCCTTAGTAATTGCATCGACGACAATGGGGACAAAAGCTCGAAGCTTTTTAATGCTTCCACCGACAAAGAAAGCGTAGTTGTAATCGTTTCCACCAATCTCTCCCACGAGAAAGAGCGACTTCTTGAAATAGTTGTCACAATCTATGACAGAAATGAAAGGTTGTATATATCATAAAAAGTTGATGTTGAAAAAAAAAGAAAAAAGGATTAGTGTAATTACAGGTTTTAGGTAAATGTCACCTTGTTTGGTCGTACAGAGGGAGGACTTCAGCTTCTTAAACCAACCAAGCTGAATGCTCAAAGAGTCATTAGTCCATAGGAGTGTTTCCAGTTTTAGTTCTTTGAAGAATTGTGGATCAAGTGCGGTGGCTCCAGCAACGGCAAAATTTACCCCGTGCTTGAAATCATTGCCATTGTCTATTGCTAGATAGGGAGGAAGATATGGCAGCCCATATGCCTCAGCTACATTTTAATTTCACCACAGCTGATTAATAATTTAACGTTGACATGGGATTTTACAATCTATATCGATTTTAAAGTGAAGTCATTTTTCTATACTCACTTTTTAATTACACTCAATATAGCAAACTCTTTATTTTCTTATCCAACATTCATAGCAAAGTTGTTAAAAAATATAATTTTTAGCAACTTAAAATACTATTTTATCTATTTTAACGTCTTACTTTATAATACACCAAACATTAAAGATTTTATTTTAACATTCAACGCATTAAAATAATATAAATAACAAAATAAAATAATATATCTAACAGAGTAAACAACAATCACAACTATCAACACATTAAAATACTTTTTTTAAACCCCACATTAAAATAAATATATAAATTTTGTTTTAAGTTTAAGTGTAGCTCAAACTCTAATTTTTTTGAGATTACTTCTTCGCTGTAGAAACATTTTTAAGGAATTGGTTGCTAAATTGACTTTTTAGTCAATGTAGCATTTTTATTGGAATTGCTCACATTCAATGAAAATACTCATGATAAATTATTATTTTTTTAGTTAGCAGAGTGAAAAAATTTAAATATATATTTATATTTATAAATCGTACAAAGCGCTAGTGCTCTACAAACTTGTTGAGCACTGTACCTAGTGTCTTGCAAAAATTTTAGTAGCATTGAAGTGCTGGACGTGGACCTATTTTTGGTTATTCTTAGATATAGCTCTTTTAAATTTTACTGAAAAGTGAAAAGAAATGTTTTGAAGAGTTAAATGTGTTATTTCTTATTAACTTTGTTACTTGTATCACTGCTTTAGCATTTGAAAATAGTTTTTCTTTGTTTTATTATTATTTAGCGGAGGAGTTTAGATTAATAAGAACCAAGTTTTTGTTCTCTAAACCACAGCTTTTAAGCTCAATTTCATTTTCATATGATCATGTTGTGAATTGAATGTAGGAATTTAACTAATAAAAATAATGAAGGAAGAAGAAAAGTAAGTCAAAATACCAATGAAATCAACCACTAAGCGTCCATCGGAGCACCGGCCGGTTGCGTGTTGAAAGAAGGTCTCACCATAAGGGAGCTTCCCTATTACTGGAAATGCAAGGGCGCCAGAAAGAAGAAAATTGCCTGTGTCACTAAGAGAGTCCCCAAAGTTGAAAATTGACTCATATCGCTGAAGACTTGATAGTACTGTCCCCAAAGTGAAGAATAAGAAGGATAGGAGGGGAAAAAGTTTCATGATAAAAGCCATGGATGAAGATGAGTTGCCAGAAATGTCTGTTGAATATATAGATTTTTAAAATATATATATATATATATATAGATTGTTGTCTAATAACAAAAGCAACTGTCCAAGGATTAATACAGTTGTGCATTAAATGTAAGACACCCTTACTTAACCAGATTTTTGCATCTCTTAAAGAAGTTAGTTCCTACCATTATTTAAAAAACGTGTTGGGATGCCTTTTGAACATTTGTAGGGTAATTCTATGGTACCTTTCTTTGGGTATGGTGCCTACAAGTAGGCAATTTGCTAGGTTATCAAAACATCATATTTGATGGTTTCATCCCCACATCACTACAACAAAATGTATTTTTAGTGACGAAAATTAGTGAGAAAATATTTTTCGTCCCTAAAAATACAGCTTTAGTGACAAAATTTGAATTTCATTACTAATAATGAAAAAAATTATAACATTTAGCGACGAAAAATAAATTTCGTCGCTATTGTGATCTGAAAAATATGCGCTAGCGAAAGGAAACTTTGGTGCAAGTTTAATTAATCTATAGTGACGAATTATTTCGTCACAAAAAGTTGAAATTTTTAGTGACGAAATATTTCATCACTGTAGGTACTGCTGTGGATAATATTAGAGACAAAAATTATTTCGTCGCTATAATGTAGAATTAGCGATGAAATAAAAGCGTCTCTAAACATAAATCACAAGTTTTCATTTCATTGTTTTAGCGACAAAATTAAAATTCGTCACTAAAAGTATGCTTTAGCGACGAAATAGGAATTTCGTCACTAAAAATATTAACAAAATCTGGGCTCTTTAGTGACGAAATGGACCTTTGTCGCTAAAACGTAAAAACCATACCTTTTGTAACAAAGAAATAGGCAATAGCAACAAAAAAATTCGTCACTAAAGACCACTATAAATAGCCCCATTTCATTACCCAGATAACTCTATCATTTTGCTCAAAAAAAAAAAAAAAAAAAACCCATGCTAACTCTTCTAGACTTTTCCCAAACCAAAAAAATACATCGCTATTGCTACCGTTGCCGATTTCTAAAATATCCATTGCTCTACCATCACCAATGATGAAGAAATCAGATTTGGTTAAGTGATGATGAAGCTACCGTCACCAATTTTAATAAAGCTACCGTCGTCGATTTTAAGAAAACTACCATTGCTGATTTGATGAAAACTACCGTCGCCAATTTGAAGACCGTCGCTGATTTAAAGACAACAACCGTCGTTGATTTGAAGAAAGCAACCAATCGTCGCCGATTTGAATACCGTCGCCTATTTGAATACCGTCGCCTTTGAAGAAAGCAACCGTTGCCAACCGTCCCTTCGCCTTCCGAGCTCCGAGGTTTCACCTTCCCCAAGCTCTGACGACCCTTCGCCTCCCTTCGGACCAACATCTCTTCACCTCCCTTCGCACCAGCGAACCCAACCCGACTTGTGAACCTCACTCTTGGTACACTCTATTCTTCTCTAATTTCAGTTTTGTTTATGAATTTTTTATTTTTTTTTCTCGGTTTCAATTTGCAGACTTTGACAAGTTTTACCAGCAATGCGATCCCGGTGCGTATTTTTTTTTGTTCTTTCTATATTTTTGTTTTTCTAAACAAAAACTAAAACAAAAGAAAAAAAAAAGTTTTTTAATGTTATGTGACATGGGTTTGTGGTGAACTTTATTATGAGTTTGCAATTGATGACTTACTTGGTGTTGACTGTACTTTTTGATTATACAACTTGTGGGTTGTTATCTATATTTGTAATTTTTGAGAGTTTGTCAAAAGTTCTTTATTTTTTAAGTGCATTCTTAACCTTTGCTACATGTTGTTCTTGGTTTTAACGGTTGATACTGTATACATGTCCTCTTTACTGTTGTTTTGGTTGTGTATTGCTTTCTACTTATGTTTGCTTAGTGTCAAGAAGTCACAACTTGTTATTTAGAGAAAGGTCAATCTAAATTCAGGATTTCAAGGGCTGAGGTACCTTGATAAATTTACCTTGTTTGGCCTATGGTACATTGGATATCATGGTTTCCTGTCCAAAACTTTGGCTTGATGAATAATTGTGAAACACTTTGAGTCTACTAAGGGATATCAAGGATTATTAGTGCATTCTTGTTGTTTATAGTGTGGAGGTAAAGAAGACCTATTAGTGCTTTCAATATATGCATATCTTCATTTGTAGCATAGATGGCTTACATGTTTATATTTTGGAGGTCCCAATTTTGTTAACTACTTTTGAGTTTAGTCTTTAGAGAGAGCCAAACCCAACACTTTGTTTTGAAACATACACAAGTGAAGTGATCTCAAATGTTGTTGTGAACAAGAACTGGACACTGGTCATATATAATCATAAAGGTAAGATTATTCATGAGTCTTTTTTTTTCTTTTGTATGTGGGCTAAAGCTAACTAAAAGTTATCTTTCTTTTATCTCAAGCTCTCTTTCTCTTTTGTGGCTGAAGAAATTGTGAGGAACAAGGTGAAGAACACAAGTTAACTTTGGATTTTTTAGAAAGTTGTAAACTTAGCTTGAGTAAATTAAGTAAATTCTAGTTAAAAACTTATAAAACTCTATACTTGTAATGTTGGTTTGTGGTGGGTTGTTGTGTTGGAGCAAGTGGGCTGCTTGCATGGTGTTATAAGGTGGTTTAAATTAATATTGGGAGTGTTTTTTATTTTTTGCAAATGTGAATGAGTATTTTTTATTAGATATAATGAATATTATTTTATTTGATTTAAATACTTATAAAACTCTATACTTATGATGTTGGAAATTGGTTTTGTGGTAGGTTGTTGTGTTAGAGCAAACGGGTGGCTTGCATGTTGTTATAAGTTGGCTTAAACTAATATTAGGAGTGTTTTTCATTTCTTGCAAATGTGAATGAGTATTTTTTATTAGAAGTAATGAATAGTATTTTATTTGATTTAAATACTTGTAAAACTCTATACTCGTGATGTTGGAAATTGGTTTTGTGGTGGGTGGTTGTGTTGGAGCAAGCGGGTGGCTTGCATGATGTTATAAGGTGGTTTAAACTAATATTAAGAGCGTTTTTCATTTTTTGCAAATGTGAACGAATATTATTGATTAAATGTGATTAATAGTATTTTATTTGATTTAAACACTTGTAAAGCTCTATACTTGTGATATTGGAATTTGGTTTTGTTGTGGTATGTTGTATTAGAGCAAGCGAGTGGCTTGCATAGTGTTATAAGTGGTTTAAACTAATATTGGGAGTGTTTAAATATTAATATAGATTTGTGCATTCATGAATGAGATAGAACTTTACCTAGTAGCTTATAGACTTAGATGTTAGAATACATTATGTATGAGTTGTCCTTATTTTACTAAAGTAGCATTCATCTTATAATTGTAGTCAAACATGGATAAAAGTTGAATAACAATGGGTAAGACACCCGATGGCATATTAAGTCATCCATATATTGAAGGGGTCAATACATTTATCAATTTTGCAAGAGCGCTTGTGGACTCGTAGTCAAACATATGGGAGTGTTTGATGTTATAGAAGTCGAGGGTGGAGAATCCAATGATAACACAAAAGATAGTGACACATTCCAACAAGAAGTGATTGTTGATGTTGTCTCTATCAATGTTGAGGACAATATTATTGACTATTGTATGGGTGATGTTGAAACTGGGGTTGTTCTTAAAAGTGGAACTTTAAGAGATGCTAATCAAAATGAAGAGCATGACATACCTGATGTTGATCTTGATATGGATTATTATATGTAGAGTTAATAACAATTGTCTTAAATGTTGTGTGCTTGTCATAAAGTTTTATGCTTGTCTAAGTAGCAATTGTTTTGTATTTATCTTGAACTTGATATGGATATTGATGTGGTCATTTGTTGTGTTGAGTTAGTAATAATTGTGTTCAAATTTTGCACTTGTAAATTGCTTGATATGGATAATGGTGTGGACTTTGATGTTAAGTTAGTAGCAATTGTACTTATCTTTCATGTCAATACATAGTTTCAAAAAATGCCCAAAAAGCCAAATACACTCATAACATACCGAGGTATGAGATGGCAAGATTGGATAAAATGAGGCAAAAGCAAGAGAGAATTGATGCTTTGGGATTGAAGCACATCTCAACTTCTCTAAAGGATACTGCTCAGTCCAATTATGCAAAAGGGAAAAGAAGTAGAGTTAGTGTTGTGGTAGATGATGATTATCTACCACCTATTGGTGACGATGACAATGATGATGAGTCATCTAATTCTATAATCCATAAGGTACAATAGATGTCCCATAGGGTACAATAGATGATAATAACTTTATTGTTCCATTACTTGTAATGACTTTGTTGTTCCATTATACGTAAGTTTGTTAGTTATAGATAGCATCAGGACGACTTACACGCTCACGAGGTGAGGTATCTATCCCAGTGGTCCAATCTACGGAAACACCTCTTGAAGCAAATCCTCATGTCCAAAGTTCTCCTAGTGCGAAGGCGCGGACTATTGGCGCATTAACTAGCACAACTGGTAATTACATATAACATACTTACTTACAACTGCACCCTATTTTTACTATTAAGATTATACTTTACTTAATTTAGCTATAATGTACATGGAATGTATAATTTTTTAACATTAATAATGTTTAAATAGGATTTGTTAGCAGAAATACTCGTGGAACAACATGTGGTATAGCAATACGGGCACTTGTTGAAAAAAGTGGTAAGTTGCCAGTACGTATAGCTATAGAGTATGAAGCTCATGTTGGGAAGAATACATGCAAGCTTGTCAATCAAATTGGCATACAAGTGTGAAGTAATTTTTCTAGTTATAACGTGAAAAATTGGAAAAATGTTGATGCTGCTACTAGAGATGTGGTGCTTCAAAATATCGCGGTAAATTTACATTGGTAGCATCTACCTTGTCTTTGTTGTCACTAAGCATATTAAATTCATATAATAATATTTTTATAATACATATACACTTCATTTTATAGGATCAGTTTGAACTAGAAGGAGATTCCAACTTAGTAACAAAAACATTAAATAAAAAATGTGAAAGATTATTGAGTTTCAGCTCCCATAAGTTGCATTAGGTTTATAAAAAGCTCGTACAATCTCATGGTGCTGACTATGTAAGAAACCACCCGCTAAAGAATGCCAAACTTGATCTGTGGACTGAACTTATTGATGGGAGATGGACCAATGAGGATTGACTGGTAAATTATTTATGTGTATATTATTATTATCCAATGTTTACTATTTTATGTTGTAAACGAATTAAATTAATACTTAAATGAAGTAAATGTATATTGTTTTATTTATGATCTAATAAATATCTTGAATGTTGTTTATTAGAAAAAATCAAAAAAGAACTTTGAAAATAGGCAGAAAACTTCAGGCAAACATAGATGCGGGACAAAGGCACTTGCAGTTAGGGTTGATGAGGATATGCGTGTTTTTTCATTTTCTTAAACCTTAGTATATTACATGTTGTGATGAATTAAGTGTCTTTATCTAACACTTGAATGTTAATTAATTAGACAAATAATAATAACGGTCAAGTTCTTGAATTGGCAAAAATCTTCAAAGATGTTCATTTCAATCCAAATACAAATATGTGGATACACCATGAGGATGAAGCAACATATGTATGTGTATCATTCCATCCCTATCATGTTTGTAAAGCTATAACATATGTAGTATTAATGTTGTGATTGTTTGTTTCTTTCTCTCTTTCAAATGATAGAAAAATATTCTCAAAGTGCAAGAGGATCATTCTCAAGATCCTAATGCAATTCCCCTTACACAAGAGGAGATCTCAAACTTGATTTTTAAGAAGAAGTCTAGTATTGTAAAAGGACATGGCATGAGACCTTCCTTTTCTCTAGTAACCACCACCTCATCTAATTCCTCGGTGGAGTATATCCAACAGCTAGAAAATAAGATAATTATGTTCAAAGAGGCAAGAGCTAAGAACCAAGAGGAGCGAGCTAGGGACCAAGAGGCACGAGCTAAGCAAGAAGAGGTCCAAAAGAATATTCTTAACTTTTTGAGGAGTAAAGATTATAATGACGCTCTTACCTATGATGGTGGTTCAACTTTAAGTTAAACACTTTTTGGTTAGTACTTTATTTTAGCAATTGACCTATATTACATGGTGTGACTACTTTTAATGCATTGTTAAAAATGTTTCTTATAACATAGTTAATGTTTTTATTTTACGATTTTAATGTAGTATTGTTTTTATATTTTTGCAGATTTCTTATTGATGACTTTTAGGAGATTTACTTTTGGCATTACTTGAAAACATATGAGGACGTCTTTTGTTAGTTCTAATTATATTATGCTACACTTTTTGTATTGTTATAAAACATCTTGAGTTATTGTATATGTTGCAAATAATTATTGTATGGACGGAGTTTAAATTGGATACTTGTTTTATTTTTTACTTATGGAATGTATGGATCTTTTTTTATAAATGTGTTGTTGAAACAAATGTATTATTCAAATGTGAAGTTTTAATAATGTAATAACAGGTTACATGTTAATATCAAAGCCATGAAAAAAAATAAAAACAGAAAATAAGTTTTAGCGACGAATTTTTTCGTCATAAATATAGTAACAAAAAATTGTTTTAGTGACGAAATATTTCGTTGCTAAATGTAGCAAAATTTTTGTACGAAATGGTTTTAGTGATGTAAATTTCGTCACTATATGTGCTTAGATTTTCTTAAAAATAGTTTTAGTGACAAATATGATTTATAAACTAAAGTGTTTTTAGTGACAAAATATTTTCGTCACTAAATGGTTTTTTAGCAAGACAAACATTTAGCGACAAAATGTTTTCGTCGTTAAAAGTTTTTTTTTAAAAAAAAAAACTCAAATTGGACATTTAGTGATGAAATTTTTTATCACCAGGACTTTTAGTGACGGGTTTTAGCAAAGAAATGAGTTTCGTAACTAAAGATCCTTAGTGACGAAAAACTGGACTTTTAGTGATGACTTTTTTTGTCACTGAAAATACATTTTGTTGTAGTGCATTATGTAGTATCAATTAGGGACGGAGCCATGGCTTAGAGTTAGGGGGGCATAATTTTCCTCAATGGGGATGTCAAGATTTTCCTCAACTAGTTCATTTGGATTTTCCTCAATTAGGATGTCGAGAGTTTCCTCAATCGGGACGTCGAGAGTTTCCTCAACATTAGTGGTTGGCAATGTTGCACCACTAGTATTAACTTCTAAATCATTTGAAACTTTTCTATTGAAAAAATCAAATATAGTAGTTGACTTTTTCATAATTTACAAATAAAATATAATTTGAAATTATCATATCATTATATGGTCAATAATCTATAATCATTACACACAATAGACAAACACTATGCACACAAATGCTCAACAATTAACTAATAAATTTTAAAGTTGCAAAAAATCTCTTTAATTATTTACCCAAAAAAGCATCTCTTTAATTTTTTAAAAGACACCAAATTACTAATGGACAAAACTACATAAAAAGCATATAACATCACATGGGCTGCAATAGGTGTTGATGTTTTGCTGGTGTTGTACTATTGCGTGTAGTGTTTGTTTATGCTTTTTCATTAAACAAAGAGAGGACTGCTGGCTGAATAGCTTTTTATTTATTATATATATATATATATATGTATAAATTTTGTTATTGATTAAAGAGAGAAAGATGAGTCTAGACAAAACTACCATCCCTGCTTCTATGTCTCTCATCTCTGCCTCTCTTTAAATTTTCTTCACAATTTAATCAAACAAGCATTAGAAATTCACATATGAGAGGAGAGATACAATATTCTCATCCAAAAAATAAATAAAATAAAAGAGATTGGATAAAAATTACCAGGCTTAAGCTGACAGGGGCAGGGCAATGATGCTATGGACTTCTGGTGGCTGGTGGAGTTAGGCGTGGTGTGCTAGTCTGCCTCTACTTCTGCTGCTTGCTGCTACCCAACTCCTCAGTCTGAGGTCTTCTGCGTTCTGCCTTAAGTTAGGTTTTATTTTTATTTATTTATTTTGAGTGGCTTGGAAATCCCCTTCTTTTTCCCTTTTATTATATGTGTGCCTTGACGTTGGGGTTTTCCTACTCTTAGACTAGTTAGATCTCTAATTAGAATTGGCTTTGATTATTATTATTATTATTATTATTATTATTATTATTATTATTATTATTATTTGTTTTGCTTGGGTTTGTTTTGGAGTGTTATTTGGGCTTAATTTTTGCTACTAGGCTAATATTTTTTTTATAACTTTTAAAAATATTTATAATATTTTTTGAGGATGTAAAGTGCACTTTTATTGAAATAAATTACTAAAAAAAATATATATTATATATATACTAAAAATTTCTTTAAAAAATCTAAGGGGGCCACTACCCCCCCCCCCCCCCCATGTCCAACAATAGCTCCTTCCCTAGTACCAATATTACATATGACTATATTTTTATTACATTTGATGGTTCTCTTTTTTTTTCTTTTTTTTCCCCCCTCATATTTGACGGTTTTATCCTCACATTATGTAGTACCAACATCACATATGACTGTACTTTGTCGTAATCGATGGTTCCTTTATTTTTTTCATAGTTTTAAAAATTGAACCAGACTGACTGGTTTAACCGAGAATTGGACAACAATCTGGTCTGGTTATGCTTAAAAACCAAAACTAATTAAA
Source organism: Quercus gilva (assembly GCA_023621385.1). Taxonomy (NCBI): domain Eukaryota; kingdom Viridiplantae; phylum Streptophyta; class Magnoliopsida; order Fagales; family Fagaceae; genus Quercus; species Quercus gilva. Next base: position 55,348,548 of record CM042477.1, on the reverse strand, counting down.
AAAAAAAAAAGTAGATTTAGCCTCCGTTTGGGAAGAGTGTTTTGCACGTTTTCCATTAGAAGCATTTTTTTTCTGTGGGTCCCGTGCATTGTTCACGAGACCCACAAGTACCTTTGTAAGGACTCAAAATGTATTGGACCAAAAAAAAAAAAAAAGGGATTCAAGCCCAACAAGCCCAAACAATAAAATTTATAGAGAATGGGCGTAAGAACTATCTCCAGTGAAAAGAAAAAGACATCGCTTTTCTGCAGCAAAAGGAACTTCAAACTAAATAAAAGAAAAACCCTTTTCTTCTTCTCCTCGGCTATGTTCTTAGTGTATATTTCTCTAGATTCTATCTCTCCTTTCCCCTTTCTTCCTTTTCAAAAGTTTTTTCTTCGGTGTACTCCGAATTCGCGTTATATACTACCTTCTTCATTCTGCTTCCACCGTACACGTGTAGGTTCCATTTGAGAACTTCTTTCTGTCCCATCCAGAACTTCTTGAATCCTCCGCCTAGTGGTTAGAAGGCTGTCAGGTTATTGTTCAGGTATCACCTCCACATTAATGCGGCAAGAGAGTTAGCTGGGAAGCATTTAATGTGGAGGTAGCAGTTTTTAGGGGATATTTGTTACTTTTTCTAGTTCCTTCTTTGCTCAATAGTCATTAGTTAATTTGCATGCAGTTTTGTGAAGTTCCTCGACTATTAAAAGAATTACACCCACCTTGGACGCAGTTTGAGCAATAAATCTTATCCTCGGACATGTGAGTGTCCTCGGACTGGGCCGCTGGGCCACTAGCCCACTTCCCATGAACTCGCCGTTTATCTTTTTGGGCCACTGGCCCCACAACCTTCATTTAGCAGCTTTTTCTTTAAAACTGTGCCCCATGGTACTATTCATATGTTTAAAATTTATTTTGTTACAGTGTTTTTAGTTTTTCGCAATAAGCGGTATCCAAACAGATCATTAACCGATAACTGGCGGTTCAACCAGAAAAATCGAAAACTTGAATGGTTGAATCGATTTTGCAAAATTGCTGATAGAGATCTAAAATGGAGCTTTTTTTTCCATAAAAATCTTCTTTTTTTCTCCGATCTACCAATCTAAATGCACAAGGGCAAATATTTTGTAGCAAAGTCTTTTTTTTTTTTTTAAAGATTGGCTAGGCTTAAGAGTGAGAAAATGATTGAATGCTAAGATAGGTTTTGTAGCAAAGTCATTTTTCTCCCATGTTAGGGTCATATTTTATTATAATTGGCTAAACTTTTGACAAGATTCATTTTACTTGTAATTTGGTAAATCTAAGATAGGTTTAGTACTTCAAAAAACATGTTATTCAAAATGTAAAAGGAAAAACCTTTTCAACTCTTCACTTCAGAGTTCAATGCTACTTTATGGTCATTGTTGCGATGGGATACTTGCGTTATGATTTTGAAGTACAAGTGTTTGTCCCAACGCATCCTAGATTTAGCAAGATCTCTTTCATTCCCAAAACCTGTTCTCTTGTACTTTTTTTTTTTTTTTCTTCAGAATAACTGTAGTCTTGTCTAAATTGGAAAATATCTTCTTTTATATATATATATATATATAATGCAAACTTAGGTACAGTATTTAAAGCACTGTTCCTTAATTTCATCTCTTAAGATTCTGATATGTAGATTTTTTATCATGGGAAGAAAATTTATTTTTTAGTTAAGTAACCATATGACTGAATCTTAAGAATGAAACCTAAAGAACAGAACATAAAATATTGTACTTAATTTTTTCCATATATATATACACACACAGCGAAGGGATACTAGATTCCACCAATGTTATTATACGTAAAATTGAAACAGCTCACAAAATCAAGTAATTTCAATTAACACTGACAAAAAGAAATTGTTACTTTACTTGACATGTTGAAAATAATCTAAAGAAAAGTTTTATTCCACAAAAAGTGAAAAACAAAAATGCCTAATGCTAAAACTCATAGAATATTAAAATGCCTAATGCTCCGAAAATGATTTATTTACATGTGTGGTCATTTGAATTTTTGTGGCATTTTCTGAAATGCACAAGGTACTAAGTCGAGGAGTTGTGTATGGCCCTTCTAGTAAACCAACGGTAATCCATGCATATGCTGCTTCTGTTAAGTGAACGCCATCCCAACTAACATACTGTGAAGGGTCATCACAAAGAATTGTCGATGGCTGGCCGCATCCCAGTGATGCGTTATAATTGTATGGGCCACCCCCTCCGCAGCATGATTTGAGTGTTCCTTCACGAGTAAAACCTGAAATAGACATTAATTAGCACCAAAGTTTTTGGTATAATAAATATTGTCTCTTCAAAGGGTTTTAACGCTTGTGAATATAAGGGATCAAAGGGTTTCTACAAAAACAAATTGGATTTAAATCTTTTTGAGACTTGTACTTAAAGAAGTTAGAAGAAGAAAGAAAGAAATGTCCCATTAATTAACTTTCTTGCCATCCTATTGTTCATTTTTCTCAAGCAAGAGTTCTACTAACATATATAATAATATTCAATCCATTTTGGTAATAACGTGGGAAACAACGAAAATTATTAAGAAGATTGAGTTACCATATTGGGCTGGAGAACGAAAGAAACCCATTGAAGCATTGTAATAATCTGCATATATGATATTGGTTTGAGGATTTAGTGCTTGAATACTTTGTAGTTCTTTCTGCAGTTGTTCATTATGGTACTCTGCAAGCTTGTTATACTTTGTAAGACAGCCAGTTTCAGGGTCATATTCTTCAGTATCTTCAGTTTCATATTTTGTTAGGTAGGATGGAGTGCAACCAATTGGCAAGATTCCAGGAACTAAAAGAGTCACTGCCCCTAAGTCAATCAACTCCTGCAAGGCAATAGTTTAAATCATATATACAAACATAAATTATTTTTTAAATAGTTCATTTGGGAGATAGTATTTGAGGGACATGTTTAGTTCAAGAGACTTGTGGCCCATTTTGGATATGTGTTTAAACACATGTTTTCAGTTTTTAAATAACATTACACGTATTTTTACATATTTTTTCATCCATACGTATTTTGAAAAAATACAAATAACATTACTAAAACAATATTACCAAACGGACCTTAAAATTTAAAACATAAAAAAAGTACAAATCCCTAATAGTAAATATATAAATTTTAAAACTCCTTTTTCGTTGGAGTATAAGTAATAGCCGATAGCATAAATTCAAGGCTAATCCCATGATTGGCCAACGCAGAAAGAAAGGAATAGCGAACATTCTGGCAAAGCCTAAGGTTTCATATAAGTCTGTCTAGCTGAGACTCGCCCTAATGAACAACTAGTCCGCCCCTACGCGCTAGCCTTGACCTATCTAAGGTACTTTTGACTTTACTCATCGGCACCTTAGGTTGATAGCTAGGCTTCACGACAATACTACCAAGAAGATTCTCAGCAAGGCATGCCTCTTGGTTCTTGTAGCAAGCGAAATATCACTTTTTTTTTTTTTTTTTTTTTTTAACAAAATAAAACTTCTACCATAACCTAATCTAAGTATATATGTGTGTGAAATTCTGAAAACTTGAACCTCAACTTTTGCTCCTCACACCCCATAAGCATTTATACTCGTAAAGTGAGCACCGCATGAAAGGTGCACGGTGATGGCGAAATATCACTTCTAGTTCTAGGTACAAAACTAAAAATTATTATAAGTAATAAATTAAAGTAGTATTTAGATATTGCTTATTTTACTAAAAACTGAAAATTTATTGTTGATAACATTATAGCAAAATTTTTTTTTTAAAGGAAAAACATTGTAGCAAAACTCATGGCTGCGCTTTTCAATTCTTGGTGGTCCGTGAACAGTACCTATGAGACCCACTAAAAAATGCAAACGCAAACTTGGGGAGAAACTTGCCATCCAAACGAACACTAAGAGTCTGTTTGAGATCCGTTTATTTTACTGAAACTGAAAACTTTTTACTGAAAGTACTATAAATAAGGTAAATGTTAGTTAAATAGTAATGAAGACCCATAAATAGTACTAAAAAGTATAGTAGGACCTATGAATAGTAACAAAAATATGAATAGTAAAATAAGGGTCCGTTTAGATAGAACTTATTTTGCTGAAACTGAAAACTGTAAACACTGTAACAAAATAATTTTTAAATGTGTGAATAGTGCTGTGTGATCTATTTTTAATAAAAAATTTGCTGAAAAGTTGTGTTTGTGGGTGTCATAAATAGTGCATGAGTGCACTGTTTACGGGAGAATTGGTCAACAATTGCGCCTGAAATGAAAAAAAAAAAAAAAAAAAAGTGCAAACGTGGACGCAAAACATGGATTCAAACAAATACTAAGTTGGCAAAAAATAAGCTAGCCAAACATACACTAAATGCTATATTAAGAAAAATTGTTATAAAGAAAAGAAATATTTCTGTACAGTAGAAGCATAAGCTCTTACGTTAATGGCTGTAGCCATTGCTTTTACCACCAGTGTCACGTATGCTGGCATATCTTCTAGGCTTATTCCAGTAAAGAGTATATAATTATAGTCATCGCCTCCCATCTCTCCGACAAGGAATATAGAGCTTCCAATGATTTCATTGCATTCTGTAAATCACCATTACATTATTAGAGAAAATTGACTTTTTTTAAGGAAGAAAATGGATATCTAAGCAACTGTGTTTTACAATAATAAATTTTTTTTTTTTTTTTTTTTTTTTTTGTTGATATGCACAATAATAAAATTCACGTTTAACAAAAGGGGGGAAAAATAATGCTTATAAAGCTTTTGCTTTCAAAAAGTCCTCAGCTTATGTTACTAAATTGTATTAAAAAGTCTTATTTGACCCTTAAACTTCCAAAAAATCTTTAGAGTATTAGTATTAGTAGTGCTAAAAAGTTATATGGCTACTTTTAACCCTACTAAATACAAAAATAAGACTACATTAATAGAACCAAAGTCAAATAATTTGACTCTACATATACAGTGCACATATACATTTGGCTATGCACTCGAACGTTAAAATATACATATATATATTTATATTATGAGAAATGCTACGTCTACAATATTTTTACAACATTTTTACAACAAATCCTAAGTGGCAGGTTGTTACTGGTTGTTATTGTTGGGGCAAAAAAGTAATCTTAGTGTTAGTTTCAAATTTGAACCAATAACAACTAACCACCTGTGATTTGTTGTAAAAATGTTGTAAAATTGTTGTAGACGTAGCATTCCTCTTATATTATATTCGGTCTCTCTCTTATTTATTTATTTATTTCTCTCTCTCGCTCTCCAGCTTCTCTCAATTCTTTTCAACTACTCTCTCCCCAGCGCCACCCCTATCTCCCTCTCAATTGAACCAAGCCTTTCTTCTCTTCGTGGTGTCACCTAGGTTCGTTGAGATCATCGACGTGGGTTCGTGGTGGTGGGCCTATGTGTGTCGAATTTGTGTGGTTGGGTGGTTCGAATCAGTGGGTTTAGTGGTGGTGTGGGTTGTTGCTGGATCAGTGACTAGGATCGGTGGCTGGCTGGGTTGATTTTGCATTTGGGTGTATGTGTTTACCGATCTGTGTTTGGGTCTTTCTATGGGTTTGGTGGCTATGGGTTTGCTGGTTTGGTGTTTGATTTTTTTTTTTTTTTTTTTTTTTTTTTTTGTGGGTTTGACTGTGGGTTGTGATTGAAATGGTAGTTTGGTAGCTGTGGTTGTGGTTGCTGTGCTTTTGGCAGTTGTGGCTGTGTTGGATGGTGGTTTGTTTTTTCTTTTCCTTGCCTTGGTCTGTAGTTGAGGTTGTTGCTGATTGAGCGGTGATAGAGGTGATTGTGGCTGGTTGAAAAGTTTTTGTGGTGAATATTTTTCATTTTATTTTACTGACTTTTTTATATTATTTTAATCAAATAGTTAAAAATATAGAATCAACTATATTTTCTGAATTGCTACAGCTACCAAATTCGGCAAAACTATATTCAAGGCATTGAGCTACACGTAAAACTTTCTCTTAAAAAAAAAAAAAAAAAAGCTACATGTAAAACTTCACAACTATATTTTTATATTCTTAATATTTTTACATTAATTTATTTTGAAGAATCAAATTATATGTTCATGGTGTTTGTATTTATATTGATATTTTGATTTAACCGTTCTTGACAATGAATATTATTTTCATTATTTTAATGATATAAAAATATATATTTGTTGTTAAAATTAATTAAGATTAATTTTTTAATCTTGTCCCCCCTAAGTTCATGGCTCCCCCACAACAGTCTATACTTTCTCTGAATTGCTACTCACAATTACATTGCAGATTAGAGGATTCATTAGCACCGAATAACTAAGTTAAATTTTGCCAAATTAACATAAATATTATCATTCATTTCCAATAAAAGAAAGGGTTGTTAGGAGAACAGAAAAGGAAGAAGATGACGACCAAAATTATATGGCTAACTTACTTGAAGATGTGCTGCAAAGAGAGGCCAGAAAGTCCTTGAACCAATTTAATTGATATCTTAGAGTGACGTTTGTAAGTACAACCGATCCTATTTCCTCGAAAAAAGATGCATCCAATACTGTTGCTCCCGAAACTGCAAAATTTATACCCTCTTGAACATTTGCAACACTTTCATTCCAAGTCTTAAGATATGGTTGTGGCAATGGCAGTCCAAATAACTCAGCTGCGCCCAATAGAAGAGAAAACAAAGAAAACCCACAAATTAACAAAAGAGAATGGAGAGATGAAAAGAAGAAGCTTAACATAGTTGGGAGTCGAATATATGAAGCTTGAAGAGTAGTGCAAGCATGCATGCATTGATGCGTACCAGTGAGGTCTACTATTAGACGACCATTAGAGCAACGGCCTGTTGGGAGGTGGAAGTAGCTCTCCCCGAAGGGAGGCACATAACAGCCGAAAACGTCAGCATCCAGGTACTGCATATTTCCGCTATCGACATATGAGTCTCCGAAGCTATAGATAGATGTGTAGCAACTTCCAGCCACGCCTCTAATGATGACTATTAACAGTGAGAGCAACAGTTTGATAAATGGTAGTTTCAGTGAATAAAGAGAGGAAGAAAGATCCATGGTTGATGTGAATTTTTATTTATTCGTTCTCTCAACTTTATAATAAGCTTCGCTTGGCTAATAGTCTCTATGATTTGAATATGCTGTTGTGACTCTTCTGACTTTTAGCTATCTCCTTCATTTATTTAATTATTTCTTGACTGAACATCATTCAAAATACAATTCTCTTATATTTTACGTTATAAAATCAGTTACTTGAAACTCTCCAAGGTTTGAAGGGTAGGTGTAGAAATAAGATGCAAAAATAAAGTCACTAAATTTGGAAATCTAGGTAGAAGAAAAAACAACCGAGTTTTATTTTATAATAATAACATCTGAATCATTTTTTAATTTTATTTGTGCCACGTGGTAACATTTAGATATATGATAAAATCAGTTACTTGAAACTCCTTTCTCAAAAAAAAAAAAAAAAAGGTCACTTGAAACTCTCCAAGGTTTGAAGGGTAGGTGTAGAAATAAGATGCAAAAATAAAGTCACTAAATTTGGAAATCTAGGTAGAAGAAAAAACAACCGAGTTTTATTTTATAATAATAACATCTGAATCACTTTTTAATTTTATTTGTGTCACGTGGTAAAATTTAGATATATGATAAAATCAGTTACTTGAAACTCTACGAGGTTTGAAGGGTAGGTGTAGAAATAAGATGAAAAAATAAAGTCACCAAATTTGGAAATCTAGGTAGAAGAAAAAACAACCGAATTTTATTTTATAATAATAACATTTGAATCACTTTTTAATTTTATTTGTGTCACGTGGTAACATTTAGATATATGATTGTGTCAATGTTTGAATGTACTACACGATTTGACGAGCCGTTGGTTCAGTAATGAAACCACTTTAATCTAAATTCATGTTAAAATTATTTTTAGTTAACATTTGGTTTATCCATATTAGTTTGCAAATTGTTTTAGTTAACTTCCAACTTCCAAGTTGTTAAGGCCAGTGGCAGCTAGCTAGCTTTTCAAAATATGATAATTTGGAAATAATTGTTGTGTTGTTTCTTAAACACGATGATATTTAAAAAGAAAAGGAAATAACTGAAGAGGTTAAAAACAGATGAAGAGTTGATCAAATCAAAAAATCACCAAAAGCCTATGAAAGTCGAATACATGATAGCTTAATTCATATATAGTTATGTATGTTTTTTTCTTTCTTTTTTTCGTCATAAATTATTAAATTCTCTTGTTTAGTATTGCTCGGTTTACATGGAAAAGATTGGATGATTTTTGTATTATGTAAGCATGTATTGTACAAACGGAGCCAAGAATTGGAATTAGAAGGGGCGTTTTTGTTACTGACTACATGCTGCGGTTCTAGCCTCTGAATCTTTTGTTTAGCCACGAGGTTTTTTTTTTTTTAGTGTCTTTGATGTGTACTGCTCGGTAAGGACAAAATGAGTTGGTTTAAAATTTTTTTAAGGGCCGAGTTGTTGTTTTGAGTAAAATTGATTGATTGGCTTTTTTTTTTTTTTCTTTTTTTTTGCAATTGGTAATTTTTATTACTGGGCTAATTTTCTGGGCTTGTATATTTTTTTTTTAATATTTAAAATGATGAAAATGTTAGAGTTACAAACGTTTTTATAAATTGTTGATGTGGTTAGTAGTTATTGTTATGTAAAAAAGTGATGTAAGTGGTAGTTCCAGATACAAACTAATAAGAATTTGCTACCTCAATGGTTTGTAAAAATATTGTAGAAAAGTTTGTTATTATAGCATTACTCTCAAAAGAATTAATGATATTGTTAAGGGGAGAAAGGCGTAATTTTATAGAATAAAATTGCTAAAATTAATATTTACATATATACTAATAATTAAAAATAAATAAATAAATAAGGAGGCCACTGCCCCCCATGGTCCAAGAGTGTCTCCATCACTAATGTATTGAATCTCATATTGGGTGTTTACAATAGATGTTTTCTATATTTAAAAGTATAAATAAAACACTTATTACATTGTCTATATAGTAATAATCTAGGAGGCTGGTTTGATAATGAGTTAAGATATTTCTAGCCCCCCACAACCTTATATGTCCACCTAAATATAAATAAATATATATATATATATATATAATTATAATTACTCTTCCTCACATATTCACCTACTTTATTTCTCTCATCTCTTGCACTTTCTATTTATTTTTTTTATCTTTTCATTTTCACACTTCTCTTCCTTAATAAACTCTAGTTGCTCTTTCTAAGATTTTATTATTATTCTTATTCTATGTAATGTGGGATGTAGAAGCGTCAAGAAGCAGAACACGTCTACTTCTAGAAAATAAGAAACAAAACACGTTTGCTTTTAAAAATAACATCGAATCCACGAGAGTTCCTTGAATCCACAAGGGGAAAGGGTCTGGAATCTACCAGAAAATAAAAAGACAAACATTTTGTAAAGTTGTAACTTACAACTATGTGTTTTGTTGGCTTTTATTTCGTGCCAAATTTGATTGTAACTTAGGCTGTGTTTGTTTTGGCTTCAAACCACTTTCAAAAATGGTTTTCTGTAAATATGTGTGTTTGGTAAGCACAGGAAAATAAGGTCAATGGAAATTAATTTCAGCTTTAACAGTAAAATACCCCTCTCAAGCCGGAAATCAATTTCAGTTCCTATTTTACCTTCAAATGGATTCCAACCCTCACAGAGAGAGAGAGAGAGAGAGACCAAGAAGAGAGAGCACACCCCTCCAGCCAGCCAAGCTCTAGCCAGCCCAGATCGTGCCGCCCCCACCGCTGCCCCCACTGCCCAAATCATGCCGCCCTACCGCCTAGATCACGCGCCTGCCAAGCTTTTTTTTTTTTTTTTTTTTTCTCTCTCTCTCTCTCTTCTTCCTCAACATTTCTTCTCTTGATCTGGGCGATCTGGCCATCACTGCTCAACGTCATCGATCCACCCCTCCCTCATCACCGATCATCCACCAGGCTTGGTCTTTTGACTTTGATTTTTTTGTTTTGATTTTTGTTTCTTGTGTTATTTATATATTTTGATTCTCTGTAATAATATTTGTTTGGATCATGAGAAAATGTGAGAAACATAATAAAAATGGGTTTTCTAGAGCATTTTCAACAACACAACCAAATACTAAAAAATATTTTTCAAAGCATTTTTTGAAATGCAACCAAACAGCCTGAATTCATTTTCCTTTCCCAAAAATAGCATTTCCGGAAAATATTTTACATGAACCAAACACAACCTTAATTCAATCTTTTGTACCCTATATTTATGGTGGGATTTGATTATAAGGGTTGTGTGTTAGAGAGAGAGTGTGAAGATTTAAGTAATTGAAGATGGAAGAGTTTTTGCAAGTAGCTCGTGACTGTGCCTTGCACATGCTGAAATGCCAAGAGTCAGGCCAAGATGGAGACAGCTGTGTTTCGCGAGTATCTCGCGGGTAAGGCCTTCTCGCAAGACACCCGCGAGACTTTCTGTTTTGCCAGACTGTCTATTCTAATCCATTCTTTTTGTGCCCACACTATATATACCCACATTACCCACAAATGTTGAGGAGTGTTTCAGAGAGAAAACCCTAGCCAAACACATTGAGAATTAGAGATTGTCATACCCATAATTCTCTACACATTTTGCTTGTGGTATTTCCTCAACTCCTACCTCTCCATTTCTATACCATTAAGAGGTTGATAGCTCAAACACTTACCACACCCTTTCAGAGTGTCAAGTGACGTTTTGGTGCTGCTGGGAAGCAATTGGAAGAAGCCAAGGATGGCAGATGCAATACGGAGCTTGTTGCGGGATCCAGAGAATTAGACAAGACACGATTCCGAGAAGCCTTGTTGGAGTAGGAACTTGGAGGGCTTAGGTACATCGGGTAAATTAGGCTTGGAGGTCTCTTGCTAACTCATGTATCCCAACTGATTGTCTAGTGGATCAATTTTCGCTTGGAGGGAGGCGAAGAGGTTTTTCACCGAGTTCTTTGGTTTTCACTTCAACAATACATCGGCGTGTTATCTTGTGTATGCATCTTTCTTCCCTACTCTTTTACATTCCATTTTACTGCTGTGTTGCTTAGATTATGGATTAGAGTAGCTTGTTTATTTATCCACTCGCATTTACACTATTCCGCACTTAGTATTAAGTTAGTGTAAAATCTATTGAGCTGTAATTTTAATTTGGGGGTCTAAACAGCTCTTGTGTTTTCAACACATTTTCAAGCATTCACTTTTATTTATTAAATAATTGTTTTTTAAAAACGTTTACAAACTTAGGGGCCTATTTAAGGGCTCCATAAAACTTGACAAACAAGAAAATATATTCTAAACTAACTTCTAATTAATACCTAACCATAACAGGAACCAAAATTGACCTAAATAACATTAAAAGCATCTAAAAACAAGGAAATAATAACCCTAAACCTAAAATAACCTTTTTTATATAAAAATACCTTGTAATTAAATAATTACAAAAATTAAATTGTAGATTCTATCCTACATTAGACCCCTCCATTTGAAACAAACTCGTCCTCGAGTCCATCTTTGAAATCTAAAATCTTCTGCTCCAAATAAACAAATACTCCGAATGCTTGAGCCCTTTGATTTTCTTCCCATACTTGCAACTCATCAATGGAATAAATATATCAATTTGAATTTCCTTTTCCTTGGTCTTCATGTAATTGTAGGGATTTACCAGATAAGAACTGACAATTGAATCAAATCTATCAACCCCAATAAAATCAATAAATTTCGATGTATCGCTTACTACTAAAATAAAAGGATCTTGATATTGATAATCATATGATTCGATTTTGTTAAAATCCTTAACAATTTCCTCTTCAATTGTTTCTGCCATCTTGATTTCAAGATCTTCCTCTATAATAGGGTCTTTTTTAATCTCTTCCACAATCTTGATTTCAGGTTTCTCTTCTATAACAAGGACTTCATTAATTTCCTCAAAAATCTCTATATTTTCTTCTTTGACTTCTACATATTCTTCAAGAAAAGTATTTTCTTCAACATGTAATTCTTCTCTTAATGGTGGAATATATGGCTCTTTAAAATAATTCAAGTGTGAACTTCTTGGCCAATAATAATCTTGTATTTTATATGACAAGATTTCTTCACAATCCAATGAATAAAATTTGATGGAAAACATCTTTTTCATCTTTGGCCATGAACAAATTTTGTCTTTACCTTGTCCAATTCTATCAATTGTACTCATTCCCACCAACGTAAGGTATACTCACTAAGTTATACAAAGCAAGTCCAACTTTTCTCTCATAATAAATATTCTCAAAGTCAAATAAATCATCTAGATCAAGTAATCAATCAAGAAAATCTTCTTTATAAAAATAACCATTAAAATTTGCAATTCTTCTATAAGGTCTATATGAAATTTTCTTACCAATAGGTTGCCCGTGAGTTATGTCTCTAAGACAGTTATCCATATTGTTTCCATGATCCAATGACGACATCTTAGCAAAGATATTTGTGAGTGCTTGTTGTACGTCACGTAATACTTGCTAAGTTTTCTATCACTAGAATTGCTGTCATCTCATACATCAGCCACCAGACCAGGACAAGTCAAGGCTCTGGTACCAATTGATGCAGGATGTGGAAGCGTCAAGAAGCAGAACACATCTACTTCTAGAAAACAAGAAACAAAACACGTTTGCTTCTAAAAATAACCTCAAATCCACGAGGGTTCCTTGAATCCACAAGGGTCCTTGAATCCCTAAGGAGAAAGGGTCTAGAATCTACTAGAAAACAGAAAGACAAAAGTCTAAATTTTATTGATTAAATAATTGTTTTTAAAAAATGTTTACAGACTTAGGAGTCTATTTAAGGGCTCCGTAAAACTTGACAAACAAGAAAATATATTTTAAAATAACTTCTAACCAAATTTGACCTAAATAAAATTAAAAGCATCTAAAAATAAGAAAATAATAACCCTAAACCTAAAATAATGTTTTTTACAAAAAAAAAAAAAAAAATTACCTTGTAATTAAATAATTATAAAAATTAAATTGTAGATTCTATCTTACGTCACTACGTATACATCTAATTTTATATCTTAAGATGTTTTTCAAGTTTGATAAAATTTTTAGCTATTCTAATAAAAAATAATGTAGTATTTGTTATTATTTTTAATTAAAAAAGAAAAAAAATTCTTATTTTAGGGACCAAAAATTATTCAATTTAATTGAAATAATTTCATTTAGTCAATTGAGCTTGTCAGCCCTCCCAACCTATTCATCCTACCATGTTGAAATAGTTAAGATTTTTAACCAATGTTCTAGATTCATAGATTGGTGGGTTGGTGGTGGATTGGAATTTTCCCAACTTGTCAATGGCGAGTTGGGAAAAAATATTTCCCTATACTCACTCAATTCGAACCACACACACCCCCTACTTTTAATATTATTTTTAAAATTAAAAAAAAAAAAAAAAAAAAAAAAAAAAAAAAAACATTAGAAATACTATTAACCCCAAATTTCCAAACATTCATAAAACACAAATTCACAGTAACACCTAACCAACTTGTCACCTAACATTTAGAAAACAAAAATTCAAAGTAACACCCAACCAACTTGTCACCTAAATTATACATACCTATTTTTATTAATGTTATGTAATTATTGTTAGAAAAATATTAAGGAGTGAATGAGTATTGACTACTGTGGGGGATTAGGCCCAGAAGGTCCAAACAAACCCACTTAATCGGAGCCTAAAACAGGGCCTGGGGTCCATCGGGCCAACTTGTTGCGATGTGTGTGGAGGGAGTTCCGAGCTTTATAACCGTAGGGCCAACCCTAAGGCCAGGATGACAAATAAATTGACACCACACCAAGGGAGTTCCAGGTGATCGGCCTAGACATCGATGGGTGAAGAGGGAAGCAAACGCAGGACACTTACCTGGCAGGGTCAGTAACTGAGAGCAAGCTGTGCCCGTGGGGAAGTTCACTACCGAGTGCTCATTGGCGTCTACAACAAGTTCCAAGGGAATCCTCTAAAGTCGTAAGGGTCCCTTGGGATTCTAAGGGATGTGGTAATAAGTGTGAAGTGGGGAAGGCAATGATGAGGACCCCACTAACAAAAGGCTATAAAAGGGAAAGGAGGACAAAGAGTAAGGGGGTGGAAAAAATTTCTAGAGAATGAGGCATAGAGGGAGAAACACTGGTAAACACCAAGAAACATGGGAAACACAAGGGGGGATTAAGGGAAAATTTGGGGAGGGTCGTGAACAAAGGACAGGGGAGGTCAAACCAAGCGAAGCTCAAAGCCCAACTGGTAGGATTGCATGGTAGCCCATTTATAAATTAATTAGGGGCCTAAACACCATCTTTCAAGCCAGATTTTATGCTCACAATTGGTGCCATCTGTGGGGATACTACTTCACTCTAGTTTTTGTGCAAGTTTGGTGCTGTCCAACCATGGAAGGACCACAAGTCAACGAAGGTTCCATGGGAGGAAATTTGTCAAGGGTCTCTTTGAGGGGTCGTAGGAGGCAGGAAAGGGAACATTTGAGAGAGCAGCAACACATACAGGATGAACACGAGACCAGACTTGATTCTGATAAAGGATTTTCCCATGGGGAACGAATAATATCATATATCCCCGAGTGGCCTCATCGAAGTGATCGACTAAGAGAGTTGGAAAATTTACTGAAGCAGGTCAATGATCTAGAGATTGAGCTGAGAGGCCAGAACCGCAGAAGAGACCAGGAGGACACATCTGATGATCCCGACTACGTGGCTGATGAGTCATCTTAAGACGATGGCTCGCATCGGTTGAGAGATTGATTGCATGAAACTGAAGGGCATTATCGCAAATCCCCCCACTGCAAAAGACACGGACACCGTAATCCCACTCTGGATGCAATGAGTCGGGCATTGAAAAGAGTAACTCGATCACTGTTCACCGATGAGATCGAGCATATGAAAATGTCGGGACGGTTCACGCAACCACCATTCACCATCTACTATGGAAAAACCAACCTAGTGGAGCACGTGAGTCACTATATACAAATGATGTCACTTTATTCTCATAATGATGTTTTGATGTGTAAGTTGTTCCCCTCTAGCCTCGGATTGACAGCAATGAGGTGGTTTAATGATTTGAGGAAGGGGCCTATCCGAAATTTTGGGGAGTTAATGCAAGCACTCGAAGCCTGATTCATTACATGTAGCAAAGTTCCTCAACTAATCAGTTCTTTGTTATCTATGAGGTTGAGAAGTGGTAAGAACCTCCGATCTTATATGAGTAGGTATTGGGATCTTTAGAATGAGATAGGAATGGGGAATGAGCAAATGGCAACCAGCACCTTCTGAAGAGTCAACATTAAGAGATTCTCTAACCATGCGGCCTCCCGAAGACATGCACCAGCTAATGAGAAGGATTAAGGAGTATAAGAGACTAGAAGATGACCGACTGCATGTTAAAGGTAAACCCTCGACCTCATCACAGTATCGTAAAGAATATTGCCCTGAAAGTTTCAATAAAGAACTAGGACAGAGCTAAGGGCACTTGTAGAAGGTTTAGAGCAATGTGCCGAAGGAGTTAATGCTATGTTCAAAGAACCGGTTTATAAAATCCTAGAATGCATTAAGAATGAGCCTTATTTTTGGTGGCTGGGGAAAATGGGTAAGGACCCAACCAGACAAAACCAGAGTTTGTTTTGTACTTATCATAAGGAGAAAGTCTATACCACCGAGTAATGTCGAGTGCTAAAGGACCATTTAGATCAGCTTGTGAAAGTAGGGCATCTGAAAGAATTCCTGGTCAGTCAAGAAGGGCAAAGCATGAGTTAGGGTTTGGGGAGTTGAGCTAACAACGTGCTCCCACCGCCCCTTAGGATTATTGAAGTTGTTCATGAAATTTCTTGGGGAGTCAGTAGGAGTCATCGAAAAGGCATGTTCGTCGTGATTCCACTAGAGATGGGAGACGTAAACCATTTGGAGAAGAGGCTCAAAAAGACCTCGGCCCCGATCATGTTCAATAATGAGGACTTAAAGGGAATGTCTTAGCCTCATGACGATGCTTTGGTGGTGATGTCAAGGATTGGGGGATTTTTAGTCAAAGGGTTGTTGGTAGATTACGGTATTAGGGTAGAGATTATGTATCCCGACTCCTATAAAGGGTTAGGTTTGAAGCCCGAGGATTTGACCAAGTACAATACCCCTTTGGTTGGGTTTGACGGGAAGATAATGATACCCGTGGGACAAATAAAACTCACCATAGTGATCGAAGGAAAGGAAGTTAAAGTGAATTTCATAGTGGTTAACGATTTTTACCATACACCACAATCTTGGGGCGGCTGTGGATTCATGTTATGGGAGCGGTACCTTCCACACTGCACCAGAAGATCAAGTTCCAGTTTGAAAAGGGGGTGGCAGTGGTATGCGCCAACTAGAAGGCAGCGAGGCAATGCTTAGTAGTTGCCATACACCACGAGATCAAGCAAAAGGATCATGTTGATGCTGAGCACTTATAGCAATTACAGGATTCTAAGGTCCAGTCGAGGGTGGATAGTGCAGAGGAGTTAGTTCAGGAACGAATTCTGTCGTATGATGATAGGTTCTTTCAAATAGGTAAAAATATGCAGTTGGAGGATCAAGTGGAGGTCTTGTTGGCGTTGGTGCATAATTTAGACATTTTCACTTGAAGCCCATATGAAGTACCCAGGGTGGATTTGGCATTTATTGTACATCGGTTGAACGTTAATCCTTTTGTCGTTCCAAAGAAACAAAAACCTAGAAGATCGGTGAAACCCCATGTGGAAGCAGTGAAAGAGGAAGTAAGGAAATTGAAGCAAGCGGGGGCTATAAAAGAGGTGTTCTTTCCCGAGTGGTTATCTAACATAGTAGTGGTAAGAAAGAAGAACGGGAAGTGGAGGGTTTGCGTTGATTTCACTGATCTTAACTGAGCGTGCCCAAAGGATCCTTTCCCCGTACCAAAGATAGATCAGCTAGTGATTGCTACGGTCGGGCATGAGAGGATGATTTTTCTCGATGAATTCCAAGGCTACCATCAAATCACCCTGGCAGCCAAGGATCTAAAGAAGACCACCTTCATATCCCCCCAGGAAAATTATCATTATGCGGTGATGCCATTCAGATTAAAGAACATTGGGGCAACATACCAACGAATGATGACCAGGATGTTTCATGATTGGATTGGTGAGACGGTGGAGATTTACATTGACGATATGGTCATCAAGAGCAAGAAAAAGAGAGAACCCGCCCCTAACTTGGTAGAAGTGTTCGAGATCTTAAGGCAACATCAACTGTGGCTTAATGTGGACAAATGTGCTTTTGGTATAGGGTCAGGCAAATTCGTGAGTTACATGATAACTACCCGAGGAACAGAGGTCAACCCCAATTAGATTAAAGCCATACAACTCCTTAAACCCTTTACTAACCCGAAAGAAGTGCAAAGGCTCACAGGGATGGTTGCTGCCCTTAGTAGGTTTGTTTCAAGTTTTGTAGATAAGTGCAGGCCTTTCTTTCAACTTTTAAAGAAGTGGAAGGGTTTTTAATGGACCAAGGAGTGCAACTTGGTGTTCAAAGAGTTGAAGGCATATTTGTTGAGCCCATTTATCCTGTCTCAGCCCGAACCCGAGGAGGATCTGTACATGTACCTCATAGTTTCAGATCACACCATAAGTTCGGTATTGTTGAGATAAAAGGATGGAGTGCAAAAGCCAGTGTACTACCTTAGTAAAACATTAGTGCATCCCGAGACTAGATATTTGTTGCTAGTGAAAGCGGTGCTAGTTCTTGTACATGCCACAAGGAAACTACTGCATTACTTCCAAGCCCATACGGTATGGGTGCTTACTAAACACCCACTTCATTCTTTACTGAGGAGGTCGGACTTCACTGGGCGGATAGCCAAGTGGATAACTAGGCTCGGGATGTTTGACATACAGTACAAACCAAGGAGTGCTATAAAAAGGCAGGTGCTTACAGATTTCATTACAGAGTTCACACCCAAGCCAAAGGCCCCAATTGTTGCATGCCAACTCATGGCCAAAAAGTGGCTTGTATATGTGGATGAAGCCTTGAACACAAAGGGATCGAGGATCAGGATAGTAGTGATATCACTCGAGGGGATATGACTGGAAAGGTCGTTGAGACTAGGTTTCTGTGCCTCCAATAACGAGGACAAGTATGAGGCCCTCGTCTTTGGTCTCAAAGCAGCTCGGCAATTGAGGGAAGAAGAGGTGGAGATGTTCTCAGATTCAAATTTGGTGGTGAGCCAAGTGGAGGGCAACTTCAAAGCAAGGAATACTTGCATGCAGTAGTACTTGAAATCATTTAGAGTCTTACAAGCAACTTTCTAGAAAGTGAGTGTGGCCAGGATACCGAGGAGTCAGAACAGCCAAGCCGAGTCATTGGCAACCTTAGCCTCATCGTTAGACGAGAACATACCTCGAAGGATCTCCGTGGAGTTGCTAGAACGGTTGAGTATAGAGCAAATTGTAACAGTTGCGTCGGTGGCTGAAATGAACCCAAGTTGGTTGGATCTCTACACTTCCTTTTTTTCTGATGGGTCTTTGCCTAATGACCCTAAGGAGTCTGAGAAGATTAAAAGGGCCTCCTCTTGGTTTTAACTGTCTCATGATGGTAAGTTGTATCGGCACTCGTTCGGGGGTCCCTACCTGCGCTGCCTCCATCTAGACAAAGTTACTGAACTGTTGACTGAGTTACATGAAGGGGCATGTGGGGGACATTTAGGGGGGAAATCCCTCGCTCATCGAGCTGTGACACAGGGTTTTTGGTGGCTGAGCATGCAAAGAGACGCAACTGAGTACGTTAAAAAATGTGATCAGTGCTAGAGGCATGGGCTAATCATTCACCAGCCAGGTAGGAATCTGAACCTAATTACCAGTCCTTGGCCCTTTGCACAATCGAGCTTAGACATAATAGGACCATTCCTCTAGGCCACTGGCAATAGAAGGTTCGTATTGGTTGCCATTGATTACTTCAAGAAATGGGTGGAAGCAAAGGCCTTGGAAAATATTCGAGATGTGGACGTGAAAATTTTTGTTTGGAAAAACATCGTAACAGGGTTTAGGGTGCCCTGTACACTTATCTCAGATAACGGGTTGCAATTCGACAACAATGCCTTCCCCGAATATTGTGGCAGCCATGGGATAGTCAAAAAATATTTATCATTAGCATATCCCCATAACAACAAACAGGCAGAGGCAACAAAAAAATTCA
The DNA here is from genome assembly GCA_023621385.1 of Quercus gilva. Classification (NCBI taxonomy): domain Eukaryota; kingdom Viridiplantae; phylum Streptophyta; class Magnoliopsida; order Fagales; family Fagaceae; genus Quercus; species Quercus gilva. Next base: position 55,329,332 of record CM042477.1, on the reverse strand, counting down.
TAGTGAATCGTCTCAAAAAAAGGCTAGAATGGGCAAAGGGAAATTGGGTCGAGGAGTTACCGAATGTTCTCTTGGCATACAGGACCACCCAGAGGAGGTCAATGGGTGAGACCCCTTTTTCCATGACATACAGAGCAGAAGCTGTGGTACCAATTGAGGAGAATTTGTTGAGCATGAGGGTTGACAACTACGATCAAGAAGGTAATGATGCCCAGTTGGTCGGTATGCTAGACACATTGGAAGAAAGGTGGGACACAATAACCATTCCGCTGGCAGATTATCAACAAAAACTAGCTAAAAGGTACAATAGAGGAGTGAAGTCCAGGGAGTTCATGCTGAGCGACTTAGTCCTACGGAAGGTTGTGGAGAACATGAAAGATTGGAACGCGGGAAAGCTTGCTCTGAGCTAGGAGGGACCTTACCGGGTGAGAGCCATAGCTAGAATGGGGGCTTATTACCTAGAAGATATGGAAGAACGACCCCTCCCCTGACAATGGAATGTGTGTAATCTCAAGAAGTATTACCCTTAAGTAAATGGTAGTAAAAAAAAAAAGGGTTGTAAGATGTACTTCTATTTTGTAAATAAATGCAGAATCAACAATTCAGAATCAATGTCGTTATACAGAATGCTTGTCATACTTAATTGATTTTTCTCTAAGGACAAAAACATGGCCTCGACTTGACCCCAGTCACCGACCATGTGGAAACCTTAATAATTTTTGTCTAAGGACAGAAACATGGCCTCGGCTTAACCCTAGTCACTGACTATGTGGAAACCTTAATGATTTTTCTCTAAGGACAGAAACATGGCCTCGGCTTGACCCCAGTCACTAACTATGTGGAAACCATAGTCACTTTACTCTAAAGACAAAAACATGGTCTTGGCTTTGTTTTTCAGGCATGGAAGCATTATCTTGTTTCAGGTTATTAAGTCATACATACAAAAGAGAAGAGATAGTCTCGATTAAACAATTGCTTGACAATGAAAATTCAATCATAGCAAGGAGGATATGGCAATTTTTGCAAATGAAAGAAATGAAATAAAAGCATTAACATCCAAAATAGTTAAGAAATATTCCAGTGTATTACAAGAAGGGAACCAAATTTGGTTAGATACATAATGTTCAAAAAACAAAAACAAAAAAAAAAAAAAACAAAAAAAAGTAAGTAAGTAAGAAGTAAGCTAATTGGACGAGTCCTGGGGTCAGCAGTTGAGGACTTAGGGGCAGTGGTGGCGCTTGAGTTAGTGAGGCTTGGGTCCTTTGGCTGAACGCTCTGGGCCTCAGTTGGGATAGTGTTGCCCGAGTTCTCTTCATCCAACACCACAACATAGGCATTAATCTACTCGGATAACTCCCTCATGCCCGGGCTATCATCCCTTTCATCGTCATATTCTTCCTCCTGGTCATCTACTTGAGTATTTACAGGGGGTCTTCTAGTAAGGGGACCTGGTTGGCATTCTTGAAGGAGGAGTTCTCAGGCAAACCGAGGGCGTTCACTATAGCCATCCAGCCCTTCATAAACCCATACTTTCGAGACTGGAAGATGACAGGCTTGACTGAGTTCTCAACATCTTTGAAGCCCATGTTGTAGTAGACTTGCTCGCAATTGTTCAATGATTCTTTAAGATTAGCGAGCTCCTTGTCCCGAGTTGACATGACGCTAGATGCCTCCACTAGCTTGACCTCGATTTTATCCAGCCTTGTTTGTAGCTGCTCGACAGTCTTCTCGACAACTTCCCGGGCATTTTTAGCCGTAGTCACCCAACGTTGCATCGAGCTCAACTCTAAGGTCTTCTCATTCAAATTGGCCTCTGCCACTTGCTTCAGAGCCTTCTTCGTGTCAACTTCCTCCACCAACTCTCCACCACGTGGGTCAATTGAGCAGCCTAAGACAATAGAAATTATAAGGAGAATCAGTACAAACTGAAAGCTAACACTTAGAAAAATTGAAACACAAATAAATAAAGAAGAAATTAAATACAAAATGGAAACTTAGAAAGTAAAGGTACTGAAAGCTATAGTGTGCCACTTCAGCTTAGAGATGAGATCATCTTCTCAACAACCAACGTAGTGGTCCATGTCATTGGGAAGCAATAAAGCCTTCCCAAGGCTATGGAGACCTCTCCGCCGAGGCCATTCCACTAGGTACAGACGAATGAATCGGTCGGGAGGACCTTATCTCCTAATTGGAAGGTGCACTCCCACCCAAAAGCATATGAGGTTGAGGCCATGTGAGAGCCAATCATGGTTGGCTCCCAGTTAGGGCTCGCCCCTCGGGGTCCCTTCTTACTGTGGGTGGCCAGTAGGAGAGGTGCTAGATTGGGTATGACGGCTCTCGGCCCCCCTTTTTCTCTTCCTTTTTTGTTGTTGTTGCAGTGCGGCGGCAAGAGTGGCTCTCTAAGAAGCGGCCAAGGGTACCACTTGTCCACCGATCGGTTGCGCCATAGGGAACCAGTGCTCAAAGGCTATGTTGCGGCGTTGAACCATCGCGGCAGGAGGATTCTGTGGAGTTGGTTCATCTGCCACCAGGTTGTCCATGTGAATATGCATGACCCGACTTTAAAAAACGGTGTCGCTTGAACCATCCCGAACCAATTCAAGTGATCCTGCTTGGAAAGCCCTAGGCCCTTGATGTCTGGCCTCCTCGTTTGTAAGACCGGGCGACAAGAACCCTAACAGATGTACATCTAGGTATGATAGGAGTGAGCTCCCAACTGTGAGAGCCCTCGTTGAGCCTTGATAAATTGTGTAAGCGGGGGTGCACCCAGGGATCAAATGAGAGGCCCTTAGCTGTCTATTGTAGTGGACGAATATCTTTGAACGGAGGATGAAGTTTAGCTTTGCAACGAGTACAACGTTGAGGTCGGGTTGGAACCTTTTGGAGTCTGCAGACAAGAATGGAGAGAGGTCAGTTTAAAAAAAAAAAAAAAAAAAAAAAAAAAAAAAAAAAAAAAAAAAAAAAAAAAAAACACACACACACACACACTAAACTAAACTAAAGACAACATTGACAATGGGGGCTGTGAGCAAATCTATGCATCATAAAAATACCGACCTATCTGGCAGGGAGAGGTCGAGCATGTCAACTCTCCATTAAGCTAGTCCCAGCTCACCATAACAAACTCCCCCACGAAGTTCCTGTTAGATTCGAGAAGGCATGAGATCAACCTAACCATGGCATTTTGGGTTTGAAGGTAGTAATCATGTTTTAGACTTCCTCGAATGGCGTAAAGGTAGTTAATGTCATGGTGGGTTAAATTAAGGTCGAAGAGTCGGTTTAGGCACCCGACACAACTCACTACCCTATAAAAGTTAGGTAGACACTAGTTGAGGCAAAGACCATAAAAACCTAAGGTCCTAAGTAAAAAGGGATCTACAGGAAATCTAACCTCGCCCTCTAATATGGACATTAAAGGAAAAAAGACAACGTGAGGAAGCCTTTGACCCTCTGTGTCACCCTCGTTACAGTACGAGATATTCACGTCACAAGGAATGTTGAACTTGGTCCTAAACAACTTTACATTAGCATCTGATTTTAAAAGATGAGAGAAACCCATATTAGTCTACTAAGATAACTATGGAAGATTGAAAATGATAAAGATGAGGAAAGGAAGACTTACATAGCAACTTTTTGGTGAGAGGATAGACACAGAAAAGTTCTAAGGGCTCGGGAAAGGAGAGCGAAGGGAGTTACAAATTTGAAAAGATGTAAAGAAAACTGTGAGAGAGGGAATGGCAATATATATAGGGGGAGAGGTCATTTAATGAAAACGGAAAAGCAGTTGAACAACGTGTACCGCTGTCTCAGTGCATGCGTGCCTCAGTAATCGAAACGTTGATTAATCAGGGCCGTTGAATAAGCAAAATAAATGCCATGCGTGTGAGGGATGAAAGCCATCATGTCTAAAGTAATTATGGTGTGACGTTTTATCTTCCTAAGGTATAGTCGTCGTTTCATTCGAAGACTCCACTAAGTGCCAAGCTAATTGTCCCCGACCCTAATATGACGAAGCAATAATAGGATGGGGGGGGGGGGGGGCTATTGTGGGAGATTGAGCCAAGAAGGCCTAAAAAAACCCACTTAATCGAAGCCCAAAACAAGGCCTGGGGCCCATTGAGGCAACTTGTAGTGATGCATGTGGAGGGAGTTAACCCCGGGCCTTATAATCGCAGGGCCAACCCTAAGGTCAAGGTGACAAGTAAATGGACACCACATTGAGGGAGTTCCAGGAGTTCAGCCTAGACATTAATGGGTGAAGAGGAAAGCAGGCACATGACACTCACCTGGCAGGGTCAGTAACTGAGGGCGAGCTATGCCCGTCGGGGAAGTTCACTATCGAGTGCTCATTGGAGTCTGGAACAAGTTCCAAAGGAATCCTCTAAAGTCGTGAGAATCCCTTGGGATTCTAAGGGACGTGGGAATAAGTGTGAAGTGGGGAAGGCAATGATGAGGACCCCACTAGCGAGAGGCTATAAAAGGGAAAGGAGGACAAAGAGGAGGGGGTTGGAAAAAATTTCTAGAGGAGGCATAGAGGGGGGGAAACACTAGGAAACACAAGGGGGGATTAAGGGAAAATTTGGGGATGGTCATGAATGAAGGACAAGGGAGGTCAAACCAGGTGAAGCTCAGAGCCTAACACCATCTTTCAAGCCAGATTTGGTGCTCACAACTCCTAATGTGTCTAGTTGACCATGATTTTATAGTATTGATAATCCTTAAGTTCTACATAGGAAAGGAAAGATATAATATATGAGTTTATATACATATGCTCATAAGATGGACATTAGAGATTGAGCTTAGGCATGTGTGGGCTAGACCCTCTTATCCAAATAATAATATTTTATTATTTTATTTTTGAGTCAATAACTCTCAGTACATCAACTATTTCCTTAATAGTGCAATTGTTCTCAAAAGAGTATACACTCATTGTCCCTAATTCATAAAAATAATTTTTTTCCATAATTTATTTTTTTTTTCAAAGAGAGAGAAAGAAACACAACTAAACTTGGTAGACACAAAGATTGGAGTACTTCTTCTGTATGTTGTTTATCTTTATATCTTGGGAGGTAGACATCTATGGATCTCAAAGCACCACTGATGAAGTAGTGTGAGGGGTGAAATCTGCTTTAAATAAATTATGTCAAATACAAGACTTGATTAGTTCTGCATCATTCATTCGTCTTCACGCATCTGATCTGTGAGTTATTTAATTATAGTTCAAATTTTTTCTTCTTTACAAAATTTATTTATTGTTTTTGTCTAATAAATTAATATATTCTCTTATTTAGTATTATCTGTATGTTGTTCTTATTTGCTATTATTATTATTACTATTATTATCATTATTATAATTTTTTTTTTAGAAGGATAATAATAATTATTATTAAAACTCAGTATTGTGACCTGGAAGCTCCAGGTTCCAGTTTTTTTTATTTCATTTTTTTATTTATTTATCAATTGATTCATAAAAAATGATGGCCTAACAGTATGGGTAACAATATTGCCATTCCCCAAACTTTACCTGCAGCCAAACAAAAGATATGGTTCAGGTTGGCTAAAATTAAAGCGTGTCTAACTTTCAAGATATGTGAGAGCAAGAATTTCTCAAAAAAACCTATTACGTATTAACGCTTGTGTTGACTTACAGCCAAGTGAACAAGATGTTTGTGCAAAACATTGGAAAACTTGGAAGAAAACAATCGGAACAGAAGAAATCTAGGCAATCAATGCGAGAAGAAGGTAATTATCGGTGGAAAACTTTAGACGGAAGAAATCTAGGTAGCGGCACACAATACGAGAAGACAAGTACCAGTGGAAAACTTTAGGTGAAAGATTTATTTATTTATTTATTTTTTTTTTTTTTTGTGAAAATAGACTTATGATCCCTACATTTTTTTGTCAATTCTCATTTTAGTTTCTAAATTGATTTCATACTTACCTCAGTTACTAAAAATTGAATATCATTTCTATTTTGATCTATGCCGTCAACCCACTAACAAAAAAGTCTTACATGACAAACGGAATGTATTGTTTGCATAATAAATACTGACGTGATTAATTAAATAATAATAATAAAATTTTATTTAGTATTTTTTGAATGCCATGTCAACATTTAAAACAATTAAAAAAGCCAGGTCAAAAAATAAAAATAAAAATTAATCTAATTAAAACAAATGTTGAATTATTTTCTTTTTACTTTTTTTCATTATTTTTGGAAGAACAAGGGGTAACATGTCCTTCATGTTCTTCAGGTTTCCCTAAAAATTAAAATAATCTAAGATTTTCTTTTCTTTTCTTATATTTTATTAGCAAATAAACATGCAAAAATTTATACAAAATCTCTATCCTCCACCAAAACCTCCAACATGAAAAAATCATCAAACCCAGAAATTTTAAACAAACCAACACCCATAGGAAAAAACAAACCCAAGTTAGAGATAGAGTGATCTGAATGGTTCTTTTCCTCACTCTCTTAGCAACCAAACACAACAACAAGTAACCAAAAAAAAAAAAAAACCCATCATGTCCTTCAATTTCGTAACCCTTTACCAAACCCCATCTGTGACCTTCATGCCCCAACCCGGTGATGAAGCTCTGATGCGGTGACACTAATCCAATGTGATGGAGGTGATGCACGTGCTGATCTACTTTGAGCGCTATGATGTGCACAACGACATGAAGAGAGTCCCCAAGGAAGTCATGCACTCAATCAAGAAGAACAACGTGGGTTTCTGGGGAAGAGAGAGTTTTGTTTTATTTGGCCATAGGTGTCTAGGTTTGGAGTAGATTAAAGAGAGAAATGGAGAGTGAGAGAACTCAATGGGCAGAGAGAGATATCTGGGTTAGGTTTGTGGGTTTGGATTTTTGTTTTTAGTATTATTTTTTTATAATAGGTTTTTTTATTTAGTAGAGTATTAGGTAAGTTTTTTTTTTTTTTTTTTAATTGGAAATTTTAATTTTTGTGATGTTATGCTGGTTGACTAAGAAAATTTGAGAAAATTGTTATAAATTTTTTCCTCAATTTTTTAAACTTATAAAGCCTTTTTTTTTTCCAGTTTAAATTAAAATCAAGAAATTAATTTTTTTTATTAATTTATATGCTGATGTGGCAATTTTTAAATGCTAAATAAATTTTTTAATATTATTTTATTATCTATGTCAGCATTTATTGTGCAAACAATGCATTCCATTTTCCATGTACAACTTTTTTGTTAATGGGTTGACAACATGGAACCAAACAGAAATAATTTTCAATTTTCAAGGACTAAGGTAAGCGCAAAATCAATTTAAGGACCAAAATAAGAATTGGCCCAAAATATAGGAACCAAAAGTGTATTTGCACCACTTTTTTTTTTTTTTTTTTTTTTTTTTTTTTTGCATTTTTGTATAACAAAATAGAGAAGCAAAGGTAGTATAACAAAATAATTAGTCAAAGGAAAGATATATCTCGACTTCTTTTATTTAGCTTGGCATGAAATAGAGTTGTTTTCCTAAAATTGTTAGTGGAAAACACCTCTATCTTTTATTTAATTTTTTAATTCATGTTAATGTTGTTAGTTGCTCTATTTGTTTCGCTAAAAAACCTTCTATATAGATAGTTTTTCACATTTTACAGTATTTGGTAGCACCAAAAAAATATTTAGTTAACGGAAAACTATCTTTAGTCAATGGAAAACCCTAATAAAAATAAGGCTTATTTTCTACAGGATATTTTCCAAATTTTGTTTTTTGGGAAACAATCTCTCTCTCATGCATCACATCTCTTATAAATATTATCTTTTTCTTTAGCCTCAATAGCCGTGGGAAACAGATATATTTTTAGTGCCTACTCTCTCTCACAGTAAGCTTAGATTTATACAATTAACAGTGTTGTAGTAGTTTAAGCCAGTTTCAACCAAGAACTAGTAATCAACGGTTGAATCTAAAACATTTCAATTGAATTTTATGTTGGTTTTAAGGACTTCAATTCTCTTGCAGTTTTTCATTGCCTATTTGTGTGTTGTTTATCAATTTTATCATTAGGTTCCCTTCCCCCGACCCTGCAGCCTGTTTTACCTATAAAACCTTTTTGCTTTATCTGATATCACACCCTATATTAAGGCTACAAGAAGTACTGGTGTTCCTGTCATCTTGGATGCTAGGGGAATGGATGCATTGTTCCCACAAGAATTATAAAATTTTATTGATATTTTAAGCCCAAATGAAAGTGAACTTGGTTGTTTAACAGGAATGACAACTGAAAGCTTTGAACAAATGACAAGCTTGGTAAACAATGGCTATAGAACTTCTTTCACAACTATTTAAGCCAATTTTGATTATGTAAGTGCATTTTTTGTTAAAATTTGAGCATTTCTATTTGAACAATTTGGCATTTGGGTATTTATCAAACTATTTGTACCAGATTATTTTGTAGGTTAAACTATTTAGCCTATATGCCATTTTGAACTATTTGAAATGGAGCTTATGGTTATTTTGAATAATGAGAAGAATGGATATTTTGAATTATGAGCTTATGAAGCTTATAAGTGTGAGAACTATTTGGGTCACATATATATATATATATATATATTAATTGTATGTTACCATCCATATTTATTGTGAATATTTTAGTTTGAAAAACAAATTCATACTTTTATTTATTTATTTATTTATGTTGATTACATTAGTTGGGTTTACATAAATTTTATATTATACATGTTTTAAATTATACAAGAAATGCTACAAAAAGTTTGTACATATCAAATAACAGAAAACATTCTCAAGCCCATTTTCAAGGTTGTTACCAAACACTGAAAAATGAGATAGTTTTCCAAAAAAAATATCTCTGAAAGATGACCAGTTTTCCAGAAAACATTAATGCTGAAACAAACAGAGAAATAAAAAATGCAATAATTTTCTAAAAAATATTTTTTTTGGAAAATGATTCATTTACCAAAAAATGATAATGTTGAAACAATTGGAAGAAACAAATAGGACAATTTTTTAGGCCAAAAAAAAAAAAAACCAGTGAGTTCCAGTTAACTCAACTGGTGTAGTCTTTGAAGATTGAATAAGGGATTTAGGGTACAATCTCTGCTTATACCAAAAACTAATTGTAGTCCTAGTCTAATGATAAAAGAGCAAAAATCACAAAAGTGAACGTCGTAGGTTAAAATTATATTAAAAAAATAAAAATAAAATAACCCATTTCTATTTATTTATTTCTATTACTTATAATTTTAAGACTTATAAAAATTGAACTCTGCAAAATTTAGAAAATAGATAGTAAAATGTGGTTATAATACTATAAATATACGAATGGCTATAATTTGGCAATTTTCAAAAAATTACGTTTCAAAAATTCGGCATAAAAATACTAGGATTGTGAAAAACAGTAGAAGTATAGTACAAGTATTATACGTTTTTTTTGAAAATTTTGTAACAAAAACATGGAAAGATTTACCATATATTTTTTTATATATAAATACAATAATCTTTGCATCTTGACCTTTTAACTCTTGTTAAGTATTTCCAAAAGCCTTATTGCTCAATTGGTTGATACATTTTAATATTTTTTTATTTTTTATTTTGGTCTAGAAAAAAGTTCAATATTTTTTTATTATTTTAGAAAGGGAAATACTAGAGTTACAAACTACTTCACAACATTTTTACAAACTACTGATATAGTGAGTGATTGTTGGTAAGTGAAAACGTAATATGTGGTGGGAATAAATGAAAATTATTAAGAATTAATTACAAAAAAAAACTTGTAAAAACATTGTAAAATATTTTGTGACTGTAGTATTATTATTATTTTTTAAATGGTCCAATTTAAGTTTTATAATCAAGATATAACAAAATAAATATATTAAATAGGAATCATTATGTTGATTTGATTGGGTTTTATTTATTTATTTATGAGAAAGTGATTTTATTTTAGGGCGAGGAATTGCTACAACCAAGGTTGCAACAATCCATGTGTTAGGTTCTAAAGGTTTAGAACAATTGATAAATCTTGAATATAAACTTGTCTAAATATAGATCTTAGAGTCTATGAAGTCATATTAGACAATGCTCAAAGTGCTTCAATTAAAAATTCAAAGAACATACAAGCTGCAGGTTCAAAAAGTCAAAATCAGACTGGTTTGATCGATCGGAAGTCGCAGATCAGCAAAAATTAGCAAACGTAAAAAAAACCCATAATTTATCCGTTTGAAGCCCAAATCGCGATTCATTTTTTTCCAGTATTTAAAAGATATTATATGCTAACCCTGGATGGGGGTTTTAGAGGTTTTTAGAGAGAAAAGAGTCTTATGCCTCCAATTGTAGATCTAGGGTTTTTGTACCAAAAACTCTCCAAAGTCTTCTACCAACAATATTCCTTGAAGAAACTCAAGATCCGATGTTGTAGAAGTTGCTACTACAAAGATCAACAAGTGAATGTGATCTGAAACTTTTGAGTGGAGTCTCAAAGTCACAAGCAAGGCGGCTTGTGTTGGTGTAAATCCAAGAAGAGAATGAATCTATGGATTTGGAGGTTGCACATAGTCGTGTCAGTAAGTTACTACATGAGATAGCATTAGATTTAGGGTTAAATCTTTTGTAAAAACTTCAATTCTCTTATAGTGGATTTGATTTACCTTGAGGATAGTTAGGTTAAATTCTTTCTAGGTTTTTACCTTAAAACAGTTAGTTTCATTGGTTTTCCTAAGTAATCATAACATGGTGTTATTTACATTTCCGTTATTTTGCATGGTATGATTTATTTGTGTTTAACCTAGATCTGAATAGTTAATCTAAATAATCATTTGATTAATATATTAGGTTAAACGATCTAGATTAAGGGGTCTAAACAAACAAACATCCTGCATAATGATAATGTGTCAAGCTGTTAAATATAAACCTGTCCAAAAATTTCTCTTTAAATGCTTCAAGATTTGTGCAATATGACAAATTATTTTTGTGGATTCCACTTTAGATCCAATTTCTACCGTTGATTTTCTTTAAAACAAAATAAATACAACAATTTATGCCAGAATTCCTGCAAATTCTTACCCTTTATTTTATTTTTTGAGAAGGTGATTTGATGGAATAGGTTTCTTTGATAGTTTTTTAATACTTATATATATATATATATATATATATATATCTACCGTTCCAATCTTTGACACCATCACGTCAGTAGGTTTTTTTTTTTGACACCGTCACGTCAGTAGGTTTCATTTAATGTTTTATCCTACTTCATCGGTCCATCTTTTAATCAGCTATGATTTTTAAAGCAACCTATTTAACAATCGATTTCTACAACTTCCGTAGTAAAAGGCTATTGTTTTAAGAAATACGCGTTTACCTCCGTACCAACATAAAACAAGCGTTGGACGGAAGTTTAATTGAGGGTGTGTTTGGATATTGTATTTTTGTTAAAAATTAAAAATTGAAAACACGGTAGTAAAATAATTTTTAGATATGTGAATAGTACCGTGAGACCTAGTTTTGAAGTTGTTTTTCTGTGGAAAAATATACTTGCGGGTCCCGTGAACAGTGCACAGGACCCACTGGAAAACGTGGGACACAGCCGAAAAGTGTTCTTCAACACTATCCAAACATACACTAAGTGAGTGGTCGAATTGCACTGAAATGATACCACATTTGCGTTTGTGTGTTTAGCTAAAAAAATGTGAATCCCATGGCACTGTTTATGGACATACAAAAGTCATCCAAACACATATTTTAATATAAATTTGGATCTCAGAGCACTATTCACTCATTTAAAAATTATTTTGTTACAAAATTTTCAATTTTCAGTTTTCAACAATAAGCGATATCCAAACAGACTCTGAATGTTACAGACGTATGCGTACTGTACACATATAGTACGCATATTTACAAACTAAAAAAATAAATGATTTAAAATAATAAATTGAAAATTGTTGTGCGTTACATTATTCTAGTCTATTCTTTTTCTTTTTCTTTTTCTTTTTTAAGGGGAAAAATCTTTTTTATTTTTACTTCTTCCCATTTAGTTTTAACTTAAAAAAAAAAAAAAAAAATCGAGTCCAGTAATGGCAAATTCCCATCCGCCAACACGTGACACCTCATTGCTTTTTTTTTTTTTTTTTTTTTTTTCTCTTTAGAAACAACCATTGCCTCTTTGGTCTTGTGAGAAAATCATTGATATGTTAATTTCAAGCTCTCTTTGCCAAGGCCACTACCCACCTACTTTCTTCTATTGTTTCGTTCAACTTTCAACTTTGAATATATATATATATATATATATTGTCTAATTTTAAGTAATGTTACACTATTTAATACATTTTTATTTGATTAATGAATTGAAAATCTCACTGTTAGATTATATGTTCTAAATTCATAACACGCATGCCAAATATCATTTCAATATGAATTTATTTACTATTTAATCTATAAACTTATCTTTGATGCATAATGAAAGCTCGAATTTGTGTGAAAATACAGGAACTTGTTTAGATCTCCAATTAAAAATTACGGCTAGATTGCTTTTACTTTAACTTATCTAAGTGCGGAAATAAGAGTAAATGAAGCGCAATTAATCGATACTACTCTAGTGCATAAACATGAATAACAAACAATAAAAGTAAAGCACAAGAGTAAGAGAAGAGAGATGTAAACACAAGATAACATGGCGTTGTGTTATCAAAGAGGAAACGAAAGAATTCGGCGAAAAACCTCTCCGCCGCACTCCAAGCGGTAAATCAATCTACTAGATAATCAGTTGGGATACAAAAATTGCAAGAGACCCTCCAAGCCTAATCTTTCTAATGTACCTAAGCCCTCCAAGCTCCTACTCCAATAAGGCTTTTTGGAACCATGTCTTTTCTAGCTTTTCGAATCCCACAATACGCTCAATTGCATCCGCCAAGTCTTACCGGCTTCTTTTGGAAAATCTCCAAAGCTTCCCAAGCTCCAAAACACTCTCTACATTATGAAAAGGTGTAGGTTGTGTTTGAGTACAGATCTCCCCTCAAAGGTATGATAATGGGAGAGGAAAGGAGAAAAGGTTACAATGATTTCTCACTAAGGATAGATAGCTCTCTCTCTAAAAGATGAGTGTGTGTGTTGTAAAAAACCTATCTAGGGTTTTTCTCTCTGAATGGCCTCCTTTACTTTTGTGGGTAATGAGGGTATATATAGTATGGGTGAAGGGTAAGAAAGTCACACGTCAAAATCCTCCAGGTAGAATGTTTTGCGATTACCTCGTGGGAAGGCCTTACTCGCAAGACACTCACGAAACTGACAGCTTGGCATGACTCTTTAGCTTCCAGTCATGTGCTTCTCACGTGGCTACTTCGTGGGTTAGCTTCTCACGAGCTTCTCGCAAAATTCACTTGATCTTCAATTAAGCTTGAGTCTTTATCAACTTAATACTAAACTCAATACAATAAAATCCCACAAAATACAAGGAACAAAATTAAAGCAATTATAACACTTTTTGTCATGGAATAAAGCTAACATAAAACATAGTTGTAAATCACAACTTTACAATCTCCCCCTTGGACTATTCCATGACGAAACACCGTATAACAGACTCTAGACTAAAACGTGTGTTTGGGAACAATGGCAAAACTTATTCACACTTAAATCTAAAACCTGTGATGAACTTAGAACGTGTATACCATGGTTTTTAAACCCGGACCGGACCATACGGTCCGACCGGAAAAATTGCGAACCTCTCAGTTTTGCGGTTGTTTTAGCTTCAAAAACCGTTCTAGGGGAAAAAAACAGGGACTCGTGCAAATCGTGGTCGGACCGTACGGTTCTGAGAACCGTGACCGGTTTTTGAGGTTCAAACGGTTCCCTTTTTCCGGCAAAGTTTTGGCCAATACTTCAGCAGTTCTTTGGGTTTTTTCAGATCTGGAACCAAATGAAAGGGAGAAAAATAAAAATAAAAATAAAAATCAGAGAAGAAGAAGAAGAAGCAGAGGAAGAAGAAGACAACGAAGAAGAAGGAAAAAAGCAATAATAAAGAAATCAACCCTCACAGCAAGCAGCCTTCACCATGTGAACCCAAGTATATGACTAACCCAAGCATCTTACTCCTCTTCTTTGTTTCGTCCTGACCTCCAGATGCGAACTTCTCTTTTGCTTTTGTTTTTTGTTTTTTTTTTTTTTGGCTTTCTTTTGTACCAGATATAAGAATCAAGCCATCTCAATACATCAAGAGCCGGTGCTTTCTTTTGTACTGACTTTCAGTTTTATGAACCTAAGCATGTGACTATATTGGAAATGACAAAAGGATGGTGGAAAATTGAATTTTGGGAGTTGAGAGTGTCAGAATCTTTACAACCACACACCATATAGTTAAGTAAAGTACTTAGGCTTGAATAGGCTTTGAAGATGATTGACAGCTTGTTTCTGTCCACCACTCTTTTTAAAATTTTGTTGGGCTCCTTAGTGTATCAATTTTGTAAAGCTTTTAAGTCTTTATCCGGCCACTCCTCTAGCTTTTGTTTTTTTTTTTTTTTTTTTCATAAAGAGTTGAATATTCAAATGGGCTTGGACATAAAACAATTGATTGAATGATCTAATGGGCTTGACCATAACTTGAGATAATTTAGACATAAACTCTTATAAAAAGATTTAAAAAAAAGTAAAATATTGAGTTTTATCAAACAATATTTATGTTTGCTTAAGATTTAATATTTTTTATTTACCTTATGAAAGTTGTGATATAAAAAAGACATTTGAAAATTAAATCTTTATATTTATTTAGACTATTTTAGTTCATTTTTCTACTTATATTAATTTAATATATTAATTCATATTTTAAATAATTATTAAATTAATTATGACGTCATCACGGTTCGACCTCGGTTCAACCTCGGTTTGACCTCAGTTCAACCTCGGTTTGACTTCAAAAATCTTGAACCTCTCTCTTTTACGGTTCAATGAACGGTCCGGCTCTGAAAACCTTGGTGTATACATGTAACCTAAAACACTTGCACAAAAACACATTAAACCCTCAAGGTAAATCAAGTGATAAAAAGACAAGTATAATCTAACAAGTAAATTGTGATCAAGTAAACATGATGTGAATCATGTGAGCAACTTGATCATACACCAAACAGTCATATGGAAATGACCACAATGATCATATAGCAAAGCAAATGATCATCCAAACATGCAACCAATAAAGCATAATAGCATAAAGATAAAAGCATGTCCAACACATAAGCATGATGCGATGAGAGCAACAAAGCATAAATACTAAAAATAACTCAAAGCACCATAAAGCAACGAGAAAACAAGCATAAGGAAAAACAAGACAAAACAAGGTTTTCTAAAAAAAAAATGTGTCTTCTCCCCCTTGGTATATGCATCTCCCCTATGCCTTTCTCCCCTTATGAATGTGCACAAGACAGAATTTCTCTCCCTAAGAATGTGCACATGAGTCATCTAGAAATGACAAAACACACCGGTATACTCTCCCCTTTTTTGTCACGAATAGACAAATTAATCAAAAGGAAATAGGGAAAGAAAAAAAGATATAAATAAGGGTAAAAGATGATGCATGAAGGGTATAAGATGAATGAGAAAATGAAGCTCAAACAGAAGACAAAAACATCAAAAAAATGCTACAAAGCATAAAGTAAACATAACATGCTAAGGATGATGGAACATGATATAGACCTAGGCATGACATAGGCACAAGAACATGTTATGTGTGCTAAAAGGTCTAAAAAGACTTAACTAGTATGAGTGAATACAAAACATGTCAAGTGTTAGAGTGTATGCAGCAAAGTGCATCTAGTGTGCATGTGAGCTGCATGACCAATACATGAGCAAACACTCAAGGGGAAAATTGTATAAAACACACAACCAATGATCAAAACATTATAAACATGAATAATTATGGTGATCTCCAAAATTTGGTACTCATCGGAGTCCAAAACAATGAGAAAATGTCATTTGGACATTTTATCAAACACTTAAAGTGTACACACTACACATGTATGTTAAACAATGCATAAACATATGAAATCTTGCCGAAATACATGTTATTTTTGTCACAAAGGGCCAACATCCAAAGCATATCAACATTTAAAACAAAACCCAATCAAAAAGATTGACAAAAAATAAGTTTTCTAACTCCCATTTGAGAAAATCCCAACTATGAACATAAAACCTCCAAAAACATAATCTAAGAATCAAAATCAATGAAAAGAGTTAAAGATTTCCTTAGAAATGTTTATGGAATGTAAAACACTTGAAATTAGTTGGGTTTTGATGTTAAATCATTAAAATAGGGATTTGGGAGAAGATGAGAGAAGTTTAAAACAAATATCCTGCTTTGATACCAATTGAAAGCTCGAATTTGTGTGAAAACACAAGAGCTTGTTTAGACCCCCAATTAAAAATTTCGACTAGATTGCTTTTACTTTAACTTATCTAAGTGCGGAAATAAAAGTAAATGAAGCGCAATCAACTGATACTACTCTAGTGCATAAATATAAACAACAAACAATAAAAGTAAAGTACAAGAGTAAGGGAAAAGAGATGCAAACACAAAATAACACGGCGTTGTGTTATCGAAAGAGGAAACCGAAGAACTCAGCGAAAAACCTCTTCGTAGCCCTCTAAGTGGTAAATCGATCCACTAGACAATCAGATGGGATACACGAATAACAAGAGACCCTCGAAGCCTAATCTATCCAATATACTTAAGCCCTCCAATATCCTACTCTAACAAGGCTTCTCAGAACCGTGTCTTGTCTAGCTTTTTGGATCCCGCAATACACCCGATTGCATCCACCAAGCCTCACCTGCTTTTTGGCAAATTCCCAAAACTTCCCAAACTCTAAAACATTCTCTACACTCTGAAAAGATATGAGTTGTGTTTGGGTACAAATCTCCTCTCAAGGTATGATAATGGGAGAGGGAAGGAGAAGAGGCTACATTGATTTTTCACTAAGGATGGGTAGCTCTCTCTCTAAAAGATGAGTGTGTGTGTTATAGAAAACCTATTTAGGGTTTTCTCCTTTGAATGACCTCATTTACTTTTGTGGGTAATGAGGGTATATATAGTATGGATGAAGGGTAAGAAAGTCATACTTAAAAATCCTCCAGGCAAAATGTTTTACTACTACTTCGCAAGAAGGCCTTACTTGCGAGATACTCGCAAAACTGACAGCATGGCATGACTCTTCAGCTTTTAGTCATATGCTTCTTACATGGCTACTTCACGGGTTAGCTTCTCATGAAATCCACTTGATTTTCAATTAAGCTTAAGTCTTTACCAACTTAATACTAAAGTCAATACAATAAAATCTCGCAAAATAGAATGAACAAAATTAAAACAATTACAACACTTTTTGTCATAGAATAAAGCCAACATAAAACATAGTTGTAAATCACAGCTTTACATATAATTTTAAACTATAATAACTTGAAATTTAAACATTTGATTAATGAGAGAATTATTTACCTTTGACTGTTTTGAAATTTTGCAAGAATATAAAATATACAAAGATAATGTAATTCAACAGTAGATTTGACACAATTCGCCTCCTATATATAATATTAAGAGATGTAACATTGTCTAATGTTATACTAAATGTAACTTGAACTCATTCATATATATATATATATAAAACAAAAGAAGTTGTTGCAACAAATGGGATCTCAGTAAGGATCTTGCTTGTCCTGCTTTACCTTTTTTGGTCTTTTTGTTTTCTCTATAACTTAAAGTTGGCTCACTGGTTCTGTTAGGCTTATGATTAAGAGATAGTTTATATATGAGGTAGAATGCTCAAGGCTGTAGATTTATGCCAAAAAAATCTTAGCATTGAAATAAATTTTCTCCATTTCATTTTGAAATAAAGAGGATCTAAATCTATGAGAACCAATGTTCAAATATCTTCTCTTCATTTTTTTTTTGTAATAATTAAGGTTTTCTTTACCCCCAATTATAGAAACGAAACTAGTTAACAATCTAAGGCCATCCACCGCCTCTATTTTTAGCAAACCCAAATATAAAATGCATTTTGTTTTGACAGAAGAGCCGCCTCTTACGTTCAGCAAACCCAAGCATAAGAAGTTTGATTTTTTTTTTTGTAATTATTCCCTACCTTCACTGTTTCGTTAGCCTTCCTTTTTCAATCTTCAAGACACAAAAAATTTGTACAGTTTCCTTCTTATATTTTTGAATGACAATAGATTGCAAGCCTAGAAAGTAGATGGCTTTTGGCTTTCAATCCAAAACACAAAGCATATTGGCTTGGTTTGTTAGACAAGGACGCAGATCTGGATGAAATAGTGACGTGGACATCGTCCAAGGATGGAAAAAGAGATGTTTGTCAGTTGAAGGCAAGCCAACGACGGTGGTTGTGACTAGGGACATTGATGGCGCCAGAAATATCTACCTAATGTTGCTAGCAAAGGTTGGTGGTAGTGGGGGTGTGTTGGTTGTGGTGGTAGGTTTTATTTATTTTAGGTAACCTCATAAAATTTTAGAAATTAATTAAAATGATTGACATGTGTCAATTTTTTATTAGTGGAACATAAAGTGCAGCAAGAAAAGTGAGACAGAAGATTTGAACTCCTCTAATATCTTGCTTGTACACCCTTGGTAAAGTATGGGGGAATGAGTAATAGTTATTTTATGAATCAGATAAATGTATTGTCCTTCTTACATTACATAGGTTTTAAAATTGTGAAAATTGTGTGTGTTGAAGACAGAAGTGGCTTGAAATCAAAGAAGGTCAAAACGACAGAGCAAGGAGAGCAAAACGGTGGTACATAAGGTGTGATTGCAAAACGCACAGTTTCATTTAAAGGTTACATTGCAACACATCGTTTTAGAAGAATGGTGTAGCTGAGGAATAAAGAATGGCAAAACGGTGTCGGTTTTGTTCAGTTCAAGCCTCAGGTGTTGTGGCGCCAAAGTCAGTTATTGAGCAATTATTATCTCCGTGAATTACGGAGATTGATCCACAGAATTAGGATCTAATTATTATTCTGTTAAGACCTGTAGAGTGTGTAATATAAATAGAGAGCTAGTGATCAATTGTATCATTATGAAAAGAAATATTTTTCTCTCAATACTAGTGATTCTCTCTCAGAATTTTCTCTCTCTTTCTCTCTCTCTTTCCCACACTTTCTTGCTCTATTTTCTTACTGAGTTTCTTTCTTGCTTCTCATTGATGTTATCTCAATCTCTTCTAAATCACTGTGTTGATTTTGTTTCAATCTGAAATTCATAGCATTAAGAATTTCTTTATGGTATCGGAGCCCCAATCTGTCGCAGCTCAAGCTTCAATGGCAGCTTCAAGTTCTACAATGGCTTCCTCGTCTACATCTTCAAATTCCTCAGTGAATGTAATGAATCAACCACTATTGCTACTCTCTAATATGTCCAATATGATGACAGTGAAGTTGGACAATACAAACTATATTGTTTGAAAACACCAAATTACCATGGTGTTGGAGACTTACTCGTTGTTTGAGTTGTTAGAGGAACCTCAGCTTATTCCTGATAAATATCTGAAAAATCTCTCTGGTGCTTACACCACAATCATGAATCCAGACTTCTTGATTTGGAAATCTAAGGAGAAGGCATTGTTGACCTTCATAAGTTCAACCTTGACTCCATCCATCCTTGCCCTTACTGTGGGTTGTACCTCAGCTATGGTGGTTTGGAAAGTCCTGGAGAATAGATTCTCTTCAGTCTCCAAGTCACACATCATGAATCTTAAATGTGAATTGCACAACATCAAAAAGGGAGCTGATTCTGTAGATTTGTATTTGCAGAAGATTAAAGTAGTAAGAGACAAACTTCTTGCAGTTGGAGTGATTATAGATGATAAAGAACTCCTCCACATAGCAATTAAGGGCCTTCCGGGAGAATATAATGCTTTCAGGTCAGCTATAAGGACCAGGAGTACACAATTGAGCTTTGATGAGCTTTCTACTATGCCTAATGTTGAGGAGGAATCTCTGAATGAAGGCCTAGATGTGAAAGATTTAGTATTTGCCATGGCAGCAACTACTTCAAAGCCTAACAACAATGGTC
Organism: Quercus gilva; assembly: GCA_023621385.1. NCBI lineage: Eukaryota > Viridiplantae > Streptophyta > Magnoliopsida > Fagales > Fagaceae > Quercus > Quercus gilva. The sequence goes on along the minus strand of CM042477.1, from coordinate 55,309,304 downwards.
ATAATCAGAATTTTTATACCAGTGGTCATAATCAGAATTTTAATAAAGGAAGAGGCGGAGGTAGCTACAATAACAGAGGTGGTAAGGGAGGTAGAGGATCAACTCAATATCCTCGCTTCAATCAATTTCAGCAACCTCAACACAATACTGGTCCAAGGTAAGAGAGACCTTCTTGTCAGATTTGTGGAAAACTTAGCCATACAGCCCTTGATTGCTACCATAGGATGGACTATGCATATCAAGGAAAGCATTCTCATACTAAACTTGCAGCAATGGCCACTGCTTCAAATAGTTGCTTGATTCAAGAACAGCCTTGGCTTGCGGACAGTGCTGCAACAGATCATGTCATAGCAAGCCTTAATCACCTCAACTTCCCAAAACCATACAATGGTCAAGAACACCTCACTATGGGAAATGGCCAAAATCTTCCTATTACTCACACTGGTAATGCCCTTATTCCTCTTTCTCAGTCAAGTATCTGTCTTAATAATGTCCTTAGAGTCCCTTCCATAGAATCAAACCTTGCCTTAGTTCATCAACTTTGCCATGACAATAATTGTTGGTGCTATTTTGATGAAAATGTCCTTTCCATTCAAGCTTTGGCCATGGGGAAGGTTCTGTACTAGGGCAAGAGTGAAAATGGAGTTTATCCAATATATCCTCAAAGGGCTCCTCTGCTTTCTTTCCCTTCTAAGGTCTGCAACAATGTTGCTAGTCATTTTGTTGTCAATAATGTTGCTAATCAGTCATTTGTTAATAAGTCTCTTTGGCACAAGAGGCTTGGTCATCCTCATGATCAAGTACTCAGAGTGTTATTTCCTAATGTCAATTCAGCTATGAATAAGTGTAATTCTATTGATAATCCTTGTTCACACTATTTGTTTGGTAAAAAACATAATCAACCGTTTCCAAAATCTCCTTTTACTGCATCTTCTCCTTTTGAACTGATACATTCAGATTTGTGGGGTGCTGCCCTTGTGAATTCCATTAATGGTTTTAGGTACTATGTTCTCTTTGTTGACCATTTTACAAGATTTACATGGCTTTATTTGCTTAAATCTAAGTCTAAGGTCTTTACTAAGTTTACTCATTTCAAAGCCATGATTGAAAATCAATTTTCTGCCAAAATCAAGGTCTTTCGGTCAGATGGGGGTGGTGAGTATACCTTAAATGAGTTTAAAACTTATCTCATGCAGTAAGGTATAATTCACCAACTCTCTTGCCCTTACACTCCACAACAAAATGGCCTTGTTGAGAGAAAACATAGACACCTTATTGAATCCACTATCACTCTGCTATCCCAAGCTTCTCTTCCCACTTCCTATTGGTCATATGCTATCCAAACAGCTGCTACCTTGATTAATATACTTCCCACTTCTGTTTTGGGCTTTCACTCCCCTTGGTTCAAGCTATATTCCTCACAACCTGATCTTTCATAGCTCAAGGTCTTTGGTTGTGCTTGTTATCCTAATCTTAGGCCTTATACAGCCCACAAACTTGAACCAAGGACTATAGAATGCATCTTTCTTGGTTACCTCATTGGTTCAAAAGGTTATCTGTGTCTTGATTTCAACACCAACCGTCTCTACACTTCTAGACATGTACTCTTTAATGAGTCTAAATTTCCTTTTTCCACTGTCAATTCTTCTTCATCTTCTTCTACTTCTCACACTGGTCCATTTGATTTTGTTTGGCTTTCAAATCAACTGTTTCTTCATTCCCACAATCATCCCTCTCTTCTAGGTTCCTTTTCTGACTTCCTTACATCTCAATAATGTCCTATTGCCTCAGTTTCTCCTTCTACACTTGCCATACCACATGCATCACTCCCTCACCCTCCCTGCAGGCCATCTTCTTCAAATCCCATACCTTTTAGTCCATCTCAGTCTGCTCCTATTTCATCCAGTCCATCTCAGTCAAATCCTATACCTTCCAGTTCACCTCAATCTGCTTCTGTTCCTCATTCCACTTCTCCATCTACTACCATCCTTGATCAACCTTCCACCTTAAACCTTCACCCCATGCAAACCAGATCCAAAAGTGGGATTCTCAAACCAAATTCCAAACTATGTTACAAGGCTGTGCTTGATTACAATTTTACTGAACCTTCTACATTTAAGATTGCTTCCAAATACCCCAAATGGTGTGAGGCAATGGATGCTGAGTTTCAAGCTCTCCAAAGGCAGCAGACTTGGTCATTGGTACCTGCACCTTCTAATGTAAATTTGGTTAGGTGCAAATGGGTTTATAAACTAAAACTCAACAGTGATGGCTCTATTTCAAGGTACAAGGCTAGGTTAGTTGCTAAGAGGTTTCATCAGCAAGCTGGGTTGATTTCCATGAAACATTCAGTCCTGTCATCAAACCAGCTATTGTGAGACTTATCTTAGCTATTGCAGTGAGCTATAATTGGTATCTAAGGTAGCTTGATATATCAAATGCCTTCCTCCATGGTTTTCTTAAAGAGGAAGTCTATATGGAGCAACCTCCAGGGTATGTGGATTCCAAACATCCATCCTATGTCTGCAGATTGCACAAATCACTCTATGGACTTAAGCAGGCCCCAAGGGCTTGGTTTGAGAGGTTCACATTCCATTTACTTCATCTTGGTTTCACTGCTTCTGTTGCAGACAGCTCTCTCTTCATTTTTCACTCATCTGGGACTATCATTTTCCTTTTGTTGTATGTAGATGACATTATTGTCACTGGTAACAGCTCAGTACAGATTACTCATCTTATCTTAACTCTAAGTCAAGTATTTGAGCTTAAAGATTTTGGGCCTCTAAACTATTTTTTGGGCATTCAGATCACACGAACTAAGTTTTGTCTTTCCCTCACCCAGTCCAAATATGCATCTGATGTGCTTCATAGGATCAACATGGAGAACTCCAAACCCACCAAAACTCCTTGATGTCCTTCCACCAGATTGGTCCCTCATGATGGAGTTGCTTTATCTAACCCTTCTGTGTATAGAAGTATGATTGGGGCTCTCCAGTACTTAACCTTTACTCGTCCAGACCTCTCCTTCAGTGTTCACCAGCTTTGTCAGTTTATGAGTGCCCCCACTTCCACTCACTTGGAAGCTGCCAAGCGTGTTTTGCATTATGTTAGGGGTACTTTGGGTCATGGCATTCATTTTTCCCCTGGTCCCTTGACCCTCACTGCCTTCTCAGATGCTGATTGGGCAGGGGATCCTTGTGACAGACAATCCACTACTAGTTTGCTTGTGTTTCTCGGTCCTAGTCCCATTTCTTGGTCTGCCAAAAAGCAAAGCACAATCTCTAGGTCCTCCACTGAAGCAGAGTATCGTGCTTTGGCTACAACTGCTGCTGAGCTATCTTGGCTTCGTATTTTGTTCAAAGAGCTTAAGGTTTTTCTCTCTCATATGCCTGTGTTATGGTGTGATAATGTCTCTGCCATTGCTCTCTCTGCTAATCCAGTGTTTCACTCTCGCACCAAGCACCTTGAAGTTGATTATCATTTTGTCAGAGAGAAGGTTTTGCGCAAGGATATATGTGTTGGCTTTGTCTCGGGCAAAGATAACTTGGCTGATGTCTTCACCAAGCCTTTGTCTGCACCTTTGTTTCTTCTTCTTAGACACAAACTCATGATGGACTCCTCCCTCTTTCGTTTGAGGGGGGATGTTGAAGACAGAAGTGGCTTGAAATCAACGAAGGTCAAAACAACAGAGCAAGGAGAGCAAAATGGTGGTACATAAGGTGTGATTGCAAAACGCACAGTTTCATTTAAAGGTTACATTGCAACGCATCGTTTTAGAAGACTGGTGTAGCTGAGGAATAAAGAATGGCAAAACGGTGTCGGTTTGGTTCAGTTCAAGCCTCAGGTGTTGTGGCGCCAAAGTCAGTTATTGAGCAGTTATTATCTCCGTGAATTACGAAGATTGATCCGCAGAATTAGGATCTAATTATTATTCTATTAAGACCTGTAGAGAGTGTAATATAAATAGAGAGCTAGTGATCAATTGTATCATTATGAAAAGAAATATTTTTCTCTCAATACTAGTGATTCTCTCTCAGAATTTTCTCTCTCTTTCTCTCTCTCTTTCCCACACTTTCTTGCTCTGTTTTCTTACTGACTTTCTTTCTTACTTCTGATTGATATTATCTCAATCTCTTCTAAATCACTGTGTTGATTTTGTTTCAATATGAAATTCATAGCATTAAGAATTTCTTCAGTGTGAAACCTACATGATGTGAAAAGAAATACATATATAGCATATGAATGAGATACCTGAAGAGCAACAATTATATCAAATGTGGTGAATTATTTTATTTGAATTTAATTAGAGAACCCAATGTACAACAATTAAGATATTATATCTAAGTTTTCCTTATAATAGTATTGATACTCACACACTCCTTATTGTACATTGCCAGTACACATTATTCGTTTCATGTTTCAAATGTGGATATTAAGAGAAAAATATATATATATATATATATGAACATGGTGCACAAAAATAAAATTGTGGACATTATATATGTGGCGTACGTCAACAAAAGTGGTTACATATTCTAATATACAATGTGATATCTATACATGTATGCCCGGGATAAGTTTACTCTGAATTCTATACCTTTTAATATAATGAGAATGATACATATAGATTCAATGGTTTTATATAACGTATTCAGTATTCTATTGTTTAAATTTCTTAGCCGATGGGTGGAAGGAAAGAGTCAAGATCACAATTGATTCTCTCTTCACGAAATGGAAAAAGGCTTATCTCAATTGACATATGCGTTAGGGTTACATGTATATTTTCAGCGTCCAACGGTGCAATTAATCACAGAGTTAGGGATTAATTGATGCACAAACGAAACAAAAACATTTAGATCTATGCTCATTAGAAGGCTATAGACTCATACCTTCGCTATTACACTCAAAATCAAGTACGACTCCCATTAAAAAATCAAGTACGACTGCTCGAGTTCTATACTTCTATGTTTATAGATAGGTATGTTCCTTTGCTATTGTGTTTTTTTGCATCCCTTTAAAAATTGAATGTTAAATAATACCTAAGAAAAATATATTTAAAAGCTGTACTTTAAAAATAATTGGTTTTACAAAATCCGCCCAAATAAGCAGTAGTTTTGTTAGATTTCTTTAGCTCAATTATTAATGGACCGCGGACATCTTGAGGAAACTAAATCCGTGTTGAGTTGGCAGCCATGAAAACAAGTAAATGAAGCTAGGAATGGATTGTCTTAAGGGAAAAAAGAGTTATCCTAAAAACACACATTTGGACATATACTTTATTATTAGGACTGGCAACAGGTTGGGCTTGGGGCAAGTTTCTTTATCTCCAAACCGGCCCCCTGTAACCCGAACCTGCCCCGTTAACTAAACTGTTTTTGTTTGCCCCATACCCGCCCCTACTGGCACACACGAGCTCTGCACTGCTCCTCCAAAATTTTTTCTTTTCAAAAATATTATATTTTCTAAAAGCCCATGAACTATGACCCAATTTTAAAATTTGAAAACCAGCTCATACAAAACAAATAAAACATAAACTGAGCAAATAAAGAATAAACATTCTCTTTTAATCATAAAACTAATAAATAATATGTTTCATCCCAGCCACTGTTTTTCAATCATAAACATTCATTTTGAGCCACACAAAAAAAAAATAATAATAAATAAATAAATTAACATAAGCTAAGTTCACATGATAAGATAAAACTAACCATAGTTCTTAAAAAGATTATATATATATATATAAATTAAAAAAAAAAAAAAAACTAGTGACCTAGTCCAAATACGATATCCATTAGGATAATTACATCAAGTTAAATGCTCAAAAAGCTACCAAATAAATCCCACAAGTCCATGAACATTACAAGCTTTACAACAAATCAAATGTTTAAAAAGCTACTAAATAAGACCCACAAGTCCAAGAAATTATGATAGCCAAAAAGATGTCAACACCATCAAAAACAACAGATAGGACATCAATGTCAAACTAATCCACATCATCAAGAATTGTTTGAATTGTAGAATCTTCTGGCATAGGTGAAGAACCTATAACAAAAATGAATAAAAAAAAAAGGAATAAACTTAGTCAAATTATAACCAGCAAAATATAAGAATAAAATTTTGATTTCATTTTATAAATACAAATGCTAACCTTAGATTTCACTCCATAAAAACAATTGTTGTTGCATATCTCTTATATCTTTAAACTTTAGTTGTAGACATCCCCCCTATATGACCACGGAAATGGTTTGTGCCCTTTTTAGGATCACACAAGAAATACTTGTGATAGTGATGAAATTGAGCTTTAAAATTTCCATTAACTTTCTTTCTTTTAAAATGATCCCAAACATTTGAAAAACACTTCCCTTTTCCTTTTACATCCTCATCCTCATCCCCATTCACCTCAATGGGTGAGGGATCCTCTTCCTCTACCACCATTGGGGATTAAGGCCTCCCAAAATCATAAACACAATACAAAAATCCTAAATCACAAACACAATAATTTCATATTTCCCTTCCAAAATCACAAACACAATACAAAAATCCTAAATAAATTTCAAGATAAAATAAATAAAAAAAACATAAAACCCTAATAATATTTATATCACACAAATACAACATAATTTTAGATTTCCCTTTCAAAATAAAAACCATAATACAAAAATCCTAAATAGTTTTAAAGATGAAATAATAAATAAAAAAACGTAAAACCCTAAATAATATCACATTTGACAATGAAAAAAATCCTAAATAATAAACATTCATTGATGAAATAATAAAGAAGTAAAACCCTAAATAATATCACAGTTGACAATAAGAAAAACACAAGTATGATAGGAAAACCAAATAATTTTAGCGAATAAGATATTATTTTCTGATTTTCAACCACAAACACAATTACACAAGTTCACATGTGACGTCGACGGTGAAGAGGAGTTGGGCTGACTCGGCAACTAAGAGCGAGAGTGAGAGTTGGAGAGTGGCTATGTGAGTGTGAAGAGTGAGGAAGTGGCAGATAGTGAAGTGAGATTAGGGTTTGAGAGAAAATAAGATATATATATATATATATATGTATACTAGGAACTCAAGGTTTAAAAAAAAATTATATATTAATATATATATATATGGGTCAAGTTTGGGGTGGGTATGAATAATACCCGTACTTGACCTAAACTCGCTATAGGTTGGCTGTTTAAAACTCATACCCACCCCTATGGTTTCATGAGTAAGGTAAAACCTGCCCATTAGGGTCGGGTCGGGTACCCACGGGTCAGGGAGTTTTTGCCATTCCTATTTATTATAACTTGTTTGGATGTTAATTGATGATTGGATTACATAATTTAAATAAGGGTATACCACTTAAAACACTCTAATCACTGGTTGACATCTAAGCAAGTTGTTGTAAAGTATATATCTTTAAACATTTTGATAAAAAGACCAATAGTCAACTGGCATCTTGTACAAGAACACAAAAAGAGTAACAATTTGAATTCCACTTTATGCATTCTTTGTTCAGCAATAAGGAAAAAAAAAAAAAACCAACAACAACAACAATAGCAACTTTACGCATTCATAAATGCCCTCTACAATGAGAAATTATATGGTCCTCATGGTAGATCACATTACTTATCCACTATTCTATTAAAATACTTCCTCTTGTTTATAAAATTGTTGAGTTAGTTTAACAAGGAACGTCATTGTTGTTAAATTTTTTTTATTATCATAATTTGACTCAGCAATTTAAACAAATGAGAGTCTTTTAGTAAAATTGTAGACAAATGACATGGTCAACCATGAGGACTATCATATAATTTCTCCTCCATAAGTTTTATACCTTACATGCTTGCAAATTTCAAAATGATTAGAGATCAAGTTTTTGTATTTTAAAATTATGAATAAAAGATGGGTTTTTGAATAAAATAATATATAACAAACGATTTGTACAAAATTAAGCATGTATGTTTAAAAACATAGAAATTGTGAAATCAAATGGTGGGATTTTCAAAATTTTAATTTAATATAAAGTTATTAGGTAATATAACATTACTTAGTATTACACCAAGTGTAACTTGAATATATATATATATATAGGATAAAATTTAGCTACAAAATTGTTGTAGCCTAAAACTATAACCTTACTCAATGTCTTTTTATTAAAGGTGAATTCTGAGAATTCCACCATTGGATTACATTTTTTTTTTATATCTTCCATGCTTACAAAATTTTTAAAAAATTAAAGATCAATAGCTATGTCATCAATAAATTATTTAAATTGCTAGGTTTTGTAGTTTAAAATTATGCATAAAATATAAGCTTATGAATCATATAATATATAATATCCAATTGACATAAAATTTGACATGTGCATTAAGAGTGTAAAAAACATGAAATTCAACGGTTAGATTTTCAAAATATGTAGTAATGTTTATTTTATTGAGTAAAGTTATAACATTAAGTTACAACCAATTTTGTAGCTAAACTTTATATATATATATATATATATATTCAAAATGATAAATAACCTTCAATCATTTACTGTGCTTAACACGCCTTCATGAATAAAATCTCCAAATGGGCAATTTACTCTACATAGTACGTATCAACTAGCCCTCAACCTTGAACCTAAACCACAAAACCTTCCCAAGATGACACTTGTCCTTTTTCCCACAACTTCCTGAAATCTAACATCCATGCCCTTTGAGATTGCCCTTCAGTCACAAGCATTTGGACCGTCGTAAGCAACACACATCTTGCCCAGGATTTTCATAAGCAATCCCTTGAAGAATGGGTTAAAACTATGTCCAGCTCTACCCGTGGAATCTCTTGCCACCCAGCCATTCCTTGGAGCTTCACCTTCTCAATCGCAGCTGCTTGGACCATTGAGAATGCATGCAAAACACTTGTCATGGAAGGTCAACCTTTCAGGCCATACACATCGCTTGGAATTGAATACTTTTTCTCCAAAGACTACAAAGCAAAAGTGTTAAGGCAACACAGCGTCGTTGGATGGAATCATGGAAAACTCCCCCTTCAAGCTTCTTCAAGCTCACTGTAGCTTGGTTGATGCCTCTCACTCTTGTGGTGCTCTGTCCTCTAGCATTTTGAGGAAGCTCATATCATTATCAAAACACATCCATCATGAAGGAAATTATTATGTGATAAGTGAAATAATAGCATAAAAGATTCAACCCGTCAACTTTGCTCATATAATAGAACCTACAGCTCAAGTTGACGGAATAAGTAGTGGGGATGGCTGAAGACCTTAAAGCTGACGCCATTAATAAGCTGAAGGCGATATAGCTGACGGGGATAAAGTAGACCGACGGTCCTAAAAGGTGACGACCCTACTAAAACTTGGCTTGACCACCACGTATGAATATATAAGGAAATAACTTGCTTCCCATGCTAAATGTTAGTCTCCTACAAGGAAAGGATTCCGTAATCTACGCTCATGAAAACTCCTATAAGGAAAAGACTTCTATTCCAAGGAAAAGAGGTCAATCCTCTACTACTATAAAAACCCCAATTCCCTCACAAATCGAGGTATGCATAATTAACCCCTCTCTAGCACTATAGAGTTGAAAGAAGTTCTAACTTGACCTTCGGAGGGTATTTGGCCGGCTCCACACCGGTGCCTTTTGTTAAGTCTTCTCCTTTTTGTTGTGCAGGTGTTGTTTAGAGTGTGCGAGTACCATGTAGCTCACTGGTGGTTTTTTCAGCATCATCAATTGGCGCCGTTTGTGGGAAACCGAGTTTTGGTTTGTAAGCCACAGCTAATGCTTCCCAGACAAAAGAGTTGCATGGTGATGACTCGCTCGATGGCAACAACGAACAACGTTCAAGGAGACGAAACCCGCGCAACGGCCCTTGAGAGGCAGGTTCAGACCTTGGCCGCTGCTGAAGAGCGCCTTACTAGGTAGAACCATGATCTGGAGGAACAGTTGCGCCAGAAAAATACAGGTCACGGCACTCAGGAGCAGGACCCAGAAGGAACCAGTGCCGAAAGAAGAGAACGAGAAGGGCCAAAAGGCAGTAACGCTCCGAGTAGACAGGAGCGACAGAATTTGAGCATGCCCTCCCTCACGGATGTGACTCAACCACACATTGCCATAGAGATACAGATAATAAAGGAACAAATAGAGGTCATGATGAACGCCCTCAAAGGAAGGGTATCCAGCGACCTTGACGATTTGGTAAATCGCACCGACTCGCCATTCACTGCAGCCGTCAATTCCTTCCCCCTACCACATAAGTTTCGCATGCCCCATATAGAGAGTTACAACAGAGTGAAGGACCCTCTGGATCATCTAGAAACCTTTAAGACTTTGATGCACCTTCAAGGTGTGGCGGACGAAATCATGTGTAAGGCCTTCCCTACAACACTGAAAGGCCCCGCAAGGGTATGGTTCAGCCGTCTGATGCCAAACTCCATCAACACTTTCAGGGAGCTAAGCGCTTAGTTCACCACACACCTTATCGGGGGACACAGATATAAAAAGTCCACGGCGTGCTTGATGAGTATCAGGCAACGGGAGGACGAGACACTAAGGTCCTACATAACGCGCTTCAATAAAGAAGCACTCTCGATCGACGAAACCGACGACAAGATACTAGTAGCAGCCTTCATAAACGGGTTGCGGAAAGGTAAGTTTTTGTTCTCCCTATACAAAAACGACCCAAAGACCATGTCAGAAGTATTCTACAGGGCCACCAATTACATGAATGCTGAAGACGCGCTACAGGCTCGGGAGGAAAAGCCAAGAAAAAGGGAGAGACAGGAAGACGCACGACAGGACCAAGGGCGGAAGAAGCCAAGGACAGGAGATAGAAGGGATGAAAGGCAACCCAAGCCCCCAGGGGGAAGATTCACAAGCTTAACCCCGCTGACCACCCCGATAGATCAAGTCCTAATGCAAATCAAAGACGAAGGGACCTTGACTTTTCCCGGAAAGCTAAAGGAAGATCTTAGCAAGCGCTCTAGAGACAAATATTGCCGCTTTCACCGAGACCATGGTCATGACACGGCAGATTGTTACGACTTGAAGCAACAAATAGAGGCCCTCATAAGACAAGGGAAATTGCAGAAGTTTGTGAGCAAAGAAAGAACGGATCCACAGCCTCAAGAGCAGCCCCTCCCAACGGGATAATGACCGTCAGAGACCTCCCATCGGCGACATAAGGATGATTGTAGGCGGGACAACTACGGGGTCATCTAAAAAGGCTCGGAAGACATACCTCAAGATGGTCCAGAACGTCCAACTGACGGGTTCAATACCAAAAATAGCCCAAAGAGAGGGCCCCATTATCGGGTTCTCAGAAGAAGACGAGCGACGCCTCCACCACCCCCATAACGATGCGCTTGTCATCAGCCTACGAGTAGGGGACTACAACTTGCACCGGGTACTGGTCAATAATGGAAGCTCGGCAAACATTCTGTACTACCCAGCGTTCCAGCAAATGAGAATTGGCAGAGAGCAGCTGATTCCGACAAACGCCCCGCTCGTCGGTTTTAGAGGAACAAGGGTATTTCCTTTGGGCGCGATTACATTGTCAATAACAGCAGACGACTATCCTCAGCAGATCACTAAAGACGAGACATTCCTCGTAGTCGACTACTCATCCGCCTACAATGCTATCTTAGGGTGGCCCACCCTCAACTCATGGAAGGCAGCGACCTCAACTTATCATTTAATGATTAAATTCCCTACCGAATATGGAGTAAGAGAACTACGAGGAGATCAAGTGGCCGCACACGAATGTTACGTGGCTATGATGGAAATGGACGACCACCTCCAGGCCATGAACATAGAAGAGCACCGAAGTACAACGGAGCCCGCTGAGCAACTCGAAGAAATCCCTCTTAACAACTCCATACCTGATCGGACAACAAGGATTGGAACCCTCGCCAGTCTCATGGTCCGACAAGCACTTACAGCCTTCCTCAAGAAGAATCGAGACAAGTTCGCCTGGAGTCACGAGGACATGCCAAGTATAGACCCTTTAGTCATGGTGTATAGACTAAATGTATCACCCTCCTTTCCACCCGTTCGACAGAAGAAGCGGGTGTTTGCCCTAGAACGAGATCAGGCCATAGCTGAGGAAGTTCGTAAGCTAGAGGAGGCGAACTTTATTAGGGAAGTCTACTACCCCGACTGGCTAGCGAACGTAGTGATGGTTAAGAAAACTAGTAGGAAGTGGAGGATGTGCGTAGACTTTACCGACCTAAACAAAGCGTGCCCCAAAGACAGCTATCCCTTCCCGAGGGTCAACACCCTAGTAGACTCTACGGTTCAAAACCAGCTGCTAAGTTTTATGGACGCTTTGTCCGGTTACAACCAAATCAGGATGCACGAAGGCGATCAAGAGAAAACTTCATTCTTAACCAGCCAAGGCCTCTTCTGTTACAAAGTAATACCATTTGGTCTAAAAAATGAGGGCGCAACATATCAAAGGCTTATGAACAAGATGTTCGCACAGCAGATCGGGAGAAATGTCCAAGTCTACGTAGATGACATGTTGTTAAAAAGCTGAAGGGAGGAAGATCACTTGGAAGACCTCAGGGAGACATTTGACACTCTTCGGTCTTACAACATGAAGCTTAATCCAGGAAAATGCGCCTTCGAGGTGACAGCAGGAAAATTCTTGGGATTCATGGTGTCACAAAGGGGCATCGAGGCCAACCTAGACAAAATCCGGGCTATAATGGAGATGGCACCACCAAGGAATGTGAAGGAGGTACAAAGCCTCAATGGCAAGATAGCAGCGCTAAATAGGTTCGTCTCAAGGGCAACGTACAAGTGCTTACCCTTCTTTCGCACGCTGAAGAAATCCTTCGAGTGGACTGCCGAGTGCCAACAAGTGTTCGAGGAACTGAAAACTTATCTCTCCTCCCCACCATTGTTGAGTCCCTCGTAGCCAGGTGAAGAACTTTTTCTCTATCTTGCTGTCTCCCCAGCTGCCATTAGCTCCGCCCTGATAAGAGAAGAAGAAAGAGTACAAAAGCCTGTGTACTAAACCAGCCGGGCGCTTCACGGGACTGAAGAAAGATATCCGCCAATGGAGAAACTCGCCTTCGCATTAGTTACAGCAACACGCAAACTCAAGCCATACTTTCAAGACCACACAGTGGTCATCCTGACCGACAAGCCTTTGCGATGGGCAATGAGCAACTCTGAAGCCGCCGGACGATTGGTACTATAGGCCATAGAATTAAGCGAGTTTGACGTCCAATATCGCCCACGAACCGCCATTAAAGGGCAGGTCGTCACAGATTTCATAGCTGAGTTCACAAATGGCGAGGACATGGGGGCAGAGGAATCTCCTCTATGGAGCATACATGTAGACGGATCCTCCAATAGGCAAGGTTGGGGGAGCCGGTGTCGTACTACAATCGCCCGAAGGAGACACGTTCGAGTGTATGGTCCGCCTTGAGTTCCCCACCACCAACAATAAGGCAGAGTACGAATCTTTAATAGCAGGGCTTGATCTCGCCAAGGCTGCAGGAGCCAAGAGCGTGATCATTTACTGCGACTCTCAAGTCATGACCAACCAAATGAATGGGGATTACGAGTGTAAAGGCGAAAGAATAAAGAAGTATCTAGACCAAGCAAGAAGGAGGGTAAACGAGCTGAAGGCCGAAATTATATAGATCCCCTAGGGAGAAAACGAGTAAGTTGACCGCCTAGCCAAAGCCGCTTTAGCCGAACATATGGCCACCCTTGGTAATGTACTTTCCTTTGTCCAGCTCTCTCCACTTATAAATTCTATCGATATACAGGAGCTTGGTCCCAAAAGCAATTGGACCGCACCATTAGCCTCTTATTTGAAGAACGGCGTATTGCCAGACATAAAGGAAGCTGCAAGAAAACTGAAGGTCCAAGCAGCAGGGTTTGTTCTAATAAGGGATGTCTTGTACAAAAGAGGCTTTTCTTGCCCCTACCTAAGATGCTTAGGTCCGGAAGAAGCAGACTATGTTATGAGAGAGGTACACAAAGGAATCTGCGGAAATCACTCAAGGTTGAGATCATTGGTGCACAAGCTAGTGCGAACGGGGTACTTTTGGCCAACCATGCAGAAGCATGCCGAGGCTTATGTAAAGACCTGCGACAAAAGCCAAAGGTTCATCAATGTCATCAGACAATCACCCGAAGAACTTACCCCGATGATAGCACCATGGCCGTTCTCTCAATGTGGATTAGACATCATAGGGCCATTCCCTACGGCGATACGACAGTTGAAGTTTCTGGTAGTGGGCATCGACTACTTTACAAAGTGGGTGGAAGCTGAAGCCTTGGCCACCATTACGGAGAAGAACGTACGAAGTTTTGTCTGGCAATGTGTCGTATGCAGATTTGGCATCCCGAGAGTCTTAGTCTCGGACAACGAGAAGTAATTCGACAATGACTCATTTTGGGACTTCTGCTCGCAATTGGGGATACGAAACCACTACTCCTCCCCCGCCCACCTCAAGCCAACGGATAGGTCGAAGTCACGAACCGATCCTTCCTAAAGATTATCAAGACTCCGCTTGAAGGGGCAAAGGGTATATGGGTAGAAGAGTTACCGAGCATACTTTGGGCTTACAGGACTACAATAAAGACACCAAGAAGAGAAACACCGTTCCGATTAACATATGGAAGCGAAGCAGTCATCCTAGCCGAAGTCGGTCTCACAAGCTACAGGGTACACAACCATGACGAACGGAAGAACGACGAGGCCATACGTCTGTAGCTCGATTTAGTGGACGAAGTTAGGGCAGCAGCAGAACAAAGGCTCGCACGATACCAGGACCGCATGGCCAAGCACTACAACTCCCGGGTGGGACACAGAGACTTCCAGGTTGGAGACCTCGTTCTAAGAAAAGTCATGGGCACAGCAAGAGACCCAACCCAAGGAAAGCTTGGCCCGAATTGGGAAGGACCTTACCGAGTCATGGCGTGGCAGAGGAAAGGCACCTACCATCTAGAGACACTAGACGGACAGAAGTTGCCGCATCCTTGGAATGTTGAACACCTGCGAAAATACTACCAGTAGAGATGGTGACGTGAAGAACAACACCCCTCTTTTATTCATAGTTTACTCCTCAGATTTATTATTTATGTTTTTTGCTACAATAAGCCCAAATGGGCAGGTTTTGTTTTTAGACTACTTTTTATAGATGCATGGCAATAAGAGGAGTTTACTCAGAACTACTGAAGTTTCTACTTTCAAGTTCACATTCACAAAAAGTGGACGACCTTGAATCCACAAGAAAATTGGCAAGTCTACAAGACAGACAAAGCCATACAGCTGACGGTCTAATAAAAGACCTAAGCTAAAAAAAACTCAGCTATAAAGCTGACGGTCTAATAAAAGCCCTAAGCTAAAAAACTCAGCTATAAAGCTGACGGTCTAATAAAAGACTGAAAAATTGGCCAGTCCACAAAACGGACAAAGCCATACAGCTGATGGTCTAGTAAAGGACGACGAACTGGACAAGGACAAAATGGACAGCCATATAGCTAACGGCCTAATGAAATACGGACGTATTGGCCAAAGTCCACAAAGTGGACGAAGCCATCAAGGCTGATGATCTAATAAAAAATTGGCAGATTAGCTGACGGTCCCACATTAATGACTTATCAAAACTGGGCAAGTCCATAAGGTGGACGACCTTAACCCAAGGTAATATGTTGTTAAAACTCCTAGGAGCAACAGATTAAAAGTCAAGAAAAAAAAAAAGAAAAGTCTATTGATCCATAAAGTAGACGAATCTCACTTAATATAATAGACCAAGTCATTAAAAGTGACGGGCTCACCAAAATGGCCGTCTGTTCGAAAAATTGTTAAAACTAACGGCTTAATCAAGCCAATGGTTCCATTTAGCTGACAGTGTCACTAAACTAGACAGGTTCGTATTCGTCATTCAGTACCATTAAAAACATAACCTATAAATAGGCTAACGAGCCCAACCTACAGCTGGGAGATAGCCTTAGCAAGAAAAAGAAGCGTAAGAACGAAATGGCCATACATATATGATCAAAAACGACGGGTATCATAAGCAAAAATAAACTTAGTACAAATAGAAGCCCCAAAAACCAAGGGGACACTTAAAAACATTGTTTGTAGACGGAATAAAATACAACTGTTGCAAGAAATAAAACTATGGCTGGGAAGGAGGAGCGTCACTTAAAGCCTTGTTTACTTCTTCTAAATAAGAGGATCGTTTGCATCTAGAACTTCCACAGAAGGATTGGACGTACTGATAGGAGGATTCAGGGCAGGCTGCGCCAAAACAACACCGTCATCTTAAGGAGGATCCCCAAGGTTGTCACTTTCGACATTAACTGTGTCATTGACAAGCGTCGGTGGTAAGAGTCCATCTATAGTGATCCCGGATAGATCCAACTCAGGAAAGGCCAACGCTACCTGCTGAAGGCAATCATCAAAACCAGTCCCATAGTATCCACCACAGGAATTGATAAAAGAGTCTAACTCTTTAAACTCCCGGACCGCGTCAGCCCCCACCGTCTCTATCTCCTTATAAAAGGCCGTTAGCTCTTGTTCTAATTTCTCCTTCTGACTAACTGCCTCCTCTAACTTCTGTTTCATCCTTTTCAGCTTGACGTTCAATAAACGCATGGCCTCCTTGTATTGAGCTTGCTGATTTAACATGTTTTTATTATGTTTACTGACATGAGCGACGATGCCTTCCTTGGCCACGCATCGGTCTTGGAGTGCCTTTACACGAACCAGGGCCTAAAGAAGGATACAACCGTCAGTCATTGAACAGGAGAAGATAAGAGAAAAAAAACCAACTAGGGGAGACAGCTTGCCCGTGTGAGGTCAAACAAAGCTGACACCCCCAACTCCTCCGTCCCCAATAGCGCACAAGGGTTAATGTCCATCGACTTTATAAGTGATTCTACTGCTTCAACGGCGAAGTCCTTGTGCTTCAAAAGGCAACGGGGCCCCTCCAGGATGGGACCAGAAGAAGTCATCACCCCCTTCCCTGCCCCGTGGCCTAACGCAGGAGTTAACTTCTCTAGGGGCTCTTTCTTAGGAGTGACGGTCACCTTTTTTAACGGACGGTTGTCCTTCTCGTCGGTTTTTCTCTTTGGCGCACCTTTGGTAACGGTCTTGAGAGCTAACGAAGATACCAACTCCCCCTTTGTCCTTTGCTCCTCCTTTTGGCGAGCAGCGGTAGCCCTGATTCGTTGCTTAGCTGACTCCATTTCTGCGAAGGTACCAGATATATATGAGAAAAACTGACGGCAAAAGTTAAAATGACAGAACCATATGAACAAGTTACTCACGACAATGAGAAAATTCTTCTAACTTAAGAGCTTCAGGCGTCAGTTCAGGGCCCCCACAGTAGGCGTGAAGAGTGTCAAGTGTAATCAAATCTCGACACGATCGCTCTTCCAAAGGGATTTCTAGAACCCGACGGATGAAATCTCTTTGCTCATTGGTTATGAGAGGGCGAGTGTTGGCTGAGGAAGAAAAACAAGTAAACAATGTTAATACAGGTAAGCAAATACAAATAACAACTGACGGGAGTAAAAGCTTACGGCTAGAACCTGAATCCCTGACATATGCCCAAGTATTATCAAAATAACCTCGAGGCATGGTCACCCATTCTTCCTAACGGCACACCCAGTCCGTCCTTTTAACAAAAAAAGTACCTGCCCTTCCAATTTCTATTTGAATCGGCATCTCCGACATTAATCTCAACTCCCTCTCCCTGACAGCAAAATGGTACATCCCTTTAGAGGAAGATAGGTGCTGGGGTCTATAACAATAAAAGAATTCATCAAGGGCAAGCTGACGATGTCCTCCACTCAGACGACCCCATAAGACCTCAGCACCAATAAAGACTCTCCACGAGTTGGGGGCAATTTGACTAATGGATAAACCAAGGAAGTCAGCAAGCTAACGGTGCAAAGCCGTCAGGGGTAACCTCAGATCCGCAGCAAACATAGCATCATACATGCCTACGTCTGCGATTCTCCCCATGTAGCACTTTTCATTTTCTCTGGGGAGACGAATAGGAATATGATCTAGGATTTGGAAATGGACACGCAACTTTTTAAAAACCTTATCGCTCATTGTTGGTAAAAGTTTATTGACGGCCCAATCTTCGAGAAAGATGAAGGGACGTCTCTTTCCAAGACTTTCTGAAGTTCCCTCATAGGATTCCTCGTCACCCTCATCTCCATCACTATCCCTTTCTTCATCCCCCTCAACTTCGCCCTCATCATCTACTATCTCCTCCTGACCTTCATCTCCGTGACTCTCTATTTCCTCGTCAAGAGTTTGGGCTGATGTTTCCCTCTCTGAAGAATAGTAAAAGCTCCCGGACTCAGACCCTAAACCAAATACTTCGTCATAGCCCGCTCCATCGTGGACCGACGACTGACCACTCGACGCGTCATTTGACATCTGACTACCTACAAGTGACGGATTTATTCTAAGTACCTAAGATGACGGCCTCATTTTAGAGGAATCAATTGAAATGAAGCACATAAAAAAGAAAAGAGAGAGAACTTACAAGTTTCTCTAAACGGTTGATGGTCAAAAAGCAACAACAGAAACACAAGTGACGACGTAGGAGGATTGACGGCAGAAAGGCGACGGATCTTCTCTCTGGAATCAGTAAAGATGAAAATAGTAAAAATGAGAAGGAGAAGTGGATTATATATAAGGGGGAATGGCATGGAAGACGAAGCAATGCCCTTGTCTAGAAGCGGAGCCAATCAAGGCGTGCCACGTGTTCGAAGCATTTAATTGATGACTGCTCGAGGAAACGAGCGCGGAATTGTTTTCTCTCTCCTGATCAAAGTGAAAGTTTGAAACGAGTATAACTCCATAACCCGTCAGTCTAAACTGATGGAGATATGGAGTAGGAGGCAACTGATAAGTGAAATAATAGCATAAAATATTCAACCCGTCAGCTTTGCTCATATAATAGAACCTACAGCTCAAGCTGACGGAATAAGTAGTGGGGATGATGGAAGACCTTAAAGCTGACGCCATTAATAAGCTGAAGGCGATATAGCTGACGAGGATAAAGTAGACCGACGGTCCTAAAAGGTGACGACCTTACTAAAACTTGGCTTGACCACCACGTATGAATATATAAGAAAACGACTTGCTTCCCACGCTAAATGTTAGTCTCCTACAAGGAAAAGATTCTGCAATCTACGCTCATGAAGACTCCTATAAGGAAAAGACTTCTATTCCAAGGAAAAGAGGTCAACCCTCTACTACTATAAAAACCCCAATTCCCTCACAAATCGAGGTACGCATAATTAATCCCTCTAGCACTCTAGAGTTGAAAGAAGTTCTAACTTGACCTTCGGAGGGTATTTGGCTGGTTCCACACCGGTGCCCTTTTTAGGTCTTCTCCTTTTTGTTGTGCAGGTGTTGTTTAGAGTGTGCGAGTACCGTGTGGCTCATTGGTCATTTTTTTGGCATTATCATTATGCATATCTTTTGACCAAGGAATGACACTCTTCTAAAGATCGTTTTATTTTGTATTTAAATCCTACTTCCTGTATTTCATATAAGCTTTTGGCTGGTGCTTTCATCTGACTTCCCTTTTTTACCAAAAAGAATATAATAATAATAATACTTACTTATTAGAAATACTGAATGAATAGTATTGTATTTCACACTAAATAAAATATATATGAGTGCTTTTATATAGGAAGTAGAGTGTGTAATACAAGTATGTGTGCTATACAAGTAAACAATGTGGGCCTAAAGCCCACACCCTATTACACGATAATAGCTCCCCTCAAACTCAAGGTGGGTGTAAGACCAACTTGAGATTGTCAACCAAAACACGAAGGCGTCCCTTAGGATGTGACTTGGTAAAGATATCTGCAAGTTGATCTTTAGAGAAGACCAAGAATAGTTTAAGAGCACTATGGACAAGATGATAATAGATAAAATGAAAATTAATCTCGATGTGTTTAGTCCGTTCATGGAAGACATCATTGTGAGCAATATAAATGGCACTCTGGTTGTCACAATAAAGAGGAGTAGTAAAGGATGTGGACACACCTAAGTCCTTAAGAAGCCACCGTAGCCAAAGGAGCTCAGATGTAGTATTAGTAAGGGCACAATATTCTACTTCAATACTAGAGCGAGCCACAAGGGTTTGTTTCTTGCTTCGCCAAGAAATCAGAGAAGAACCAAGAAGAAAGAAATAGCCAGTGGTGGACCTGCGATCAGTAGGATCTCCTACCTAATCAACATCAGAGAATGCATGGAGAACAAAAGGAGACTAAGCAGAATAGAAAAGGCCATGGAAGAGAGTGCCCTTCAGGTATTGAAGAATGCATAGAACAGCAGCATAGTAAGTCGATCGTGGAGCAACATAGGAAATTTCTAGACAAGTGACAGTGAGATAAACTAGGCTACCAACCAAGTTTCTATAAAAAGAGGGATTAAACAATAGTTTCCTCCCTGAGGGAGTCAGATACGCATTAAGTTCAACTGCAGTGTCAACAGTTTTGCTATTAGTAAGTCCAGCTCAAGATAAAAGTTCAGAAGTATACTTGGCTTGAGTAATATAAAGTCCATCTGTAGAATAAGTGATTTGAAGACCTAAGAAGTAGTTGAGATGTCCAAGACCTTTCATCTCAAACTGCTGACCGAGAAAATCCTTAAGTTCTTGAATGCTACTAAGGTCATCACCAATTATAATCATATGATCCACATATAGGAGATGCAAAAATAATATCTTTGTTAGTATAAGAAATAAGGCAGAATCATAATAACTGGCAATGTAACCCAAGCGAGAGATGGTAGAGCTGAACTAGACAAACCAAGCTCGTGGAGCTAATTTAAGGCCATAAAGTGCATGTTGAAGGTGACAAACCTTGTTCGGTTCAATAGAGAGACCAGGAGGAAGTTACACATAAACTTCTTCACTTAAATTCCATTAAGTGAGGCATTTTTTATATCCATCTGAAAAATGTCTCATTTACTGGCAGCGGCAACGGTTAAAAAGGCATGAACAGAAGAGATTCGAGCAACTAGAGCAAAGGTCTCTTAATAATCAATCCCATACTCTTGTGTAAAACATTTTGCAACAAGACGAGCTTTATATCGCTTAATGGACCCATCAGAACGTGTCTTGATCTTGTAGATCCACTTAAAACCAACCACAAATTTCCTAGGGGGGAGAGTCACCAAATCCTAAGTATGGTTTTTAGATAATGTATCAAATTCCTCTTTCATTACAATCTGCCATAAAGGGTCAGTGGAGGCCTCACGATAGATGTGAGGCTCGTGCAGTGTAGTAAGGACAGTATAACAATAATAGTCAAGCAGATGTGAGTTGAGTGACGAGGTGGAATGTCCTGTGCAAGATCTTCAGGTAGAGTAGGAGCAGGGGACCCAAGCTCAATGTTGGATGGCTCATCTTCGACCTGTTCATTAGAAGGTGATCTTGAAGAGGCATAAAAAATATCTAGTGGTTGAACAGAGAAGTCTATAGGAGGATCAGGAGCAACTATAGAAGGAATATGTGGCTCATTTGGAAAAAGATTTAAGACAAAGGAGGTAGATTGGGAGGCATGGAAGTGAGAGAGCTCGACAAAGGAGCAATGTTCTCAAAAGACAACATTGCGAGAGATATGAAGACGATAAGAGGCAGGATCATAACACCAATACCCCTTTTGAGTTTCACCATAGCGAAGAAAACAACAAAGTCTAGATCGAGGCTTAAGTTTGCTATGCTCATGCTGCTGAAGAAGAACGAAATGAGCAGAGTCGAATGAGTGAAGGTGGTGATAGTCTGGAGGTGGCCCAAAAAGGCGCTCATATAGAGTTTGATTTTAGATGACAGGACTGGGAATGCGATTAATAGCATGAACAGCGTGAACAACAACATCGCCCCAAAAAGGAGCAGGAACTTTGGTAGAGAGAAAGAGAGCACAAACAGTGTCAAGAATATGATGAAGTTTTCATTTGGCTCTACCATTTTGCTGAGAGATTCCTAGACAAGTTAGTTGATAACTAGTGCCATAGGAATGCGAAATAGCTTGGAAAGAATATTAAGTGTATTCAAGAGCATTATCAGATCAAAAAATTTTGATTTGTTTGAAAAATTGAGTTTTAACCATTTTTGCAAAATTAGAATATACTTGCAATAATTCATAATTATATTTCATATGAAAAATCCAGCTATAGCGGGAATATTTATCAACAAAGAAAACAAAATATCGAGATCCACCAATACTAGAGACATAGGAAGGCCTCCAGACATCAGAATGAATTAGGTCAAAGATGTTAGTGGATATTGATTCACTAGTATTGAAAGGCAAAGTTGATTGTTTTCCTAACTGACATGAAACACAATCAAAATTTTATGTGGACATTGAACCTAACAAACCTCTAGAAGCTAAGTGTTTTACCCGAGAGGAAGATGCATGACCAAGTCGGGCATGCCAAAGTGCAAGGGAAGGAATAGAAGAAACTACAGTAGCTGTAGCAGCAACAGAAACAGAAGCAACAGGTGAAAGACGAAGGTTGTCAATGGGAAACATACGCCCAACTCTGAGACCAGTCCCAAGCTCCTGTTTCGTCCTCAGATCTTGCATAATACACCCAAAATAATCAAAGGTAATGCGATAACTCAACTTAGCTAATTGGCCCACAGAAAATAAATTGTAAGAAAAGTTAGGGACATTAAAGACCCTAGGAACTGAGAGGTTGGAGGTCGAGATAGAACCTATATTATAACAAAATATTGTGGAATCATTAGCTATGCGAATATTTAGAGGGTGTGGTGCAGGTTCAAGTTGAGAAAATAAGGATGAGTGAGGTGTCATGTGATTGCAACAAGCAGAATCCACAAACTAAGAGGAAGGAAACATACCATATGCAACTAAGAGAGAAGAGGAATAAGATGCATTACCAACCATACGAATGGTATTAGCAATGATGTTTTGAAGGTCAACTGTGAAAATGGTGATAATGGATCTAGAAGACTTGGACTTTGTGAACACGGGAGCCATTGGTTGGATAAACTCAGTGTTAGCAACAGTAGCAGCAGAAATGAAAGCAGCTAATTTGTTGCGTTGATAGCAAGTCTCAATATTATGATCAAGACGTTTGCAAAAATTACAAAAGCATTTATTGGATTGTTGGCGACAATTGTTGCAATAAACAGAAAACCCGTCCTTGTTCTTCATTTAGAAGAAAAATATGCAAAAATGGACTACAAAAATGAAATCTACGCAAAAACCTGGGTAAGGAGCACCTGGACTGCAAAAAGTCAACTTTGGCAAAAAGTCAACGATCAACGCAGGTCAAAGTCAACAAGAAAAGTCAATGTAGATTAGTCAACAGTAGTAGGTCAAAGGATGACGTAAGCAGCTGACCTGTGGATGACATAAACGGTTGACCTATGGATGACATGGCAGTGATGACGTCAGCTTGATGACATGGCAATGATGATGTCACCTAAGGCTAACATGGTGTAGATGACGTAATCAATGACATTAGCAGATGCAGATCTGGCGCATGTCAGTGCATGGAAGTGCATGGAGGTGCATGGAGAAGTGTGGCGGTGCATGGTGGCGCATGATGATACTGTCGAGATTTTTAATGGCGCATGAGTGGTCTAATAGAGACGAGTTTTCATAGGCGAGCAGATCGGAGAGAGTCCATTCTGGTAGTACGACCTGTGGTCTGATTTGAGAAGCAAAAGCGATGGTGGCAGCAAGGCAATGGTCTTTGATGTACCGTAGTCACGACAATGGCAGTGGCGATTCTGACAACGACGGCTGCAGTGGATGACACCCAATGAGACAAGATTGCTTAAGAATGGCACACCAGAGGATTAGAGCAATGACTCTAATATTATGTTAGAAATACTGAATGAATAGTATTGTATTTCACACTATATTCAAACTAAACAAGTATGTGTACTATACAAGTAAATAGGGTGGGACTAAAGGCCACACCCTATTACACATTAACATTGAAATGGTGAGTTTAATTTACGACCAGTTTATGAAAACAAACAGTAAGTTATAACTAGTACCCACAAAAATAATAATAATAATAATTTGAAGAAGCCTGGGCCTATCATGACAAAACTTACACATTTTGATTGGTTATGAGAATTTTTTCTTTTTTTTCTTTTTTATTTATTTATTTATAATTGATCGTGGGTCCCTTACAGCCTTTGTCACTCCCCAAAACTAAAAGGGTCCAAAGCATGATAAATACATCTCAAAGGTACCTGTAGATTTTTACCTTTTGATAATTTAATCCAAAATTCATTATCAAAGTTCCAATATCAAGAATTATCATAAAAATTTCATTAATGATACTCCGAAAGTAAGTCAGAATTCTATTCAATAATTACAAAGACCATTGAGTACAAAAGAATGGAGGTCTGAATAAATATAATTACATATCATTAACTTGTCCCATCAATGAAAATAAAGTCATAACCACTATAATATACAAAAGAATAAGTCAAACCTACACTAGATATACATCATCTAAATATCACCATCCCAAAAGTTCAGCCTCTATTAGTAGTTACACTAACTACTGCTAGCCAACAAAAGTTGTCTCAAAATGATTGTTGCCTACTCTGAAAAAGTTTGTAAGATGATGGAATGAGACAGAGCCCAGTAAGCAGCATAATTAATAAGGGTAGGGGAAATATAGGTTTCATGATGATAAATAGTTTACAAAGCATGTTATAATTTAGTAATTTCCAAATAAATTCTACAAAACCATTTCCAAAAATAATATGACAAGAATGATTAGAATGATACAGCACAAAGCTTCTCAAAATGCTCGCTTGAAACTACATACCATATTTAATGAGTAATAACAATACAATTCTAAACCCAATGCCACATGACAATGCTATCTCAAAAACGGAATTAATCTGTCGTCCCAAAGACAGAATTCATCACTGACACACAGCCGGAACTAAATATGCCATCATAAAGACGGAACTCATTGCCATCACAAAGACGGAACTAATATGCTGTCACAAAGACAGAACTTATCGCCGTCACAAAGATGGAACTCAATAATCATCACAAAGACGGGTGCTAAAATACCATTGTCACACAAACTATACTATCTAACTAGGTAATCACCGGGTAATCACATGTCACAGCATATGAGCAGAACATAAAGAGCTCAAAAATTACCTTTAATTTAAAATAAGTAATTCACTTCCAAGTAGTTTCTTAAAATATTTGAATACCCAAGATATTCTCAAGGTTCTCATAGCCTTCAACTCATTTTTTGTCAAAAAGATTTTCTATTAACTTCCCAAATAACATAGGTCAAGATAAAGCATCTTTATATTTTGCAAATAATGCAATAAATCCATAAAATCTATTCTCAAGAATTTAATCAAAGATGCTAGTCTTTTCCATACTAACAAATCATGCATTCCTCCATATGCAATAAGAAATATGATACATATAGTATGTTTTCCATAAATGATTAATAATAATATTAAACATAGTACATTTTAGGAAAACCTTGAATAATGTTCCAAAATGGGTTTAACCATAAAATACTTTAGTACAATAATGATTCATTTTTAAAATCTCATTAAGAAACCACTTACCTCACAACCTGCACAAGCCTAATTTTCCAAGCTCCAAAGTTTCTCAACCTATTACTTTGCAAGGCATAGACTCCCATTATATTCATGAATCATTCAAGGTATTATCTCTAATATCAAAACCTTAATAATTTATAAGTAGTTCCCACAAGATTTTCACAACATCATTAAGAGACCCATGAAACCAAAATCACAATATCCTCCAACACAAACCATTTAAATCTTTTACTAGCTCCAAATAAACTCAATAAAAATTATATTCACTATCTATTCACATTAAAAAGCCAAAACCTCCAAATTTTCACCATTTAGATAACCACATTGTAAAAACTATAAACTCGCTCATCAAATAATTCCTCTAATACAAAACTCATACATATAAATATATGAATATCACTTCCAAAACTCATAAATCACATGAATATTATTATCAAAGTTTAGATAAAAGAACCTTAAGTAAAAGCATAAAACCCATAAAATAAAAAAAGATTAGAAATCTTTATTTCAAAAAAAAAAGGAATGAGGATGCTTAGAGGTTCCTAAGAATTTTACGGTAATCTCGTCGGAAAAATGACGGTGGATATGATGGTGTGGAGTGAGTACCGTGGGAGATTGTGAGTGTTTGTTGTGTTGTGTTGAGAGATGAGATATTTTGTGAGATATGTGGTTGGGAACTGAGGGGGTACGTGGGTGGGGCTCACGTGTGTGTCAAAATCCCCACCCCCCCCCCCTCCCTCCTCCCTTTTATTTATTTTTTTATTTTATTATTATTATTTTTAAGTTTTTGAAGGGTTGGGACGTTACAACCTTGCTTTCTTCAACATACAATCTTGAATTTTTCGCTTTTTTTTTGTTTTTGTTCTATAAATTAACGTATCTAGGTATCTAATTAGATTAATCATGTTTTGTTTACGGAATGTCCATTCATCGTATCACAAAAATAATGAATTAATCATGTTTTAACTGGGGTTATTTACAAGATTTGTTGAAGAAATTGTATGAGTTGATTAGAAAATAATTATATCCACCTTGATCTGCTTTATATGCACGATAGAGGTAAGCAACAGAAGAATAACTGAAAAACTAAACTAACCGCCTAAAAACAGTTACAAAGAGAACACGTGTTAAGCACATGATGCTTAACTGTCTATTCTACTAGTAAAACTGCATGTATCTTTTATTACTTAGGGCAAATAACACTCCCATCCCTTGAGGTTTGGAAAAATGACACTCACCCCCAAACTTAAAGGAAAAAAACATTTTCCCCCCTTTGACATTTATTTATCTAAACTCTGTTAAATTGGCGTTAAAAATGTTATGCACTAACGTACCTTTTAGTTAATAATGTATTCCCAAAATTGACTCTGAAAGTTTTTTATATTGATAAGTGACTTTGAAAATTTCAAACTCATTTTTAAACAATAAAAACTTGAAAGCTTCAGCAAATTGTTTTATTTCATAAATTTTGATCCAAAGTGTTAGAGAGAGGAGCGATTAAAAAATCTAAGAGGATAATTAAACTTTAAAAAAATCAATTAGAAATGTGCTATAAGAGACTAAAAAATCAACATAAGCAACATATTTTATAATATGCTTTATATTCCATTACTAATATTAACAGAAGGGGGGGAGTGTTATTTTTTTTAAATCTCAGGGGGGGAGTGTTTTTTCCTTTCAAGTTTGGGGGTGAGTGTCATTTCTCTAAACCTCAAGGGAGGGGAGTGTTATTTGCCCTATTACTTATTAAGCCTACCACGACAGCAGCTATTTAGCAGCTCTGTTTTAAGCTTCAGCACATCTTCTTCAACTCTGCAACTGATTCTAACTCTCCTTTTCTTTATTTTGACAGTTATTCGGCCTTAAGTTCTTCAAAGTCAGCCATAGAATATTTTCTCAAAAGTCAAAATCCAAATGAAATTCAATTTTTTATACAGTTAAACCGTTGGGCTAATGTTTCTGTGTATAGGCTCCACAAACAGATCTGATCATATTAATACAAATTAATAGATAGTTCTATGAAAAAAAAATTACTTCTTGGAATTTTCTGCATTATAAAATTTAAATCCTTACTATTGCGATTCTCTCTCGGAGAGAGTTAATTAGTTAAGCTTTATACACCCTTAAAACCATTTGTTTTAAGAATACCAATTTTTTTTTCTAGCCGTAGCATAGTAAATTCTGAAACCACATATAAAATTCAACCAAAAAAAGAAAAAAGAACAAACCGGTGACAAGAACACCAGTAATGATAAGAATTAATAGGATTTTATTCACATACCTCTTGATGTTATGAGCAAACGTTTTCAAATATGCAGCAATAATTTTTTGCACACACACGATACATCTAACTTTAGGAAAGCAAGGGAAGTTATGGTTAGCTCTTTATCACTCATTAGTTATTACTGATCGGGATTAAAATTCTGCACTTTACCTCACATCAAGTCTAGATATAATCTAGGAAAAGGTATACCAAGGCCCAATATTGACCTAATGTTAGAGCATTTTAATATTAAATAATTAAAATAAATGTTATAACATAAATGAAAAGATGTAGGAGTGAATATGGAAGATGAGGAGTTAGTAAAAATATTTAATCCCACATTGAAAAGGAGAGAGACTTTTTTATTCTTTTTAATTGTGGTGATTAATGGGCTAAAATGAATTGTCTCAGATATTGAGCTAGATACGTGCGCAAGGGAGAGGTGAAGAGTGGAGGTATCAAAATTGGAAATGAACATCAACTGTATAACTCCAGCCCATCAAATTAATGTCTAACAATTAATCGTGAGGCTCATTGAGCCTATAAATAGACTCATTCAGGTTCAATCCAAGTTATCACAATATTCACAAAAAAATATATATTTACACTAAAAGATATTCACAAAAAAATATATATTTACACTAAAAGATAGAGAGGTTCTTGGCAAGGAAGAGTGTTCTTTCTGGTGGAACTTTGGGCTTGAACACTTTGTGCAGAGGTTGTTCTAGCCATACGACACTTGATGGGCTGTTGTATCTTGGGGGAGACAAGTCAGAGAAGGTCTGCACCGATTACAAAGTTTAGCCAATCAAGGACTTGAATCTCCTTAAAGAGAGCGAGTGCCGCGCCTCAGTCCAAATAATGTTGTGTAATTTCTCTTTTTAAAGTAATAAAATTAAGAAGTATTATTCAGTTTCTCATTGTGTTATTTCTATTATTATTGTATTTGCACCAACAATTTTAAGAAGATTCAACACATGGAGCCTACACAAGAGAAACCAAATGAGCCTATTGGAGATCTTAACAAGCCCTTTCGCTTTAAGGGAGCCCACTTCAAGAAATGGAAAGAAAAGGTCCTCTTCTACTTGAGCCTTCTCAAAGTCTCCTACATCCTCACTGACAAGAACCCATCAAAAGTTCCTACCGATGAGATGAGTGATGAAAAATATATTCTCCATCAAGAAAAAATAGATAAGTATACAAAAGATAAGTATAATTGTCGCTCTTATCTATTGAATTGTCTTGTCGATCATTTCTATGATTATTATGATACAACTTACAATTCTGCTAAGAAAATTTGTAAAGCTTTACAAGCAAGTATGATACCGAAGAAGCAGGTGCAAAGAAGTATGCTGCTAGCAAATTTTTCTGTTACCAAATGGTTGATGGAAAATCGGTGGTGGATCAAGCACAAGACTTCCGAATAATTGTGGCAAAATTGAGATCCGAAGGAGTAAAGATTGGAGACAATTTGGTGGTAGCTGGCATAATTGATAAACTACCACAATCTTGGAGGGAGTTCCAAAAGACTTTACGGCACAAATAAAAGGAGACATCCTTGGAGACTTTGATCACACGCATCCGTGTGGAAGAGGAGGCTAGAGGACAAGATGCACTCATGACACAAGAGAGCAATGGTAATTCCACCACAAAGGTAAACCTTATTTCAGCTAATAATAAGATGCCCAAAAATCATTTTCCTAGAAATAGTCAATTGAAGCCTAAAAAGAGAGCCTTTAAAAATAATAATAGACCTCAAGGAAGGGGAAACCCAAATAAAAATTACAATAAGAACCAAGGACCCCTTTCACAAGATCAATTTAATAGATCATGTTTTGTTTGTGGCAAGAGTGGGCATATTGCTCGATATTGCAAATTTCGGAAACGTGAATCTATCCCACAGGTTAACGTAACCAAAGAGCCTTTAGTGGCTATGATTACAGATATCAATATGGTACAGTATGTTGAAGGGTGGTGGGCAGATTCTGGTGCTAATAGGCACGTCTGCGATGACAAAAATTGGTTCAAATTGTACACTCATTTTGAAGAAGAAAAAACTGTTATGCTTGGTGACTCTAGCAAAACCAAGGTTCTTGGGAGTGGTGAGGTTGAATTGAAATTCACTTCTGGACGCGTGCTAACATTGAAAGATGTTCTTTACACTCCGTTCATGAGGAAGAATTTGATATCAAGTTTTTTGCTTAACAAGGCTGGCTTCAAGCAAACTATGGAATCTGATAATTATGTAATCACTAAAAAGGGATTATTTGTGGGTAAGAGTTATGCTTGTGATGGAATGTTTAAATTGAATGTTGAGAATAATAAAACATCTACCAGTTCAGTTTATATGCTTTCTTCTATTAATTTTTGGCATGCTCGTTTATGTCATATAAATAGTAGATATGTGGGAATCATGAGTAGTTTAGGATTAATTCCAAGACTGTCAAAAGATTTTGAAAAATGTGAAACTTGTAGTCAAGCTAAGATTACAAAAAGGCCTCATAAAAATGTTGTAAGAAATACCGAATTGCTTGAGTTAATTCACTCCGATTTATGTGAATTTGAGGGAATTTTAACTAGTGGAGGAAATAAATATATTATCACTTTTATTGATGATTTCTCTAAATATACAACTATTTATTTGTTGAAAAATAAAAATGATGCTTTTGAAAAATTTCAAGATTTTTTAAAAGAAGTTGAAAATCAATTCGGTAGAAAAATAAAAAGAATAAGAAGTGATAGAGGCCGTGAGTATGAATCTAGTGCATTCAACTCATTTGTTCAGTCTTTGGGAATAATCCATGAAACTACTGCATCATATTCACCCGCTTCTAATGGTGTGGCTGAAAGAAAAAAATAGAACTTTAATTGAGTTAACAAATGCCATGTTAATTGAATTTGGTGCACCTTTATATTTTTGGGGTGAAGCTATTTTAACTGCATGTCATGTTTTGAATAGGGTGCTACATAAAAAGTCACACACCACACCTTTTGAGATGTGAAAAGGACATAAGCCAAATTTGGGATATTTGAGAGTATGGGGTTGTCTTGCTTATGTAAGGCTTACTGACCCTAAAATGTCTAAATTGGGTATTAGAGCTACTACCTGTACTTTTCTTGGTTATGCAATTAATAGTACAACCTATAGATTTTTTGATCTTGAAAACAAAATAATTTTTGAATCTGGTGATGCAATTTTTCATGAAGAAAAATTTTCTTTTAAATTAAAAAATAGTGAGGGTGAAAAAAATATTGTGTCACAACCTAGTTCTTCTACTTCACATTTACAAAGTCAAGAAAATTTTGAAATGGAACCTAGAAGGAGTAAAAGAGTTAGAGTTGAAAAGGATTTTGGTCCTGATTATTATGTTTTTAACATTGAGGAAAATCCCCAAAATTTAAAAGAGGCTTTAACATCACCTGATGCTATATTTTGGAAAGAGGCTGTAAATGATGAGATGGAATCTCTAATTTCTAATAGAACTTGGAAATTAATAGATCTTCTACCGGGTTGTAAGACCATAGGTTGTAAATGGGTCCTTAGAAAAAAATTGAAACCGGATGGATCAATAGATAAGTTTAAAGCTAGACTTGTTGCAAAAGGCTTTAAACAAAAAGTTGATTTTGATTTCTTTGATACTTTTTCTCTAGTAACAAGAATTACATCTATTAGATTGTTAATTGCTATTACTGCAATTTTTGATTTGAAAATTCATTAAATGGATGTAAAAACTGCTTTTCCAAATGGGGACCTAGAGGAAGAGATTTACATGGATCAACCCGAAGGCTTTGTAGAGCCTGGACAAGAAAGCAAGGTATGTAAGCTAACTAAATCCCTACATGGCTTAAAACAAGCACCAAAATAATGGCATGAAAAGTTTGATTCCTGCATGATTGAGAATGGTTATAAATTAAATGAATGTGATAAATGTATTTATTCTAAATCATGGAATAATTTACATGTTATTATTAGCCTCTATGTGGATGATATGTTAATTTTTGGCTCAAATATGCATGTTATAAATGAGACAAAAAATATGCTTAAAGGCCATTTTGATATGAAAGATCTTGGTGAGGCTAATTTTATTTTGGGCATGAAAATTACAAAAGTATGTGATGGAATATATCTTGATCAATCACATTATGTTGAGAAAATATTGAGAAAATATAATTTTCATGATCACAAAAGTGTAGCTACTCCTTTTGATTCTAGTGTTCGTTTATTTCCTGTGAATAATGATGATGAGATTTTTAATCAAAAGGATTATGCTAGCATCATTGGTAGTTTGCGTTATGCTACTGATTGTACTAGACCTGACATTGCATATGCAGTAGGAGTGCTTAGCAGATTTACTAGCAAGCCTAGTAAAGATCATTGGCTAGCTATTGAGCGAGTCATGAGATATTTAATTGGTACCAAAAACTATGGCTTATTTTATAAAAAATACCCTGCTGTGATTAAAGGTTTTAGTGATGCCGATTGGAATACTTTGTCAGGTGATTCTCTCTCTACCACTGGTTATATTTTTACCTTAGGTAGTGGTGCTATTTGTTGGAAATCGAAAAAGCAAACAATAATTGCTAATTCAACGATGGAAGCTGAATTAATAGCATTAGCTTCAGCTAGTGAAGAGGCAAATTGGCTTAGAGATTTGTTATATGAAATTCCACTGTGAGAAAAGCCAATTCCACCTATATTAATTCATTGTGATAGCACTGCCGTAATTGGTAGAGTTAAAAACCATTACTACAACGGTAAATCCAGACCTATAAGAAGAAAGCACAGTACCATGCGATCTTATTTGAGTAGTTGCATCATAACTGTGGATTATATTAAATCTAATGATAATCTTGCAGATCCATTTACCAAGGCTTGGCAAAAGATAGAGTCTGGAATACATCGAGGGGGATGGGACTAAAGTCCATAGAATCATGAGCCATGTATGAGGATACCCAACCCAAGGACCAGAGATCCTGAGAATTGGGTTCAATGGGAAAAACGAATCATACGATGGTCGTAAGAAATGCACAATTTTATTTATTTTTAATTATTTATTTTGTAAATAATTATTTAATTGTTCATCCCTATGATGTAAGTGTATTTATCCTGTAATGTGGAGAGATTGAATAAAAAGCTCTTAATGAAATTTGTAGCTCGTATGAGTGGGGTGTTAGAATTACAGGAGCACCCTTGACAAATTTCACCTATGTGAGTGTGGGGGTGGGACCGCTCCCTATGAGATTTGGACTTAGTCTCAAATACACTCATAAAACTGAGATCAGCACATGGCCGTAAAGTGCTAGCTATAAAAGCTCATATCAACACCTGGGTTGTTATGTGTAAGCAGTGACACTTAATTTCCCTAAAGCAATCCTAGTTCAAGTCAAAGATCACTACGACTCTGGAGTTAAGATCGCTGTTTTACTAAGTGAAGGTTCAATGCAGAGCACACCTTCATGATGCATAATGACCTATCTTTGCCTAGTAATCTCTCTTTAACTATAATTTAATATTAAAATGAGTGGGGGATTGTTAGAGCATTTTAATATTAAATAATTAAAATAAATGTTATAACATAAATGAAAAGATATGGAAGTGAATATGGAAGATGAGGAGTTAGTGAAAATATTTAATCCCACATTGAAAAGGAGAGAGACTTTTTTATTCTTTTTAATTGTAGTGATTAATGGGCTAAAATGAATTATCTCAGATATTGGGTTAGATACGTGCGCAAGGGGGAGGTGAAGAGTGGAGGTATCAAAATTGAAAATGAATCAGCCTCTTGGATCCTCCTACTTGACAGCCCATTTAGAATAATTACCATATCCGTTAAAAGATAGAGAGGTTCTTGGCAAGGAAGGATGTTCTTTCTGGTGGAGCTTTGGGCTTGAACATTTTGTGCAGAGGTTGTTCTAGCCATACGATACTTGTTGGGCTGTTGTATCTTGGGGGAGACAAGTTAGAGAAGGTCTGCACCGGTTTCAAAGTTTAGCCAGCCAAGGGCTTGAATCTCCTTAAAGAGAGCGAGTGCCGCGCCTCAGTCCAAATAGTGTTGTGTAATTTCTCTCTTTAAAGTAATAAAATTAAGAAGTATTATTTAGTTTCTCTTTGTGTTAATTCTATTATTATTGTATTTGTATCAACACCTAATATTCTAAATAACTGTCAAGTATATTAATTGAGTAACATTTAATTCATTTAAGAAAATAAAATTATTGTTAATGGAAATCCAAATCTTAAAAAAAAAAAAATCATCTTCTAGTATCTAAGACAATAAATCATGAAAATTCCATTAAGAGAAGCCTTCATTATGAAGGAAGAAAAATTCAATTGGAAAAAATGAACACTTTACAATACCTGATAAGCCATTTAATTCAACCAAAGTTCAAAAATTTGAAAGCACTGATCACAAAATCTTATTGCTCTATATTAGGAAAAATAAATAAAGAAAAGAAAAGGTGAACAAAAGAAGATTTTCTCACTGCTTATGCGAGAAAGCTCTTCACTAGGTCTAGATTTTTTGTTCGTTTGTGCGCCAAAGTCAACTTCTTAAGACATGCTGACTGAGTTTAAAGGTTGGTTAGTGCAATTATTGGACCCGTCTTTCAAAACTTATATAATATCCATTTTCGTACTGGATAGCTTTAGACTTTAATTTATCAGAGTCAAGACAAAGACACGTGAATGTCAGTAATGGCAAATTTGACAACTCGTGCAGGGCTTACTTAGACATAGTCATCCCTAGACGCCTTACTATCCTCACAGAGGCCTACATAATCAACATTTCTTTTTTGCATGAAACGTACAGACAGTGGAAATCCTCGGTCAAGCTAGCTCTCTTTATTCTTTATCCTCTTCACCATATTTCTTGTTGTACTTCTTCTTCCTTGCTCTTGTGCTAGAAAAATATGCAAAACCCAGTAAGGTTTTCAAGCTGCCGAGGTGTGGCGTTTGAGATCAAACCTCATGCAGATCCCTTTGCAATCAAAATGCCTGCACCAGAAGAGTCCATTAGCGATAAGATACCCTGGCTTGGCTCTCCCAAAGTGTTGTCTTTTATTCAGAGGTCTACAAGCAAAAGCAGTAGCCACTTTTGTGATCTTGACTCGGACGACGAAGATCATGAAGATATTGGTTTGGAGGTTGTGGAACAAGGGAACGACGTAGAGAAACAGATCAACCAAAACCCACTTCCACACTTGGCTGCTAGTAAGCGTGGACAAGCATCAAAGCCTACTCGAAAGAATTATTTGAGGCTTTCGATTATACTGTTCAATCAAGGGTTGTTCACAGTCTACAAGTTACTCTTTACTGTTTATTTCATTCTAAACATTACTGGCCTGGTTCTTGCAGCCACAGGGCATTTCCCATATGCAAGGAATAGGGCTGTACTTTTCTCCATTGCCAATATACTTGCTCTGACACTGTGTAGAAGTGAAGCCTTATTACGTGTTGTTTTTTGGCTTGCGGTCAAGTTCTTGGGAAGGTCATGGGTGCCTCTCTTTATTAAGACAGCCACAACATCCCTTCTCCAAAGTCTCGGAGGTATACACAGTGGCTGTGGTGTCTCTTCAATTGCATGGCTTATATATTCCTTAGTCTTTACTCTCAAAGATAGAGAAAACACTTCTCATGAGATCATATGTATAGCCTCCACCATTCTTGGCCTTCTTTGCCTCTCTTCTTTGGCAGCTTTCCCCCTAATTCGCCATCTCCATCACAACGTATTCGAAAGAACTCATCGCTTTACTGGATGGATTGCTCTTCTTCTCCTTTGGATCTTTATTATTCTTACAATCTCCTATGATCCAAAAACCAAATCATACAAAAAAGACATTAGCTCCAGCTTGATCAAACGGCAAGCGTTTTGGTTCACCGTGACCATCACTTTCTTAATCATCTTGCCATGGGTGACAGTAAGACGTGTCCCCATTAAGGTCTATGCTCCTTCAGGCCACGCCGCGATCATCAAGTTTGATGGTGGAGTAAAAGCTGGTATATTGGGTAGGATTAGTCCATCCCCTTTATCTGAATGGCACGCATTTGGCCTAATTTCTGATGGAAAGAAAGAGCACATGATGTTAGCTGGTGCTGTTGGTGACTTCACGAAGTCCTTGGTGTCAAATCCACAAAGCCATTTGTGGGTTCGAAAAGTTCACTTTGTGGGCTTGCCTTATCTTGTTAATATGTATGATAGAGTTTTGTTGGTGGCAACTGGTTCAGGAATTTGTGTGTTTTTATCATTCCTTTTGCAGCCATGCTCTGTTGATGTGCGGTTGGTTTGGGTGACCAAGGGAATTGAACAAAACTTCGGAAAAGAAATAAAAGAAATGTTAAGTGGGTGGCCAAAAGAGAAGGTGATTGTCCATGATACTGCTGTGTTTGGTCGTCCCAATGTGTCTCAATTGAGCGTTGATGCTGCTACAAATTGGAGCTCTGAAGTTGTTATTGTTACCAGCAATCCAGAAGGAAGCAGAGATGTTGTCAATGCGGCAAGGCTGCAGGAATTTCTGCCTTTGGTCCCATATGGGACTCGTAAATCCCTTGTCACTGTACACTAAATTTAAGTTTTATTTTATTTTTTTCATAAATATTTACCATTTTGAATTTTTATTCATTTTTCTCACCTCCAGTTTCTATATGTAAAAATAACATTACCATTTTGGCTTTTGTGAATCTATTATTTATCATATATGTACACGGTTGTTGATCCAAGTTTCAAGTGCTATACCTACATCATGTATAGAAGGCACCAGACGTTGTCATGGTGTCACAATTATTCTAGAGTACATGTGCACTGATCCTGCGTATCCGTGTGTTGCATACTTCTGTATATTTCGTTAGTTTTGTCCCTAGTTTGACTTTTGTATCCCTTTCTTTTACAAGGATCTTTATCGCTTCTTCAAAGTACTAAAAGCCATTGCTGTATTATTTTTTAAATATTAGCATTGATACGTGATATTGAATATGCTAGAATAAATGTGTAAGGTTAAAATAGCTTGACTTCGGTTAATTAATTCAATTACCCAAATTGATTAATTAGATCAAATTACATGTAAATTATGGAGACACCAACAAATCACCAAATCAAATAAATGCAGTAGAAATTAAATTGATACATTGATTTGTTGACAAATGGGAACAAATGGGGAAAATCTTACACAAGACAAAAACCTCACCAAGTGAATTTAAAGTCACTACTCTCAAGAATTCACTAATTAATAATCAAGCAATTACAAGTATGAAGAATTTTGCTACTACCCTAGCCTATCCCAAAATACCAACCTACAGTTGAACTTTCGCTCTAATACTCAATTGGACTTGATCTTATAGTAGCTTTCTTTCCTTTGATGCACAAATCTCCAATCTGTGATTAACTCCTTTGCACGGATCCTAGTACGTGACTAATTCCAGCAACTTGAATGACTATTGTTGGCTGCAAAGTCCTTTGCTGCGACTTAAATAATGCTCTCTAGTGCAGGATTGTCACAAAGTAATAACTCGGAAAATCCAAGGTCGAATTCATAGGGAAAAGGGAATTGATTAGCAAACTACAAGAGAATAAAACTAAAATAATAAAGTTTAACTGAAGAGATTTTTGATAGTTTAGTAAAGGTAATTTAAATTAAGAGAAAATAACAATATATTAAGGCGTTAAGATTTGGGGATCCATACACAACACATCTATTGGTAGTCTTAACAATATTTATTTTATAACTCAACTAAAATTCATACAAAAGATGATCTTAGTCGAATGATTGAACAATAAAAACTCAAGAATTAATTGTCTAAAGTAGTTTCATGCAATTGATTGATTTTAGGCAAAACGAAACTAGTGAATTAGTTCGCAGGGAATATACTAAGCATTTAACGTGCCTAGAGTCTACGATAAATCAAAGGATTATATAGAACTAAACACTTTTCTAGATGAGTAAAACAATCAAAAACATAAAAACATAAGCATTAAAACCAATAAATAATTGTTAAGAACATATCAATAAATGGTTAGGTTTCACCCCTTACCTTAGCAAGACTTCTAGCAAGTCATAACACAAATAGAACTCTAGAAACTGTAAAAATAAACTTTAATAAAACTTGAATTATGTTCTAAAGCAACTCTCCTATAAATTTCGCCCAAAAGAGGCTTTAAATAGGTCAAAAAATCCTATTACAAGTTGAATTCCCATTTGGAGAAAATCTCAGGTTTTTAAGCCTCACTTATCTGACATTTTTAGCCCATTTAACTTCAGAATTCGGACTTTTGGTAAACTATAAAGTTGTAGCCCTTTAGGTTAGCTTTCCAGCCCAACTTGAATCATCTCGATTGAATATGTGAGAAGTTATGCTCCAAATACTAACTAGTGTACAAACTGGAATCTTAATCCAAATTGGACTTAGATTAGGTGCAAATTTCCTTTGATTCCTTACTCCAATTAGACTTGAATTTAATTGGGTTTGCCTTCTTTGACTTTGTCATGGCCCTTGTAAAATTAAACTCCATCAATTTTCTTCTTTGCACAAAT
Organism: Quercus gilva; assembly: GCA_023621385.1. Lineage (NCBI taxonomy): Eukaryota > Viridiplantae > Streptophyta > Magnoliopsida > Fagales > Fagaceae > Quercus > Quercus gilva. Next base: position 55,270,923 of record CM042477.1, on the reverse strand, counting down.
CCACTTATTTAATTTCATTATCCTACAAAAGACAAATTTACGTATTAAAATTCAATTAAACACAAAATTGATTATTTAGCATTATTCCAAAATCAAATATAAAATGCATAAATTAACTCAAAATAAGTATGATAATGTTTTTCTAATAATGATATAAATATGCAAAATTAAGCTATTATCACCATTCACTTTATCAATAATAAAGATCAGGCAGCATTTTGTCACAAAACCCTTTGGCATAAAAATGCAGTAGCTTCTTATAGAAAAAATTAAACTCTTAGTCTTTGTATTCGCGTGTGATGGCTCTTAAAATAAGTCTTATATATGTCTAGAATTGTGGGAAAATAAACTCTAAACAAATACATTAGCATGGGCTGAATTTCAGATCTGAAAATTTTGAAATCGTAATTCTCAATAGATTAAGCTTGTGTTGAGCTTCCCATTTAATCTCAATAGCAGCTATCTGTCGAGCTATCTGTCAAACTTTAATAAAATAGTTTTTCTTCACTTATTTTTTAGATCAATCTTCATGTCTTTAATACTAACACTTAATATGTTTGAACAACATATTTCTTGATGTATTAAACCCAACTTAGATCTACCCAATTACAAGTAAAGTGCATTTTGTTAAAAAATTAGGCAATTACATATAAAATATGACTCTAACAAGATGCAAGTATAAAATATAGAATACAAGAACACGCGAGGGTTACGTGGTTCAACCTAATGACTTACATTCACGGAAGAAATCCTTAAAGGCTACATCTTTAATATTCAAGTGTAATACAAATCTTGTGTTACGATGAACCATAGAGTAAGTATATATAGTAGACTAAACCCTAAACTAACCATACATTAATTATGGTTAATAGACTTTTAATACAAGTAAGAGACTTAACTTGCACACATAGAAGAATTGGGCTTAGGCCTATGCTATTAGGCTAGTATATCTCTAACATTCCCTCTCAAACTCAAGGTAGAAGATCTATAAAGCCTACTATCACTTATGGTTCTTCTAAGTTCAAAACTAAATATAGAAATTATTGCTATCAAACAAGTGATCAAGTCAAACATGCACATGCAGAAGTGAAGGAATGTAAAGATAGAAACAAAATGGAATTTCATGTGCAACATGTAGTTGCAGTCTCTGTATGGTGTAATTGCTATTCTTCACGTAGTTCACTGTTTGTTGTTATTTAGTTGATAGGTGTCAGTGTGTGATAGGTCCAAGCCGTCAGTATGTTACTACTAGAAAGTTTGCTATTTTGAAAGGTTCAAAACGTCAAAAAAAGTATTAGAAACCGTTGAAAAAAGTAGTTTTGACGGTTTAAGTAACTATTGAGAACCGTCACTAAAAATTATGTCGAAACTTTTTTTCTACACCCTATGTGACCGTTGAAAAATGTGATTCACCTTTATCAACAATTATTAAACGTCGTAATATTATTGAAAACTGTTGAAATATATGTTGGCTTGAGATAAATTTCAATAGTTTGAAATTGTTGAAATAAGTATTTAAAAAAAAAAAAAAAAAAAAAAACTAATTTGGATGCATTCCTTCACTTGATCCAAATTTAATAACTTGATTCAAAATATAAACATAAACACAATTGTGCAATTCCAAATTAAACTCCATTCTCATATAAAAACTAAAGCACCAACCTAATTTTTAAGTATTCAAATAATTCCAATTTTTCAAAATGGCTAATTAAAAGAAAAAAATAAATAAAAACCACTGTGCTTCAGCAATTATCCTCAAGTAACAGATTTATGGAGAAGTGCCACTTCCCAACAAGAAGGCCAGGCCCATGACTAAAGCTAGTATCATAAAATAATAATAATAATAATAATAATAAAATATGATGCCTATTTTCCAGGAAATTTATCTCTCAGGCAAGGGTCAACAGCTTCAACCAATTTATTTGTTTTGTAGAGTTTCCATACCTGACGTCAAAATGAAACAAAGCACTTAAGCAAAAAGAGCTTAAAAGTTAGTATGGGTCTTGTATCCTATAGCACTCTTTGAAATACATGGATTCTGAGTCTTACTGTTTGTAGAAGGGAACTTGAGTCCTCAATGAAAGAATTATTCCTCCTACCACATACAATCTCAAGTACCAGTACTCCAAAACTAAAAACTTCTGTTTTCATTGTAAGTTGTCCTCGAACAAGATACTCAGGAGCCATGCAACCTCTGTTAAAAAGACATGCACTTTTAATGACAAAGGGAAAAAATTGAAACACTATAGGAACTATAAGGTGGGAGAGCTTTGATCGGCTAAAATTTTACTTCCAAGTCAAAATTGGGATTCCAAATAACAGTTATAATGAGTTAAAACGATGGAAATCTAGCAGGTTGACATCAACTGCAATGAAAAATATAATGGAACTGGACAGTGCAGACCACCATATTTTACACATAAAAAAAGACTTATTTTCTCATAATTCTACTTTATCAGATTTCATAGAGACATAAAATTAAAATAAACAAGAAGACAATGAATTTATCCTAATATAATAGATTTTCAGTTTTACATTACTAAATCATGTAATGCTTGAAGTACTGGTATATGTCAGTATAAAAACATGATCCTATATGAAGTGAAAATAGCAGGCTAAATAGAACTTTTACAAAATTTACTTAAAGTGTACCAGCAATTCCAGTACTAAGATGACTTTGATCAGCAGCAAAACATTGAACAAGGCCAAAGTCGGCAATCTTTGGGGGTGAGATTCTCATCCAGAAGAACATTGCTACTTTTTATGTCCCTGTGAATTATTTTTACTTTGGCACCTCCATGAAGATATGCAAGCCCCTCAGCTGTCCCAACAAGGATATCAAATCGCTGCGTCCAATTTAGAATCTGAACTTTGTTCTTGTCTGCAAAGGATATAGAGATCATCACCATTTTGAAATAGTAGTTTTACCTTTTCTTTTCCCTGCATTTCTCAGCTTGTATGTTTTCAATTGCAAAGATATATGTTACTCATTCAGGAATGACTTATCTAAAATTCAGCAATGCAACAAGCATATTCATGTCCTAAACCAATTCAATAATTTGTTTCAAATGTGGATCATCATTTGCATGAATAAAGAGATACCATGGCTCTGCATTAAGCAGAGCCTTACATAGCTATTAGAGTTACAAAGCTTTTTAAGCAAAAAATGATAACACACCAAAAAGAGATTTAAGAGGGGAAAAGCTGAAATTTGATACTTTTACGGAAAAGACTCTACAGTTCACTATATTTTATAAATTTAGAACTTTAAAGCAATTTGCTAAACGTTCCAAATGCTAAACAACTTTTCAGTTGAATATATATGTCGGAAAAGCTTTACTAATAAAGTTTTTGAGCTAAAACTATACTTCTTACAGCAAACCAAAGGTGCATCCAAAAGGTCAGCAAAGGAAAAACCCAGAAGCAAAAATTGCACAGAAACCTCACCAATAGCCCCAAATAACAAAAATTTCGAAACTTTACCCTCACAATTCAAGCACAATAAATTGAAATACATCATCCCCATGCCTAACTCAGAAAGCATAAATAAAGAAAAAAAATTAATAAATAAATTAAAAAAAAAAAAAAAAAAAAAACACCCAATGCGCCCTAGAGAACAAAACATTCAAAATTTTCAGTCATAGAAGCCATTGAACAAAAACCCCCAATTGCATTAGAGGGTGATTGGCAAACCCTAAGATTATATAGAATTGAAAATTCAAAAACATATGTATGTGAAGATAGAAAATTGTTACTTGAGAGGAGGCAAGAAAGCGAAAGAGAGGTGTTGGGTGCAGAATCCAAACACAGAAAATGGATCCAATATGGCTAGAGATATCAGCTACAACAGTTTCTAGCAAAAAAATAAAAATACAACACTTTTAATTAAAAATACATATGTTATTTTCAGAAGAAATATAATTAACCTTGGTGATGCTCAAGAACAGAACTTTGAGAACAAAGAAACAGAGATAAATGTCCCACAAAATTACTTACTAAATTATAAATCCAAACCCAGCTTCTTTACCAGAATTAGAAGCATAAGTATCATCAAGAACAAAAGATTTATTTGCTTGTGAACTGCTTAAAACTGTGGCATTGCAAACCACCATAACTATTGAAACCTTATTAGAGGGATATAAAGAAAATGTTTTGCCATAGGGAAGTGCAAAAGCAAAACATTGAGAAACAACCAAACCAGCAATTACTACGATTCCAATGATCAACCGAAGTTTCCAAATTGTTAAGTGGCATAGCCGCCGCCTCTGGGCAAGGACAGCAATATCCATATTATAAGAATTTGAGCTCACTTCACTAGATTACAGAATGATCGGATATCAATCAAGCAAAGGCAGTTAAATTAATACTAGTAAAAATCATAATAGGGCTTTCCAGAACAGAAGAACAAATTAAAAGATTGGTAGAATAAAAACTAACAAGTGAAGTTCCATAAAAATCCTAAGCACGTCGTCTTTCTTTGACAACATAAATAAATAAAATCGACATTAATTAGCCAATCATGCATTGCATTTGCAATGCATGCAGCATTTCCAAATTGAACAATGGAATGTCTATATTCATTTCCACGATGATTGGGTGAGAAGAGATACTATTTCCAAAACAAAAAACAGTGATACACATATGGTTTGTAAAACAAATAATAAAAATCAACAGAACAATGGGGCAATGCATGAAGAAATGAAGCACAAACATTTCAGAAGTGGGTGCTTACTACTACTACTAGACAAGGAAACAATTACAACCATAAAGAAAAGTTGGAGTGAGCCGAATCAAGAAAAGTACCTGTGGCTGTGGCTGTGGCTGTGGGGTCTTACAGAATATCTCTCTTGACCATTCACCAAAACTCTGTGCAATGTAGACCTGAGGCGGGACTGGGTGGGAAAATGAGGGCAAAGCAGGCTCGTGCAGTGCAGATCACATTCAACACCAATCCTGCCTACCTCCTCTCTCATATTTTCAAGTGTTAATTAACTGATTAACTAAGATATAATTGTCTTTGGAAATTTATAAAACAAGGAAATAAAATGGATAGATTATAAAAGAATGAAAGTAAATATAATGCATCTCTTATTGTGTTTGAGAGTTTATTAAAATATAAAGGGAAAGAAATAATATTCATATATAATTTATTAGTATATCACTCTCTACTTCTAATCATCTAATGATGCAAGTGAATTCACATGTGAAAACCTTTACCCGTAAGAAAGCTAAGGCATTTGAAAATGTCTCTTCAGCATCTTCTGAAAATTGCATGTAGATAGGACATACTCCTTGATACACTGCCAGCCTCTGTTGAATAGTCTTCCTGCATGGCCATCAAAGTTATGTGATCAGCCACATTATTAGATTTACATTCCTTGGCTTTTCTCTGAACTCTCAATTAACTCATCAAGCAGACAATAGACCTCAATCATGAACTTCCGACTCAACGATATTTAAACAAAATGTAAATTAATAGAAACAAACTCTCAAAAGTAGCTGATCTCAGGAAAATAATTTGATTTTCTCAGCTCCAGGTTAATTTTGGATAAAAATATTATTATGATTTTTGCTTAATGATATTATTCTCCTTTATGATAAAATAATTTTGAATGATCTGATTTTTGCCTAAATATATTAAGGTTCTCTCAAGCCAATCCTCAATCAACATTTTAATGTAAAAAAATATCTCACAGTCAAAGCACTAATCCAATACCCATTGGTGAATTTCATTTGAAAATGTGTCAAATTCAAAAGTTCACCTATTTTCTAGGCAGCACATGGCCCTGTTTCAGCTCTAGTGACCATATAGAACTACTACAGATTCAAAATTTACATAAAACACTCATGAAAAACGCATCAAACTCTGAATTCCAAAAGATCATTGAAAATATCCATTGTCCACAAGTTAGTTCCTGGAAATTCCATCTACTTACAACTTAAATCTAAACTATTAAAGCTATAAACTAATTATCCTCCACAAATCTCTTATTCTTGGTTTTCCTTTTAATTTATTTTTTACTCTTTGGGTAATTTCCACAAGCACTTGGCACACATACACTATGTCTAGACTTGCACAGACCAGGTTATTTTTTACTCTAAATCAGAGTTGCCTAATGCCTAACACTAGTCCTCCTATGAGTAGCCTGCAATTAAAGGAGATATTTGAAGCCAAAATAGGCAAATTGAAAAACAAACCTAAATTATATAATAAGAGTAATTATATTAATAAAAAACAATTCTAGATTTGCAGTTTAATTATACAAGTTATGTACAAAAAAATCCAAAATAAAAAACAAAACGTTTATTCTATCTATGGAAAAACAAAGAAATACAAAATTGAAGGTTAGGTTTTCAAGGAGAATGTGAAATTGAATTCATCAATGTATAGAGGATACCTAATCAGAGGTTTGGATAGGTAAAAGTGTGAATATATACAAGATTTGGATTGATTGTACCAACTCGGTGAATCTGAAGCAAAGAAAAATCAACCAAAGTCAAAAACTCTGTTTGGTTGCCGAGAAAATAACAGAAAAACACAAGGAAGGAAGAGAGAGAGAGAGAGAGAAAGAACCTATGAGGAGCTGAGAACCTGTGTTTAGGCCGAGAGAGATGTGAGCTATGAAAAAGAGCGGGAGCGAGAGAGAGAGAGAGCCTACCTTAACGTTTTAAGCTGTGAGTTTAAAATGAGCTTTTATACAATACAATAGAGTGTTAATGATTTCCAACGTTTAAGCACCATTGATACAAAATTTAATTTATTTTATCCACAGTTGATGAATGACGCTGTTGATAAAACTATCCAGAAATAAGTTTATGAATTTTCTTATTTTTACTCTGCAGTTGTACTCAACCGTTGAAAATTAAACTTTTATTTATATTTTTTTTAGTGACGTAATAGTTTTAGTTAGCTCAACTGGTAAAATTTAGTTGAATAAAAGATCTAAAGTTCAATTCTCACTTATATTAAAAATCGATTAGTACCTTAATCTGATGATAAAAAACTATTATATTATCAGAAGAGAACGTAATAAGTTAAAACTCTCTAAAATATATATATATATATATATATGAATCATACGATTATACCTATTTCAAATTTTATTTTATTTTTTCATTTCACTGGTGGCTCAGCCGAAGTAAACATTGCTAATTTCGGACAAAGGGAGCCCACCGAATCATTTTTAAGAGTTTCGTATATGTTAATTTACTTTAGTTAATTGTAAAATACAGATAATGCTAATAATTTAGATCCAAGGATGATTACAAACCCAACTAGCCATTATGAATGGCTAGTTGGAAGCCTCAATCCAATCCAAGGAATGCCAGATCGAGACGGGAAATTTCAATTAAAAAGCTAATACAAATAAGAAATTAAAATATTATAAAAGAGAAAATTTGATTACAAATTCAAAATCAAGTGGATCTATGGTCTGAAATGTTGGATTTGATTTGATTTATTTATTTTTGATTCCTGTATATTATTCTAAAGCTTATTTGACAGAAATTTAGTGAAGATCATTTGATTTCTCTGTACCCCCGGCTTGATATTTCTACATATACCTCCCTGCCTTAAGTGATAAAATGAATTAATTGAAAGTCTTTCTATTTTTACTTTGTTTTATTTTTATTTTTTTCTCAGTTTTATTTTTATTTTTTTCTTATTAAAAAAGGTGAAATTTGAAGAACAAGTTATTTAATAAGTTAAACCCTCACGTAAAGTCAACAAATTTTTTTTTATTTATGAAGTCACCTAATTTGGAAACCTACGTGGAAGAATAAGAATAAACAACGGAAAGAAGAAACCATCAAACTACTGTTCTTAACTAATGGTATTATATGCTTCCCAAAAAAATAAAAAATAAAAAATAATAGTATTAGATATTAAGTAGACTATACAAGTTTTATGTAGTGCGTACGAATATAGATCTACGTATCTGGCACTTCATGATATTTTGTAATTACTAGTTGGGCAGCACGTGCACAGCATGTGCCAGGCGCGTACTTAACTGTCAAAAAAGAGTAATGATAAAAGTCAATTTTAAATTTTATTTATATTATAAAACAAAGATATAAATAATTTGAATTTGAAAATACATAGAAATTTATATTAATCAAAAGAAACATTAATTTTAAGAATTTTGATAATTAGATCATAAAAAGTTAATCTCATTCGTATAAAATTTTTATTCAACCACAAAAGGTAATATATCCACTCACTAAAAATTTCTAGGAATAATAACGAATATCATCATATTCTAATAATAAACAATTGGGTTTTGCTAAGAAAGTAAAAAAATAAAAAAGGATAAAAAAAATGGCATGTGTCATAAATTATAAGTTTCAAAAATTTAAATCTCGAAAATTAATGTTCTTTAGATAACAAATAAAACACCTTATATCATCATTTCAACTTTCCAAAAATTACTACCGTCTAAAACTTAAAATACATAAAGCAAATTTTTGGGATGTTAAAATTTAGTGGAAGTATTTTAGACATTACACAATAAAATATTTTAAGAATCATAAGTTTTCATTAGGGTTTAACTGAGAGAACAACAATATAACATATTTGCTTTTTTCCAAAATATTAAAGGAAAGATTGTCAAAATTTAAAGTTTTAAGCAGAAATTGTAAACTACCATAAACATAAAGGATGAAAAGTATTTTTATCCAAAATTTTTGTGTATAAAACTATGTGTTTTTACTTAAATGGTGCACAAAGAAAAAAATATATAAAAAGTCAACCTAAGAAAATTGTATGTGAAATAGTGAATTTTGGCTTAACAAAACTGACTAAACCAACAAAAAATTTCTAAAAACACAACAGAATAACACAATATTTTCATAATACCTTTATAATTTTGTTATATTTTATTTTGACTTGTAAAGAATTGACAGCTAAGTAGTTTTGAAAATATTTTAACGACAACAAGATGTCAACATTTTCATAAAAAAATGTTATGTCCACGACTTTTTCATAACAAATCATAAGGAGTATGTTGTTAAAAGTTGTTTTCTCAAAAAAAAAAAAAGGGTTGTTAAATGTTGTTATTGGTGGGTAAAAAAGTAGTTTCATTGATAAATCTAAATTAGAACCAATAATAATTTACCATTTATGATTTGTTATGAAAGTGTTGTAAAAATATTGTGGATGTAGAACTTATTTTTTCATAACACCTTTATTTTTTGTTGTGGTTGGTTCTAGTATGATTTTTTTTTTAACCTATAAGGAATTAACAACTCGACAATTGTAAAAATATTGTGCCAATTTGTTGTGTTAATATTTTATTACATTGTGAAACAGTGCGAATTGGACAAACTAAAAGTAATGTAGCAAATCTATTACAGATTTACACATTCACAAAAAAGAAAAAGAAAAAGAAAAAGAAAAAAAGATGCTACCAGCAAAATAATGAAAATTGAACAAATCAAAACTACTATAGTGAAGCTACTATAGCTTTTCTCATTCATGCTTTTATAATAGATTTACTTTTTTTGTAAATATGTATAATATTTACCACTTTTTTGTATGTCTACAACATAAGCTTACAAAGTAAACATATAGAGATTAAAAAAAAATAAACACACACACACACACACAAAAGCAAAAACAAAGTTCAAAAAACTGGCGCACTCAAAGGGAAAAAAAAAGAAAAAAGAAAAAAAAAAAAAAAAGAGCTCAACGATTGAATAAACCAAAGACACTATTCATGAGCTATTGGCTCTTTTTATATAATTAATAGATAAAATTAATATGCGATTAAGATTTAATTGCAAAATTACATTTGTATCACATAGGGGTGGCAAAATCAAACCAAATTCACCCACTTAAATAAGACCCAAACTCACTCAATTATTAATGGGGTTAAATGGGTATTAACCCAATTAACATTAAAGTTTATTGGGTTTTAACTAGGTACACAATTATACCTAATTATGATTCAAATATTATTTCTACAAATCACTCAACTTTAAAATACCCCAAAACCACTACAAATTATCAAAATACCCTCTAAACCTAAAAATGACCGAAATATCCCCTAAACCTAAAAATGACCAAAATAACCCCTAAAATTAAGAAAAATAACTAAAATGCCCCCAAAACCTATAAAATGACCGAAATACCCGCAAAACCTAAAAATTGACCAAAATACCCCTAAACCTAAAAATGACCAAAATACCCCCTAAAACCTAAAAATTGACCGAAATACCCTATAAACCTAAAAAATGATTGAATTACCTTCAAAACCTAAAAATTAACCAATATACCCTCGAAACCTAAAAAATGACTAAAATACCTCTAAAACCTAAAAATGACCAAAATAACCCCTAAATCTAAAAAATGACCAAAATACCTCGAAACTTATGAAATTACAAAAATGCCCCTTAAACCTATAAGACAATAAAAATAAACCCTAAACCAAAAAATGGACAAAATCTCTCCTAAAACTATAAAAAAAAAAATTAAAAATTAAAAATTAAAAAGACCAAAATACCCCTTCAACATAAAAAATAACCAAAATACCCCCTAAATCTAAAAAATGACTAAATACCCTCGAAACCTAAAAAATAACCAAAATATCCCCAAAACATAAAAAATGACTAAAAGACCTCCAAAACCTAGAAAATTACCGAAATAGCCCCAAAATCTAAAAATTAACGAAACACCCCTAAAACTTATAAAATTAGTGACATTCCCTCGAAACCTACAAAATGTCTGAAATACTCTTAGAATCTTTAATTTGATGAAAATACCCTCGAAACATCCAAAATACCCCAAACCTCTATTTTGGTAATTTTAGAGGTCTTAGGTGTATGTTGTTCATCTTATACGATTAGTGGTATTTTGGTCATTTTAGATATTTTGAGAGGGTATTTTGATCGTTTTAGAGGTTTCAGGGTATTTTTGGTAATTTTAGAGGTTTCAGGTATTTGTGGCCATTTTAGAGGTTTTGAGTGTATTTGGGTCATTTTTAAGGTTTAGGAGTATTTTGATCATTTTATAGGTTTGATAGTATTTTGGGGATTTTTTAGGTTTCAGGGGTATTTTGGTCATATTTTAGGTTTATGAGGTATTTCAGTTGATTTTTAGGTTTTGGAGGTGTTTTGGTCATTTTAGGTTTCTGGGGTATTTCGGTCAATTTTTAGGTTTTAGGAGTATTTTGGTCTTTTTTTAGGTTTTGGGGGTATTTTAGTCATTTTTAGGTTTCAGATGTATTTTGGTCACTTTTTAGGTTTGGGAGATATTTTGGTCATTTTTAGGTGTAAGGGATATTTTAGTCAATTTTTAGGTTGCAGTGGTATTTTGGTCATTTTTTAAGTTTCAGGGGTATTTTGGTCATTTTTTAGGTTTCCGGGGGGGAGGGGTATTTAAGTGGTTTTTGATCGTACTTGGTCTTTTTTAAGTTTATGGGGTATTTTGGTAATTTTAAAGGATTTTAAGAGTACTTTGGTCATTTTCATGTTTTAGGGGCATTTGGTAATTTTGATTATTGGGTAATTGGGTGAGTTGGAGTTTACTCATAATAATTGAGTTGAGTTGGATTTGGGTTAGAAGTAATTAGTTAAATAAGCAATAAATGGGTAAATGAGTATTTTGTACCCAACCTAATTATGTCTACCCCAAACCCACCCATTTGACGGCCCTAATATCACGTGGTAACATTTGGATATATGATAGTGTTAGTGTTTGATATTGTACGAGGGATTTGGAGAACAGTTAGTTCAGTAATAAAAACACTTCAAATTTAATTAATCTAAATTCAAATTAAAATGAGTTATAATTAATATTCAACTTATCGAAATTGGTCTATAAATTGTTTTAGTTAACTTCCAAGTAGGGGTGTCAATTCGGGTTAGCGTATCGGGTTCATATCATGTCGAGGTAGGGGTATTCGACTAAATGGCTCAACCCTAACCCGATCCATTTAATAATCGTGTCATGATCCTTCAACCCTAATCCGACCTGTTATTAAGGCGGGTTGACCTGACCCAACCCATTTGACATGCTTAATAAACAAGTCATGTTTGGTTGATACAAATGTAACACAACTCATTTCAACCTACATAATATTAAATATAACATCTATCTAGAAATAATTTTTTTTACATCCCAAAAAGAAGTGCGTTCACTTCAGGTCTTCAACCTACATTCAAAATAATATAGTTCAACAAAAATATAACATTCATCTAGAAAATAAGTTATATACACTCCAAAAGAAGTGCATACACTTCAACCCAAATTCAAAATAACAAAGTTTAACAAAAATAAAATAACATAGTTCAACAAAAATATAATATCCTTGGAACTCACTAAATGCTAAGTATCAATATTGAAAGAATTTGAGCAAACAGTAGACTAATCTTGACTATGACCCTGATTATCATCCATAGATTCTTTGTTGATGTCCAAATTCATAATATCTTCCGCAAACTCATCCAATTTCATTTGTACAAGTTCTATGCCCAAAAAAAAAAAAAAGTATTAGTAGTTCTAGGGTCTGTAAAGTTTCAATTTCCAATTATATCCCTTGTAAATTTTTGTAATTACTTACTTTTCTTTTTAAATTTAAAATATATGTTGGATATAAAAGGTATTTGACAAATCTAAAATAAAATAAATATTTTTTTGTTATACGAGTTATACGGATTATGTTAAGTGGGTCATTTCAGGTTAACACAAATAAATTGGCGTATCAAATATGTCTATTGTGGGTTACCTGGGTTGACCCACTTATAACACGTTTCTTATCGTGTTGCTTTCGGGTTGACCCGTTTATGACCCAAACCCATTAAGGTCCAACCCTAATCTGAAAAAACCTGTGTCGGGTTGTGTCGTGTTCACGGGTTGGGTTGAACATTGACACCCATACTTCCAAGTTGTTAGGGCCAGTTTCGCAATTAACTTTTCAAAATATAATAAGGTGGATTTGTTTTGAGAAAACATTTTGTTGTTTCTTAAACTCGGTGATATTTAAAAAGAAAAATATAAAAATGATGAGGCTAGAAACAAATCCAAAGATCATAACATGATAACTTAATTAATATTTAGGTATGTATTTTTTACACTTAAAAAAAAAAAAAAAAAAATCTCTTGTATAGTATTCCACAATTTATATAATTAGATTGGATAAATGTGTGTCGCGTGAGTTTGAACTAAATTCCAATTGAGTGTTTACTATACATGTTTTCTATATTTAAAAGTTTTAGAGCATTTTAATATTAAATAATTAAAATAAATAAATCATATTTCATATTATATATAATAAAAGTTGGGTTTAGACGCAATGGTTGCGCCAAGTGGCAGCACCAAACTGAAGAAATTTTGTTAGATTTTTAGATTTTAAAAAAATCGAAAATCTTCATCTTCACCTAATCCTTTTTTTTTTTTTTTTTTTTTTTTCCATTTAAATTACTACACCTATTGCTACACGTAAATTAAAAAAAAAAAAATACAAAACAAAACAAAACAAAACAACTTGATATTTAATTGAAAAGTAATCCAAGAGAAATTGAGTTAAACTAAAACTCTAAATCTACTAAATGGATATAATTTTTTTCCTTATCTTCTTCTCCTATTATTTCTAAGTTGATAAAAATCTTAAGTTAACTGCAATCCAAATTCTTTTCTTCATCTCTATTTCTTTTAATTTGATTACAATCCAAAATCTTCATCTTCATCTAATCCTTTTTTTTTTTTTTTTTTCATTTAAATTATTACACCTATTTCTACATGTATATGTAAATAAATAAATAACTAAAACAGTAACGTGATATTTAATTGAGTTAACGTGATTATTTTTTACACCTCCACAAATTAAGTTTGAATCCAAGAGAAATTGAGTTAAATTAAAACTCTACTAAGTCTATTCTACTCTACTATTTAAGAATTAATTATTAGTATTATTTGTATTTGTTAAACATTGGCACAGAAGAACGGAAGCCCCAGTAGATGATGTATTTACTTTTGAGATCTTTAGTCACACGCATCTGCAGAATTGGAGGTGTTTTTGTAAATGATTTGAGCTTGATTTTTGGCTGTCATTGGAGAGTATGTCATTGTCTAATGGTAATGTATATTAGATTCTTTTAGATTTGCAGTACTTCCACAGAAAGCAGCATCCAGTTTGCAATCTCTTGGCATTAGTAACGATGAATATCTTTTAATTCATGGAATTTTTATTTTGGTCCAAATTTTTTCACTGAATCTACATTACAACAAAACGTATTTTTAGCGACGAAAATTAGTGAGGAAATTTTTTTCGTCACAAAAAAATTACTATTTGGGATGGAACTCATCTACCATATGAAATTAGGAGACTTAAGTAAGAAGATATATCTTCATTTTTTTTTTTTTTTTGAGTATCTATTTAATAATTTCTTAAATTATATGATTTTTTTTTTTAAATTTTAGATAATTCAATTCAACTTGATTATTGATATAATTTTTTGATTTGGTGTTCTTAATTGACTGGACAGATTATTTCCTCACTTATGGCAACATTAAAATGGCTATGACTGGTAATTTATAAGTAAACATTTACATTGCAATCTAAATACTTACATTTTGTAATTTATGGAATTTGTGTTTGGTCATTTATACAAGAAATTTGTATATGATTAGCACTTCTACTACTATGCATGCATGTTAGCAAGTATAATGGAAATATTTTCAAGTGCTATATATATATATATATATATATATAATTACAATTTTACTACTAAGAGCTTTTAGAAATTTAAAACTTATCATAATTTTTAAAAATATTTTATAATATCTTTTTTGCAAAAAAAAAAAAAAAAAAAAAAGGTTACATAATATACATTTTCCATGTAACTTAATTTTTAAAAATATTTTTACTATTTTTTTTATTAGATTTGATTATATTATCAAAAAATATATATTTTAAAATTTATATATAATTTTTTTTAAAAATATATATATAATTTTTCTTCTCCTATAATTTCTAAGTTGATAAAAATATTAATTTGATTACAATCCAAATTATAGATATCAAAATTTTTCCCTTCTTTTCACGTGTATAAATATAGTTTATTTTTATGGGATAGCTTTATAACTATCTTAAAGGACCTAAACTACATTAAAAGAAACCCCTAAAAAAACTACATAAATTTTTTTTTAAAAAAAATATTAAACTTACAATATGAGGGATGGCATAAGTTTGAGTTCAAGTTAAACTCTATCAACTAAAAAATTGCAGTAATTTTTTTAGATAGAAACAACACAACCTAATTATTTTTATCAACTTTCTCAAAAAAAATTATATAGTTATTCTTATCAACTTTTTCTCTATTGCTTTATTAATTTTTTAGATAAATACAAAAGCTTAATTGTGGATATGAAATTTTTTTTTGAGATAATTATGTAATTACTACCACAAATATATAATACTACTACTAGAAATATAATTTAATCAAGAAAAAAAAATGTAATTACATAAATAGTGTTCTATTAAAAAATATAATTATTTATACATTTATTTTATAAGCTTTTCTATAAAACCGTGCATCGCACGGGCATAATACTAGTGTTATAACATAAATTTAAAGATATGGGAGTGAATATGGAAGATGAGGAGTTAGTGAAAATCTTTAATCCCACGTTGAAAAGGAGAGAGACTTTTTTATTCTTTTTAATTGTGATGATTAATGGGCTAAAATGAATTGTCTCAGATATTGGGTTAGATACGTGCGCAAGGGGGAGGTGAAGAGTGGAGGTATCAAAATTGGAAATGAATCAGCCTCTTGGATCCTCCTACTTGACAGGCCATTCAGAATAATTACCATATCCGTTGAGGAGTAAATGGCCTGAATTAATACTCCATTTTTACTATGAAAAATAAAGAGCCATTAACCCACTTAATGGACTATCCGTTTGGGCCTTTTCATTCTTCAGAAACTCCTTATCTCACCATTAATTGTGTAACTCTAACAATTAATCTTGTAACACCCACTAAATCAGAATAATGGACCTAATTAATCAAAATAAATTGGATAGTAATTTTGTGAGGCCTATTGAGCCTATAAATAAACTCATTTAGACTCAATCTAAACTACTACAATACTCACAAAAAAAATACACTAAAAGATAGAGAGGTTCTTGGCAAGGAAGGGTGTTCTTTCTGGTGGAGCTTTGGGCTTGAACACTTTGTGCAGAGGTTGTTCTAACCATATGACACTTGTTGGGCTGTTGTATCCTAGGAGAGACAAGTCAGAGAATGTCTGTACCGGTTACAAAGTTTAGCCAACCAAGGGCTTAAATCTCCTTAAAGAGAGCGAGTGTCGCACCTCAGTCCAAATAGTGTTGTGTAATTTCTCTCTTTAAAGTAATAAAATTCAGTAATATTATTCAGTTTCTTTTTGTATTATTTCCATTATCATTGTATTTGCACCAACAATTTTAAGGAGATTCAAACACATGGAGCCTACACAAGAGAAACCAAATGAGCCTGTTGGAGATCTTAACAAGCCCTTTCGCATTAAGGGAGCCCACTTCAAGAGGTGGAAAGGAAAGGTCCTCTTCTACTTGAGTCTTCTCAAAGTCTCCTACATCCTTACTGAAAAGAATCCATCAAAAGTTCCTACCGATGAGATGAGTGATGAGAATATATTCTCCATCAAGAAAAAATAGATAAGTATACAAAAGATGAATATAATTGTCGCTCTTATCTATTAAATTGTCTTGCTGATCATTTCTATGATTATTATGATACAACTTACAATTCTGCTAAGAAAATTTAGAAAGCTTTACAAAGCAAGTATGGTACCGAGAAGGCAGGTGCAAAGAAGTATGCTGCTAGCAGATTTTTCCGTTACCAAATGGTGGATGGCAAATCGGTGGTGGATCAAGCATAAGACTTCGAAATGATTGTGGCAGAATTGAGATCCGAAGGTGTAAAGATTGGAGACAATTTGGTGGTAGCTGGCATAATTGATAAACTACCACAATCTTGGAGGGAGTTCCAAAAGACTTTGCAGCACAAACAAAAGGAGACATCCTTGGAGACTTTGATCACACGCATCCATGTGGAGGAGGAGGCTAGAGGACAAGATGCACTCATGACACAAGAGAGCAATGATAATTCCACCACAAAGGTAAACCTTATTTTAGCCAATAATAATATGCCCAAAAATCATTTTCCTAGAAATGGTTAATTGAAGCTTAAAAAGAAAGCCTTTAAAAATAATAATAGACCTCAAGGAAGGGGAAACCCAAATAAAAATTACAATAAGAACCAAGGACCCCCTTCACAAGATCAATTTAATAGATCCTGTTTTGTTTGTGGCAAGAGTGGGCATATTGCTCGATTTTGCAAATTTCGAAAACGTGAATCTGTCTCGCAGGCTAACGTAATCGAAGAGTCTTTAGTAGCTATGATTACAGACATCAATATGGTGCAATATGTTGAAGGGTGGTGGGCAAATTCTAGTGCTAATAGGCACGTCTGCTATGACAAAAATTGGTTCAAATTGTACACTCCTTTTGAAGAAGAAAAAACTGTTATGCTTGGTGACTCTAGCAAAACCAAGGTTCTTGGGAGTGGTGAGGTTGAATTGAAATTCACTTCTGGATGCGTGCTAACATTGAAAGATGTTCTTTACGCTCCGTCCATGAGGAAGAATTTGATGTCAAGTTTTTTGCTTAACAAGACTGGTTTCAAGCAAACTATGGAATCTAATAATTATGTAATCACTAAAAATGGATTATTTGTGGGCAAGGGTTATGCTTGTGATGGAATGTTTAAATTGAATGTTGAGAATAATAAAGCATCTACCAGTTCAGTTTATATGCTTTCTTCTATTAAATTTTGGCATGCTTGTTGGTGTTATATAAATAGCAGATATGTGGGAATCATGAGTAGTTTAGGATTAATTTCAAGACTGTCAAAAGATTTTGAAAAATGTGAAACTTGTAGTCAAGCTAAGATTACAAAAAGGCCTCATAAAAGTGTTGTAAGAAATACCGAATTACTTGAGTTAATTCACTCCGATTTATGTGAATTTAAGGGAATTTTAACTCGTGGAGGAAATAGATATATTATCACTTTTATTGATGATTTCTCTAAATATACAACTATTTATTTGTTGAAAAATAAAAGTGATGCTTTTGAAAAATTTCAAGATTTTTTAAAAGTAGTTGAAAATCAATTCGGTAGAAAAATAAAAAGAATAAGAAGTGATAAAGGCCGTGAGTATGAATCAAGTGCATTCAACTCATTTGTTCAGTCTTTGGGAATTATCCATGAAACTACTGCACCATATTCACCTGCTTCTAATGGTGTGGCTAAAAGAAAAAATAGAACTTTAATTGAGTTAACAAATGCCATGTTAATTGAATCTGGTGCACCTTTACATTTTTGGGGTGAAGCAATTTTAACTGCATGTCATGTTTTGAATAGGTTGTCACATAAAAAGTCACACACCACACCTTTTGAGATGTGGAAAGGACATAAGCCAAATTTGGGATATTTGAGAGTATGGGATTGTCTTGCTTATGTAAGGCTTACTGACCCTAAAATGCCTAAATTGGGTATTAGAGCTACTACCTGTACTTTTCTTGGTTATGCAATTAATAGTGCAGCCTATAGATTTTTTGATCTTGAAAACAAAATAATTTTTGAATCTGGTGATGCAATTTTTCATGAAGAAAAATTTCCCTTTAAATTAAAAAATAGTGAGGGTGAAGAAAATATTTTGTCACAACCTAGTTCTTCTACTTCACATTTACAAAATCAAGAAAATTTTGAAATGGAACCTAGAAGGAGTAAAAGAGCTAGAGTTGAAAAGGATTTTGGTCCTGATTATTATGTTTTTAACATTGAGGAAAATCTCCAAAATTTAAAAGAGGCTTTAACATCACCTGATTCTATATTTTGGAAAGAGGCTGTAAATGATAAGATGAAATCTTTAATTTCTAATAGAAATTGGAAATTGGTAGATCTTCCACCGGGTTGTAAGACCATAGGTTGTAAATGGGTCCTTAGAAAAAAGTTGAAACCGGATGGATCAATAGATAAGTTTAAAGCTAGACTTGTTGCAAAAGGCTTTAAACAAAAAGCTGATCTTGATTTCTTTGATACTTTTTCTCCGGTAACAAGAATTACATCTATTAGATTGTTAATTGCTATTGCTGCAATTTTTGATTTGAAAATTCATCAAATGGATGTAAAAATTGTTTTTCTAAATGTGGACCTAGAGGAAGAGATTTACATGGATCAACCCGAAGGCTTTGTAGAGCCTGGACAAGAAAGCAAGGTATGTAAGCTAACTAAATCCCTATATGGCTTAAAACAAGCACCAAAACAATGACATGAAAAGTTTGATTCCTGTATGATTGAGAATGGTTATAAATCAAATGAATGTGATAAATGTATTTACTCTAAATCATGGAATAATTTACATGTTATTATTAGCCTCTATGTGGATGATATGTTAATTTTTAGCTCAAATATGCATGTTATAAATGAGACAAAAAATATGCTTAAAAGCCATTTTGATATGAAAGATCTTGGTGAGACTAATTTTATTTTGGGCATGAAAATTACAAAAGTATGTGATGGAATATATCTTGATCAATCACATTATGTTGAGAAAATATTGAGAAAATATAATTTTCATGATCACAAAAGTGTAGCTACTCCTTTTGATTCTAGTGTTCATTTATTTCCTGTGAATAATGATGATGGGATTTTTAATCAAAAGGATTATGCTAGTATTGTTGGTAGTTTATACTACTGATTGTACTAGACCTGACATTGCATATGCAATAGGAGTGCTTAGCAGATTTACTAGCAAGCCTAGTAAAGATCATTGGCTAACTATTGAGCGAGTCATGAGATATTTAATTGGTACCAAAAGCTATGGCTTATTTTATAAAAAGTACCCTGCTGTGATTGAAGGTTTTAGTGATGTCGATTGGAATACTTTGTCAAGTGATTCTCTCTCTACCACTGGTTATATTTTTACCTTAGGTAGTGGTGCTATTTGTTGGAAATCTAAAAAGCAAACAATAATTGCTAATTCTACAATGGAAGCTGAATTAATAGCCTTAGCTTCAGCTAGTAAAGAGGCAAATTGGTTTAGAGATTTATTATATGAAATTCCACTTTGGGAAAAGCCAATTCCACCTATATTAATTCATTGTGATAGCACTGCTGCAATTGGTAGAGTTAAAAACCGTTACTACAATGGTAAATCCAGACCTATAAGAAGAAAGCATAGTACCGTGCGATCTTATTTGAGTAGTGGCATCATAACTGTGGATTATATTAAATCGAATGATAATCTTGCAGATCCGTTTACCAAGGCCTTGGCAAAAGATAAAGTCTGGAATACATCGAGGGGGATGGAACTAAAGTCCGTAGAATCATGAGTCATATATGAGGATACCCAACCCAAGGACCAGAAATCCTGAGAATTGGGTTCAATGGGAAAAACGAATCATATGATGGTCATAAGAAATGCATAATTTATTTATTTTTAATTATTTATTTTGTAAATAATTTTTTAATTGTTAATCTCTATGATGTAAGTGCATTTATCCTGTAATGTGGAGAGGTTGAGTAAAAAACTTTTAATGAAATTTGTAGCTCGTATGAGTGGGGTGTTAGAATTACAGGAGCACCCTTGACAAATTTCACCTATGTGAGTGTGGGGTGGGGCCGCTCCCTATGAGATTTAGACTTAATCTTAAATACACTCATGAAATTGGGATCGACACACGGCTGTAAAGTGCTAGCTATAAAAGCTCATGTCAACACCTGGGTTGTTATGTGTAAGCAGTGACATTTAATTTCCCTAAAGCAGTCCTAGTTCAAGTCAGAGACCACTACGACTCTGGAGTTGAGATCACTGTTTTACTAAGTGAAGGTTCAATGCAAAGCACACCTTCATGATGCATAGTGACCCATCTTTGCCTGGTAATCTCTCTTTAACCAAAATTTAATATTAAAATGAGTGGAGGATTGTTAGAGCATTTTAATATTAAATAACTAAAATAAATAAATGTTATAACATAAATATAAAGATATGGGAGTGAATATGGAAGATGAGGAGTTAGTAAAAATCTTTAATCCCACATTGAAAAGGAGAGAGACTTTTTTATTCTTTTTAATTGTGGTGATTAATGGGCTAAAATGAATTGTCTTAGATATTGGGCTAGATACGTGCGCAAGGGGGAGGTGAAGAGTGGAGGTATCAAAATTGGAAATGAATCAGCCTTTTGGATCCTCCTACTTGATAGCCCATTCAGAATAATTACCATATCCGTTGGTGAGTAAATGGCCCGAATTAATACTCCATTTTTAGTATGAAAAATAAAGAGCCATTAATCCACTTAATGGACTATCCGTTTAGGCCTTTTCATTCTTCAGAAACTCCTTATCTCACCATTATTGTGTAACTCTAACAATTAATCTTGTAACACCCACTAAATCAGAATAATGGACCTAATTAATCAAAATAAATTGGGTAGATAGAGAGGTTCTTGGCAAGGAAGGGTATTCTTTCTGGTGGAGTTTTGGACTTGAACACTTTGTGCAGAGGTTGTTCTAGCCATATGACACTTGTTGGGTTGTTGTATCCTGGGGGAGACAAGTCAGAGAAGGTCTGGACCGGTTACAAAGTTTAGCCAACCAAGGGCTTAAATCTACAAAAAGTATAAAACACATATAATTTTGGACATATAGGTATATAGAACTATAGGTTGATGCGTGTGATGTGCTTTATAAGTAAAAGGATGAAGATTAATCTTTAAACATAATTCAAAATTTTAGTGGCTTACTTGAGCAAGCCTAGACCTGCTCGAAACAAGGCTATATTACAAGTAATGCATATTGGAAACCTAGAGTCCATATCGAAACTTATAAGTGATGATTGGCAAATCGAAAGTCACTATTAGCACTTAGCCATGTTTGTTGAGTGAGGTTGCGTTTGCCATTGGCTTAAAAAATCAGTTTTTTTTTTACTATTTAGCTTGTTTTTGCTACTATTCATGGGCCATATTGCATGTTTTAGTACTATTTCAACTACTTTTTAACTTTAACTACAGTACTTTTAGTAAAAAGTTTTTCAGTTTCAGCTAAATAAGTTGTTCCCAAATACACTCTAAGTCTTCTACAAGCGATGATAAACGGGCACAAGTGAGATCAAGTGAACTCTCACTCCACGCTCGACTAAC
The DNA here is from genome assembly GCA_023621385.1 of Quercus gilva. Lineage (NCBI taxonomy): Eukaryota > Viridiplantae > Streptophyta > Magnoliopsida > Fagales > Fagaceae > Quercus > Quercus gilva. Next base: position 55,248,722 of record CM042477.1, on the reverse strand, counting down.
AGCCACTCATGCTAGCCCTAAATGTCTAATAACAATATATATAATTATATATATATAGAAATCTGAGGAATAATCTAATATAAAGTTTTAAAATCCATTAAGTCTTGTTGGATTTGATAGGCCAAGAATGTATTGACCATTTTGGTAAATTAATCAATTAATCAGCAAAGTGAATTAATTAGATTCAATTACTTGCAATAAGCGTGGTAGCACAAATAAATCACTAAATAACTAATGCAGCGAAAATTATATTTGACACAGGTGATTTGTTTACGAATAGGGAAAACCATCGAGGCAAAACCCCACAGAGTAAATTTAAGGTCACCACTCCCGATAATTCACTATTATAAAAAAGCAGTTATAAGTAAAGGAATCCTAGTACCTTATACCAACCTACAATTGAACCCTTAGTCCAATACCCAATTGAACTTGTAATCTAGAGGCAATATCTCATTTCAATGCATGGCTCCTAGTACGTGACTAACCAATCGATGCATGGATTCAAGTACATGACTAACACACCAACTTGAGAAAGATGTTTGGTTGCAAAGTTCTTCAATTCATCCAGACGATAAAGATCAAGAAGCTCATTGGTTACAAAACCCTTGGTGCAAAAATGCAGCAGCTTCTTCAAGAGAAAAATGAACTAGAGCAAATTGTTTCTGGTCACAATTTGAGTGAATAATCACTTTGCATCAAGTTGCATCACCTTTTACGGCCCTTAAAGTAATCCTTATATATGTTTAGGGTTGTGAGAAAAGAAACCCTACACAAATAGCTTGGATATGTGTGAAAAACAGATCTGGAAATTTGAATTTTGTAATTCTCGATAGATACAGCTTCTGTCGAAAGCTGTCGTAAATCACATATTAAATCTCGATAGATACATCTGTCGAGCTATCTATCGAGCTTTAATAAACAACACTTCTTCACTTGATTCTTGGACAGATTTGCATGGCTTCAATACTTGAACTTGAACTCTTATTCCTTGAAGTATTAAACACATCCTAGATCTCCCAAATTACAAGTAAAGTGCATTTTGTCAAAGGATTAGCCAATTCTATATGACATATATTGTTAACAAGTTCTACATATGTTCAAACAGGAATTTTAAACAAACACATGTATATAATTACTTTATTATTGGACAACCAAATCCCAAGTGTTATATTCATGAGGATTTGGATGCTAGAGGGGTATTAGATTCCACCACCGAAACAATATGGAAAAGGCAAAGAACAAGTAATTTTACTTGGCATGTTGTAATAATCTAAAGAATAATTTTTCGATAAGGCCATAATTTTTTGATAAATCATAATTATAATAGGAACTCATTAAAATCTTTTTATCAAAATGTTAGAGGCACCCAAGATTGTTTATTTACTTGTGTAGTCATTCGGATATCTAGCAGTCACATTTTCTGAAATGCACAAAGTACTGATTGGAGGAATGGTGTATGGACCATCTAGTAAACCAATGGTAAGCCTTCGACATGCCGCTTCTGTTAATTGATTTCCATCCTAGCTAACATACTGTGAAAGGTCATCACAAACACTCACCGATTGAAGGCCGCATACCGCTGATGAGTTGTAATTGTATGGGCCTCCCCCACCGCAGCATGCAATGAGTGCTCCTGCAATAAACCCTGAGATAGATATTGATTAGCAGCAATGCTTTTGATATAAGAAATATTGTCTTTTTAAAGGGTTTAAATACTTTTGATATATGAGGTCAAGAGGCTTATTGAGCTAGCAAGGCAATTGGATATTTAAAGAACATGCGTCTTAGACAAACTGATTGATCTGGAGGAAGCACTATTAAAAAATGGATTTACATCTTTTCTGAGACTCGCAGTTGAAGAAGCTAGAAGTAGAAAGAATTTTTCCACCATTGCTTTATGAAAACAGGCATTTGAGTGTCCCATGAATTAGTTTTCTTGCCATTCTGTTGCTCATTTTTCTCAGGCAAGAGTGCTACTAACATATATAATCTTCAATCTATATAGGCAATAAAGTAGAAAAGCAAATTATTAAAGTCTAGTTACCATATTGCCTTGGAGAACAATAAAAACACATTGCAGCATTGTAATAATCCGCATATATGATATTGGTATGAGGATGTTCTTGAATCCTACTTAGCTCTTTCTTAAGATGATCATTGTGGTACTTAGCAAACTTGTTCAATCACTTTAAACAGCCGGTCTCAGGGTCATATTCTTCGGTATTTTTTTGTCTCGTAACATGTTAGGTAGGATACAGAGCAACCAATTGGCTTATTTGCAGGAACCATGAGAGTCACTGCCTCTAGCTCAATCAACTCCTACAGGGTAATGTTTAATCATTAAAAAAATAAATAAATAAAATAAAAATAAAAAATAAAAATAAAAATCAATAGTTCATTTGCATGATAGTATTTGAGAAAACATTAGATTCTAGGATCTAAAAAATACCAAATATATATATATATATATATAGGTAAGAAATTGGGCCAATAAGTCTTAAGACTTAAGTTCAAGCCTCAAACAACTAGGTGTGTGTTGGTGTTCCTTATATCTCATCTCCACTATAAATGGTTGGCCTAACTTAGTGGATCGGAAGTATAGGGTCCTGCCCGGGAGCGGTTAGAGTATGTAAGGTTAAATTTATTCGATTATGTGTTGGCTTTATTCCGTGCCAAATTTTCTTGTATTTTAGCAATTAGATACCCTGTATTTAGGTGGGAATAATGTAAGGGTTGTGTGTGAGAAGAGTGTGAAGAATTCAAATGTGTGAGCATTCAAGAGGTTTCTCATGACTGGCAACTTGCCAAAATGCCACACGTGTGAAGTATGTAGGAAGCTGAAGGTTCATAACAGCTGGAGCACTATAGGACAAAAATTGACAATCTGGCCTGGCAGTTAACTTGCGACTCATCCCACTTGCGAGACTGAGTCACTATAATGCCCTGTTTTGCAGGAAAATGACTTTTCACATTCCTCACGTACCCTACTATAAATACCCTTATACCCACGAAATATAGAGAACTTCCAGAGAGAATTTTGAGACAGAAACCATAGAGAAAGCAAAGATTGACTCATCAAAAATCCTAGACATTTGATTCTCCAAATTCCTCTACTCTCACCCCCTCCATTGACATATCCTTGAGAGGCTTATTTGCCAAATCCTTATCTCACCATACCCGTATCTGTGAGAAGGTATTTTGGTGCTTAGGAAGCACTTTGGAGATGACCAATTCATTTGGTTGATGCAATGGGCTTATTGCGGGATCCAGAAAGCTAAAGAAGACATGGTTAGGCTTAAACCTATTGGAGCAAGAAGCTTGGAGAGCTTAGGTGCATTGAGTAGATTAGGCTTGGAAAGTCTACTGCTATTTGTGTATTCCAACTTTATTCTTTACTGGATCATTTTACCACTTGGAGGGTGGCGGAGAGGTTTTTCACCGAGTTCTTCGATTTCCTTTTTGATAACACGTATCGGTGTTACCTTTGTGTTTGCATCTCTCTAACCCTTACTCCTGCCTTTTAATTTCTACTGTGTTTTGATTAATTATGGTGTAGAGTTGTTTATCTGTTTGGGTTTTTTCTTGTACTTATTATGCTGCACATTTATTGTTTAAATATAAGCTTGTGTTGGTTATATTTAAAATTGGGGGTCTAAACATTCATTAGTGTTTTATATACCAAGTGAACTTTCAATTGGTATTAGAGTGGGTACACTTTGTCAGATTTCTACATCTAAAGTGTGATCCTTGACCCTACAATGGATAGGTCTCAATCCCTAAATGCACCTCCCTTCTTTAATGGGAGCAATTACACCTTTTGGAAAGTGCGTATGCGTGCATTCTTGTTTTCTATCAATGAAAGTGTATGGGATGCGATTGAGAATGGATAGACTAGGCCGAAGGCTGCCAAATCTACTAGGGATAATGCAGCCCTTGCAACAGCCAATGCTAATAGTAAAGCTTTAAATGGTATTTTTTGTGATGTCTCACCCGATGAATTTCACAGGATTTCACGTGTTACAATTGCCAATGAGGCATAGGAAATTTTGGAGACCACATATGAAGGCACCAAAAAGGTGAAGGACATCAAGTTACAAATGCTCACCACTCGCTTAAAGGAACTAAAGATAAGCGAAGATGAGTCGTTCGACTCCTTCTATGGGAAGCTATATGAAGTGATGATTGGCAAATTCAACTTAAGTGAAAAGACGGAGGACTCCAAGGTTGTGAGGAAGATACTACGATCATTGCCGGAGAGCTTTTGTGCTAAGGTTACTACCATCAAAGGGAGCAAAGACCTTGATGAGATCAAAATTCAAGAACTCATCGGTTCTCTTCAAACCTATGAGCTATCTCTACCATCACAAAGGAAGAGCAAATCTCTTGCTCTAAAGACAATCAATGAGAGAGTGGAAACTCAAGACTCCTTGGATAAGGATGGGGTTGAAAAGGAAGTGGCTTACCTTGCTAAGAACTTTCGTAACTTCTTGAAATTCTAGAAGGATAGGAAGTCATTTGAAAATGGGAAATTCTCAAATTTCAAGAAGGATAAGAAAGACTTCAAAAAGAAGGATTCCAAGGACTCTTCTCCATCTCAAGCAGTCACTTGCTATGAGTGCAAAAGGCATGGGCATGTGAAGAAAGAATGCCCCACTTATTTGAAGGCAAAGGGTAAAGTCTTTGCCACTACCCTTAGTGACTCGTACAGCTCCAATTCGGATTTAGAATAAAGTTATGAAAGAGAAGGAAACTATTCCGCATTTATGACCATTGCACTCGTGGACTCTTCGGAAGATTTGAACGCTCTAGTGGAAGAGCTAGGTGAGCACACTGAAGTGGAGTCTATGGGAGTTGGGGAGGAATCTAATGATGAAGATGAAGAATGCGTCTGTGAAGGAATAAAGGGATTGCAAGAAACCCATAATTCGCTTCTTAAGAAGACTGGAAAGTATGTAAGAGTAGCTAAGGCAGCCATAAGAAAAATGAAGAAAGCTAAACAGGATTATAAAAGTCTTCTAGTGCGGTACAAAGAAAAGAAGTGTGAAGTTGAAAAGCTGAATGAAGAACTAATTGATACCTATTCCAAGATCAAGTTTCATGAGCTTGAAGTGATTTAGGCAAATGCCAAAGTGGAGAGTGTTACCCCCAAGAAAATTGATGAAGTGCTTGCACATCAAAGCCCTTTTCTAACAAATATGGCTTAGGATACACCAGAGAAAGTAGGTCAAAAGTAAATGTGTCTAAGGAGATGAAGTATGTTAAAGCCAAGGAACCAATGGTAGCAACTCCAATTGTTAAGAATGCGAATGTTAAGAAGAAGCCAAGTGGGATTGCTCAAAAGGTTTTGACAAAACCTCCAAATTCACTTGTGGCCAAACCCAAGGCTAAAGGGAAGTCTCTTCCGAAGTCACAAAAAGGTCTTCAAACTCAACATTTTTGCCACCATTGTGGAATCTGAGGACACACTAGACCTAATTGCCGTAAGCTTCAAGCATTGAAGAATACAACTTCTCAAAGGCCAAGAGGACAAAGAAATGTCAAGGGGAACCTCAAGCAATCAAAAGGGCGAGAGGTTGATTCTGATATTGGTGATGTGATGAAGATGATAGACACCATCACTTCTTGTTTAGAAAACTTCACCTAAGGTTTGAGAATCCCAACTTGAGTACCCAATCCTCTAAGGATATCACCCTAAACGCACGTACCGTGTGGGTGAAGAAGGGTACACATGCATAAGCATTAGAACATGTCCATGCATTAATTCTTTCTATATGTTGTGACATTGTGTGGTTGTCTGCTTTTGTTTTTCATTATAGCATGTTTTTATTGCTTTTATTTGTTTTTAATATATTTGAATGTTTGTTCATTTTGATCAATCTTTACTTGTTTTTGTGTCAAAAATCCAAAAACACATAAAAAGTAGAAAATCCAGAAAGTTTGATTGGCATTATTGTGTTTTGTCACACACATGTTTTGCCATGTACCTTCGTACAATTGGATTTGTGTATTTACAAGCTTAGCTTGTTCTTTATGCACTCATATCATTGTTGGAAAAATCTTGACATCTATGTGATTGTTGTAAATAGATCTTTAAACTTGTCATGAATGATCAGCCAATGGTTTTGTTAATCTTGAGACTTGCATAGACTTGTGCCTATATATCTTCTCACTCTTTTATGTTTATGCTTTATAGCTCCGCCAATGTCAAATCTCGAAAAGAGATAATGAGCTGCAAAAGTCATCGCACATAGCGACTTGTAATGAAAATGTATGGTGCCCAAAAGCCAAAGGCTTAATCATCAAATTGAAATATCAAAAATTTCAAGCATCGATCTCAAAATGAGATTTATTATTCTAAAATGATCAAATGATAAGAAATGTAAGAAGCCAAAAGAAATGCTTCAAAATTATGTAATCAAGTTTTGTGAGAGTCATATAAGCATATTTCTATTATTGAGATTGGTCACTCTTCATAGTGCTAATTGTGTATGTCTTGGTTGAATTGATCATTGAAACTTCACATTAGACTAAGGAATATCTCACATTTGATACCCACACACATCACACATGTCTATGTTCAATGAATGCCTTATTTATTTGTGTGATTGTATTTGATTAAATGTGTTGTACATACTCAATCATATGTTGATCATACTCAAAAAGATTTTTGAGTATTCTTAGTTGTTTTTGGAAAGTGTTTTGTTTTGAATATTTTCAAAAAATCCAAAAAATTTTGCAACTTTGTTTTGGCAACTCACTCGCAGGTCAAGCCAGTCGCGAGCTTACTCAGAAGCTCTCGCGACTCTCTGGTGAGTTAGTTCCCCAGTCATGAAAAATACTTAGAAAATATTACAAAATTTCTAGGTTTTTGGCATTTTCGCAACTTAGTTTGGTGACTTGGTCGTGAGTGGAAGCTCTAGTCACAAGCTTACATAAAAGGATTCGTGACTCACTTCACGACTTACTCGAGAGTGGACCTTCCAATCACAAAAAATACTTAGACAAATTTTCAAAATTTTGTTCAAGGTATTTTGGCGGCTCATTTTTGTGACTTGCTCAAGGGTCAATCCAGTCGCGAAAATTACATGTTTTGCACAAATAGGGTTAAATCAAAGACAGTTTTCAAAAACTTTTCAGTTTTCCCTAGCATCACGTGCACCCACATTGTCTTGTCCACCTCTCCCTCTCCCAAAACCTCTATTTTTACTCACAAAACCTCCATTTTCTTCAACAATCCTCAAGAAAAGGTATGGGTTTTCACTTATTTTCAATGTATATCAAGTTGTTAGCCATCATTTTCTTGGATTTTGTGTTTATGTTGAGATATGGAAATATGGTTGTTGAATATGGTTTTGTTGATGTTATGATGAGTTTGATATATGGGTTTTGTTGACTTTGTTAGTATAATGCTTATTCTACATGCTTTCATGTTTGTGTTTCATTTTTATGCATTGTACTAAGTTTTGTGTTGTGTTGTGCATGCCATATTGATGATAAAATGTCTCTTAGATGTTTTTGTGTGTCTCTTTGGATTCCACGGAATACAAAGGTTGTGGGGATAATCATGTTTCTTTGATTTTGAAATATCATATGATTATGTGTTTTTTACACTTCGCCCTAGTTTGCACACTTTTGCATTTGATGCACACACACACACAATCTTTGACATGTTTTGTACTTAATGTCATGATTCTATCATGCTTTGATGTTTTATGTCTTCACATGTCATTTTTTTGAATTACTCTTTTAGGGTTTTAATTCAAAATTTCTGATTTGGGACTAACTTTTTGCTAATCAAGTTTGTTGCCCTTTGTGTTTCATCTTGCTCTTTGATATTGCATGATATAGCTTGACAATGTCTCCCTTCTAGAAATAAGCTATGAAAGGAAGTAGTAGCAAGGGAAAAGAACCAGTGATTGATCTTGATAGCCTTACCCCTAAGTCAAAGAAGACGCGATCATCGACAAGATTTTATGATGCCGACAAGTTCAGATCATATTCCACATCTCAAGCTTATGAGAACTACTTCAAGGATGCCTCCATGTTGGTTGAAAAGGTGGTTGAGCAAGTTTCTCCTCTTGATAAGAACATTCCAAAATGGTTTGCTACCAAGGATTGGAACTTTCTTCTATCTAACTTTGACGAAACTTACGAAGAAATGGTGAAGGAATTTTATGCAAATGCCATTTATGATGGGGATGAGCTGAAATGTTGGGTTAGAAGGAAGGACTTCACGGTTACACCCTCTTATCTTGCCATCATTTTGAACATCAACCGGCCAGTGTTCCAAAGTCTATGATGACTTGGATCCGGAGGTGGACTTGCTTCGGGAAACTTTTGGAGAAAACTTGGAGTTCTCTCCCAATGGGAAATCAGTTAGTATTTCATCACTATCTCCCAAATTAAGGCTGCTCACAACAATCATGTTCCACAACCTCTATCCTTTCTCAAGCACCAAGTACATGAATCTTGGTTGGGCTTTATTCCTTCATGACTTGATCACTGATGAAGAAATTGATATTTGCTCACATATCTTTCACATTTTGAGAAAGACTGCAAAGAGAACTGCCTCAAGGAACTACCTTCCTTTTTGTTGCCTCATTTCAAAAATTTTGAAGCTCAAAGGTGCTCATACATTGGAAGATGAGTGTCCTTATCCTAAGTAAAGTCCTATCAACATTCACACTCTCAATGCTATCATCGGTCATAGCCGAAAAGGAGTAAAGCAAAAGAGTCATGCTCCTCATGGTGGTAAAGCTCTAGTTCACATCCCTATGATGAGAAGTTAGACAACAATATGGCATCCATCCAAGACATTAGCACCAAGTTATCCGGACTTGCATCTATCATGCACTCTTGACACACTCGTTTTGACACAAAGTTCACATCTCTCCAAACTCAATTAGACCAAATCCAAAGGAAGCTAGAGGAAGATGAGAACTAGCGATTCCATGACAAAAAGGGGGAGATGGTTCGTGATAGAGGGAGTGTAATGATAGGGAGAGAAAGAGATAGATCAAAGGGGGAGCATTGGAGATGAAGAGCAAGAGTAAGAAAAGCCTATGCTTAATATTTTGTTTTATGCTATTTATAGTCTATGTTCATATTTCATGATCTATGTTATGTATTTAACAATGCTTTATTATGTATCCTTGCTTTGTAGCTATTAAGTACTTTTAGATTATGTTTGCATTATCTTTAGTACACTTGTGCCCTTGTTGGATCTTGTATCCTTGATGCAAATACCTTAGTGTTTTGCATCGATTAAGTGTTGGACATGTAAATGATACTTTGCATTGAGCTTATTAGCTTGCATATCCGGATGTTCATTCATTGTGTGAATGATCATTGTGGTCACTATTTGTAGTGATTGTTCTTATTTGGTCAAGCCATGCCTTATTGTTATATTCTCTATTGCTTGATCGCACTGTGCTTACTCCATATGCATTTCAAGATTTCTACTTACAATGATCGTCTTTTGTTATTGTTTTTAGGAAAAACTTGTCTGTATGGTTCAAGACCTTCACAAAATCTAGAGTTAGGTGTGAATGAGTTTTGACAACTGTTCCCAACTCACATTTTAAGTCTAGAGTCTGTTTTAGGGTTTTGTCATTAAATAGCCAAAAGAGGAGATTGTAAGGTTGAATGTATTATGATGGTGTAATGAAAATGCGTAAGTCATATCTCGTCCATATGGATCGTCCATAATAAAAGAATAAAAGGATATGGTGTGAAGCATGCATCCCCAGTAGCCTCGTTCGTCCTTAAACTGATGGTGTTAGAAAATAAACTCCATACTCGTCCATTAGGACCATCCAAGGAAAGACCAACAAGGGCAAACCAAGTGCACGTAGTGCTCGTCCAAGGCTCCCTTGAAAAGCTCGCCTGTCCTTAAAGGCATTTGGATGGACAAGCTTTACACTTAGCTTGTGATAGGAAATTAAGCCTCTTTGTCATGAATCGTTTCCAATGACAGTTATGGAAATTGAAGTAAAAAAATATAATCCCACGACAGTTACAAGAGTTAACTCCAAATCCAATCGATCCCTTAATAATAGGGGAAGTTGTGAGATGAATAACCGTTTACATCGACACTATATAAACACTTTCACTTCAATGAAGGACGGTAAGTCCATTCTAGACAATATTCCCAAAGTCTTGGAATTTTAGATTTCCCAAAGAAAGAAACTAACTTAATCATCGGAGGGTTTATGGTCGGCCACCCTGGTCTCCTCTGACTTTTGTCAAGTCTTTTTCAGGCCTAACACTTCATTGAAGCCCGTGTCCGTATCATCCAACCTAACGACTTTTGCGATTTGTCTTTCCGAGACAAAAGGTTGAATGGTTTGGACCAGATCGAGGGCTACTAGCCTAGGCTGTCAGGGAAGCAGGAACGCTTCAAGCAACCTCCATCGTGATCGCCAATCCACACTAGTCATGCAAACATCCTCTGTTCAACATGTGCAATCTATGGCAGCTGCAGTGGTGGAGTTAACTCGCCAAAACCAAGAACTAAGGAGGGAGATTAATCTATAAAGGCAGACGCATGAAGAACAAGAAGGAGGAGGACAAATGCAAAGTCAAGAAGATAGAGAGAACACCGAAATTGAAAGTCAGTTAAGGGGTACCATTTCACGAACAGTGCCACACTTGGAAAAGGAGATGAACCAGATGAAGAAAGTCATGAAAGAGTTGAAAGAGAACATGAGAAGGGAGAATCCTATAGATGATTTGGTCCACATAACTTATTCCCCTTTTGCGGCTTACATCAACGGTCACCCTCTACCCCCAAATTTCAAATTGCCTTCTCTAGATTCTTTTGATGGGACACGAGACCATTTTGATCACATTGCCACCTTCAAGACCACTATGCATCTTTAAGGGGTTCCTGATGAAATAATGTGTAGAGCCTTCCCTACCACCCTCAAGGGCCCAGCACGAGTGTGGTTTAGCAAAATACCCCCGAATAATGTATAGTTCATTTAAAGAATTAAGCAAGTTGTTTGTCAATAACTTCATCAGAGGATAGAGACATAAACGTTCTATGTCCAGCATGTTGACTATAGAACAGGGGGAAAATGAAAGCTTGCGATCCTTCATCACCCGCTTCAATAGGGAAGCCTTGGCGGTGGATGACATGGATGATAAGTTGCTACTAGCAGCTTTCCATAACGGAGTTAATTTAGACTTGTTCATCCACAAGCTTTACAAGTAAAAGCCTTAGACTATGGCTGAGCTTGTCCATTCTGCTCAGAACTTTATGAATGCAGAAAATGCGATCATAGCCAAAAAGAGGAAAAGAATTGAGAAAATAGAAGTAAATTGCCACTCTAAACAAGGCCTTCGTCCAAAGAAGGGAAGGATGGATGATAAAAAAGATCGAGATAAGAAAGCAAGCTTTTCAGCACGGAACCAACAATATACTCCGTTAAACATGCCACTTGCGTAAGTCCTTATGCAGATCAAAGACAACCCTTCGTTGAAGTGGCCAGAGAAGATGAAAGGGGACCCCAAAAGCGCAATAGGAATAAATATTGTTGCTTCCATAAAGACCATGGGCATGACACAGACGAGTGTTATGATTAAAACAACAGATTGAGAACCTCATTAAACAAGGAAAGTTGAGAAATTTCCTTGGACGAGACCATAAAGATGAGAAGTTCAAAGGGAAGGTAGAAGAGAACTCACGTCCCCCACTTGGAGAAATAAGAATTATCATAAGGGGAAGTTCAACAGCCTAGTCGTCTAGGTCAAAGAAAGCATACCTGAAGGTAGTGCAGAACGTCTAACTTTCTAGACGATCACTAAGGGCAAGAACCATGGACGAGCAAGCAATCATGTTCACGAATGAGGAGGCCGAGAGAATTCACCGCCCTCATGATGATGCCATCGGTATCATTTTGCTTATTGCTGATTACACAACCAGAAGGGTGTTGGTAGGCAATGGAAGCTCAGTGGATATCCTATATTATCCAACTTTTCAGCATATGAGATTAGGATGAGATTAGCTCCGTCCAGTGAACTCCTCCCTAGTAGGTTTTGGTGGAATGAAGGTACAGCCTCTGGGCACTATCTTATTACCAGTGGTAGTGGAAGCATACCCGCAACAAATCACCAAGGATGTGAACTTCCTTGTGGTAGATTTTTCATCCTCCTACAATGCCATAATTGGAAGGCCAATTTTAAATAGTTGGAAGGCTGTTACATCTACCTACCACCTCTTGGTCAAGTTTTCAACAGAGCATGGAGTAGGACAAGTACAAAGAGACCAACTAGCAGCGAGAGAATGTTACTTGGCCATGCTGGCCATGGACGAACAAGTTTAGACCATGAATATTGAAGAAAAGAGAGTTGTGGCAGAGCCCATCGAATCATTGGAAGATATTTCTTTAGATGAAAATAACCCTGAGAGGTGTACCAGGGTTGGAGCAGATCTAGAAGAGAAAATTAAGAATGACCTCGTCTAGTTTTTGAAGAAGAATATTGATGTGTTTGCTTGGAGCCATGAGGACATGCCGGATATAGATCCTAGTGTCATTACCCACCATCTGAATGTATGTCCTTCCTCCAAGCCTGTGCGACAAAAGAAAATGGTGTTTACCCCTGAGAGAGATAATGCTATCAAAGACGAAGTTCAAAAGCTGATTTCGGCAAAGTTTATTCGAGAATTATAGTATCCAGATTGGTTGGCCAATGTAGTGATGGTCAAGAAGGCAAACGGCAAGTGGAGAATATGTGTAGATTTTACCGATCTAAACAAAGCTTGTCCTAAGGATAGCTACCCATTGCCGCGTATTGATCAACTGGTGGATTCTACTACAGGCCATAAATTACTTAGTTGTATGGATGCTTTCTCTAGATACAATCAGATAAGGATGGAAGAGGTAGACCAGGAGAAGACATCCTTTGTCACCAGTCAAGGCTTGTTCTGTTATAAGGTGATGCCCTTCGGTTTGAAGAATGCGGGGGCAACATATCAAAGGTTGGTTAACCATATGTTTCATCCATAGATTGGGTAGAACGTGGAAGTCTATGTAGATAACATGCTAGTGAAAAGCCAAGACGAGGGAACGCACATAGATGATTTGCAGGAAACTTTTGACACACTCAGATGATACAATATGAAGTTGAACCCCAGCAAATGTACTTTCGGAGTATCATCAGGGAAATTCCTTGGATTTATGGTCTCCCATAGGGGGATTGAAGCGAATCCTGATAAAATTCAAGCAATACTAGACATGAAGCCTCCGTGAAATATTAAAGAGGTCAATTCCTTCACCAGGCGAGTCGCTGCCCTTAACAAGTTTGTCTCTAAAGCCACTGACAAATGTTTGCTATTTTTTAAGGTTCTTAAAAATGCGTTTGAATGGACCAACGAGTGTCAGAAAACTTTCAAAGATCTAAAGGCGTATCTCATTGTAGCTCCTTTACTAAGCCCGTTCGTGCTGGGAAAGGAGTTATACTTGTACTTGGCAGTCACCCCGCATGCCGTAAGTTTAGCACTAGTGAGGGAAGAAGACAAAGTACAAAGGCTTGTGTACTATACAAGTAAAGCACTGAAGGGAGTGGAAGGACGATATCCATTGATGGAGAAGTTGGCCTTTGCATTGATAACGGCTTCCAGGAAGCTAAGACATTACTTCCAAGCTCATATCATTAATGTTATGATAGATCATCCCCTAAAGAAAGCAATGAACAAGTTGGAAGCTGCAGAACAATTGATCCAGTGCGCTGTCGAGCTCAGTGAGTTTGACATTAGATACCAACCAAGGCAAGCCATAAAAGCGCAAGCTTTGGCAAACTTCATTGCAGAGTTTACCTAAAATTGTGATGATTTAGATGAGCTAGAAAATAGTAAAAGGTGGATCGTCTATGTCGATGGTTCGTCTACACAGCATGCAAGAGGAATTGGTGTGGTCCTACAATCCCCAGAAGGACATAAACTGAATCATAAAGTCCGTTTGTAGTACCAAATAACTAATAATGAAGTCGAGTATGAGGCCCTCCTCAAAGGGCTAGAGTTGGCTAAATCTGTGGAAGCGAAGTCAATACTTATCTCGGGAGATTCTCAGTTGATTATGGGTCAAATAAATGGGATATATGAAGCTAAGAAAGAACGAATGAAGAAGTACCTTAATAGGGTGATATGTCTTATGAAGAAATTTGAGGAAGTTAACTTTGTTCAAATCACAAGGGAGGAGAACATAGAAGCAGATACCTTAGCAAAAGAAGCCTCAGCTAATGAAGCCATGAATGAGTTTGATGAGATTCAGTATATACCAAGTATAGATATCCTAGAAATACAACAGATAGAAAGTAGGGAAAATTAGATGACCCCGATTGTATCATATCTGAAGGAAGGATGACTTCCAGAAGAGAAAGACGAGGATAGAAAGCTGAGAGTAAGATTTGCCAGGTATGTTCTTATAGATGAGGTACTATACAAAAGAGGATTTTCTCAACCTTACCTTAGGTGTTTAGCTCCAGACGAGGTGAACTACATATTAAGAGAAGTTCATGAATGAGCGTGTGGCAATCATTCAGGAGCCAGGTCACTTGTCTAAAAAGTCGTCCGTGCAAGATACTATTGGCCAAATATGCAAGCTGATGCAAAGGCATATGTCAAGGTCTACGATCAATGCCAATGGTTTAGTAACGTCCCCAGACAACCATCAGAGTACCTTACCCCGATGATGGCCTCATGGCCCTTTGCATAATGGAGACTAGACATCTTGGGTCCTTTTCCACTGGGCACAAGGTAGATGAAGTTTCTAGTGGTTGGCATTGATTATTTCACCAAGTGGGTGGAAGCAAAACCCTTAGCTAATATCACACAACAAAATGTCAAGAATTTTGTATGGAAAAACATTGTGTGCAGGTTTGGGGAGCCCAGAGTATTGATATCTGACAACGGACGACAATTTGATAATACGTTGTTTAAAGACTTCTGTGAATACTTTGGAATTCAAAATCATTACTCCTTACCCGCCCACCCGCAAGCAAACGGTCAGGTTGAATTTGCAAACCGATCCTTGTTGAAAATCATCAAGACTCGGCTTGAGAGGGCAAAGGGAGTGTGACCTGATGAGCTACCAAGTGTTCAGTGGGCATACCGGACGACGGTGAGAACCCCTACGAGGGAAACCCCTTTTAAGTTAGCCTATGGAAGTGAAGCAATTATACCTGCAGAAGTGCATATGGCCAATCACAAAGTAATGACATACCAAGATAAGGATAATGAAGAGCAACTTCGTTTGAACCTTGATCTAATAGACGAGGTAAGAATGGATGCAGAGCAAAGGACAGCAAAGTACAAAAACCTCATGGCTAGGCAACATGATGCAGTGGTAAAACCAAGGCGGTTCAACATAGGAGATCTCGTCTTGAAAAGGGTTTCCTTGGCAACCAAAAACCCGGCTCATAGGAAACTAGGACCTAATTAGGAAGGCCCCTACAGAGTTGTCAATTGTAAAAGACAAGGATCCTACTACTTGGAAGCCCTAGACCGGAGAAAATTGGAGCATCCTTGGAATGTTGAGCACCTGAGGAGGTATTATCAGTAAAATGCAAGCATAGACGAACATAACTCTGGACGGAGACTTTATCTACTCGTCTATCTACGTAAGGAACTTGTTTATCTACATGTTTTTATCGTTTTGTTATTACTATCTTAATGTTATGGACGAAGTTATGGTTTGGCTTGTATTTATTATCTTAAAAGGCATTAGCGCCTAAAGCTCATGCCTCGTCTAAGAATAATATCTATGCTATGTACATAATGTTGTGCTTGAATTCTTGGTTTCTACTGTTTTCATTGAAATTAACCCATAAGAGGGCTAAGAGCTTAAGACAAATAAATTCTCTGGAAGCAAGGATGTACTGTCTAAATTTTCATAACATCCGTCTAAATTCTTGGGCATACTCATCCAAACCATGGACAAGCTGAAGCTATAAGCCGTCCAAACAATGGACGAGTTAAAGTTGTTGCATTAGTTCAACCCATGAATGGGGAAATGCATAGGCAAATGTTTAATCAATTGATTAGGACACCAACCAAACAATCAAGCCTATGGACAAGTGAAAGGTTGGGTCTTGTTCTATAAAATGTAAAAATCAGCTAAGTCTAAGGACGAGTATGGTTGATAATTACCATTTCACATGGATGAATCATACTTTATGAAATTCAAGGAATGGAAAAATATATGTTCATGTTATAAAGGGAGAAATTCCTTCTATGGACGAGCCAAAGTTCAAAATCTATCACGGAAATAGAAATTCTCGTCCATATCATAATAGAAAAAAAACCAACATTCATTTAGTTGTTTAAGGGCGAATGACCAACATCCAAACACCTTAGCAAAATAAAGCTTAAATTGTTTTAGCAACTCGTCCTAAAACCATGGACAAGCTTAATGTACTTAAATTACATTAAAAGGTCCTAAACAGTGGACCAGATAAAAAAAAAAAGGACAGGGATACAATGATTAAAATATTTTCTAGGCAAGGGGGCATCCGCATTAGGATCGTCCTGAGGAGGCAGAGTTGTAGCGTCGTCCTCAACGTTAACGTCCTCGGAGCTGGTTTAGAGAAGAGAACTAATGGCAGCATTTAGGTTAAGTTTAATGGCGCTAAAATCCACTTCAAGGAAGCTTTCAACAGCGTCCATCCAAAAATCTTCAAAATCTGTTGCATAGTTACGATCCAATAAATCTGTAAAGTCTTTGGATGCCTTGAATTCCGCAACTACCTCTGTTAGGACATATGTGTTTACATGTTAGGAACATATGTCACATTTTATGTAAATTGGCTAATCCTTTGACAAAACGCACTCTACTTGTAATTGGGTAGTTCTAGGTGTTTTTAATACTTCAAGAAACTATGTTTCAAGATCAAGTGTTGAAGTCATCAAGTCTGTCCAAGAAAAAGTAAGTCGAAGTGCAGATTTTATAAATCTCGACACCTTCTCGACACCTACCTCGACACCTGCTAGCTGTCGAGAATTACAAAAGTCAGAATTCTAATCTGATTTTCTTGGGATCCGTGAATGTGTTTTTGGGCCTTCTTTTCTTCTAACCCTAAACATATAAAAGGATTATTTTAAGAGCCGTCAACATAGACACAAGTTGCATAAGCATTGAGCAATCCTTGTTCAAGCAAATTGTGCTCTAAAGACAAAGTTCTTAACCTAGATCATCTTCTTCAAGAAGTTGCTGTGTATTGTGCACCTTAGGGTTTTGTGACCAAGCATCTTCCTGATCTTCATGCATAGGATGATCTGAAGAACTCTGCAGCCAACCTCTCATTCTAAAGTTGGTGATTGAAGTCGCGTACTGGGATCCGCGCATCTGGTTAGTCACGTACTTGGGAGCCGTGCATCAAAAGGGGGAACTGTCGCTACAGATCAAGTCCAATTGGGTATTGGGGTAAGAGTTCAACTGTAGGTTGATAAGGTACTTGGGATTCCTTATTTGTAACTGCTTGATTTGATAATAGTGGAGTTTCGGGAGTGGTGACCTGAAAATCACCCGGTGGGGTTTTTGCCGTTAGGGTTTTCCCCATTCGTGAACAAATCACCGTGTTATTTATTTTCCGCTGCATATTTTGTTATTCGGTGATTTGTTTGTGCTGCCACGTATTTGCATGTTAAATTGATTAATTAATAACTTGACTTAATTAATTAATTAGTTTAGATCACAAGGGGTCATTCAGTTTGTGGCCTATCAACCTCTTTTTTCATCTTTGAGAGAAGAGCATTCAGCTCGTCGTTCTTCTTTTGCAAATGATCAAGACGAGAGTCTTTTTCCACTATATCAGCCCTCAACTCCTCGATTAAGTTTTGATGTTTTGCTGTTTCCTGCTTAGCCTTAATGGCCACCTTAGCCCACTTCTTGCACTCGTCCCTCACCTCTTGAACTCTCATCTCTAGTAAGATCCTCGTTTTGTCTAATTCTGTGGCCTGCCTAGATGCAACAATGAATTTTGACATTCCCTTAAGAAGCAAAAGACAAAAACGATGGTTAGACAAGGAAAACATATAATGACAAAGATGTAGCAAAAATTAAATTACATACCTTAAAAAGATCATGAACACCGGAGTGTTCAAAGTCCTTTAAGGACATGTCATAACATGCAGCTATATCCTCGTCAGACGCAGCCTTCTCAAAACGTTCTCAGGCTAGGTCTTCATTTTCAATAAGATTCATAGGAACCCTTTGGAAAGGCTGAGACGAGCCAGGCGCAGTCGTCTTGGATGAAGGAGTCTTAGACGGGGTAACATCAACTGGGGTGGACAAGTCCACATCAAAAATTTAGAGGGACGGTTGAGGTGTGAGGGGATTAGGCTGGACGACTCCTACCTTAGATGACCGATGCTTAGCTTTTTTCCTTCGACGACTGGGAAGATTTCCCAAGTCAAGGTTCTTTGATAAAGATTTCCTTTTCTCCCTAGTAGAAGGACGAGCTTGAGACTGGGCCTTAGGACGGCTCCCCTCATCCACAGCCTCCTTCCCTTTATTTTCTTTCATGGTTGCCATTCCTGAAAAGTAATTAAAATTAAGACGGAACTAGAAAAGTACAACTATTTGTGTTAAGTGTGGACTTACGTCTACTAACTATGACCTTGTATGCAATCGCCTCATCGAACGGATCAGGACCAAGTCTCCACTTGGCAAGACGCCTAAGAGTAACCAAAGAATGGAAATCCCTATCAGCGTGTAGACGAGCCCTTTGGATGCGGTCATGGTAGAACTTGCTCAAAGAAGGACGTGCAGTAGCTGTAAAACAATAAACAGAAAGGTTAGATGTATATTAATAAAAAATAATAACAATGAGGTAGAGAAAAAGATAGAGGCATACCTTCAAGACGAAGGTTCCCTAAATCCCCAGCATAAGGGGCAAAAGGGTCCCTACTAACGTCCACAGGGTTCCCAGCCCAAAAACCAGAGATGAAGAAGAACTTCTTCTTCCAGTTTCTATCAGACGAGGCTAAAAACTTTATTAGCCTACAGTTTGTACCCCTAGTTGTAAATTGATAAAAACCTAGGGATTGACTGATTTTTGAGGGTTTATAGTAGAAGAGGAACTAGTCCACAATAAAAGGACGATCCCCTCCAAATACTTCCCTCCACAAAATTTGTATAAAGATAACTAATCTCCACGCATTAGGATTGAATTGACACACTGCTAAACCTAATTTAGTAAGCAACTCCCTAGCAAAAGCATTTAAAGGTAATCTTAACCCACCTAAAAAATAAGCTTCATAGACGCCTATCCCAAAACGAGGGTTGTAACACTATTCTCCACAGACGACCAATTGGGGGTTAAGCTCGTCAGGAATTTGGTACCACTTCCTAAGATTATTAAGTCTTTGCTCGACAGTTTTGGAATTGACACCTACTACACAACTGTAAAAAGTCTCCTTCTCATCCAAAGGACTAGATGGAGGGACACTCGTCGAGGTGCCAGCCTGAAACCCTGAGGTTACCCTCTTCCTAAGTTGTTCTTGAAAAACATCTAAAGGGAATCTAGGGACACCAGAAGTATACCCCTCGTTAGTGGTATTCCCCCCACTACTGCTACTAGTGCTATTACTGGAACCACTGTAACTAGTGGTGTCATGATACTCGTCTATAGCCTTATCTAAACTATTGCAAGACGAGGAAATGATATTTTTGGACATTCTAAAGAAAACTTTAAGGAAAACCTAAAAAACGAAGGAAGAGAATACCTGGCTCTAGATGGAAGAGGACTAAAGATGCGGAGAGACTTCTAGACGAGGAATGTCAGGGAAGAAAATTTCAGAAATGAGAAGGGTATCGAGGAATTATGCTATTTATAGGCTGTGGAATTAGACATCTGAAATGACACCACCAATCGAAAGATGACATGTGGCGTTCACCTCGAAAAAGCAAATTGACGGGACTAATTACTAGTAAAACGATGACACGTAGCACATCAACTCTTTAACTCCAAACACCTACGTCCAAAGGAAATAACGTCAAGTTGCCCATCCCCTTGGACGACCCATGTGGACAAGGGGGTAACTAATGGTGTAATGAAAACGCACAAGTCATATCTCGTCCATATGGATCGCCCATAATAAAAGAATAAAAGGATAGGGTGTGAAGCATGCATCCCCAATAGCCTCGTCCGTCCTTAAACTAATGGTGTCAGAAAATAAACTCCATACTCGTCCATTAGGACTGTCCAAGGAAAGACCAACAAGGGCGAACCAAGTGCACGTAGCGCTCGTCCAAGGCTCCCTTGAAAAGCTCGTTCGTCCTTAAAAGCATTTGGACGGACGAGCTCTACACTTAGCCTGTGATAGGAAATTAAGCCTCTTTGTCATGAATCGTTTCCAATGACAGTTATGGAAATTAAAGTCAAAAAATATAACTCCCACGACAGTTATAGGAGTTAATTCCAAATCCAATCGATCCCTTAATAATAGGGGAAGTTATGAGATGAATAACCGTTTACATTGACACTATATAAACACTTTCACTCCGATGAAGGAAGGTAAGTCCATTCTAGAAAATATTCCAAGAGTCTTGGAATTTTAGATTTCCCAAAGAAAGAAACTAATTTAATCATCGGAGGGTTTGTGGCCGGCCACCCCGGTCTCCTCTGACTTTTTTCAAGTCTTTTTCAAGCCTAACACTTCATTGAAGCCCGTGCCCGTATCATCCAACCTACTGATTTTCCAAGAACCATCATATTCAATCATGTGTTGGCTTTATTCCGTGACAAATTTGCTTGTATTTCAGCAACTAGATACCTTGTGTTTAGGTGAGAATAATGTAAAGGTTGTGTGTGAGAAAAGTGTGAAGAATTCAAGTGTGTGAGCATTCAAGAGGTTTCTCGCGACTGGATCTCATGAGTGACTTGCGACTAGCAACTCACCAAAATGCCATATGTGTGAAGCATTTAGGAAACTGAAGAGTCACGACAGCTAGAGCACTACAGGACAAAAATTGACAGTCTGGCCTGACAGTTAACTCACGACTCATCCCACTCGCAAGACTGAGTCGATAGAATGCCTTGTTTTGAAGAGAAATGATTTTTCACATTCCTCACGTACCTTACTATAAATACCCTTATACCCACGAAATGTAGAGAGATTCTAGAGGGAATTTTGAGAGAGAAACCCTAGAGAAAACCAAGATTGACTCATCCACAATTTTAGACATTTGATTCTCCAAATTTCTCTACTCTCACCCGCTCCATTGACATATCCTTGAGAGGCTCATTTGCCAAATCCTTATCTCACCTTACCCATATTAGTGAAGAGGTATTTTGGTGCTTGGGAAGCAGTTCGGAGATGACCAATTCACTTGGTTGATGCAATGGACTTATTGCAGGATCTAGGAAGCTAAACAATACATGGTTAGGCTTAACCCTGTTGGAGCAAGAAGCTTGGAAGACTTAGGTGCATTGGGTATATTAGGCTTGGAGGGTCTACTGCTATTCGTGTATCACAACTTTATTCTTTAATGGATCATTTTATCTTTTGGAGGGCAACGGAGAGGTTTTTTGTTGAGTTCTTCGATTTCCTCTTCGATAACATGTGCCAGTGTTATCTTTATGTTTGCATCTCTCTGACCCTTACTCTTGCTTTTTAATTGCTGCTGTGTTGTGATTAATTATGGTGCAGAGTTGTTTATCTGTTTGGGTTTTTGCTTGTACTTATTATTCCGCACATTTATTGTTTAAGTATAAGCTTGTATTGCTTATATTTACAATTTGGGGTCTAAACATTCATTAGGGTTTTATACACCAAGTGAACTTTCTGGGTGCTACAAAAGTTATGCCCAGGTAGAAAAGCCACACTGTTTGCCTCCTCCTAAAAATTTTTTTCTTACCCAAAAAAGAAAGAGAGAGATATATATATATATATATACATATTTCTAATGATTAGGTCTAAAATGTTATCTCAAAATCATAAGATAGATGTTTTTGTTGAAGTAAAATTCTTAAAACTTAAGTCCATTATATGTGTTTGTTCCTGAAATCCCTAATTTTTATTCCTCAAATTCAAATCGCAACCCAATGGTTAGATATACTTGATTTTACCAAATTATGTTTTATCTCCTTTGAATTAAATTTAAGATTCCTTGCATTAGAATAAATTATGATTCCTTACGCTTTCTTTGTCAACTAATGTATGGCTAAAAGCATTCTCAAAAAAAAAAAAAAAAAAAAAAAAAAAGTATTGCTAAAAAGGTTTTTTATTTATTTATTTATTTATTTTTTTTTTTTTTTAAGAGAGATTAAAACTATGACGTCCATTCTTGATAATAGCTGTTTATCATCAAACCAAGACACCAATCAGTTTTTGGTGTAGGTGGGGATTGAACCTCAGATTTCTTATACAACTATCAGAGACTTTATTAATTGAACTAACTGAAATCCATAGCTAAAAGATAATATTAAATACATGTTTAATTAATGTAGATTTGGTTGACTTTGAAATTACCCAAAAAATACGCACGTTATGCTGTGCCACGTCTGTTAATTAATCATTTATTTTAAGGGATGGAAGTTCCTTCATTTCTATAAACATATATAACCCCCTCAAATATATATATATATATATATATAAAGGAAAAGTCTGGTGGCACCGAAATTGTCACCGAAGTTTTCACCTAAACTATGTGTTTTTTGGGTTGTGGTGAGCCTCAATGAGGTAGGTCTGTAAGAAATTATGTAAATTTTCTGTAAAAAAATTTGTTTCTGTAGCAAAACTCAACATAAAGCCTTTACAGCCAACCATAAACCCAGCTTTCAATGCAGCGGTCTAGATATTTAATTATTTTGGTCATGCACAATATTAGAAGGTAGCATATGCTAAACTAGTAAAATGTTGCATTGTCTGGATAACCATCAACGATTACTTTCATTAATTATACGAACCACCTATGTAAGGCTATGCCCAATTCCAGAATGTAAGATTTGTACACAGTGCTCGGCCCAACTTGTGAAAATACTAAAGATTGTTCATTAGTTTCAAAAATGAAAGTTTGTGCTTTTATTTTTTTGGAAAAAATTTAAATTTCATTCAAATTGCTAAAATATTAATAGAGGTTCAAATGAGAGCTTAGTGGGAATGAGATTTTTCATGATGTCTCATGTTTGTGGTTCAAATCTTACTCCACCTTCCCCCCACTATCTACTTATCTAAAAAAAAACTAGAATCATAATAGGTAATGTGTTCGTTGGTTGGAACACCTACTATCACTTGTAGTTCTAGGTCCAAGACTAAAGTATTGCAAAGTAATAAACTAAATGCAATTATGCATTATGTAGAAAATTTGTCATAAGGAAAAGAAAATTTTCTTTGTAGTCTATGTAACCCTAAGCTCTTACGGTAATGGCTGAAGCCATTGCCTTAATCACTAGTGGCACGTATGTTCGAATCTCCTCTATGCTTCTTCCCAAAAGAAATGGATAATTATAGTCGTTGCCTCCAATCTCTCCCATAAAAAATAGAGATCTTCCAAAGATTTCATGGCATTCTTTAAATCATCATTACCTCATTAGAGAAAAGGATATTTAAGCAACTGAGTGTTACAATAACCAAAATCATGCCACTTATATGTAGAAATTTTCTTCTCCCCTTAAAATAATAAGGCAAAAACTATATTTTCGTCCCTACATTTTTAGACAATTCCCACTTTGATACATAGATTTTATTTTTACCGCTTTTAGTCATTATTTAGAAACACATCATACATTTTAGTCCTTTCCGTCAATGCCTTAACAGCAAAGTCCTAGGTGGCAGACAAAACTATTAAAATAATAATAATAATTTTATTTTGGCATTAAAAATTGCCAAGTCAAAATCTAAATTAAAAAAAATAAAATTATTAATTTTAACTAAATAAAAAAAATTAAAAACAGAATTAAAAACCAAAAATCACATGAATTGAGATCTAAGTGTGTCTTGAATAAGAACAAGAAGAACACAAACCCAGATTTAAAAACAAAAAGAACATTTTCTTTTATTTGACATTTTCTCTTTTTCTTTTTCTTAGAAAACAAACACAAACCCAAAAAAATTAAAATATAACCAACACAAGGGCAGAGAAAATTAAAACATTTTCTCTTTTTCTTTTTCTCCCCTTTTCTTTATCATTAAAAATTAAAACCCAAAAAAGTCAGAATTAAGTTAGAAAGAAGTGAGCACTAGTTTACCAAAAAAGAAGAAGAAGTGAGCACTAAAAGCTTAACTCTGCCGATACCATTGCCTCTTTCTAATGGGCAGAGTACAAATTCAACACAAGGGGCCTTGGGGTTACTTCTTTTTCTTCATTCTTTCAGATCCATTACTTGCTCTATTTGTGTTTGTATCTTTGTTTTTCTTCTTTCTTTTCAGGTCCATGACTCTCTCTTTCTCTCTCTCAGTGCTTGTTTCTTTTCAAATTTTGAATTTGTGATCTTGTGTTTATGTTCAAATATCAGCAACTGATGGGTGTGGCCATGGGTCTCAGCCATGGGATTTGACCATGAGATAGAGAGAGTTGACGATGCCCAAGCCGAGAAGGACCAAATTGGCCAGGCTCTCTCTTTCATTAACAGTAGCACCCTTGATGATGACGAATCCACCACATTCAATCGCTTTCCTTCCTCGACGTTCACCGCCACAAGCCACCATCAAGGTGGTATACTTGCTCTCTCCCTCCATCTCTAGTCTCTACTTTTCTTGGACACACCCACTCAATATCCCTTCTTCGATCTGTGATGGTGTGAGGGTTTGGGTTGTTTGATGATTAATATATTTGAGCTATGGTTGAAATGGTTTTAAGGTTTGGTTGTGATGGATCTAGGTTCAGTAGTGGTGGATCTAGGGAAGAAGAACAAGAAAAGAAATGGAGATTTTGGGTGTGGCCTATTATGGGTCTTTGATGATTTTGTTGGGTTTGAGAAAATGAGAGCTTTGGGATTTATGAATTTGTATTTGAGCCAAATTTTTTGGTTTTCTTTTTAAATTTTTTTAAAATTTTTTTTTATTTTGTGTGTTGTTTCCTAAAAATATATAGGTTTATGGGTTTGATTTGTTGGAGAATTCAGTGTTGTATGGTTGATTAGTTATTCAATTATGGACTTAATGAAAATCATGTGGATTAGTGATTTGCTAGAGAATTCGGTGTGGAATGGTTGTTTGTTGGTTGGTTGGTTGGTTGGTTGGTTGGTATTTTTTTTATTTATTTAATAATTTCAGGGTTTGTGTTCTTAGCTTTGGGTTTGTGTTCTTGTTATTCTTGTTCAAGACACACTTAGATCTCAATTAATGTGATTTTTGGTTTTTAATTCTGTTTTTTTTATTTTTTTATTTTTATTTATAATTTATGGGTTTGTGTTCTTAGCTCTGGGTTTGTGTTCTTGTTGTTCTTGTTCAAGACACACTTAGATCTCAATTAATGTGATTTTTGGTTTTTAATTCTGTTTTTAAATTTTTTATTTAGTTAAAATTAATAATTTTTTTTTTTAATTTAAAGGTGTAAATGTACTTTTAGTCCCAACATTTTGCACATTTTTCTATTTTGGTCCCTATATTTTATTTTTACCACTTTTAGCACCAAAAGCAATTAACGCCCCACATTTAAGTCCTTACCTTCAGCCAACTATCAGGGAATGTTGATGTGGCTGATGGAGAGAACTGTAAATCATTTAAAAATATTAAAAATCCACCATGGCCAAGTCTGCCTTGCCGCGTGGCCTTCCCGCCCAACTTACTCGCACGCGCCCCTCACATGAGTCAACCATCCACTGTTCATGGCTACATTATCACTAAAAATCCCCAAATCAACTCTATCACTTGAAATCAACTACTTTATCTTTCTCTTTGATCTTTAATCCTTAGATTACCTCAGAGTTCCTCATCACGAGCCGACCTCTACCAGCTACTTTATCTTTGATCTTCTTAGACTTTTGCTTGGCTGCCTCATAGTTAGAGGCAATGGTGTCCTTAGCAACCATTATCTAACTCTGAAACCACCACCATCCAGCTACTTTATATTTGATCTTCTTATACTTTTTTTTAGCCTCTCTCTGAAACCACCATTATCAACCATCATCCAGCTTTGTCACTTGAAACCACCATCATCAACCATCATTAACTAGCTCTGTCACTTGAAGCCACCATCACCATCAAAACCCATCTCTGCCACTTTAAGGTAGTATTTTTTTCTCGCTCTCTCTTTGTACGTGAAAAGGTATTTGCTCTCTCTGTCTATGTCCTTATTTATAACTTGACAATATGCTTGTTGGTTGGTTCTGGTAGTAGGGGCCACAATGTTTTTGTTTGTTTTTTGTATGCTTTTGTATTTTACTTTTGATTGTGGTCCATATGTTCCCTATGTTCTCTGTGTTCCCTATGTGCTCCTGTTGAAGAGAGTTAAGTAAGGCTAACCGTATTGTATGAGGGTTTTTTTGTGTAATTTGATAACTATGCATGTCTATTTTAGTACGACAAAACTATTGAAGTCATTGCTGTGTTGTGAAAAATTACTTGATTAGTGTTGTGTTGGTAATACTTTATTGAGTGTTGTGTTGTGTGCATGCAGAATGAAATTTGATTAGTGTTATGTTGTGTTGTGTGCATGTAGAATGAAATATTTTATTAGGTGCTGTGTTGGTAAATGAGTGTTGTATTGTTCTTGCATTATTTAATTGAGGTTGTTTTGGCATGTAGAATGGATGACCTATTCAGTATATCCGTGCATCATGGTGGCTATTTTACTGAGAACCCTAAAACATATGTGGGAGGTGAAGTAGATGTAGTTGATAATTGTGACCCTGATAAGTGGTCCAAGGTTGAGATAGAGGGTATATGTAGAGACTTTGGGTACACATTTGTTAGGAGGCTGTGGTATACAATGCCTGGTATGGACCAAGAAAGGGCAAACTTCCATTTGGTTGTTGATGATCATGATGCCATGTACATGATAGAATTAGTGAAAGGTCATGAAGAGATTCATGTATATGTAGAGCACCCAATAGATGATCCTATGCTAGTTGATGAAGGAGAGGATGTTAGTGAGGTTGTGCAGCCATTGGCAGTGGAGCAAGGCCCTATGGGTTATTATAGTGATGGCAATGATGATGATGACTATGATGGGGGTGAATTTTACAGTTTTTATGGTAGTGATGACATGTATGCTAATGATCAAAGTTTTAACAATGAGGATGAGTCAACTGAGGTGGATGCTAATGATCAAACTTTTAATGCTGATGTTGCTGCTTCCCAAGTGGGTTCAAGGATAGTAGGTAAAGAACCTACTATTGAGCACCCACCTCAGGTCCTTATTATAAGTGATGGTAGTGATAGTGGAGGTGGGGGAAGTGGGCTAGATGATGAGGTAAAGTTGAACCATGGTGTTAGGGACTTTGTTGAAGACAATAGTGACAGTTGGGATGGTAAGGATGATGATGATGATGATGATGATGATGATGTTGTTGAACTAAGCCAAATGAGTGCTGGTGTAATGAACTCTGATTATGAAAGTGAGGAATTGCATAGTCTAGTGGAATCATCATCTGATGATGAGCTTGGGTATGACAGTGATGATGATGCTGAGGATGATAAAAGTACACATGTGGGAAATGGTAAGGGGCAGAAAAATGAGGAAGTGAAGAAGTTCCTTGTGTTTAAGCCAGTGGCTAAAGCCGAGTATATTTCTTTTGAAAAAGATATGCTGTTTACAACAACCAAGCAATTCAAGGAAGTTATAACAGAATATGCAGTTCATTGTGGATGGGGGATCAAATTTATAAAAAAATGACATGCAAAGGATAAGAGCTGTCTGCCAGGATAACTGCAAATTTGTTGCCTATCTAGCAAAGGTGCCAAGGGAGAGAAGCTACCAACTAAGGACATTGAATTTGGAACATACATGCTTTAGAACTTTTAAGAACCGTAGGTGTACTTCATCATACATTGGGAAGAAGTTGAAGTTGATGAAGAAGGTGAAAAGACAGCCTAACATCAAGCTGAGAAACATCCAAAAAGCTGTCCATGAGAAGTATACCATAAACATAAGTACAAGAAAAGCAAGTAGGGCTAGGGACAAGGCTAGAGAATATGTGGATGGGGCTTATACACAATAGTACAACCAACTGTGGGAGTACTGTGAGGCTATACATATGTTTTGAGGGATGCAAGAAGGGGTTTCTAGTTGGATGCAGGCCATTCATTGGTTTGGATGCCTACCATTTGAAAAACAAGTTAGGGGGGTAATTGATTACTGCAGTATGCAGAGAACCTAATGAAGAGTATTTCCCACTTGCATATGCAGTGGTAGAGGCTAAAACCAAGGACTCTTGGACTTGGTTCATCAATCTGTTACTTGCAGACATAGGCTAGAATAGGAGATGGGTGTTTGTGTCAGACCAGTAAAAGGTGTGTAGTTTATTCTCCATTGGTTGTTTTAATCTGTATTTAGTCATTGTACTTTTGGTCCACTAACTTCACATACTTGCCTGCGATACTGTTTGTAGTAGGGGTTGGTGCAAACATTCATTGACAACTGGCCACAGTATGAACACAGGATTTGCTGCAGGCACCTCTATAACAACTTTAGGAAGAACCATCCTGGTGTTTTGATCATAGATATGTTTTGGAGGGCAGCCAAGGCAACTTACAAACAAGAGTTTGATAGGGTGATGGATGAGCTGAAAGAGATTGATACTGATGCACATAGTTGGTTGGATTCTCACTTAACAACAAAATGGGTCAGACACATGTTTAGTGAGGATGGCTTGACTGACACCATACTCAACAATATGTGTGAGAGCTTCAACAGCAAGATTCTTAAATTCAGATCTAAGCCCATAATTAGCATGGTATAAGCATTTATGATCACCTATAGTTAATTATAGTGAATGTTTGGTACTGTTTATGGCAGTTGTTGTAATTAATATCTAATGTTTCATTGTACTTGTATGTGATTGTAGCTTGAGTGCATCAGGCTATATCTAATGACTAGGTTACAAGAGAACAAAGAGAAGGGTGTGAGGCTAGAGTCAGATATTTGTGCCAAGGTGATGAATAGGTTGCACAAGGAAAAGTTGGCAACCAATAGGTGGCTAGCTTGCTATGTAGGGCAGACACAGTTTGAAGTGAAAAATGGTCTGCAGAGTTTCACTGTTGACTTGGCCATAGCACACTGCAGTTGTAGGAAGTGAAACATAATTGGCATACCATGTGCTCATGCAATCTCTTGCATATTTTTCAATAGACAAGATGCTGAGCAATATGTTCACCCGGTTACCATGTATCTACATACAGAGCATGCTACGAGCCAATCATAGCACCAATCAATGGGCAGAATATGTAGAGAACAAGTGGTGTGACCCCAATTTAGCCCCCTATCAAAAGAAGACCACCTGGCAAACCCAAGAAGAAGAAAGCAAGGGAAACTAATGAGCCAACAAGTGGTAAGAGAGCTGGCATCTCTAAGCAGTGTAAGGCCTGTGGTAAGTTAGGGCATAATAGGAGAAGTTACAAGGGTGAGATTGGAGGAAACTTTTCACTACAAGGCACCACAAATAAAACCAGCACATATAATAAGGTAATAAAGTGACATTAGGGTGAAACAGTTGCTATTTAATACTCACTATTAACCTTGTTTGTGAATTTCTTGTTTGTAGACCAGCAGAACCACAAGTGCACCATCACAGGCCAAGACAGCCTCAGCCACACCATTTGCACCACACCAGGCTGCCATGCATAGCCCATCCACTCCAAGTGCACTGTACTAGTTTAGACTAGGTGCTCCATCCCAACAGCATAGCTCCACCCCAAATGCACCACACCAGTTAGGTGCACATCATAGCTCCAAAGTAGCAACCCAACCACAAGGCAGAAAAAGAAAAGGGTGGTCACATCAAAAACTCTGAAGGCTTCTAAGAATGCATCCAGATACATAGAAGCAATCAAACATGCTGGGAGTCAATCATCTGTGCAGGGTCCAAGGAAATGAAGAGAGCAAGAAGTAGATTTTTCCTTTTGTTGATGAGGGTCACTTGTATTGTGTAGTTATGTCAACTGTTTTGTGTATTTATGGTGATCTGCCTCACTATGGAACAATGCCCTATTTTGGCTTAACTATGTAATTATGGTGATTGTGTACCAACTGGTGTTAGTGTTGTAGCTGAACAATGCCAGTGTGTTTTGTGCAATTCTGGTGATGATAGCAGGTGTTGTGCAATCCTACTTTAATGTGGTTGTGGTTGTTAGTGTTGTAGTTGAACTATATAATTATGGTGACTGTGGTTGTTAGTAGTCAATGATAAGTTGAAGATGTATTTCTATTCAATTTGTGTTATTTAGTTTAATATTGAATCTTGTGTCCTTTACTTTTGGTACTCACATCAATGAAAGGCAGTTAATGTATTTGTATTGAGAACAGTACAACCAGCTAGTTAATACATTTACAGGTAGATACATTTTTTGCAAAACAGAATTTTTTGCAAAACAGGTACATTCACAGGTACAAAACAGCAATAGTATGGTTAATACATTTTTTGCAATAAGTGTATTAATTTCAGTCACATTGTGGAATCCATAGGTAGATGCATTCAAATCAGAATTTACATTTATATCTTGAACAAAAAGTGTATTCATTTCATAGGGAAGTGGGTTACAATTCTAACAACTAGCAAGAGCACAAAATTACCAGGAGGTAATACATAGCTAAACACATCTCATACAAAAATTGCACACATTGCCAGCCCAACATAAACTAACACTGCCCTAATGATTCCCATAACAATCACTACCCTACATACATCTAAACTACCAACCCTGTTAACAATATTGATAACAATAGCAGCATCAGCAACAATAGCACACAGCATCAACAGCTAAAGCACACACTAGTAGCGGCACTTGTTGCTTGCACAAAGCAGGTGGTGCTCAAATAAACACAGCAATAGTTTACTCACCCCTACACTATATACATTACCTAACCAAACACTACATACATTACCTAATCAAACACAAAACTACACACATCATGTAAAGTTGTTATTTATGACTATGTGTTTTGTTGGCTTTTATTCCGTGCCAAATTTGATTGTAACTTAATTCAATCTTTTGTACCCTGTATTTATGGTGAGATTTTATTGTAAGGGTTGTGTGTTAGAGAGAGAGTGTAAAGACTCGAGCAATTGAAGATGGAAGAGTTTTCATGGGTAGCTCGCGACTAAGCATCCCGCGAAGTGACTCATGTGCCTTACACATGCTGGAATGCGAAGAGTCAGGCCAGGATGGAGACAGCTGTGTTTCGCGAGTATCTCGCGAGTAAAGTCTTCCCACGAGACACCCACGAGAATTTCTGTTCTGCCAGACTATCCATTCTGATACACACTTTTTGTGCCCACACTATATATACCCCACATTACCCACAAATGTTGAGAAGTGCTTCAGAGACAAAACACTAGCCAAACACGTTGAGAATTAGAGATTGTCATACCCACAATTCTCTACACATTTTGCTTATGGTATTTCCTCAACTCCTACCTCTCCATTTCCATACCATTGAGAGGTTGATATCCCAAACACTTACCACACCCTTTCAGAGTGTCAAGTGACGTTTTGGTGCTACTGGGAAGCAATTAGAAGAAGCCGAGGATGGCGGATGCAACATGGAGCTTATTGCGGGATCCGAAGAACTAGACAAGGTGTGGTTCCAAGAAGCCTTGTTGGAGTAGGAGCTTGAAGGGCTTAGGTACATCGGGTAGATTAGGCTTGGAGAGTCTCTTGCTAACTCATGTATCCCAATTGATTGTCTAGTGGATCGATTTCTGCTTTAAGGGCGGCGGAAAGGTTTTTCGCCGAGTTCTTCGGTTTCCTTTTTTATTACACATCAGCGTGTTATCTTGTGTTTGCATCTTTCTTCCCTACTCTTTTACATTCCATTTTACTGTTGTTTTGCTTAGATTATGGATTAGTGTAACTTGTTTATTTATCCACTCGCATTTACACTATTCCGCACTTAGTATTAAGTTAGTGTAAAACCTATCGAACCGTAATTTTTATTTGGGCGTCTAAACTTCTCTTGTGTTTTCAACACATTTTTGAGCATTTACATCACCACTAACAATGCCACAGCCACAACTAAAAACTTCTCCCTCTTCTTGCGGCTTGCAACCTCAATCCCAAGTGTGATGATCCTCTGCCTTTGCTGTGGGATAAGCACCTTACCATGAGCACATATCTCATCATCACGCCATTGGAAGAACCTACACTTACGCCCCACCTGAAATGCAAATAATGCTCAAAAAATGAAAACCCATTAACTATTGCAACAACAAATTGAAACAAAATACTGAAATTAATTAAAGTAGTAATCAATAATTCTCTAATAATTCTACTAAATCAAGTGGCTGCAATGCAGATAAATGGGGTGCAAGGAGAATCTTCACATGGTAATAATATTGCTAAGGAATCTTGTCAAATTCCTAATTTGTCTCAGTAATCATGATGAATCTATTAAACAAAACTATAATCCGTTCACAAAAATATGCTAATTTGAAATATATATATATATATATATAAAACAAAATTACTAGTGATTTAAAAATTTAAATCATACCAAAAGTAACTGAGAAGGAGGTAACTAGGTAAGGATGTAAATTTGTAATCATCAGCCTAATTGTATAGAGATTCTGTTTAAGAATTTAAAAACTGACTTTAAGACTTTTTTCTTTTTAATTTGCATTACATTATGAACAATTCTTTCAGAGTCAAGTTTGTTGAATGTAACTGCTGTTTTTCTTATTTAGTGAATTACTAACTACTAGTACTATTCTTTGACAATTATACTACTTATTGCAGGCTTCGTGAGCTAAACCAGCTTGGTGAGTTAAGTTTTACCATAATTATTTTTGAACAATTAATAGCATTAGATAACCCTTTCATAGAAGTAGAAGGGAAACCCCTTAAGAATAAAAACAACTGGAAAGCAATTAGAAAAATAGAAGATTTCTTAATCAATGAAAATAAATTAAAACAAAGAAGAAAATCATCGCTCTTGGCCATCCAATTAGAGGAATGCTCCATCTATGACCATCAATATTGCAAGTAAAGATCAATTTGTTAAGCATCCAATAAAATCCAGTTATTCACTCAGTAAGCTATTCATGAAGAACATCCATAGATACAACAGACATAGTGACATAAATAGACACAACAACATAGTGACATAAATAGCTACTCTCATCTAAAAATCATGAAGAATATAAAGTGTCTATTAGTACACTTTCTGAAATTTCTTGGTTGAAGGAGAGGGCAAAATTGAAAATAACTAACAATTTTAACTAAAAATTGTTAAATTTTTTTAGAACCATAACATTTTGAATCAACAATTTTAACTAAAAATAACTAACAATTTACCCAGTAGTTTGGACAGTCGTAGAATCTTCTGCCAGGATTGTCTAATGTCTATGACAAAACTATGATAGGTTTTTGATTATAGTAGAACCTCATTGGTGTTGTCCTCCTCACACTGGAACTTGTTGAACAGCTTGCTTCCATTCTAGTTTAGGGGCTTCAAGGAATAGCTGTGTGGGTGGAGGTGAGGAATGTTTTTTGTTGTTAGGGTTTCTAGTACTGATTTGGTTGATTTTGGGTTTTCTGGTACTGATTTGGGAGATTAACGTGGCAGTGGTGATCATGTGAGGGACACGTGCGAGTAAGTTGGGCGGGAAGGCCACGTGGCAAGGCAGACTTGGCCATGGTGGATTTTTAATATTTTTAAATGATTTACAGTTCTCTCCATTAGCCACATCAGCATTTCCCGTTAGTTGGCTAACGGTAAGGACTTAAATGTGGGGCGTTAATTGTTTTTAGACTAAAAGTCGTAAAAATAAAATATAGGGACCAAAATAGAAATATGTGCAAAATGTATGGACTAAAAGTGCATTTACGCCTAATTTAAATGCTGACGTGGCATTTTTTAATGCCAAAATAAAGTTTATTATTATTATTTTAATAGTTCGTGGCCTCTCTCCAACTTCATTCAACGTCCAAACAGGCTGATTTTCTCTCAACCTATTTCGCCTCTGCCACAAATACCATGAAATTGTTGAAAACAAAGCCAGCTAAAACTCTGAAGCGCTGCACATAACCTCTTCTAACAGCTCTATAAAGCTTCTGTATTGTTTCCTGTAGAACCTGGAAAAATAAAAATTAGACTTCCATACTGCCTGGGCATGATCACATAACCACAAACAATGGATTAATGACTTCGATGGCTCATCACACATTGATCATGAAGCTTCAACAGGGACATGTCGGTGTTGGAGATTCACTTTTGTAGGAAGAGAATCACGTGTAGCTCACCAAATAAAATGACGGACTTTATTTGGTGTCTTGATCTTCCAAATCCCCTTCCAAACCTTGCTCTACCCTTCCAAAGAAGAAGTACCTGGACTTAATCTTCTTGCATTTGCCTCCAACATTCTGTAGGCACTCCGCACACTATAATCCCCAGTAGGAGTTAAGGGCCAAATCAACAAATCCTCAACCCACCCTTCACTCACCGGGATCCTCTTTATCAACTCAGCCTCCCACGGCAAAAAAACCTCATCCACTAAACCTGGATCCCAACTCTTCTACCAACCATGAACAAGTCCTTCACATAGAGGTTAAGCTTTCTCTAATTGAAACTTTGGACCATTATTTCCTCAAAGTTTATTCCCTACTGTCAGTGTCTTGTAAATTGAAACTTTGGACCATTATTCACACAATGTTAGGTATCCGCCAAGAATCAAAAACAGGGGAAACAAGGGTATCCACCAAGAATCAAAAATAGGGGAACAATAAATTATAGAACAAACACAAACATAAATCCAAATTCATTTCAAGATTAACCTAAATCTGAATCCATTTTGAACTCAGTCCCAAACCTGGAAATAAACAATCAACCCTATTCCCTTGAAACCCCAAAATCCAAATCAATAGCAAACAGAACACAAACCCATCATATACAGTATCCACCAAGAATAAAAAATAGGGGAACAATAAATTATAGAACAAACACAAACACAAATCCAAATTCATTTCAAGATTAACCTAAATTTGAACCCATTTTGAACTCAGTCCCAAACTTGGAAATAAACAATCAACCCTATTCCCTTGAAACCCCAATATCCAAATCAATAGCAAACAGAACACAAACCCATCATATACAATATCCACCAAGAATTAAGAATAGGGGAACAATAAATTATAGAATAAACACAAACACAAATCCAAATTCATTTCAAGATTAACTTCAATCTGAACCCATTTTGAACTTAGTCCCAAACTTGGAAATAAACAATCACCCCTATTCCCTTCAAACCCCAAAATCCAAATCAATAGCAAACAAAACACAAACCCATCATATACCCAGAAACCCATTTTTCTAAACTCAAAAAATGGCAAATTAAGAATATGACTTCAAATGATTGAAGTTGGCATACCACTTTGATTTCAGCTTTTGTGAGAGAAATCCAAGATTGTTAATCTTCCAGAGAGAGATCTATGATCGTTTGTAGATCACCCTTTGTAGCAGAAAGAGAAAAAGAGGAGAGAATAATTGTTCACGGAGAGAATGAGAGAAAAAAAAAAAAAAAAAAAAGCAATGGAGAGAAAAAAAGAAGCAACGACAATGGTGAGAATGAGAGAATGAGAGAGAAAAAAAAAGTAACAGAGAGAATGAGAGAAAAAAAGAAATACAGAGGAGGAGAGAGAAAGAATTAATATAATAAGTAGTTGGTAATATTTTAAGACAAGAAATTCAATAGCTAATGTACAGTAGCCCATCAGACTTGATGGGCTACTGTTCATAAGCCAAAAAAAAATTTTGGGTTTAGAGAATCTGCTGGAGTTGTTTTTTTAGGTCTCATTCTCTATTATAGCTATATTTTGCCTATACATACATTGCAGGAGATGCTCTATCTCTTTTATCTAAGCATAGGTATTGGAAAGTGAAACTATTCAAATGTAGCTGGCAGTGATGCTAGAGATGGGGCAGAGGGATGTAGCTTTCTATCTACATCAGCGTACTTTCTAAACCAAAATACAATAAATACCTGAATACCTGGACATGGGGCAAAGTTAGTCAATGTTGGTTTGCATGCTAATAAAGCCATGTAAACAGGAAATTTTAAGTTTGTAGAACTTTATTTACAAGGAACTCGAGTTTATAGAACTCAAGTTCCACGTGGCATTGTTAAGTTAAAGAATTCCAGCAGAGCGGTGTCACAGTGGCCATTTTTATAGAACTCGAGTTCTAGAAACTTGAGTAACGTGCCAAACCCAAATTTGAGAAACTCGAGTTTCAAAAGTGTGATACATTGCTTAAACAATAGTAAAACACTACACATTTTACCAAATACTTGTATTTGGCCATTTTACCAATGAAAATAGTCCTTCATAAAATATGAAGCTCAAAAAAACCAAAAAACAAAAAGCCAGTGGCCCAAGCCCAAGTAAACATATCAAAAATAGGACAACGGCAGCCCAACTGAATTATTTAGCAAAATGTTCAACTGGATGTCCATTTAACACAATCATTGGTTATTGTAGGATTATATATATATATATATATACACACACTATCATTATGCCCGTGCGATATACCGTTTAATCAAAATGAGAAATTAATAAAAAGAGAATTATATGAAAAATTTGGATTGTAATTAAATTAAAATTTTTATCAACTTAGAAATTATATGAGAAGATAAGGACAAAAATATATATATTTAATTTTTTTTTTAAAATCTAAAAAAGTTTCTTTAATTTGGTGAAACCACTTAGCGCAACCACGATTTTTAAACTCAACTTTTATTACATAGTATATGATATATATATATATATATAAATGTGTGTGTGTTAATTTAGATAATCCAAATAACTCAGAAGCAAGGATGATTACAATCCAAACTACCCATTATAGGTTGACTATAATATTATGCATGTGACATCACTTGAGACTGTTAAAATTTTTAAGCCTAACCCAAGAAATGCCAGACTAGGCAGAAGATAAATTTCAATTAAAAAGAAAATGCAAATAATAAATTATTAAAAGATTATAAATGGGAAATTTGATTACAATAAAGATGATGATATAAGGTCAGAAATGTTGGATTTGATGTTTTATTGGGCAGATCCCAATGCTTTTTTGACAGCATTAAACAACCGAGGGAAGAAAAAAGATCAAACTATCGGTCATACCAACTAGTTTTTTTTTTTCAAACTATCGCTCTCACCAACTAGGTTTTTTTTTTTTTTTTTTAATATTTAAATAGTCTTTGTAATGTTGAATTTATTCAATTATTTTGTTGGCTTTATTTCGTGCCAAATTTGCTTGTAATTCAACATTTAGAAACCCTGTATTTAGGTGAGAATCATGTAAGGGTAGTGTGTGAAAGAGTGTGAAGAAAAACTTAAGAGTGTGTACTCAAGAAGAGCCTTGTGACTGGATCTCGTGACTGGCAAGTCGCCAGAATGACACACGTGTGAAGCATGCAAGGGGTGCTGAAGGGTCACGCTAGCTATTACACTACAGGACAAAACCTCTAGTCTGGCCAGGCAGTTAGCTCGCGACTCGTTCCAGTCGCAAGGTCGAGTCGCCAGAATGCCCTGTTTGGTTGTAATTGACTCTTCGCATTCCTCATACACCCTGCTATAAATACCCTTAAACCCACGAAATATAGAGAGCTTCCAGAAAGAATTTTGAGAGAGAAACCCTAGAGAAAAACAAGTTGACTTATCCACAATTTTCATCATTTGATTCTCCAAATTCCTCTACTCTCACTCTCTCCATTGATATATCATTGAGAGGTACATTTACCAAATCCTTATCTCACCATACCCATATCTGTGAGAAAGTATTTTGGTGCTTGGGAAGCATTTCAGAAGGGACTAATTCATTTTGGTTAATACAATGGGCGATTGCGGGATCTGATAAGCTAGAGAAGACAAGGTTCGGCGTAACCCTGTTGGAGCAAGAAGCTTGGAGGGCTTTGGTGCACTGGGTAAATTAGGCTTAGAGGGTCTTCTACTATTCATGTGTCCCAACTTTATTCTCTAGTAGATTATTGACCACTTGAAAAGTGGCAGAGAGGTTTTTTGCCAAGGACTTCAATTTCCTCTTCGATAACATATCGTTGTGTTTTCTTTGTGTTTGTATCTCTCTTCCCTTAATCTTTGCCTTTTAATTATTATTGTGGTTGTGATTATTTTAGGTTTAGATTATTTTACCATTTCTGTTTTAGCTTATTTTTATATTCCGCACATACATTGTTTAAATATAAGCTTGTGTTGGTAATTTGTGAATTGGGGGTCTAAACGTTCATAGGTGTTTTATACACTATTTGAACATTCAATTGGTATCAGAGCGGGTGCACTGCTGTGGTTTAATTACCTAAGTGCGATCCTTGACCCCATTGAGATGGGTCGATCTCAATCTCTCAATGCTGCACCATATTTTGATGGAAGCAACTATGCATTTTGGAAAGTACGCATGAGGGCATTCCTATATTCAATGGATGAGACTGTTTGGGATGCAGTAGATGTAGGATGGACTAGGTCGGAGGCCGCTAAATCCACATGGGATAAGGCGGCTCTTACGGCAGCCAATGCAAATAGCAAGGCATTAAATGCTATTTTTTGTGGTATATCTCCAAATGAGTTTCATAGGATATCTCACATTACAATTGCCAAGGAGGCGTGGCAAATATTAGAGACCACCTATGAAGGCATGAAGAAGGTGAAGGACACTAAGTTGCGATGCTAACAATTCGATTTAAAGAACTGAAAATGAGTGAAGATGAGTCATTTGACTCATTCTATGGCAAGCTGAATGAGGTGGTTATTGGCAAGTTCAACTTAGGTGAAAAGATGGAGGACTCAAAGATAGTGAGGAAAATCCTTCATTCATTGCTGGAGAGCTTTCATGCAAAGGTTACTGCAATTGAAGAGAGCAAAGACCTTGATGATATTATAGTTCAAGAACTAATTGACTTACTTCAAACATATGAGTTGTCTCTACCCTTACAAAGGAAGAGCAAATCCCTTGCTCTTAAGACGATTGATGAGAGGGTGGATGCTCACAACTCATCAAATGAGGAAGAGGTCGAGAAAGATGTAGCATATCTAGTGAAGAATTTCTGAAATTTCTTGAAGTTCAAGAAGAATGGAAAATTTGTTGAGAAGGGAAAATTTCCAAGTTTCAAAGGGAGAGAAAAGACTTCAAGAGGAAATATGGGAAGGAGTCTCAATCCTCTCAAGAAATCACTTGCTTCAAATGCAACAAACATGGACATCTCAAGAAAGAGTGTCCCAACTATTTGAGAGGGAAGGTAAAGTGTATGCCACTACTCTTAGTGACACCGACTCCTCTAATTCAAATTCAAAAGAAAGCTGTGATGGAAAGGCAAACTTCTCTGCATTCATGACCATTGCTCTCGTGGAATCTTCGGATGATTTGAGTGTCCTAGTGGAAGAGCTTGGTGAGCACATTGAATTGGAATTAATGGGGATAGCAGAGGAATCTGATGATGAGGAAGATGAAATAACAATGGGACTGCAAGAGACCTACAATTCCTTGTTTGAGAAGACCGGTGAATATGCAAAAGTGGCTAAAGCAGCCATTAAGAAAATGAAGAGAGTAGAGCAAGACTACAAGAGTCTTTTAGTCCGATACTTGGAGACTAAGTTTGAAGTCAAGATGCTATATGGAGAGTTGACCGAAGCCTACTCAAAAATAAAATTTCTTGAGCTTGAGGTGATTCAAGCCAATGCTAAGGTAGAGCGGGTTTCCTCCAAGAAACTTGATGAAGTGCTTGCTTATCAAAAACGTTTCTCCGACAAAAGCAGATTGGGATACACTAGAGAGAGCAGTTTAAGTGTCAAAGTGTCCAAGGACATGAAGTTTGTCAAAGCTAAGGAACCAGTGACAGAAACTTTAGTTGTTGAGAAAGTGAAGCCAAAAAAGAAGTGGAATGTGACTGACCAATGGTTTTTGACTAAGCCTCCTAACCAATCAGTGGTCAAACCTAAGGCTCAAGGAAAATCACTCCCAAAGTCACAAAGAGGTCCGAGAACTCAACACTTCTGCCATCACTGTGGAATTCAAGGACACACCAGACTGAATTTTTGTAAGCTTTGGGCATTAAAGGGAACTCTAATCAATCAAAAGGAGGAGAAGCTATGTCTAACATTGGAGATGTCACAAAGATGATTAATGCATTCACCGCCTGCTTGACAAGCTTCAACAAAAGGTTTGATAGCCAAAATAATAGTACCCAATCCCCTAGGGATATCACCCCAAATGCACGTGCCATGTAGGTAAAGAGTGGTACTCATGCAAAAGCATTACAACATGTCCATGCATTAATACTTTCTATGTTTTGTGACATTGATTGGTTGTTTTCTTTTTGTTATCATTCTAGCACGTGTTGAAAATTCTGTTTGCTTGCTATTTGCCTTGAATTTTTTTTTTTTAATTTTTTTTTTATCAATCTTTACTTGTTTTTGTATCAAAAATACAAAAACATATAAAATGTAGAAAATTCAAAAAGTTTGATCGGCATTATTGTGTATTGTCACAAGCATGTTTTGCCTTGTACTTTTGTACTAATGGCTTTGTGCATTTATGAGCGTAACTTGTTCCTTGTGCACTCATATCATTGTGGGAGAAATCTTGCCATCTATGTGATTGTTGTAAATAGATCTTCAAACTTGTCATGAATGATTAGTTAATGGTTTTGTTGATCTTGAGATTTGCATAGACTTGTGCCTATATATCTTCCCACTCTTTTATTTTGTTGCTTAAAGAGCTCAACAAATGTAAATCTCAAAATGAAAAGAGATAAATGAGCTGCAAAAGCCGTCGCATATACTAGTATTTGACTAGGAAAAAGGAAAAACGACTTTTATGAAAAAGGTATGATGCCCAAAAAGCCAAAGGCTTGTTCATCAAATTGAAATATCAAAAATTTCAGGTATCGATCTCAAAAATGAGATGTATTGATTCAAAATGATCAAATGTTATAATGTACTTTGACCCAAATGAAAAGCTTAAGAATTATGTAATCAAGTTTTGTTGGAGGTCATATATGCATATTTCTATAATTGAGATAGGTCTCTTTTCCTAGTGCTAATTGTGTATGTCTTGGTTGAATTAATCATTGAAGCTTCACATTAGACTAAGGACTATCTCATTTTCGGTACCCACACACATCACACATGTTTATGTTCAATGAATGCCTTATTCATTTGTGTGATTGTACTTGATTAAATATGTTGCACATGCTCAATTATATGTTGATCAAACACAAAAAATATTTTTGAGTGTCTTAGCTGTTTTTGGAAAGTGTTTTTATTTTGAAAAATGTCAAAAATTTCAAAAAACAGTGCAACCCTGTCTTGGCGACTTGCCTCGCAGGTCAAGCCAGTCGCATACCCAGTCGCGAGCTTACACAAAAGGTTTTCGTGAATCTCTGGCGAGTGAAAGTCCCAATCGCAAAAAAGACTTAGAATATTTTGCAAAAATCTGGGTTTTTAGATTCTCACAACTCAGTTTGGTGACTTGTTCGCGAGTGGAAGCTCCAGTCGTGAGAGTTACTCAGAAAGCTTGGCGACTCCCGTCACAACTTACTCTCAAGTGGAACTTCCTGTCGCGAAAAACACTTAGAAAATTTTTTCAAAATTTTGTCACAAAGGGTTTTTGGCAGCTTGTTTTGGCAACTTATTTGCGACTCAAGCCAGTCATGAAAATTGCGTGTTTTGCTCTTTAAGGGTATTTTTTAGGACAGTTTTCCCTTGCACATTGTGACTGTTCATTGTCTCCCTCTTCCAAACTCACCGTGTTCACTCTCAAATACTCCATTTTCTTCATCATCTCTTCATCAATCTTCAAGCAAAGATATCTAATCGTTCCTCTCGAGGAAAAGAGCTTGTGATTGATATTTCATCATCCCCAGTTTCAAAATGGACTCGAAGTTCATTTCAAGATTCAAACAGTGAGAGATTCAGGACTCCCCTTGATTCACAGACTTTCTCAAGCATTTTTGCAGATGCTCCTACTGTGGTGGAAAGGGTTGTAAAATTTGATACATTGGGAACAATATTAATTCCTAGGATCTTTGAAGCAAAAGATTGGGCTATTCTGTTCAGGAACTTCGAGGACCCGATTGATGAATTGGTTAAGGAGTTCTATTCAAACGCTAGATACACCAGTGCTGAGTTGAAGTGTTGGGTATGAGGAAAGGAGTTCAGCATCAATCCAGACTACATTGCAAAGGTTCTTCGAATCAATAGACTGGCAAATGTAGACCTCACTCCATATGATGATAGACTTTCTTTGATACAAGACATTCTTCAAATTCTTGGGCCTAATCATGAATTTTCAAGCAAAGGCACATCCATAGGCACTACAAAGTTTGCACTTGAACCGAAGACTTTCACTTTGATCATGTTCTTCAACCTCTACCCACTGCCTAACACCAGCTTCATTAACCTTGGATGAGCACAATTCCTATGTGATCTCATCACTGGAGTTCCGATTGACATTTGTAACCACATTTTTCAAACCATTGGGAAAATGGCAGCTCGAACGGCAGCATGAACATTTCTTCCTTTTTGTAGTCTTCTCATGAAGATCATGGTTCTTGAAGGTGTTCGTCCACCAACAGATGGAAAAATACTGGCACATTTTTAACCATTATCCATGATATCTCTTCAAGCAAAAGTCACTCTTCTAAAGCACCTAAGAGTGAATCTTTCACTCATGCCACTTCATCTGGTCATGGCTCAGCTATGCCTGTGCACACTGAGACTACATCTCCTCATACACCTGAGTTGCAGACAACTAGCACTCAACCTATACCTCCTAGCTCTTAAGGTGACAAGATGAGCACTTTGATTGAGAATATATCAAATGCGTCTCACAGCCATTGAGACACAGTTAGATGTTATTCAATAAAAGCTGGAGGATAGCCTTTAGCTATTCGTGCCAAAAAGGGGGAGAGATAGCATAGTAAGGGGGAGAGCAACACAAGAATGAGAAGTGTGCATAATGAAAGGGGGAGTTGTGTAAGCTCAAAAGGAGAATACTGATTCATATACACATACTTTTGGCTTGTCTTGGTTTTAGCTTATTTGTTTATAGTTTTTATTCTTGGTATATTTATTCATGTGACTGTTTAAAGCTTTTGGGTACTTTGGTTTATACATTTAAGTTTCTATTCAGTACTTTATTTTTGTACCCATACTTTGTAGGTTAGTACTTGCTATTAATGTTATGCATTTTTTTAAGTACATCACTCTTGTGCCCTTGTTAGATTTTATATCCTTGATGCAATTACCTTGTGTTGTTGTATCAGTTAAGTGTTGGACATGCAAATGATACTTTGCATTAAGCTTATTAGCTTGCATGTCTGGATGTTCATTCCTTATGTGAATGTTCATTGTGGTCACAATTTATAGTGATTGTTCGTTTTTGGTTAAGCCATGCTTTATTGTTTCATGCCTTTTTGCTTGATTGCATTGTGCTTGCTCCATATGCATTTCAAGTTTTCTACTTATAATGATCGTATTCTGTTGTTGTTTTTAGGAAATACTTGTTCGTATGGTTCAAGAGCTTCACAGATTCTAGAGTTAGGTGTGAGTGAGTTTTGTTCAACTGTTCCTAACTCACATGTTAAATCTAGAGTTTGTTTTAGGTTTTTGTCACAGAATATCCAAAGGGGGAGATTGTAAGGTTGAATTTATTCAATCATTTTGTTAGCTTTATTCTGTTAAATCTAGAGTTTGTTTTAGGGTTTTGTCACGGAGTAGCCAAAGGGGGAGATTGTAAGGTTGAATTTATTCAATCATTTTGTGGGCTTTATTCCATTCCAAATTTGTTGTAATTCAGCATTTAGAAACCCTGTATTTAGGTGGGAATCATGTAAGGGTAGTGCATAAAAGAGTGTGAAGAAAAGCTTAAAAGTGTGCACTCAAGAAGAGCTTTGCGACTGGATCTCTTGACTGGCTCATGACTAACGAGTTGCCAGAATGGCACATGTGTGAAGTGTTAGGTTCTAAGGTCTTAGGATTTTGTGTATTTAGAACTCTAATTTGTAATGTTGGCAAACCATGATCAAAACAATGTATTATTTCTAGTTTAGGCTTGCTCAAAGTTGGTTAAATATTGTAAAGTTGGAATCGAGTGACTGCAGAAGCATTGGGGCTTCTCGGCTTGGCTCGATCGATCGAATGTAATTCTCGATCGATCGAAAATCGGCCCAGATGCGATTCTGCAGAAATTCCAGCTTAGCCCAAACTCTTTTAAACGTTTAGGGTTTTATGTTTTTGCCCTAGGTATATAAGGCAAAACCCTAGCCACGTTTTTAGAGTTGCACAAGTTGTATTGTTGCTCATACATTGCAGTTTTGTGTAAATCTCTTGTGAGATCTAGAGGAGCTTTCCTTTACACAAAACTTAGGGTTTTCAAGATTGAGATTCTTCAACATCTTGATTATCAACTTGGTTGCTGCCATTGA
Organism: Quercus gilva; assembly: GCA_023621385.1. Classification (NCBI taxonomy): domain Eukaryota; kingdom Viridiplantae; phylum Streptophyta; class Magnoliopsida; order Fagales; family Fagaceae; genus Quercus; species Quercus gilva. The sequence goes on along the minus strand of CM042477.1, from coordinate 55,204,181 downwards.
AGTTTAAAGATAAACAAGCGGGGAGCTTGTAGCTGATTGAAGGAATACAAAGAAAGAAGTAGTCCGTGGGCTCGGAGCCTGCGCGTGGTCGTGTTAGGAAGTTTTACTGGTGGGTAGCATTAGGAAGTCAAGCGGGGAGCTTGTAAGTCCTTTTGTAAGAACTTCAATTCTTTCTTAGTGGATTCCGTTTTGCCTTGAGGATCAGTGGGTAAAATCCTCCCCAAGTTTTTCCGTGTGGTTTCCTGGGTGATCATATCTTGTGTTCTTTATTATTTCCGCTGCTTTATATGTTTTATATGCATGATATGATTATTTGATTGTTTTAACCTAGAATTGTTTAATTTGACTAAGTAACAACTTGGCTAATTAATCTAGGCTACGCAATCTGATTATTTTTAAGGGGTCTAAATTTCCATCAAGTGGTATCAGAGCAGGTTGCTCTTCTGTTTGAGATTTTTTTCTCTAAGCTGATCCTTGACCCCTGTTGTCATGGATTCTTGGAAAATCTTTTTGCTTGTTAGTCAACTTATCTACTTACTGTCTTTGCCATTTGTTGTCTTAGTTAAATCCTTCCTTAAGTATCTTGGCATAATCACTTGTGATAAGAATTATGTTTGTTATACTGCTTTAACTGCCTTAAAGGCACGTGATTCTTGTCTTTGGTATTTGGATAGTGGTTGTTCCAGGCACATGACAGGAAATAAAGATTTATTCAAAACACTTTTTGAAGGAAAGATTGGGACAGTCACCTTTGGAGATGGAAGTAAATCTGTGATCAGAGGCATTGGCACTTTGGATATTCCAGGATTGCCAGTGTTTGAAGATATTTGGTATGTTGATGGATTGAAGGACAATTTACTCAGCATCAGTCAGATTTGCGACAATGGTTTAAATGTTCTTTTCACCAAGTATGAATGTGAGATACTTGATGGAGGAGGTGACTGTATGTGTGTTGGTGTAAGGACAGCTGACAACTGTTATGGGATAACACCAAGTGTAAACAACAAGTGCTTTAGTGCAAAGATAGATCAAGTTGATTTGTGGCATCAACGGTTAGGCCATGCCAGTCATAAGCAGTTAGAAAAGATTTCCAAGTGTGAGGCAGTTATTGGTTTACCTAGATTTGAGAAGATCGATAAGTGCATTTGTGGACCATGTCAGATAGGTAAACAAGTAAAATCCAAGCATCCATCTGTGACTAGTGTTCAAACTTCAAGACCGTTAGAGTTACTACACATTGATCTAATGGGTCCTACCAAAGTTCAAAGTCTGGGTGGAAAGAAGTATATTCTAGTTGTTGTGGATGACTTTACTAGATATACTTGGGTTGTACTTTTGAAGGATAAAGCTGAAACTCCTGAGAAGATGATACATCTTTGCAAGAAATTACAGGTTGAGAAAGATACTGTGATAGCCAGAATCAGAAGTGATCATGGAAGAGAGTTTGAGAATACCATGCTGGCTACTTTTTGCAATGAGCAAGGCACTCACCAAGAGTTCTCATCTCCTAAGACTCCTCAACAGAATGGGATTGTGGAAAGGAAAAATAGGGTTGTTCAGGAGATGGCACGAGTCATGCTACACAACAAAAATTTGCCAAAGTCTTTCTGGGGAGAAGCAGTCAACACTGCTTGCCATACACTCAACCGGGTGTATTTTAGACCTGACTCCAAGAAAACTCCCTATGAACTCTGGAGAGGGAAGAAACCTGTTGTCAAATATTTCAGGATATTTGGCAGTGACTGTTACATCCTTCGTGATAGAGAGAAGCTAGAAAAATTTGATGCCAAGAGCGACAAAGGATACTTTCTAGGATACTCTTCCACCAGTAGAGCCTATAGAGTGTACAATCTGAGAACCAAAACAGTCATGGAATCCTCAAATGTTGTGACAAATAATGAAGTGTGTTCAGAAGCATCTTCAGAAAGTACTGTTCCTGCTCAAGATAAGTCTTTAGAAGTAAATGACTCTCTTCTTACTGAGGATGTTGTGAAACATAGTGAGGAAGAGCTGTTGGTGTTAAATGATACAATCTCAGTACCTTCAAGTTCAGAACCATCCACTCCAGTTCGTAACATTCGACAAGCACAAAGTCAACTCAGTCCCTCATCTGCACAAAAAGGTACTTCCACTTCTTTGGTCAAAGGTCCATCCTCTAGAGTAAGACTGAACCATCCCTCCACAAATATATTGGGTAGTCTGAATGACAACATGAGGTTAAGATCAAAAGCATTGAATGTGATCACTCACTCATGCTATCTGTCCCAATTTGAACCGAAGAAGGTGGATGAAGCACTTCAAGATGCTGATTGGGTAAATTCCATGCATGAAGAACTTCATCAATTCGTTCGGAATGATGTGTGGGAACTAGTTCCTAGACCAAAGAATGTAAATGTGATTGGAACTAAGTGGATCTTTAAGAACAAGTCAGATGAACATGGTACTGTGATCAGAAACAAATCAAGACTTGTTGCATAAGGGTATACACAGGTGGAAGGAATTGACTTTGATGAGACATTTGCACCAGTAGCAAGGTTAGAATCCATCCGGATATTGTTGGCCATAGCAAGTCACCTAAAATTCAAGCTATATCAGATGGATGTCAAGAGTGCTTTCTTGAATGGAATGATACAAGAAGAAGTTTATGTTGAACAACCTAAGGGCTTTGTATATCCTCACAGACCGAATGACGTCTACAAATTGAAGAGAGCTCTCTATGGGTTGAAGCAAGCTCCTCGGGCTTGGTATGACAGACTGACTGCATATCTCACTGAGCATGGATTCAAAAGGGGATCTGCAGATACAACACTCTTCATAAGAAAGGATAAGACTGGTTTGGTTGTAGCTCAAATTTATGTTGATGACATTGTTTTTGGTGCTACTAATGATTCTCTTGCTCATTCTTTTGCAGATGAAATGAAGGCAATGTTTGAAATGAGCATGGTTGGAGAACTAACTTACTTTTTGGGATTGCAGGTAAAGCAAACAGAGACAGGAATCTACATCAATCAAGCTAAATATGCAAGGAATTTAGTTAAAAGATTTGGACTGGACAAGGCTGCTCATGCTAGAACGCCGACGGCGGCTAATGCAAAATTGACAATTGATCCATCAGGTGAGTCTGTTGATGTTACTTTATATAGAAGCATGATAGGCTGTCTTTTGTATCTGACTGCTAGTCGTCCTGATATATCTTTTAGTGTTGGTGTTTGCTCTAGATTCCAGTCTAATCATAAGGTTTCTCATTTAAATGCTGTTAAGAGGATTATAAAATATGTGAGTGGAACCTGTGATTATGGTTTATTTTATAGCAAGGAGTCAAATTTGTCTCTTGCTGGTTTTTCTGATGCTGATTGGGCTCGGAATGCTGATGACAGAAAAAGCACCACTGGAGGGTGTTTTTATGTAGGAGCCAATCTTGTGGCTTGGATGAGTAAGAAGCAAAATTCTGTTTCTCTATCCACTGCTGAGGCAGAATATATTGCTGTCGGGAGTTGTTGTTTTCAGCTCCTTTGGATGAAGAAACTTTTGGGTGATTATGGGATTCCTCAAGATACCATGGTTGTCTATTGTGATAACTCTAGTGCTATAGATATATCTAAGAATCCGGTTCAGCATTCCAAGACCAAGCACATTGAGCTTAGGTATCATTTCATTAGGGATTTGGTTGAAAAGAAAATAGTTGCTCTTGAATATATCCCTACTGATCGTCAAAACGCTGACATCTTTACCAAACCGCTTGATGGAAGTAAGTTTGAGACACTTCGTCAAGTGATTGGTGTGCTTTGTTGTCCCTAGTTTTTTGACTTCCTTGGTCCTTGTGCTTCATTGCTCTATCTTTTGTGACCATTATTCTTTGGTTTTTTGTGTCTTTTTGTTCTAGGACTTGCATTGCATTACATTCATGCATTTCATTCTAGGATTTATTTGTTTTCTCTTTTAATAAAAAAAAAAAAAAAAAAAAAAGGGAGAAAGCAAAAATTATGTTTGACACTATTTTTCTTGATTTCTATAAACAAGGTTGGTCAATCTATTTTCACATGTCATGTTTTGTGTACCTTGTTTAGCTTTGATGAGCTTACTTATTGCACTTTGCTAGTTAAAACTTTGTAGTGCATGTTGTGTGGGAAAGATGTGTGTGGTTTTTAATCACTTTGCCTTAATCATGAAGTCACATGTTCTTTGACTGTCGGACTTGATCCTTTTGAGAAAGGCATAAATAACCATCTCACCACTATTCACTAGCCAATCATGAACACCTTAGTGCATATCATAAGATTTTGTGCTCGAGAAAGTGTAACACATGCACAAAAAGAACATAAGGTGTAGCCTCATTTAAAATTAAAACTGGTGTGTACTATTAGGCTTGATGCCAATTCACTTAATTCAAACCGGTGTGTACTATTAGGCTGAATGCCATTTCACATAAATAAGAGGCAAAAATGCAAGAAACTTACATGATTGCAAGCTTTTGTTCTAGGAGATGTGGGAGTTATAGGATGTAACTCTTTAGGTGATAGTCTCTTTTAAATTTTATGTGATGAATTGTGTAGACTTTGTGGTTGATTGCTATTCACATATCACCTCACATGTATCTCGAGTTTTTGCTAGTTTCACACACTTCACAAGTTACTCTTTGTTAAACATTGTACATACTAGTGTGTGTGTTTTTGGTCTGACCAACCAAGTTTTGAAAATATCTTGAGATTTGTGCACAACATATTTTATTGCTTGAGAAAATTGAATGGAGGATGATTGGAACTTGTTTTTTGATGAAACTGGGCTTGAAAAATTAGGGTTTTTGAAAAAGCATTTCATTTCATACTCATGCATTTTGTTTTCATTGATCAAATGCTTTGAGGAGTTGTTTTTAAAATTGGATTTGCATTTTTCAAAACTGTGTTTTTTTTCCAAAATTTTTGTGAGGTTCTGCCCATTTCGATCGATCGAATGTATTCTTCGATCAATCGAAAAAGTGGCCTGGATTGTTCTAAAATGACTGGAACATTCGATCGATCGAATGTATTTTTTGATCGATCGAAGATCGTGGAGAAGCTTTTTAAAAAAAAGGAAGAAATCTGACTTTTTCAAAGAACTATTCAAACTTTTTCAAACTTTTCTTTTCTCTCTCCGACGAGGCAAGCATCTCAGTCAATTTTTTGTCGTTTTCTCCGAAATTTTTTGCAAGAAATCTCTCTCCTCAAGCCGGTAAGACCTTTTTGCCCTCTGTTTTGCTTTTATTTTCATGATTTCATGCATTTTTCATGCATTTTAGGGGCAATTTTCGGACTTTGCATAAATAGGAATTTTTGTTGATTCAAGCCTTTTCTTTTGTAATTGATCAATGGGTTTTGATGGGGACACATCATATACTAGATCCTTGATGATTAATTTGATCAATTTTGAGTTTTGTGAACAATTGAAAATTCTAGGGTTCTTATTTGATCCGAATTGGGGCTTTTTGTGAAATTGAGATTAATTGATGAAATTGGCTTGTGTAATTGATGCAATTAGTTATTATCTTCTGTTTTCAACATTGTGTAATGATTAATTCATCAATTTGTTGCAAAATTTATCAAGTGGTTTTCAAATTTTTAGGATTTTTGTTAAGAAACTCTATGATTCAAGCCAATTTTGTGTAATTGAACTTAATTTGAATTGTGTTTACTGCATTAGTACATGCATCATGGCATTGATATTGTTCATGCATCATATAGATTTTTCATTCTATTGTTTTTGTGCTAACTTGCAGTCTGTCCTTGGTTTTTCTTTGTTTTTGCTCTCTTGATTTTGTCCTTGTGTCCTTGTCCTTTCCTTAGCACCATGCCTAGGAAGACTAGAGCTCGTAGGACCATTCCCTCTCGTTCTCCTTCCCCCCTACCTTTGACCGTGAGAGGTTTCCGAGCGAGAAAAACCAAGAGACCTATGAGAAGCTCAATCTTCAGAGGAAGATTTGGGCTGAGCGATCTGTCATTCTAGATGAGTTAGATCCTACCATTAGGGCAAACTTTGAGCGTCGAGGATGGTTGCCTCTGTTAGATGTGTCTGACCCTCCTCCTCCGGCTACCTTGATTAGAGAGTTCTACTCGAACATCTCTGATTGGCCACAAACTGAATGACCCCTTGTGATTTAAACTAATTAATTAATTAAGTCAAGTTATTAATTAATCAATTTAACATGCAAATACGTGGAAGCACAAACAAATCACCGAATAACAAAATATGCAGCGGAAAATAAAAGACACGGTGATTTGTTCACGAATGGGGAAAAACCCTAACGGCAAAAACCCCACCGGGTGATTTTCAGGTCACCACTCCCGAAACTCCACTATTATCAAATCAAGCGGTTACAAATAAGGAATCCCAAGTACCTTACCAACCTACAGTTGAACCCTTACCCCAATACCCAATTGGACTTGATCTGTAGCGACAGTTCCCCCTTTTGATGCACGGCTCCCAAGTACGTGACTAACCAAATGCGCGGATCCCAGTACGCGACTTCAAACACCAACTTTAGGAAGAGAGGTTGGCTGCAAAGTTCTTCAGATCATCCTATGCAATGAAGATCAGGAAGATGCTTGGTCACAAAACCCTACGGTGCAAAATACACAGCAACTTCTTGAAGAAGATGAACTAGGTCAAGAACTTCGTCTTAGATCACAATTTGCTTGAACAAGGATTGCTCAATGCTTATGCAACTTGTGTCTATGTTGACGGCTCTTAAAACACTCCTTAAATATGTTTAGGGTTAGAAGAAAAGAAGGCCCAAAAACACATTCACGGATCCCAAGAAAATCAGAACAGAAATCTGACTTTTGTAAATCTCGACAGCTAGCAGGTGTCGAGGTAGGTGTCGAGAAGGTGTCGAGATTTAAAAATTCTGCACTTCAACTTGCTTTTTCTTGGACAGACTTGATGACTTCAACACTTGATCTTGAAACATAGTTTCTTGAAGTATTAAATACACCTAGAACTACCCAATTACAAGAAGAGTGCGTTTTGTCAAAGGATTAGCCAATTTATATAAAATGTGACATATGTTCCTAACATGTAAACACATATGTCTTAACAATCTCCCCCTTTGGCAATCCGTGACAAAACCACAACCAACAAATGAACATATGAGAAAAGTCATGAATCACTCAACTCATATTCACTTGTTACATACAATAAAATCTATCCTAACACAAACTCTTGAAGAACTTTGCAAAAAGAGAGTTTATGGCAAGTAGACTTTGACAACCTGTATTTCTGAAACACTTATAAACAAAACTCATCAAGGCATCTTGTGTGAAACAGAAATAATTAGATTGCATACAAATATAAAGAACATGTGTATAAAGAGAGAAAAGAAACAACACATGAAGAGGTAGGTGAAAAAGAAACATACATCCACATATATAGAAGATAAGTACAATGTATGTAAACTGATATACAAGACCAATGTATCTAATAAGACTAGAAAAGAAAAAGATACATCAAAAGCCTCACTACATCCCTCAAAAAGTATGAACACTCCCCCTATCAAAAATGTCCTATACTAACTCTCCCCCTAGGATGACTACTCTCATAATCCAAAACTACTCCCCCTTTTTGTCACGAATGACAAAGGGTAGAGTGTCATGTAGACATCTCATCAGTAGAGCTAGCATCTCCATCATCATCATCTGAAGCATCATCGTCATCACCATCATCATCATCATCCTCAGAGTCAGAATCTGAATCCACTGGAGGAGGTGGTGGAGGAGAAGCCTCAGAAGCAAAACCACCCATGGTCGCCTGCCGTCGTGCAATACGACCAACACGAACATTCACCTGATACAACTTAGTGGTGAGTGTATCGAGGCGAGCATCCATGCGCTGCAGCTACGCCATAATGTCTCCAAGAGATACATCGCTGGTGGAAGGAAGAGGAGTCGATGTAGATGGAGCAGATCTGGATGGAGCCGAACGGGAGGGAGGAGTGAAATCCGGCTGTCTCGCCCTGAACTGTGCCTCACTACGTTTTACAGTAGCGGCATCTATGGCAGAGATGTGTGTGAAGTGGTCGGATGAAGGAAAAGGGATGGAAAAATGGCGTAGAATCCTCGTGATAGCGGAAGGAAAGATGAGCTTATCACGGGACGCCGCATCTAAATGAACATCTATGATAGAGAAAATGAAGTGGGAAGGAAAATCTATCGTGAGATGCTCAAGTAGAGAAAGCAAGAAACGAGCACGAGGCTCGGTGATAGAGTTATAATGGGAAAGAGGATGAAGTACACAAGTCATCACCATGTTAAGGAATCTAGGACCTTTAGCAAAAGGTCTACATGATGTGTACATATGCTCACCCCACTCAGAAGGGCGCTCACAGAAAGCAGAAATGAGCTCATCCCTGGACACAGTCCTCAGTCGCTCACATGTAGGATAGTCAGGAAACTCTATCCTAGGGACATGAAGCACATCCGCAACCAGCTGCGGTGTGACAGAAATGCGCGTACCTCGAACGCGAGTATGAAAGAGAGGTACTGATCGATCAATCCCGTACATGTTGGAGTAAAACTCCTGAATGAGTACGAGAGGACAAGTGACCGGGACGTCACACAGTGACTCCCATCCCCTACTGTGAATGACAGAGGGAAGGTCAGTGTCGGCAAAGTCTGCCAGAACGACGTGGCGTTCCGAATGAACACCTCGTTTAGAAAAGTTCTCAGTAAATGCCTTGTAGGCATCTCCATCACGGAACCGAAGATTATGAGGAGCATTATCAGAAGATGAGGAGGCTCCAGAACGCAGAGGGTTCCGAGCAGGAGTGGATTTACGTTTAGGTGCCATAGATGCAACTAACGTAAAAGAATGAGAAAAGAGATAGAGAGGGAGACAATCAGAAAAATCCCAAACAGTTCAAATATAACAATATTTTGAACAAAAATGGACGTATGCATGGGAATGCATGATCATGTGACATGCAAACAAAAGAAACATCATGGGCTCAGCCCAATCCAATCCTAGCAGCACACAAGCAAGAATCACACAACTAAATGCATGAAAATATCATTCTAATGCTTATGGAATGCAATGCATGACATTTTAAACACTGTTTATTGAAAACCCAACCCAAAATTTCAATAAAAATTCAATAATTTTGAAAAACCCAAAGTTTTTAAAGAAAATCCCAAAACCTAAGTTTCAAATCATGAAATGCATGAAGAATGAAGGAAAAACAAGATCATACCAGGTGATTCGAAGCAAGAAGGGGCCAAAAATCACGTTGGATGAAGGTTGGAGAGAAGAAAAACCACTCAGGAACACGAACCGCCTCGGACAGATCGAAGAGAGATCGAGAAATGAAGGAGAAAATCGCGAAAGAAGAATATATAGGATCTCCAGTAAATCTCGACAGCAGAGGTGTCGAGAGGTGTCGAGATGCTGTCGATAAGGTGTCGAGATAAAAAGCCTTCGACAGCTAAGGTATCGAGGATGTATCGAGGTGCCAAACAGCTGAACCAACACAGAATCTCGATCGATCGACCATGGTGTCGAGAAGGTATCGACCAGACAGAGATTTTCTCGATCGATCCACCAGGTGTCGAGGAGGTATCGAGATTGCGATAAAGAAAAGGCTTAGAGGCTCGACAGCTGACCAGGTATCGAGGAGGTATCGAGAAGGTGTCGAGCCAGCTATGAAATGCAGTTTTTCGAGATGTGAAAAACACAGACATGAATGCAATCAAGACATGCACCTCAACCATGATCCAACCAACATAAAAAGCTCTCAAAAATCATCTCTCAATGAAAATTTAAGCACATGGATCTCCCAAGAACACACACACACACTAAACAAGTCTAACCAATTTTATATTTCAAAAATAAGTCATGACAGTTTAGTGAGTATACAAAAGCACATGTAAACCCTTTGTGATGGCCAAATCACATTGTACCTGCACATGTATCAAAAGTAGCAAGGAATATTGCGTGTTGTGTGTGAAAAACATCGCAAGATTGCATATGTGTATACATGTTATGATGATCTGAGATATGAGAAAATAACTTTAACTCACACACAATCATAACTGTTTGATGGGAACTATCACCTTCGAGGTACATCCTATAACTCCCACATCTCCTAGAATACACGCTTGCAACCATTTTAAAGCATTTTTAATCTTTTTGCTTTTTATTTCTTTGCATATTTTCTTTTTAAGCATATCATTCATGGGCTTATGAGAAAGAAAAGAAATACCCATTGATAATTTGACATTTCAATTTTGCTATGCCTAAGCACACAATGTCATTGACATCACACTTTTGCTATGCCGGAGCATACAGATGTCATTAATGATTGGCGGGCAACAGTGGTGAGATGGTTATTTATGCCTTTCTCTTAGGATTTTCTAGTCCTACCCGTCAAAAAGAGTGATATGAGTGTTAAGTCTAAGAAATAACCTAATCTTACTCATCACAAACACGAGCCACAAAGCTCACTTGCTTAGTTGTGCATAGGAATGCTCATCTAAGCTACAAGAGATACAAAGTTTAGAAAACTTTGTTTCATTGGCCATCTAAGGTACACAAGTACCAAAGTACACAAAACACACACTGTTTTTGTATTTTTCAATTTTTCAAAATTTTTTTTATTTTTATATGAAAAACAAAATAAACAAAACTGAAAGTAAACACACAAAGACATGTTAAGAAAAACAAAACAATGCATAAAACTAGACTGACTCAGCAAAAATGCAAAACACACAAGTAATGCAACAAAAGAGAAAAACAAAAAGGGAGAAGAAAGTGATAAAATCACTTAGAGTTCTTTTTCTTCCACACCTTGGAAGAGCCTTTCCTTTGATTGAAACCTTGAACCGGCGGTGAGGGGGAAGAATTGTAACCGTTCAAGTTCGAAAGGAACATGATGGCTTTCAGAAGATCTCCAAGAGGAGCAAGAGAGGATTGAAGCTGATTTTGGCTTCCAGATGCTGTCATACTGTTGCTCTGTTGGGTGGCTAGCCACTTGTAGCAGTTAGGTCGAGTATGACCAGCAGCTCCACAATGATAACAGAGATGCTGCTTCTTTTGTTTAGGCTTCTGAGAGTTAGCCTTCTTATTCCTAGGAAGTTTAGCATCTTTCTTTTCTAACTTAGGGGGTGCTCCTAAGATGGATTTACCCTTGTCTATGTTCTCACTAGCTAAATCAGTTTTAACATCAATGTTCTCAATTTTAACATTATTAGCAGGAGGAACAAAAACAGTAGAACTAGTAGCAGCAGAGTTAGAGATAGAAAGACCATACCCTAAACCTGTTCGATCTGAAGCAGATTTCTGGTTGCTGAGCATCTCATCAAGCTTTGCACTTGAAGTCCTCTCCAGTTGAGCTCTAACTTGAAACAGCTCAGCTTCAAGCTTCTTGGTCTTCTCAGCCAGGAAGTTGTTCTCAAATCTCAGTGCACCAATAGTTTGATTAGCCTCATCAAACTTTGTGGACAAATCTTCTCTATCGAGTTCCACATCACTGAGCTTCTTGGTGGCCAGCCTATATAACTTCTCATGCTTTTCAGATAGCTTGTAAAGCTTCTCATAGGCTGAATGGATATCATCTTTATCATCCATCTTTTCACATTCAGTGTCCACCAGTTCTTCTTCTTCTTCTTCAACAATCCCATCAGTAGAATTGACTGAAGCAGTGAAGGCATTTAGGATTCCGTCATCCTCATTATCGGAATCATCTTCAGGCTCAGTGTCACTAAGGGTTGCAGCTAGAGCTTTGCTTTTCCCAATGCTCTTCAGATATGTAGGACACTCATTCTTCATGTGTCCAAACCCGTGACACCCAAAACACTTTGGTCCTGCTGGAACAGTGTACTGACCGCCATCCTTGGCATCCTTCCTTCCCTTGTCTTGGCTCTTGAACTGTGAAGAACTGGATTGCCTGCGGTCTTTGTCGAAGCTCCTCCCATTGGCATTCTTCATAAATTTCTTGAACTGCCTCGTAATGTAGGACTTCATCTTTGAATCTTCATCATCGGAAGACTCATCTGTATCACTGCTCTTCGCCTTCAGGGCCATGCTCTTGCCCTTGCTTGACTTGCCTATCCTTGATAACCCTAGCTCGTAGGTCTGCAAGTTCCCAACCAGCTCAGTCAAAGGAATTTTATCAATGTCCTTTGATTCTTCAATTGCCGTAATCTTGGCATGAAATCTCTCAGGTAGAGATCTGAGCACCTTCCTTACAACCTTGGGTTCAGGGATGGTTTCCCCAAGATTGAAGGCTGAGTTCACTATGTCCTTAAGCTTGGCATAGAACTCATCAAACGACTCATCCTCCTCCATCTTTATCTCTTCAAAGCTAGTAGTGAGCCTCTGTAGCTTTGAATCTTTGACAGCCTTTGTTCCTTCATAGGTTGTCTGGAGGATGGTCCACGCCTCCTTGGCAGTTTCTGTTGAGGATATCTTCTTGAACTCCTCATTGGTGACAGCGCTAAATAGAGCATTCAGCGCTCTGCTGTTGAAGTTCGCCGCCTTGATCTTGGCTTCATCCCAATCAGCCGGCGCTTCTTTTGGCTTTGTCCAGCCAATCTCCACAGCTTGCCACACCTTCTCATCTAAGGACTGCAAAAAAGCTCTCATGCGTACTTTCCAGTAGGCATAGTTAGTCCCATCAAATAAAGGAGGTATAATGAGAGATTGTCCTCTATCCATGACAAACAGGGGTCAATGGATCAATCACAGCAAAGATTAATAACTAATCAGAGTGTGCCTGCTCTGATACCACTTGATTGGCCACAAACTGAATGACCCCTTGTGATTTAAACTAATTAATTAATTAAGTCAAGTTATTAATTAATCAATTTAACATGCAAATACGTGGAAGCACAAACAAATCACCGAATAACAAAATATGCAGCGGAAAATAAAAGACACGGTGATTTGTTCACGAATGGGGAAAAACCCTAACGGCAAAAACCCCACCGGGTGATTTTCAGGTCACCACTCCCGAAACTCCACTATTATCAAATCAAGCGGTTACAAATAAGGAATCCCAAGTACCTTACCAACCTACAGTTGAACCCTTACCCCAATACCCAATTGGACTTGATCTGTAGCGACAGTTCCCCCTTTTGATGCACGGCTCCCAAGTACGTGACTAACCAAATGCGCGGATCCCAGTACGCGACTTCAAACACCAACTTTAAGAAGAGAGGTTGGCTGCAAAGTTCTTCAGATCATCCTATGCAATGAAGATCAGGAAGATGCTTGGTCACAAAACCCTACGGTGCAAAATACACAGCAACTTCTTGAAGAAGATGAACTAGGTCAAGAACTTCGTCTTAGATCACAATTTGCTTGAACAAGGATTGCTCAATGCTTATGCAACTTGTGTCTATGTTGACGGCTCTTAAAACACTCCTTAAATATGTTTAGGGTTAGAAGAAAAGAAGGCCCAAAAACACATTCACGGATCCCAAGAAAATCAGAACAGAAATCTGACTTTTGTAAATCTCGACAGCTAGCAGGTGTCGAGGTAGGTGTCGAGAAGGTGTCGAGATTTAAAAATTCTGCACTTTAACTTGCTTTTTCTTGGACAGACTTGATGACTTCAACACTTGATCTTGAAACATAGTTTCTTGAAGTATTAAATACACCTAGAACTACCCAATTACAAGTAGAGTGCGTTTTGTCAAAGGATTAGCCAATTTATATAAAATGTGACATATGTTCCTAACATGTAAACACATATGTCCTAACAATCTCTATCCGCGTCTATGATTCCAACACTCTTGTTAGGAGTTGGATACGAGGCGTAGAGTACTCCATTACTCCTTAGGTAGTGGTTGATGCTTTAGGGGTACCGTTGGTTTGTGAGCCTGTCTATCCTTATTCTGAGTCTCCCGAGCTGAGCGATGTTTTGTCTTACATCACTGGGACTACTGTCCAGTGGGGTTCTGATCCTAAGATCACTTCTGCTGAGCTCTCCGGGTTACATTATCTTTTCTTTAGGATAGCATGTCATTCCCCCTGGCCCATCTCTCACGTTCACACCATTCCTCTCGAGAGATGTGTATTTTTGTACGCTTTAGTCACAGATGCTCCTATTAGTTTTCCTCATCTTTTTCTTCGTTCTTTGAACGAAGTTTATAGGAGTTCATCTACTGCTCATGCCCTTGTTCATCCTATTTTCATTCATAGGATTTTGCTGTATCTTGCTCTTAGTGACTTCCCCTCATCTGAGCCTGTTCATGTTATAGGTCCTATAGGTGCGTCTTTTCTTAGACAAAGGGCCGCTCATCTTCGAGCTGGTTCTAAACACCCTAGGTCTGAGCCATCTTCTAGCGCTCCTCCTCCTCCTTCGTCTTCTACAGGTCCTGCTGGTGAGGATATTCCTGATCCAGTTGGTGATGATGCTGATGTTGCTGCTGCTGCTGTTCCTCCTTCGGCCGACTTCGATGTTCGTCGTACTTTGGAGACTATCATGACCGTTCAGGCGGCTCATGGTCAGATTTTGATGGACTTGTTCGATGAGATTCGAGCGTTGAGAGCAGATTTGGCGCGTCTACATTCACCTTCACCACCACCTTTTGATGGTGACTCTTGATTGCCCTTTGGCATTCCGTCACAAAAAGGGAGAGTGGATATTTTTGACTTGTAGAGGAGTTTTGACTTTTTGAGGAGATTTTGTAGTTAGGGGGAGATATTTTTTTTAGCATGAGATTTTGTTTTGTGGAGTTTATTAGATTGTATCTAGGTGCTTCACTTTGTATATCATTTTTTGGGGATATTCATGTTAGGGGGAGTAACATTGATATATTGATATACATGTTTATTTGATTCTTGTTGTCTCATGATTCACTGCTTATTGATTTATATTTATGAGTTGATTCATTGATATATATCTTTATTGTGTGTTGTGTGAATCTTACAAGAATATTATACCTGTTTATATACTATTTTCTGCCACACATGCGTTTATGTGTTTGTTGAGTATTTCAGGAATATACAGGTTGATTCAACAAAGCTGCTGTCTACACTTGCAACTGATGGATAGTAGTTGGGGTTGAATTTGAGTTTATGAGCATTATTTATGTAAAGGGCTTTTCAATTGTAAACTTTGAGCTTTTAATTTGTGTTTTGTCACGGATTGCCAAAGGGGAAGTTTGTTAGGTTCTAAGGTCTTAGGATTTTGTGTATTTAGAACTCTAATTTGTAATGTTGGCAAACCATGATCAAAACAATGTATTTAGTCTAGTTTAGGCTTGCTCAAAGTTGGTTAAATATTGTAAAGTTGGAATCGAGTGACTGCAGAAGCATTGGGGCTTCTCAGCCTGGCTCGATCGATCGAATGTAATTCTCGATCGATCGAAAATCGGCCCAGATGCGATTCTGTAGAAATTCCAGCTCAGCCCAAACTCTTTCAAACGTTTAGGGTTTTATGTTTTTGCCCCAGGTATATAAGGCAAAACCCTAGCCACGTTTTTAGAGTTGCACAAGTTGTATTGTTGCTCATACATTGCGGTTTTGTGTAAATCTCTTGTGAGATCTAGAGGAGCTTTCCTTTACACAAAGCTTAGGGTTTTCAAGATTGAGATTCTTCAACATCTTGATTATCAACTTGGTTGCTGCCATTGAAGCTTAAAGATAAACAAGCGGGGAGCTTGTAGCTGATTGAAGGAATACAAAGAAAGAAGTAGTCTGTGGACTCGGAGCCTGCGCGTGGTCGTGTCAGGAAGTTTTACTGGTGGGTAGCATTAGGAAGTCAAGCGGGGAGCTTGTAAGTCCTTTTGTAAGAACTTCAATTCTTTCTTAGTGGATTCCGTTTTGCCTTGAGGATCGGTGGGTAAAATCCTCCCCAGGTTTTTCCATGTGGTTTCCTGGGTGATCATATCTTGTGTTCTTTATTATTTCCGCTGCTTTATATGTTTTATATGCATGATATGATTATTTGATTGCTTTAACCTAGAATTGTTTAATTTGACTAAGTAAAAACTTGGCTAATTAATCTAGGCTACGTAATCTGGTTGTTTTTAAGGGGTCTAAATTTCCATCATGAAGTATGCAGGGGAAGTTGAAGGGTCATGCCAACTGTTGCACTACAGAACAAAACCTCTAGTCTAGCCAGGTAGTTAGCTCGTGACTCGTTCCAGTCAAAAGGTCGAGTTGCCAGAATGCCCTGTTTGGTTGTAATTGACTCTTCGCATTCCTCATACAGTCTACTATAAATACCCTAAAAGCTCAAAAATATGTTAAAAACATAAGAGTTGTTAGAGCCCCAAATTAAATTACGACTCGATTAATTTTACTTTAACTTAATACTAAGTGCGAAATAGAGTAAATGCGAGTAGATAAACAAACAAGCTACTCTAACCCATAATCATAATAACACAGCAGTAAAATGAAAGGTAAAAGAGTAGGGAAGGGGAATGCAAACATAAGATAACATGCCGATGTGTTATTGAAGAGGAAACTGAAGAACTTGGTGAAAAACCTCTCTGTCATCCTCCAAGCGGTAATCGATCCACTAGACAATCAGGTAGGATACATGGGTTAACAAGAGACCCTCCAAACCTAATCTACCCGATGTACCTAAGCCTTCCAAGCTCCTACTCCAATAAAGCTTCTTGGAATCGTATCTTGTCTAGCTTTTCGAATCCCGCTATACGTCCGATTGCATCCACCAAGCCTCATCGACTTCTTTTGGAAAATTCCCAAAACTTCACAAGCTCCAAAACACTCTCTACACTTTGAATAGGTGTGAGTTGTGTTTGAGTACAAATCTCCTCTCAAGGTATGACAATTGGAGAGGGAAGAAGAAGAGGCTACAATGATTTCTCACTAAGGATGAGTAGCTCTCTCTCTAAAAGATGGGTGTGTGTGTTTTAGAAAACATATCTAGTGTTTTTCTCTCTGAATTGCATCTCATACATTTGTGGGTAATAAGGGTATATATACTATGGGTGAAGGGTAAGAAAGTCACTCTTAAAAATCCTTCAGGCAGAGAGTTTCGCGACTACCTCCCAGGAAGGCCTTACCCGCGAGACACTCGCAAAAACGACAACCTGGCACGATTCTGCAGCTTCCAGTCGTGTGCTCCTCACATGCCCTTTTCGCGGGTTAGCTTCTTGCGTGCTTCTTGCAAAATCCACTGATTCTTCATTTTAGCTTGAGTCTTCACAAACTTAATACTAAACCCAATACAATAAAATCCCACAAAATACAAGGAACAAAATTGAAGCAATTACAACACATTTTGTATGGAATAAAGCCAACATAAAACATAATTGTAAATCACAACTTTACAATCTCCCCCTTTGACTATTCCGTGACAAAACACCATATAACAGACTCTAGACTTAAACATGAGTTTAAGAACAATGGCAAAACTCACTCATACCTAAATTTAGAAGCTGTGATGAACTTGGAATATATATACCTATAACCTGAAACACTTGCACAAAATGCATTAGACCCTCAAGGTAAATCAAATGATAAAAGGACAAGTATAATGTAACAAGTAAAATGCGATATAGTCATATGGAAATGACTACAATGATCATATAGCAAAGCAAATGATCATCCGAACATGCAACCAATAAAGCACAATAGCATAAGGATAAATGCATGTCCAACACATAAGCATGATGTGATGAGAGTAGCAAAGCATAGATACTAAACATAACTCAAAACACCATAAACAACAAGAAAACAAGCATAATATAAAACAAGGTTTTCAAAAAAAATGTCTTCTCCCCCTTAGTATATACATCTCCCTATGGCTTTTTCCCCCTATGAATGTGCAGGAGGTAGAATTTCTTCCCTTAAAAATGTGCACATGAGTCATATAGAAATGGCAAAAATCTCACTCTTTTTGTCATAAATAGACAAATGAATCAAGAGAAAGAAGGGAAAGAAAAGAAGATATGAGAAATGGTAAAAGATGATGCGTGAGGGGTGCAAGATGAATGAAAAAATGAAGCACAAACGAAAGACAAAAACATCTTTGAAAAATGCTACAAAGCATAAAGTACATGACATGCTAAGGATGATGGAACAAAGTATAGACCAAGACATGACATAGACACAAGAACATGTTATATGAGCTAAAAGGTTTAAAAAAGCTTAACTAGCATAAGTGAATGAAAAAACATGTCAACTGTTGAATGTGTGCAGCAAAGGTGCTTCTAGTGTGCATGAAAGATGCATGACCAATGCATGAATAAGTACCCACAAGAAAAAGTGTATACAACACACCACAAATGATCAAAACATGATAAACATGAATAATTATGGTGATCCCCAAAGTATGGTACTCATCAGAATCCAAAACAATGAGAAAATGCCATTTGGGTAATTTATCAAACGCTTAGAGTGCACACACTACACAAGTATGTTAAACAATGCATGAACATATGAACATCTTGCCTAAATACATGTCATTTTTGCCACAAGGGGCCAACATCCAAAGCAAATCATCATTTAAAACAAAGCCCAATAAAAAATATTGACAAAAATTAAGTTTTCCAACTCCCATTTGAGAAAATCCCAACTATGAACATAAAACCCCCCAAAACATAATCTAAAGATCAAAAATAGTGAAAAGAGTTAAAGATTACCTTAGAGATGTTTATGAAATGTAAAACACTAGAAATTAGTTGGGTTTTGATGTTGAAGCATTAAAATAGGGGTTTGGGAGAGGATGGGAGACGTTTAAAACAAAAAACCCACGAAATGCTCTTTAAAAAGCTGATCTGGAAATTTTCACAGGAAGCTTACTCATGAAATTACTTGCGAAATTTTTCACGGGTAAGGCTTACTCACAAAACTCTGTGACCATTTAACTCCCAGTTGAGCTTACAGATGAAATGGGTCGTGAAAATACCTAGAAAACATGTTTTTTCACACATAAACAACTTGAAAAACTTTGAAAAACATGGGTGATACAAATCACTTCCAAAAGCAAACAAAAAGAACAAAAATCTTTTTGGTTTGATCCACATATGGTTGAGCACACACACTTTACATTTGAACATATACAATCACACAAATGATATAAGCATTATTTGAACAAAGTCTTGTGTGTTGTAGATGAGTATCATATGTGGAATAGTCCTTAGACCAAAATGAAGATTCAATGATCAATTCAATCAAGTTATACACAACTGGTACTCAGTCAAGTGGACTATCTCAATTATATAAATGAGCATATATGATCTCCCACAAGAGAATGATGACAAAACAAAGAACCTTTTCATTTGGCTTCTACATAAATGATAACATTTGATCTTTTTGAACAATACATCTCATTTTGAGATCGATGCTTGAAATTTTTAATTTTTCAACATGGAGAGTTAGCCTTTGGCTTTTTGAGCACCATACATTTCAATTTAAAATGTCGTTTTCCCTTTTTCCTAGTCAAATACTAGTATGTGTGACAACTTTTGTAGCTCATTATCTCTTTTTATTTTGAGATTTACATTTGTTGAGCTTTTTAATCAAAAACATAAAAAATAAAGGTGGGAAGAGATATAGGCACAAGTCTATTCAAGTATCAAAACCATCAAGACTATTAACCAATCATTCATGACAAGCTTGAAGATTTATTTACAACAATCACATATATTTTTCAAGATTTTTCCCACACAGATAAATGTACATACATAACAAGCTAAGCTTGTAAATGCACTACACCATTAGTACCAAGGTACTGGGCCAAACTCACATGTGACATGTGCACAAACATATACGATTAAACATTTTGACTTTTTATGTGGTTTTGGATTTTTACTCACACAAAACAAAAGCAATAAAGTAAGATAAAAAACAAAAACAACAAAAACAATGCATATAAAGAGATGCATGACAATGAAGCATCTAATGCATGAAGAGTCCTATAAAGATTGAAAGAATTAGATCAATGACCAAAAAAGCAAAGGCTCAACGATAGGAACCCTTCCTCATCTAAACAGAATGATTGTTTGGAATAAGTGTCTCATGAGAAGTGAAACAAGGGTTAGAAGAATGAGAACCGAAGATACACATAGACAAGAAGTTAAGAGCATTAAACACTTTCTTTAACAACATGCTATTTTCACTCAAATTCGATTTAGCATGCAAAGTACAACTTCCAAGAAGCTCAAGTTTCTCTTTTCTTTTGATTCTTTTAAGAGCTTGAAACTTAGAGTAATGAGGTCTAGGATGACCAAAACACCACAATGGTGACAAACAATATGTTTAGGTCCACTAGGCCTTTTAGGAAGGGATCTAGCAACGTGGGTTTGTTCTCTCTTCAACTTATGACATTGAGGTCTTATATGACCAATCACACCATAATTGTGGCCAGTAGGAACAAACTTAGATCCACTCAATTCCCTAAGTGGGACTTAAATAGAGGCTTAGGCTTAAGAGCTTTTCTCTCCACTTTTTGGTTTCTTTTGTGTGGAGGAATGTACATTGATTTGTCTTTAGAAGTAGAACTCACAATAGGGACAAAATCGGGTACCACAACATGATTGCAACATATATTATCTTCCTTTTTAGCAACAGGTTCAGCAATCAAACACCTGGCACGCATCTTAAGAGATTCATTTTCACATTTAAGATCATCAACAAGTTTGTAAGACAAAACAAGTTTAGCATCCAAGTCCATATTCAAACATTCAAACTCTTTCAGCTTTTCAAGAGAATTTTCAGCAAGCTTCTTATACTTTTCAACCAATTTATTGGATTCATTGAGCTTAGCAATCAAATCATCCTTTCCACAATGAAACTTGCTCAAATTCTTATGAAACTTCTTAGCATTTTTCTTCAAGAGTTTTATGTTAAGAATATCAACAACACTTAAAGATTCATGTACCAAAGCATCACAATTATGAGGATTATCACTCATAGAGGCATTTTCACAAACACGTGGTATGTTACAATCATCAACATTCAAAACATGCATAAAGGCATACAAAGCACTATCCATTGCAAATAAACATAAGGGGTTAAGGATCACACTTAGGTATTTAAACCACAACAAGTATACCCACTCTGATACCAATTGAAAGCTCAAAATGTGTTAAAAGCACAAGAGCTGTTTAGACCCCTAAATTAAATTACGGTTTGATTGATTTTACTCTAACTTAATACTAAGTGCGGAATAAAGTAAATGCGAGCGGATAAACAAACAAGCTACTCTAACCCATAATCATAATAACACAGCAGTAAAATAAAAGGTAAAATAGTAGGGAAGAGGAATGCAAACACAAGATAACAGGCCAATGTGTTATCGAAGAGGAAATCGAAGAACTCGGCGAAAAATCTCTCTGCCGCCCTCCAAGCGGTAATTGATCCATAAGAGACCCTCCAAGCCTAATATATCCGATGTACCTAAGCCTTCCAAACTCCTACTCCAACAAGGCTTCTCGAAACCGTGTCTTGTCTAGCTTTCCGAATCCCGCAATACACCCAATTGCATCCACCAAGCCTCACCGGCTTATTTTGGCAATTCCCTAAAGCTTCCCAAGCTCAAAAACACTCTTTACACTTTGAATAGGTGTGGGTTGTGTTTGGGTACAAATCTCTTCTCAAGGTATGACAATTGGAGACGGAAGAAGAAGATGCTACAATGATTTCTCACTAAGGATGAGTAGCTCTCTCTTTCTCTAAACGATGGGTGTGTGTGTTGTAGAAAACCTATCTAGGGTTTTTCTCTCTAAATTGTGTCTCATACATTTATGGGTAATGAGGGTATATATAGTATGAGTGAAGGGTAAGAAAGTCACTCTTAAAATCTTCCAGGTAGAGAGCTTCGCGACTATCACACAAGAAGGCCTTACCCGCGAGACACTTGCGAAAACTACAGCCTGGCATGACTCTTCAGCTTTCAGTCATGTGCTCCTTACATGCCCTTTTCGTGGGTTAGCTTCTCGTGAGCTTCTCACGAAATCCACTGATTCTTCATTTTAGCTTGAGTCTTCATAAACTTAATATTAAACCCAATACAATCAAATCCCACAAAATACAAGGAACAAAATTGAAGCAATTACAATACATTTTGTCATGGAATAAAGCCAACATAAAACATAGTTGTAAATCATTGTAGCCTTTTAGAGAGAGAGTTACTCATCCTTAGTGATAAATCATTGTAGCCTCTTCTTCTTCCCTCTCCCATTGTCATACCTTAAGAGGAGATTTTTACCCAAACACAACCCATACATTTTCAGAGTGTAGAGAGTGTTTTGGAGCTTAG
The DNA here is from genome assembly GCA_023621385.1 of Quercus gilva. NCBI lineage: Eukaryota > Viridiplantae > Streptophyta > Magnoliopsida > Fagales > Fagaceae > Quercus > Quercus gilva. The sequence goes on along the minus strand of CM042477.1, from coordinate 55,181,977 downwards.
GAAGCTATGGGAATTTGCCAAAAGAAGCCGTTGAGGCTTGGCGGATGTAATCGGGCGTATTGCAAGATCCGGAAAGTTAGTGAAAACAAGACTTCGAGAAGTCTGTTGGTTGCAGGAGCTTAAAGGACTCAGGTACATTGAGTAGACTAGGCTTGGAGGGTCTTTTGTTATTCGTGTATTCCAACTTATTAACTAGTGGATCGATTTTGACTTGTAGGGTCGTGGAGTTCTTCAGTTTTCTCTTTGATAACACGTCTTGGTGTTATCTTATGTTTGCATCTCTCTTCCCTTACTCTTGTGGTTTACATTTATTGTTTGTTGTTCGTGTTTATGCACTATAGTAGTTATCGATTCATTGTGCACATTAACTCTTGTTCCGCACTTTATTTATTTATTTATTTTTGATTTGGTTCTGCACTTTAATTAAATAAGAGTAAAAGCAATCTAGCCGTAATTTAAAATATGGGGTCTAAGCAATTTCTTGTGTTTTAGCACAAATCCAAGCTTTCAGGATGACTCTAATATCTTGCATGTGCTATCACTTGAACAAGTCATAATTTAGAAGCATAATCCTAGGAATGCCAATGCGGGACCGCAAATTTCAATTAAAAGATTACGAAACAAATTTACAGTCAAGTGGATATAAGGTTCAAGGTTTCTCTCTAAAAAAATAAAAATAAAAATAAAAATAAAATTTTGGATATAAGGTCAGAAAGGTAGGATTTGATTTGATATTTTTTTTTTTTGGCTATTCTATTTGATTCCAAAGCTTATTTGACAATATTTTAGGGTAGATGTAGAAATAAGATGGATATTTTGTACACATTCCTAAAAATGAATTACTTATAAAAATGAATTATTTTATACACATTCATATATCCATCTTATTTCTACACCTATAGGTGTAGAAATAAGATGCAAAAAATAAAATCTAATTTGGAAAACGACATAGAAGAATAAACAAAGGAAGGAAGAAAGTATCAAACTACCTAATTGTATTATATATTAAATAGAAAATTTTATGTAGTGCGAATATAAGGTTCATCCAGCACTTCATGATGTTTTTCTTTATCAAATGAATTGGATAATAACATTAGTATCACGTATGAATTTTATATTAACATGTGCATTACGTGTTAATTTTATAACATTTGGATATATGATTGTGTCGGACTGGTGTTTGATTGTACGAGTGATTTAGCGAATCATTGGTTTAGTTATGATACAATTAATGAACCAAAAATAAAACGATTTCAAATCTATATAAATTCAAGTTAAATTCATCTTTAATTAACATTTAGTTTAGCTAAATTAGCCTACAAATTGTTTTCGTTAACTTCAAAGTTGTTAACTTCCAAGTTGTTAGGGCCAGTTTGGCAGCGCTAGGTTTTCCAAATATGATAAGGTAGATCTATTTTGAGAACTAGTTTTTTTATTGCTTCTTAAATAATGCAATCTTTTGAAACTTTGATAATACATTTTAATTTTACCTAAAGAAAACTATGTTAATAATTTTTAAAAATGTACAATTAATCAACTATATATGTTGCGATCATTTAAGCGTGTAATCTAAAGGGGTAAAATTTTTTTTTTTTTTATGTGACATAAAAAGAGTATACCCACTTGGAACAATTGCAATTTGCAAAACACAATTTTTAAACTTTGCATTTAGAAAGGGTTTGTTTTGAAACAGGTTTCCAGAATCCGTTTTTATATAGGTTTTATTTGTGAAAAAAGAAAAAAAAAAATCAGTTTGGTTCTAGAGTCTATGGTGGAAATTGTTGTTATCAATGATTCTGTATGCCTGATTGAACAACATTTTGATATGGATACCAGCTGCTTTGATATATGGGTGATGAGCAAATTAAAAGTCGTTTTGAAAGGACTTTTTTTTTTTTTTTTTTTTTTTTTTTTTTTTTATGAGAGTTTTGAAAGGACTTGGACAAGGAAATTTAGGGTCGGGCCCCATCTCAAGTTTGAAAAAATTTTAAAAATTTGGGAGGATGGGTTGGTCCTTTTGAAAGATATAAAAGGATGGTCGGTAGTGTGTGATCGCAAAACACAAGAACTAAGGAAATTTCCAAAATGTTGGGGCCATTCTGAGGATTCCTTCGCTGTTAGTTACACAGAGACACTAGTTTTTATAAATGAAGGGATTGTAATTGAGTTACAAAACAATTCATAATATGGCTATGGATCCTATTTTGGTGTCTACCTACAAGAATATTTCAGGCAATTTCAGTGATACGATTTCAGTTTTTATGAGCTATGCATTTATATTTACCTCTCGTATGTGTATGGCCAGGTAGGTAGCCTTGTATTGTGTGTGCAAACAAATTTGGAAAATTCATTTTTTAAAGTCGTCAACATTACATTCTCGATCTCAGTTTTTCTGGACTAAATAACTCATTATGAGGCCACAGAACGAAGTAATTTAATTCAACACGTTCTAGTGAAGCTTAATTTTCCAACATGGCAATCCAGGTAAAGCCAAAACTCATAGCACCCACACAGTAACAAACAAAGTTGTAATTGGATCACGGCCTATATTATGCATCTTGTGAAACACAGGAGATACTAATTTGAGGAATGGTGTATGGCCCTTCTAGTAAACCATTGGTAATCCATCGATATGCTGCTTCTGTTAAGTGTACACCATCCCAACTAACATACTTTGAAGGGTCATCACAAGCACTCACCGAAGGATCACCACATTCCGCTGATGCGTTGCAATTGTATGGGCCTCCCCCTCCACAACATGCTGTGAGTGCTCCTCCAGTAAAACCTAAAATGGACATGAAACATATAATTAGTACCAAAACTTTTGATATTAAGAAATGGGTAGTACTCATTGCACACAAATTGTTACACACTATTTTTTAACCAAAACAGTGACTTGTAGTTATGATTATCAAGTTTAAAATCGTGATTTCAAGTCATGGTTTCAGTTCAAAAATAAGATGTGTGTAACAGTTAATGTAATAAATACACAAACTCAATTTTTGAACTGAAACCGTCAGATTTTCAAGTTCAAAATTATAATTTCAAGTCATGGTTCCAGTTCAAAAATGGTATATGTAACATTTTGTGCGTAACAAATGCAACCCTTAAGAAATACTTTGACTCCTAGAATGGGTTCTAGCAAATAATCCAGATTTAAAACAAACTGATTTATTCAAGAGACTCTGGTGCCTATTTGTAAGTAAATGTCATGACTGTTCGCAGAAAAGAAAATCATATTATATACATAATATACTTCCCTTACGAGATTGTGGTTCCAAAAGCTAGTCATTTATTTTTTTATTCTCAAGTAAAGAGTGCTTCTAAGTACTAGCAAATGCAATCATCAATCTGTTTTGTCAATATGTGCAAAATAAAGAAAATTATTAAGAAGGTTGAGTTACCATATTGGCTTGGATTACGATAGAGTTGCATTGAAGAATTGTAAAAGTCCGCATAGATGATATTGGTATGTGGATGTAGTGCTTGGATCCTACTTAGTTCTTTTTGAAGTTGATCATTGTGGTACTCAGAAAACTTGTTTAACCAGTTTAGGCAGCCAGTTTCGGGGTCATATTGGTCCGTATCTGCAGTCTCATAATTTGTTAGGTAGGCTGCAGAGCATCCAATTGGTATGTTCCCTGGGACCATGAGAGTCACTGCCCCTAGCTCAATCAACTCCTGCAAGGCAATGTTTAAATCAATGAAAAAGTCTCTTTAAAGGTAGTGTGTTTATAGAAATACAATTAGAGTGCAGTGTCATATATAGGGCATGCTTTATATATATATATATATATATATATGTGTGTGTAGTGCATGCGCAATTTACAAACTAAAGTATCTCTAACATCAAAATTTAATAGAAATTCATTATCCTATATTTTTGTGTTTCACTTTATACTTCACCAATTATAACTTATCATATTTTTTTATTTATAAAGTTATCTAAGTTTAAATTTGAAAATAATAATAATAATAATAATAATGTAAAAATTAAAACTGCAGTTGATAGAGCATAAGTGGAACACACATTGGCTCCCACTCTGTTGTTTGCACTCTCATATGCTGATATAATTGTCTTTATAGAAGTTCTTTGTTCCTTTTTTTTTTATTTGTGAGTCAAGATGTTTTCCATCTTTTATATAAGGTGGTGTTAGAACCCCTTTTCCTCTCCTTTTTGTGTGTGTTTGTTTCTAAAAAAAAAAAAAGAAAAAAAGCAATATTTGTAAAGGATAATTATTACACTAGGTGCAATAATGATTAAAAATAAATAAACATGATGCAATAATCAACTTTGCAATCTACAGAACATAAATTCTTACATTAATGGCTGAAGCGATTGCTTTAATCACTAGTGGCACAAAAGTCTGCATCTCTTCTATGCTCCTATGCAGGAAAAATGGAATAGTGTAGTCGTTGCCTCCAATCTCTCCCATAAGAAATAGAGAACTTCCAAAGATTTCATTGCATTCTGTAAATGTTCGTCACATTACTAGAGAAAAAGGGTGGTACTAACCAAGTTCTTACAATAACCAAATTCATGTCATCCATGTTTACACATTACAAATACTTTCTCAAATATCGCCAACTCAGAGAAAGATTTCCGCAAAGTGCGTGTCTTAATTAGTGGAGCGTGTTTTTAAAGAAATCGATGATTCTTTTTTTGGGGATAATTCAATAAAAAGAACTTGTTATCAAGAAATTTTATTCTTTGAAATATCATGCTATCAAGAGGTCAAAAAACTACTTCATAGTGAGGAATAATCGGTGACCGAATCAGAATTTTAGTGGTGGTGGAATAAAGCATTTATCAAAAAGGCATTAGAATACAAGAATGAAGATTAACTCTGCTAAAAAAAACGAAGTTTAACTAAATCATTGTTTATCAACACATTCCAAATCAATAATTTATAATGCAGTATTTTGGGTCATTAAACTAGAATCCTTTCAAACTAATATCCTTTTTATAATGTATCAAAGCTTCAATTAAACAATAATTTGGATTCAATCAAATCTTTCTCTCAAAATTTGATGCACTCAACTAATTAATATAACTGGGGTATTTTAAAAAATAAAAATTAGGTAGGTTCACAACAATTTCAAAATAACAAACAAATGTTTCTACCACCTAACACATGCTAAAAAATATAATAATAACAAATTGGGGAATATTGTGAGTTGTTATTGTAAGTTGTAACTATTGTTTTTTTTTTTTTAATTTTTTTTTTATACTATTTCTTCTCTATTTTTGGTAAATAATTTATATTTAGAAATTTTGTGCTTTCTTTTCAATATCTATTTAGATATCTGCTTGGTTACTTAAGTAATTTCCTTCCTCAAATAAAGGTTAAGGAGATAATGATATGTCACATTTTAACCCTACTTAAAAAAAAAAAAAAAAAAAAAAAAAAAAAAAAAAAAAAAAAAAGTGTGATGGTTAAAATTGTCTCAACAAACTAAGAAAATCACCCCCATAAAGTGACAATAACTGTCATTCCAAGTCTGTTGGAACAATTTATTGTGGAGAAAGTTACTGTGGTAATTTAAAACCACCACTATTGATCATTTTTATAATATAAGAGAAAACAATTTACACCCCCAGGCAGTAGGCTGTCACAGAGGGAAAGGAAATGAAAGAAAAGACAAAAGCAAACTTGTGGTTGAGGTGAAAAAATAATAAAGAGAATCTGTGGAGGAGAAGAAAAAATAACTGAAAGAAAACAATTTACACCCCCAGACAGTAGGCTGTCACAGAGGGAAAGGAAATGAAAGAAAAGTCAAAAGCAAACTTGTGGTTGAGGTGAAAAATAACAAAGAGAATCTGTGGAGGAGATGAAAAAATAACTGGAAGAGACATAAAATAAAAAAGACTTCATTTTTGCAAGTGTCCCGAACATACAAGGAAAATATAATCTAACCGTGGATAATGTAATCTAACCGTTAATCACATTATATATATATATATATATATATATATTTGATAAGATTTTCCACTAAAATATAGTATCTTTAATATTGTTTATTTATTTATAGTAATATCTTGGAAGTTGGACTCCAAGAATATGGTGTACACTTCAACTCAAAGAACGACCAAGGCAGATCATAGTAACAGAATACACAAAAGAATGGGTTTAATGAAAGAAGAACATGACAATGACCACCATATGATGATGATGTAGCTAACTTACTTGAAGATGTGTTGCAAAGTGATGGAAGAATTTCCTTGAACCAATCCAACTGAACTCTTAGAGAGAAGTTTGTTTGTATATCAATTCCTCTTTCTACAAAAAAAGATGCATCCAATGCTGTTGCTCCTGCAACCGCAAAATTTATACCCTCTTGAATACTTATTCCACTTCCATTCTTAATCCCAAGATACGGTTGTACCAATGGCAGTCCAAGAGACTCAGCTGCCCATTAAAAGAGAAATCAAAAAGAAAACATGAGATTTGAGGTGATAACTAAATAAAAAATAAGAAAAGATTAATCGAGTTGCATGAAGAGTACCACATGCATGGATACATGGATGCGTACCAGTGAAGTCTATAACTAGACGGCCATCAGAGCAACGTCCTGTGGGGTGGTCGAAGTAGGTCTCCCCATAGGGAGGCGAGAGACAGCCGTGATTCAAGTACAAGTTTCCAGTATCAACGAGCGAGTCGCCGAAGCCAAAGATAGATGTATAACAATATCCAACCACGCCCTTAATGGTGGCTAAAAATAGGAAGAGTTTGATAATAAATGGTAGTCCAAGTGTCAAAAGAGCCATATGTGGAGTGGAGATGAAGAAAGTGGGAGGAGGAGGGGATCAGGCAAAATCAACTTTAATATTGTCGCTTCTAAATTTTTATTCCCTTTATAATTGGCTTGGCTTGGCTCCACTACCCTTTATTATTGGGGTCAATGATTTGGATTTGTCTCCTTTACTGTTACCTCTCCCCTTCATTTATTTATTGTATTGAAAATCAGATCAAGCACAAACCAACAATGGCCACATGATGAAGTTAGAGCTGTGTGGATAGGAGTGCGAAACGACATCTAAATACTTAAGCAAATTATAAGGTGGAAGTTAGTTGGTTGGTTAGTGATACTCGTATAGTTTGTTAGTTCAGTTTTATTCTTTTTCCACTCTACTCCGGTTCTCGTATATAAAGAAAAGAGCCTTGAGTGTTACTCTAAGCTTTATATACAATTGCGTATAGAAAATTTTCTCTCAACAAGTAGGGCTTTCTAATTTTCTATTGTGTGATTGACTCAAAATATATATATATATATATATATATTTTTTTTTCTGCTCCCTATTATTCAAATATAAATCTTTTTTTACAGCCCTTTTAATTAAAAAACAAATATATGATAGAGTTTACCTATGGTGTCCGCTTTTATATTCTTTGAATGTCATATCTTTTTTTCTTTTTTTTTTTTATAATCAAATGTCATATCTCTTATTCAACACCATATAAGATATTTTATCGATTGAGCTAACTGAAGTTGAGTATTACCCTTTTAACTCATAATACTCATTTGTCATTTTTATTTTATTTTATCAATATATTATAGTTTTACTTCTTGAACTCTTTCAAAATAATAATAATAATGGGTAAGAATGTATACCCCACAATCAAGATTATGTCATTCTGATTTATGAATAAAAAATCTTTAAATCACTAGTATAGTTCATATGTATGTAATATCTATCAATTTTACCATTATAGAGTGCATATATACATTTTGATTATATTTGTGATATGTATAATATACGTCTTGCCATATGAATATGATGTCAAAACTGGTTATTTTTTAAAAATTCTAATTGCGCAATAAATTTGAGTTACTATTTTGAAGTTTGGCTTTTTGAAAACACTTTACTAAACCAGAGTTTTTTTTATGGTTCCCAGTTCTCATCACATTTTGTTTATAAGTGATGAAAACCATTTTTTGCTTTGAAGAAAATTCCTCTAACTTAGAATGTGTCAATTGATAAAATCATTCGCATGTACTTTTTAGTTATATAACTTATTAATGAGTCATGTGATATATTTAAATAATACATATGAATGGTTTAATAATATATAAATCACTAGGTAATAAATTGGAGGTGAGTTCCTTTTAGCTCAACTAATAAAATCTCTGATGACTGAATAAGAAATCTAAAGTTCAATTCTCGCTTACACTAAAAATCAATTAGTGTCTTAATTTGATGATAAAAATGAAAATAATAAAAAACGGATATCATAGGTTGAAACTCTATTTTAAAAAATGTAATAAATTGGTGGAATACTAATTAAAGCTTTATTATTATTATTATTATTATTATTATTATTATTATTATTGTAGGGTCTCAATTTGCAGCCCAAGTCTCAATTGCACAAGACTTTGGCTCAGTAAGCCCAATACAATAGAATTTGTAGAGAGTGGGTTGAAGATTTGAACTTTAATGAAGTTAACAACAATTAGTATGGGTTTTAGATGTGATCAAAAGATGGCAAAGTCAATAATCTTGCATAAAGATGATGTCCGAGGAGGCAATACGTGTTAAAAAATTCAGTTGATATGATTACAGGTTTTGCTTTTTGCTACAATGTCCTCTATCTTCCTTTTTTCTCCCCCTTTTTGTGGAGGAATTCTTACATTATATAGTCCCCTTTGATCATCTTTACCTTACACTTGTCAACCATTTGAGTTGCTACTTGAGTGATTGTCTTATCAGCCACCTCCTTTGGTCTTCTATGAGTTGTAGTTGCCAATGAAATATTGTTCAGAGGTCTTCTCCACATAAATACGGCCAGGAAAGTAGTTGTTGTGCATTTAATGTGGTGGCAGCAACTTTTCCTTTAGATATTTCTGGGTTCTTATCTCTTCTGTACATGTATGAGGATCATTTTTGTTGTGGAAATCTTCTAAAGGGCCACCTAAATTGCTGAAGTACAGAGCCGATCAGTATTTAATCTTATCTGAGACTGAACTTCTCCTCGGACCATCCTCCTCTACTCCATCTTTTATAATTTTGGACTTTTGGGCTTCTTCTAATCACTCGCCCCTCATCGGACACACATATCCTCAGATATAACCCAAGGCCCAATATACGATCCTAGGCTTTTACCCCCACAATAGCCCCTCAAAATTCTGATTTTTCCCTTGCATTCAAGGAGAAAAAATGGGATTTTTGAATTATTTCAAATTCAAATAATAAGAATATTAGAAACCCCTGAACTTACACGTGTGGGAGTATTGCTTTATGCACTTCATAATTGCCGTTGACGTTTCGGAATTTGTGAGGCTTCATTAACTACTCCAGGCGGCGTTATGTCCCTCGCATCTGATGATGAGGCTTTAATCTTACGGCTGACGTTCTTCCTTAGGATTTGGGCAAGATAACCTCCACTCACTTTTTGCCTTCTATATAAAGTTTCAAAAGAAATCACTCCTCACTTTCTTTACAAACTCTTAAACTTTCCAACGATCTCCAGCGTTTCAACACACAAAGGCTGTTAAAATCACTAATCCTTCCATAGTCGTCTTCCCAGAAATCATTGCGAGTTTCTCTAAAAACTTCAAGGGTCGTAATATACCTTAGTTCGTGTAAATTTTAATTTCCTTAAACCTTTTCTTCTCCTCGGCCAGTCTTCTCGGCCCCCCAAATTCTTATTTCCTAGTTGTCACTGTTGATATTTTCCTTTATAGTTTGTCTATAATTGGTAGATTTAAGCATTTAGTAGACAGCCTTGCCAAAATAGAGATTTTTAAGGAAAAATACCACATACCGCAGGAAGTTGCCCTACGGTATTGCTCTCCAGAAGAAATAGCGTCCAACCAAGAGGTGGGAGACGTCATAATCCCCGTTATAGCCTTCATAGAAGGGAGAATGACTCTCTCCATGTGTAGAATTACGAGGGACTACTTCCGTAATTATAAGATATGTCCTCACCAGTGTGCACCTAACCTATTTAGGATCTTAGGCTACGTTGATGCTTTAAATGAGCATCTAGGCCTGAGGCTCACCTGGCATGACGTGGTCCATCTGTATGAGTGTCACAAACAAAAAGGGGTGGGATTTTATCTCAAATCCCGATCCGATGTTGTCAGGCTTATCTCATGTCTACCCAAATCTAATAAAAGGATAAAAGATGACTATCTGATTGTTTCGGGGGGCATGGCATGATGGTCTTCACTGCCCAACTCAAGAGGGAGAGTTAGGTGGGACATCCTAGATTTAGGTCTCCTAGCAATAGACTTAAATTTTTTTTTTTTTTTTTTTTAATTTTTAGTCTCAGCCTCATTTTGCTCCTTTTGTTCTATTTTTCTTTTGGCAACGGATTCAATTTTCTGACTCTGCTTTGTTTCCCCCTGGTGTTAACAAATTAGAAGGCACGTGAAGCCTTAGATCAGCTAAACCAACGTCGCAGCTCTCAATTACTTGCTAAGATCCGAAATCTTTGTAAGTGAGGATGGGCAGCTTCGGGCCGTCCATTTGATTTTGGACTTTCAGCCAATATCAAAGATCTTCCAAGAGGTCAGCAACGCCATAAGAGCAGGTGACCAGCGCATAGCTCGAATTGACGTTTCTTGGTCTAATTTTTTGTCTCTGCATGATCTTCCACCAGTAGCACATCCGTACCCACAAGGGGATCCTTTGGTCGTCCCACCAATTCAACAAGTTCCCTCAAAGCTGTAGCGGTCGAAGAAGGGGTTGCCTCCTCAAATTCTTCGCTTGATAAAGAGATTGATAATTTTCATTTTTGAAAGGAAAAGCTTCAAGGGGCACAAGCAGTTTCTATATCGGATGCCGAGGAGGAACTTGATCGGCGTTCAATGGTTCACACCCTAGCTATCGTCATTGCCCTTCCAGATGATACCTCGAAAGAAGAAGAAGAAGAAGAAGAGATGGCCTTGAACACGGGAAGCAAAAGTTTGAGGGACCTTTTAAAAGGAAGAAACCAAGCACCCGTATCAAAAGAAACTAATAAGTCCCAGCCCTCAACTAAACTTCCTCCACCTCCTCCTCAGCTTCCAACTGATCTCGGATTGAAGCCAATTATTGATTTGAAAAAGAAAAGGCCAAGCGAGGCTTTAGAATAGGGCAAGCTAGTCCCTTCTAAGGGAAACAAGCAACAGAAGGTCAAAGACCAGCGAGGCCGAAGGTCCTCGTCTGTCGAGAGTCGAGAGGAGCAGAACAGGGCTGATGTGTGCATGGCCCAACAAAACTGGTCTCCTTGGCTAGAGGTAGACGGAGCCACCATCCCTTGGAATGCTTCCATTAAGGAATTTCAAAGGGGTCACAGTTCTCACGTGGCCAAAGCCTTGCTGCAGCCCCTCCTACTGCCCAAGGACATGGACGACGTGAGAAAATTAAGGCATCCAGACCTATTCCTATCCCTAAAAAAGGATCTCACAATGATCAGTTCTCATTCCTGTTTTACTTACGCATGTGATTTCAAGCTTTTCTCCTTTCTCTTTCGTGTTCATAATGGTTGTTGTGTTGTCTTTGTGCAGATTACCCAGGAGGTCTTCATGGCCGAGGAATGGGTCAACAAAGCCCGAAATGAGGCAAATGCCGAAATCAACCTTCACCTTGAAGTTAAGAAGTCTTTTGTTGGAAAATCTGGTTTTGTATCTCATACAAAACACACAGCAGAAGCAACAAACACGGATCTACTTCAATCATGAAAGATAACATGTAACCATGAATTCTAGAACAAAGAACAAGAAGCGTACCTTGATGCAGTGAATTTCAAAACCTTGACTTGAGAATACCTTTAATCTTCATCTCAATTCCACATGTTGCCCATGATGTGTGGTCTCTCAATCAGTCTTTTGTACATAGATTCTCAAAGAAAATTCTTCTTCTTCTCCTTGTGGAGAAAAACTGATTTCCTTTCTTTTCATCATACGTACGTTTTTAACTACATTCCTAGTTCCTTTATTTAATAACTCTTATTAAATAAAAAACTGATTATCTAATTGGGTTAGCCTTTTAGGCCTACTCAATTGGGCTAGCCTTTTGGGCCTACCCAATTGGGCTTTAGTTTGTAACTTGAAATGGGACCAAAGGGAACAAATAAGACTCTAGTTCCAATGGGCCTTGGGCTTTTCTGTCAATTCTTGACAAGTCCAAAGTTACCATTAATTATATTCAATACCACTATAAGAATATAATTGCACTCTAGGCCTTATTAATAAATTATATCCCAATATTTTATTATACATACAACCCCTTCATTAAAATATTCGTAGTGATATAAAGTCGTAAATATTAACTGCCATTTTGAAGATTGCTACATCTTAATCCTTGAGTACCTGGTTTAATCTTTTATGTTATTCATCATATATTTATGATATCCAATTTCATAAATATATACTTTAGTAACTTCTTACTAAGGTGGTTGGGCCCAACACTCTGAATAACCAAATCCATTAAACTTACCTCAAGGAAATATTTTATATCTCCGTTAAGAGATTATGAATTTCATCTTGAAAATATATGTTCCATCAACACTAAATGCGGCTACCCAACATACTGAGGTTTTGATCGTAACTTATAGATCTTACTCCTGATATATCAAAGCAACCTACATCTCATGATTAGGTCCATTATTCTCTCAGGATTTAGAGTTGATGTAAATAGAAGTCGTGAGATTTATTATTCATTTGACAGTCGTTAAGAGAATAATAAATCTCACAGCGGTCTAGTTTAATATGTCTTAACTCTTAAAACATATCAACATATCAACTAGAAGTCTCCACTTCCATGATCAAGACAAATCATCTTAGTTGATATGTTATAGTCTTCGCAGATGAAATGCCCAATTTCATCACCGACTACGAACTAAAATTCTGAGTTTACAAAGAACTTGCGATTTATATCTTCTGTGACTAAATCACATAAATCACATACTATGCATCTCATGGACTAAGATAACGTCCTATTAGTTCATTTGTAGATAGTCTCATATAATTAAACAATTTAATTATTTACAACATGCCAATAAATTGAATTTTAGGGCACAAACCCTAACAATCTCCCACTTGCCCTCAAAGACAATTTACCACATATCCAACACTTATCTCCCTTTAGAGTAATTTTATAGTCACTCTAAGGCAAGGCTTGGAAACAAGTTTCAGCAAGATTTATTGCATTAACTATCTTTTCTACTACTACTTAAGAATTCATATCTCTTTAATGAGATAATACTTATGATTAATATGTATCTTCACCACATAGGATGAATACATATCTTGAAGTCCAACTTCATGAATCACAATCAAACTATAAGTCAGTATTTGTACATCGAGTAACCATCAAAACTTCACTTTTGTGGACAAGCATATAATTCCTCATTCTCCTAAGATATTAGAGTATATGCTTTACTCCTACTAAATTAAGTGATCTTTGATTCAGTTGATATTTGGTTACCATGTTCACCGCAAAATTGATATTTAGCCTAGTATATAGCATAGCATAAAAACTTCCTATTGATTTAATATAAGGAACCATCTTAATATGTTCTTCCTTTTATATGTCTTAGGACAATAGTCATATATAAAGGAACTTCAAACTTAAAAGAAAAGAATCCTTTCTTGAAGTATTACAGCTATACTTGGCTAGAATCTAATCTATTTAAGCAGTTTGAGATAGACCCAACATCCTAATTTCAGAATTTTAACAAAGTTATAATTCTTAGGATGTAACTAGTCTTTCCGAAGTACTTTATATCAAACTGGACTAGACAACCAAAACTCTACTAATGACAATAACTCGACATCATCCTAAATTATTAGAATGTCATCAACATACATTAAGAAATTTATTATTCTATATAACTTTTACACACTTAAGGCCTTTTAATACTTGATTAAAATTAAATAATTTGATTGCTTGATCAAAGATGATATTTATGACCTAGATGCTTGCATTAGTCCATAAATGGACTTTAAGCAACTTGCATGCTAATCACCACTGGTTCTTTGCTATGAACAAGTCTAGTTACATCATATAGATGTCTTCCTTAAGATTGCTACTAAAAGAAGCTTTCTTGATATCCATTATCATATTTCATTCAAATGAAATATAATGGATGAGAGAATCTAGATAGAGTCAAACTTGACTATTGGTGAAAAAATCTTTTCATAATAAAACCATTTCTTTCTGAATAAATCTTTTCTCCACTAGTTTTGACTTTGAAGGTTTGCACCTTCAAATCTATCAATCCCATTTACTTGTAGACCTATTTGAAAACAATAGGCTTAATGCAATTAAGCGCCTCTACAAGTTCTATACTTTAAATAGAATCTAATTTTATTCACATAACCTTGAACCAGTAACCCATATTTATATCATCTATTGCCTTTACGTAGGACCAAGGATCAAATTCATATCCTTGTGGAATGACTTCAAAAATTTATTCCAAAAGTATGAATTTATTTGGTAATCCTCCCACTACAATATTGTACCGGTGTAATAGTTATCTACAGAATAACATCTTGTGGTATATCTAATACAACCATCTCATTTCCAAATGTATTTTATAGTTGTCGTACAATAAATTCTGACATTTTTCTTCTAGAACAATAAACTTTTACTTTAAAAGAGTCATATTCCTCCTTTATGTATGCACTGACTTAAAGAAGTCATTGGAACTTCATTCCTTTATAAAAAGGACAACTAGATCATATTATCCTCTAAATAGAATTCATAGACTGTGAATATAACAAAATAATGGTTCTAAAAGCCCATCTTTCACCAATCTTGAATAACACTTAGATTAATAAGATCTAAACATAAGTGCCAAAACATACAATACAAAAGGATGAAAACTTTCTCTTTAAAAAATAAAACATGTAAATTTCCATCTAGAAAACAATCATGGACAATACTTAGTTCAACCAAAACAGAAACACTTTCCTTTGGTTATAGCTTTTGAGACTAATTTCCTTTTGGCAACTACTAGGGCAACTAACTTGTCCAACTGTTTGGTATTTTAATTCCTCTTCTTATCACCCTTACCTTTCGGTTCAAGCTAAGAATTTGAATTAAATCATATTGATCCTAGCCTTAGCTTTTAGGATGTCTTCCATTGCGTAGAACTCACTCATCAATTCAAATAATATAAAAAGAATTTAGTTTCAAAACAATCTGAATTGATCAAATGATTCTAACAAGGACTTGTGGATCATATCCAAGTGAGATTAGCATTTAATCTCTACATCCAAGAATTCCAATTCATTTTTAAAAAATAAAATATTTTCATAAAATGATTTATAATTGGAACTTCTTAAGCTTTTCTTAGCACTCAATATGATTTATACCAAACATCTCATTTAGACTTAATATAAAGTCTAAGTCAAGTACTAACTCTTGCATCTCATGCTATAGCACAATTGAGATAGAGGCCAATAAACATTTTAGCATTTCAATGGAGACTATGATCATATCATAAGCTATCTTCCATAAATACATTATGTATAGGAAATTATGACAATGCTGAATCAAAACATAAATATGTACTTCAGCTCCTTTAAGCTCCATGTCCAAAATTATTTCTTAGTTAATGTGATTCACTTAAAATAGTAGCTAGAGAAAAAATTATGACAACTTTATTTTGAGACCATAAACTTAAATACCAGGACATTATCATTTTGCATCCATAACCATATAATATGGAACCCATAAAACATATTATATTAGATGCAACGATAACCCAATCCATGTCTATAATTCATTGGTAGCAAGTTTATTATAAACACATTAATTGGTTGAGAATTATTCTCATTATTAATGCTATCATGATAACTTTTATCATACACTAATAATATGCCGTAATACCCTCAGCCTCTAAGTAATAATGACATAGCTCCTTTGAGAGGTTAACATTACACTTAGTTTAGTGTACACCATTATCTAGAATCATGTGTAGTCACATTTCATCTCCCTTTTATAGTGTTTAAACTTGTAGTACCATGAAACAAAACACCCTCCTTTGGGATCGTGAGGCATATACACCAAGACGAGGTACTTGTTCACACTACTTTAAATGGGTAAGTTCAATCTTGTAGTACTATGAAGTAAACACCCTCCTTTGGGATCGCGAGACATATACGCCAAGACGAGGTGTTTATTCACACTACTTTGAACCGATAATGGAGGCTGTGAGATCCAACTCTTGTATCTCTCTCCCACTAGAAATTTTAAAACAAGTGGATTGTCTTAAAATCATTGTGATCTAATCACAATTTTAACCCTACACATTAAATGTGTTTAATTGTTTAAATTCAATGTGATGTAACTAAGTCACGTCACAATAGCATAACGAACATTCGCGTAATCACAAAGAAGTTTAACCTTGTAATTCGTGAAGTAAATACCCTTCTGCATGGAATACAAGACTCAAAGTCAAGACAAGGTATCTATTCACATTACAATAAACTTAACAAAAGGGTTATTTCAGCATTCCCACTCATTATTTGGGTTTTTCTTTAAATAATTGTGATCCCATCACAACTAATAACCTTGCACTTGACTCTAATCTTATTAGAATCACTAACTAAAATGGAAGTCCTAAACTATTTAGGATTCCTTAAATACTAATGAATCAAAAATTAGTTATATAGAACTCTATCCTTAATTTACTAGATAAAGTATTCTAATCTCATTAGAAACTATATATAACTTTAATTAGAATTTTAATCTCATTAAAAACCTCTAATTAAAATAAATTAAGGACTTTTAATCATTAAATGATTTAGGACTAAGAGTTCTATTTAACTAATATCTTTGATCTCATTAGGCCTTTTAGTTAGATAATGTTTAATAAATGTCCTTAAGTTTTAAGGACTTTAAAATTAATCACATAGCTTTGCTTTTTATACATGAAAAAAAAACAAGTGTCAGAATTTTTGGCGACTCGTTTTGGAGACTCATTCCAATCGCGAGTTTTGGCTACTCGTTTTGGCAACTCGACCAGTCGCGAAACCCCAGTCGCGAGTTCATCCAGAAGCTCTGGCGACTCACTCGCGACTAATCTCACGACTCGCCAATCGCGAAAACGCCCAGAAACAGTCATTTTTTCTGTTAACCGTTTTTGACATTTTTCATTGTTCTTCCATCAAAAACACTTTCTGATTTTATCAACAAAGATTTACAGATCAAACATTAGGGTTTTCAATATCTAGATCAAGAACCATAATAATGCTAGAAACCTTGAAAACACAATCCTAATCTCATTAGCAATAAATTTCATAATCCTAGCATTAACATACTGTTTGACCATAAAATAAATATATAATGCAAGGCAAGCAACAATATGATGAATCCTTTATAAACAATTTGCATGTAAACCCATAAAAAAATATAATATACGGATTGTACAACCGAGGCAAATATTACATGCTTATAAGATGGCCATCAAGAACTTGCATATAAACCCATATATATAATTGAAAGCATGTTAATAGCGGAATGAAAATGCCACATGGGTCCATAAAACCATGCAAGATCAAAAGCCTTATAATAATCAAACCATGCAAGCCTTATATTTATACTTATATCCAAGCGGTGCAAAGCATCATTCACGCACTTGACAGTTACATTCAATAGTCAATAACTATATGCATTCCAAGAAAACAAGAGACCGACACATCAAACTCTATCAATGCATTATAGGTTTATGTGTTCGTCTCTAATACAAAGACTATTGTGTTCATGTCCAATACAAACACCATCATAACACGCCATACGTGGAGAGACATAATCTTGACCACTTCGAACAAACCAAGAGAATATGCATCCTTGGTGTGAACCCAGTATCATCATGTCTCACATATGTGAATGGCATCGGAAACGGTTATTGAATAAAATTCAACTGCCAACTATATCCAAGCAGTGCAAAACAAAATGCTCATGCTTGACCGATAAACCAGTTTCATTTACATTCTTTAAACCTTAATCCATATCTTTCACAAAAGAGTACAATCAAGGACACAATTATGCAGAAAATTTTACTGCAGAAAATTAAATCATCAAGAAAACAGTTTTTCTTTAATTCTAAAACTTAATCACATGTTACACAGACATGATATTGAAAACCTGGCTCTGATACCATTTGTTGGAAAATCTAGTTTTGTATCTCATACAAAACACACAGCGGAAGCAACAAACACGGATCTACTTCAATCACGAAAGATAACATGTAACCATGAATTCTAGAACAAAGAACAAGAAGCGTACCTTGATGCAGTGAATTTCAAAACCTTGACTTGAGAATACCTTTAATCTTCATCTCAATTCCACATGGTGCCAAAGATGTGTGGTCTCTCAATCAGTCTTTTGTACATAGATTCTCAAAGAAAATTCTTCTTCTTCTCCTTGTGGAGAAAAACTTATTTCTTTTCTTTTCATCATACGTACGTTTTTAACTACATTCCTAGTTCCTTTATTTAATAACTCTTATTAAATAAAAAAACCGATTATCTAATTGGGTTAGCCTTTTGGGCCTACCCAATTGGGGTTTAGTTTGTGGCTTGAGATGGGCCCAAAGGGAACAAATAAGACTCTAGCTCCAATGAGCCTTGGGCTTTTCTGTCAACTCTTGACAAGTCCAAAGTTACCATTAATTATATTCAATACCATTATAAGAATATAATTGCACTCTAGGTCTTATTAATAAATTATATCCCAAAACTTTATTATACATACAACCCCTTCATTAAAATATTTGTAGTAATACAAAGTCATAAATATTAACTGCTACTTTGAAGATTACTACATCTTAATCCTTGAGTACTCGGTTTAATCTTTTATGTTATTCATCATATATTTATGAAATCCAATTTCAATTTCATAAATATATACTTTAGTAACTTCTTACTAAAGTAGTTGGGCCCAACACTCTGAATAACCAAACCCATTAACCTTATCTCAAGGGAATATTTTATATCTCCGTTAAAAGATTATGAATTTCATCTTGAAAATATATGTTCCATCAACACTAAATGCGGCTGCCCAACATACTGAGGTTTTGATCGTAACTTATAAATCTCACTCTTGATATATCAACGCAACCTACATCTCATGATCAGGTCCATTATTCTCTCAGGATTTAGAGTTGATGTAAATAGAAGTCGTGAGATTTATTATTCATTTGACAATCGTTAGGAGAATAATAAATCTCACAGCGGTCCAGTTCAATATATCTTAATTCTTAAAACATATCAACATATCAACTAGAAGTCTCCACTTCCATGATCAAGACAAATCATCTTAGTTGATATGTTATAGTCTTTGCAGATAAAATGCCCAATTTCATCACCGACTACAAACTAAAATTCTGAGTTTACAAAGAACTTGCGATTTATATCTTCTGTGACTAAATCACATAAATCACATACTATGCTTCTCATGAACTAAGATAATGTCCTATTAGTTCATTTGTAGATAGTCTTATATAATTAAACAATTTAATTATTTACAACATGCCAATAAATTGGATTTTAGGGCATAAACCCTAACAGCTTTGGGGGCTGCAAAACAGGAGAATCAGGAGCTGCAGAATAAGCTAACTGCCAAAGAAAGGGAGAGAAAATCTATAGCGGCTGGGTTAAAAAGTGTTGAGACCCAAGCTAAAGACCAGTGCAAGAAGCTTTATCAGACGGAGATAGAACTAGCCACTGCAAGGCAACTTGTGCTAAAGCTGAAAGCTGACGTGCAGAAAGCCAAAAACGTAGCCCAGCTAGCCACGGAAGCCCTTGATGCTGAGAAGAAAGCGTCCTACAAACTTGGAGTAGAGGAGACCCAAGTTAGGCTTGCCGATGAGCTTTCTAAGGTTTGCAGGGAGTACTGCAATGTGTCATGGGACAGGGCCCTTGATGTTGCAGGCATCCCTGTAGACTCAATGTGGAGGGAGAAAAGGAGCATATATTATCATCCTGACATCCACGCAATTGCAGATGCCCTTCCTCCATCCTCTGCCATTGCTCTTGGGACTTCCGACCAGCCTTTGGTTCCCCAAGCTACTCTCCCTCTTCCTAAGGTCCCAACGGAAGCCAGTAAGGCTGGTGAAGGAAAAGGCAAGGGCGAGGAGCAGGAGCCCTAAGCTGAAGCTAAGGATGCTAATTAGATCAAGGATGCTGAGGCCAAATCTAAAGAAGCAGAGGCCAAACTTAAAGAGTCCGATCCTAAGGCCAAGGATGCTAAGACTTCTCTCCCAAGCTAGAAGGAGGATCCCTCTGCCCCCAAGGCAAAGGCTTGAGATATGGAATTTTCTTATGGTTTTAGCCAATAGGACTAGTGTAGTTTTTTTTTTTCTTTTTTTCTTTTTTTGTAATGACTTAGTCATTTGAACACAATGTAATCTTTATTTTTAATTAATGAATGGATCTTTCCCTTTATTTCTTTTGTTCTTACTCTGCTTGTCTTTACTATCACTATTATTACTTGTGAACTTGCTTTACTGCTAATCTAGTTATTATAAAAATTAACAGAAACATTTTGTAAACGTCAATAACTTGACTAAGTGTCAATGATGAAAGTTTCTCACTCCATATTGATATTACAAATTACTATTTCTGCAATGATGGCTAAATCTAATAATTACTTAATAACCAATTCATGCTTGGCTAAGTAGCCAAGACATCTTTCTTATTCCAAACCATTAACTTGAAGAGTTGGCAAATATTATTTAACAACGAATGTTAATTTCCCCAAAGCATCTGGTCCGAGGACTACAGGCATGACTAAGGTTCTGTTTAACACTTCTAAAAAATAACCATGAATGTTAATTTCCCCAAAGCATCTGGTTCGAGGACTATAGGCATGACTAAGGTTCTGTTTAACACTTATAAAAAATGACCATGAATGTTAATTTTCCCAAAGCATCTAGTCCAAGAACTACAGGCATGACTAAGATTCTGTTTAACACTTATAAAAAATGACAATGAATGTTAATTTCCCCAAAGCATCTGGTCCGAGGACTACAAGCATGACTAAGGTTTTGTTTAACACTTATAAAAAATGACCATGAATGTTAATTTCCCCAAAGCATCTGGTCTGAGGACTACAGACATGACTAAGGTTCTGTTTAACACTTATAAAAAATGACCATGAATGTTAATTTCCCCAAAACATCTAGTCTGAGGATTCTAGGCATGACTAAGGTTCTGTTTAACACTTATAAAAAATGATAACTGATAGGTACAATGCTTTCGAGTAATTAAATAACATATTAGTAAAAGGAAATTTGCACTAATAATAATACATTTTTAGGTTATTTACATTCCAAGGGCACGGTATTACATGTTCATCTAAATCTTCTAGAAAGTATGCTCCTATACCAGCCACAGAGGTGATACAGTATGGTCCTTCCCAATTGGGTCCTATCTTTCCCCATGCTGGGTTTCTTGCAATACCTAGAGCCCTCCTCAGAACAAGGTCACCAACCGCTAGTGGTCTCAACCTCACATTAGCATCATAACCCTGCTTGAGTTTGTGTTGGTAGTAGGCCAAATGCACCATTGCACTTTCTCTTCTTTCCTTGATCAAGTCAAGGCTTTTTTCTAGTAACTTGTTGTTATTGCTCGGATTAAATGAACTTGTCTGTAGCGTTGGGAAAGTAGTTTCTAGAGGCATAACAACTTCAACTCCATATGTCATTGAAAAAGGAGTTTCTCCTATGGATCTCCTCGGGGTGGTTCTGTATGTCCAGAGTATATGTGACAGCTCTTCTACCCATCTTCCCTTTGCATCGTCTAGTCTTTTCTTAAGTCCATTCACTATGGTTTTGTTTACTGCCTCGGCCTGTCCATTTCCCTAAGGATAAGCTGGGGTGGAATACCAGTTTGTAATCCCTAGGTCACAATAAAATCTTCTAAAAGATTTGCTGTCAAACTGAAGGTCATTGTTAAGTTGAGAGTTTGAGGGACTCCAAACCACGTGACGATATTTCTCAACACAAACTTTTTGGCATCCACATCTTTGATGTTCACCAAGGGCTCGGCTTTAATCCATTTAGTGAAATAGTCTGTGTCGACCAACAAATATTTTTTGTTCCCCGCCACTCTAGAAAAAGGACCAACAATATCTAAGCCCCATTAGCAAATGGCCAAGGGCTGGACAATGGATTAAGCATTCCTCCTGGTTGATGTATGTTTAGCGCAAATCTTTGGCATTGGTCACATTTCTTCACATATTCTTAGGCTTCTTTTTGCATATTTGGCCACCAATAACCTTGAGTAATGGCTCTGTGAGATAATGATCTACCTCCTGTATGGCTTCCACAAATCCCTTCATGCAACTCTTCAAGGAGTAGCTCTGATACCTCAGGATGGATGCAGAGTAGATAGGGCCCTGAGAAAAAGCGCTTATACAACTTTTGGTTCTCGGACAGCCAAAAATGAGGCACTTTTCTCCTTACCTTATCAGCTTCGGACTTATCTTCTGGTAGGGTATCTTCCTTCAAGAATAGTATTATGGGGTCCATCCAGCTAGGACCTACTCTGACCTGATGAACTTGGATCACCTTCTCTCTTTCTTCTCTGGGTCGGCATAAGTCTTCTATAAGGATAATCAGAGGCAAGCTTTGATCCAAGGAAGTTGCAAGAGTGACCAAAGAATCAGCATGTGTATTTCCATTCCTGGGAACATGTAATAAGCTAAATGATTCGAATCTTGACTGTAGATGCCTAGCTCGATTCAGATATCTTGCATTCTCTCATCTCTTGCCTCTAGTTCGCCATTCACATGGCCGACAGTTAACCTTAAGTCTGAAAACATCGTTACTGTCCTTTCTCCCATTCTTAGTACCATGGACATTCCTTCCAACAAAGCTTCGTACTTGGCCTCATTATTAGTGGTTGAGAAGTCTAATCTCAATGATTTTTCAATGGTAAGCTTCTCGGGTGAGATTAGATTAGTCCCACTCCGGATCCCTTGTGGTTGGCTGCCCCATCGACAAACACCTTCCAACATAAAGGCGTTTGTAGAGAGATGGTGCCAACTGATTTTTCATCCATATGCTGTGTTTCTGCTATTTCTTCTAATGAAGGTTCAGCGAATCCAGCCACTAGGTTAGCAAGAACCTGGCCTTTGATAGAAGTGCGAGGCATATACTTAACGTCAAAAGCCCCTAGGATGATGCCCCACTTAGCAATCCTTCCTGTGTAATCAGCACTTCGTAGTACGAACCTGAGTGGAAGTTGGGTAAGGACAATAACTGTGTGTACCTGGAAATAGTGGGGAAGCTTTCGTATGGCATGCACCACTACTTAGATGGCCTTTTTCCAATGGTAGATAACGAACCTCTGCTTCTTGTAGGGATTTGCTTACATAATAGACTGGTCGTTGTATGCCACTGTCAACTCTGATTAGCACGAGACTTACTGCATAGGGGGCCACAGCAATATAAGCGAACAGGACTTCATCTACCTTTGGGCTGGACATAATGGGCGGTCGTGACAAGTATTCCTTAAGCTACAGAAAAGCTAAAGCACACTCGTCAGTCCACTTGAATCTCTTCCACTTATTCATTAGGAGGAAAAAAGGACGACACCTATCAGCTGATCGGGAAATAAACCGGTTCAGAGCAGCAATCATTCCAGTACGCTTCTGAACTTCTTTGGGATTCTGAGGAGACTACAAGCTGTTAATTGCCTTAATTTGATCAAGGTTAACTTCAATTCCGTGGTGGGTCACCATGTAACCCAGAAACTTGCCCGATGTGACACCAAACGAGCATTTGGATGCATTAAGGCGTAACTTGTGCTTTCTCAAGATTTCAAA
The DNA here is from genome assembly GCA_023621385.1 of Quercus gilva. Lineage (NCBI taxonomy): Eukaryota > Viridiplantae > Streptophyta > Magnoliopsida > Fagales > Fagaceae > Quercus > Quercus gilva. The sequence continues at coordinate 55,158,210 of CM042477.1, read as the reverse complement.
AATATTTCCAAGATCTCTTATGTGTTCGGACTCCACCTTGCTCTTCACCACCATATCATCTACATAGACTTCAATATTCTTCCCAACTGTGGTTCAAACATTCTAGTCATCATCCTTTGGTACATAGAGCCTACATTCTTTAGGCCAAAAGGCATTACTTTGTAATGATAATTCCTTGTAGGGGTAACGAAAGCTGTTTTTTCTTGATCATGCAGGGCTAAAGGTGTCTGATGATAGCCTTGGAAGGCATTTAAGAAGCTTATCCGAGGATGGCCCACAGTAGCATCTACCAGCTGATATATCCGAGGCATGGGGAAAGGATCTTTTAGGCACACTTTATTTAAATCAGTGAAGTCTATGCACACTCGCCACTTCCCATTCTTCTTTTTTACTACCACAGTGTTGGCTAGCCATTTAGGATAAAAAAATTTCCTTGATAGCCCTTGCACGTTTAAGCTTCGTTACTTCATCTCGTATTGCATCTACATGCTTCTTGGATGGACATCGAGGTGGTTGCTTTTTGAGAGTAACAGATGGGTTGACATTCAGATGGTGACAGATGAAATTCGGATCCACCCTTGGAGTTTTATAAGCATTCCAAGCAAATACATCCACGTTCCTTTTTAGAAACTCCAACAACTCTTCGTTCTCTTTAATGGGCAATTGAGACCCAATTTGAAAAACCTTCTCAGGGTCATCGTCGATAACCACTTTTGCTAAATCCTCGCATCTCACTTCCTTGGCTGATCTATCAATAGGTGACGCCTGAGTCTGTAATTGCTACGAGCTTCCTTCAGCATGGGCCAAAGATTCAACCTCGGGCTGATGTCGAATGGCAACCACTAGGCATTGCCTAGCTGTAGACTGACTTCCAATAATTTCTTCAATTCAATCCCCAGATGGGAATTTCACCTTTTGGTGGAGAGTAGAAGAGACAGCCCCCAAGGCATGGAGCCAAGGTCTGCCCATTATGCCTATATATGGGGAATAGGCATCCACCACTATGAAGTCTACCTCCACTACTTCCGAGCCAGTTTGTATAGGTAATCTGATTTATCTCCTCGGAATGACAACTTTTCCATCAAAACTTACCAACGGGGAAGTGTAGGCCATTAGGTCCTCAGATCTTAAATTCAACCCCTTGTATAGGTCAGGACACATGATCTCGGCGCCACTGCCCTAATCCACTATTACCCTCTTCACATCATAACCCCCAATTCTCAACGTGACCACTAATGCATCATCATGGGGTTGTATGGTTCCAACCTTGTCTTGGTCGGAGAAACCTAGGATTGGCTGAAATTTTGTTCTGGCCCTCTTAGGTTCTAGATTGGAGCTCTTGGCCTGTAACCGTACCACTGACATAACTCTGGAAGGAGAGGAACCAGTTCTTCCTGGAGCAATAATTATGACGTTGCTTGTCCCCAAGGGAGGCTTTGTGGAGTTGTCTCTCTTGGGCTTTGGGTTAGCTTAACCAGCTGGAGTGGTGTAAGAGATGCTTCAGCTTTCCCTTTCGGACGAGCCGATATAAGTGATCCCACAAATTTTTGCAATTTTTTGTGGTATGTCCTTGATCTTTGTGGTATTGGCAATAAAGGTTTTGATTGCGTCTTTCAGGATTTCCTGCCATTTTATTTTGACATTTAAAGTACGGTTCATGCTTAATCTTTTCTAGCACTTGCTGTACTGGCTCTCAGAATACGGCATTGACCACTTGAACATTAGTAGGGCCTGACTGTCCTGAAAAATCCCTTCGTGGCCGGTTATTGTATCTATCTGACCTGAAATCCCTCATCTCTTAAAGGATAACCTTCTCTTTTCCTTTTCCCTACTGTTGGTCTTCCTCTACCATCGATCTGATCCATGAGCTGACATGCATTAGTAACGGGCTTGCCAGTCAAAGATTTCCTTAGATCGTGCTCGGTTGGGAGGCCGAGCTTAAAAGTACTGATTGCCACGTCGTCGAAATCCCCTTCGATCTCATTGAACATCTCTCAATACCTATCCGAGTACGTTTTCAGAGTCTCTCCCTCTTGCATGCTCATAGATAGTAGGGAAGCTAAAGGCCGAAGGACTCTCCTATAAGTAACAAACCGAGAACCAAATGCCTAGGTGAGCTCCCTAAAAGAGCCTATGGATTCTGCCCTTAAACCTTTAAACCACCTCATCACGACAGGTCCCAAACTAGATGGGAAGACTTTACACATCAAAGCCTCATCCTTATCATATACAGCCATTCTCTAGTTGTATTGGCTCACGTGCTCCACATGATCTATTCGACCATTATAAACAGTGAACGTTGGTTGATGAAAACGTCAAGGGAGCCTTGCATTTTCAATTTTGCGTGTGAAAGGTGACCTGGATATCTAGTTTAGGGCCCTACTCATAGCATCATTTCCTACACCTTTCTGTGGTGGACTTATGGTGTTCCTCTTCATGAGAGAAGGACTCGCTGGGCGAGGTTCGATACCTCTGTCTATAACTAACGTCCCGTTCATCATTAGAAGAAGCAATAGGGTTCGATGATGCTCTCTTCCTCCGTGCATAATGCAAGTCCTTTTTCAGCTGGTCGATCTCCAATTGCATGCCCCTATTGCTTTTTGCATGGGAAATATGGCTTCCATTTTGAGGTTGGCCCCTATCCAGATGGTTGGTGTGTACACTCCCTTCACGGTCACCTCGCTGTTCGAGGTTAACAAAAGGATCACCATGCTGGGAGCCTCTCGACTCAGTTGGTTGTGGACCAGGTTCTGCCATAACTGACCGTTATCTTCACTCTTGCACAAGATCTCCCCACAGACTGCGCCAATTGTAGGGTCTCAATTTAAGGTCCAAGTATTAATTGTACAAGACTTTGGCTCGGTAAGCCCAATACAATAGAATTTGTAAAGAGTGGGTCGAAGATCTGGGCTTTAACGAAGTTAACAACAATTAGTATGGGTTTTAGATGTGATCAAAAGATGGAAAAGTCAATAATCTTGCATAAAGATGACGTCCGAGGAGGCAATACATGTTAAAAAATTTAGTTGATATGATTACAGGTTTTGCTTTTTGCTACAATGTCCTCTCTCTTCCTTTTTTCTCCCCCTTTTTATGGAGGAGTTCTTACATTATATAGTCCCCTTTAATCATCTTCACCTTACACTTGTCAACCATTTGGGTTGCTACTTGAGTGACTGTCCCATCAGCCACCTCCTTTGGCCTTCTGTGAGTTGTAGTTGCCAATGAAACACTGTTCAGGGGTCTTCTCCACATAAATGTGGCCAAGAAAGTTGTTGCTGTGCATTTAATGTGGTGGCAGCAACTTTTCCTTTAGATATTTATGGGTTCTTATCTTTTCTGTACATGTATGAGGATCATTCTTGTCGTGGAAATCTTCTAGAGGGTCACCTAAATTGCTGAAGTACAAAGCCGGTCAGTATTTAATTGTATCCGAGACTAAACTTCTCCTTGGAGCATCCTGCTCTACTCCATCTTTTATAATTTTGGACTTTTGGGCTTCTTCTAATCACTCGCCCCTCCTCGGACACACATATCCTCAGCTATAATCCAAGGCCCAATATACGATCCTAGGCTTTTACCCCCACAATTATTATTATTATTATTATTATTATTATTATTATTATTATTATTATTATAATAGAAAGAATACCAGTTAATTTTATATAATACAATTTTTCTACAAGCACAAATTTTTTTACAACTTTTATCATAACTAGATGAAGTAGGTTGAATATAAATAATGGACAAAAATTTTCACATGAACCAATCATTTTTTTTTTCCATTACTCATAGTCTAAATTTTTTTTTTTTTTTAGAGAGTTTCAATTAATGACGTTCACTCCTGATAATAGTTCTCTCACAGTCTAAAGTTAATTTAAGAAAATTGTATGTCTAAACTTTCTTTTTGTATGATTTTTTTGTTTTTGACTTGTAGGCTAAGCACAAGTAAATATTGCAAATATGGGAGAAAGGGAGCCCAACCGAATCATTTGTAACTTGTAAGATTAGGTATATGTTGATTTAGTTAAATTAATTGTGAAGTACAAATAATCCTAATAATTGAGATGCAAAAAATGATTACCAGCCAAACAACCCATTATAGGTTGACTCCAATATCTTGCATGTGCTATCACTTGAACGAGTCATAATTTAGAAGCATAATCCTAGGAATGCCAATGCGGGACGGGAAATTTCAATTAAAAGATTATGAAACAAATTTACAGTCAAGTGGATATAAGGTTCAAGGTTTCTCTCCCATCAAAAAAAAAAAAAAAAGTTGGATATAAGGTCAGAAAGGTTGGATTTGATTTTTTTTTTTTTTTAGGCTATTCTATTTGATTCCAAAGCTTATTTCACAAGATTTTAGGGTAGATGTAGAAATAAGATGGATATTTTATACACATTCCAAAAAATGAATTACTTATAAAAATGAATTAGTTTATACACATTCATATATCCATCTTATTTCTACACCTATAGGTGTAGAAATAAGATGCAAAAAATAAATTTTAATTTGGAAAACGACATAGAAGAATAAACAAAGGAAGGAAGAAAGCATGGAGGAGATAAAGCTGTCTCTGCGTGTTCCTTCTATTCAGCATTATGAGAAGTATTTGGGGCCGCCCTATTTTGTTGGTAAAGAGAAAAAAGCATGCTTTACTCATATTAAAGAACGGATTTGGGCAAAAATGCAAGGATGGAAAGAGAAGCTCTTGTCGTAGGCGGGGAAGGAAGTTATGATAAAAGCGGTGGTACAATCTATACCTACCTATTCAATGAGTGTGTTTAAGTTGCCGGTGGGTTTATGTAAAGATATTGAAGCAATGATCCGAAAGTTTTGGTGGGGACAAGGGGAATCAAAAAAAATTTATTGGGTTAAGTGGAGTACTCTTTGTTCGTCTAAGTCGGTGGGAGGCATGGGCTTTAGGGACATCCAAAATTTCAATAATGCTCTCCTTGCAAAACAGGTATGGCATTTATTACATCATAAAGACTCTTTACTTTATAAGGTCTTTAGTGCGAAATATTTTCCTAATGGTAGCATATTGGAAGCTCCGGTTCATCCGCGACGTTCTTTTTCTTGGAGGAGTATTTTACAGGCAAGGGATGTCATCATAAAAGGGGCTGTTTGGAGAGTGGGAGATGGGGAATCTATCAAAATTTGGGAGCATAATTGGTTGCCAGACTTGTCAAGCAATAGGGTGATTTCTCCACGGACAAATTCTGATATTCTCTATGTGAAGGACTTGTTCATGGCTGGTAGAAGAGTTTGGGATCCAGGTTTAGTGGATGAGGTTTTTTTGCCGTGGGAGGTTGAGTTGATAAAGAGGATCCCGGTGAGTGAAGGGTGGGTTGAGGATTTGTTGATTTGGCCCTTAACTCCTACTGGGGATTATAGTATGCGGAATGCCTACAGAATGTTGGAGGCAAATGCAAGAAGATTAAGTCCGGGTACTTCTTCTTTGGAAGGGCAGAGCAAGGTTTGGAAGGGGATTTGGAAGATCAAGACACCAAATAAAGTCCGTCATTTTATTTGGTGAGCTGCACGCGATTCTCTTCCTACAAAAGTGAATCTCCAACACCAACATGTCCCTGTTGAAGCTTCATGTTCAATGTGTGATGAGCCATCAGAGTCATTAATCCATTGTTTGTGGTTATGTGATCATGCCTAGGCAGTATGGAAGTCTAATTTTTATTTTTCCAGGTTCTACAGGAAACAATATAGAAGCTTTATAGAGCTATTAGAAGAGGTTATGTGCAGCGCTTCAGAGTTTCAGCTGGCTTTGTTTTCAACAATTTCATGGTATTTGTGGCAGAGGCAAAATAGGTTGAGAGAAAATCAACCTGTTTGGCCGTTGAATGAAGTTGGAGAGAGAGCAATTGGCCTAGTACGTGAACTCTTTGAAGTAGGAAAGTCTGAAGCTGTAACGCATGGTGCTGCTACTCCTGTGTGCTGGTTTCGACCTCCAGATGGTTTTTATAAGGTGAATTTTGATGCTGCTCTATTTGAGAATTTGGTCTATGTAGGTATTGGAGTGGCAGTACGGGATTCGAATGGTGCGATAATTGCTGCATTATCACAACAGATCCCTCTTCCTCTGTCAGTGGAGATGGCTGAAGCCATGGCAGTGCGTAGGGCTGTTCTTTTTGTACAAGAGCTGTGTCTTTCCAAGGTGTTAGTGGAAGGTGATTGTCTGCGGGTGGTTTCGGCGTTGAATTCTCCAGTTTGTTGCAATACCTTGTATGGGAATGTCATTGAGGAGTCACGTCATCAGGCCAATCAGTTTCAAGCTTGCCAGTTTATCCATGTGTGCCGAGGAGGGAATAAGTTAGCTCACGCCCTCGCCAGAAGAGCAGTTTCATCTGCAGATTTTAATGTTTGGGTAGAAGAACTACCCTCTGATTTGGAGTGTGTACTCCAAAACGATGTTTCTTAATTTTCCTTTTTATATGATCTTACCTTTTTCTCAAAAAAAAAAAAAAAAAAAAATTTATGTAGTGCGAATATAAGGTTCATCCAGCACTTCATGATGTTTTTCTTTATCAAATAAATTGGATAATAATATTAGTATCACGTATTAATTTTATATTAACATGTGCATCACATGTTAATTTTATAACATATGGATATATGATTGTGTCGAACTGGTGTTTGATCGTATGAGTGATTTAGCGAATCATTGGTTCAGTTATGATACAATTACTGAACCAAAAATAAAACGATTTCAAATCTATATAAATTCAATTTAAATTCATCTTTAATTAACATTCAGTTTAGTTAAATTAGCCTACAAATTGTTTTAGTTAACTTCTAAGTTGTTAACTTCCAAGTTGTTAGAGCCAGTTTGGCAGCGCTAGCTTTTCCAAATATGATTAGGTAGATCTATTTTGAGAACTAGTTATTTGTTGCTTCTTAAATAATGCGATATTTTGAAACTTTGATAATACAGTTTTTATTTTACCTAAAGAAAACTATGTTAATAATTTTTAAAAAGGTACAATTAATCAACTATATATGTTGCGATCATTTAAGTGTGTAATCTAAAGGGGGTAAATTTTTTTTTTTTTTTTTTTTATGCGACATAAGAAGATTATACCCACTTGGAACAATTGCAATTTGTAAAACACAATTTTTAAACTTTGAATTTTAAAAGGGATTGTTTTGAAATCGGTTTCCAAAATCTGTTTTTATATAGGTTTTATTTGTGAAAGAAGACAAAAAAATTCAGTTTGGTTCTGGAGTCTATGGTGGAAATCATTGTTATCAATGATTCTGTATGCCTGGTTGAACAACATTTTGATATGGATACCAGCTGCTTTGATGTATGGGTTATTAACGTGTATAATGTTGTGGGCTTTAGGCCCAACTAGATTACTTGTATAACACACATTCTTGTACTACACTCTTACTTGTATTGTACTCATATGCCCCCTATATAAAGACACTCGTTTATATTCTTCAGTGAGAAATACAATACAATTATTCAATATTTCTAACATGGTATCAGTGCCATTACTCTGACTTTTTCTTCGTAGTCTTGTCTCTCATTGGTGTTATTCCAGACTCACAATTGCTTCCGCCGATACAAGCTACTGCAACCATTCGCCACTAAACCTTTGACGCATCTCAGTCATTGTCTCTGGTTCTGGACCTGCAGCAATCGCCGTTCAGAGTCTCGAGACCACTACCATATCGTCACCGTCATGATCCTTGCTCCAATTGAGATTTTACAGGTACCACTAAGATCGTCCTCCGTCAATCTACTACTTGGTGGAAACCAAACCGTCATCGGAGTCTCCACGCCCCGCTGCGCTTCGATCAACAGTTCGGCAAAATAATCCACACATCTCACGCGCCACCAAGGTTGCTCAGATCTTGTTGCCTCCGCCACCATCGGAATCTACTTTCTCCAATCTACATCTTCGGCAAAGAATCGGCATCATCGGACTGTGCACGCGCTCCCACGCGCCACTAGTGTACCCTACACCGATTTCACACGTCTCACGCGCCGTCTACACTGCATCACACGCCTCACGCATGCCACGCGCCAACAGCTCTACCACGTCAGCCCTAGCAGATGTCAGCGTACTGTCATCTGCTGACGTCATTTGTTGGCCTGTCTCCGTTGACTGTTGACTTGCAGAGTTGACCAGGGTTGACCGTTGACTTTTTTGCCATAATTGACTTTTGCAATCCAGGTGCACCTTATCTAGTTTTTCGCATAGATTTCATTTTTGCAGTTCGTTTTTGCATATTTTGCTTCTAAATGAAGAATAAAGACAAGTCGTTTTCTTGTTGCAATAATCGTAGCCGACAATCCAGCAAACGTTTTTGCAATTTTTGCAAATATTTTGGCCACAATATTGAGACATGCTATTGTCGCAACAAATCAGCTGTTTCAATTTCTACTGCTACTATTGCTAACACTGAGAGTGTTCAGCCAATGGCTCCTGTCTCTATACAGTCTAAATCTTTAGGACGCACTTTCACCATGTCCACAAATGACCTTAAAAACATCATCGCCAATGTCATTCGTATGGTTGGTAATGCATCTTATTCCTTTTCTCCCTTAGCTTTATCTGGTATGTCTCCTTCCTCTTGACTTATGGATTCTACTTGTTGCAATCACATGACACCTCACTCGTCCTTATTTTCTAAACTCAAACCTGCACCACACCCTCTTAATATTCACACAGCAAATAGTTCCACAATGTCTGACCATAATATAGGTTCTGTTTCGACCTCCAACCTTTCGGTTCTTGGGGTCTTTAACGTTCTTGACCTTTCTTACAATTTATTTTCTGTGTGACAATTAACTGAGTTAGGTTATCGTATTATATTTAATTATTCTGGGTGTATTGTGCCGGATTCGAAGACGGGATAGGAGCTTGGGACCAGTCCCAGAGTTGGGCATATGTTTCCCATGGACAAGCTTCATCTTCCACTTGTTGCTCCTATTTTTGTTGCTGTAGCTGCTACAGTTTCTTCAATTCCTTCCCTTGCACTTTGGCATGCTCGACTTGGCCATGCATCTTCCTCTCGGGTACAACAATTGGCTTCTAGAGGTTTGTTAGGTTCAGTGTCTATAGAAAATTTTGATTGTGTCTCATGTCAATTAGGAAAACAACCAGCTTTGCCTTTCAATACTAGTGAATCAATATCCACTGATATCTTTAACCTTATTCATTCTGATGTTTGGGGGCCTTCCTCTATTTCTAGTATTGGTGGGTCTCGATATTTTATTGTCTTTGTTGATGATTACTCTTGCTATAGCTGGATTTTTAATATGAAACACCGTTATGAATTTTTTGATCTAATAATGCTCTTGAATACACTCAATATGCTTTCAAAACTGTTTTGCATTCCTATGGCACTGTTCATCAACTAACTTGTCTAGGTACCTCTCAGCAAAATGGTAGAGACGAATGAAAACTTCGTCATATTCTTGACACTATTCGTGCTCTCCTTCTCTCTGCTAGAGTTCCTGCTCCTTTTTGGGGTGAAGCTGCTCTTCATGCTGTTCATGCTATTAATCGCATTCCGAGTCCTGTTATCCAAAATCAAACTCCATATGAGTGCCTTTTTGGGTCACCTCCAGACTATCACCACCTTCGCTCCTTCAGTTCTGCTTGTTTCGTTCTTCTTCAGCCACATGAGCATAACAAACTTAAGCCTCGATTAAGGCTTTGTTGTTTTCTTGGCTATGGCGAAACTCAAAAGGGGTATCTGTGTTATGATCCTATCTCTCATCGTCTTCGTATCTCCCGCAATGTTGTCTTTTGGGAACATCGTCTCTTTGTCAAGCTCTCTCACTTCCATGCCTCCCTATCTTCCTCCTCTGTCTTTGATCTTTTTTCAAATGAGGCATATATTCCTTCTGTAGCTCCTTCTGATCCTCTTGTAGTTACTCATGATTTTCCTGTAGACTTCTCTATCCAACTACTAGATATCACTGATCCCTTTCCTAGTTCACCCTTTAATAAATCGGTGGAAGATGAACAGGTTGAAGACGAGCTACCCAACCCCAACCCTGAGCTTGGGTCCCCTGCTTCTGCTCCGCTTAAAGATCTTGCACAAGACATTCCACCTCGCCCCTTAACTCGGGTAAGATCTATTCCTGCACATTTACTTGACTATTATTGTTACACTACCCTTGCTACACTACACGAGCCTCACACCTATCGTGAGGCTTCCACTGACCCTTTATGGCAGATTGCAATGAAAGAGGAACTTGATGTATTATCTAAAAACCATACTTGGTATATAGCCCCTTGATGCCCAGGCCCATCTGGGCCTCATGGTCTAGCCCAGTGGTGCGACCCACAGTCTAGCCCAGCGATGCAACCCAGGGCCCCGACTTTCACCCTTCTACTGTCCGAGATGCAAGTCTAGGCCCACGATGGATATAAACCTTGTCCTCGGCACCCAACTCTTGCTCGGTACCCTATCAGACATTAATGTGGGATATCCACCGAACAGGTCATCATTGGCATGCCCGGCAGGGCAGGATGCTTTGGCCGGGCAAGCTGGTAGAAGTGGGAACCAAGTTCCGATGCCACTTTCACCTAACTTTCCACTTATGATCGATGATATTGGACCCCTATTTGCACTAACCACAATTGTAATCATGGCCTCTCCAACAACTTTAGAGCTATAAATATGAGAGGATTTGGAAAGAAAAGGGGATGGGAAAAATGAGAGCTAGAGAGAATAGAGAGCAAAAGGAGAAAAGTGATCTCATTAGGTCCTTGTACTAAGAACGACCCAGGGTAGACAATCCAAACCCACCACACAAGTAAGTTGTGAGAACAAGTGAGGCTCATCCTGTTAGTCTCATCTTTGTTGCGCACAATTGGCGCCATCTGTGGGAATCTCCTACAGCGCCGTGGTTCTGCTGGGACTCAATCCCGGGGACTGAGATGTCTGGGAGACGGTCAGGGAGTGACACGGAAAGTGGTTCAGTGGGATCTTCTCGGGGATCTTTATGGCGAGAAAGAAGGCAAAAGAGACGTGAAGATCGGGACCGCGAACAAGAGGAACGGTCTAGCCTCGGAGAGGGGTCTTATCAAACGCAGCACAGGATTTCAAATGCCTCAGGGCACGGGCAATTCGATGAAAGAGACAAAGAGCTCGAACGGTTGCGCAAGCTTATGAGAGACCTAGAATTGGAGGCAGGAAACAGGAACCGTAGGAGGGATGGGGATAACCGTGAGAGAAGAGCTAACACCGAGAATGATCGTCGCAAGACGGGTTCCTACCAATCCGGACGTCATCGTCGCCGAGAACGTTCCCACTCACGGGAATACCGTCGGCACCGAGAACATACGCGTTTTCTAGAATCCAGCCAGCACCGAAACCGCTCACGATCGTAGGGTTATGCAGACCAAGATTCGGATGGCCTGGAAGAAAAATGACCCCACAATGCGGCAATGGACACAATGAGCCGTGCGTTACGCAGAGCTACCCAATCCCTTTTCTCGACTGACATCGAGCAGGGCCCTATGCCGGACAGATTTACCTGCCCCCTTTCAACTCCTACGACGGTAAAACGAACCCGGTAGAGCACGTAAGCCACTACATTCAAATGATGTCCTTGCACACCCGTAACGATGCACTAATGTGTAAAGTTTTTCCCTCGAGCCTCGGCCTTACCGCTTTGAGATGGTTTAACGGGCTACGGAAAGGCTTACTCCACAGTTTTGCGAAGCTGATATAAGAGTTCGGAACCCAGTTTGTGACGTGCAGCCAAGTGCCCCAACCGGTAGACGCATTGTTGTCCATGAAGATAAGGGCTGGAGAAACCCTTCGCAATTATGCTAGCAGATACTGGGAGCTCTACAACGAGATCGGTGGAGGAAATGAGAAGATTGCTGTGAGCACTTTCAAGATAGGATTGCCCGAGGATTTCGGACTGAAGGAATCGTTGACGAAAAAGCCCCCCAAAGATATGAGGCAGTTAATGAGGCGCATTGAAGAATACAAACGGTTGGAAGATGACCGGATTCAGAGCAAGGGCAAGGCACGAATGATAAATCATCCCCGTTTAAACGTCTTTCAACCAAGAACCCGGGGGAATTTGAGGACTCAAGGATCCAATAGGGGAGGTGAACGTGATGTTCAAGGATCCAATGCACAAAATTCTGGACAAGATTAAGCACGAGCCGTATTTCAGGTGGCCAAACAAGATGGCAGGTGACCCCTCCAGGAGAAATCAAAACCTGTACTGCACCTATCATAAAGACAAGGGTCATACCACCGAGCAATACCGGGTGTTAAAAGACCACCTCGGGCAGCTGGCTAAGGCTGGGCATCTAAAGGAGTTTGTAGTAGACGCGGGGGACAAAGGGACGGGACAAGGAGCTATGCAGGGGGCCAACCCCCTTCTGCCCTCGCTCGGGATAATTGAGGTCATCCACGCGCCCCCAAGAAGCCTCGCCTTGGCAAGCAAAAAAGGGGTGTTAAATATGGTGCCGGTGGAGGACAGCTCGGGAATGCAACCGGCGGGAAAAAGGCTGAAGCTCACCCAGAAGCCTATCGCTTTCAGCGATGATGATTTGGAGGGAACGATCCAGCCGCACGACGATGCATTGATAGTTACTGCCCGGATAGGTGGGTTCCTGGTGAAAAGGGTGATGATAGACCAAGGGAGTGGGGCCGACGTGATGTATCCGAACTTGTACCGAGGATTCGGGTTAAAGAACAGGGACCTCTCAAAATACAGCACGCCTTTGGTCAGGTTCTACGGGAAAATCGTAATGCCCGAGGGGAAAATATCTCTGCCTGTGAGTATGGGGGGCAAGGAGAAGGTGGTGATGTTTATAGTGGTGAATTCTTTCTCCCCATACATTTTGATACTCGGCAGACCATGGATCCATGCAATGGGGGCCGTCCCATCCACCCTGCATGTGAAAGTGAAGTTTCCTACCGAGCATGGTGTTACTGTGGTAAAGGGGAGCCAGCAAACGGCGAGACAGTGCTTAATAGCCATGGTTAACCAGAGGAAGGAGACAACCGATCAGGGGGAGTGTGCCCAGGAGAGGGATCCGCCACAGGGGGTCCCGTTGTAGCAATTACAGGATGAGCGAGGAAAGGTGGGGGGCGGTTGTGCCAAGGAAATGATAAAAGTAAGAATACTCCTAGACGCCGACAAGTGTTTTCATGTGGGGACAGGCATGGATGAGCAAGAAAAAGTGGAAATGTTGTTGCTTGTACGGAACGTAGATGTTTTTGCATGGAGTCCATATGAGATACCCGGGGTGGACCCTAAATTCATCGTCTATAGACTTAGAGTTGATCCCTCAATCCCCCCTAAGAAGCAGAGGCCTAGGAGGTCGGCCAAAGAGCACGCTGAGGCTATAAAAGCGAAAGTCCAAAGGTTGAAGGATGCTAGGGCAATAAAGGAGATTTTCTTCCCGAAGTGGCTGGCAAATACCGTGGTAGTGAAGAAGAAGAATGGTAAGTGGAGAGTTTGCGTGGACTTCACGGACCTGAACTGAGCATGCCCAAAAGACCCATTTCCCGTGCCTAAGATCGACCAATTGGTGGACGCTACGTATGGACACCCAAGAATGAGCTTCCTGAATGCTTTTCAGGGGTATCACCAAATTGCCCTGGTGCTCGAGGATCAAGAGAAGACGGCATTTATCTCCCCGAAAGCTAATTATCATTACATAGTGATGCCCTTCTGGTTAAAGAATGCCGGGACCACGTACCAGCGAATGATGACAAGAATGTTCCGAGATAAGATAGGGCGCACGGTTGAAGTATATATTGATGACATGGTGGTGAAGAGCAAGTAAGTGGCACGGCATGCGGAGGACCTTCAAGGCATTTTCAAGGTTCTTCGACAACACAAGTTGCGGCTCAATGCCAAGAACTGTGCGTTTGGTGTTGGGGCCGGAAAGTTCCTGGGATATTTGATTACTAAGTGGGGGATATAGGTCAACCTCGATCAAATTGAGGTGGTGAAAAGGCTGAAGCCACCGAGCAACCCGAGAGAAGTGCAAGTGTTAACCAGGATGTTGGCCGCCCTTAATCGGTTCATCTCCAAATTCGCAGATTGTTGCCGGCTATTTTACCAACTCCTAAAGAAGTGGACAGACTTTCAATGGAACGAAGAATGTGACAAAGCTTTTATGGATTTGAAGCATTATTTGGTGCGGGCCCCCATGTTGACAGCGCCAAAGCCGAGTGAGGATTTGTTCATGTACCTGGCTGTGTCCAAACACGCCATGAGTGCCGTATTGCTGAGGGATCGTGGAATCCAACAACGCGTGTATTACATTAGTAAAACCCTAGTAGATGCCGAGACAAGGTACTTGCCACTGGAAAAGCTTGTCCTAGCCCTTATCCATGCTACGAGAAAGCTGCCGCACTACTTTCAAGCTCATACGGTTTACGTCTTAACTGAATATCCCCTACAATCATTATTGAAGAGGTCCGACTTCAGGGGCAGAATAGCAAATGGGGGACACGGCTTGGTTCTTTCGACATCTGTTACCGGCCACGAAGCTCGGTGAAGGGCCAGGTCCTTGCAAACTTTGTCGCTGAATTCTCCCCAAGGAGAAGTGGAGAAGTGGTATGCCATGTCGAGGCCCGCCCGTGGAAGGTATTCGTAGACGGGGGGTCAAGCTCCGCAAGATCTGGTGCAGGGATCGTCATCGTTTCCCCGGATGGAATACGGTTAGAACACTCGTTCAGGTTGGGCTTTAGAGCCTCCAATAACAAAGCGAAATACGAAGCCTTGCTGGCCGGGCTGAGGACAGTCTTATGTTTAGGAGCCCGAGATGTAGAGGTGTATTCAGATTCGCGTCTCGTGGTCAATCAAGTGCAAGGCAGTTTTGAAGCTAGAGATCTCCGAATGAAAGCCTACCTGGAAAAGGTGAAGCAAGCAATAACCAGCTTCAGCACGGTAAAGATTTTCCAAGTGGCCTGAACGCAAAACAGACACACCGACTCACTCGCCACGCTGGCATCATCTGTAGCCGAAGAAATACCTCGGCTAATCAAAGTCGAACTCGTGCCTGAGCTGAGCATCAGGGTAATTGACGATCCGGGAATGGCACTGAGAAATATCGCGATAGTTACAACACTTGGGCTATGCTGGATGGACCCTATCATCAACTTTCTGGCAGAGGATAAACTCCTAAGCAACGAGAATGAGGGAAATAAGATCCGGAGAATTGCACCTTGGTATTGGCAGTCGAAAGACCGGACGTTGTATCGGAGGTCGTTTCAGGGGCCATACCTTTTATGCTTACACCCAGTGAGGGCGGGCAAGCTCCTGGCCGAGCTTCATGATGAGGTATGTGGCAGTCATGTTGGGGGTCGATCATTGGCGCACCGGGCAATGACTCAAGGGTTTTGGTGGCCTCAAATGCAAAGAGATGCCGTTGAGTATGCACGTAAGTGTGAACAGTGTCAGAAGCACGCGAACCTAATCCATTAGCCCACTGGCCACTTGAACCCGATCAGTAGTCCCTGGCCTTTTGCCCAGTAGGGGTTGGATATCATTGGCCCGTTTCCTCGGGCAACAGGTAATCGATGGTTCGTGTTGGTAGCTGTCGACTATTTCACCAAATAGGCGGAAGCAGAAGCTCTGGCCAACATCCGAGATGTGGATGTAAAGAAGTTCGTATGGAAGAATATCGTCACCAGGTTTGGAGTGCCAAACTCTCTTATATCAGACAATGGGCTGCAATTCGACAGCCGGGCATTCCAATAATTCTACGGTGACCTCGGCGTCAAGAACAGATACTCAACTTCAGCTTACCCCTAGGGTAATGGCCAGGCCGAGGCTGTGAATAAAACAATCGTGAATGGGCTAAAGAGGAGGTTGGAGGGTGCAAAGGGGAACTGGCCTGAGGAGCTGCCCAAAGTCTTGTGGGCGTACCGGACAACTTCGAGGAGGTCCATCGGGGAAACCCCATTCTCCCTCACTTACGGCGCGGAAGCCGTGATACCAACCGAGGTGGATTTGTGCAGCGCACGAGCTGCGAGATTCGACCCCGCCCAAAACGATGAGATGATGGTGGGATGCTTGGACAAGTTGGAAGAATGCCGTAAAGTGGTAACTATACGGCTGGCCGAGTATCAGCAAAAGCTCGCTCAGAGGTATGGCTGGAACGTAAAAACGAGGGAGTTCAGCGCTGGAGATTTGGTTCTGAGAAAAGCTGTGGGGAACATGCGAGATACAAGCGCCAGGAAGTTGGCACAAACATGGGAATGGCCTTACAAGGTCACCGTCGTCATCGGCACAGGGGCGTACTACTTGGAGGACCTAGACGAGAGGCCGTTGCCCCGGCCATGAAACGTTCATAACCTCAAAAGATTCTATCACTAATGAGCTATATTGTAAATTGTGAGCTTGGTGTAACACTGAACCGGACTAACTGATGGAGATGATGACAGTTGCCTGTGCAAAGTTTTTCAGTTTTGTTATTGCGTCTCTGTTTGAATTCAATTCCCAGTCGAAAAAAAAAAAATATATATATATATATATCCTAAGGACAGAAACCTTGCTCCCGGCTCGATTTCATTCACCGAGCATGTGGAAACCTTAACGCTAAGAAATATCCTAAGGACAGAAACTTTGTTCCCAGTTTGATTTCATTCACCGAGTAGGTGGAAACCTTAGTGCCGAAGATGTCCTAAGGAAAGAAACCTTGCTCCCGGCTCAACTTCATTCACCGAGTAGATGGAAACCTTAACGCTAAGAAATATCCTAAGGACAGAAACCTTGTTCCCGGTTCGATTTCATTCACCGAGCAGGTGGAAACCTTAGTGCCGAAGATGTCCTAAGGACAGAAACCTTACTCCCGACTCGATTTCATTCGCTGAGCAGGTGGAAACCTTAACGCTAAGAAGAAATATCCTAAGGACAGAAACCTTGCTCCCGGTTCGATTTCATTCACCGAGCAGGTGGAAACCTTAATGTCGAAGATATCCTAAGGACGAACACTTTGTGCCCGGTTGGATTCCACATACCGATAAAATTGACATCCTATTAAACGCTTTCTAAGAACGGAAGTTCGCACCTCGGTTTAACACACCCTGTATGTTGCCGAACAATAAACAAACAGGCACACATGAAAAATGAAAGAGTCGTACAGTGAAGGTAACAAGAAGATAAGCGTCACATGAGCATGGCAAAACATACAAATTAAACCATTGTCTAGTCACCAAAACCCGGTGACCACAAGAACTAAAAGCAAAACAAAGTAATAATTGTTTAGCCACCACAGCCCGGTGACATAGGCCAATTTAAAAAAAAAATAAAAAAATAAAAAATAAAAAAAAAAAGGGAAACATCAAACAGTCTTCTCCGCAATTTCAGTCTGAGATTCGGTGGTGCGTGTCTGGGCAGCAAGATTGGTTTGTTGTTGGGCAGCATGCCCTTGAACTACAGCCTCTCCAAGCTAACCGACGGACTGCAAAACGCTGGTGGCTTCCGCATCATCCCTTTCCACGTGGGCATCTATTTGCTGCACCAACTCTATCAAGCTCTCCATTTCTTCTTCATCTATAGGCGCCTGGGATTCTGCGTGATCGGGGCAAAGCTGGGAAAAGGTATCTGGCTGGGATCTTTGAGGGGGCAATCCTTGGGGACCCCCATAAACTGCAAGGCGGCTAACCACCCAGCCTCAAAACCCAACTTCCTTGCTTGATTCATGACCGGTTCCACAGAATTCTCCGCGTCTGCGAACCCCTCCTGGTACCACTTCTCTTCGGCAGCTTCCAGTGCAGCTCTTAGGTCAGCGAGCTCCTCAGCCTGGGAAGTAGTCAAACTTATCACCTTGGCTAACTTCACGTCCATTTTGTTCTGCTTCACCAAGAGCTTCACACACTTACTCTCTGCCTGGGCCCTAGCCTTCTCCGCGGCAGTAGCTTTCTTCTCGGAAGTTTCAGCGGCTTTCGTTTTTTCCTTCACTTTCTTAGTCGCTGCCTCCCTAGCTCCCCTCTCCTTGTCCGCGTCCTCGGAGACCTCCTTCAGGCACCCGTCAATAATGTGGGCCAGCTGAGCAACCTAATAAAGCCCCGGGGGTCAGTACAGCAAGAAAACAAAACGCGTACACCCGATAAAAAGCAGGACAGCAGTGATAGCCGAAAGGTGAAACATGTTAGTACATGTGCATGTATGAATAGCAATAAAAATGACAGGTAAAAGTGCACAAAGAATTACTGCGAGAGTAAACCACTGCAACCTTCTCCCCATGGATTCCTCTGTCCCCTACTCATATGTGTGCACGTCCTTGGGCAGGAGAAGTCCTTGCGCTAAGCTTTGAGCAACGCGCTCCCCTTCGCCTTTCTCCCATACTCGTAGACTTGCATTCTCAGGGAGCGGCTTGCCATCCAGGAAAAACTTCGGTCGCCATGGCTGCGCCACTTAGGAGAAGGACGCGAGGCCTGCCTCGACCTGAGTCTGTGGCTCCTGGATAACTATGCCTTTGGACGGCTGAGGGGGAGCCTGGGTTGTGGGCGCTACTGGAACGGGAGGTGTTTACTCGGTAACACGTTGCCTCTTCCGGGTTCGTCCGGCCAGGGGGGGAGGTGGAGGAGGAGGTGTCTGGCCTTGGCCATGTGAAGGTTGCTGCTGCACGGTTTGTCTCGCGCCGGGAATAAAGCGATCAATACTGACTATCTTACAGGTCACCAGGTCCTAACTGTGCTTAGATTCTGCGTCTGAAAGGTCGGTAATGTCAACGGCTGCTCGCTCGGCCGTTACCACAAGTTCCTCGGGCTCTACTTGTTCTTCAGGCAGGTCGGGCTCTTCCTCGACGAGGGCTGCCTCCTCAACCGGCACGTGAGCACATTCACGCAAGCGTCGAGACACGCACTCCGCCGACTCGTCCCATATTAGTGCAAGCTCGTTCGAACGAGTGTAACGCGAACCTAGCTCCCAAGCTTCTCCTGTCGTTAGGCTTGGCGGCAAAAGGTTTGCATGTTGAACGTCAATGTAAGAAATGAGGGGACTGTCTACCGAAAGCGCTTGCTTGAACGGCTGCCAAGTGAAGTACACCGGTTCGACCCCGAGAATTAAATGGGATGCCCGGAGCTGTCCGTCCCAATGGACGAATATCTCGAACCTTTGGACAAAATTCAGATCCCTAACGTGGACCGCCCTGACGTCCGGGATGAACACTTTACCGTCTGAGAAAGAAATCAAGGGAGATAATGTCGACCAAGTGACATGAAAATAGGAATAAAAGTGACAGTAACTACAAAAGAATGATAAATGTATGAATATGTGCAAATAGAGTATTATAACAGAGTTCAGGGGGGCGGAAGTTAATAGGAACCCACTTTACGGCGTGAAAGGGGACAATGGACATCCCCGGCAAGCCAGTTGCCGCACACCCGAACGAACTCCCCGGCAAAGTTCCTATTGGAGTCAGGTAGGCCTAATATCAGCCACACCCGTTTATCTCTAACCTTTAAATAATAGTTAGAATTCTTATTCCCACACAAGCTGTACATGTGGTTTATGTCATGATGATTTAGTTGTAAACTAAATGTTTGGTTCAGCCTGCTGACACAACTGACTACCCGATAAAAATTTGGGGGGAGTTGGTCGGGGCACAACCCATAATATCTAAGCGTGTCTATTAAGAGAGGATCTACAGGAAACCTAACCACACCCTCCAAGATGGACATTATGGGGAAGAAGGAAGTTTGACCCCCTCTGTAGAAGTCGAGATCATTCTTATGGCAGTATGCCACCCCCACATCACTAGGAATGTCAAATTTCTGCCTAAAGGTAGCCAAAGACGCTGTGGTGTTCAACAGGTAAGCATACCCCATTTCAAAACCCTAAAGCAAGAGAGGAAAGATGCTGAAGTAAAAGCAAGGAACAGGAAACTTACTCGGGGATCTAAGGAAGGAAAGAGGGCTCTGGGCAGGCGAGTGAACACAAGGACGAGTGCTCGGCAGAGAGAAATTGTGGAGGAAATGACTAACAGAAATTGTGAAATAGATTGGTATGAACTATTTATAGGAGCCAAGGATGGAGAAGAGGCGTCTGATCAATCATAATGGGGCTCAGTTAACCAGGGATTTAAACAGACTCTAACGCCACCTGACACATGTCCCTTCGATTCACGAACCATCAAATAATGATGACAGCTGGAATGGATGTTTTGAAGAAGCACGACTTTTAATGGCGCATTAATGAACTCCAGGGAATGCCTTAACTCCCGCCTTTGGACCTTCCCAAAAAGGCTTTCCCCTTGGTTCCTTGATTCTTCCCGTCTGCCGGGCATGAATCAAAGGGGGGCTATTGTCCGGCCCCTTGATGCCCAGGCCCATCTGGGCCTCATGGTTTAGCCCAGCGGTGCAGCCCACAGTCTAGCCCAGTAGTGCAACCCACGACCCCGACCTTCACCTTTCTGCCATCCGAGATGCAAGTCTAGGCTCACGCTAGATATAAACCCTGTCCTCGGCACCCAACTCTTGCTTGGTACCCTATCAGACATTAATGTGGGATATCCACCGTGCAGGTTATCATTGGCATGCCCGGCAGGGCAAGATGTCTTGGTCGGGCAAGCTGGTAGAAGTGGGAACCAAGTTCCGATGCCACTTTCACCTAACTTTCCACTTATGATCGACGATATTGGACCCCTATTTGCACTAACCACAATTGTAATCATGGCCTCTCCACCAACTTTAGAGCTATAAATATGAGAGGATTTGGAAAGAAAAGGGGATGGGAAAAATGACAGCTAGAGAGAACAGAGAGCAAAAGGAGAAATTTAATCTCATTGGGTCCTTGTTTTAAGAAAGACCTAGGGTAGGAAATCCAAACCCACCACACAAGTAAGTTGTGAGAACAAGTGAGGCCCATCCTCTTAGTCTCATCCTTGTTGCGCACACTTGGGATTTGGTGACACTCCCCCCCAGGAAATCTGTGGTTAGTTGTAAGTGGATTTACAAGATTAAAACTCGCTCTGATGGGTCCATTGAGCACTACAAAGCTCGTCTTGTTGCAAAAGGTTTAACACAGGAGTATGAGATTGATTATGAAGAGACCTTTGTTCCGATTGCTTGTATCTCATCTGTTCGTGCCCTCTTAGCTGTTGCTACTGCCAGTAAATGGGACCTTATTCAGATGGATGTCAAAAATGCATTCCTTAATAGGGATTTAAGTGAATAATTTTATATGCAACCTCCTCATAGTCTCTCTGTTGACTCAAACAAGATTTGTTACCTTCGACATGCACTTTATGGCCTTAAATAAGTTCCACGAGCTTGGTTTGCCAAATTTAGCTCTACCATCTCTCGCTTGGGTTACATGGCCAATCATTACGATTCTGCCTTATTTCTTCATTGCACTGACAAAGGCACTATTTTACTTCTTCTGTATGTGGGTAATATGATCAAAACTAGTGATGACCTCAATGGCATTCAAGAACTCAAAGATTTTCTCAGTCAGTAGTTTAAGATGAAAGATCTTGGACATTTCAGCTACTTCTTAGGTCTTGAAATCACTCATTCTACAGATGGACTTTGTATTACTCAAGCCAAGTATGCTTCTGAACTCTTGTCTCGAGCTGGACTCATTAATAGCAAGACTATTGACACTCTAGTTGAGCTAAATGCACATCTAACTCTCTCAGGAGGGAAACCATTGTCTAATCCCTCTCTTTACAGACACTTGGGTGACAGCCTAGTTTATCTCACTGTCACTCGTCCAGACATTTCCTATGCTGTTCACCAGGTGAGCCAGTATCTGTCTGCTCCACAATCGACTCATTATGCTACTGTTCTACACCATTCTTCGATACCTAAAAGACACTCTATTCCATGGTCTTTTCTATCTGCTCAATCTCCTCTTATTCTCTGTGTATTTTATGATGCTAATTAGGCAGGAGATCCTACTTATCGCAGGTCCACTACTGGTTATTGCTTTCTTCTTGGCTCTTCGCTGATTTCATGACGAAGCAAGAAATAAACTCATGTGGCCCGCTCCAGTACTGAAGCAGAATATCGTGCCCTTGCTGATACCACATCTAAGCTCCTTTGGCTATAATGGCTTCTCAAAGACTTAGGTGTGTCTACATCCTCTGCTACTACTCTTTATTGTGACAACCAAAGTGTCATTCATATTACTTACAATAATGTCTTCCATGAACGGACTAAACACATTGAGATCGATTGTCATTTTATCCGTTATCATCTTGTCCATGGTGCTCTCAAGCTGATCTCAGTCTCCTCTAAAGATCAACTTGCAGATATCTTCACCAAGTCACATTCTAAGGAACACTTTCGTACTTTGGTTAACAACCTCAAGTTGGTCTCACATCCACCTTGAGTTTGAGGGAGGCTGTTAACGTGTATAGTGTTGTGGGTTTTAGGCCCAACTAGATTACTTGTATAGCACACATTCTTGTATTACACTCTTACTTGTACTATACTCATATGCCTTCTATATAAAGATACTTGTGTATATTCTTCAGTGAGAAATACAATACAATTATTCAGTATTTCTAACATGGATGATGAGCAAAAGTCGTTTTGAAAGGACTTGGACAAGGAAATTTAGGGTCGAGCCCCATCTCAAGTTTGAAAAAATTTTAAAAATTTGGGAGGATTGGTCCTTTTGCAAGATATAAAAGGATGGTTGGTAGTGTGTGATCGCAAAACACAAGAACTAAGGAAATTTGCAAAATATGGGGGCCATTCTGAGGATTCCTTCACTGTTAGTTACACAGAGACACTAGTTTTTATAAATGAAGGGATTGTAATTGAGTTACAAAACAATTCATAATATGGCAATGGATCCTATTTTGGTGTCTACCAACAAGAATATTTCAGGCCATTTCAGTGATACGATTTCAGTTTTTATGAGCTATGCATTTATATTTACCTCTCGTATGTGTATGGCCTGGTAGCAAGCCTTGTATTGTGTGTGCAAACAAATTTGCAAAATTCATTTTTTAAAGTCGTCAACATTACAATATCAATCTCAGTTTTTCTGGACTAAATAACTCATTATGAGGCCACAGAACGAAGTAATTTAATTCAACACGTTCTAGTGAAGCTTAATTTTCCAACAGGGCAATCCAGGTAAAGCCAAAACTCATAGCACCCACACAGTAACAAACAAAGTTGTAATCGGATCACGGCCTATATTATGCATCTTGTGAAACACAGGAGATACTAATTTGAGGAATGGTGTATGGTCCTTCTAGTAAGCCATTGGTAATCCATCGATATGCTGCTTCTGTTAAGTGTACACCATCCCAACTAACATACTTTGAAGGGTCATCACAAGCACTTACCGAAGGATCACCACATTCCGCTGATGCGTTGCAATTGTATGGGCCTCTCCCTCCACAACATGCTGTGAGTGCTCCTCCAGTAAAACCTAAAATGGACATGAATCAAATAATTAGTACCAAAACTTTTGATATTAAGAAATGGGTAATACGCATTGCACACAAGTTGTTACACACTATTTTTTAATCGAAACAGTGACTTGTAGTTGCGATTATCAAGTTTAAAATCATGACTTCAAGCCACGGTTTCTGTTCAAAAATAGGATGCGTGTAACAGTTTGTGTAATAAATACACAAACTCCATTTTTGAACTGAAACCGTGAGATTTTCAAGTTCAAAATCATGACTTCAAGTCATGATTTCAGTTCAAAAATGGTGTGTGTAATAAATGCAACCCTGAAGAAATACTTTGACTCCTAGAATGGGTTCTAGCAAATCATCCAGATTTAAAACAAACTGATTTATTCAAGAGACTCTGGTGCCTATTTGTAAGCAAATGTCATGACTGTTCGCAGAAAAGAAAATCATATTATATACATAATATACTTCCCTTACGAGATTGTGGTTCCAAAAGCTAGTTTTTTGTTTTTTTATTCTCAAGTAAAGAGTGCTTCTAAGTACTAACAAATGCAATCGTCAATCTGTTTTGTCAATATGTGCAAAATAAAGAAAATTATTAAGAAGGTTGAATTACCATTTTGGCTTGGATTACGATAAAGTTGCATTGAAGAATTGTAAAAGTCCGCATAGATGATATTGGTATGTGGATGTAATGCTTGGATCCTACTTAGTTCTTTTTGAAGTTGATCATTTTGGTATTCGAGAACTTGTTTAGCCAGTTTAGACAGCCAGTTTCGGGGTCATATTGGTCCGTATCTCTGCAGTCTCATAAGTTGTTAGGTAGGCTGGAGAGCATCCAATTGGTAGGTTCCCTGGAACCATGAGAGTCACTGCCCCTAGCTCAATCATCTCCTGCAAGGCAATGTTTAAATCGATGAAAAAGTCTCTTTAAAGGTAGTGTGTTTATAGAAATACAATTAGAGTGCAGTGTCATATATTATGGTAACATTTCTCAATTAGGATTTTTTATTCTTTATATTATTTCCCCTTTCTTAGCATTCATTTCATCCATACGTTTTTTTTTTTTCTTTTCTTTTCTTTTTTTTTTTCTTTTTTTTTTTTTTCTCCTCCACATACGTTGTCCTTATCTCTATCCCCCTTCTTTTTTTCTTTTTCTCCCTCACTCAAGAAGGTTCAACACAGAGAGGCGCGGCTCTCATTCTCTCTTTTTTTTCTCCAACACTCTCTCTCTCTGTTTTTTTTTTTTTTTTTACTTGATTCCAGAACATTCATCCCCAATGCAGTCCAGATGGTTCATCTTCATCCCAAAGCAGTTGGCCCAACATGGAGCCATCGCTCATCTTCATCCCCAACGCAATCCAAATGGGTCAGATGGCTGTCTTCTGTCTTTAGGCTTTTTTTTTTCCTTCTTCTTTTTTTTTCTTTTTTTATTTTCATTGTTATGATTTGATTAATTTTAAAATTGTGTTTTTGAGTTTGTATTCTGATAATCTGATTATGCTTGAGTTTTTAGACATGTTTGAGAGAAAGATTATTGTGTTTGTAGCCGTTGTGTTTGTAGTTGTGAGAGGAGAGAGAAACGAGGTATTTGTGTAAAAGTGTTGTGCCATAATTTTCTCTCCAGCCTTTTCCTCCCAATTTGGGAGGACCAAAAAGTGCCTATTGTGTGTTCTACCTCAAAGACGAGGGTTGGAACCTATTGTAGAGAGCTTCCAAAGAGAATTTTGAGAGAGAAACCCTAGAGAAAACAAGATTGATTCATCCACAATCTTTACCTAAGAGACTCTTCAAATTCCTCTACTCTCACCCTCTCCATTGTTACATCCTTGAAAGGTTCTTAGCCAAATCATTTTCTCACCATACCCATATATGTGAGAATGCTTTTTGGTGCTTTGGGAAGCAGTTAGGAAGAGACCAATTCATATTGGTTGATGTTATAGGCTATACCGGAATCCGGTAAGCTAGAAAAGACATAGGTTCAACGTAACCTCATTGGAGCAAGAATCTTAGAGGGCTTAGGTACATTGGGTGGATTAGGCTTGGAGGGTCTATTGCTGTTCATGTATCCCAACTACATTTTCTAGTGGATTATTGACCGCTTGGAGGGCGGCGGAGAGGTTTTACGCCGAGAGCTTCGATTTCCTCTTCGATAACACATCGAGTATTGTCCTTGTGTTTGCATCTCTCTTCCCTTTATCTTTACCATTTAATTACTGCTATGGTTATGATTATTTATGGTTTAGATTGTTTATCAATTCTGTTTTAGCTTATGTTCATGTTTCACACATTTATTGTTTGATAATAAGCTTGAATTGATAATTTGTAATTTGGGGTCTAAACGTTCAAGGGTGTTTTATACACATATTGAACATTCAATTGGTATCTTGTTTTGGTTTAAATACCTAAGTGTGATCCTTGACCCCTTGTGTTTATTTGCCATGGATAGTGCTTTGTATGCCTCTTTGTATGATTTGGTTGATGATGAATGTAACATACCACGTGTTTGTGAAAATGCCTCTATGATTGGTAATCCTCATAATTGTGATGCTATGTTACATGAATCTTTGGATGTTGTTGATATTCCTAACATCAAATTCTTGAAGAAAAAGGCTAAGAAGTTTAATAAGGATTTGAGCAAGTTATTTTGTGAAAATGATGATTTGATTGCTAAGCTCAATGAATCCAACAAATTGGTTGAAAAATATAAGAAACTTGCTGAAAATTCTATTCAAAAACTGAAAGAGTTTGAATGTTTGAATATGGACTTGGATGCTAAACTTGTTTTGTCTAACAAACTTGTTGATGAGCTAAAATGTGAAAATGAATCTCTTAAGATGCATGCCAAGTGTTTGATCGCTGAACCTATTGTTAAAAAGGATGAAGATAGTTGTTGTAATCATGTTGTGGTGCCCGATTTTGTGCCTATTGTGTGTTCTACCTCAAAAGACAAATCGGTGTACATTCCTCCACATAAAAGAAATCAAAAGGTGGAGAGAGAAAGACTGTTAAGTCAAAGCCTCCATTTAGGTCTCAACCTAAGGCTTTGGATGAATCTAAATTCGTTCCAACTTGTTCCAACTTGCCACCACTGTGGTGTGATTGGTCATATAAGACCTCAATGTCATAAGTTGAAGAGAGAACAAAATCATATTGCTAGATCCATTCCTAAAATGCCTAATAGACCTAAACGCATTATTTGTCACCATTGTGGTGCCTT
The DNA here is from genome assembly GCA_023621385.1 of Quercus gilva. Lineage (NCBI taxonomy): Eukaryota > Viridiplantae > Streptophyta > Magnoliopsida > Fagales > Fagaceae > Quercus > Quercus gilva. The sequence continues at coordinate 55,131,635 of CM042477.1, read as the reverse complement.
TGGTCATCTAAGACCTCAATGCTCTAAGTTTCATGTTTTTAAAAGAATTAAAAGAAAAGAAAAACTTAAGTTTCTTGGAAGTTGTGCAAAAAATGGTAAACCGGATTTGAGTGAAAATTGCATGTTGTTAAAAAATGTGTTTAATGCTCTTAACTCCTTGACTATGTGCATCTCCGGTTCTCATTCTTCCAACACTTGTCTCACTTCTCTTGAGACACTCATTCCAAACAATCGTTCTATTTGGATGAGGAAGGGTTCCTATGGTTGAACTTTTGCTCGTTTGGTCCTTGATCTAATTCTCTCGATCATTGTAGGACCCTTCATGCATTGAATGTCATGTCTTCATGCATTTTGTGCATCTTGCATTTATTCATATGCATTGTGTTTGTTTTGATCTTACTTTTATGTTTTAGTTTTGTGTGAGTAAAAATTCTAAAATCACATAAAAAGTGAAAAATTCAAAAAGTTTGATCGTATATGTTTAAGCACATATCACATGTGAGTTTTGCCTTGTATCTTTGTACTATTGGCTTTGTGCATTTACGAACTTAGCTTGTTTTTTATGCACTTATATCTTTATGGGAAAAATCTTGACATCTTTGTGTGATTGTTATAAATCGATCTTCAAGCTTATCATGAATGATTAGTCAATAGTTATGTTGGTTTCGATACATGCGTAGACTTGTGCCTATATATCTTCCCACTCTTTTATTTTTATTGCTTAAAGAGCTCAACAAATATAAATCTCAAAATGAAAAGAGATAATGAACTGTAAAAGCCATCTCACATACTAGTATTTGACTAAGAAAAAGGGAAAGCGACTTTTATGAAAATGTATAATGCCCAAAAAGCCAAAGGCTTGTTCATCAAATTGAAATATCAAAAATTTCAGGCATCGATCTCAAAAAGAGATGTAAAGATAAAAAATGATCAAATATTATAAATTGTAAAGAAGCCAAATGAAAAGCTTCAAAGATATGTACTCATTTTCTTGTGGGGAGTCATATATGTTCATTTCTATAAATGAGATAGACCACTTGGCTTAGTACTAGTTGTGTATGACTTGATCGGATTGATCATTGAAATTTCACTCTAGACTAATGACTATTCCACACTTGATACACACACACAACACACATGCCTAATGTTTAATGAATGCCTTATTCATTTGTTCAATTGTCTTGTTTAAATGTGATGTGTGTGTGCTCAACTATATATAGATCAATTCAAAAAATATTTTGATTATTTTATCTGTTTTTGGAAGTGATTTTTATCACTCTTTGTGTTCATGTTTAGTGCTTACTTTGTTTTTCATTGTTTAAACATGTTCTGAGTTGAAAAACTAGTGTCGTGAGTTTTGGCGACTCGTTTTGGTGACTTGCCCAGTTGCGAGCCCAATCGCAAATTCACACAGAATGGTTTCGCGACTTGCCAGCCACGAAACGCCCAGAATCAGCTTTTTTAAAGAGCTTTTTCATGGGAATCTTGTTTTAAACCTCTCCCATCCTCTTGTAAACCCCACTTTCAAAATTTTTCATCAAAACCCAATCAATTTGAATGATTTTTTTCATTTCATTAACATCTCTAAGGTATTTTTTAAACTCTTTTCATTAATTTAGATCCTTAGATTATGTTTTAGAAAGTTTTATGCTCTTGGTTGGGATTTTCATCATAAGTGTTGGGAAAACTTATTTTTTTGTCAAATTCTTGTATGGGATTGGTTTCTTTTAATGATTTGCTTTGGATGTTGGCCCCTTGTGGTAAAAAGAGCATGTATTAAGAGTGGATTTCATGATGTTCATGCATTGTTTTACATTGTTGTTCGTAGTGTGCACGTTAAGTGTTTGATAAAATGCCTCTTAGGCATTTTCTCACTTGTTTGGACTCCAATGAGTACCAAACCTTGGGATTTCTCATGTTTCCTCATTAAGAACATGTTTAGTTCATTGGTTGTATATTTAACACACCTTGCCCCACATGTGCATTTTCCATGCATTGCACATTGCCACCTCTTGCACACACCATTGCTACCCTTGTCATGCATTGGTCTAAACCTTGTTTCTTCATCTTAGCATGTCATGTTTACCTTATGCTTTGTAGCATTTTGTTCTGTCTTAGGTTTGAGCTTCATTTTCTCATTCTTCTTGCACCCCTCATGCATCATTATCATTGTTTGTACCTTCATCTATTGGCCTCATTTCTCCTTGAGCCTTTGTCTATTCCTGACAAAAAGGGGGAGAGTATACTCTAGAGAGTATACCGGAGAGTTTTTGTCATTTCTATATGACCTTTGTGCACATTCTTAGGGGAAAAAATTCTATTTCTCGTGCACATTTGTAGAGAGAGAGATATTCCATAGGGTAGATGTATATACCAAAGGGAAGAAGACATTGAGTTAATAAGAAAACTTTGTTTTGTTTGTGTTGGACTTGCATTCATCCTTATGCTATTGTGCTTCTTTGAATGCATGTTCGGATGATCACTTGCTCTGCTATGTGATCATTGTAGTCATTTCTTTATGACTGTTTTGGTGTATAATCAAGTTGCTCATATGTTTCACATCATGTTTACTTGATCATAATTTACTTGTTACATTATACTTGTCCTTTTACTACTTGCTTTACCTTGAGGGTCTAATGTGTTTTGTGCAAGTGTTTTAGGTTATAGGTATATATGTTCCAAGTTCATCACAGCTCCTATGATTCATGATAGGGGGAGTGATATGATAAGGGAAGTACTTTATAATGTGTAAGTGTTTGCTTTTCTAAGCTTTTAGGTTTTTGTACCCATGCTTTGTAGCTTAAGAACTTGCTGTTAAATGTCATGCATTTTCTTCAGTACATCACTCTTGTGCCCTTAGTTGGATTTTTATCCTTAATGCAATTACCTAGTGTTGTTGCATTGGTTGAGTGTTGGGCATGCAAATGATACTTTGCAAATAAGCTTATTAGCTTGCATGTTTAGATATTCATTCCATGTGTGAATGAGCATTGTGATCACTATTTATAGTGATTGTTTGTTTTTGGTCAAGCCATGCTTTACTGCTTAAGTTCATTTTTGCTTGATCGCATTGTGCTTACTCCATATGCATTACAAATTTTTTGCATACAATAATTTTGTTGTGTTGTTGTGTTTGAGGAGATACTTGTACTTATGGTTCAAGAGTTTTACAATTCTCGAGTTAGGTGTGAGTGAGTTTTGCTCAACTGTTCCCAACTCACGCATTAAGTCTAGAGTTTGTTGTAGGGTTTTGTCATGGAATAGCCAAATTGGGAGATTGTAAGGTTGAATTTAATCAACTATTTTATTGGCTTTATTCCGTGTCAAATTTGCTTGTAATTCAGGATTTAGTAACCCTGTATTTAGGTGGAAATCATGTAAGGGTAGTGTGCGAGAGAGTGTGAAGAAATGTTCAACATTGTGCAAAGAAGCAGGGACTCACGACTGGAACTCGCAGGTGGCTCACGACTGGCAAGCCGCCAGAAGTAGGTCACGTGCCAAGCATGCGGAGAAGTTGAAGTGTCATGCCAGCTATTGTACTACAGGACCAAAAGTCCAGACTGGTCATTCAATTACCTCGTGGCTGGAACCCACGGCTCAGTCAAGTCGCAAGGCTAAGCCGCCAGCCAGCTTTGTTTTGGAAAAACTAACTCTTCGCATTCCAAACACACACCACTATATATAGACCCTTATACCCACGAAATGTAGAGAGCTTCTAGAGAGAATTTTGAGAGAAAAACCCTAGAGAAAGACAAGATTGATTCATCCACAATCTTTACCTAAGAGACTCTTCAAATTCCTCTACTCTCACCCTCTCCATTGTTACATCCTTGAGAGGTTCTTAGCCAAATCCTTTTCTCACCATACCCGTATTTGTGAGAAGGTTTTTTGGTGCTTTGGGAAGCAGTTAAGAAGGGACCAATTCATATCGATTGATGCTATGGGCTATAGCGGAATCTGGTAAGCTAGAAAAGACATGAGTTCAGTGCAATCTCGTTGGAGTAAGAAGCTTGGAAGGCTTAAGTACATTGGGTAGATTAGGCTTGAAGGGTTTATTGTTGTTCATGTATCCCAACTACATTTTCTAGTGGATTATTGATTGCTTGGAGGGCGGCAGAGAGGTTTTACGCTAAGGGCTTCGGTTTCCTCTTCGATAACACATCGAGGTTTGTCCTTGCATTTACATCTCTCTTCCCTTTATTTTTACCATTTAATTACTGCTATGGTTGTGATTATTTATGGTTTAGATTGTTTATCAATTCTGTTTTAGCTTATGTTCATGTTCCACACATTTATTGTTTGATAATAAGCTTGAATTGATAATTTGTAATTTGGGGTCTAAACGTTCAATGGTGGTTTATACACATATTGAACATTCACACCCTATTTTCCTCTCCCTATTTTCCATCCTCCCTGTTTTCACTCCAACCAAACATACCCTAAACTTTATATACAATTGTGTATAGAAAATTCTCTCTCAACAAGTAGAGCTTTCTAATTTTCAATTGTGTGATTGAATCTTAATATATTGTTACTTAAGGTTTTTTTTTTTTTTTTTTTTTTTTTTTGCTCACTATTATTCAAATATAATTCTTCTTTTACAACCCTTCTAACTAAAAAACAAATATACGATAGAGTTTACCAATGGTGTCCGCTCCGCTCTCATATTCTTTGAATGTCATATCTTTTATCTTTTTTTTCTTTTTTCTCTTTTATAATCAAATGTCATATCTCTTATTCAACATCATATAAGATATTTTATCGATTGAGCTAAATGGAGTTAAGAATTACCCTTTTAACTCATAATACTCATTTGTCATTTTTTTTTTAATCAATATATTATAGTTTTACTTCTTGAACTCTTTCAAAATAATAATAATAATGTGTAAGAATGTATACCCCACAATCAAGATTATGTCATTCTGATTTATGAATCAAAAACCTTTAAATCACTGGTATAGTTCATATGCATGAAATATCTATCAATTTTACCTTTATAGAGAGCATATATACATTTTGATCATATTTGTGATATGTATATTATACTTCTTGCCATAGGAATATGATGTCAAAACTGGTTATTTTCTGAAAATTCTAATTGCGCAATAAATTTTAGTTACTATTTTTAAGTTTGGCTTTTTGAAAACACTTTACTAAACAAGAGTTTTTTTTATGGTTCCCAGTTCTCACCACATTTTGTTTATAAGTGATGAAAACCATTTTTTGCTTTGAAGAAAATTCCTCTAACTTAGTATGTGTCAATTGATAAAATCATTCGCATATAGTTTTTAGTTATATAACTTATTTAATGAGTCATGTGATATATTTAAATAATACATATGAAAGGTTTAATAATATATAAATCACTAGGTAATAAATTGGAGATTAGTTCCCTTTAGCTCAGCTAATAAAATCTCTGATGGTTGAATAAGATATCTAAAATTCAATTCTCGCTTACACTAAAAATCGATTAGTGTCTTGGTTTATGATAAAAAGGGCAATAATAAAAAACGGACATCATAGGTTGAAACTCTATTTTAAAAAATGTAATAAATTGGTGGAATACCGATTAAAGCTTTATTATTATTATTATTATTATTATTATTATTATTATTATTATTATTATTATTGTTGTTGTTGTTGTTGTAAGGACCCGCTTTGACTCTCTAGCCTAAAAGGTGGATGGACTTAGGCCCAAAAAACCCAAAACAATATATTTATAAAGAATGGGTTGGAAAACTAGGTTTTAATGAATCAGACAAACACTAAAGTAAATTCAAATGACAAGAGAATGACGATAGCAGATTTACACTAAGGAAAAATGTCCTCGGAGATTGGTTCCTATCTATCTCTTTCGAAATTCGATTACAAATTTGATTCCTGATTGCTATAATGTTTTTTCTTCTTAATTTTCCCTTTTCATTTCTCCAGGGGTCTCTTATATTATATATCTCCCTTTTAAGACTAAGTTTCTTCCCGCAAAAAGGCACCTTTTTATAGGAGGAAACTTAGTCTCAGACCTCAAGAAGGAATTGTCCTCTTCGGAAATGGCATTGAGCCTTAATCCTCAAGGTTTTGCTCAATCCCACATCGAGGAGAGATGTCTCCCACTCATGCCTTATAAGTCTAGGCCTAAGACATAAGTGTACCACAATTAATATTATTATTATTATTATTATTATTATTATTATTATTATTATTATTATTATTATTATTATTATTATAGAAAGAATACCAGTTAATTTTATATAATACAATTCTTCTACAAGCACAAATTTGTTTACAACTTTTATCATGACTAGATGAAGTAGGTCGAATATAAATAATAGACAAAAATTTTCACATGAACCAATCATTTGTTTTTTTTTTTTTTTTTTTTCCCATTACTCACAGTCTAAATTTTTTTTATAGAGATTTTCAACTTATAGTGTCCACTCTTGATGATAGTTCTCTCACAGTCTAAAGTTAATTTAAGAAAATTGTATGTCTTAACTTTCGTTTTGTATGAATTTTTTTTTTTTTTTTTATTCGACTTGTAGGCTAAGCACAAGTAAATATTGCAAATATGGGAGAAAGGGAGCCCAACCGAATCATTTGTAACTTGTAAGATTAGGTATATGTTGATTTAGTTAAATTAATTGTGAAGTACAAATAATCCTAATAATTGAGATGCAAAAAATGATTACCAGCCAAACAACCCATTATAGGTTGACTCCAATATCTTGCATGTGCTATCACTTGAACGAATCATAATTTAGAAGCATAATCCTAGGAATGCCAATGCGGGACGGGAAATTTCAATTAAAAGATTATGAAACAAATTTACAGTCAAGTGGATATAAGGTTCAAGGTTTCTCTCCCTCCAAAAAAAAAAGTTGGATATAAGGTCAGAAAGGTTGGATTTGATTTTTTTTTTTTTTTTTTTTTTTTGGCTATTCTATTTGATTCCAAAGCTTATTTCACAAGATTTTAGGGTAGATGTAGAAATAAGATGGATATTTTATACACATTCCTAAAAATGAATTATTTTATACACATTCATATATCCATCTTATTTCTACACCTATAGGTGTAGAAATAAGATGCAAAAAATAAAATCTAATTTGGAAAACGACATAGAAGAATAAAGTCAATAAACAAATGAAGGAAGAATGCATCAAACTCAAGGAAGTCAATATCATACCGAAGGCTGTACCGGTTTAGCCAGCGGTACGATATATTCGGATACCGGTCAATACTAGTATACCGTTTTAGAAGTCAATATCATACCGAAGGCTGTACCGGTTTAGCCAGCGGTACGATATATTCGGATACCGGTCAATACTAGTATACCGTTTTAGGTTTACAGCAAAATAATATATATATATATATATATATATTCATAACATTTAAAATAAATAAGTTTAGTATCCTTTTAATATTGTTTTTACTAGTATATTTTTTTGTAATTACTAATATACTAATTAAACTTATAAGTTATAAGTAGTAGATAAGAAAAAAAAAAATACAAAATGAAGTTATGGTGATGTCACTAATGTGTCTAGGTAGGGAAGTTGTTAGTTGTCAAAGGTGAAAAAAATTAAATAATATAAAAACTCTTACTTCAAATGAAAGAATCAAGAAACAATAAATGTTTTCTTATCTTTGCACTCATAGATACTGCTGCATTTTTTACTTTTTTTTCCTCTCCACACATTTCCCTCTCTCTCTCAATCACTGGCATTCACATCTTTCAATAAGAAAACTATTGCTGAGTCTTTTGACATCTTTCAATAAGAAAACAATAAATACACATCTCTCTCTATCTCAGTCACATGTTTCTCCACACGTTCCTCTCATCTTTTCACTCTTTTCTTCTCCACTTACAATTTCTTCTCCACTTTCAAATTTCAAATGATTTTAGCTCTCCCTTCTTAGCTTGTCTTTTGAGCTTTCAGTTTTGTCTCGTTTCTCTCGTTCATATTGCTGCTTGTGTCACCGTCCATCACCACTCAAGATTTAGTGAGAGGCTGTTGGCTTCAGTGAAAAAAGAGACGGTGAGTGCATGAGGTGATTCTAACTTCATTTTGCAAAGCTATTGTGCGTTTTTCTTTTATTTTTCTCTTTCTTTCTGGTGGGTTTTCTTAGCTTACTCAGTTTTTCACCATCCTGCCCTTGAAAAACGTCAAAATTAACCCCAAAAAAAAAAGCTTTTCACGTTTCGGCCCGGTATCCATTTACCGGCCAGAACGGCCGAATTTTGCCGGTACGGCCAGTGTTTTTTCCAGTACGAAACATAGGGGTATTCTGTACCGGATTGCTGGTCGGTACGATATGGTATTGACTTCCTTGATCAAACTACCTAATTGTATTATATATTAAATAGAAACTTTTATGTAGGGCGAATATAAGGTTCATCCAGCACTTCATGATGTTTTTCTTTATCAAATAAATTGGATAATAACATTAGTATCATGTATTAATTTTATATTAACATGTGCATCACGTATTAATTTTATAACATTTGGATATATGATTGTGTCAAACTGGTGTTTGTTCATACGAGTGATTTAGCGAATCATTGGTTCAGTTATGATTCAATTACTAAACCAAAAACAAAACAATTTCAAATCTATATAAATTCAAGTTAAATTCATCTTTAATTAACATTCAATTTAGCTAAATTAGCCTACAAAATGTTTTAGTTAACTTCTAAGTTGTTAACTTCCAAGTTGTTAGGGCCAATTTGGCAGCGCTAGCTTTTCCAAATATGATAAGGTAGATCTATTTTGAGAACTAGTTTTTTTTTTGAGAATCGAGAACTAGTAAGTTTGTTGCTTCTTAAATAATGTGATATTTTGAAACTTTGATAATATAGTTTTTATATTACCTAAAGAAAACTATGTTAATAATTTTTAAAAAGGTACAATTAATCAACTATATATGTTGCGATCATTTAAGTGTGTAATCTGAAGGGGGTAAAAAAAAAAAAAAAAAAAAAAAAATTTATGCGACATAAAAAGAGTATACCCACTTGGAACAACTGCAATTTGTAAAACACAATTTTTAAACTTTGCATTTAAAAAGGGTTTGTTTTGAAATCGATTTCCAAAATCTTTTTTTTTATGGGTTTTATTTGTGAAAGAAGAAAAAAATATTCAGTTCGGTTCTAGAGTCTATGGTGGAAATTGTTGTTATCAATGATTCCGTATGCCTGGTTGAGCAACATTTTGATATGGATGCCAGCTGCTTTGATATATGAGTGATGAGCAAAAGTCATTTTGAAAGGACTTGGACAAGGAAATTTAGGGTCGGGCCCCATCTCAAGTTTGAAAAAATTTTAAAAATTTGGGAGGATGGGTTGGTCCTTTTGCAAGATATAAAAGGATGGTTCGTAGTGTATGATCGCAAAACACAAGAACTAAGGAAATTTCCACTCTTGTCTGTAGTTTGGTTGGTCCTTTTGAAAAAACGACATATCTGTGGTTTCTCACTCTCGTCTCTAATGGTATTTAAGTATTTTCCTATCAAAAAAAAAAAAAAAGGGAAATTTCCAAAATATGGAGGCCATTCTGAGGATTCCTTCGCTGTTAGTTACACAGAGACACTAGTTTTTATAAATGAAGGGATTGTAATTGAGTTACAAAACAATTCATAATATGGCTATGGATCCTATTTTGGTGTCTACCTACAAGAATATTTCAGGCCATTTCAGTTATACGATTCAGTTTTTATGAGCTATGCATTTATATTTACCTCTCGTATGTCTATGGCCTGGTCGCTAGCCTTGTATTGTGTGTGCAAACAAATTTACAAAATTCATTTTTTAAAGTCGTCAACATTACATTATCGATCTCAGTTTTTCTGGACTAAATAATTCATTATGAGGCCACAGAACGAAGTAATTTAATTCAACATGTTCCAATGAAGCTTAATTTTCCCACAGGGCAATCCAGGTAAAGCCAAAACTCATAGCACCCACACAATAACAAAGAAAGTTGTAATTGGATCACGGCTTATATTATGCATCTTGTGAAACACAGGAGATACTAATTTGAGGAATGGTGTATGGCCCTTCTAGTAAACCATTGGTAATCCATCGATATGCTGCTTCTGTTAAGTGTACACCATCCCAACTAACATACTTTGAAGGGTCATCACAAGCACTCACCGAAGGATCACCACAGTCCGCTGATGTGTTGTAATTGTTTGGGCCTCCCCCTCCACAACATGCTGTGAGTGCTCCTCCAGTAAAACCTAAAATGGACATGAAACAAATAATTAGTACCAAAACTTTTGATTTAAGAACAGGGTAGTACTCATTGCACACAAGTTGTTACAAACTCTATTTTTTAACCGAAACAGTGATTTGTAGTAATGATTTACAGGTTTAAAATCATGACTTCAAGTGACAGTTTCAGTTCAAAAATGGGATGTGTATAACAGTTTGTGTAATAAACACACAAACTCCATTTTTGAACTGAAACCGTCAGATTTTCAAGTTCAAAATCATGACTTCAAGTCATGGTTTCAGTTCAAAAATGGTATGTGTATCAGTTTGTATATAATAAATGCAACTCTTAAGAAATACTTTTGACTCCTAGAATGGGTTCTAGAAAATCATGCAGAATTAAAACAAACTGATTTATTGAAGAGATTTGGTGCCTATTTGTAAGTAAATGTCACGACTGTTCGCAGAAAAGAAAATCATATTATATACATAATATACTTCCCTTACGAGACTTGTGGTTCCAAAAGCTAGTCTTTTGTTTTTTCTTCTCAAGTAAGAGTGCTTCTAAGTACTAACAAATGCAATCATCAATCTGTTTTGTCAATATGTGCAAAATAAAGAAAATTATTAAGAAGGTTGAGTTACCATATTGGCTTGGATTACGATAAAAACGCATTGAAGAATTGTAAAAATCCGCATAGATGATGTTGGTATGTGGATGTAGTGCTTGGATCCTACTTAGTTCTTTTTGAAGTTGATCATTGTGATACTCAGAAAACTTGTTTAACCAGTTTAGACAGCCAGTTTCGGGGTCATATTGGTCCGTATCTGCAGTCTCATAATATGTTAGGTAGGCTGCAGAGCATCCAATTGGTAGGTTCCCTGGAACCATGAGAGTCACTGCCCCTAGCTCAATCAACTCCTGCAAGGCAATGTTTAAATCATGAAAAAGTCTCTTTAAAGGTAGTGTGCTTATAGAAATACAATTAGAGTGCAGTGTCATATATAGTGCATGCTTTATATATATATATATATATATATGTGTGTAGTGCATATGCAATTTACAAACTAAAGTATCTCTAACATCAAATTGAATAGAAATTCATTATCCTATATTTTGTATTCCACTTTATTCTTCACCAATTATAACTTGTCACAATTTTTTTATTTATAAAGTTATCTAAGTTTAAATTTGAAAAAAAAAAAAATTAACACACTGCAGTTGACAAAGTAAAAGTGGAACACTTAAAAGTGGAATAGAATATTTTTATTTATAATATTCAAGTTACCAAAACTTAACTCTCATTGATCGGCAGAAAAACATAAATTTCATTGTTCTTTTCACTTCATGCTTAACTTGTTAATTTGATTGTATAAGATTCAAATCACACATCGCCTCCCACTCCGTTGTTTGCACTCTCATATGCTGATATAACTGTCTTTATAGAAGTTCTTTGTTCCTCTTTTTCTTTTTCTTGGGGGTGAGTCTAGATGTTTTCCATCTTTTATATAAGGCGGTGTTAAAACTTCTTTTCCTCCCCCTTCTGTGTTTGTGTTTGTTTCTCAAAAAAAAAAAAAAAAAAAAACCAATATTTGTGAAGGATAATTATTACACTGGGTGCAATAATGATTAAAAAAAATAAACATGATGTAATAATCAAGCAATTTTTTTTTTTTTTTTTTGATACAATAATCAAGCAATTTGTTTAAAAGGAAAATAATTTTACTTTGCAATCTACAAAACATAAATTCTTACATTAATGGCTGAAGCGATTGCTTTAATCACTAGTGGCACAAAAGTCTGAATCTCTTCTATGCTCCTATACATGAAAAATGGATAATTGTAGTCGTTGCCTCCAATCTCTCCCATAAGAAATAGAGAACTTCCAAAGATTTCATTGCATTCTGTAAATGTTCGTCACATTACTAGAGAAAAAGGATGGTACTAACCAAGTTCTTACAATAACCAAATTCATGTCATCCATGTTTACACATTACAAATACTTTCTCAAATATCGCCAACTCAGAGAAAGATTTCCGCAAAGTGCGTGTCTTAATTAGTGGAGCGTGTTTTTAAAGAAATCGATGATTCTTTTTTTGGGGATAATTCAATAAAAAGAACTTGTTATCAAGAAATTTTATTTTTTGAAATATCATGTTATCAAGAGGTTAAAAAACTACTTCATAGCGAGGAATAATCAGTAACCGAATCAGAATTTTAGTTATGGTGGACCAAAGCACTAATAAAAAAGGAATTAGAATACAGGAATGAAGATTTACTCTGCTAAAAATAATGAAGATTAACAAAATAATTGTTTATCAACACATTTCAAATCAATAATTTATAATCAGTATTTTGGGTCATTAAACTAGTATCCTTTCAAACTAATCTCCTTTTTATAATGTAAATTAGGTTCAAAGCTTCAATTAAACAATAATTTGGATTCAATCAAATCTTTCTCTCAAAATATGATGCCCTCAACTAATTAATATAAGTGGGCTATTTTTTTTTAAAAAAAAAATTAGATAGGATTAAAACAATTTCACAATAACAAACAAATGTTTCTACCACCTAACACATGCTAAAAAATATAATAATAATAAAAATAAATTACAGATTTTAAGGGTCCACGTGTAAGTTGATAAATAAATAAGAGATGCTACGTCTACAACAATTTTACAACATTTTTACAACAAATCACAGGTGGTTAGTTGTTATTGGTTGAAATTTGAAATCAACACTAAGATTATTTTTTTGCCCCAACAATAACAACCAGTAACAATCTGCCACTTAGGATTTGTTATAAAAACGTTGCAGACATATCATTTCTCTAAATAAATTGAGGAATGTTGTGAGTTTTTATTTTAAGTTGTAACTATAGCTTTATTGTTTTTTTTTTTTTTTTTTTAGTTTATTGTTTACATTTATACTCTTTCTTCTCTATTTTTCATTATTATTATTATTATCAATATCGAACTGTCAAAATAATTTTAATTGTGATGAACTCAGAGACTACTCAACCTATCTCAAAAATTTTTGGTAAATAATTTATATTTAGAAATTTTCTGCTTTCTCTTAAATATCTATTTAGATATCTGCTTAGTAACTTAAGTAATTCCTCAAATAAAGGTTAAGGAGATAAATGATATGTCACATTTTAACATTAATTAAAAAAAAAATTTTGTGATGGTTAAAATTTTCTAAACAAACTAAGAAAATCACCCCCATAAAGTGACAATAACTGTAATTCCAAGTCTGTTAGAACAATTTACTGTGGAGAAAGTTACTATGGAGAAAGTTACTGTGGTAATTTAAAACCACCACTATCGATTAATTTTATAATATAATAGAAAACAATTTACACCCCCAATCATTGTTACAACATGAGAGAAAACAATTTACACCTCCCGACATTAGGCTGTCACAGAGGGAAAGGAAATGAAAGAAAAGACAAAAGCAAACTTGTGGCGGAGGTGAAAAAAATAGACAAATATGGGAAAATAATAAAGAGAATCTGTGGAGGAGAAGAAAAAATAACTGAAAGAGACAAATATAAAAAAGACTTCATTGACTAGTTGAATAAAAAAAAATTTTTTTTTTTTTGAGTGATTTAGTGGAATAATTATTGAAAAATGTTTCACTTTTGAAACAAATATGATCTTAGTATCTTAAATGGTTGAATAAGAGATTTGAGGTTCAATTTTTGTCTACACCAAAAACTGATTAATATTTTAGTTTAATAATTAAGAGCTATCATCAGAAATAAACGTCATAAGTTGAAACTATTTCAAAAAATAACTCTCACAAAATAAAAAAAAAATAAAAAAACAAAAACAAAAACAAAACCTTATTTGACACATTATTAGATTATTAACTTGGATAAACAAAAGAGAGATAGATGAGAAAGGGGTCCAGCCAGCTAAGAGCCTATTACTTCTTAATATTTTTTGAAGAATCATGCGTTACCTAAACGGACATGACACCGAAGTGGACTTTGACTTATTTCGAATAGAAAAACATTTACAATCGAAAAGTCTAGTTATACAATTTTTGCCACAACTCATCGTGAGTTGTGAGTGGTGAAATTGTTAATTTACATTATTTATCATTTTTTTTCAGTCTCTAACAACTCACCACATGAGCAAATTATGACAAAAATTATGTTGTTTGTGCTGTGGCATTAGACTTTTTGATTTCCCGTATTTGACTAATCATGACCCATACCTCATGTCCTGATGAAAAGTAGTTCACTAACCCAAAAAAAAAAAAAAAAAAAAAAAAAAATCATGTGACCGCGTTAAAAATATTCACTAACTGATTTGTGACACTAATCAAGTGATTTTTTTCACTCATAAGAGTTAACAAAAGTTAATTACAAGGGTCAGATAACGAATATGAAAACCACATAGAGTTATAAGAAAAAATAAAAATTGAAATCCAATACGTGTTTTGTAATTGATCTAGAGTCTAGGTGTTTTTGGATTTTAAACTAAAAATAAAATAAAATACTAGTATCAAACAATCACGTTGTAGTGTTATATATATATATATATATATATTGTTTTTGGAAAATATTAACAAATTCCCTAAGAGTATTGCTTTAGGAATTATTTTTAGAAATATTTTATAGAAAAATGATAAATCAATTAATTTTTCTTACAGTTTTTTATATTATCCATTGTAAGGGACATATTTCTATGTAATTGGTATATCCTTTGACAAAACGCATTTTACTTGTATCTAGGTAAATCTAAGTAGGTTTAAGATGATCATTACAAGTAGTTACATTGAAAACATGAAGATTACTCAAGAATTGCTAAAAAAAAGTGCAATCTGCAAGTCTCAATACTTCCTCAACAGAAGCTCAATCTGTCGAGATTCATTAAAACTCAACACATATCTCGATCTATCGAGCTTACGGGATTCAGACTATAGCCAGTAATGTTTTTATTCTAAAAGGCTATTTGTTTATGGGTTTGTATGATCCTTACTGGATTAGGAAAGCTCAAGAATTGTGTATACCTATTTGGAATATGAGAGCTCATTGAGCTCCTATTTAAATAAGGATGTAGAAAAAGAAAAACCTAACCCTAGAGAGCCTCATAAGGTTTTCTTTTTGAAACCTTAATCTCCTCCTACAAAAGAAAGAGTTCTTGCCACGTTTCTTGTACGCCTTTGAGTTCTGTAACCAAGTAAAGTCTCTCACACCATCATTAAAGATCTTATTGGTGTTTCTATGTGAAACTGTTACAAATCAACTACATCAATCAAAGGATTGCTGTGGAGTTAGTCACATACTATGATCCGTGCATCATTGGTTAGTCACATACTAGGATTCATGCATTGAACGGAAAGATTGCCACTATAATACAAGTCCAATTAGGTATTGAGGTAAGGGTTCAACTGTAGGTTGGTATTTCGGGATAGGCCAAAGGGTTTGGTAAGATTCCTTATTCTTGTAACTACTTGTGATTGATAATAGTGGATTCTTGGGAGTGATAACCTTAAAATCACTCGGTGAAATTTTGCCTCTGTGGTTTTTCTTATTCATAAAAAAATCACCCGTGTCAAATTTAATTTCTGTTACATTTAGTTTAGTTGGTGATTTGTTTATGCTACCACGCTATTGCATGTAATTGAACCTAATTAATTAACTTGGATAATTAATTAATTTGCAAGAGATCAATTCATTTTACCCTAACATCCATGAAAATGGTGCTTAAAACTTTTCTAATATAATTTATTAATAATTGTTCTAAATGCATATGTTAACATGACCCTATTTTTTTTTTAAGTTAAAATGTAAAACTTACTGTCTATGCTTCACTAAATTCATTTCAGTCCTCTAACTTTACTGACGAAAATGTCTTAATTGAATAAATTTGAAATTTAGAAGATTGAAATTAATGAAAACAAAGTTAAAGTACTAAAATAAATTATGAATTTTTTTTTTTTTTTTGAGGCGGTCTAGGCACTTGGTTTTATAGGTGAGCCTAATGGGTAGGTAGTTCGGTACCTCATATCGGTTTTAGCATATGACCTCCAACTGCAATTATTTGAAGAATAGTAGCCATTAGGAGTGTTCACCAACCGCAAAAACTGCACCAAAACCGCCCGCAAAATGGTATAACCGCACCACACCTCAAATAACAGTAAACCACACCGCATGGTGCAATGCAGTTTGCAGTTTTATAATAAGAAAACTGTACAAACCGTACCAAACCGTACCCTCTCTATATATTAATATATTTATTTATTTTTAATATTAAATATATTATTAATAGTTTAATAACCTTACTTTTCCCAAAAAAAAAATGATAACCCTAGCAAGTGTTAACAAAGAAAGTTAGCCCAAAATAAGGAAAAATTAGCTCAATAGTTTAAAACTTGACTTAAAATAAAGGGAAAAATTAGTTTTGGACTAAGTAGAAAAAGCCCAAAATTTGAAAAATATACCGACTTCAAGCCATACAAACCGCATCTTATACACCACACCACACATGTGATCACAAAAATGAGGTGCGGTGCGGTTATGATTTTAGTTAAACTCTAAATCGCACCGCACTGCACATGTAATCACAAAAATAAAGTGCAGTGCAGTTATGATTTTAGTTAAACCGCTTTATAAAGTGCGGTGCTAAAAATAGTCTAAAACCGCACCGCAAACACCCCTAGTAGCCATCACTTTTTTTCTTGAATGTAGCTATCACGTTGTTGTTTTTTTTTTTTTTTAGCATAGCCATCACATTGTTAGTCTCATTAAAATGCTTGAAAAGGAAAATAGTCGTTTTTTTTTTTTTTTTAATACAAGATAGAAATTCTACTTTAGTCTAATCTAAACTCTAGCTTAATCTACACATTGTTAGTCTCATTAAAATGCTTGAAAAGGAAAATAGTCATTCTTTTTTTTTTTTTTTAATACAAGATAGAAATTCTACTCTAATCTAATCTAAGCTCTAGCTTAATCTAAGTACTTGAACCCTGACCCTTACCCCCCACATCCTACAAGTACTTATACTAATGGAGTGATTATTGCACTAATAGTATGCGGTGGTTAAAAATAGTCATTCTTATTACAATAAGGAAATGCCGACAAATGTTATCATTTTTCTCTTTTGGTAAACCGACAAATATTATCATTTCTATCTTAAAGGTATTTCCCAAAAAAGAAAACAATAGTGCCTCGTGACTCATAAGTCATAACGATCACAGTCGTGCTCATATTGAAGCTGAAACTTTGTTTTATTTTTTTAATATAATTGCTGAAACAATTCATTTGTCAATTGAAAATTGTGTTTGAACTTTGAAATATTTTAAATGATTAAATTTCATTTTCTAAACAATTTAAATATATGAGAAAATTAATAATATTTTTTTAAGAAAAAGAGAAAATTAATAATTTAATATAATATCAAAATTTAAAAAAAAAATCCTAAATTTGATTTCTGACGTTACTATACTTCTCAGTGTATTTTTTTTTTTAATATTATATTAGAACTAATAATTATATATTTATAATTTATCTCTTTTAGCACGTGGAAAACTTTTGAAACCCAAAGGAAGCAAACAAAAAGAGATACTATAGTGAAAGGGAAAAAATTTAGATGCTCTAGAAGCAATACTCCCTCCTCTCACATGAGGGGTGGGTCCCACACAGGGACGGAACTAGGATCAAAATTTAGGGGGAGCCAAAACCTCAATAAAAAAAAATTCTTTAAAATACAAATTAGCATATATTTAATGTTAAGAAAATATCAACAAAAGAGAGGAGAAACAAAATAACCGTTTATTAATACATTTTAAATTAATAATTTAAAAATAGAATTCAACATTCTCTTAAATAACAAAAATCATCTATAGTTGATTTTGTACTAAACTTTGCAACAATCTCCCTTTCAATCCTAATTTTCTTTAGATTAATGACACATGAATTTATAAAATTTATATAATAAAATTTGTAATACTAATGACTGTACACTACACATTAGCACCAATTTATTAACACAACTATTCAATTTTATAATACCCCACATAAAATTAAACTAATTTACTAATAAACAACCAACTAGTAAGTAGTAAGTTAAAAAAAAAAAATTAAATATTTTAAGTTAAAAATTAATAGCCAAGCACGCCGGCCATCCCACCCCACACATTGATTAATGCCCACCCCCGCACCCCACTCTCACTCACTACAAGTACATTAACTTGGTTTGTAATTTGTAGTCATCTATCTTTCTTCTTCTCTTTTTCGCATTTTTTTTTTTTTTTCAGCAAAAATAGTCATATCTTTTTCACAAAAATTCTAATAGTCAATCTTAACACTCATAAAAAAATAGCTTAGATCTAAGAAGGAAGAGTGAGAAACAACCCACACAGTAACACATATGTTGTAGTATAGTTGTTTGCCAGTTGGGTTTTATCATTTTCATGGGCCAATTTGTAATTTATTGGGAGGAGGGGGGCCAAAAATAATTATTTTGGGCTCAATTGTTAAACTATTTATTAAATGTGTATACTATTACTATTTTTTTTTTTAATTTGGAGGGGGGGGGGGGGGGTTGGGGGGGGGGCGGGCAATGGCCCTCTGCCCCTTACTAGTTCCGTCTCTGGTCCCACACTTGAGTCTCAGCATAGAGCCCACCCCTCATATGAGGGGAAAGAGTGTTGTCCTCAAAGCATATAAGAATTACCCTAGTGAAAGGATGTGACGACTGCCTGTCCCAAAATGTTTGTAAAGTTTATGGTCCTAAATTATTGCAGAAACATCATGAAAAGCCAAACTAACTAGTCTAGAGTTCTAATCAGTCAAACGGTTTATTATTTTAGTCAAATTACTGGGTGGAATTGAGGACTAAACAGAAGAAAAAGAAGAAGATGATGATTATATAGTAAACTTACCCGACGATGTGTTGCATAGAGATGGAAGAATTTTCTTGAACCAATCCAATTGAACACTTAAAGAGTCGTTTGTAGACACATTATCAATTCCCCTTTCGAAGAAAAAAGCTGCATCCAATGCTGTCGCTCCCACAACAGCAAAATTGACTCCTCCTTGAATAGTACTCCCATTCTCAACTCCAAGATATGGCTTTATCAATGGCAGTCCTAGAGATTGAGCTGCCAAAAAAAAAAAAAAAATCCCATCAACAATAATGTATATATGTGAGGGCAAAGAATAAAGATTAAAAACCTGAGGCTCATTTGCTCACCTGTGAAGTCTAAGACAAGACGGCCATCGCAGCAACGACCTGTGGGGTGAGTAAAATAGCTCTCCCCGTATGGAGGAAAGAGACAGTGATGAGTTGGATCAGTGAAGTAGATGTTTCCAGTGTCAGTAAGTGAGTCTCCGAAGCTAAAGATTGATGTGTAGCAATTTCCAAACACGCCTTTAATGGTGGCTAATGAGAGGAAGACTTTGATTAATTGTAGTTTCATTGAGAAAACAGAGTAACAATAATGAGCCATTGATCCCACTAAAACGGAAGAGGGGCGGCCAGTCCTATCTTATAATGTCTGTCAGCGGCATTTCCATTCTCCAGTGAAATAAGTACATTGCTTTTTTGTCAAAAATCTGACCAACCATTCCACAAACAGATATTATAGGACCAGTGGCGGAGCCGCCCCCCCCCCCCCCCCCCCAATTTTGAAATATTTTAATATCATATATATATATATATATATATACACACGTTATAAATCGGTTAAGGTGGGGCCAAAGAAAAATGAGATTTGGCCCCCCCAAATTTGAGTAGCTCTCCAATAACATTAGAAAAACAATTGGCTTCCCTCAAGAAAAAACAAAAACAAATAGCTTAACTTTTCCTAAACAAATTTATTAAAAAAAAAAAAAAAGTTACCCAAGGATCATCCATTATTATTTTTTTCCTTTTTTTATCTTTTCATTTATACATCTAATCAATTGAGTTACAAGTGTGTACTCATTAAAGTTTAGAAAGTTTATGTTCATTAGAAAAAAAAAAAAAAAAGGAAAATAACGAGTTCTTGCTAATCTAATTGTATATGAATATGTTTTGAATTTATCTAAACCGATTTATGAATACAATAATTTGGCCCACCCAAGTCAAAATTCCTAGCTCCGCCACTGTATAGGACTATATATATATATATATATATCTTTTGCCAAAAATTGTTCTTATGGTTGAGTATGATAGAAAAAAAATTGTGAGTTTATGTGAATTAATCGGTAATCTTTCATAATTTACCACGTAAAATAATTATAGTAAAAATTGTTATTTTTTTTAGAGAGTTACAACTTATGATATTTGCTTCTGGTGATAGTTCTTTATCATCAAATCAAGACACTAATCAGTTTTGATAGCTCTTTATCATCAGACCAAGATATCAATAAGTTTTTGATATAAGCGAAAATTAAACCTCAAATCTCTTATACAATCAATTAACATTTTACCAATTGAATTAACAGGAATCCAGGTCATTTTTGCTTCTTAACATAAAAAGAAATCTTATATATATATATATATATATAAAATAAAAAATAAAAACCCGCCGACTTTTATTGTTCATTTGACAATGAAAACGTGACCAATTAACTACACCTATCATTCTTTCTCACAACTAAAAACTACACCTATCATTATTGTAGTTTGGCATTCTTTCCATTTATTATTTCCTGGAAAGGCTGGCTCTATCTCCCCACCTTTTTTTTATTTTTTTTTATTTGTCCTCGTCCCCACTTATTCTGACTAAGAAAAGAGACTTTTTTTTTTTTTTTTTTATATACAAGATATAAATTTTTTTCCGCTTTATTCTAAGTATGTATATATATGTGTGGGTAAAACTCATTTTGAAGAATTAAACTCCAACCTTTATCATCCACACTTCACAAGTACTTATACTTATAGTGTGACCATCGCCCAAAGGGTACATAAGACTAAAGAGAATAACAATGATACAAAAAGTTTCAAACGAATCATATTTCTACTTAACCAAAATTCAAAAGGAGAAAAAGTTAGTTGGGTTGGAGAGAGAACCAATGGAGAATAAACTTGACTTTTTTTCTATAATTTATAATAAAAAAAAACCCTTACTTTACTCTTTATTCCTTCCTCATTTTATTTAAATATTGTTTTAGCTTTTTGTTATTTTTCTCTCTCCACAATTTTTTTTTCCTCCCTTAGTCTTTCTTAATTTTAGCATTTTCTCTCCTTCTCTGTTACAAACAAATCACAAAGTCACCAATTAACCATTCATAATTTCAACATTCTCTCTCCAAGTCAACAAAACGTCATCGTCTTCAAAGAAGAAACAATGGCCTCTTCATCTTCTTAAGAGGCATTCCTCAACTTGAACATAGTTCACCTCTGTTTTTTTTTTAACTCTAATTCTGGTTATTTTGTTGTGGGGCGGAATAGTTGTTCATTGACTTGAAGAACGTTCCCCTTCATCTTGGACTTTGTTTCTAGTGATTTCACTTCTTCTTCTTCTTCTTCTTCTTCTTTTTTTTTTTTTTTTTTTTTTTTTTCTTAATACTGTTAATACAAGGCTTTTGGGACACGTTTAGCTAAATTTTTGCCAAAAAGTAAAAATACAGAGCCTATGATAATGCTGTAAATAAGTCAAATTAGAGCTGAGTATTAAAAGTTTAAGATTTGTTGATTTAATTTTATTTTGATTAGGAGTTGATATCCAGCTCACAACTAAGCTAGATTTCATGTTCAAACTTGGTTCATTTCTTACCCATCCAATTCAAGTTTATTCACAAGTTGCTTTATAAATTTATTCTCTCTATATAAAGTAAAAAAGATTAAATTTATTACTTCTTCACAAATCTTAAATCTACACTAATAGTCAATAACTAAATTATTAATGAATTTTTTTTTTTTTTTTGGTAAATACGGATTGCTAGAATTAGAAAGAAATACGTCTGGTACAAGAAATTCCCTCTTTATCAAGGGTACATAGTTGATCCACCACAAGCGGCAGATTAATAAACAAAATATAAGCATCAACACTAGTGCTACCTATTCTAACCAAAGCATCTGCACATCGGTTTGCTTTCCAATAAACGTGTTCCACCCACAGATTGCTAAAGGTCATCAGCAAGTTCCTGCAGTGATGAGAGGTTCAAGTGAGAAATTATTATAGTTAACTAGTTAGAATAGCTTTCAATTATGAACAAATAAAAATTATATTGACCAATCTTATTTGTAAATAATTAAATTTTAAAAAGAAATGTACATAATTTTTACTATGTAATGGAATATTTATATTTATCAGTAAATTACAAATAATAATTTGATATTATATAAACTTATTTAAAAATTTAGATAATTAACTTCTAGAGTTATATAAGGATATTTAGTACATATACACTAATAAACATATAATATTATATATGCTCAAACCAAGTTTCATATTCACCAATTTTTTCATAAACATATTATTTTGTTTGGTTTTAGTTTTTTGATTAGTAGGTCCTAAAAGTAAATTTAAGTCCAGCATGTTTTTAAATAATCAAATAAAAACAGTCTTTTCGAGCCAAGCATAAATAATTTGATTGGTTCATTTATGGCTTTGATGGTTTATTAAATGGTATATTTGAAAATGTGACTAGTTAACATAGAAAATTAATATATATATATATATATATATATAAAGCCAAAATTGAGAGAAAATTCAATTAGATTTCAAATTGAATTTCAATTAGAGTCTAATTTGAGGCCATGTGTACTGTCTATGTTTTAAATTTTTGTTCCAAGTGAGTTAACTAAGCATAGAAAACAAGTAAACAAACCACAAAAAAACATAATCATATATCTAACTCTATATATAAAATTAAAAGAAAACAAAGTTTGAATGATTTCACTTTTATGAGCCATTTTTTGTGTAAATAAAAATAATTCAAATTTATAAGTCACTTATAATATTATGAATATTTACTATCTGTTACTAGCTTCTTCTTCTTCTTTTTTTTAGAAATAATTATAACATGCTGCTAACCCTGCAACTTGAACCTTTTCCCCCCTAGACACCCAAACACTTTGTACATGGGGAGGTGTCAATTCAACTACAAGGCCTTTGGCCTATCTATTACTAGCTAGGTAAGTAGGTAGAAACATATATTTGATATTTATGTGTCTGTATTAACAATGATTATTTTTAATTGTACCGTACATATGCATAGTTATAAACTAATTTTAGTTATAATTAGTGTCCACGATAAAGTGATTCCCTTTCCACAAGTTAAAACATTAAAAAGAAAAATCTAATGTTCTAGAGAGAGAGAGAGAGAGAGAGAGAGAGAGAGAATTATTTATCAGGTCCGTTTAGGAATAGCTTATTTAGCTGAAACAAAAAACTTTTTACTGAAAGTACTATAGCAAAAAGCTAAAAGCTAACTAAATAGTACAGTGAAACTTATACCAAAAATAAACTAAAAACTCCAATAAGCTGTGACTTTCATTACTTTCCAAACACGTATTATTGGTTGCATTTGTGGCTTTTATACTCAAAAGTCAAATTACTTTCCTTTTAGTACCGAGGCCATTCAAATCCAAATTGTAGTATGAGAGATGGAGAACACCGTATAAAGTTTATGGCAAAAGTGGTACAGTCTATAAGCAGGAATAGAAAACCTATATCCCCCTTTTTGTCCTCTTCTTTCTTTTTCAATAATTGTGTTATACAAAAGTATATGAGTCTTTTTTCTTTTTTTTTTTCATTTCATTTTTAAACCTAGATTATTGTATAAGAAAATTTTTTTAAAATATAGTTAGTAAAATATAAAGTGAAACACAAAAATTGTGACAGAAATTTTGTATTCAACATATTACCTGTGGCGTTTGATGCGGGGTAATGTTTTAAGATTCCTAGAAATGTTTAAAGATTCCTATGTTTGGTTGCAAATCACGCTAGGGAATCAAATGCCAGAGGAATCTGGATTTCCTCTTTAAATCCCTCTCAGTAGGAATGTGGATTCCCTTTAAAACATGTGGGTATCCAGATTCCCAAACTTAAAGGAAATTATATTTTTTATAAATTGACAATTTTAACCCTTTTTTCCTTATTATTTAAGTAATTAAGATAAAATATAAAACAAATTATTAATATCTTTTCTCTTGTCTTATAGACCTAAACGTTGTTAGATTGTTTTGTTATGAATTAAGTTCTTTTAAAAATTATTATTAAGAATAAAACATTTGAGAATTTAAATAGTTATTTTTGTATTGTACTTGTCATTTTAAAATGTTAGACTACAGTTGTAATGAATTTGTCATAATTAATATTTTATTTTTATTTTTCATTATTTATTTATACGAAGATTTTTTTTAAAAAAGACATGTAGTTTACATTCAAATCTAAGGATAGAATAAGAAAAATAAATAATTCATTTAAGATTCCTAAGAATAAACTAAACATTATCATCTCACATTCCTAGGAATCTTAAAATATTCCCAATGAAACCAAACATAGGAATAGCTACATTCCTAGGCATCCAGATTGCAAGGAATCACGTTCTTAGGAATCTGGATGCCAGGAATAATGTGGATCCCCCCGTAACAAACGCCACTAAATATCTTAGGGTGTGTTTGTTTCGACTTCAAACTACTTCCGGAAATCAATTTCCAGAAAATTGGTGTGTTTGGTTAACATGGAAAATTCGGTCAACGGATTGGCTTTTCCGGATTGACTGTAAAATGAGAGGCTGATGGGTGAAAATGGTTTCAGTCCCTCTTTTCACTTCAAACAAATTCCGGAAAGGTCTCTCATCCTCTCACACGCACTCTTCGACCAAGCTCACACCCACAAGCTCACAGCCACTCTTCGCCCAACCCAGAAGCTCACAACCCCTCTTCGCTCACAGCCACTCTTCGCCCAACCCACACAAGCTCACAGCCACTCTTCACCGAACCCACAAGCTCACAGCCACTCTTTGCACACCGAACCCACAAGCGCACAGCCATTCTTCGCCCAACCCAGAAGCTCACAAGCTCACAGCCACTCTTCGCGCACCGAACCCACAAGCGCACAGCCACTCTTCGCCCAACCCACAAGCTCACACGCTCACAGCCACTCTTCGCGCACCGAACCCACAAGCGCACAGCCACTCTTCGCCCAACCCACAAGCTCACAACCACTCTTCGCCCAACCCACAAGCTCACACCGACGATCCACAGCCCGACGAGATCCAAGCTCCAAGCTCCGATCTACTCTCCGATGAGCTCCAACCTCCAAGATCCGATCCACAAACCGACGAGGAAGCTCCGATCCACACACCGACGAGCTCCGATCCACACGCCGACGAGCTCGCTCCGATCCACACGCCGACAAGCTCGCTCCGATCCACACACCGACGAGCTTCAAGCTCCGATCTCCCTCACGCAGCCGATCCTCTCCACGCACAGTGAGCTTCCCTTTTCCATTTCTCAGTCCGATCCCCTTTAACCGGTTGAATAATTTTGAGGCTTTAAATTGAGTTGTAGCAATGGGTAGTCAGAATATGTGCTAGAGAATATATACTCTCAGTGCTTGAGTTTTTCTAAATTTGGTGCTGTTCTTGATCCAAATGGAGTTTGTGCTTGAATTATTTGAAATGGGATTTGACAGCAGGAATACAGAGGTCTACTTGTATAATTTTAGTAGAAGAAGAATGGTAGTACACTACTTTTTTTTTTTCATAAATTTTCAAGAACCCAAAAACAAAAACAAAAAGGATAAAAACTGAAAATTTGTTTGGTTATTATGTTATAATTTCTGATAGCTTATTTGTAAAAGAATTGAAGGTGAGACAATGTATTTACTTTTCATAAATATTGAATTTCATTTTTTAGAATCCTTGCTTCTGGCTATTGGTTGATGATAGGGTTTTTATTGATAGAGTTCTTACCCCTCATTGATAATGAAATGATTGGGGGAGTTAAGGGGTTTCCAGCCACAATTTTGATTCTCCATACAATAATTATTAATGTTTTTATACTTCATAAAATTTTGCATAATTATCAACAATTGTAATTGGTAATATTGTTAGATAAATATTACAAGATGATAAGATCGCGCTTAGAGTCTTGTAGTCCAACTATTACACCGTCTACACTTAAAATAAAATAAAAATAAAGAAAGATAAAAGCTGATACTATTACACCGTCTACACTTAAAAAAATAATAATAATAAAGAGAGATAAAAGTTGATACTATAGGTTGAAACTATCTTTTAAAAAAAATAATAATAAAGAGAGATATTTATTGAATTAAGTTGATGTTTGATCATGAATCATGATATTGCCATGTTCTATAATATGGACAACATTTCTAACCCCCTCCCCACAATGTAGTTGATAAATATTAAACATAATCCTCAAAAGGCATGCCTTTTCTATAATAACAATGCAATGTGATTTGTTCATAGGTGTAAATATTGATTGTGATAGTATTATATTGTGTACGTTGTTGATGTTACAATTATACAGAAATATATGTGCATAAAAATTTTGGTACTCGTTATCAATGTGGTTTGGCTGTTTTCTGTTTGTGGCTGTTTTTATTTACTGTGTAATCAATAGCATGCTTGTTTACACACCTCTTAGACCATAGTGTTTGTGATTTTTTAGATGAAGAAAAAAACCAAAGCCGCAATTCTTGCCTCAGTTGCATCTGTCCTCCTTGTGGGGGTTGCATTGTTAAGGAAATTACGGCGTAGACGTAAACGACTCCCTAGGGCGCCTTTTGTTAATCATGCAGCCGAGAGAGAGGAATACATAAATAGTGTTCTGCATGGAAGTGAGAGATATTGTGTGAATCAACTTAGGATGAAGCCTATAGCTTTCCACCGCTTATGTCACATCCTCACTAAGGGGGAGCATGTACACAATACTATTCACATGCCTGTTACAGAGCAAGTGTTTATTTTCTTACACATTATTGGTCATAATGTGAGGTTTCGTGTAATGGGTAGTCGGATTTATAGATCAACTGAGACTGTTCATAGATACTTTAAGGTCGTCCTTAGGGGAGTCCTGAAATTATATAGAGCTCTAATAAGACTGCGTAGCAAAGATACACCCCAAGAGATAAGGAATAGCAGAAGGTTCTACCCATATTTTAAGGTAAATATTGCGACTTGTGTATTTTTGTAAATTATGAAGATTTGTGTAATTTTAAACCATTATGTCTGTCAAAAATTAGGATTGTGTTGGAGCAATAGATGGTACACATGTTCGTGCATCTGTGCCGCTTGAAATACAAGGAAGATTTCGTGGTCGCAAAGATGGAACCACGCAAAATGTGTTAGCTGCCATTAGTTTTGACTTAAAGTTTACTTATGTATTGGCTGGATGGGAAGGCAGTGCACATGATTCACGTGTGTTAAATGATGCATTTGCTAGGCCAGGGGGATTTTCAATTCCCAACGGTATTATACGTTTATTTCACCTTTTTGGTTTATTAGTTTAATAAATATTGTGCGTTTTCTGAAGCATAGTAGTGATTTGGTTTTATTTTTGAATATATATGTAGGTAAATATTATCTGGGTGATGCTGGGTATAGTAATAAAAATGGAATATTGTCACCTTATCGAAGTGTGCGATATCACTTAAAAGAGTTTAGTGATCATCCTCCTGAGAATGAGAAAGAATTGTTCAACCTGCGACACTCTTCATTGAGAACTACCATTGAGCGAGGGTTTGGAATGTTGAAGAAACGTTTTCGAGTGTTGGATAATGAACCATTTTGGTCTTTTGAAACCCAAGTGAAAGTAGTGTTAGCGTGTTATGTGGTTCATAATCACATTATGGGGGTTGAACCACATGACCATATTATGGAAGCTGCAATGAATGAAGTAGAGTCTAGTGACCCCCAACAAGAAAAACAATCACGTCGAGAGTCCATTGAAGACAGTAGATTGTGGAATGCTAAGAGAGATGAGATATGTCAAGCTATGTGGTCTGATTATATCAGGAGTGGAGAGTAGTACTTTATTTAGATTTCTATGATTGTAATATGTGTTTTTTTTTTTTTTTTTTTTTTTTTTTTTATAAAGACAATGTATTTACTATAGACTTCTGGTGGTGTAATGGAAAGTGTTTTTATAAAGACAATGTATTTACTATGGTCTAGTGTTTTTTATTTTTATAAAGACAATGTATTTACTATAGATATGTCAAGCTAAATGCTACTTTCATTTGTTAGGACATATGTGTTTACATGTTAGGAACATATGTCACATTTTATATAAATTGGCTAATCCTTTGACAAAACGCACTCTACTTGTAATTGGGTAGTTCTAGGTGTATTTAATACTTCAAGAAACTATGTTTCAAGATCAAGTGTTAAAGTCATCAAGTCTGTCCAAGAAAAAGCAAGTTGAAGTGCAGAATTTTTAAATCTCGGCACCTTCTCGACACCTACCTCGACACCTGCTAGCTGTCGAGATTTACAAAAGTCAGATTTCTGTTCTGATTTTCTTGGGATCCGTGAATGTGTTTTTGGGCCTTCTTTTCTTCTAACCCTAAACATATTTAAGGAGTGTTTTAAGAGCCGTCAACATAGACAAGTTGCATAAGCATTGAGCAATCCTTGTTCAAGCAAATTGTGCTCTAAAGACAAAGTTCTTAACCTAGGATCATCTTCTTCAAGAAGTTGCTGTGTATTGTGCACCTTAGGGTTTTGTGACCAAGCATCTTCCTGATCTTCATGCATAGGATGATCTGAAGAACTCTGCAGCCAACCTCTCATTCTAAAGTTGGTGATTGAAGTCGCGTACTGGGATCCGCGCATCTGGTTAGTCACGTACTTGGGAGCCGTTCATCAAAAGGGAGAACTGTCGCTACAGATCAAGTCCAATTGGGTATTGGGGTAAGGGTTCAACTGTAGGTTGGTAAGGTACTTGGGATTCCTTATTTGTAACCGCTTGATTTGATAATAGTGGAGTTTCGGGAGTGGTGACCTGAAAATCACCCGGTGGGGTTTTTGCCGTTAGGGTTTTTCCCCATTCGTGAACAAATCACCGTGTCTTTTATTTTCCGCTGCATATTTTGTTATTCGGTGATTTGTTTGTGCTTCCACGTATTTGCATGTTAAATTGATTAATTAATAACTTGACTTAATTAATTAATTAGTTTAAATCACAAGGGGTCATTCAGTTTGTGGCCTATCAAGTGGTATCAGAGCAGGCACACTCTGATTAGTTATTAATCTTTGCTGTGATTGATCCATTGACCCCTGTTTGTCATGGATAGAGGACAATCTCTCATTATACCTCCTTTATTTGATGGGACTAACTATGCCTACTGGAAAGTACGCATGAGAGCTTTTTTGCAGTCCTTAGATGAGAAGGTGTGGCAAGCTGTGGAGATTGGCTGGACAAAGCCAAAAGAAACGCCGGCTGATTGGGATGAAGCCAAGATCAAGGCGGCGAACTTCAACAGCAGAGCGCTGAATGCTCTATTTAGCACTGTCACCAATGAGGAGTTCAAGAAGATATCCTCAACAGAAACTGCCAAGGAGGTGTGGACCATCCTCCAAACAACCTATGAAGGAACAAAGGCTGTCAAAGATTCAAAGCTACAGAGGCTCACTACTAGCTTTGAAGAGATAAAGATGGAGGAGGATGAGTCGTTTGATGAGTTCTATGCCAAGCTTAAGGACATAGTGAACTCAGCCTTCAATCTTGGGGAAACCATCCCTGAACCCAAGGTTGTAAGGAAGGTGCTCAGATCTCTACCTGAGAGATTTCATGCTAAGATTACAGCAATTGAAGAATCAAAGGACATTGATAAAATTCCTTTGACTGAGCTGGTTGGGAACTTGCAGACCTACGAGCTAGGGTTATCAAGGATAGGCAAGTCAAGCAAGGGCAAGAGCATGGCCCTGAAGGCGAAGAGCAGTGATACAGATGAGTCTTCCGATGATGAAGATTCAAAGATGAAGTCCTACATTACGAGGCAGTTCAAGAAATTTATGAAGAATGCCAATGGGAGGAGCTTCGACAAAGACCGCAGGCAATCCAGTTCTTCACAGTTCAAGAGCCAAGACAAGGGAAGGAAGGATGCCAAGGATGGCGGTCAGTACACTGTTCCAGCAGGACCAAAGTGTTTTGGGTGTCACGGGTTTGGACACATGAAGAATGAGTGTCCTACATATCTGAAGAGCATTGGGAAAAGCAAAGCTCTAGCTGCAACCCTTAGTGACACTGAGCCTGAAGATGATTCCGATAATGAGGATGACGGAATCCTAAATGCCTTCACTGCTTCAGTCAATTCTACTGATGGGATTGTTGAAGAAGAAGAAGAAGAACTGGTGGACACTGAATGTGAAAAGATGGATGATAAAGATGATATCCATTCAGCCTATGAGAAGCTTTACAAGCTATCTGAAAAGCATGAGAAGTTATATAGGCTGGCCACCAAGAAGCTCAGTGATATGGAACTCGATAGAGAAGATTTGTCCACAAAGTTTGATGAGGCTAATCAAACTATTGGTGCACTGAGATTTGAGAACAACTTCCTGGCTGAGAAGACCAAGAAGCTTGAAGCTGAGCTGTTTCAAGTTAGAGCTCAACTGGAGA
Organism: Quercus gilva; assembly: GCA_023621385.1. Lineage (NCBI taxonomy): Eukaryota > Viridiplantae > Streptophyta > Magnoliopsida > Fagales > Fagaceae > Quercus > Quercus gilva. Next base: position 55,100,881 of record CM042477.1, on the reverse strand, counting down.
GGACTTCAAGTGCAAAGCTTGATGAGATGCTCAGCAACCAGAAATCTGCTTCAGATCGAACAGGTTTAGGGTATGGTCTTTCTATCTCTAACTCTGCTGCTACTAGTTCTACTGTTTTTGTTCCTCCTGCTAATAATGTTAAAATTGAGAACATTGATGTTAAAACTGATTTAGCTAGTGAGAACATAGACAAGGGTAAATCCATCTTAGGAGCACCCCCTAAGTTAGAAAAGAAAGATGCTAAACTTCCTAGGAATAAGAAGGCTAACTCTCAGAAGCCTAAACAAAAGAAGCAGCATCTCTGTTATCATTGTGGAGCTGCTGGTCATACTCGACCTAACTGCTACAAGTGGCTAGCCACCCAACAGAGCAACAGTATGACAGCATCTGGAAGCCAAAATCAGCTTCAATCCTCTCTTGCTCCTCTTGGAGATCTTCTGAAAGCCATCATGTTCCTTTCGAACTTGAATGGTTACAATTCTTCCCCCTCACCGCCTGTTCAAGGTTTCAATCAAAGGAAAGGCTCTTCCAAGGTGTGGAAGAAAAAGGACTCTAAGTGATTTTATCACTTTCTTCTCCCTTTTTGTTTTTCTTTTTTGTTGCATTACTTGTGTGTTTTGCATTTTTGCTGAGTCAGTCTAGTTTTATGCATTGTTTTGTTTTTCTTAACATGTCTTTGTGTGTTTACTTTCAGTTTTGTTTATTTTGTTTTTCATATAAAAATAAAAAAAAAATTGAAAAATTGAAAAATACAAAAACAGTGTGTGTTTTGTGTACTTTGGTACTTGTGTACCTTAGATGGCCAATGAAACAAAGTTTTCTAAACTTTGTATCTCTTGTAGCTTAGATGAGCATTCCTATGCACAACTAAGCAAGTGAGCTTTGTGGCTCGTGTTTGTGATGAGTAAGATTAGGTTATTTCTTAGACTTAACACTCATATCACTCTTTTTGACGGGTAGGACTAGAAAATCCTAAGAGAAAGGCATAAATAACCATCTCACCACTGTTGCCCGCCAATCATTAATGACATCTGTATGCTCCGGCATAGCAAAAGTGTGATGTCAATGACATTGTGTGCTTAGGCATAGCAAAATTGAAATGTCAAATTATCAATGGGTATTTCTTTTCTTTCTCATAAGCCCATGAATGATATGCTTAAAAAGAAAATATGCAAAGAAATAAAAAGCAAAAAGATTAAAAATGCTTTAAAATGGTTGCAAGCGTGTATTCTAGGAGATGTGGGAGTTATAGGATGTACCTCGAAGGTGATAGTTCCCATCAAACAGTTATGATTGTGTGTGAGTTAAAGTTATTTTCTCATATCTCAGATCATCATAACATGTATACACATATGCAATCTTGCGATGTTTTTCACACACAACACGCAATATTCCTTGCTACTTTTGATACATGTGCAGGTACAATGTGATTTGGCCATCACAAAGGGTTTACATGTGCTTTTGTATACTCACTAAACTGTCATGACTTATTTTTGAAATATAAAATTGGTTAGACTTGTTTAGTGTGTGTGTGTGTTCTTGGGAGATCCATGTGCTTAAATTTTCATTGAGAGATAATTTTTGAGAGCTTTTTATGTTGGTTGGATCATGGTTGAGGTGCATGTCTTGATTGCATTCATGTCTGTGTTTTTCACATCTCGAAAAACTGCATTTCATAGCTGGCTCGACACCTAATCGATACCTCCTCGATACCTGGTCAGCTGTCGAGCCTCTAAGCCTTTTCTTTATCGCAATCTCGATACCTCCTCGACACCTGGTGGATCGATCGAGAAAATCTCTGTCTGGTCGATACCTTCTCGACACCATGGTCGATCGATCGAGATTCTGTGTTGGTTCAGCTGTTTGGCACCTCGATACATCCTCGATACCTTAGCTGTCGAAGGCTTTTTATCTCGACACCTTCTCGACAGCATCTCGACACCTCTCGACACCTCTGCTGTCGAGATTTACTGGAGATCCTATATATTCTTCTTTCGCGATTTTCTCCTTCATTTCTCGATCTCTCTTCGATCTGTCCGAGGCGGTTCGTGTTCCTGAGTGGTTTTTCTTCTCTCCAACCTTCATCCAACGTGATTTTTAGCCCCTTCTTGCTTCGAATCACCTGGTATGATCTTGTTTTTCCTTCATTCTTCATGCATTTCATGATTTGAAACTTAGGTTTTGGGATTTTCTTTAAAAACTTTGGGTTTTTCAAAATTATTGAGTTTTTATTGAAATTTTGGGTTGGGTTTTCAATAAACAGTGTTTAAAATGTCATGCATTGCATTCCATAAGCATTAGAATGATATTTTCATGCATTTAGTTGTGTGATTCTTGCTTGTGTGCTGCTAGGATTGGATTGGGCTGAGCCCATGATGTTTCTTTTGTTTGCATGTCACATGATCATGCATTCCCATGCATACGTCCATTTTTGTTCAAAATATTGTTATATTTGAACTGTTTGGGATTTTTCTGATTGTCTCCCTCTCTATCTCTTTTCTCATTCTTTTACGTTAGTTGCATCTATGGCACCTAAACGTAAATCCACTCCTGCTCGGAACCCTCTGCGTTCTGGAGCCTCCTCATCTTCTGATAATGCTCCTCATAATCTTCGGTTCCGTGATGGAGATGCCTACAAGGCATTTACTGAGAACTTTTCTAAACGAGGTGTTCATTCGGAACGCCACGTCGTTCTGGCAGACTTTGCCGACACTGACCTTCCCTCTGTCATTCACAGTAGGGGATAGGAGTCACTGTGTGACGTCCCGGTCACTTGTCCTCTCGTACTCATTCAGGAGTTTTACTCCAACATGTACGGGATTGATCGATCAGTACCTCTCTTTCATACTCGCGTTCGAGGTACGCGCATTTCTGTCACACCGCAGCTAGTTGCGGATGTGCTTCATGTCCCTAGGATAGAGTTTCCTGACTATCCTACATGTGAGCGACTGAGGACTGTGTCCAGGGATGAGCTCATTTCTGCTTTCTGTGAGCGCCCTTCTGAGTGGGGTGAGCATATGTACACATCATGTAGACCTTTTGCTAAAGGTCCTAGATTCCTTAACATGGTGATGACTTGTGTACTTCATCCTCTTTCCCATTATAACTCTATCACCGAGCCTCGTGCTCGTTTCTTGCTTTCTCTACTTGAGCATCTCACGATAGATTTTCCTTCCCACTTCATTTTCTCTATCATAGATGTTCATTTAGATGCGGCGTCCCGTGATAAGCTCATCTTTCCTTCCGCTATCACGAGGATTCTACGCCATTTTTCCATCCCTTTTCCTTCATCCGACCACTTCACACACATCTCTGCCATAGATGCCGCTACTGTAAAACGTAGTGAGGCACAGTTCAGGGCGAGACAGCCGGATTTCACTCCTCCCTCCCGTTCGGCTCCATCCAGATCTGCTCCATTTACATCGACTCCTCTTCCTTCCTCCAGCGATGTATCTCTTGGAGACATTATGACGCAGCTGTAGCGCATGGATGCTCGCCTCGATACACTCACCACTGAGTTGTATCAGGTGAATGTTCGTGTTGGTCGTATTGCACGACGGCAGGCGACCATGGGTGGTTTTGCTTCTGAGGCTTCTCCTCCACCACCTCCTCCAGTGGATTCAGATTCTGACTCTGAGGATGATGATGATGATGGTGATGACGATGATGCTTCAGATGATGATGATGGAGATGCTAGCTCTACTGATGAGATGTCTACATGACACTCTACCCTTTGTCATTCGTGACAAAAAGGGGGAGTAGTTTTGGATTATGAGAGTAGTCATCCTAGGGGGAGAGTTAGTATAGGACATTTTTGATAGGGGGAGTGTTCATACTTTTTGAGGGATGTAGTGAGGCTTTTGATGTATCTTTTTCTTTTCTAGTCTTATTAGATACATTGGTCTTGTATATCAGTTTACATACATTGTACTTATCTTCTATATATGTGGATGTATGTTTCTTTTTCACCTACCTCTTCATGTGTTGTTTCTTTTCTCTCTTTATACACATGTTCTTTATATTTGTATGCAATCTAATTATTTCTGTTTCACACAAGATGCCTTGATGAGTTTTGTTTATAAGTGTTTCAGAAATACAGGTTGTCAAAGTCTACTTGCCATAAACTCTCTTTTTGCAAAGTTCTTCAAGAGTTTGTGTTAGGATAGATTTTATTGTATGTAACAAGTGAATATGAGTTGAGTGATTCATGACTTCTCTCATATGTTCATTTGTTGGTTGTGGTTTTGTCACGGATTGCCAAAGGGGGAGATTGTTAGGACATATGTGTTTACATGTTAGGAACATATGTCACATTTTATATAAATTGGCTAATCCTTTGACAAAACGCACTCTACTTGTAATTGGGTAGTTCTAGGTGTATTTAATACTTCAAGAAACTATGTTTCAAGATCAAGTGTTGAAGTCATCAAGTCTGTCCAAGAAAAAGCAAGTTGAAGTGCAGAATTTTTAAATCTCGACACCTTCTCGACACCTACCTCGACACCTGCTAGCTGTCGAGATTTACAAAAGTCAGATTTCTGTTCTGATTTTCTTGGGATCCGTGAATGTGTTTTTGGGCCTTCTTTTCTTCTAACCCTAAACATATTTAAGGAGTGTTTTAAGAGCCGTCAACATAGACAAGTTGCATAAGCATTGAGCAATCCTTGTTCAAGCAAATTGTGCTCTAAAGACAAAGTTCTTAACCTAGGATCATCTTCTTCAAGAAGTTGCTGTGTATTGTGCACCTTAGGGTTTTGTGACCAAGCATCTTCCTGATCTTCATGCATAGGATGATCTGAAGAACTCTGCAGCCAACCTCTCATTCTAAAGTTGGTGATTGAAGTCGCGTACTGGGATCCGCGCATCTGGTTAGTCACGTACTTGGGAGCCGTTCATCAAAAGGGGGAACTGTCGCTACAGATCAAGTCCAATTGGGTATTGGGGTAAGGGTTCAACTGTAGGTTGGTAAGGTACTTGGGATTCCTTATTTGTAACCGCTTGATTTGATAATAGTGGAGTTTCGGGAGTGGTGACCTGAAAATCACCCGGTGGGGTTTTTGCCGTTAGGGTTTTTCCCCATTCGTGAACAAATCACCGTGTCTTTTATTTTCCGCTGCATATTTTGTTATTCGGTGATTTGTTTGTGCTTCCACGTATTTGCATGTTAAATTGATTAATTAATAACTTGACTTAATTAATTAATTAGTTTAAATCACAAGGGGTCATTCAGTTTGTGGCCTATCATCATTTTTAAATGCTACTCTGACTATACAATTTTCATATGTAGTAATGTCAAAGGGTAAAGAGAAGGTAACCAGCAACAAGCAATTCAGGTGGCTGCCCCCCATGCATGAAATGATGCTGAGGATACTTGCACAAGAGGCTGCAAAGGGCAACAAGCCCTCTAGCACCTTCAGGGCAGGCTCTTTTGCTCTTGTAGCAAAGGAGATAACTGCGCAATTTGGGGTAGAGTGCCACCCATCCTATGTTGATAATCGGATGCGAACTCTAAGGACAATGTGGACTACTATTGAGACACTTCGAAAGAAAAGTGGATTTGGTTGGGATGACAACCTAAAAATGATTACGTGCGATGCAAAGACATACCAAGAAGAAGTTATGGTATGCCTTCCAACTATATTTTCTTAATATAAATGATAATATATGTTTATGTCCAAAAATTGAAATTTATAATGTCATTCTTTGTTAGGATTCCATTGTTTTTGTCAATTATTTGGTATTTTAAAGAGTTGTAAATGAAAAAAAAAAAAAAAAAAAAAAAAAAAAGAAAAAGACAGCCATATCTTAGTTTGGAAATTGAAGACAAAGAATTATTTAAAAAGATATTCAAAGTTTCAATTGAGATGTATGATTATTGCATTGATATTATACGGTCCTTCCTCCTTTACAGGCGCATCGAAAGCATGCGGAGTACTTAAACAAAAAAATTGAAATGTATGATGAATTGGCTATTGTTGTGGGGAAGGACACAGCCACGGGTGGTTTTTCTAAGTCCTATGTGGATATTGAGAATGGGTCGGACAATGGGGACAGTGCTGAGTTTGTTGCAGACAATGTGGAGGAAGGTGTGGTTGAGAAAGAGAAGAATGCAGTCAAGTCATCCACCACTGGGTCGGGAATTTCCAAGTCCCGCAAAAGAGGGCGTGCACCTTCTAATGTTGATGATAGTGTGCTGACTGATATGTCTAATCAGCTGAAGGACATAGCTGTGGCTCTGAAAGAACTCAACCGGGGCCCGGTGGATTACAAAGTTCTTTACAATGAGGTTATGGCTATGATGGCGGAGGGGTATAGTGAAGAAATGCTCGCACCTGCATTCGACCATCTTTGTGAAAATGAGAAGGTAGCAAGGGGATTTCTAGCCAAGAATGCTAGGTTGCGAAAGCTGTGGTTGGATAGTTTTTTTTTCTTACAACTTTGACTTGTCTGTTTAATGTAGACTGTGATGGTAGTTTTAGAAATTAACTTTTGTTGTAGTACTAGTATTGATCTACCATTGTATTATATATGTAGTATTTTGTATTATTGGGACGATACAATTGCCCAAATTATGTATTGTATTGTTCAGATACCACGAGTAGGTATCATTTTTGTACACCATGGAGGAGTAATGACAATGGTGAACGATTAATGTGATTGTTTTTATATTAATATTATGGGTATATTTTAAATGATTATTTTTGATGTTGAAGTGGATGATTATTTTTGTATTGCTACAGATATGTCTAGGCAATGCAAGTGCTTGAATTTGGATGATTAATGTTGATGTTGAAGTAGATGATTAGTTTTGTACTGTTACAGGTTTGTCTAGGTAATGCAGGTGCAGGAATTTGTAAGGCATTTCATATTTTCCGTAAAAAATGAATTTCATTTTCCGGAAAATGTTTGACCGAACCAAACATGGAAATTGATTTTCCGTAAAATAGAAAGCATTTTCCGTAAAATGTTTGAACGAACCAAACACCAGAAATGATTTTCCGTAAAACGAATTCCGAAACAACCAAACGCCCTGAATACATTTTCCTTTTCCGGAAAATAGCATTTTCCGGAAAATATGTATTTTCCGGAAAATGTTTTACACAAACAAACACACCCTTAGATTACTCAATTAAATTCAAATACTTCTTCTAAAAACTTTTAAAAAATAAATAAACATTTGATTGTATCGACTAATTAAACAAAAAATATGTTATATTTAAAAAAGTTAAATTTAATACAAATATGTGTTTGAATTTAATTTAGGAACCTAATATATTACTATTATACATAAGATGTTGAATCTAATTTTTGTCCTTTGTGCTTTCTTAAAAAAAAAAAAATTGTCCTTTGTCATCTGTTCTAATCCATTTTTATTTGGGCTCCAACACTCAAGAGCTCAAGCCGAATGACCCAGGACTGCAAACTAGTAGCATGGGCATTTTGATCGATGTCATATTGTGAGCAACAAAGCCCAATAACGAAAGTCAAAATAGGGACCACAATAAGAAGAGATCCCACATAAAATCCAACGGTTCCAAGTCCACCAAAAAACAGCGCATGTTGCAAATTTATGCTCAATTAACAAATGAGCACCTAGAATTGGGTGGTCTAGCCTGTGGCCGAAGCCTACAATGGGAGGTGTAAGATTTGATTGAGTGCCTGTCTGCCTCACCCCATTGGCCGCTTCGTCTACCGGGGGGAAGTGCATACCAACTATAGCATGCTTGTCTGGTTGGAAATAATTTATTTAATTTTTTGTCAAAAGTCTACTAAATTATACTTATATTTTAGAAGGGTGATTAAAAAATGTAAGAAAATTTGAGATTTTAAAAAATTGCATATAAAAGTTGAAAAGCAAAATACTGGACACACACACATATCATGTTATTTATGAGTTAAGTTTTGAGAATTGCTCTTTTTTTTTTTTTCTTTTTTTTCTTTTTTTTTTTATAGATTATATATATATATAGAGAGAGAGAGAGGTAAAGCTTAGAGAAAGTTCAATTAGAATTAGAATTTAGAATCTAATTTTGCATCATGTGTTTAAATTTATGTAGAGATCACACCATAATTATCCACTTAAGTTTTTTAATCGTTGTGTCAAATGAGTTAATGAGTACAAAATACTAAGAATCTAATATTAATGAACTATAAAATTTAAATTAAAAAAATCACATATATTTAATAAAAATCACTACAAGTCATAAGTAGTATTAAATTTAGGTAAGAATTTTAATATGTGACTAATTTCGTTTACTTTTTTTTAAATGACTAATTATTTAGAGATGGGTTCAAGTTACACCTGGTGTAACTCTTATAGAGTTACACCTTTTTTAAACCGTAGATTTTTAAAAGATCAAACGGTTAAAAGAAAACACAATTATTTATCATTATATCATTAAATACTTACCAAATTAATAGCATCCTCATTATCTCTTTCCTTATTAATTGCGCTCTTTCCTTATTAATTGCTAATTGTGTTTTTTTTTTTCCTGTCTCTTTAGTCTTTATTAAGTCCTTTCACTGTAATCTTTTTTTTTTTTCCTTCTCCTGCAATTCACCAAAGGTTTCTAATATATCACAAGTGCCGAGTGCGTATCTTAAGCACTGGAATGAAACAAGCTCGGTTTATTCCACCTCTTTCCAAGGCCTATAATAGCATTTCTTTGTGCCATTTTCTTCAGATTATATGGATATACTGCACCAACACCATCAGCCCTCAACCACGTCTTCTTCAACTTCATCACATGCACTTGGAAGTCCTTGGATGCAGTTTTGTCACTGGAAAAATTGCACCAGTGAAAACATAGGAAGGAGGCAAGGGCGGAGCCAAGAATTTTTGTTTAGGGGGCCACATATATACAAATTTTTTTTTTTTTTTTAAATTATATACACACATTTTTTTATTAGATAAGTTATATATATACACACACCAAAAAAAAAAAAAAAAAAACTTAGTATTTTCAATTACAATTATGTTTGATAGCAATCTTTCATAAACTAAAATTCATTTTTACCATTTTTATAGTGAAATTCTTAAAAAGTTTCTTTTTTTTATTCAAATTATCAAATTTTATACTAAAGTAAGTAAAATAATCTTTCAATTTTCTTTTGAGGAACGAATAATCTTTCAATTGAACTAATAAAATTTTCAAAAACATAAATGATCTAAAACTTGGAGGAAGAAGTTATGCTCCAAACATATTTGAAGCTATCTTGCTCTAACTCATTATGTGGACACTAAAGAGACATTTCATGTCTAGCTTTAGTGACAATATTTTTTTAATGAGTCAATGACTTGTTAATTACCACATGACGGGTTGAAAAAGATATAGATTCAAACATTTTTGGTGCCAAACTTTATCAAATATTTAACAATTATAAGATCACATTTTACAATAAAAAATAGAATTGTGAAAAATAATGTTATGTCTCTATAACTATTAAACCAATTAATCATTGGACTAAATCAAATATTTGGGAGGACCAACTCTTATTTTTGTAGACTAAATTTTGAAAACATTAAAATAATTATATATATATATATATATTTAAATTCAAAATTTGGGGGGGGGGGGGGGGGGGGGGAGGGGGGGCGGTTGCCCCCCACCCTTACACATAGCTACACCCTGGGAGGAGGTTTTGGGGGTGTGAAAAATATTGGGTATTGTGCCAATCTAATAGCATTTTCTATGATTTTTTTTCATATAGATCTACATGTCAAGTTGTTATTAGAATAACATAATGTTATTTTTATTAGCACTAATCATAATATACAAATTTAACAATTTGTAGAATTTATTGTGTCCAAACTTATTGAATCTGAAAATAATATCTCTCTGTCTCTCTGTTATTTAAGTATTAATTATGTTTAATCTCTTTTTTGCTTGCAAGATGATACTTGTGGATACTTTGTTTGGCTTGACCCTCCTACATGTGCACGTGGTAGAGAATTGGTGCCGTGGCTTAGAGAGAAGATAGATAGCTTAGAGAAGGAGGAGGCAGCAGCCCATGCAAAGGAGAAAAAAATATTGTCGAGCAATGTTGTTTTTTACTTTATCTTTTGTTGGGTTGACGTGGATGAATTGCAAGAGAAGAAAAAAAAAGATTACAGTGAAAGGACTTAATAAGGACTAAAGAGAGAGGAAAAAAAACACAATTAGCAATTAATAAGGAAAGAGTGCAATTAATAAGGAAAGAGATAATGAGGATGCTAGTATTAATTTGGTAAGTAATTAATGATATAATGATGAACAATAGTGTTTTTTTTTAACCGTTTGATCTTTTAGAAATCTACGGCTTAAAAAAAGTGTAACTCTTATAGAGTTACACCAGGTGTAACTTGAACCTATCTCATTTATTTATATTTGTATAATAAAAATTGTATATAATTTTAAATGTATCTATACATATGCATATATTACATGCTATTTTTTTTTTTAATAATTTAATTAATAATTTATATTTTTATAATATAAATTTTGCTTAATTTTAAATGCATCCATACATTTGCATGAGTTACATGCTAGTCTATATATATATATATATATTGTAAGGACCTAATTTAAACTCCAATCCTAAAATGTACATGGACTTGGGCCCAAAAAGCTCAAAACAATAAATTTGTAGAGAATGAGTTAGAAAACTGGGTTTTAATGAATTAAGCAACAAGTAAATAGATCTTGATGACAAAGAAAGGAAGATAGCAAGCTTTCAATAAGGAAAAACGTCCTCTGCAGAGTCTGAGGAGACTGATTCTTATGTATTGCTTTTGAAACTTGATTACAAGTCTAGTTCTAGATTGCTACAGTGTTTCTCTCTTGATTTCCCAATCCCCCTTCCTTCAGGGGTCTCTTACATTATATATCTCCCTCATCATGATCTTGACCTTCCATTTGTTGATCATCCAAGCCACTACTTGAGTGTCTGTCCCATCAGACACCCTCTTTGACTTTCTGTGAGTTGTAGTAGGCAAGGCAGCACTATTCAGGGGTCTTCTCCACATAAATGCGGCCAAAAAGTTAGCTGCAGCTTTTTCTTAGGTATTTCCTAGCTTCCACTCTCTGGTACACTCGAGATGTATGTCCCTGTCATTGGAGCTTCCTAGAAGGTTGCCTTGATCATTAGGATCTACATCAGATCCGTGTTTAGCTTATCTGAGGAGGTATTCCTCCTCGGACCCCCTTCCCATTTATATCATACTCATGAAGCTCTGAGCTTAAACCACTTACTACTATTTAATAGTCCTCGGATTACCCAAGTTTTCAATCAAGGCCCAATGCCCAATATACAATTTGGGCCCTAAACCTTACAATAGCTCCTCAAAACTCTGATTTTTTCCCTCTCAACTGTGGAGAAAAGTGGGGATTTGATTTTTCATGTGTTGATACTATTTTGCCTTTTGATTTGCACATGTAGGAGTGCCATTTTGCGCGCTCTCATAATTGATACTGATGCTTCGGAGCCCGCGAGGCATCATTAATTGCTCTAGGCAGAGTTTTGTTCCCCGCATCCAACGGTGAGGCGCTAATCCAACAATGGACATTTTTCTTCGAATTTTGAGCGGGATAACTCCCACTCAATTCTCCCTCATACATAAGGTGTATGAAGTGCTTGCTTTCTCTCACTTTATAGAAACTCCCAAACTCTCAAGAGCACTCAACCTTTCAAGAACTCTCCATCCTTCGAGAACTTCCTATAGTGTCACTTGTTCACTTTCTTGTAAGTTTTCATTTTTTATTTTTTCTAGGTTGTTTTCTCCTCGGCCAGTCTTCTCGGCCCTTTATTCTTCGTCTTCTTTCTTTAAAAACCTTCACCCACTTCCTTTTAGCTTAACCAGATGGGTAGATTTAAGCACCTAGTAGATTCTGATGCCGGTATGGAAGGTTTTAGGGCCAAGTACCATATTCCATGGGGAGTAGCTCTCCAATACTATGCTCCATACCAAATAGTCACAAATAGGGAGGAAGGGGAGGTCATCATTCCTATAATCGCTTATATAGAAGAAGGAATGACAATCCCCATGGGCAAGGTGACCTGAAACTACTTGGTCAACCATAAGTTGACTCCCCATCAATGCGCCCCTAACCTTTTTAGGGTCTTGGGCAACATAAACACTCTCAATGAGCAGATGGGCTTGGGGCTCATGTGGCATGACGTAGTCCATATGTACGAGTGCCACAAACTTACCGGTGCAGGATATTATCTTAAGTCTCGATCCGACGTTGTTAGACTGATATCGTGTCTTCCTAAGTCTAACAAAGGCATGAAGAATGAATGACTATCTGATTGTCTCCAAGGAGTGGCATGACAGTTTTCACTGCTCAACTCGGGCAAGAAAACTAGGTGGGGTACCCTAGGTTTAGTCCCTTTGGGCAGGGGATTTAGCCCTTTTAGTTTTTTCCTTTTCATTTTTAACATTTCATCTTCTTCTGATGATAATTTTCATTAGTCTGACCACGATTTCCTCCTTGGACGTTTTTGCAGATAAAAGGCAGGTTGCCCTGAGGCTCAACCTGGTCAACGCTCCGACTCTCAACTACCTACTGAGGTCGAAGATCTTTATAAGTGAAGACGGGCAGTTGCGAGCTGCTCACCTAGTACTTGACTACGAGCCTCTATTAAGAATCTTCCAAGAAGCGGGTCAAGCAATAAGGGCTAGTGACTCCCAATTGGCCCGCATAGACGTTTTCGTGCCTAGATTTTTGGCTCAGAGAGATCTTCCATCTGTTGTACTACCACTCCAACAGGTTTTGCCCAAGGTAGCAGTAGCACCAAGGGAGGAGATTGCCTCTTCGCACCTAACTCTTAAGGAGAAGATAGACCAATTTCATTTTGACGAAGTGGAAACTCAAGGGGCTCAAATAGTTCAAATTTCAGATGCTGAGGACGAGATTGATAGACACTTAGGTGTTCACGCCCCCATTCTGGTGATTGTCGTCCAGACAGCACCTCCGAAGAAGAGGAAGACGAGATGGCATTGAACCGGGGTAACGAGAGCTTAAGATACCTCATGGCTGCAAGGAATAAGGTGTCAACTTCAAAAGAAGCCACCAAGTCCCAAGTTCCGCCCACACTTCCTCCTCCTCCTCCTCCACCTCCCACCGATCTCAGACTGAAAGCCCTTCCAGATTTAAAGAAGAAAATGCCAATTTAGGAGTTTGAAGAAGGGGAGGTGGGCCCTCAGAAGGGGACTAAGCAGCAGAAGGTGGCTAAAGACCCTCAGGACAAGAGATTCACTTCTGTGGACAGCTAAGAGGAGCAAAATAGGGCCGAGGTGCGCCTTCCACAATGCACCTGGTCCCCTTGGCTGGAGGTGGATGGGGCTGCCATCCCTTGGAACACCTCAGTCAAGGAGTTCCAAAGAGGTTATGGTGCACATTTAGCTGAGGCCTGGGAGTAGCCACTCCTTTTGCCCAAGGATATGGACGCCATGAGGAAGCTAAAGCAGCAAGACCTTTTCCTATCCCTAAAAATGGACCTTGCCATTGTAAGTTCATAGCCATACACCTTTTATTTATTTGACTGCTAATGAGTTTTTTTTCTCTCTCTTTCGTTCTCATGGGGTTCCTATATTGTTTTTGTGCAGATCACCCAAGGATCTAAAGGCACAGCTGCAGAAGGCTAAGGAGGTGGCTTAGTTGGCTAAGAAGGCAGTCGAGACTGAAAAGCAAGCGTCCTATCTGCTCGGCATAAAAGAAACACAAGTTAGACTTACTGAGGAGCTTGTCGAGGTATACAGGGATTACTACAACGCAACAAGGGATGAGGCCTTTAATGTTGCAGGAGTCCTTGCAGACTTGGCTTGGAGGCAGCCTAGGAGCATATACCATCAACTAGATATCCGTGAAGTCCTAGGTGCCATCTCTTCCTCCTCTGCCCTTGCTCCAAAGACCTCTAAGCAACCCTTGACTATCTAAGCTGCTCTCCCTCTCCCTAAGGCTTCGAAGGGATCTAGCCAAGCTAGTGATCAAGGCCAGAGGGTTGAGGAGGCCAAGGATAAGGGTAAGGTTAAGGAGAAGAAACCCTTCTCAAAAGCCAAAGACGCTGCCAAGACTAAGGAAGCAGAGGCCAAGACTAAAGAAGTTGATCCTAAGGCCAAAGATGTTGTAGTTAAGGCAAAGGAAGCAGAGGCCAAGACTAAAGAAGTTGATCCTAAGGCCAAGGACGCTCCTACCTCACAACCAAGCCAAAAAGAGGACCTTCTCGCTCCAAAGGCCAAGGCTTAGCACTTAGGATCTTCTCGTAGTAGTTTTTTTTTTTTTTTTTTTTTAGCAGCATTCTGTCACTGAATATGATGTACTCTCGTATCTTAATGAAAATGCTTTTCTTTTTATCTTTTGCACTTTCACTTTATCTGCTTTGAAGTTTATTACTATTGCAAATAGTATTGAACTGCTGCTACTCTGCCTTCAATAAAAAATAACAATAATGCACTGCTAACAATCTAAGTAATTTGATCAAGTACTAGAAATAAATAGGTCTAACACACATTAAGAATTGAATCTTCTACAATGAAGATAAATATATACTTTGTAAAAAAATGAAAGGGAGAGACAAACTTCATCCGACTCATCACTTGAATAAATAGATAAGGACTTCAACTTATTTAAAGCCATTAATCCAAGGAGTTGAGTATAACCCTGAATCTGTTTTGACACTTAGTAAAAGACTAGTAGATATCACAGTGTTAACTTTTCCCAAGTATGTGATCTGGGGGATCAGTCATAACTAGGATTCTGTTTAATGCTTAGAAAGATGTCATAGAATGTTAATTTCCCCCAAAGCATCTGGTCCGAGGACCTAGGCATGACTAAAGTTCTGTTTAATCACTTATAAAGATGTCATAAAGTGTTAATTTTTCCAAAGCATCTGGTCCGAGGACCCATGCATGACTAAGGTTTTGTTTAATCACTTATAAAGATGTCATAGAGTGTTAATTTTTCCAAAACATCTGGTTCGAGGACCCAGGCATGAATAAGGTTCTATTTAATCATTTATAAAGATAATAACGGGAAGTACGATGTATTTACACAGTAAATGAGCATATGACAAAGGAAAATTTCATTAATAATAATACATTTTCAGGTTGTTTAGATTGTAAGGTCGTGATATAACACGCTCGTGATATTACACGCTCATCTAGGTCTTCGAGGAAATAAGCTCCTATACCAGCCACCAAGGTGATGCGGTATGGCCCCTCCCAGTTGGGCCCCAGCTTTCCCTATGCTGGGTTCTTTGTGGTACCTAGAACCTTTCTTAACACCAAGTCACCAGGTGCTAACGGCCTCAACTTCACATTGGCATTGTAACCTTGCTTGAGCTTGTGTTGTTAATATGTCAATTAGAACATTGCACTTTCTCTCCTCTCTTCAATCAGATCAAAGCTTTTTTCTAGCAATTCGTTGTTATTGCTTGGATCAAAAGAACTTGTTCTTAGCTTTGGGAAGCCAGTCTCTAAGGGGATAACAGCTTCAGCTCCATAAGTCATTGAGAAGGGGGTCTCCCCTGTTGATTTGCGATGTGTGGTTTGATATGTCTAGAGGGCATGCGACAGTTCTTCCACCCATTTTTCCTTCGCATCGTCTAGCCTTTTCTTGAGTTCGTTCACTATAACCTTGTTAATAGCCTCGGCTTATCCATTCCTTTAGGGATAAGCTGGGGTGGAGCATCGATTTGTAATTCCCAGGTCACAACAGTATCACTTGAAAGCTTTGCTATCGAACTGAAGGCTATTGTCTGAGATGAAGGTACGTGGGACCCAAACCAAGTAACGATGTTCCTTCAAACAAACTTCTTGGCATCTACATCTCTGATATTCGCCAAAGGCTCAAATTCAACCCATTTAGTGAAGTAGCTCATGCCGACTAGCAAATACCTCTTATTCCCTGCTGCCTTGGGGAAAGGACCAACAATGTCCAAGCCCCATTGAGTGAATGGCCAAGGGCTGGACAGAGGATTAAGGACCCCTCCCGGTTGGTGCATGTTTGGTGTGAATTTTTGACACTGGTTGCACTTCCATACATATTCTTGTGCTTCCTTTTGCATATTTGGCCACCAATAACCTTCAGTGATGGCCCTGTGCCACAAAGATCTTTCGCCAGTGTGGCTTCCACAAATCCCTTCATGTAACTCTTTAAGGAGTAATTCTATTGCCTCAGGGTGTATGCATAGCAGGTATGGCCTAGAAAAGGAGCGATTATATAATTTCTGATCCTCGGATAGCCAGAACCAAGGAACATTTCTTCGTACTTTTTCAGCTTCTAACTCTCCTCAGGTAGGATATCCTTTTTCAAGAACAGTACTATGGGGTCCATCCAGCTAGGCCCTACTCTAACTTGGTGAACATAAACCACCTTTATGTTCACCTCTGTAGGCTTGCATAAGTCCTCTACAAGGATGACCTAGGGTAAGCTTTGCACCGGGGAGGTCGCAAGTTTGGTTAGGGAATTAGCGCGTGTGTTTCCACTTCTAGGAATATGCAACAGGTTGAAAGATTCAAAACTTGACTGCAAACGTCTAACCTGACTCAAGTACCCTCGCATTCTTTCATCTTTGGCTTCAAACTCTCTTTTCACTTGGCCGACGACCAATCTTGAGTCCAAGAACATCTCTACAGCCTTTCTACCCATTTTTTAAACCATGGTCATTCCCATTAGCAGAGCCTTATATTCAGCTTCTTTATTTGTGGCCGAGAATCTCAATCTTAATGATTTCTTAATGGTGATTTTCTCGGGTGAGACCAGAACTAGTCCTACTTTGGACCCCCTTTGATTGGCTCCGCCATCGACATATACCCTCCAGATTAAAGGCTCTTGCAAGGTGATTGTACTAACCAATTTTCCATCCATGTATTGTGTCTCCACCTCTTTCTCGAATGGGGATTCGGCGAACTCTGCCACTAAATATACGAGGACCTAGCCCTTAACGGAGGCACAAGGCATATATTTGATGTCAAAAGCCCCTAGAATTGTGCCTTATTTAGCAATCCTCCCCGTGTAATTAGCGCTTCGGAGCAGAGCTCTGTGCAGGAGCTGAGTTAGGACAACTATTAAGTGTGCCTGGAAATAATGGGGGAGTTTACGTGTAGCATGTACCACCGCTAAAATGGCTTTCTCCAGAGGTAGATAACGGATCTCGGCCTTATATAGTGACTTGCTCACATAGTAAAGCAGCCTTTAAATGCCACTATCAACTCGTATCAAGACCAAGCTTACAGCATGAGGGGTCAATGCAATATAAGCAAACAAGACCTCATCCGTCTCGGGGCTAGACATGATAGGTGGCCAAGAGAGGTAATCCTTAAGCTGCTAGAAGGCTGAGGCACACTCATCGGTCCACTCAAATCCTTTTCACTTATTCATCAATAGGAAGAAGGGTCTGCATCTATTCGCTGACCGAGAGATAAATCAGTTTAAGGTAGCAATTATTCCGATCAGTTTTTGGACTTCTTTAGGATTCCGAGATGGTTGTAAATTGTTAATTGCCTTAATCTGGTCGGGGTTAACCTTAATTTCCCGGTGAGTTATCATGTAGCCCAGAAATTTGCCTGATCCCACACCAAAAGAGCATTTGGAAGCGTTAAAGTACAACTTATGTTTCCTCAAGATTTTAAAAATATTCCCGAGATCTCCCACATGCTCGAAAACTACCTTACTCTTCACCACCATGTCGTTTATATAGACTTCAATACTCTTGCCCAACTGTGGTTCAATCATTCTAGTCATCATTCTTTGATAGGTAGACCCTACATTTTTCAAACCAAAAGGCATCACTTTGTAGTGGTAGTTTCCAGTGGGAGTGACAAAAGCTGTCTTCTCCTAATCATCTAAGGCTAGTGGTATCTAATGGTACTCCTGAAAGGCATCTAAGAAGCTCATCTGAGGATAGCCTACGGTTATGACCATTAGTTGGTCTATCCTAGGCAAAGCGAGGATCCTTTGGGCAAGCTTTATTTAGATCTGTGAAGTCCACACACACTCGCCATTTCCCACTCTTCTTCTTTACTACCACGGTATTGGCTAGCCACTCAGGGTAGAAAACTTTCTTGATAGCCCTTGCCTGCTTGAGCTTCTTCAGCTCATCTTTGACAGCATCAAAGTGATCCTTGGACAAGTGCTGAGGTGGTTGCTTCTTGGGGGTGACAGATAGGTTAACATTTAAAAGATGGCAAATGAAGCTCAGATCCACTCTCGGGGCTTCATAAGCGCTCCATGCGAACACATTAACATTTCTCTTAATAAACTCTATCAGCTCTTCCTTCTCTAGAGGAGAAAGCTAAGCTCCAATCAGAAAAAACTTCTCCAGATCATCCCCAACAACAACTGTTTCTAAATCTTCACATTTTGCCTCCACGGCTAATCCATCGACAGGAAAATTCGAAACTTTTAATTGCTATAAGCCCCTTTCGGCAGAGGCCGAAGACTCAACTTCGGGCTAATGTAAGATGGCGGCCACCAGGTACTGCTTAGCTGTGGATTGACTCCCAACAATTTCTTCAATTTGGCCCCCCAACGGATATTTCACCTTCTGATGCAGGGTAGAAGAGACGGCTCCTAGGGCATGAAGCCAGGGCCTGGCCACAATGGCCATGTAGGGGGAATAAATGTCCACCACAATGAAGTCCACCTCCACCACTTCTAAACTAGTCTACACGAATAGTCTAATCTGGCCCTTTCAGAATGATGACCTTCCCATCAAAACTTACTACGGGCAAATTGTAGGCTATTAGGTCCTTGGGTCTCAAGTTCAGTTCATTGTACAAGTCGAGGTACATTATCTCGACACCACTGCCTTAGTCCACCATCACCCTCTTCACGTCATACCCCCCCCAGTCCTGAGTATGACCACCAAAGCGTCGTCGTTGGGCTGTATGGTTCCAACCTTATCTTCATCAGAAAAGCTCAACGCCGGCTGGATACTCACTTTAGCCCTTTTTGGCTTAGCATTTGAGTGCTTGGTAGTCAGCCGATCGACAGACATTACCTTGGAAAGGCAGGACCCGATCTTCCCTAGAGTGGCAAAGATGACATTTATCGTACCTAAAGGAGGTCTCGAAAGAGTATCTCTCTAGGGTTTTTGGCTAGTCTGGTTCCCCTGGCCACTGGAATGATGCAAAAGCTATTCAACTTTCCTTCTCGGACCAACTGGTCCAAATGGTCCCACAAATTTTTATAGTTTTCTGTAGTATGTCCCTGGTCCTGGTGATATTGGCAATAGGGGTTTTGATTGCGCCTCATAGGGTTTCCTACCATCTTATTTGGTTATTTGAAGAATGGCTCATTCTTGATCTTCTCCAAAACTTGATACACCGGTTCACGGAACACAACATTAATCGCCTAAGTATTGGCGGACCCTGATTACTCAGCAAAGTCCCTCTGAGACCAGTTGTTGTTGTATCGATCCAACCTGAAATCCCTCCTCTCATGAGGGATAACTTTAGCCTTACCTTTCCCCTGCTGCTGGTCTTCCTCAACCCTCTTATACATGTCAATCTGGTCCATGAGTTGGCGCACGCTGGTGACAGGTTTTCCAGTCAAAGATTTTCTTAAACCGTGCTCAGTTGGAAGGCCAACCTTGAAAGTACTGATGGCGATCTCATCAAAGTCACCATCTATCTCATTGTACATCTCCTAGTATCTATCTGAGTACGTCTTCAAGGTCTTCCCTTCTCGCATGGACAAGGACAGTAGGGAGTCTGAGGGCCAAGGAACTCCGCTACAAGTGACAAAACGAGAACCAAATGCCTGGGTGAGCTCCTTGAAGGAACCTATGGAACCCGCCCTTAAGCCATTGAACCATCTCATTGCCATGGGTCCCAGACTTGAGGGGAACACCTTGCACATCAAGGCTTCGTCCTTGGAATAGACAGCCATTCTTTGGTTGAAATGGCTCACATGCTCCACTAGGTCTGTATGACCATTGTAGATGGTGAACGTTGGTTGATTGAATCGCCGAGGAAGTCTTGCCCCTTCAATCCTGCATGTGAAAGGTGATTGAGAAATTTGATTCAACGCCTTGCTCATAGCATCATCTCTCAGGCCTTTGTGAGGCGAGCTCTTGTACCTACATTTGTGATGGTGCTCCTCCTCGTAGAAGAAAGACTCGCTGGGTGGGGTCCTTAACCTTCGTCTATAACTAGCATCCTCTCCATCATCAGAGGGAAAGTCGAAGTTGGAGGGGGTTTACTTTCGCTGTGCACGGCGCAACTTTCTCTTCAGATGGTCAACCTCCAATTGCATGGCTCTGGTATCTTCGTCATGAGAGAGATGGCTCTTACCTCGGGACTGACTCTTACCGGACTAGACAGTATGCACACTCCCTTCCCAATCCTTTCTACGTTCGAGGTTGACAAAAGGATTTTCATGTTAGGATCCTATGGATTCTTCCTGGTGTGGATCTGAACCTACCATGGTTGAACGTTGCACTTACTAGAACCCAAGTAATCTTCCCACAGACGGCGCCAATTGTAAGGACCTGATTTGAACTCCTAACCTAAAAGATACATGGACTTAGGCCAACAAGCCCAAAACAATACATTTGTAGAGAATTAGTTGGAAAACTAGGCTTTAATGAATTAAGTAACAAGAAATATGATCTTGATGACAAAGAAAGGAATATAACAAGCTTTCAATAAGGAAAAACGTCCTCTGCAGAGTCTGAGTAGACTAATTCTTATGTATTGCTTTTGAAACTTGATTACAAGTCTGGTTCTAGATTGCTACAGTGTTTCTCTCTTGATTTCTCGATCCCCCTTCCTTCAAGGGTCTCTTACATTATATATCTACCTCCTCATGATCTTGGCCTTCTATTTGTTGATCATCTAAGCCACTACTTAAGTACTTTTCCCATCAGACACCCTCTTTGGCTTTCTATGAGTTGTAGTAGCCAAGGCAGCATTGTTCAAGAGTCTTCTCCATATAAATGCAGCCAGAAAGTTAGCTGTAGAGCATTCAATGCAGTGGCAGTAGCTTTTCCTTAGGTATTTCCTAGCTTCCACTCTCTGATACACTCGAGATGTATGTCCTTGTCATTGGAGCTTCCTAGAAGGTCGCCTTGATCATTAGGATCTACATCAGATTCATGTTTAGCTTATCTGAGAAGGTATTCCTCCTCAAACCCCCTTCCCATTCATATCATACTCATGAAGCTCTGAGCTTAAACCACTTACTATTATTTAATCGTTCTCGGATCACCCTTGTTCTTGGCCAAGGCCCAAGGCCCAATATACAATCTAGGCCTTTAACCCTATATATATATATATATATATATAAGAGAAAGTCCAATTAAAATTTCAGATTAGAGTCCAATTCTGTGCCATGTGTCCTAAATTATTTATTTTTAAAGATAGTTTTATTTCCTAATTTTAGAATCATAAATATTTATCAAAGTGAGTTATTGAGTATAAAAACCAAAGAATCTAGAATAGATGAATTGTAAAAAAAAAAAATGCTTCACAATAATAAAAATTAAGAAGTAATAAATAAACATGAACCTTTTACATTTATACTTAACAATATTCTTACAAGACTTTTTAAAGAGTTAACAGAATATAAGAATGACTATCAATAATATTTAAATTATATATATATATATAGGAATTATATTATATATCTTTTTATATATATATTTAAGTATATCCATGTATACGCATAAGGTTAAAAGCTAGTGTGTATATATATATATATATATTTGAGAGAAAATCCAATTAGATGTTAGTTGGATTCTCAATTTTGCACCACGTGTCTTATTTAATTTTTAATTTTGTTCCAAGTGAATTATTAAGTGTGAAATTGAAGAGTCCAAATTTAATTAGATTCTAAATTGGATTTCAATTGGAATCCAATTTTCTACCCTATGTCCATTTAAGTTTTTTATTTTTGTGGCATGTGAATTATTAGATGCAAAAACTGAAGAGTCTAAACCAATTAAAATTTAAATCACATATATATATATATATATATATAATGAGAAACTATTACATATTTTAAAAATGTAGAGTTTAAAAAAAATGTAAACTAACACTATATATAATTTGAATCTATATGCATAGGACTACACTAGTTTGTGTAATGTAAGACAAAAAAAAAAAGTAAAAAGCTCACTTATTTTTAGAAGTAAAAAATAAAAAATAAATAATGGATAATTTAAGTAAAAACCTAGCTTATAATTGGTTCCTAAGTTTGTCACCAAGATAAATTACCTCAACTACGCCTTTGTCTTTACCTTACTAAAGTCAACAATCTCTAAAGTGTGCCATAGATTGGTCCCCTTCATCAAAACAAATAAATGTAGATCTTTCCTCACAAAAACACGAAGTCACCTTCTATTCACAGTTCCAAGTATTTGGGAAAAGTGCAACCAGCTGAGAACGAAAGGAGAGAAGGATGACACTATAAAAGGAGCTATCAAATCAGTAATTCCTTTTTCATTTTTTTCATAAAAGTTTATTAAAATAGTTTACTAACATGGTAAGAAACTTTTAGTGAAGAATTGAAAAAACTATCAAATTAATAGTTATTTTTTTATTTTTTTATTAAAAGTTTCCTAAAAAGATTTATTAACATATATCGTTCTCATATATATATATATATATATATAACATGATTCCCCTATTTGATCTAAAATATTTTGTTGGTCAAAAATACCTCATTCAGTAACTAATAATTTCTCCTACAAATGTTTTTTCTCTCTCTTCTCCCACTTTATTGTAGAAAAAAATAAGACCATTTGACACCTAACTCCATTGGAAGAATATCGATATTTTTGTAGTTGGTGGCACCATTTTTTGTTGGTGGAGGGGCTTAAAACTTCACCATTCATGGCTTCTCCTATAAATCAACCCTGAAATCCTTTCCTCATGACTTTCATCTTCTTCATCACTTTCATCCCTGAACACCTTCCTTATCATCATCATTCTCTCGAAGTAATTCTCATACATGCACTCTTGTGTGTACCCATTTTCATCATTGTAAAACACCACGTGCCCATGCCACTCCCAAACTCTACAACTGAAGTCAAACTCCTCGTGATACGAAACGCACACGTAGTATTTGCCAATGGGTATAGACTGCCCCGTGTTGGGCTTCAACTGCTTGAGCTTCCTAGTTGTCATTGCCTTGATAAGCTCCCTTTCGATTGTTCTTTCTTCTTTCAGTATCTGAGCTTTGTGGTTGCTATTGGCAATTTCTTGGGGCTAGGGTTTTAGGGTTTGGGAAGGAAGAGATTAGTGTGGAGGCGTAGTGGATTTAGAGACTAAAGAAATATAGCATTGAGGTTGTTGGTGGGTTTGTATGAATTTATTACTGTTTGATTGAAGTTTTAGGACTTTTTTCTTTTGGTTCTTTTGATGTGAGTAGGGGTTAATTTTGGGGTTCTTTTGAAATTAAAAAAAAAAAAACGGTTTTTAACATAAGAAATAAATAATTAAATAAAAATTAAATATGGTTAATGGTAGACATGAATGGAATGTTAACAAAGGATGAAATGAGGAGAATTGAACTTAGAGGACTAAAATGACAAAATGCAAACTTACAAACTGAAATGAAAAGTTGTGAAACTTAGAAGGTAAGTTTTGCATTTTAGCCTTAATAAAATAAATAAATTGAATTTCATAATCTTCAAATTATCATTTAAATAATAACATATCACATAAATTAGATTTCACCATAAATCTAGAGAACAAGTTGAGAGATATTACTTTGATGGTACTTTAAAATAATCTCATTACATGATAAAGAAAATTACCCAAAGAATTTTTTAGGTGGCGAAGTTGAGGCACAGACTAGGTCGCTCTCTTGAGATAATACACACCATCTACAGAATTTTTGGTTTAGTAGACTAGAAATTATGTTTGTCGCTCCCAAGATACAAAAATCCAACCACCTTGCTAATTATTCTTACAAACCTACACTGCTTATAAGATAAAAAGCTCTCAATAGTATTTTCTGTACCTACAGATATAATATATACAAGGATAAATTATTTTCAAGAAAGTAGAATTTTGACTAAGCAAAGATGTAGGGAGTTTTCTTTTTACATGAAAATGGTGACCATAAGAAAATTGATCTTCTCCCTTAAATATCAAGACATGTTGGCTACATATGTAGACTAAATAATTCATACCAATTGAATATATATATATATATATATATCTATGTGTGAGTGTGCACGAGCCTGTTTCCCCAAGGTGACTCATTAGCCCTAAGGACAGGCCCCCAATTTATATATATAATGTGGGTAATGGGATTTCTACAATGGGAAGACCTACTGTGGTCAATCTAGCGGCCCAAATGACGGAGTGTTTTGGTCTAGCCTATATCCCTTTACCCCTTTTTGTATATCCCCCGAGGAGTCCCCAAGTTACTTGTGAGCTTATCCTTTTTTGTTGTTCCTCCCAATTCTCTCTCGCGTATGTCTCTCACCTTCTGTTTTTCCAACCCCCTTATCCCACTCCTTCGGCCCCTATTTATAGACTTACCTTAGTGGGGCAGTCATGATGGTGGGGAGACTTTTCAGGTGGGTGGGGCCTTTCTAAAATAGATTCCTGAGCAGATGGGATCCACTTTTCAAGACGAATGTGCTTGTCTTGAAACTTACACCCGCTGCTGATTGGTTCTCAGCAAGCGATTTCCCCCAAGGAACTACCGTGCCAAGTAGTTACATCCCCAATATGTAGCTAGCTTCTGGATCGATGTGGTATACAACCCGTTACTACCATGCGGGAAAGCGTGATGTTCTGTCATGTGGCACTTTGTATGATTAATATTTCATTTAGCCTTTCACCTCACTCCATCTCTTATCAATGACTAGTTTAGGCCATAAATGCAAAAGATTAAGAGATTTTGCCCCACCCCCTTTTCTATCTTCTTGAACTCTTCTACTTTTAAATACATTAATTTAAAAAATGAAAGGTTCTCTGTTCAATGTTTTTCATGTTATAACACTTGTTATATTCTATATTCCAGTCTCACAAAAATATTGAAGGGCCAAAAGAAAATGAGAGAGAGAGAGAGAGAGAGTGAGAGAATTCATGTCAAGAAGAGTATGAAATTGGCTTTGATTTTAGGTGCATATAATATAAAACACTCAACAACACTGTCAAAGCTCGATACAATGCTTTAGCGACATTTGAGGTTTTTAAAAGGTATGTTTAGGGAAGACATAAAGCTTTTTTTTTTTTTTTTTTTTTTTGAAACACACACACACACACACACACACACACACACACACAAACACAAAAGTATGTAAAATTAAACTTAAGATATGAAAAAAAAAATATATATATATATATATATATATTCTCCTACAAAATGGAAAAGTAATAATAAGAATTTTTTAATTAAAAATGTCAAATTTAGGAGCCAAATATACACGTACACTTGATAAAAAAATTCAACAGGCATGTAGTGGCATTTTTAGGGCCTAATTAATTATGATTACTTATGGATTGGGCTTTAGTACGTGGCTTGGAGTGGGACCAAAAGGGAACAAATAAGACACTAGCTTCAATGGGCCTTGTGCTTTTTCTGTCAACTTTTGACAAGTCCAAAGTTACCATTAATTATATTTAATACCACTATATAAATATAATTGTACTCTAGGCCTTATTAATAAATTATATCTTAAGACTTTATTGTACATGTAACATCTTCATAAAATATTCGTAGTAATACAAAGTTATGAATGAAGACTACCACTTTGTAGATTACTACATCTTAATCCTTGAATACTTAGTTTAATCCTTTTAAGGTATTCATCATATATTTATGAAATCCAATTTCATAAATATATACTTTAGTAATTTCTTACCAAAGTGGTTAGGTCTAACTCTTTGAATAACAAACCCATTAAACTTATCTCAAATGAATATTTTGTATCTCCGTTAAGAGATTATGAATTCCATCTTAAGAATATATGTTCCATAAACACTAAATGTGGCTGCCCAATATACTGATGTTTTGACCGTTACTTTATATCTTACTCTTTATATATCAAAGCAACCCACACTTCATGATCAGGTTCATTATTCTCTCAGGATTAAGAGTTTATGTAAATAGAAGTCGTGAGATTTATTATTCAATTGACAGTCGTTAGGAGAATAATAAATCTCACAGCAGTCTAGTTCAATATGTCTTAACTCTTAAAACATATCAACTAAAAGTCTCCACTTTCATGATCAAGACAAATCATCTTAGCTGATATGTTATAGTCTTTGCAGATGAAATGCCAAATTTCATCACCAACTATGAACTAAAATTCTGAGTTTACAAAGAAATTGTGACTTATATCTTCTGTGACTAAATCACATAAATCACATACTATGCATCTTATGGACTATATGATAATGTCCAAATATTCATGTTACCATTATTTTAGGTAACAATAAAACAACTTTATTAATTACAATATTAAGTCATACATCATGTCATATATAATGTCATACATAATATAATACATAGCATCATACAATAGGATTCTAGGGCACTAATCCCAACACTCGACAACCCGGTAGTGGCACTTTTTAGATTTGAAAGGCAAATGGATAGGAATGCCGACAGGAATCTGGTATCTTTCCCCAAGGGTCTCGAAGTGTTTCGCCATAATGCTAGAGTTAAAGTCATTTATTGTCCACAACGGGAGAAGGAGAAACTCCCTAAGGCCATCAGGACCTATGATGGATTGGATATACATCCTCACTATTTGAATCCCCACCTGAATCACCCTTCGATCTGACCACGTCCAAGTCCTCATCCTCCTCTGCAAAAGGAGAGTTGGCAGACAGATCCCTTTCATCGTTAGAGGTACTAGGGTCACCGTGACCTAACGGATACACCTCATTATAGCCTGCTCTGTCGCAGACACATGATTGTTCACTCGACGCCTCACTAGACATCTATCACCTACACGCGACGGATAAACCTCTAAGACTCTGTAGGTTTACATAAGCAACGGACATGCAATATTTAAAGTGAATACGCAAAAAAAGAGTTCAACATAAGGTGAAGGATGCTTACAAATGAACGACGTGAAGGAAGCACGGAATAGGTGTGGCGGATGGTCGCACCAAGTAGACGGTAGCGCTCTAACTAAGAATTCTTCGTGAAGAGTGATAATGAAAGGGAGAGTCAACACATATATAGAGGTAACAACATAGAAGACGAAGGGACGCTTCGGTTCGAATGATTATCCACGAAAAATATGCCACATGCCCCTATTGCATTAATCGCTCTAGGCTAGCCTGTCAATTAGAATGCGTCTCCCAAAGGTAGGGTTAGACCGTCACTCCATGGGTCCGTTCGTAAAATAAGGCAACAGACTCATAGAGTTAAAGGGCAACTGAAGAGGAAAAAATTAAGGTGGATAGACTCGTATAACAAAACGTGCCATACGCAGCAGAAAATTAACGGATCTACTTCATTCACAATTGATAACATATACTATGTAAATTTCAGAATATAAGAACAAGAGAGTGTACCTTGATATGGTGAATTTCAAAACTCCAATTAGAAGTTCTTGAGAACACTTTTAATCTTCACTTCAATTCCACTAACGCCCAAGAAGTGTAGTCTCTCAATTAGTTATATGAGCTTGTTCTAGAGAGAATGAGAGAGTGTCCAACACTCACATACATACCATTTCATGAACTTGTTGTTTTTCTTTTTAATTCTGATTGTTTCTCTCAATATAACTGATTATCTAATTAGGCCAGCCTTTTGGGCCTTTCCAATTTGGCTTTAATATGTGGCTTAGAGTGGGACCAAAAGAGAACAAATAAGACACTAGCTCCAATAGCCCTTGGACTTTTCTGTCAACTCTTGACAAGTCCAAAATTACCATTAATTATATTTAATACCACTATATAAATATAATTGCACTCTAGACCTTATTAATAAATTATATCCCAAGACTTTATTGTACATGCAACCCCTTCATAAATATTTGTAGTAACACAAAGTCATGAATGAAGACTGCCACTTTATGAATTACTACATCTTAATCCTTGAGTACCCAATTTAATCCTTTAAGTTATTCATTATATATTTATGAAATCCAATTTCATAAATATATACTTTAGTAACTATTTACTAAAGTAGTTAAACCTAACATTCTGAATAACAAACCCATTAAATTTATCTCAAGTGAATATTTTGTATCTTCGATAAGAGACTATGAATTACATCTTGAGAATATATGTTCCATCAACACTAAATGTGGCTGCCCCACATACTGAGGTTTTGATCGTTACTTTAGATCTCACTTCTGATATATCAAAGCAACCTACACTTCATGATCAGGTCCATTATTTTTTTCTGAATTAAGAGTTTATGTAAATATAAGTCGTGAGATTTATTATTCAATTGACAGTTGTTAGATGAATAATAAATCTCACAGTGGTTCTGTTCAATATGTTTTAACTCTTAAAACATATCAACATATCAACTAGAAGTCATCACTTCCATAATCAAGACAAATCATCTTAGTTAATATGTTATAGTCTTCGCAGATGAAATGCTCAATTTCATCACCGACTATGAACTAAATTCTGAGTTTACAAAGAACTTGTGATTTATATCTTCTGTGACTTTTCACATAAATCACATACTATGCATCTCATGGTCTATATGATAATGTCCAAATATTCATGTTGCCATTATTTCAGATAATATTAAAACAACTTTATTAATTACAATATTAAATTATACATCATGTTATACATAATGTCATACATAATATAATACATAGCATCATACAATAGGATTTAAGGACACTAATCCTAACAGGGAGAATCCCTCAAAATACGTACATTTATAAGGATCTTCTCCACAATGAAACATCTTCTTAACCAAGAAACGAAGGTTGGTTCTACGCTACTATAAAAACCCAAAGCCCTCAGAAAATAAGGTACGCATAATTTCCCCAGTTTTAGCACTTTAGAGTTGTGAACATTCTTTAATTTAACCTTCGGAGGGTCTTTGGCCGGTACCACACCGGTATTCTGTGTAGGTTTTTCCTTCTTCTTTGTTGTGCAAATTTCGCCTAGGGCATGTGAGGACCTTTTAGCTTACTGAAGATTTTCGGCATCATCATCATGCATCAGTAATTTTCTACAAAATTCTCAAACCAGCCCAAGCCTATATGACGTATAGGGTTAAGTGCGTAAGGTTAAGTGTTTCACTCCAAGTATAAAAGGAAAAACTCTAGCTACGTTTTAGAGGTCTTTGTTGAGTTGTGTGTTGAATCTTTTGTGAAATTTGAGAGGTGTTTACCTTCAAACACACACATAGAGCTATCAAGATCAAGATTCACATCAAGAACTTGATGATTGTTTTAGTTGCTGCATAAAGAACTTTCAAGAAGATCTGAAACCTTTGAGAGGTGTCTCAAAGTCACAAGTAGGAGAACTTGTGGTTGCTGTAGATCAAGGAAAGAAGTAGTCTGTGGACTCGAAGTTGTCACGTGGTCGTGGTAGTAAGTTTTTTACACGATGTAGCAATAGGATGTTAGTGGTCTAAGTCTTATTGTACAAACTTCAATTCTTTCATAGTAGATCTGTTTTTACCTTAACGATAGTTAAGTTAAATCCTCCACAGGTTTTTTACCGGTTTGGCTTTCCTAGGTCATCAGATCTGTGTGTTCTTTATTTTCTGCATTATATTTGTTTTACACATATTTGTTTAACCTAGATTTAATTAACAAACTTGTTAATCAACTTGGTATAACATTAGGTTAAACATATTGTGTTAAGGGGTCTAAAAATTAACATAAACTAATTTATTTTGACCATCCAAATAAAAATGTTAAATACTTTGGCCTGAGAAATACAAAATTTTAAGTTTTACAAAAATAATAGTAATGCTACATTCAGAACATTTTCAAAATAATTTCACAACAAATCATATGTGGTAATTTGTTACTGATTCTAATTTGAGACTAATATTGACATCAACTTTTTACCCGTCAATAACATTTTTTCGCATAAGATTTGTTGTGAAAATATTGTGAATGTAACAATATTACAAAAATAATTCTAACCCCCAAAACATAATCTTTAAACCCTTAAAAATTAAAAACAAAGGGCTTAAGTAACAATAACATAAATTAGTTCAAATAACAACAAAAATAACCTAAACAAAAACATGACTACACCAAATAACAAGTGAACAAATTATTCAACAAAAAACTTATTAAAATATATATATATATATATATATAATTTTTTAATCATTCAAATTTGTAACTCGTTCAACCCATTACATAAAAATAATTTTTAAGTTTATTTTTTTCTTAAAAAATTATATCAAGAGAAATATAGTAGTCATAATTTCTCTATGGTGGTGCTAGCAGTTTTGTCGCTTTGCTATCGCAATAATTTTGCTATCTTTAGCTACTCGGTTCATAATTGTTGAAAATGTTATTCCCCCCTGTCTCTCTCTCTCTCTCTCTCTCTCTCTCTCAATTTTTCTCTTCTTTATTATCATTTTATTCTTTCTCTCACTTTATTACTCTCATCTTAATATTCTCAACTTTGACTTTATCTCTTATTTATCAGTCCTTTTTTTTCTTTTTCTTTTTGTTAGTAGAAAAAAAATGTAATATTTTATATATTTGTGTTTCTTTTTTGGTGATGTTGAAATCAAGTTATTTATTTATTAAATTATAGATATTGTATAAAAAAAATTTCCAAGGCCGCCTCACTGAGTTGGCTTAAATTATATCATAATGTCGGCTACATGGCAAACCAGACCTGTCATACGAACTGTTATAAAATAAATAAATAAATAAATAAAAGACTTGTCAATGTTGTCATATGAATTATGACAAGTCACACCAAATTTTTTTCCTCAGACCGACCAAATATTCTCCTCAATCCCACCAATTTTGTTTTTCTCCAAATCAAACGGAATATTGAAAAGTAAGCACGAAACTCTTATTCCTATATGCGTAGACCAAAAAGCAAATGTTTGGGTTTTGTCGTTTTCTTCTCTTTCTTTTCTTTGTCTTTATTTATTTTTATTTTTTTTGGTCCTTTTCTGTTACCCGCCTGTATTTTTTTCTTTTTCTTTTTCTTTGGCTTTCTTCTTTGGATTTTATATTTTTCTGGTCCTTCTCATCCAGATTTTTTAAATTTTTTATGTTCATTTTTTTAAAATTTTGGTTTTTGTGGTTCATTATTTTTTTTTGGTTGCTAATTTGTTATTTTTTATTTATTTAATAGGGACATGATAGTAAACTTAAACAAACTATATTTTTCATCCTCTTATTTTTCTTCTCAACCAAACAAAAAAAATTTTCATCTTTCCATGTTTCTACCCTCAACCAAACACCATAGGACAAAAACTAACATCTCTTCTATTTTTCACTTTTTCATCTCTTCTTTAATTTCTATCCTTCTACTGTTCAATATCCTCAACCAAGTGAACCTAATCGTAAGCAACTTTAGACTATATTGTCTAATGTAAAATTTTCAATCATCAAGAGGGAACAATTCTAGAAAATACCTTTAGCTTCATCTTAAATAAAATATTTGTCCGTTCAAAGTATTATCTTGGAAGTAAATCCACAAAGCTCATAATTTCTTATTTAAACTTGCGCAGTGCTTGTCACATAAGCTGGAGGCTTAGTTGCTTTTATATATATTACCTAGAGTCCAAATTGATAGAATAGAGATCCTGAGCTGATGTAGAAGAGCTATTCCATGTTGCATTTGATAACTGAATTAGGATATGAGTTTCCATTGAGCTTGGTCGTGGGTTCTGACCAAATTGGGTTCTAAAGGCTCCAAAACTCCATTCATGACCATAAGTACGTGGATTCCAAGCCAATTTATCAACAATTGTCTTGCCTAGGTGTTTTTTTTCTCGACTCACTAAAAAGTTTTTTCTCCAAAATGAAAAGAAAACTAAATGGGGTGAGTTTGATAGGCAAATAATGAAAATGCGTGCACTTGCACATGGCCTTGTCCAGTTCGTTGCTCTTCTTCTTTTCTTTTTTTTTCTTTTTTTTTGGTCTGTAGTCTGTATGTTGCCTCTGGTAAATGACGAAAACTTTGCCAAAGTCTGGTCTGTACGTTGTTGCCTTTGGTCTATAAGTTGCCTCTAGTAAATGATAAAAACTTTTTTTTTTCTTTTACTTTCTTTTGTTTTTGTTTTTTTTTTTTTAGATGTGATTTTTTTTTCTAGACATGGTTTTTATTTTTTAATAAATTTGGGTGATTTTTTTTTTTTTGGGTCACTATTTTTTTTTTAGTTATGCA
This sequence comes from Quercus gilva, assembly GCA_023621385.1. Classification (NCBI taxonomy): domain Eukaryota; kingdom Viridiplantae; phylum Streptophyta; class Magnoliopsida; order Fagales; family Fagaceae; genus Quercus; species Quercus gilva. The sequence goes on along the minus strand of CM042477.1, from coordinate 55,068,627 downwards.
TCATTTTTTAACAAGGGTATATGAATAAATTTAAACAAACATACTTTTTTCATTCCTCCACTTTTTCACTTCCAACCAAACAAAAAAGAGAGAAATTAAAATTTTTTCCATCCTCTCATTTTTCCACCCTCTTACCATTTTCTATCTTCCCACTTTTCCACCCTCTCACCTTTATGACTGTGCAATGGTTTACTGGTGTAAATGTTTTGTAACCATTTGTGTTTTACTTTTACAGCTGAATCTCTTCATGTTCTATTATTTTATTTTTATATTTAGTTTTGATAATTGTAATATTTGTAACTATTATATTGAGGTATTGAGAGATAAAGATGAATTCAATTTAATTATTTAATTTTGTTTGATTGCATACACTTGTTAACACTACCTTTTATATATATATATATATATATGTGTGTGTGTGTGTAATTTATAAATTTTGATAATTTATATTTCTAAATATGAGTCATTAAAGTGGAAAATATTCACACTTGATTTATATTTAAAAAGAAAAAGTATTCTCAATCCTTTATTACAAATGTTGAAACTTTTTGAACCCCTAAAAATGCTCAAAGATGTAAACTTAAAGAAATAGGTATTGCTTCCTTCACATACACAAGACTTCTTTATTATAGTTAGTTCAGCCCCACTAGAAATATTTCCTGGCCCTGTCCCAGTATGATATTTTATTTTGACCTATACGGAATTGATACGTCAATAATTGTGAAAATATTACGACAATTTACTGTATTACAATTTTTTTCTTCATTATTTTAGTGACATATAATACGTAACCGAAATTAATTTTCCAAACATTATAACACACGAGTATAATAAAATAACTAATAATGAACACGCACATTACGCAAAACAATTGGACTGTAGATTTTTTTAATCATTAAATCTCTTAGTAATCTATAGTATAAAAAATGTGTAATTTAACAAAAGTTACACCATATGTTACTTGAATCCAACATATATATATATATATATATTTAATAAATAAAAAAATTTATTTAAAAAAAAAAAAACCCATCTCCTAGGGGGGAGAGGCTTAGGCCCAATAAACTCGTCCGAAGAGATACTGCCGCATGTCAATTGCAGGACACACGACAGAATCCTATGGGGTCCAAGCCGAACCCCTCCCATAAGACTTCTGTTGAGCAAACCCAGCTAAAACGGAGCTTTGCTCTTCACGAAAGCTTAACAAAAGGCTACTCGAAAGTCAATCCTAGGCCCAGCAGACTTGGGTTTCTTTCGATAATATGGAGTCTGCTAGAGCTAAAAAGCAAGCTCACAGCAGGTTAAACACAAAAAAAGGATCAATCCTTTTTATTTCCCTGCTATTTTATTTCGCAAAGTAATTACTAATACTCTGCCTTTTCCTTTGCTCCTTTTGACACATCACTTTAAAAAAAGCTGATATGGGCTTTGAGGTTACAAGTTAGGCCCATTCTGCAGGAGTACAGACTCAACCACCCTCCCTGAAAAAAGCCCAAACACCAAGTTACACACAATCCAGTACCACGCATCAAGGGCGGACCAATAGAAAGAAAAAGGAACTCCCACACCATCTAGGCATCAATATTATACACGCATAATTATCATCAAGATTGTTAACGCTCAGTCATTTACAAAAGCTCTTAAAGGTTCAATGCTAACATACAGCAATTAAACTTTATTTTTACAACAAAAAGGAGGATGCGGCAACAGGATTGGTATAGATGCCTTACAACCCAAGCAAGACTATCTTCTCTTATTAATTTATAGTTCTAGATTAGAGCTCATAATACCAATTTCAGTTCTGCAAAAAGGACTCGTAGTAAGGCCAATCTGAAATTATTGAGGATTTGGAGGACGGCCATTAGCAGCAGAAACTCGGGATCCCCATTCCAGCAGTTCTTTGCTGGTGTCATCCTTGTGCACAAATACTTCGATGAAACATAAAGAATCCTTTTGTGCACCTGTTGCTGTTGCAATCGCTTCTGTCAGTTCGTCCTCTGTACGTACCTGTATTTTACCAACTGAATCTATCAATATACTTCAGGAGCAAAATGATATATTGCTATAAGATTCAAGTTCCAGAATGCATCTTTTAAATATCTAAATGAGAGAAACTACAAGCAAATGCTCTGCAATCTTTTTGACTCTGACTTGGGACGTTTTGAGTCCTCTGGGTTTAGTCAATCTTTTTTGGTCATGAGCTTCAATATTTAAATAATATATACTACTTAGGTCCTTGAAGATTTGAATTTGGGAATCATGTGACTCTTAAGTTATCTGGAATAAGTTCAGGAATGAATGACAGAGCAGAATGTAGGAATACTTTTGAAAATGCACGCTAAACAAGAAAATTTGTGGTAAGAACGAAACAAATGAGAACAAAACCTGTTATAATCGCAAGAAGCTTAAAAGTAAAAGTAAAAATCAAATAAAGCATGTGATCATGGTTTTCAGATAGTTGTTAGAACTCGATTTCGCGAATACTAACCTTGGCAGTCCAGCATTTGCCTTCGCCATTGTGGATGGCATCAACAAGGGCAGTGTAGTCCCAGTTCTTAATCACATTGTATGGGCCATCATGAATCTCTACTTCAATTGTATAACCTCCATTATTGATCAGAAATATAATGGTCCTTTGTCCACATCGAATCATTGTTGAAATGTCCTGAGCGGTAACCTAAATAAAGTGGAAATTGTTTGATCACATGCTTGATATTCCAAAACATAGAAATCCCATAGCAAGGTTTAGTAATGCGTTAACAGAGGAGGCCAGGTATCTCCACAAAGTCCCAAAGCAGGGATGGAGTGAAAGATTTTCTTGGTAGGGACAGGGGCAGTGAATAGGGTCCAAGTCCCTAATCCCTATCTCCTGTTATAATATTTCATATCAAAATTATAACTAACCTGAAAACTACCATCACCAATGCAAGCAATCACACGCTTATCTTTGGCAGCCTGTGCATATCCAAGAGTGGCACCTACTGACCAGCCAATAGATCCATACTGCATCTGGAATTCATACCTAAATGCAATCCATATAAAAATTGGCACCCTTCCGGCTGATAAAAATATTGTATTCAATCATCAAGGAGTAAAGTGTTTAATCGAGACCCTGGCTTACCCACAGTTCTCAGGGAGGCGGAGCTTCTGACAGTTGAACCATGAGTCCCCAGTTTCGGCAATTACTGCACTGTCTCCACTTAACATCTCCTGTTTAATCAATAGGTGAATTAACCAAAAATGGCAATTCCATGAACAAAGACACAGGATAAGAAATTGTGTGCTACATAAGATTATTTAATTGTGCTGTGTTTCAAATTACAAACCAAAGATATCATAATAAAGACTTAAAACACTTCCTCTATGGGGATGATTTAGAGAAAGAAGAAATGATAAGAAGGTAGAAGTTTGAAGGACCAGGACACAATCTAACAATCCCAAGAATTGGGGAAAAAAAATTAATGGCGAAAAAATGGCAGGCATATGCTACCAAACCATATAAGAAATTCAATGAATAGAACTCTTAATTTACAACATAATATCTTGAATGAGTTTTCATTTCACAACCCTTAACAGTCTAAGCCTAAAATGAATGGCTCTAGATGGTGTTTCTTGTGTCTTACCTGAATGTGCTTGAAGAGAACATTAACTCTAAGAGGCTCATCTTTCTCACATTTTAAAGGGATGCCTGACGGAACATAGATCCGGCTGTAGTTCTCATGAGCTGTGCAGTTCTTCTTTAGCCTTTTAGCCAATGCACTCAAGAAATCAGCCATGAAAACCCAGCCAAAAGATAGACCATTGGCTATAGTCACACGAGTAGGCTGCACTATAATTGCTTTCTCCTTCTTGATCAGCAAGGAGTAACCAACAGAGCTGTAATCATTAAAGATGGGGCCAGCAAAGACATAAGCATCAGCAGACTCCACAATCTCCCCAACGAAGCTGGTGCTGACAGCACCCCAATATGTCCCAATGAAGTGAGGATGGTGCTCTGGCACTAGTCCCTTTCCTGAGGGCATAACTGCTATTGGATATTCACTGGCATCAGCAAGTTCTACAAAGGCCTTTTGCGCCTTCGCTACCCTTAACTTGGGGCCACCCACAAGCACAGGCTTCACAGCTTTGTTCAAAAACTCAGCGGCCGCTTCCACAGCTGCTTCTAATCCTAATTGATTGCTTATCCTGTTTAAAAAGGGTGGCCACTAAGATTATCGTAGATATTACTTCCAATTATTTAAAGCAATTAAATCCTACCTCAGAACTTCTACCCTTTTAAAACTTTATAAACAATGACAGACACAAGCATTACATGAAGAAAAAAAAAACTACGATTCATGGTTACATCATGTGAAATCAATATTATCAAAATTGTCAAATATGATAACTTGGTTTTGATTTGAGTTCATCACTTCCTATTTGGCTAGAAAGTATATCTTTTCAAAATATCAAATGTTGCCATGAGTAATGAAATGGAATTGATCTGCTAAAAATATAGGGAATGTTTGGAATGGAAGGAAAGTAGAGGGAGAAGGTGGCTGGAATATACTAAAATTTAGTACATTGTAGTCATCCTCCATTCTCCTCTACTCTACTGTCCAAGCCTCGCCTCATCCCCCCCATCCAAACATAAGAGGAATGTTGAGCAACGTAGAAAACAAACAGCTTGATTGGCCGAATACAAATTCTTTTGAGTTTACACTAGTCAAGAAAGTTCATTGTCATCAAAATATGTTCCAACTGTTTCTGTAGATGTGAAGTTAAACATCAACTAAAACACTAAAATGCCTGAGTTTACAAAGAAAACTTAGCAAGCATGCTTCTTTCTTTACTCTATAGTCATACAACTATTTACTTCAATTGTGTCCACAGTACATCGAGATCAACATTATCCATACTGCTCCTAGTATGCACTTCATCCATGAACCATAATCCACCAATTGCACTTTACCATCACACTTACTAAGTAAACCAATACATAAAACATATTTTTAATTATTGGAACTCATAACTTCTAAATGAGCCATATCTTGGCGCAAGATTTCAAGAAATACTAATCAAATTCACAAAAATTCCAAAAACCAAAATCTGAATATGAGAGAGAGATCCATACTTGGGTGCTAGAAAGAACGGCACAGGATCCCTCCCGAAAGTCGGATGAGGAATCCCTGGCAAATTACAACTGATACTAATATAGACCGGCTTGCTTTCCTTCAATGCAGTCGAAATCGCCGTGTCGATCAGCTCGTGCGCATCATCCAAGTTATTCACCACCGCCTGCCACATTATCCATCACATAAATAAAACACCACCCATTACACTTGAACATCACCTAAACTCATCAAACTTAAAAATAAAAGCTTATAGACTAATGTGACAACGAATATGATCATAGTTTACAAATTGAGGTCATGTGATCAGTGACACATTACTTTATAAAACCTAGTAAAATTTGTAACAAACACATACACAATTTTTTTATGACCCCGTAAAATGTTAATCCAAAAAACTTCCTAAATTACACCACGACAAATAGTAACACACACATTCACAATTTTATAAGATCAGACTTTCTCTTTTTGTCTTACCTGATTACAAGTGACAGTTTGAAAGCACCTAAGCTCTTGAGAAAAGTCAGGCAGCCCGATCGTGTGATGGAGGATCCGGTTAGTTCCATAATCGTTGGAGTTGGGCCCACCAACTATGCAAATCACAGGCAAGTTCTCGCTGTAAGCTCCAGCAATAGCGTTGAGGACACTAAGCCCACCAACGGTGAAGGTAACTACGCACGCGCCAACGCCCTTGGCGCGCGCGTAGCCATCGGCAGCATAGCCAGCGTTGAGCTCATTACAGCAGCCAACAAGGTTGAGGTTTGGCTCGGCTATGAGGTGATCAAGAAGTGCGAGGTTGAAGTCACCAGGCACAGAGAACACGTCTCTCACGCCGATCTCTACTAGCCGCCGAGCCAGGTGCCGACCCAGTGTCCCGCTTGAGCAAGCTGGGTGGACTGGAGCTGGAGTAGTTACTGAGCCTATGTTATTAGCAGTATCCATGAGAATGGTAAGGTTTTTTTTTTTTGTTGCTACGGTAATATCGAGTTTTGTTTGAAGGTAAACAGGTATGTTGTTGGTGTTTATATATGGTTGTCAAAAATGGGGTTTTTGAGAAAAGAAAGACCAGTTGGTTTTGGAAAACTATGGGCGTGAGACGGTGAAGAGAAGAATTCAGGGGTGATTGATTGGGGTGAACGTGGAAAGCGAATAAAGTAGGGAAGGTTTTGGTTTTTGTCAATGGGTTATAATTTATGGGCTATGGCTGTGGTTTTTGATGCTGTTGCTGTGGTTTTGGGTTTAATTTGAGTTTAATTTTTAATCATTTATGTACAGGGATGTTTGCAATTGCATTTGCGGTGGGTAGAAAAGCTAAAAGAGACTGGGAAAGCTTGGACTATATTGCGGATCTAGAGGACCCAAATCATAGTTTAATAGTTCATCCCAAAAAAAAAAAAAAAAAAAATCATAGTTTAATATAGTTTTTTTTTTTTAGCAATACTAGGTACATAAATTATTTTATAATATTTTTATCAACAATTGATTGATTCTTATTTGAGTTCATTACTAACATTATATTTTTATTACCAATAATTATTTATCATATAAAGAGTTTATAAAATAGTGCATGCCTTTAAATTTTGTTTTCCCCGTTATAATTCAATGCTATAACTAGGAATTCAAAGCCTAATGTTATAGATACAATATTTTGCACAACAAATTTCATATTTGTTGAATAGTTTAGCTGTTATTCATTCTTATTTAAACTCACTATTTATACTACTTTATTATTCACTATTTATAGCTCTATACTCTAGCAGATGTGAGAAAAAGGGGAAAGATTTACAGTGTTTAAATCCTCAAAATTCTTTTTTTTTTTTTTTTTTGGGAGAAACAAAATCCTCAATGTTGAAAGCATATCAATTGAGTTAAAAGGTCTCAGCCAAAAAAAAACAATTTAGTTATAAGGTATTTGAATCTGGACTGTTGGCAATATAGTATAGTAGGACTTAATTAATTAAATACAGCACAATGTTAGATTGGAAAACCAGATGAATGTCTGGTTTTCGTAGTATTTGTGTTTTTTTTTTTTTTAATATAGATTTGTTTATTAATTAAAGTGATTGTCTTATTCGTGGGGCTTACGTGATGGCTTGCAGGAGTATACAAATGGGGGCGGTATGAATAAACAGGGCGAGACTCCTGGGGGTTCCGGTCGCGTAGATTTGTTGCCTCGTGTTTGGGCTGAGTGAGTCCCTTGATTTCCTGGTGGGGACTGAACCAAGATTGAAGACTTGACATTTCCAAGGTCTGACTGAAAGTTGGTCCGCAATTTTTAGTTCGTTGAACATTAAAAGCAGGAGGCACTGACCAATGAAAAAAAAAATGAAAAAGAAAACGGCAAGCAGTACTGAAGAGCCAGGAATAATATACCAGGAATGTTCCAAAAAAATGGATGGTTTTTATAAGTAGTTGTGTATTTTGTGCAACCTAAGTTATATAATGTTTCAATTATATGGTTTTCAATTGTTTCATATTTAGAAAAAATATGTTCACATATTATAGGACATAATAATTTATCATCAATAAACTTATTAATTTAGAAAGTTACGTGCTTTCATAAATAAATAAAAATTTCATCAAAAAAAAAAAAAAAAGAAAGAGAAAATTAGGTCCTATAACTTTTTTAGTCAAAGCAAAGAGTTTTAGTATTAATTTGAGGAAAAACTAGGACTTCCAAACGATTAACATCTATTATAATTTTTTTTCATTGATATTATTGTGCAAAGTGTTCAGTCATTTATGAATTTACATGCTCCATTTTTTTTTATGGGATTACATACTCCAAATTGAAAGAGACCTGCATGCTCCAAATTGAAAGAAAAACTTGATCAACTTAAGTAACAGATAATGCTATGCACAGCAAGGTTGTCAAACCCGGACCAAACACAACACAAACAATTTATATTGTACAATTGAACCAAAATTCCTATCAATATCATGTTTAAATATTTGATGATATTTAGGATGTTAGTGATTTATATTAGGCACGATCGATATCATGGGGTCAATGAGCCATTTCTTGTTTGATAGGAATCAATGAATTAGATCCGACCCTTTCCCCTTTTCCATGTATTCATTTTATTTTTAGAATAAGTAAGTATAATTAAACTAATTACTAATTAGATATCTAATTAACCTAATTAAACTTAATCTAATTTAACTATTAAAAAAAAAAAAGTTAAAAACCCTACCCAGTACTTTCATTCTCACAGAGTCACAACCTCCACTCTTCAAAGTTCAGCCCTCCTTTTCTCTCACCGCTCCATATGCCGCCTCCACACGCCGGCCTCTACCCGTTGGCCTCCTTACGCCGTCCTCCAAGGGAGTCTATTGAAGAAGGTTCTGGAATCGATCAAGGACCTTGTCAATGATGCCAACTTCGACTGCTCCGCCACCGGGTTCTCGCTCCAGGCCATGGATTCCAGCCACGTGGCACTCAAGGCTCTTCTTCTCAGATCTGAGGGCTTCGAGTGCTACTGCTGTGAGCGTAACTTGTTTATAGGGATGAACCTCAACAACATTGCCAAGATGCTCAAGTGCGCGGGAAATGACAACATTGTTACCATTAAGGCCGATGATGGTGGTGATACTGTCACTTTCATGTTTGAAAGCCCTTAGTAAGTACCGTTGATTTTGCTTGTTTTTGGTGCTTTTTTGTTTTGTTTTTGTTGGTGATTCTATTTGGCTGCTGAGAAAATGTGGGTATGTGCTTGGTAAATGAAGGTGGGATCTTGAGTGTTGTGTTTATGGGTTTGGGCTTTTGTTGTCATTCTGTTTGGTTGCTGTGAAAACATGGGAATTTGTTAAGTTCTTGGTGGGTGAAGGTGGGATTTTAATTAAACAAACTAATCATAGGGCTCTTATGATAAGTAAATATATGACTTACTAGCCAATAAGTCATATATTTACTTATGGATATGCAAATATGTCATTTGCTCCCTTTGGCAATTACTGGAGACATGCAAGAAAAGTTACTATTCTGTAACTTCTAAGCTTCAAAAGAGTGCAATCGTTTCAGTTTATAAGGGAAGAAGAAGTCAAACTACTTGTCAATTAATTACAATTTTTTTTTTACAAGATGCAGTAGGATAAATAGAATGTTTATGCACAAGCCAAAAACAAAGAATTACATTCACTCTCTCTCTCTCTCTCTCTCTCTCTCTCTCTCTCTCTCTCCCCTGTTACAACAATGACATTGTATAGGTGGTAAGTGGGTGACCTTAGAATCCTAGCAAAATTGAGAGGTCTGCTATCCCTCTTGGAAGGTTAGCAATATCTCTGAGCAAAGCAAGCCTGTTTTTCTAATTCTTTCTTCTTCCTGCAAGCACAATTATCTTTTATAAACAAATGAGTGTGATAAAACCATCTAAACCAAATAAAATCACAACCACATCAGAAATTAAATGGCAAAGATTAAGGGAAGAAAGATGCAAACACAAAGACAACACAGCGATGTCTTATCGAAGAGAAAACCAAAGTCCCCTATTTTAGAAATTACTTTATCATTTTTCTTCCATCATGACAAGTGGCATATCTAACATGTTAAATATCTCCCAAGAGATGTATTGGTATAATTCCAAACAGGGCCGGCTCAACAAATTTAGGGGCCCATTGATCAAAATCAACTTGATGGGCATAAAACACTTGTGTAGACTCTTTCTAAACTCCCCATACACGCATTATTCTTCACACTTTGGCATAATCATAACGGCCTTCAACATTGTAGCTGATATATCAACTACAATGTTGATATATCAACTCTTGTATAATGGGTCATTGGGTTAATACAATGGTTCATGGGCTCTTAGCCGGGCTAAACAGATTAACTGAAAATTGGATTGAAATCCAGTTTTTTAAGCAAGCAAAACTGGATTTCAAAAAAATCCCCTGAACTACTTGACCCACGGTTGGACCGTCTGGTTCAGATAGAACCAGTAGGGTTCAATCATAGTCCAACCTTACTTGATAAATTAGAAAAAATTATTAAAGTGCAGTAACTAGGATTAGAACTTCGACTAAATTAGGTTAGATTTAGAGTCTTACCACTAGGCTATACTAGAGTGTTGATGCTCTAAGTGAAAACTAAATATACTTAAAGTAAACTTAACAGAATTCATACCAATAAATTAAATAAACTTTCATTACTACTCTACTCTTATTTTATATTGTAACTAATATTCATAATATTTTATTATATTATATATTTTAATTAGCCATCTCTAAAAGGGAGTATATAATATTCATACTTTTATACTTCAAAAATTAATTATAACTTTTAAAGTGTTTTTTCATGCTTTATTATTTTACTTTTATTAAATTTCTTTAAAATATGCTTCAAAATCATTTAATTTTCCCCATATATATAATTTTATAAATATAATATCAATATTTGTATTTAATTAATTAATAAGGTAATTATGACATTATCGTGGTTCGAACTTGGTCAAATCTTAAAAACCTTGAACCTCTCCCCTTACCGGTTCTGTAAACGGTCTGGGTTTGAAAACTATGATGCACAGTGTTTATCTACTCCTATTCAAAGACTTCCTAGCTTCCTAGTTGATAAGGATAATTTTTCTCATTGTTCAAAGACAACAAAAAAAAAAAAAAAAAAAAAATGATAATCCACAATTGAATTCTAGTAGCAATATTGTGGACGTAAGTGATAAGTAAACCAAACATGCATAAAAGCTGATATGAAAAAAATAAATAAATAAATAAATAAAATAAAAATTATTAAAGAAGCTCTCTCTCTCTCTCTCTCTCTCTCTCTCTCTCTCTCTCTCTCTCGTAAGCAACAAGAATATCCAAATCTGTTCGAGTATCTGATTATTCCCTTAGATACATACAATCCCTTAGTCCCATACACACCAGGTTATTACATGGGGAAATCTCTTAGGGATGGCCCCAAGATGCTAACAAGAGGTTTCAAACTCAAGATCTCATGGATATCATTCCCTCATGACTTAAGCTTGCCTAGCTCTAAACTCTTTGTTTTATGTATTGGAGGTTGAAACTCAAATTTTCATCCCATATTTTTGTCCTTCTGACGTGTTCTTTATTCTCTTTTTAAATCAACATGTTGATTTAAGTTTCGTATCATATTTACTTTCATGGATCATTTTACGGTACACATTTTTTTTAATGTGTTAGGACATATGTGTTCACATGTTAAGAACATATGTCATATTTTATGTAAATTGGCTAATCCTTTGACAAAACGCACTCTACTTGTAATTGGGTAGTTCTAGGTGTTTTTAATACTTCAAGAAACAATGTTTCAAGATCAAGTGTTGAAGTCATCAAGTCTGTCCAAGAAAAAGCAAGTCGAAGTGCAGAATTTTTAAAGCTCGACACCTTCTCGATAGCTACCTCGACACCTGCTATCTGTCGAGATTTAAAAAGTCAGAATTCCAATATGATTTTCTTGGGATCCGTGAATGTGTTTTTGGGCTTTCTTTTCTTCTAACCCTAAACATATTTAAGGAGTGTTTTAAGAGCCGTCAACATAGACACAAGTTGCATAAGCATTGAGCAATCCTTGTTCAAGCAAATTGTGATCTAAGACGAAGTTCTTGACCTAGTTCATCTTCTTCAAGAAGTTGCTGTGTACTTTGCACCGTAGGGTTTTGTGACCAAGCATCTTCCTGATCTTCATTGCATAGGATGATCTGAAGAACTTTGCAGCCAACCTCTCTTCCTAAAGTTGGTGTTTGAAGTCGCGTACTGGGATCCGCGCATCTGGTTAGTCACGTACTTGGGAGCCGTGCATCAAAAAGGGGAACTGTCACTACAGATCAAGTCCGATTGGGTATTGGGGTAAGAGTTCAACTGTAGGTTGATAAGGTACTTGGGATTCCTTATTTGTAACTGCTTGATTTGATAATAGTGGAGTTTCGGGAGTGGTGACCTGAAAATCACCCGGTGGGGTTTTTGCCGTTAGGGTTTTTCCCCATTCGTGAACAAATCACCGTGTTATTTATTTTCCGCTGCATATTTAGTTATTCGGTGATTTGTTTGTGCTGCCACGTATTTGCATGTTAAATTGATTAATTAATAACTTGGCTAAATTAATTAATTAGTTTAAATCACAAGGGGTCATTCAGTTTGTGGCCTATCATAATGTACTATACCTACTTAATATAAAGTATTTATGCCAAGAGCTATTGTAGTTCAATTACTTTCCCTCATTTATAAATAATCGAGATTTGAATCCCCATATGCTTCTCTCTTATTGTTATCATAATAAAAACCTGCAATATCCTATATTAGCATATTATACCCACGGTTTAAAAAATTAGACTAGACTAGCTAGTTCAACTGGGAATCGGGCACCAATTCGGTTTGACAAAAACCTCAATAGCTAGTCAAAAACCAAAAACTAGAGCTTTTTCAGTTCTTTAACTGTACCGGTTTTTAAAACCATGATTATACCACATTAACTATTGGATTACCATACACAAAGAAAATTATCTATGAAAGTTCAAATAGCGTATAAAATACTATGAACGTTTAGACCCCCAATTTACAAATTACCAATTCAAGATTAATATCAAACAATGTATGTGCGGAAAATGAACATAAGCTTATAACAGAATTGATAAACAATCTAAACCAAATAAAATCAGATCCACAACAGAAATTAAATGGCAAAGATTAAGGGAAGAGAGATGCAAACACAAGGATAGCACAACGATGTGTTATCGAAGAGGAAACCGAAGCTATCGGCGTAAAACCTCTCCGCCGCCCACCAAGCGGTCAATAATCCACTAAAGAATGAAGTTGGGATACATGAATAGCAAAAGACCTTCCAAGCCTAATTTACCCAGTGTACCTAAGCCCTCTAAGCTTCTTGCCCCAATGAGGTTGCGCCGAACCTTTGTCTTCTTTAGCTTACTGGATTCCGCTATAGCCCATAGCATTAACCAGTATCAATTGGTCCCTTCCTAATTGCTTCCTAAGCACCCAATAGCCTTCTCACAGATATAGGTATGATGAGAAAAGGTTTTGGCTAATGTACCTCTCAAGGATGTAACAATGGAGAGTGTGAGAATAAAGGAATTTGGAGAAACAAGGATGAAGATTGTGGATGAGTCAATCTTGTTTTTCTCTAGGATTTCTCTCTTAAAATACTCTCTAGAAGCTCTCTATATTTCGTGGGTATAAGGGTCTATATATACTGGTGTGTGTTTAGAATGCGAAGAGTTAGTTTTTCCAAAACAGAGCTGGCTGGCGACTTGGCCTTGCGACTTGACTGAGTCGCGAGTTCAAGCCGCGAGCTAACTAAATGGCCAGGCTGGACTTTTTTTCCTGTAGTGCTCCAGCTGGCATGACTACTCAGCTTCTCTGCATGCTTCACTCGTGTGCATCCTTTGGCGACTTGCAAGTCGCAAGATCCAGTCGTGAGTCTCTTGTTGATTGCACAATCTTGATTAAGTCATGTCAACTATATTGATTTCTTGGTTACAATGGAAAGATGTTTACATATAAACAATATTCAGATAAAGACCTGATGGCCATACTTTTAAGTTTATGATAGTTTTGTATATTATATTGTTTACCCATTTAATTGAAGACCTTGGGTCTAAGAAAGGTTAACATATACTAGATTTAAATTCAAGAGTGTTGAGGGTCATTTTTTTCACGTTTTACACCTAGCCACGTGTCTTACATCTATTAGACATCTTTTAGTCTAGGCCTTTTCTAAGAAGGAAGTTAAGTCTGATGCTTTCACAGAATGAGCTTGAAGGTCCCATTCTGCTGCTGCCAATTTATGCATAAACAGTAAGTCCAGTCCAAGGAGTGTTGATGCAAAATGGGCTTATTTTCCTTTTTTACTACAACTGAAGGGGCTGTTCTCCACTTTTTGCAAAAGTAATATTATTCTATTGTGTAATGAGATTTATTCCATAATGAGTTCTCCACTTTCAGCAAATTGATCATTACTTTGCTTCCTCTATTATTATAAGTCCTGCACTATTATAAGTCATGCACAAAAAATACTAAAGCCCAAAGAAAGTATTCATGAAGCAAATGTTAGTTACAACATGTTAGCATATATTTTCTCAACTATCTTTATATATTTACACATTTATATTTGTATATATACTTATGTGTATTCAAACATATATGTATAAAATACATTCTGCAGAACAAATTCGGCCAAAAAGATTTCAACTCAAATCCTCACAATCTTATTGCCTAGAGTTGGCACAAAATTGTGAGGTTTAGAATGTGAGTCAAATTGGACCATATTAAGATGAATATTGAGAAACTCAAGAGAGATGTCTTGTGGGGGAGAGGAAGTTTTCCTAGTGGTGCATGTCAATACTACTATTCTGCAGTAATCTTTCTCTAGGTGTATTTTGCAAAAGGGTGCAAGTACACTACTGAGAACGAATTCTCCACATTTTCTCTACTAATTTTCTCTTATCTATTATATTCTCTCCCTATATTCTCTCATTGTTTTTCTCTCTTCCCCTTATGTTACCTCCTTCCTTGGGCAGGTGAGATTTGCTCCTTTTATAATTGAAATTGAGTGGGTCTTTTACCCATTTTACTTTTCTTTTGATTTCTCTAGCCCCACATCTATCTATCCTTGTTGGCTTTATTTTCTTCTCTTTTGGATTACAACAACGAAAGAATTCTTTAGTTTTTTTGTTGGGTTTATGGTTAAAACTTGTTTCTATTTAGCATAAATTGTGGAAGACCATTAATGCTATTTGGCTCGTGATAATCCACAACTTTTTCCTATTTTGGTATGAATGTTTTTCCTAGCAAAAGCAATCTCAAAAGAGTTGTGGCAGATTACCACAACTAGGATATTCCTCCTCTCTGCCAAACCACACCTCCCTGAATCTTAGCAATGACAAGTTAAACCTCTTCTATGTGTTTGGGATACAGATTGGGTGAACCCATTAGCCTACCTTGCTTTACCCATTAGATCTCATTCTATAGCTTGAAACTTAGGAATTTTCCCGTTCTGTAGTATTTTACATGCTGGATATTCTATAGTGTTTAATATCTAAAAATTTTCTCATTCCATGGTAATTGAACCTGGGGATTCTCACTGCCGCTTGAAATTTGGGAATTTCCCCATTCTGCGATGTTTAAACTTGGGGATTCTTTGCTTCTTTGCTTCTTTCACGGCATGTTTTCCCATCTTTTCGTTAGAATGCCTAGTGAAGGTTCTTGGTTCTTCTAACTCTTTTATACAAATGGGTTAGGCCATTTTGGACTTATTTCATGACATTCCCTTATGTAAGGGTCTTGGGTCACTTATGGGTCCAATTCTGCTCATACCCAGGCATTCTGCAGCAAGATCCTTTCTTAGGCCACTCTTAGCCAATTCAACCAAGACATGGATTTAGGTATTAAATCTCAGGTTTTCTCTCCATTCTCTAAGGCTTAGCTTCCTGGGCTTTGGGCCTTATTTATTGGCCCAAAGTGTGAAAACTTGGGTATCAACAAAGAGTAGGTGCAATGATTATGTTAAGTTGCCTTCATTGGAATATAAACTTAATGAATATAAAGTTTAATTCTAAAGGTGGCCATGTACATGGCCTTACGTTTTCAATGGGTATATTAAATCCTAGTCTAGAATATTTTGGCTACTTCCTTTCTTATAGCAATATGAGTTTCAATCAATGCAAGGAAACATTATTGGTTAGAGAAACTTTGCATTAGTGTCAAAGTGTTAATTGTCTGGCAAAGGAAACTTTATCTTTTGTGAAGGATGTTAAGTAATTTCCATGGTTGATACAGGTCCTATTTAAAAGTATTCTAAAATTATTTAGAGGGTGTTTTACCTGGACTTTCAAAGAGATTCAAGTGTTGTAAATAATTATGCATAATATTCACAAGTTTTGTAGGTTTTTAGAAGTCAAACCTTTTAAAAGTTATACTTTTAAGTTTATGTTTCCTAAAGTTTATCAAAGCAATTTTTATATTATCGAAAGAGAAACTTCAACTTTTAAATAACGTTTTGAACGACTACATCTTATTTAAAAGATAACTTCTAGACTAAATTAATTTTATAAAATAATTGAGTTTCAACATAAGTTTTCTAAAAAGATTACTACTTTTTAAATTTCTTTCAAACCATCTGATTTCAAATTCGTATTCCGGCTTTCCAAATGGTATTTAAACATTTCTTTTTGCGAATTGAGTTTTCAGACTTACTCAAGACTTGCATGATATCATTGGTGGTTCTTCGAACACCTTCCCTTTAGGCCTCTTCCTTTTCTCTCCTTCCGATGCTGCCATGGCCTGGGGTAGTGGCCCTCTTTTTATTCTCATAGTCTATGTTGTCCTTCTAATTCTCTGTAGCAGGTC
This sequence comes from Quercus gilva, assembly GCA_023621385.1. Lineage (NCBI taxonomy): Eukaryota > Viridiplantae > Streptophyta > Magnoliopsida > Fagales > Fagaceae > Quercus > Quercus gilva. Next base: position 55,052,179 of record CM042477.1, on the reverse strand, counting down.
AGTGAACTGAGTAATGCATAGATTTTCGAGGTTAAGCCTGTAATCAAAGAGCATGTTGGATATGTAGGTCTCCACGAGCTCTTTTTCCTTATGGCCTCCATAAGAGTCTAGAGAAACATCTTCAAATCTTTTGATGAATTGGACCAGATCCTCTCTGGGAATTTGCCTTACCATCTGAAGACTTTGGAATGTGACCTTGTCTTCACCGGGATAGTACTTTACACAGAACCTTTCCATCATTTCATCCTAGGTCTTAATAGACCCAGGCCTCAGCGTGGTGTACCAAGTATATGCTCTGTCCACTAAGGACTTAGCAAACTCCCTAAGGCACAGTTCTCTGTCTCCTACGTAGGGGCCCATAGTGTGAATAAATCTACTCACATACTCCACAGCACTCCCATTTCTTCCATCAAAAGGATGGAACTTTGGGGGTTCATATCCCTTGGGATATGGCTTGCCGAGGAGTTCTGGTGGGAACAGGGGATCCCGAGAAAATTGCTTGGGGATCCCCGAGAGTTTTTCCCTTTCTTGCTCCAAAAGGGCATTAACATCTGCCAATGTCAAGTGCCGAGGGTTGCCACCCCATCTTACTAATGACCCTCCCTCTAGTTGGGCTTTGTCCTGACTGATCATAGAGGGGACATTGTCCCTGATTTCTTGTGTCCTGCCCTCTTTGAAAAGGAGAATTTCTCGTTGCAAATCTTTCAACATTTCTGCCATTCGAGCCATAGGATCTGGCTCTAGTCTTGCATGCCTTTGGCCTAATACTACTTCTTGTTCTACCAGAGGCACCTCATTCCTCTGTCTAGAGGCTACTTCATTTTCTCCTACAGGCTCAGAGGCCGCAGGTGGCGCATTGGTGCCTTTACTGTTCCTTGGCTTTGGAGCCATGCTCTGCGAAGGGACTGCTTTTTCCCTCTCCTTTACCCAGTCCCCAGTGGAGTCGCCAAAATGTGAAGGTCCCCTTTTTTACAATATCCAGGCCCAAACTGAGGCAAGGATCTCGGGGCCTTTTGTTATAGTTTGAAAGGACTAGGCTTGGTTAATCACAATTAAATGGGCTGTTTAAAAACCAAGTGGTGTACAAAGCAAGAATCCTACAATACGTACATACTAGCAAGCGAGAATATATGTATTGAACAGTAAGGAAAACAGTAAGAAAAGGAAAAAAAGACACTGTAAATAAACAGTACGCAAACAATTGTTAAGGATCCTCAGACCCGTGTAAAATATTTCGTTATTTCTTTTAATTATGAGTTACAATGTTCTCACTAATACGTGATACAAGGTCCAAATAAGCTCAAAAATTACAGACTTGGATGACTATCTCAGCCTCTATGACTTGCAAAGTTTGAATTCTTTTGAATCCAAGTATGTACTAGTGGTTGTTTCTGGGATACCTGGAGATATTTCCCTACTTTCTTTGAATTTTGATAGAGTTTTCTCAATGATTCTATTATGATTTCACTATTGTTGAATGCCCCTTTCAATGCTAGCTGCCTTCCCCTTTTATAGCATCATTCCAGGGTCTCGGGGTACTATTGATTCCCCTTTTTTCCTCCCCTGGGTACCAGGGCCCGTTTTATGCCTACCTCTTATAAGGTTGAGCCTTTCCCTTTCTCTCATAATTTCCACCTTTTGGTGCTGTTTCTTTGAAAACCCATGGCTGACTTTTCATTTCGGGGTATGCTTAGGGAGCCGTTCTCAATCTCACGTTCCTCAAAACTTTTTACCTTTTCAGACTCAGCTTTTGGTTGTCCTTCCTCTTTGTCATTTTTCCCAAGTGAGTAGAATCCATTTCTGCTGGGTCAAAGGTCTTCCCTACTACTTCCCTTTATAGCTCCTCATTCTGGGTTCCCCGAGGTATCACTCTTTTACATCGTGAATGGTTGCTCTAAGCTTTCTGCTTTCTTGTTGCATTTCTGGGTGCTTGAAAAGGACATATCTGCCCTTCGTTTCTTGCGTTTTATTAGTATTCCCTTTGAGCTGTCTTGATCCTATCTAGCTGTGCTGCTCATCTCAGGGATTCCGGGCTCCATTCTTTTACTAGACTTTCTATGGTCCTCTGATCTAGGTTTTTTTTCCTTTCTTCCTTTTGTTTTACAGGCTCTAAAACCTACCCATTCATGGATCTTGGGCTTCAAATCTTTGGGCCTACCATCCTTTTCTTTTGTAAGCTCAACCCCTTTAATTTTTACTTTCCATGGGATTGGTCTGGTGTGCTATTTCTTTGGGCCTTATGTTATGATTTTTTGAACCTCAACATTTAGCCCCCCCGAACTCGTGGGTTGCCTGCAGCCCACACAAGAGTAATTTAGAGTTTCAATTTCTATAGGAATTCTTTCTTCACTGTTTTAAATTTTCTCGAGGTTTCCTTTTACTTCCCTCAGGATCCTGACTTCCCATTGTCATTGGGTATCCTGGTCTTTTTTGCCTATTGTGCTTCTTTCTTTTGTAACTTCCCTCTTTGCACGAGACGTGGCAGTTAATTTTGGAGTAAAAAAACTTCCCCCACCCACTTTCCACGTTCCCCATAACGCTCATTAATAACGGCTAGTAACTTTCTTAAAAAATTAAAATTTTCAACTGGCGCGCCTTTCCATACATCATCTTATCTAATCCTAAGCTTATCTTTTTCCTTTCAGCCAATTAGCATTCTTTGTTTTCCTTCTCTGTGTTCCTTACTCCTTTGATTTGCCTATTTCCAAATACTTAATGCCCTAATAGCTTCCTCTTCCTCACGCAAAAGGAGGGAACGTACTCCCAGCCCCTCTAAGGGTGAGGGTTTCTCTGGTTCCCCGTAGGGCTAGTCACATAGGGTTACAGAGCGCCCTGCCTTCCCTTTACGGAACCCTTGGTACACCCCAGTCTATTTTTCCCTCAGGTGTCTCACGACGAGGCCCCTCTATCCTCTCATACCTAGGTACTCTCTGGTCAAGCAGGTTTTGCTAATTCTGCTCAGGTCCTAAACCCTAGAGAGATTTTAGGTCTCCAGATTAGGTGGGAATCTCGAGAGGCGGTTCCTATCTTTTTTGATTTCGTTCTTAGGAGGATTCAAGGTTGGCCCATTTGGGTTGATAGGGAACTCTCTGATGAAGAGTTTGTGGGTCGCCTAGAGCGGGCCAGGATCTTAAAGGTAGTAGCGATTTCTAGGAACCTTGAAGGTTTCCGGGATGCTAAAGGCCTCAGGCATCTGGTACGCCATTGGTGCCCTCCTCTTCATACTTTCTTCTTTTCTATTGGAGAGCTTACGATCACCTTGGAGGATGTGGTGAACAACTTTCTCCTCTCGGTGTTCGGAGATAAGAACCCTTTTGATATCAGTCTTTCAGATGAGGATCTCAAGGTAAAAGATAAATTATTTGGCCATTTTGGTAGACGTACTGCTTCTCCTGGTGGGAAACCAGCCAGGATGGGTAGATGGGTTATGAATCTTTCGTGGGAGAAAGATAAAGAAGTCAAGCGAGCCGAGTTCCTGGCACTTTGGCTTAGTAAGTTCTTGTTTAGTGAATTCCCTGGGTACGGGGTTAAATCTATCTTCTTCTCGCTAGTAATTAGGTTAGCCTGGGGTGCTCAATATCCTCTAGCCCCCATGTTCTTGGGCCATGTTTATTCTCAGCTAGATCAGCTTTATAAAGATGAGGTTGAAGGCGATTCTTGCTACACGATCACTTCATCCCTCCATTGTGCCATTCTTCAAGTATTCATGTAGGATCGTTCTCCAGTTACTTTAGAGAAGTGTATAAATTTCAGGTATATGAAGAATAAGTTCCAAGGATCCTCTGATGTAATTAAAGGTTTGTGTGGTAGCTCGACTGATAGCCATCCGATTATTTTTCGTTAGGCCAGTTTGAAAGGCAATAGTCTTAATCTGGTTGAGCTTTTTGACCAAGCAAGGCACTTAAAATGGCGTTCTCCTCGAGAGTTCAGCCCTGAGTTTTCTTGTGACTCTGTGTTAGCCTCTTTCCTTACTTCTCCAAGGAATACATTTAATTTGCGCCACGGTGATGAAGGCAGTTCGGCCTACTTAGCTTGTGTTAGTCCTTCCTGGCTTCTAATGCCCTCTTCAAGTGGCCCCAGATATACACACTACTCAACACTCTGGGTACTCCAGCAATTTGGTTTCAATCAAGACATTCCTCCAGTATTCAAGGATGTAATGCCTTCTCTTCCTTTTCTGGACCATTCCTTAGGCTTCAAGCCTCCTCTTACTGGTTGCGGAGAAGTCCTCAATTTGTAGTTCCCAATTCCCAAAGGGGAGTCTTTGCTACTGATGGTTTTGCTGGCTATTGGAGGCGAGTACAAAAATCTTTTGTTGATTATGTTGGCCCTGGCAAGATTGAGAGGGTTCCTAATCCCAATATTCTTTCTGTTCCCACTACTAACAGGCATCTATCCCTTCCCACTGTTGGTATCGTATCTGCTGCCATAAGCAGCAAGACAGGGTTTGCGGTGTGGCATGCCTCTAAGGGTGGTTGGGTGCGTTCTGCCCAAGATTTTTCAAAAACTTTGTTAGGATGTGACCTCATTGCTGGCACTTCTTCTGGTGTGCCCATTAAAAAAAGGGCAGTAAAGGCTATTGGTGCTACCACTCCTGTTGGCAAAGGTAAAGAGAAGAAGATTAAGCAGGAAAAGGTTAAGCAATCTGAGCTTGAAGAGGATGTTAAGGGTACTGAAGCTAGCCTTGAGACCAAGAAGAGAAAGACTGCAAAATCTTGGTAGTAGTTAGTAATTTTTGAGGAACCCGAGAGAGTGAGCTCTCCTACAGTGGGAAAGGAGGTTTGGCATCCTTCAAATCCAAAGCCTCGAGTTAAGACTAAGGTAGAGTCTTCTCTCTCTCAGGTTCCTGTGAGTTCTTCAACCCAAGGTTCTTTAGGATCCTTTGATCTTGTACCCCAGTCTACCCTGAGACCCGTAGTAAATGAAAGACCATTGGAGACTCTATAGAGATAGAGAGAAGAGCAAGGCCTCTTTCCTTCTTTTCTCTTTTATTTTATAGTAGCTTATTATTGTTGTTGCAATGTCTTTCCTTTTCTCTTTTAACTAACGAGTGACGACTTCTTCTTTGCAGTCCAAGTGCAAAGCAGACCCTAAGAAGGGCAAGAGTGAATCGTCTGGTGATGATGTGGTATGGCCTTCTTCGTGCCTCTCGCTATTTGCTCTCACCCATTCTTGGTACTGTGTACTTATGTATATTTTTTTGCAGGTAGAGGTACCTCCTCCCACAACTGGCAAAACCTTGGAGGAAGAAGTGGTTACTGCTTCTTTTGCTAGTTTCCCCGGCATGGAAGAGGATGCCCCTAGTAGTGGCATAATTAAAGAAACTGGGTAGCCAATGCAAGGTGTCCAATCCACTCCGTCTATTGTTCCCCTAACTACTTAGGATCCTGAAGCTTCTCAGCCCTATGTTTCCCAAGATCCCTAGCTTGGGTAGACTTTCAGTCCCACCAGAACTGTGTTACCTAATCCTATGTTAAGCAAAGAAACCTTGGGGGGTGCGTCTCTACCCATACAAGCAGGTGAGCCCCCATTCTTCTCTTATAAAAATGCTTAATCTCGTCTTTATCCCCCCTTCTTTTTTTTTTTTTTCTTTTTTTGAGATTTCCCTTTTTCTCTTCCCTTTTTAGGTCAAACCAATGCTTAATATACCCCTGAGGCTGTTTCTTCTTTGGAATCAGAGGGTTCTGAAGGTGCGTGTTATCCTCCTTTTACTGTGCTTCTTCCTTGCCTTTTCTTTCCATGGCGACACCCCCAATATCCTTTCCTTTCTTTAGCCGTTTTGCTTAGGTTTCCTCACACTTTCTTCAACATGCTGCATGTTCTCTCACAGAGTCCACCAAGAAATCAAAAGAGTAAGAGGAGGAAGCCCCACCATAGTAAGTCGATATAAGTCCCCCCCCACCTTTTTTTTTTTGCTTTTCTTACTTTACCTTTTCTTTCTTGGCTCTCCCCTCCGCTTTTTTTTTTTTTTTTTTTTTTTTTTTTTTGAACTACGTCTGGTTTTGCAGGTGTTGACACAAGTGTTGGAGATCCTGAGTTCGTGGTTCCTTAAGTGGCTATGGTGTCTGCTTAGATTGTTGAATCTCAAGCAAGAACCCCTCAAACTATCCAGAAGATTGACAGTTCCCTAATCGCTACAAGCATGGATACAATAATGGGGGTGGCTCTAGAAGTGGTTTTTCCAGATCCTGACTCGGGGCTCCCTGCCTTCCTGGCCTACTTTGATCTTTTGGAGTTCAACAGCCTCTTTATAAGCATTTTCATCGCTTTAGGCCTTCCTATGGTAACTTCTTGTACTTCTCCGTGCCTGTGGAGGGTCTACCATTGCTAGAGGGGTTGCTCAAAGTCCATGGAGATTTTACCAGTGGCTTTAGGGGAGGTGTGTTTCTGGGGAACATTCTGATGGAGTTGCTGTATGCTGTGCTGATTTCCCTAAAGGATTCCTCTCTTAACTCCTTATCTGAAGGGAGACTCTTGGAATGGAGGGGAGTGGTGTAGGACCTTTTAAAAGCAAAGTTCAACCTGTCCTTTTTGCTAGAGTATCTGCGTTCATTGGCCCATGTACTATCCTAGAGGCGGGCTTCCAAGAGCATAGATGTTGATATTGCTGCTACTGAGGAGGCTCTAGCTCGTGCTCATAAGGTTCTGCATGATTCAAAGGTTAAAAAGCAAAGAGTTCTCTCTTCTTCAGTTGTTTTTGCCATTTCTCCCGACAATTCTTTACTGACCAGCCTTGTTCCTTAGCTTTTGCCTTTCTCCCTTTTTTTCTTAGCCAGTTGAGATGTATTTTCAAACAATTTGGGTTGTATAAGCTTCTTTTTTTTTAACACTATTCCTAGCTTTTCTTTCTCATTCTCTGTGATACAGATCTGTATTTGTGTTGTCTTCCCTTCTTTCTTTTTTTAAGACTGCTTCTAGCTTTTAATAACATGTGGATTTTTTTTTTCTTTTGTATACTATCTCTTTTTTTTTCCTTTCTTTTTGCACTAAGTCCTAGGCCATGGTCCCTACGAGTCTTACTGTAGGTCCTAGATCAGGTACCTTGGTGGTTGTTTTGTTGCGCAGGTACTGAACTGGGTACATTGGGTGCCCCCCCCCCCCCCTCCTTTTTTTTTTTTAGATCATGAACCAGGCAGGCGTTCTTTCATCAAATATTGGGCAAGGTATCCCAGGCACTTTTTTTTTTTTTTTTTTGCCTGTGATCCTAGGCCATGTATTTTAAGCTAATCGTGGGGTAGGTCCTAGGTCATATGTCAAAGTTCTCTTCCCATTGCATTGGCCTAGGTACCCCTCCCCCCCTCAAGTCTGCCCATATTTGGGCTTTGCAATATTTAATCTAACATTAACTTAAAAGGAATAAAAGAGATTTCATTGAATCAAAAGCACAATTACTTTCGGAGGAACACAAAAAAGTTATCAAAGACAGTAAGGATCACAAAATGTCTTTCTACCCTGGGTTCCTAAACAAAATTACTTAAACAAGAATTCATAATAAAAGGAATGATGAAACACTTAGTAGGTTAGGTAGTTGGCAAAAGGGTCTGGATGTACTAAGATCTCTCCATTTCTTATGCATAGTACTATTTCAGCCACTTCCCATTTATGGGATCTTCCAAGACTATCCCATCTTCCTTTGAGAGGTAGTTATACCCACTATCGTGGGCTTCCCTGATGATGTAAGGTCCTTCCCACTTTGGGGCAAATTTGGAGGGTCCCGGGAGGTTTTTTCTTACATGTTCTGCTGTTCTCAACACCAACTGTCCCTCAGTGAAGGCCCTTGGGTGTACTGCCTATGCATATGCCTTAGCCATCCTTTGCTGGTATCTCAAACTTTTCCTCCTGGCCACTTCTCTTTCTTTCTCTATCCCTTCCAGATCTACTAACCTCCTTTCATTTTTTGCTTCCTCGGTGTCCTCCTGGTTTTCTTCAAGCACTACTCTTGGTGTGGGGACTACTAATTTCAGAGAACTAATGGCTTTTGTCTCATAAACCAAAAAGAACCGTGAGAATCTCGTGGCTGTTTTCACAGAGCTCCTGCATGCCCAGAGTACATCTATCAAGTGGTCACTGCATTTTCCCTTATACTCATGTTTCATCTACTTAAGAATTTTCAACGTCACCCTATTAATGGCTTCAGCGTGGCCATTTCCTTATGGGTAGTATGATGTAGACCTTCCATGCTTGATGTAATATGCTTAAGTTAGGTTTTTCATATCTTTGCTTATGAACGAGGTCCCATTGTCACTGATTAGTCTCTTGGGGACCCCGAACCTTGTGATGATGTGCCCTCAAATGAAGTTTGCCACAACTGCTTTGGTGGCCTTTTTCAAAGGGATAGCTTCTACCCATTTTGTAAAATAATTAATGGCTACTAGGATCCATATGTAACCATTGGAAGGAGGGTTTATATGCCCTATGAGATCAAGCCCCCAAGTGTGGAAAGGCCATGGTGTTGTCATATCTTGTAATACGTTTGGGTAGGTGTGGATTGCATCTCCAAGAACTTGGCAGACATGGCACGTTTTGACCAGTTCCTCAGAGTCCTTCTTCATTGTTGGCCAATAGTACCCCAACAGTAGTAACTACTTATAGAGCCTTCTTTTCCCTGGGTGACTTCCACAATCACCAGAATGGACCTCCCTGACTACTTCTCTGGCTTCCTTTGGACCTAGGCATCTTAGGGGATTCCCGTTGTATCCCTTTTTGAACAGGATCCCATTCTGCAAAAAGTACTTGACTACAAGCCTTTTGAGTTGGTGGGCTAATGTCCTGTCAGCTGGTAGGATCCCTTGAGCCAAATATTCTATGAATGGTGTTCTCTAATCTTCTGTAACAAACACAGCGTAGCTTTCTTCCTTGGCTATTGAGAGTAGAAATTTTTGGCATTTTTCCTGTATAGTTATTGCCTATTTGCTCATAGTTGGCTAGTAGTACCCTATGCGCTACATCCTTCTGTATAGGCTGATTTTTTCTGCAATCCTACAGGCCTGGTCATGTAGTTTTTCTAATCTCAGTTTTCCTTCTTTCTCGTTGATGCACTAGGATAAGATCCCTCCAAGCAGCCTCATGTATAGCTCCCCTTCTATCAGAGTGTAGTCCCTTAATTCCTTAATACTCTCTCCATATCCTGCCTCTTTTATTTTCTCCTTGACCTCACTCCTCCAATCCTGCTAATTGGGTCCTTCAAGGAACATCCTTTTGAGGATCCTTATGATGGAATATTCCTACTTACCTATTCTTACCAGAGTCTCTTTCCCCTTGAGTGGCACTTGGGATCCCAGGGTGGCTAGTGTGTCAGCGAACCTGTTCTCACTCCTCTAGGTGTACTCTATGCTAAAGGTCTAGAATTCCAGTTCCAGCCTTTGCGCCCAAGTCCTATAGGCTGCCAAACTCTGTTCTCTCAGTGCAAAGTCACCTTTCACCTGGGAAACCACAAGATTGGAGTCTCCTCGAACTCTCATATGCTTTACTCTTATACTGAGTGCTATGGTTAAACCAGTCAAGTATGCCTCGTATTCAGATGCATTATTTGAATAGGGAAACCTAAGCTTAAAAGATAGGGGTATGGTATCCCCATCTTCGCAGCTAAGTACAACTCCCAGTCCATTTGAAGATGTTGTTGCTATCCCATCAAATCTCATTATCCACTTCTTTCCTGGGATTTCTGCTATGGCCACTTCCCATGGGATCTCTTCACTTAGTGAGCACTCCTCCTTTCCAAGAAATTGGGCTAACAGATCTGCAATGGCTTGACTTTTGACAGCCTTAGGGGTCTTGAGGCCTATGTCAAACTGAGAAAGCAGAATCAACCACTGTGCTATCCTTCCTTTAAAGAGGGGCTGATATAGGAGTGCTTTTATGGGATGTGACTTAGTCACCAAAAGGATTTGGTGATATGAGAAATACCGCTTCAGCCTTTGGAATGCGTAGATGACTATTAGGCAAGCTCTTTTTATCCTAGGGTACCTAGTCTTAGCATCTTTAAGCGTCCTGCTCACGTAGAAAATGGGTTGCTCATTCCCATCGTCATGCCTCTGTGATGTACTAGGAATCCAAGAAACTTTTCAACAAACAGCCCGAAAGCACACTTCATGGGGTTCATGCGTAGTTTGTACTTTCTGCACCTTTCAAAAACTTGTTCAAGTGTTTGAAAGTGCCTTGCTCTAGTTTTTTACTTCACCACAATGTCATCTACATAGTCTTCCATCTCCTTATACATCATGTCATGGAAGATAGCTGTCATGGTTCGCTAATACTTGGCCCCTGCATTTTTTAAGCCAAATGGCATCACAGTGTAATAAAAATTCTTAATTGGGGTCCTGAATGCTATTTTCTTTGCATCTTTAGCAACCATGCGAATTTGGTTGTACCCACTGTACCCATCCATAAATGAAAACATAGAACTTCCTGCAGCTGAATTCACAAGGAGGTCAATATTAGGCAGAGGGAACTCATCTTTAGGACATGCCTTGTTTAGATTGCGAAAGTCCACACAGCAACGGATTTGGCCATTCTTTTTCTTCACAGGTACTATGTTGGAAAGCCACTTAGGGTACTGGATGGGCTTGATAAAACCAACCACTAGCAACTTCTTGACTTTTTGAGTTATCTGAACTTCTATATCAGTGTAAAAGACTTTGGCTAGTTGGATTACTGACTTGACCCTTAGGTCTACGTTGAGAGAATGGACCACCAGTCCCAGGTCTAGACCAGGCATCTCATCATAGGTCCACGCGAACACATCTATGTATTTCTTGAGCAAGGCAACTAGTTGCTCCTTTTCTTGTGCTGTTAGCTGACTACGAATGAAAATAGGCTTCTAGGATCCCAGCTCAGCTCTCAAGTTTATTTCCCTTAATTCTTCCTTAAGCTGAATTTGTGCTTCTTTAGCTAGTTCCTCTAGGACTTCTTCTTGAGCCAACATACATTCTGGTGGTCCGGGACCCTTATGCATGATGCATTCAGGCCCCACACACCTTCATAAATGATAAATTAGTCTTCCTCCAGGTTCTCGTACTACTACACCTTCCTGGGATCCTAAGGTGCTAAGCTCCCTCCTTTTTCTTTTCCTCTCTAAGAGGTTTCTCAGATCATGGGTACCCCCTCCTTCTTCTTCTTCTAAGATAGGCGCCCCTAGGGTCCCTGGCATGGGACCTTCATCATCTGGTTCTAACTTATCATAGAACATTGTTTCCACGAAATTCACTTCTCCTTGGCTGAAAGGGCTATGGTTGGTGGGGATCCTTATGGGCCTCCCATTCAATCTTCCTTTAACACACTGATGATACGTAGATGGGATAAGGCGATGCTTATGGAGCTATGGGTGTCCAACCAGTACATGGTAGGAAACTTCTGAATTGATAACATGAAATCTAGTCAAGGCTACTATTGGCCTTACTCTTAAGGCCAGTTGCACATATCCTTCAATTGATTCTGCTGATCCTCCAAATCTTATTATCTCCATGGGAGCCCCTAGGATCCTTTTGCCCATCAGGCCCATGGCTTCTAGGGTACTCAAGGCTATGAGGTTGAGTAATGCCCCTGTGTCCACTAGCACTCTTCTGACTTAGACACCATTTATAGTGGTCATTAGATAAAGGGGTTGTGAGAGTGCTTTTTTTTCTTAGCACACAGGCCCAAGTAGAGACAAGAATCTCAGGCCCAAATACTTGTTGTTTTTGTGGACTGGGCTTGGTTCATCGCAGCTAAATGGGCTGATTACAAACCAAGTTGTACGCAAGTCATATAAAGCTCCTCAAGACGAAAAATGCAATTCCTCCTAAGCAATAAAATACCATTATAAGTGTTTTAGTCTCGTAAAATGACCATTTACTCTTATGAAATAAGTAAAATAAGTGTTCATAATATTCACAATGAGAAGGAGATTGAAATAGAGTATTTAAGGCTTATCTTTTATTGTATAAACATTTAAAAGAGTTCCTTCACCTAAGACCTCGGGCGTACTGTCGTGGAATCCCGGGCGTACTGTCGTGGGATCCCGGGGCGTACTAGGCCTGTAAGAAATCAGAATGCTGGTTCTCTGAACTATATGATCTTTCTCCATGTTATTATGTAATAGAGTTTTATCCTTTCCATTTACCTCTATAAGTGCTACATAAAAACACACTATACAATACACATATCTTCAAATAATTATTAGTTTCTTAGATTAGGATATACATTTTAATATATATACATATATGTAAATGAATTTCATGAGAATGATTCAGCCACGAGGATCTTGGCCCTAATTCTCATAGACTTAGTGCTTTTGCACAAGACTTATGGGATTTGGATCTCAAGTCCAAGTGGCTTTACTTGGGCATTACCTTCCAAGGTAGTTAGGTGAGAAGGATTTTTGTGGGAGAGAGTGATATCTGATGTGTGTATGTTTTAGCATATGTTTCTTTGGAGGCTAAGTGTGTCCAAGGCCCAAGTTGAAGTGAGGACCCCGATAAAAGGACTCAGCCTTTTGGCTGAGTAAAAGGAAAACTAGTAAGCAAGAATATGTGTGTTAAATAGCCAGAAAGCAACAAAGGAAAACAATGTAATAAAAAAACACACGAAATAACTGTTAGAGATCCTCAAATCAATATGAGGTATTTCATTATTTTTCTTAATTGTGGATTACAATATGCTCACTAAGATGTTATACAAGGTCCAAATAAGCTCAAAAATTACAGACTTAGATGGCAAATAAGCCTCTAAGACTTGCAAAGTTTGAATCCTTTTGAATCCAAGTATGTACTAATGGCTGTTTCTGGGATCTCGGGAGATATTTCCCTATTTTCTTTGAGTTTTGACAGAGTTTTCTCCATGATTCTGTTGTGATTTTCTATTCTGCATCACACCCCTTAATGTTGACTGCTTCCCCCCTTTCATAGTGTCATTTTAGGGTTTGGATAGCATTGATTCTCCCCTCTTGGCTCCCTGGGTACCAGAGCCCCTGTCATGTTGGCCATTCTGATGGCTGATTATTTCCCTGTTTCTCATAATTTTCCTCTTTTAGTGCTGTTTTCCAAAAAGCCACTTACTGACTTTCCATTTTGGAGAGCTGACCTTTACCCTCTCTTCTTTCAATGCTTTTCACCTCTTAGACTCGGTTTTTTAGTTGTCCTTCTTGCTGTCATTTTTCCCAAGTGAGCACAATCCATTCCTACTAGGTTAAAGGTTTTCCTAGCCACTTCCCCTTATAGTTCTTCATTCTGGGTTCCCCGAGGTACCAGCTTTTTGTTCATGAATTATCACTCTCCAAGCTTTCTGATTCTTTGTTGCACCACTGGGTGCTTGAGAAGGACATATATGTTCCTCATTTCTTGTATTTCGTGGTACTCCTTTTGAGCTATCTCAATCCCACTTTAGCTGTGCTGCATGTCTCGGGGATCCCGAGGATCCCAAGCCTCTGGGTATCCCGGCCTAGTTCTTTCACTGGATTTTGCTGGATTTTTTAATGGCCTTTCTTGCTGAAAATCTGAACATACATAGTGCCTTGATGTCAATTCTTCTTGCTGCACAAATTGGGCCTTCTTCACTTTTCATGGAATGGGCTTTCTTGTAAAATTTTGGACCTCAACAGGGGTCTACGATAGTCTGGATGCTCAACCTCCATGTCTTCATCAATGAAGGTTATTGCATTGGTTGTTTCCAAGTAAGCTCGACTAGCGTGGAATTCTGTCTTGAAACATTCTATCCCTGAATCTGCTGCTATACTCATGAGGGATTTTATGGCCAACCCTTCTTGCTTCTAGTCCAAATCCCAACTGATTAAATAGTGACTTGAACTTAGGGTTCTTCTGGAAAGTCCTGACTGTGCTTGGGTGGAAGGATCCCTCAGATTCTTTTATTTCTGCTGAGTTCCCGTGGATCACCACGTCCACCACCCCTTTCCCTTTATGGTTGGGTAGGGGATTCCTTTGCACTTTAGGTTCCTTCTGAGTGAACTCCAACATTCCTTCCCTTAATTTCTTGTGAAAGAGCCTGCAGAAGGTCCAACAATCCTTGGTGGAATGCTTGACATAGTTGTGAATTCTGCAAAAAAAAAAGGACTCTTCCTTTCTTCCTCAGTTGGTGGCCTAGACACAATGAATGGCCTAACAATTCCATCTCCAATCCACTTGTCCAAGACATGGTTCAATTCCTCTATGGTGCATGGAATCACTGGTGGTTCTTCGAACACCTTCCCTTCAGGCCTCTTCCTTTTCTCTCCTTCCGATGCTGTCATGGCCTGAGGTACTGGCTCTCTTTTTGTTCTCATAGTCTGTGCTGTCCTTCTATCTCTTGCATAAGGGCCCATAGTGTGAATAAATCTACTCATGTGCTCCACAGCACTCCCATTTCTTCCATCAAAAGGATAGAACTTCGAGGGTTCATATCCCTTGGGATATGGCTTGCCGAGGAGTTCTAGTGGGAACGAGGGATCCCAAGAAAATTGCTTGGGGATCCCCTAGAGTTTTTCCCTTTCTTGCTCCAAAAGGGCATTAACATCTGCCAATGTCAGGTACTAAGGGTTGCCACCCCCTCATACTGCTGACCCTCCCTCTGGTTGGGCTCTGTCATGATTGATTACAAGGGGGACATTGTCCCTGATTTCTTGTGTCTTGCCCTCTTTGAGAATGCGAATTTCTTAATGCAAATCTTTCAACATTTCGGCCATTCAAGCCACAAGGTCTGACTCTAGTCTTGCACACCTTTGGTCTAATACTACTTCCTGTTCTACCTGAGGCACCTCATTCCTCTGTCTAGAGACTACTTCATTTTCTCCTACAGGCTCAGAGGCCACAGGTGGCGCATTGGTGCCTTTGCTGTTCCTTGGCTTAGGAGCCATGCTCTACAAAGGGACTGCTTTTTTCGTCTCCTTTTCCCAATCCCTAGTGGAGTCGTCAAAATGTGAAGGTCCCTTTTTTAATAGTATCTAGACCCAAACTGAGTCGAGGATCTCGGGGCCTTTTGTTGTTGCTTGAAGGGACTGGGCTTGGTTAACCACAACTAAATGGGCTGTTTAAAAAACCAAATGGTGCACAGAGTAAGAATCCACAATACGTACATACTAGTAAGCGAGAATATATGTATTGAACAGTAAGGAAAACAGCAAGAAAAGGAAAAAAAAAAAAAAAACAATGTAAATAAACAGTACGCAAATAATTGTTAAGGATCCTCAGACCCGTGTAAAATATTTCGTTATTTCTCTTAATTATGAGTTACAATTTGCTCACTAAGACGTGATACAAGATCCAAATAAGCTCAAAAGTTACAAACTTAGATGACTATCTCAGCCTTTAAGACTTGCAAAGTTTAAATCCTTTTGAATCCAAGTATGTACTAGTGGCTGTTTCTTGGATATTGGGAGATATTTCCCTACTTTCTTTGAATTTTGAAAGAGTTTTCTCAATGATTCTATTATGATTTCACTATTGCTGAATGCCCCTTTCAATGCTGGCTGCCTTCCCCTTTTATATCATCATTCTTGGGTCTCGGGGTACTATTGATTCCCCTATTTTCCTCCCCTGGGTACTAGAGCCCGTTTTATGCCTATCTCTCAGAAGGCTAAGCATTTCCCTTTCTCTCATAATTTCCTCCTTTTGGTGCTGTTTCTTTGAAAGCTTATGGCTGACTTTCCATTCCGGGGTGTGCTTAGGGAGCTATTCTCAATCTCACATCCCTCAAAACTTCTTACCTTTTCAGACTCAGCTTTTGGTTGTCCTTCTTCTTTGTCATTTTTCCTGAGTGAGCGGAATCCATTTCTGCTGGGTCGAAGGTCTTCCCTGCTACTTCCCTTTATAGCTCCTCATTCTGGGTTCCCTGAGGTATCACTCTTTTGCATCGTAAGTGGTTGCTCTAAGCTTTCTGCTTTCTTGTTGCATTTCTAGGTGCTTGAGAAGGACATATCTGCCCTTCGTTTCTTGCGTTTTATTGGTATTCCCTTTGAGCTGTCTTGATCCTATTTGGATGTGCTGCATGTCTCAGGGACCCGGGCTCCATTCTTCTACTAGACTTTCTTTGGTCCTCTGATCTGGATCTTTTTTCTTTGCTTCCCTTTGTTTTACGGGCTCTAAAACCTGCCCATTCATGGATCTTGGGCTTCAAATCTTTGGGCCTACCATCCTTTTCTTTTGTGAGCTCAACCCCTTTAATTTTTACTTTCCATGGGATTGGTCTAGTGTGCTATTTCTTTGGGCCTTGTGTTATGATTTTTTGAACCTCAACAAATTGCTTACTAGATGTATGTCTCACCCCATCTATTACAATTTTCTAATTAAGGTTTAGTTGGGAAACAGAATCTTTGGATTGCTTCCTAAGGTGCAAGGTAGAGCTTGGGATGATTGGAGCCTTATAGGATTTTAGTTAACTTTATTTCACCTTAGATTTTATAATATTTAGAGATTATTTCCAATTGTGGATGTTTAGAGATTGTAAGAAGTTTATTAAGAGCATTGTTTATTTGGAGTTTTATTTAATTTTGAAATTGATTACTTTTATTGAGATTGCAAGATCAATAAGTTAGTCATACATCTAAATTCATGTTCTATGGATTTGGGCCATGACATCTCATAATGACAATTCGACTGATTATATTTTCTCACTAAATTGAGGATTTTAAATACAGTTGCCACTTATATTATTTAAATTAGAAAAATAAGAAAAGTGAAAATGAAAGAAACATTATTGATACTATAAAATGTACATATTTGCTTATCTAACTAGAATATTACATGGTATTAGTTCTAGAAACATTCTAAGATAAAGTTGTTTGGCTTTAGATCCAAATTGTATTCTACAAAGATGAAAATTACATGGACAAATAACTAGTCTAAGAACCCTTGATTGAAGTTTAGGGGTTATGTTACAAGGTAGGAAGGGATTAGACACTGACCTTGCCTTGTGAATTTGGTCTTCTAAGCTATGGTGTCCAATGGTCATATCACTTCATTCATACAAACAAACATAATTCTTACTATGCATTTTAATATGTCATGAACCATAATAATATGCATCTAATTATATAGCAGTACCAAGTGTTATATCAAGTCATGTAGAGTGCATTTTTGACATCCTAATAATCTTATCTTAGGGTTTATGGTATGGCAATGTTTCAAATGTGTAGATCAGTACCACCGGGCCTTGTAGCCTGGTGGTACCCGGTACCATGTGTATCTATGAGGGTTCTATCCCCCGCAATTACCTAGCAAAAAAAAAAGTGTAGATCAGTGCATATATGAAGATAATAAAATGTGCATCTATAATGATCATGAAGTGTCTCGCATGAAATGCCTTTGCTCATGTATCATCTCAAAAAATTCCAGCATGTTTACTTAGTTTTTTTGTTGCATTGAAATTCATTTATCAACAGATTTTTTTTCTTCTATTTGAAACTCATTTCGATAATTCTTTTAGTAGAGAGAGAGAGAGAGAGAGAGAGAGAGAGAGAGAGAGAGATGACATAGAGATTAGGTTTTGTTTCCTCACATGCATTTTAAGAATGTCCATGCATTTAGGATAAACTGCGTTGCATGTTTACTTTCCCTACGATTATATCATAATGAGTAATGTATTTGTTTTCCATTATTTATTACAGATGTCTCCTTTTATTTATGAGTAATGAATGCTTTAAGCTTTACTTTTTGTTTGATTTTTTTTAATGGTTTATATTGATTATTGATTATTGTATGATTTGTATCCTAAGAGACAGGTCTTCAGATTGGGCAGGTGTGAAAACCATGATCCAAGGGCGCGAAGGGTCAAATATGAGTCCTCAAATTGGTTACTCAACTGATAACAGTTTACCCTTTAAATTGAGGGTTTTAAATATGGAGTCCCTACTTGATTATTTTTGGATTTTTATTTTTTAAGAAGAAAAACCAAAATAAGTAAGTGATCAATTTAATGAAAATGAAGACGGCAAGAAAAAAACCATAACAGCTGGCCTTTGTCGTATGCTAAATAAATTGGACTTTTTAAAACTGTTGGCCGAAATTGACCAGCAAAACAAGACAATTTTAGCGTCAATTTCAAGACTGCTTAGCTAATTAGCTTGAACACAATGTGTAGCCCGTCTAAATTTTAAAGAATAGCAATATATGTTGACAATGTGCCAAATGGAAGCCTGGACATTCCGGCCTTTTGCCCTTAATTTTTAAAAAATTTAGCAATATGCCCCTGTTTTGAAACTATATAGGTATATGCCCCTGTTTCGATACTCGATTACCATAAAATCGAGTTTCAACGCAAAACTCGATTGGTTTAAAATCAAGTTATGCCTGATAAAACTCAAAAAAAAAAAAAAAAAAAAAAATTGCATAGAACTCGAGTTACGGGAACTCGAGTTTCATGTAAATTTTTTAAAATTTTTTATAAGTTTTTTTACAAGTATGCAAATCAGTTTCAGTGGCCCTATAGTGGCGTTTTTTCATTCCTATAGCGGTGTTTTCTCATCCCTATAGTGACGTTTTTCTGGAAAATTTTTTTACAAGTATGAATATCGGCCCTATAGCGGCGTTTTTTCATACCTATAGTGACGTTTTTCTGGAAAATTTTTTTACAAGTATATATCGGCCCTATAGCGGCGTTTTTTCATCCCTATAGTGGCGTTTTTTTGGAAAATTTTTTTTACAAGTATTCAATATGAGTTTCAGTGGCCCTATAGCGGCGTTTTTTAGCCCTATAGTGACATTTTGGTACTCGATTTCCTTTTCCTCGAGTTTTATGCAATTTTTTTTTTTTTTTTTTTTTTTTAAGTTTGATCGGGTATAACTCGATTTTAAACCAATCGAGTACTTTAAGTAACTCGATTTTAGGGTCATCGAGTATCGAAACAGGGGCACAAACCTATATAGTTTCGAAACAGGGGTATATTGCCAATTAAAAAAAAAAAAAGGGGTAAAATGCCAGAATGTCCATGGAAGCCTATAATGTTCCTATTCAGCTCGTTCACACAATTTGAAGTCTCTGAAGTTCTGTATAGAAGGCAACATTTGCCGGATATTGTGTGGTGTCCAGAAATTACAATCAATATGCTTCCCAAAGACATTACTCACTAATTTTATCGAGGTTCATATAAATAATTAAATATGAATCAAAAGCCTAGTTTCCTTATTATCTTCTTTTTTGAATTTGAACTAACTTTTGGGTTAGCCGCTGGTAGATTCAACACGTTATATATATATATATATATATCACAAGAAACACTGGAAAAAAAAAAAAACAAAAAAACAAAAAAAACAAAAACAAAAACAAAACATGAACAACAACAATCCAGGGAAAAAAAAACCTACACATTAATTTCATTTGTAGAAGAACAAAAATAATAGAAAGGGAATAAAGAGAAAAATTATATAGTAATCAAGATGGACCAGGCAAAAAAATTAAAAGAATTACAACGGCCTTTAAATGTCAACACATGATACCAAAGTGCAAACATGGCCTCAAAAGGGAATCAAAAAATGAATCCATATCAGAGCTACTACTTCAAATTCTAACAAGGGATATTGGATGTGAACCACTTCATCACCAGAATGGGAGCCTTAATCAAGGCCAATGCAAACTCAACCACTATTGTCACGCACAAGCAGCACGGGCATATGCAAGTCAACACCGATCTGCACCCATCACAAAACACAACACAAGGTACTATTCAAATTTCTAGTTTAAGAAAAAAATTAAAAGCCATAAACCTTCTAACGAATTCAAAAGAGTTAAGAGATTGACACTTTTTTATATTTTCAATAAAAATGTCTAAAGTTTAAATTTCTTATTCTCAATTTCTAAAGTAAAATAGAAAATCGAAAGAAAGAATTAAAAAGTCTAACCCGACGATCCACACGATGATACCCACAAGGGAGATGAGGAGGGAGAGGAAAGCAAAGGGAAGGCCCAACAGGAAGCCCAAAGGCCTGCATTCACAATCCTCACCGCAGCAGCAACACATATCTTGTTGCTTGGTTGATTCTTCTTTTTTTTTTTTTTTTGATAATCAGTTGATTCTTCTTTTTCTTCTTTCCTTGTTGCTTTATGAACTATAGGCTTTTGTTGATCTTTCTTTGTTCATAGTATCAAAGAAGCAGAAAATACGATGCTAATATAAAAGTAGTGGGCGGACGGGCGGAGTGCACAAGTAGTATAAACTAGAAAGAAGACATGAAGGCTTATGTTGCTGCCGTTCACGCAAAGCCCAAGCCACGATATTCGAAAGAGATGGTTAAACAATTAAACATTAACAACCAATACCAAAAGCCCACGTCCTCTTCCATCTCTTACTAAAACTTCTTTCGTGGCTCACGCCGCTCTTTTTCATTTAAGATTTCAAAGGCAAAAAGTCCAATCGTGTCATGCCATGATATTTGTAGAGGTTTATCTGTTTCTTCGTTAAAGACAAGGTTTTTTTTCATTCTTTTTTTAAAGAACACAAACAAGGGCTAATTTAGTTCCGTGCAAATACAAAGACCTTACACTTCTTTTTTTTCTTTTTCTTTTTTGGAGAAGACAAGGACCTCATACTTGAGGATATTATTTGTGGAAATTTGAGTGACATCATATCAGGATGATAGACTATCCTATAACAATTTTTTTTACTTAAAAGTAGTCTCTTGTTGAAAATAATAGACAATAAGAACTCCCATCAAAAGGAATATATATATATATATATATATCTATACTATTATTTAAAGGGCTGACTCTGTTTGAACCGGATTTTTTTTTTTTTTGGTTCCAAAATACCCTTATACCTGGACAAAATTGGAGGACAATCAAGTAAAATTATATTTCTAACTTTTAAACAACCCACTACAAAATAACTTCACATCCACTAAACCACTACTACTAAAATTCAAAATCCAGCAACCAACTATCATCTTCTTCTTCTTTTTTCCTTTCTTCTTTTTTTTTTTTTATTTTAAAAAAATCTCTTTTGCAAGATCTCCTCTTTTTTTCCCAAAAAAGCCTTACTTCTTTTTATGGGGGAAAAAACCATTATTCTTATCTCTTTTTTTATAATTATTATCCTTATCCCATCATTAAAAAAAATTCTTTTTTGCAAGATCTTTTTTTTTTTTTTTTTCCCTCTCCTTCACGTTAATTTGGTTTTTTTTTTTTTTTTTTTTTAAAAAACTCTTACTTTTTTTTTTTCCTTATCCTTATCCAAATCAGGAAAACTCTCCACGTGTTCCTTGCAATAACTTCCTACTAATATTACTAACAGTCCAGTAACAGTGGTCACTAACTACAACAAACTTCTCCTAAATTCAAGCACCGAATTTTGCTATTGAAATTTTAATAAAAAAAATAATTGAAGCATGGTATTTTTTGTTCAAATGAATTCCAGCTTTTTTTTATTATTATTATTTTTTATTATTCTAACGTCTCATCATACCCACTTACAAGTTTTCAATTAACAGAGATAAATATGTAAATTAAAACTCCTATACTTTAAGACTCACAAACTTATGTACACTTTGCCAGTTTTCTCATTTTTCTTTAGATTAAAGATGTTCAATTTAGCTCTAAATCTTCTTCTTTCTTCTTCTTCTTCTACTTTCAGATTTGGTTTCTAAAAAATTTAAACAAACTTTGTCAAAAGCTCCAACAGTTTTTCAGATTGTATCTTTTGCAAGTTTTTATTTCTTTTCTTTTGTTTTGTTTATCACTGACTTGCTTCTAATTCTTACTTGCCATGGCTACAAAGTATTCAAGGGTGTTTGACAATTGCTTGTTACCCTTTTGTGCTTGAACTGGCTACCTTACTTGAGAAAGTATATTGGTAAGGGCTCTTTCTATTTATTTTGGCGTAGAATCAAACACACTTTTTTTTTATATAGAAATTTTCTTTTATATATGTTTTTAAAGGGGATTATGCTACTTGGTAGTTTATTGGTATTGGTGAAAATATAGTGCTTGATTCTCATATGTGTGGGCACTTTTGTTTGGGGTGTTTCAACTTACTTCTTAAAATGGAACAAGTGGTTCTTGGTTTTAGGGACACAGTTTGCTGGGGATGTGTTTTTAATTTAACTTTGTTTTCTTTAAAAGTGATATTTTTAAAAAAAAATTATTTAATTTTGTTTGCCGTGTAAGTTGTAGATCTGGAACATGTTTTGGGTTTGTAATCCCTCAAAACACAAACTTTTTTTTTTAATAGGAATTTTCTTTTATATTTTTTTTTTCAAGGATTTTTTTTTTTTAAAAGGAACCAGATATAAAGCTTTTTCTTTGTTTTCCTTCATTTAACAAAAAATCACAAAAACGTTTTATTTACCTGAAGCCATTCAAAGTCATGCAAAGTGTCATTCAAAGTATGTGGACAAAAAGTGTCATTCAAAGCCATTGTTAGTTAAAGTTTACTCATTTTAAAAAAAAAAATATTTAATATACTTGGTTTATTCAAAATAATGATAACCTTATATTTAATCCTAACTCTTTTATCTTTTTTAGGTTGATGTATGCACAAATTTATTGGATTGCATTGAGGAGGTATTGGAATAGAATATTAGATAACTTCAAATGAGATTCAAACCTCACATGAAGTGGTTGTTATCTAAGAAATTGTTGTAATTTTTTTTTATTGTAACAGAAACTATATTTATCGCTTGTATAATTTTATGTGAAATTTAATTTACATTTTTTTTATGATTATTAATTTACTACTCCATAAAAAAATTTACATACTTTTTCTCAAATTTAAAGGTAGATGACAAATTTTAAATTTGAGATCTTTTTAACTTTTGTTATGGATGTGTAGTAAGTGGCTAACTTTTAGGATTAAAAAACTAAAATTTTGGATTAAACAAAAATTGATAACTGTGAGCCTTTCCTTTAACACAAAAAAATAAATAAATAAATAAACAAAAAAAAATGTGAGCCTTTTACCATAAAAGAAAAAAAAAAAAAAAAAAAAGAAGAAGGTAGTTGCTAAATTCTAAATATAAACCCTTTTTAACTTTTTATTATGTATGTGTACTATATTACTAAATTTTAGGATTAAAACACTATATATTATGATTAAATTTAACTTGATAACTGTCATTAAATAAATATAAAAGAACAACAACAACAACACCAAAATTTTAAATAAAAAAAAAACACTAAAATAACAAATATCTAAGTCTTTTACCGTAAAAGAAAAAAAAATGGTAGTAGCTAAATTTTAAATATAAGCTTTTTTTTTAAAGTTTTTGTTATGGATGTGTAGTTCAAGTCTAAATTTTAGGATTAAAACACTACATTTTAAGATTAAATATACCCTCATCATACCTACTTATAAATTTTTAACTAATGAGGATATATAAATATGTAAATTAAAACTTTTATACTTTAAAACCCACAAACTCACGTATACTTTGCTAGTTTCTCTCATTCTTCTTCAGATTGAAAACATTCAATTTAGCTCTACATCTTCTTCTTTCTTCTTCTTCTACTTTTAGATTTTGTTTCTAAATAATTTAAACGGACTTTATCAAAGGCTCCAATAGCTTTTCAGGTTCTATTTTTTGCAAGTTCATCTTTATTTTCTTTTCTTTTCTTTATCATTGACTTTTTTTGAGTTCTTACCTACCATGGCTGCCCAGTACTTACTTGTGAGTGAATGTGATTAGGGATTTAAATGTGTTTGATGATTGCTCTTCTATTTTTAAGTAAATTTTAATAATTTGTATTCATTATAATTTGGGATTACTACATTTTCCAATTACAAAAAATTCCTAAAGGTGTGATTAATATTATGCGTTTGTGTTTGTGAGAAGTTCAACTACTGAGATTTTTTTTTTTTTTTTTTTTTTTTTGGGTAGTGGGTAAAGAGTGTTATTTCGACGCCAGGAGTGTTTTTTTTTTTTTGATGAATGTGGGGAGTGTTTTGGTTTACTGGGAGTTTTTTTTGTTTTTGGATAGAACTTTTTCTTTTCCAATAGGAACGTGGGTAGATGATAACTGATATAGTGTGTGTGTGTGTTTTTTTTTATTAAGTTTTTTTGTTTTACTTGAATTTTTAAAGGTTACGCTGGGAAGAGTTTTTTTTTTTTTTAATTTTTATAATTTTTTTTTATAATTTTAATTTTTATAAACTACTGGGAAGAGTTTGTGTTTGTGAGAAGTTACATGGGTAGATAATTGATGGAGTGTTATTTAAACACGGGGAGTGTTTTTTTTTTTTTTTTTTAAATAACGTGGGATAGTATTTCAACATAGAAGTAGAAGTAGCGTTTCAACGTGGGTAGGAATTTATTTAGGAGAAAATTTACTATTTTAACCCATTTTGATTGGTTTAGATTAATTAAATTAGGGGTATTTTTTACAGTAAAAAAAAACAATAACTAACTTTTCAAATTCTCTTAATATATATATATATATACTAGCCTCACGCGCGTACTCAGAAGTTTTTCTATTTTTTGGGTAAGGGATAATTTAGAGCATTTATTGTAATTTGGGATTTCTACATTCTCCATCACAAAAAAAAAAAAAAAAAAAAAAAAAAAATAGAGAATGTAGTAATCCCAAATTATAATAAATACTCTAAATTAACCCTTACCCAAAAAAATAGAAGAGCCTCTAAGTACGCGCGTGAGCGCTTGCTCAGAGGCTAGTATTCCGTAATTACTTTCCATTTTTGCCAATTTTATTTATGTAGTAATCAACGTGTTATTGATTAGAAGATGATACTATAATTAATTATTAACCCTTGGGGGAGGAAAAAAAAGATCCATTGAATAAATCTTATAAATAGTGTATATATTAAAAATGCATAATGAAATTATAACAATAAAACTACTTACAAAATACATGTGATGACCTTCACAAAAACTATTATGAAGAAGTTGATGGATCAATGTAGGAAATTGAAATATTTACATCAGGTAAAGTTGTAAAATAATTCACTACATCTGAAACATGGAATAGGTGAGCATACTCATAACATAAGCCAAGATAAGCATACGCATAACATAAGCCAAGGTAAATATGATTCATACAACATCAATAAATGAGAACGATTTAATAATTAAGATTTATTTGTGTCAACTACTTACTACACATTCTAAAGGGTTCATAATTCTTGAGTTGATAGATAGATAATACTGGCACAATTAAAAGGAGTATTAGGAAAGCTATGGTTTTGATTTTTTTTTTATTTTTTTATTTTTTATTTTATATCAGGAAGAAGTGGTCTTTAAATCACCAAGATTGAATATCGAAACAACAGTGCGGAGAGACGAAGAAATTCAGGCGGTTATTGTTTAATTTTTGTGTAATTGTTTGTTCAATTCGTTTGTGTCACACAATTAAATTACCCTTTGGAATTTAGAAGCAATTATCTATCTTTAAATTGGAAGTGAACTTGAAATAGGATGTTATATGTGTAGTTGATTATGCTGTTAACATAGATGCATCCGTTTTTTTCTTTTTGGTGTGTTGTTTTATTTGTGATGGTTATCAAGTTATATTTAATCTTAAAATGTAGTGTTTTAATCCTAAAATTTAGCCTTGAACTACACATCCATAACAAAAACTAAAAAAAAAAAAAAAAAAAGCTTATATTTAAAATTTAGCAACTACCATTTTTTTTTCCTTTTACGGTAAAAGACTCAGATATTTGTTGTTTTAGTGTGTGTGTTTTTTTTTTTTTTTTTTTTTTTTTTTTTTTTTTTTTTTTTTTTTTTTTTTAATTTTGGTGGTGTTGTTGTTGTTCTTTTATATTTATTTATGACAGTTATCAAGTTAAATTTAATCCTAATATATAGTGTTTTAGTCCTAAAATTTAGTAATATAGTACACATCCATAATAAAAAGTTAAAAAGGGTTTATATTTATTTATGACAGTTATCAAGTTAAATTTAATCCTAAAATGCAATGTTTTAATCCTAAAATTTAGTAATATATTACACATCCATAATAAAAAGTTAAAAAGGGTTTATATTTAGAATTTAGCAACTACCTTCTTTTTCCTTTCTTTTTTCTTTTACGGCGAAAGGCTCACAGTTTTTTTGTTTATTTATTTATTTTTGTGTTAAAGGAAAGGCTCACAGTTATCAATTTTTGTTTAATCCAAAATTTTAGTTTTTTAGTCCTAAAAGTTAGCCACTTACTACACATCCATAACAAAAGTTAAAAAGAGCTTAAATTTAAAGTTTATCATCTACCTTTAAATTTGGGAAAAGTATGTAATTTTTTTATGGAGTAGTAAATTAATAATCATTAAAAAAATGTAAATTAAATTTCACATAAAATTATACAAATGATAAATATAGTTTCTGTTACAATAAAAAAAAATTACAACAATTTCTTAGATAACAACCACTTCATGTGAGGTTTGAATCTCATTTGAAGTTATCTAATATTCTATTCCAATGCCTCCTCAATGCAATCCAATAAATTTGTGCATACGTCAACCTAAAAAATATAAAAGAGTTAGGGTTAAATATAAGGTTATCATTATTTTGAATAAACCAAGTATATTAAATTTTTTTTTTTAAAAGAGTAAACTTTAATTAACAATGGCTTTGAATGACACTTTTTGTCCACACACTTTGAATGACACTTTGCATGACTTTGAATGGCTTCTTCCAATGCTTCCCAGCAGCACCAAAACCTCACTTAACACTCTAAAAGGGTGTGGTAAATATTTGGGCTATGAACCTCTCAATGGTATGGAAATGGAGAGGTAGGAGTTGAGGAAAATTCACAAGTAATTGTGTAGAGAAATGTGGGTATAGCAATCTCTAACTCTCAAGGTTTGTGGCTAGGGTTTTCTCTCAAAGGCACTCCTCAACATTTATGGGTAATGTGGGTAGAGAAAGTGTGTATCAGATAGAACAATCTGGCAAAATAGAATGTTTCGTGGGTGTCTCACGGGAAGGCCTTACCCGCAAGATACTCGCGAAAACCAACTGTCTCCATCCTGTCCTGACTCTTTGCATTCCAGTCATGTGCAGGGCACATGCTTCACTTTGCGGGTTGCTTAGTCGCAAGCTACCCGTGAAAACAGCTTTAGTCTTCATTCCTTGAGTCTTCACACACACTCTCTCTCTCTCTTACACAACCCTTACATTGAAATCCCACAAACAATACAGGGTATAAAAGATTGAACATAATTACAATCAAATTTGGCATGGAATAAAAGCCAACAAAACACATAGTTGTAAATTATACAACTTTACAATCTCCCCCTTTGGCTATTCCATGACAAAACCCCTAAAATAGACTCTACATTTAGACGTTAGTTTGGGAATAATGGCAAAACTCACTCAAACCTATTTTAGAAGCTATGAAGCACTTGCACGTATATACCTGTTATCTGAAACACTTGCACACAAACAAAACTTTCATTAAGCTTATGACAAGTTGAATACAAGGTACGTACATGAGCAAGTAAAATGCGATCAAGTTTGTAAATACTATAAAACATGTAAGCATATCTTGATCATACAAGAACAGTCATTAGAGAATGACTACAATGAACATTTAGTAAATGCTCATCTGGACACGCAATGCAATTAAGATCAATCATAAGGATCAATTGCATGTCTAACACTCAACCAATACAAAATACACGAAGTATTTGCATCTAGGAAAAAATATCCTACTAGGGTACAAGAGTGAGGTACTCAAGATATATAATCAACATCTAAAGGTACTAAAAAGAAATGCTACAAAGTATTGAGATAAACACAAATACTGAATATAAACTGAAATTAAAAACAGAGTACTATAGCTCTAAAGAAAAACAGTAAAGAAAACTAAACCAGAGTTATAAAGTTGTGTGTCAGCTTTTTCTTGTCCTTTTGAGCTCACAAAAACTCCCCTTTTCACTATGCACACTTCCCTTTTTGTAATGCTCCCCCCCTTACTGTATTCTATCATCCAATCTATACATTTTATATAAGGAGTACGCTCTCCCCCTTTTTGGCACGAATAGCTAAAGGCTTTCCTCTAACTTACATTGAATCTCATCTAGCTGTGTCTCAATGGCAATAAGGCGCATTTGAACCTGGTTGTTTATGGAGTAGATGACATTTGCAAGTCTTGACACACGCTCATGCAAACCTTCAACCAGAATAGTGACCCGGTCGGCTTGAGAGCTAGATTAACCTGGCTAAGTGCTAACATTCGGAGGCTCAGGAATGTGAGAAGATTTAGTCTCGATATGTCCAGGGGTAGTGTGAGCAGTTGATCCATGACCTAAATGAGTAACATGTTGAACGAATTCACTTTTTGGTGTTGTGGACAGAGTTTGCTTTTTCCGCTCAACAGAAGAATGACTCTTGCTCTTTCGAAGAGAGGATATAGATATTGGGCGACGACGAACTAAGATCTTTCCATCTCTTGGTGGACGAACTCCTTCATGCAACATGATTTTCATGAGAAGACTACAGAAAGGAAGACACATTCGAGCTGCTGATCGTGCTATCATTTTTCCTATAGTCTAGAAGATATGAACACAAATGTCAATCGGAGTTCCTATGATGAGATCACACAAGAACTGTGCCCGTCCAAGATTGATGAATCCCATGTTGGACAGAGGATATAGATTGAAGAACATGATAAAGGTGAAAGTCTTGAGTTCAAGTTTGAACTTCGCTATTGGATATGCCTTTGGATGAGACTTCATGTTCATCTCCAAGAATATGAAGAATATTTGTCACTGTAGGAAGTCTATCATCATATGGAGAGCTGTCTACATTTGCAAGTCGAGTGATACGAAGAAGCTTTGCAAGGTAGTCCGGAGTGATGATGAACTTTTTTCCTCGAACCCAACATTGTAGTTCTATTCCAGTGAATCTTGCATTTGAGTAGAACTCCTTAACAAATTCATTAATCAGATCCTCAATGTTTTTGAATAAATCAACCTAATCCTTGTCTGCAAAAATCCTTGGGGTAAATGTAGATCCCAAGGTGTCAAACTGAACAATACATTCTACCACAGTGGGGGCGTCCTGAAAAATGCTAGAGAAGGTCTAAGAATCCAGGGGAGTTTTGAATCTCTCATTGTTTGAGACTTTAGACGAGTGTTGTGTCCTTTTTGACACTGGTGATGATGTAAGGTCAATTACAGGTTCTTTACTGCGAGAGGAACGGCAATACATCTGCACAAATGGACACACAGCAAGGAAACAAATGCAAGACAAAAATACTAGACCACAAAACTTTATTAGATCCAAGTTAGTCCAAAACAAAAGTAAAAATGCTTAAAATAGAGCATAACAAACTCAAAACAACATATTATAAGTGTTAGAACATGTGAACATTTAGCAAAATGCAGGTAAGTAAGCAATTGTGCCAGTGTGTGCATGTGCTGTGCATATGTGTGCAACAGGTGATGCATGAGGTGTGCCTCGTGAGTGCCTTGTGTGTGCCTAGGAGGTGCGTGGCATGGCATTGAGGCACAAATTAGGCAAATTGTGTAAAACACACACCCATTGACCAAAACATGTAAACCATGTTCAATCAAGAGTAAACCCAAGCAATGGAACTCATTTGAGTCCACTACAACACAAAAGTGTCACATGGACATTTTGTCAAACACATAGCATGCAACAATGAGCAGCACAAATGTACAATGCACGAACATGATGAAATCTGCCTCAATACATGTTTTGATTGCCATAAGGGGCCAACACAGATGCACACAACCCAAATGGGACTTAGCCCAATCAAAATTTTGAAAAAAAAATTCACAAAAATCAGAAATCCCAACCCATTTTCAAAAATCCCCAAATTTTGAAAACCTAATTTAATTTCTGCAAAATCTAAGACAAAGATGAAAAGAATGTTCTAGAAAACATACCTTGATGTTGAAAATGCAGAAAACAAGCTTGAAAATGATGGGGTTTGAGTAAAAAATGATTTTGGGTTGAGAGTGGTTCGAGAGAGACAAGGCCAGGGAAAATAGAGAGTGTTTGAAAAACTGTCACATTTGCCTTATAAAACTGAAAACACGCAT
Organism: Quercus gilva; assembly: GCA_023621385.1. NCBI lineage: Eukaryota > Viridiplantae > Streptophyta > Magnoliopsida > Fagales > Fagaceae > Quercus > Quercus gilva. The sequence goes on along the minus strand of CM042477.1, from coordinate 55,022,265 downwards.
TTTTCGTGAGTTAGACAATCGCGATATTAGTCACGAAAAACACCACTAAAGCACAAAAGCTTTCGCGAGAAGCTTTTAGTCGCAAAATAATCGCGAAACAATCGCGATACAGTCATAATAGCCTCTGTATGAAACTTGTATTTTTCCAGTTTTTGCCTAAAACTCATTTCATGAGAAGGGTCTAGTCGTGAAATACTCGCAAGACAGTCGCGATACTCTCTATATGAAATACAAACTTTTTGATTTCCCTTAAACACTTTTCGCGGGAAGCTCTAAGTTGCGAGCTTCTCGCGAAACTGCCTCTAAACTAGTTTTTGAAGAAAAACACAAAAATGTATTTTGAACAAAAACTAAAAACATGAACGTATAAAATCACTTTCAAAAACATATAAAACACTCAAAAATACTTTTGGGTTTGATTGACAAGTAATTGAGCATACTGAAAGTTCAAATAGCGTATAAAACACTATGAACGTTTAGACCCCCAATTTACAAATTACCAATTCAAGCTTAATATCTGTGAGAGTGCCTTTTTCTACAGCACAGTGGCCCAAAGATCCTAGGCCAAATAAATATTTTTGGTGGACTGGGCTCGGTTCACCGCAGCTAAAAGGGCTGTTTAAGAACCGAGTGGTGCACAAAACAAGCTTCCTACAATACAAATAACTAGCAAGCAAAAATATCTATATTGAATGACAATTTAGCAGCAAAGGAATGCGCAACAAGTGAAATACTATGCAGGAAAAAGTTAGGGATCCTCGAATTAGTGAGGTGCATTTTATTAATTTTCTTTAGTTATTATTACAATGCTCACTAAGACATGATACAAGGTTCAACTAAGTTCAAAAATTACAGTCTTTGATAGCTATTTGAGCTTCGAAGACTTGTAAAGCTTGAATTCGTTGAATCCGAGCATGTGCTATAGTGGCTGTCTCTGGGATACCGGGAGCAGCTCCTCTGTTTTCTCTTAATCTTACAGACCTTTTTCTATAATTTTATGAGACTTTAGAAAACGACTATGAATGCCTCAATGATCTAATCAAAAAAATGAATCCTTCTCAACAACATGGACCCCTTCCTCGTTTTATAGCATAGATCGGGCTCCGAGGCTCTTAGTGATTTCTCTCTTTTGCCCCTTAGAGTTTGTGTTGTGCCAGTTTTGCTCAAGGCTATGTCGTTTCCCTTTTTTCTCATAGCTTCCTACTTTTGGTCCGACCAAACGAAAGTCCCTTAGCTGGTTTTATATTTCCAGCTTCTCCATTAGCTGGTCTTTAGCTATTTGGCATCTTTCACTTTTTCAGCTTTTTCAGTTGTACTCTACCTTGTCATTTTCCCAAATGGTTGGAATCACGCTCATGCATTTCTTGCTTTGTACTCCCTGGTCCCACTACATGTCCAGAACATGAAATCCGCATGCTTTTGTCTTTGATCCCTGTTTTGTTTCAATCCTCTTTCGCGTGCCCCCAGGGATCCCTAGACTTTGGTGACTTCTGGGATCCCGGCCCAGTTCTTCTTATCGGACTCCTTTTGGTTTATTGGCCATGGCCGGTTTGCCCCTTTCTCTTGCTTTATGTATTTTAAACTTTGTTCTTTCATGGGTTTTTTTGGATCTCAATCCTTTGGGCCTCTTGCCCTTTTCTTCTTTCTTTTCTTTCATTGTGTGAGCCCAACCCTCCTTTTTTTCCTCATTTTCCTCTTAGCTTTATTTATTTATTTTTTTTTTTTTTTTTTTGTGAACTGAGCCTAACGTTTTTTTATTTCTTTGGGCCTTAGTCTGTGACCAATTTTCTTGAACCTCAACATTTAGCCCACTGAGCTCATGGGTTACCTACAGCCCATGAGTGAGTTTCTGCAGGATTTCTTCCTTTTACATGAGACGTGGCAGTTGAGCTTTGAAAAGGAACTTCCACCACCTACTTTTACGTTTCCCATAACTCCCATTAATAACTACTGATAACTTTTCCCTCTTCAAATTTAATTCCTGGCAACTGGCATGTCTTTCCACATATTGTCTTTTCTAACTACTCTTTTATTTCTTCATTCTAGCCTTTTCCCATTACCTTTTTTTTTGCCTGAATCTTTTATTCCCAGTCTCTTTTTCTTTTCTTTCGATCAGTCTCGCTGCTACCTGCTTTCTTCTTTCAAGATACCCATCGCTTCAATGGCTTCTTCCTCTTCTCGAAAAAGAAAAGAGCATACTCCTAGTCCCTTTGAAGGTAAGGATTCCTCTAGTTCTGTGCAAGCTCAATCTGTCATTGGACGCCCTGCTTTTCCTTTACGAGACCCTTGGTACACTCCTAGCTTATTCTTCCCTCAGGTGTCTCATGGCGAGACCCCTCCATCCACTCATGCCTGGGTATTCTCTGGCCAAGTGGGTTTTGTTGGTTCTGCACAAGTTCCAGATCCTAGGGAGATTTTTGATCTCCAGATCAAGCGAGGACTTCGAGAGGCGGTCCCTATCTTTTTCGATTTTGTCGCTGGAAAGATCCAAGGCTGGCCCATCTGGGTGGATAATGAACTTTCTGTAGAGGAATTTGTGGGCCGCTTGGAGCGCGCCGGCGTCCTGAAGGCAATGGCTATTTACAAGAATCTTGAGGGTTTCAGAGATGCCAAAGGCCTTAGGCATTTGGTACGCCGTTGGTGTCCTGCTCTGCACACTTTCTCTTTTTCTGTTGGCGAACTGACCGTCACCTTGGAGGACGTGGTCAACAATTTTCTTCTTCCGGTGCTTAGGGATGAAAACCCCTTTGATATTAATCTTTCTAACGAGGATCTCAACGTGGAAGAAAAGTTATTTACTCACTTTGGTGGACGTACTGCGTCTCCTGGTGGGAAACTGGCTAGGATGGGTAGGTGGGTTATGAATCTTTCGCGCGAGAAGGATAAGGAAGTTAGGCGAGCCGGGTTCCTCACATTCTGGCTTAGCAAGTTTCTGTTCAGCGAGTTCCCTGGGTATGGAATCAAGTCCACTCTTTTTCCCTTGGCAATTAAGTTAGCTCAAGGCGCTCAATATCCTCTAGCCCCCATGTTTTTGGGCCATGTCTATTCTCAATTGGATCAGCTTCATGGAGATGAAGCCCAAGGTGATTCTTGTTATGTTATTACTTCTTCTCTTCATTGCGTCATTCTCTAAGTATTTATGTGGGATTGTTCTTCAGTTACTTTAGCGAGATGTAGGAATTTAAAGTTTGTAAAAGATAAGTTTCAAGGATCCCTTGATGTGGTTAAAGGGCTTTATGGCAGCTTAATTGATAGCCACCCTATTATTTTCTGTTGGCTGAGTCTGAAAGGTGGCAGCCTTAACTTGGTTGAATTATTTGATCAAGTAGGCCATTTGCATTGGCGCTCTCCCTGGGAGTTTGGCCCCGATTTTGTTTGTGATTCTGTGTTATCTCCTTTTCTGACTTCTACAGGAAACACTTTTGATTTACGTCGTGGTGATGAAGGTAGCTTAGCCTACTTGGCCTGTATTAATTCTTCTAAGGTTCCTATGCTTTCTTCGAATGGCCCACAGTATACCCATTACTCAGTACATCGAGTACTTCAGCAGTTTGGTTTTAATCAGGATATCCCTCCAGTGTTTAATGACATAGTTCACTCTCTTCCTTCTTTGGATCCTTTCATGAGACTTCAGGCCTTCTCTTATTGGTCACGAAGGAGTCCTCAGTTCGTAGTGCCCAACTTCCAGAGATGAGTTTTTGCCTCCAGTGGTTATGCTGACTATTGGAGAAGGGTGCAAAAGTCCTTTATTGATTATGCTAGCTCTGACATGATTGGGAAAGTCCCCAACCCTGGCATTTCTTCTGCCCCAACACCCAACAAGCGTCTGTCTCTGCCTATTGCTGGTGTTGTTTCTGCTGCTGTAAGTAGCAAAACTAGTTTCACAGAATAGCACGCTTCTAGGGAAGGTTGGGTGACTTATACGCAGGATTTCCCAGAAACTTGGCTAGGATGTGATCTTATAGTTGGTTCTTCTGCTAGGGTACCAATTAAAAAGGGGGCAGTAGAGGCCATAAATGTCGCTACTCCCATTGGCATGAGTAAAAGAAGAGCAATTAAACAAGAAAAATTGAAAGAGGTTGCAATTGAAGAGAGCGCGGAAGGCACTGTCCCTAAGACAAAGAAGAAAAAGACTGGGAAATCTCAAAAGCAGTTTGTGCTTGCTGAGGAAACAGAAGTTGAGCAACCTTTGGCCACAAAGGGCCAGGTGAAGACTAAGGTAGAGTCTTCTTTTCCATAGGTTCCTGTGAGTTCTTTAGTCCATGATTCTTAGGGACCCTCTGGACGTACCTGTAGTATACAGCCGAGACCTGGAAACCCTGTTGAGAGAGAGAGAAGGGCAAGGCCTCTTTCCTCCTTTTTTTTTTTCTTTATGTTACAGCTTGTTGTTGCCCCTTTTCTTTTTTTGAACTGATGGTGGTTGTCTTTTCTGCAGTCCAAGCATAAGTTGGACCTCAAGAGAGATAGAAGCCAATCATTTGGTGAAGATGTGGAATGATTGTCCTTACTGCATTCTCTCTCTCTTTCTTCCCTTCTCTTGTATTTTCGTTATGGCAAAGCCCCCTGCATCCCTGCCTTCTTTTAGTCATTTTGCTGAGGCTTCCTCACCCTTTCTTCAACTTGCCATATGTTCTTTCTCAGAGTCCTTCAAGAAGTCAGAGGAGCAAGAGGAGGAAACTCCGCCCCAAGAGGCCGATATTGGTTTCTCCTCTACCCTCTTTTGTTCTTTATCTTTCTCTTTGAAAAAGCTAAGTCTGACCCCCTCCCCCCCTTTTTCTCTCTTTCTTTTTTTTTTTTTTTTTTTGCAGGAGTTAATACTAGTGTCAAAAATCCTGAACCTGTGATTCCTGAGGGGGTGATGGATCTGTTCAGGTTGCTGGCCCTCATTCTGTTCAGAGGTTCGAAGGTTCCTCAGCTCTTTCAGGCGGTAATGCAGTAATAGGGGAGGCTCCAAAGATGGTTATTTTAGATCCTACTTCAAGGCTCCCTACCTTTTTGGCTCGCTTTGATTTTTTGGAGTTCAACAGCCTCCTTGCTAGTCACTTTTGCCACTTCGGGCCCTCTTATGGCAGCTTCTTGCGGTTCTCTGTGCCCGTGGAAGGCCTGCCCCTGCTAGAAGGGCTGCTTAAAAGTCATGGGGATTTTACCATTGGTTTCAAAGGAGGAGTATTTTTGGGAAACATTCTAATGGAGCTACTGTGTGCCGTGTTGATTTCCTTGAGAGATTCTTCGCTAGACTCTCTATCTAAGGAAAAACTCTTGGAATGGAAGGGAGTGGTTCAGGATCTCTTAGAAGCCAAGTTCAACCTGTCCTTTTTGCTGGAGTATCTGCGATCATTGGCCCAAGTGCTATTCTAGAGGCAAGCTTCTAAGAGCATTGATGCTGATATTGCTGCTGCTGAGGAAGCTTTAGCTCATGCTCACAAGACTTTGCAAGATTTTAAGATTAAAAGGCAGAGGATTCTTTCTTCTACGGCTGTCCCTGCTCTCTCCTCAGATGGCTCTTTGTTGGCTGGCCTCATTTCTTAGCTTTCTTTTTTTTTTAACTGGTTTGGATGTGTATGAACAATTTGGAGTTGTATAAGTTTTCTATCTCTTTATTTGGACATTGCTTCTGGTTTTTTTTTTTAGATCTGCATTTGTGCTTTGAGACTGCTCCCATGTACTTGTGCTTCAGGATTGCTTCTAAGTATTCATGTTTTTCAGATTGCTTCTAATCTTTCTTAGTGGCATGTGAATCTTCTCTTGTCTCTCTCCTTTTTTTTGTACTGAGTCCTGGTCCGTGATTCCTACAAGTTTTGCTGTAGGTTCCAACCAGGTACCCACCCCTTTTTCTTCTTGATTGCGCAAGCACTGAACTGGGTACCTTGGGCGATATTTTTTTTGTCCCAGCTCATGAACTTGGCAGGTTTTTTTTTTTATCAAGTACTGGGCTAAGTATCCTCAATATATGCCTGAGATCCTAGACCACGTATTTGAAACTTAACTGTTTGTAGTTATCTATGGGGTGATCCTGGGTCCTGCATCAAAAAAGATTTCCCAGGTATCCTCCCTTTTCTTCTTGGTTGTGCAAGTACTGAACTGGGTACATTGGGCAATATATATTTTTTGTCCCAGCTCATGAACTTGGCAGGTTTTTTTTTTTTTTTTTTTTTTTTTTTATGTCAAGTACTAGGCTAGGTATCCTCAGTATATGCCTGAGATCCTAAACCATGTATTTGAAACTTAACTATTTGTAGTTATCTGTGGGGGTGATCCTGGGTCATGCATCAAAAAAGATTTCCCCAGGCATCCTCCCCTAATTCCGTCTATGTTAGGACTTTGTAATACTTAGGATTTAAAAGCTGAGAAATAAGAAGAAATTTCATTGAATTTAAAACATAAATATCATTCAAAGAACACAGCAATTCTAACAAAGATAGTAAGGATCATAGAGTGTCCTTCTACCATGAGTCCCTGAACAAAATTACTTAAACGATAGTATATAAAAAGAAAGAAACACTTAACAGGTTGGAGAGTTTGGCAAAAAGGATTCCAGTGCACTGAGACCTCTCCCTTCTCATGCGTAGTATTGTTTTAGCCACTTCCCATTTATGAGCTCTGTCAGGATTGTCCCATCTTCCTTTGTAAGGTAGTAATACCCACTATCATGGGCCTTCCTAATGATGTAGGGTCCTTCCCATTTTGGGGCAAATTTAGAGGGTCCTGGTAGGTTTATTCTCACATGCTCTGCTATTCTTAGTACCAGCTGCCCTTTAGTGAAGGTTCTTGGGCGTATTGCTTGTGCATATGCTCTAGTCATTCTTTGCTGGTACCTCTTGCTTCTTCTCTTGGCTAGCTCTCTTTCTTCCTCTACCCCTTCAAGGTCTGCTAATCTCCTTTCATTGTTTGTGTCTTCGGTATCCTTTTGGCCTTCTTCAAGTACTACTCTTGGTGTGGGAACAATTAATTCTATAGGGCTGATGGCTTCTGTCCCATAGACCAGGGAGAATGGTGAGAATCCCATGGCTATCTTCACAGAGCTCTTGCATGCCCAAAGTACATCTGCCAAATAGTCACTCCATTTTCCTCCATACTCCTACTTCATTTTCTTAAAGATCTTCAATATCACCCTATTGGTGGCCTCTACCTGGCCATTTCCTTGTGGGTAGTACAGTGTGGACCTTCCATGCTTGATGTAGTAAGCCTCAGTCAACCCCTTCATGTCTTTGTTTATGAATGGGGTTCCATTGTCATTAATCAACCTCCTAGGGATCCCGAACGTTGTAATGATATGCTCTCGAATGAAGTTTGCTACAGCTGCTTCAGTGGCTTTTTTCAAGGGGATGGCCTCCACCCATTTTGTAAAGTACTCAGTAGCTGCCAAGATTTATATGTAACCACTGGATGGGGGATTTATAGTACCTATGAGATCAAGCCCCCAAGTGTGGAAAGGCCATGGGGTTGTCATATCTTTTAACATATTTGAGTGAGTATGGATTACATCTCTGAGGACTTGACATGCGTGGCAGGTTTTGACTAACTCCTCGGAGTCCTTCTTCATTGTTGGCCAGTAGTACCCCAACAGCAGTAACTGTTTATAAAGCCTCCTTTTTCCTGGGTGACTTCCACAATCACCGAAATGGACTTCCCTGACTACTTCCCTGGTTTCCTTCGGCCCCAGGCATCTTAGGGGATCCCCGCTATATCCTTTTTGAATAGGATCCCATTTTGCAAAAAGTATCTAACTGCGAGTTTCCTGAGCTAGTGGGCCAATGCCCTGTTAGTCGATAGGATCCCTTGAGCCAAGTATTCCATGAAGGGAGTCCTCCAATCTTCTGTAATAAATACAGCATAGCTTTCTTCCTTGTCCACCAAGGATTGGCATTCTTGACATTTTTCCTGTATAGTTGCTGCCTCTTTGTTCATATTTAGCCAATAATATCCCATGCGCTGCATTCTCCTATATAGGCTGATCTTTTCTGAGGTCCTGCAGACTTGGGTATGTAATTCTTCCAACCTTATTTTCCCTTCCTTCTCATTGATACATCTGGATAGGATCCCTCCGGACAGTCTTCTGTATAGTTTTCCTTCTATTAGAGCGTAGTCCCTCAGCTCCTTGACACTCCCTCCGGATCCTGTTTCTTTCATTTTTTCTTTCACTTCGCTCCTTCAATCCCACTATTTGGATTCTCTGGGGGATATCTTTTGGAGGATTTTTAAGATGGAATGCTCCTGCCTTCCTATTCTGACTAGAGTGTCTTTTCCCTTGAATGGTACTTGGGACCCCAAGGTGGCAAGCGCATCTGCGAACCTGTTTTCACTTCTATGCGTGTACTCTATGCTAAAGGTCTGGAATTCCTACTCTAGCCTTTGTGCCCAAGTCCTGTAGGCTGCTAAACTTTGTTCCCTTAGTGCAAAGTCACCTTTCACGCAAGAATCTACAAGATTGAAATCTCCCAGTACTCTCATGTGTTTTACCCCTATACTGAGTGCTATAATTAGCCCAGTCAAGTATGCCTCATATTCAGCTGCATTATTGGAACAAGAGAACCCAAGCTTGAAAGACAAGGGTATGGTGTCCCCATCCTCACAGCTTAGTACAACTCCCGCTCCATTTGAGGTTGTTGTAGCTGACCCATCGAATCTCATTGTCCATTTTTTTTCCTAGGATTTCTGCTACTGCTACCTCACCTGGGATCTCTTTACTTAGTGAGCTTTCCTCCTTCCCTGGGAACTGTGCCAGGAGGTCAACTATGGCTTGACTTTTGACAGCCTTGGGGGTCCTGAGACCTATGTCATATTGAGAAAGCAAGACCAGCCACTGTGTTATTCTTCTTGTTAGAAGGGGCTGATGCAGGAGTGCTTTTATGGGGTGTGACTTAGTCACTAAAAGGATTTGGTGAGCTGAGAAATACCTCTTCAGTCTCTAGGATGCATAAATAACCACTAGGCAAGCTTTTTCTATCTTGGATACCTGGTCTCGACATCCTTGAGTGTTCTGCTTACATAGTAAACAGGTTGCTCGTTCCCATCATCATCCTCTTGCACCAGCAGAGCTCCTATTGCTTGGGCATTTGATGCCAAATACAATAATAGGGGTCGCCCACGTACTGGTGCCTGGAGAGTGGGTAGGTGATTCATAATCTACTGAATCCTTTGGAAGGTTTCCTGTTGCTCTGTTCCCCGAACTCGATTCCTTTCTTCAATAGTTTGGATAAGCCACCTGTGACAGAAGCTAGCCCTGGCACAAATCTTCTGATGTAAGAGACCCTTCCTAGGAAGCTTTTGAGTTCCTTCACTATTGCTGGTCTTTTCATTATGGTAATGGCTGTAACTTTGGTTGGATCTACACTTATGCCTCTGTGATATACCAGGAACCCGAGGAACTTTCCTGTAGATACTCCAAAGGCACATTTCATAGGGCTCATACGTAGTTTGTATTCTCTGCATCTTTTGAAAACTTGTTCAAGTACCTAGAGGTGTCTTGTCCTAGTTTTTTACTTGACCACAATATCATCCACATAGTCTTCCATTTCCTTATGCATCATGTAGTGGAAGATGGCTGTCATAGTTCGTTGGTACGTGGCTTCTGCGTTTTTTAGGCTGAAGGGCATCATAATGTAATAAAAATTTGGGTAAAATATCATTTTCGTCCCTAAACTATCAGAAAAGTTCGTTTTTCGTCCCTAAACTTTTCCAAATGTATTGATTTTCGTCCCTCTCACATCAGCACACTGTCAAAGCCACGTCAGCACTCCGTTAGACGGAGGGACGAAAATCAATACGTTTGGAAAAGTTTAGGGACGAAAATAGAACTTTTGAAAGTTTAGGGACGAAAATAGAACTTTTGAAAGTTTAGGGACGAAAAACGAACTTTTGTGATAGTTCAGGGACGAAAAACGAACTTTTGAAAGTTTAGGGACGAAAAACGAACTTTTGTGATAGTTTAGGGACGAAAATGATATTTTACCTTAAAAATTTCCAATTGGGGTCCTGAATGCTGTCTTCTCAACGTCCTTAGCAGCCATGCAAATCTAGTTGTACCCACTATACCCATCCATGAATAAGAACATAGAACTTCCAGCAGCTGAGTCCACAAGGAGGTCAATATTAGGCAGGGGGAACTCATCTTTTGGACACGCCTTGTTTAGATTGCGAAAGTCCACACAGCAACAAATTTGGCCATTCTTCTTCTTCACAGGTACTATGTTGGAAAGTCATTTGGGATGTTAAATGGGCCTGATAAAACCAGCTGCTAGCAGCTTTTTAACCTCTTGGGTTATCTAAGCTTCTACATCAATGTGAAAGACCCTAGCTGGTTGGACTACTGGTTTAACCCCCGAATCTACATTGAGAGCATGGGCCACAAGCCCAGGATCCAAGCTAGGCATCTCATCGTAGGTCCATGCGAACTCATCCATGTATTCTTTGAGTAAGGCTACCAACGGTTCCCTTTCTTATATTGTTAGCTGGCTACTAATGAAAACAGGCTTCTGAGATCCTAGCTCAGCCCCCAAGTTTATTTCTTCCAACTCTTCCTCAGGCTGGATTTGTGTTTCTTTAACTAGTTCCTCTGGGACTTCCTTTTGAGCTATGATACATTCTAGTGGTCCGGGACCCTCCTGTACAATGCACTCAGGCCCCGCGCACCTTCACAAGCGGTAAATTAATCTTTCCCCAGGTTCCCGCACTGCTACACATTCCCGGGGTTCTGAGGTGCTGGGCTCCTTTTTTTGCCTTTTTCTCTTCAGGAGGTCTCTTAAGTCATGGGTACCTCCTCCTTCTTCTTTTTCCAAGATAGGTGCTCCTAGGGTCCCTGGCATGGGACTCTTATCGTCAGGTTCTAACTCATCATAGAATATTGTTTCTACAAAGTTTACTTCTCCTTGGCTGAAAGGGTTATGGTTGGCAGGGATCCTTACAGGCCTCCCGTTCAATCTCCCTTTAACACACTGATGGTATGTGGATGGTATAAGGCTGTGCTTATGGAGCCATGGTCGTCCCAGCAATACATGGTAAGACACCTCTGAGTTAATTACATGAAATCTGGTCAAAGCTACTATTGGCCCCACTCTCAGGGCCAGATGTATATATCCGGTTGATTATGCTGATCCTCCAAATCCGGTTATCTCCATAGGAGCCCCCAAGATCCTTATTCCAGCTAGGCCTACGGCTTCCAAGGTGCTCAGGGCTATGAGGTTGAATGATGCCCCTGTGCCCACCAGTGCTCTTCTGATTTAGACACCGTGTATGGTGGCCATTAGATAAAGAGGTCTACGGTGGTCTGGATGCTCAACCTCCATGTCTTTATCAGTGAAAGTTATGGCATTGGTTGTCTCCAGGAAAGCTCGACTCGCATGTGACTCTGCTGTGAAACATTCCATTCCTGAATCTGCTGCTATAGTCATGAGAGATTCCATGGCCACCCTTCTTACTTCTGGTCCAAATCCCAGCTGGTTGGATAGTGATATGAACTTGGAATTCTTCTAGAGGGTCCTGACTGTGTTTGGGTGGAAAGATCTTTCTGACTATTCCGCTTCTGCCGGGTTCCCATAGATTACCACAGCCACCACCCATTTTCCTTTGTAGTTGGACAAGGGGTTTCTTTGTACTTCTGGCTTTTTCTGGGTGAGCTCTAGGGTTCCTTCTCTTAGCTTCCTATGAAAGAGCCTGCGGAGGGTCCAGCAATCCTTGATGGAATGCTTAACATAATTATGAATCCTGCAAAACAAAGAATTTTTCCTTTCTTCCTCAGTTGGTGGCCTGGACACAATGAATGGCCTGACCACTTCATCCCCGATCCACTTGTCCAGGACATGGTTTAACTCTTCTACGGTACATGGGATCACCGGTGGTTCCTCGAACATTTTTCCATCAAGCCTCTTCCTTTTTTCTCCCACCGATGCTGTCATGGCTTAGGACACCGACATCCTCTTTGCCCTCATAGTTTGTGTTGTCCTTCTAGTTCTCTGTAACAGGTCAGCGAACTGTGTGATACATAAATTTTCGAGGTTGAGCCTGTAATAGAAAAGCATGTTAGATATACAAGTCTCTACGAGTTCTTTTTCTTCATGGTCCCCATAACAGTCTAGGGACATATCTTTAAATCTTTTGATGAACTGGACGAGATCCTCTCCAGGCTTCTGCCTTACCATCTGAAGGCTTTGGAAAGTGACTTTGTCCTCACCAGGGTAATATTTTGCACAAAATCTCTCCATCATTTTGTCCCAGGTCTTAATGGACCCAGGTCTCAGTGTAGTGTACCAAGTGTATGCTTTGTCCACTAGGGACTTAGCAAACTCTCTTAGGGTATGTCCTTACCAGGGTAGTATGCTCTGTCCACTAAGGACTCAGCAAACTCTCAAAATGATGGAACTTTAGTGGTTCATATCCCTTGGGGTATAGCTTGCCAAGGAGTTTTGGTGGGAATGGGGGATCCCAAGAAAATTGCTTGGGGATCCCTGAAAGTTTTTCCCTTTCTTGGTCTAGAAGGGCACTGACATCTGCCAGTGTTAGGTACTGGGGGTTGTTTCCTCCTCCCACTACTGACCCTCCCTCTGGCTAGGTTCTATCTTGGTTGCCCACTTGGGAGGCATTGTCTCTGACTTCCTGTGTCTTGCCCTCTTTAAGAAGGCGAACTTCTTGTTGTAAGTCTTTCAACAATGCAGTCATCTGAGCCATGGGGTCTAGCTCCTGCCTTGCGTTTCTCTATTCTGACACAACCTCCTGTTCTGTCTGGGGTACCTCGCCTCTTTGTCTGGAGGCCACTTCATTTTCTCCCACAGGCTCAGAGGCTGCGGGTGGCACATTGGTACCTTTGCTGTTCCTTGGTCTTGAAGGCATGCTCTGCGAAGGGATTGCTTCTTCCCTTTTTCTTTTTTCCTAGTCTCCAGTGGAGTCGCCAAAATGTGAGAGTGCCTTTTTCTTCGGCACAGTGGCCCAAAGATCCTGGGCCAAATAAATATTCTTGGTGGACTGGGCTCGATTCACCGCAGCTAAAAGGGCTATTTAAGAACCGAGTGGTGCACAAAACAAACTTCCTATAATACAAATAACTAGCAAGCAAAAATATCTATATTGAATGACATTTTAACAGCAAAGGAATGCGCAACAAGTGAAATACTATGCAAGAAAAAGTTAGGGATCCTCGAATTAGTGAGGTGCATTTTATTAATTTTCTTTAGTTATTATTACAATGCTCACTAAAACGTGATACAAGGTTCAACTAAGTTCAAAAATTATAGTCTATTAGCTATTTGAGCTTCAAAGACTTGCAAAGTTTGAATTTGTTGAATCCGAGCATGTGCTATAATGGCTATCTCTGGGATACCGGAAGCAGCTCCTCTGCTTTCTCTTAATCTTACAGAGCTCTTTCTATAATTTTATGAGACTTTAGAAAACGACTATGAATGCCTCAATGATCTAATCAAAAAATGAATCCTCCTCAACAACATGGACCCCTTCCTCCTTTTATAGCACAGATCGAGCTCCGAGGCACTTAGTGATTTCTCCCTTTTGCCCCTTAGAGTTTGTGCTGTACCAGTTTTGCTCAGGGCTATGTCGTTTCCCTTTTTTCTCATAGCTTCCTACTTTTGGTCTGACCAAACGAAAGTCCCTTAGCTGGTTTTCTATTTCCAGCTTCTCCATTAGCTGGTCTTTAGCTATTTGGCATTTTTCACTTCTTCAGCTTTTTCAATTGTACTCTTCCTTGTCATTTTCCTAAATGGTTAGAATCACGGCTCATGCGTTTCTTGCTTTGTACTCCCTAGTCCCACTACATGTCCAGAACATGAAATCTGCATGCTTTTGTCTTTAATACCTGTTTTGTTTCAATCCTCTTTCACGTGCCCCCAGGGATCCCTAGACTCTGGTGACTTCTGGGATCTCGGCCCAATTCTTCTTACCGGACTCCTTTTGGTTTATTGGCCATGGCCGGTTTGCCCCTATCTCTTACTTTATGTCTTTTAAACTTTGTTCTTTCATGGGTTTTTTTGGATCACAATCCTTTGGGCCTCTTGCCCTTTTTTTCTTTCTCTTCCTTCATTGTGTGAGCCCAACTCTCCTTTTTTTCCTCATTTTCCTCTTAGCTTTTTTTTTTTTTTTTTTGTGAACCGAGCCCAACGTTTTTTATTTCTTTAGGCCTTAGTCTGTGACCAATTTTCTTGAACCTCAACAATATCAAACAATGTATGTGCGGAAAATGAACATAAGCTTATAACAGAATTGATAAACAATCTAAACCAAATACAATCATATTCACAGTAGAAATTAAATGGCAAAAATTAAGGGAAGAGAGATGCAAACACAAACACAGCACAACGATGTGTTATCGAAGAGAAAACTGAAGCCCTCGGCGTAAAACCTCTCCGCCGCCCTCCAAGCGGTCAATAATCCACTAAAGAATGAAGTTGGGCTACATGAACAACAGAAGACCCTCCAAGCCTAATCTACTTAGTATACCTAAGCCCTCCAAGCTTCTTGCTCCAACGAGGTTGCACCAAACTTTTGTCTTCTTTAGCTTACCTGATTCCACTATAGCCCATAACATCAACCAATATCAATTGGTCCTTTCCTAACTGCTTCACAAGTACCAAATAGCCTTCTCACAGATATGGGTATGGTAAGAAAAGGTTTTGGCTAATGTACCTCTCAAGAATGTAACAATAAAGAACGTAAGAGTAGAGGAATTTGGAGAAATAAGGATGAAGATTGTGGATGAGTCAATCTTGTTTTTCTCTAGGGTTTTTCTCTCAAAATTCTTTTTGGAAGCTCTCTATATTTCGTGGGTATAAGGGTCTATATATACTGGTGTATGTTTGAAATGCGAAGAGTCAGTTTTTCCAAAACAGAGCTGGTTGGCAACTTGGCCTCGCGACTTGACTAAGTCGTGAGTTCAAGCCACGAGCTAATTGAATGGCCAGGCTAGACTTTTTGTCCTATAGGGCTCCAACTGGCGTGACTATTCAGCTTCTCTACATGCTTCACTCGTGTGCATCCTTTGGCAACTTGCAAGCTGTGAGTAAGCCGCGAGATCCAGTCACGAGTCCCTTGCTGATTGCACAATCTTGAGCTTTTCTTCACACTTTCTCACACACTACCCTTACATGATTCCCACCTAAATACAGGGTTTCTAAATGCTAAATTACAAGCAAATTAGCATGGAATAAAGCCAACAAGATGGTTGATTAAATTCAACCTTACACATACACATCACATTTGAACATGTACAATCACACAAATGAGATAAGCATTAATTAAATCAAAGTCTTGTGTGTTGTGGGTGAGTATCAGATATGGAATAGTCCTTAGAGCAGAGTGAAACGTCAATGATCAATTCAATCAAGTCATACATAACTGGTACTAAGTCAAGTGGACTATCTTAATTATAGAAATGAGCATATATGACCTCCCACAAGAGAATTATTACAAAACTTAGAAGCTTTTCATTTGGCTTCTGCATAAATCATAACATTTGATCCTTTTTGGATAATACATCTCTTTTTGAGATCGGTGCTTGAAATTTTTGATATTTCAACATTGATAGTTAGCCTTTAGCTTTTTGAGCACCATACATTTCAATACAAAAGTTAATTTCCATTTTTCCTAGTCAAATACTAGTATATGCGACAGGCTTTTACAACTCATAATCTCTTTTTCATTTTGAGATTTACATTTGGTGAGCTCTTTAAGCAAAAACATAAAAATAAAGGTGAAAAGATATATATACACAAGTCTATGCAAGTATCAAGACCATCAAGACTATTGACCAATCATTCATGACAAGCTTGAAGATCTATTACAACATTCACACAGTTTTCAAGATTTCTCCCACACAGATATATGTGCATACATAACAAGCTAAGTTCGTAGATGCATTATGCCATTAGTACAAAGGTACTAGGCCAAACTCACATGTGATAAACACAACACAAGTGATCAAACTTTTTGAGATTTTTCAATTTTTATTGGTTTTTGAATTTTTGAACACACTCAAAAACATAACAAATAAAGTAAGATCAACAAAAACAGATACAAACCAAAACATGTAAAAGAAACATGCTATAAACCAAAAGCAAAGCATGACATGATGCATGAACCTATGATCCTGAACATTGGAAGTATTAATGCATGGACATAGGAGGTGATCATGCATGAGTACCCTTCTTCACCCACACATCACATGTGTTTGGGGTGATATCCTTATAGGATTGGGTACGAGTGTTGTGACCTTCAAACCTTCTGTTGAAGTTTGCTAAACTGGTGGTGAATGCATCAATCATCTTCATGACATCCATCACTCCGGAATCACCATCTCGACCTCTTGATTGTTCAACAGCCCAATTTTTTTTGTCATCTCTTGGTCCTCTTGACCTTTGATCCCTTGCATTCTTCAATGCTCTAAGCCTATGACAATTTGGTCTGGTGTGTCCTTAAAGTCCACAATGATGGCAGAAATGTTTTGTTCTAGAACTTCTTTGTGATTTTGGAAGTGATTTCCCTTTAGCTTCAAGCTTGACCACTGATTGGTTGCGAGGCTTATTCAACACTCGTTGGTCAGCCACATTCTTATTCTTCTTCTCCTTCACTTTCTTAGTAGTAGGGGTAACTACTATTGGCTCCTTGGCTTTCACAAACTTCACTTTCTTGGTTACATTGACAGCCGAACTACTTTCTCCAATATATCCCGATCCGGTTTTGTCCAAGAAAGGTTTTTGATGAGAAAGGACTTCATCAAGCTTCTTAGAAGAGACTCGCTCTACTTTAACATTTGCTTAAATCACTTCAAACTCAAGGAATTTCACCTTTGTGTAGGCTTTAGTTAGCTCTTCATTCAGCGTCTCTATCTCACACTTGGCCTCCTTGTATCGCACTAGGAGATTTCTATAGTCTCATTATACTTTCATCTTCTTCAACATCAGATTCTTCTACTACTCCCACTGACTCCACTTCACTATGTTCCTCGAGCTCTTCCACTAGCAAACTCAAGTCCTTCGAGGACTTAACATGAGCAATAGTCATAAAAGCGGAGTAATTCTCTTCTCCATCACAGCTCTCTTCTGAATCTAAATTGGAAGAGCTCGAATCACTAAGAGTTGTGGCATACGCCTTGCCCTTCCCTCTTAGATAGTTGGGACACTCCTTCTTGAGATGTCCATAACCATTGCATTCATAACACACAATGCCTTAAAAGGATTGAGAATCCTTCCCATACTCGCAAAAACCAATTGTCTCCATCCTGTCCTGGCTCTTCACATTCCAGTCATGTGCAGGGCATATGCTTCACTTCGTGGGATGCTTAGTCGCGAGCTACCCGCGAAAACAGTTTTAGTCTTCATGCCTTGAGTCTTCACGCCTTGAGTCTTCACACACACACACACACACTCTCACTCTCTCTCTCTCTCACTCTCTCTCACAACCCTTACAATGAAATCCCACAAATAATACAGAGTATACCTCTGACAATGAAATCCCACAAATCTTCTCTCTCATCGAGTAATCTTTCTCCATGTGCTCTTGAATATTTCCTGGCCCTTATCAACTGCCAACATGCCCACAAGATGATTGAGTTCTTAAAGATGTAACATAATTGGGTTCAACATGGTGTACTTCTTACATCTTGCTAAATAACACAAGTGCTTCATCTGGAAATACATTTTTCCTGTATCCATCAATCATGGAAGTCCATGGAAATACATTCTTATTGGGCATGTACTCAAAAACTCTTGTAAATTAAGAATACATGTCTATAAGAGTACAGTTTGATATTTCCAACAAAAAAGTTCAAAGTTCAAATTTCTTATTCTCAATTTCTGAATAAACTAAAAACTGAAAGAGAGAATTAAAGAGTGTGCCTAACCCGACAATCCACATGATGATACCCATAAGGGAGATGAGGAGGGAGAGGACCCAACAGAAAGCCAAAAGGCCTGCATTCACAATCCTTACCACAACATCAACACATATCTTGTTACTTTGCGCATGCGATGAGACTTTTTGGTTTAGTGTCATAATTTTTCATTTATTTCAATTTGAAGTTAACACCTTTTTCCTACAAAAATTGTGCATTTAGAACTACTAATATGACCGGAACTATTATAAAGAAATCCCTAAAAAATGAACACCAAAATATTATGACACAAAACCGAAAAATAAAAAAAGAAAAAAGAGGTTCATCCTTCGGACGAAGCACGTGTAATATACTGTTGTTCTAAAGTAATAGTTCTGGGCATATTAGTAAAGCCAATATACGTACAATATCCACATACATATTTATCAACATAAAAAATATCCATATTCATAAAAAATAATAATGAGAAATGAACAAAATATGCAAGCTGCATTCTAAACCAACTGGAGCTGCTACTGTGACCGCATTTGTGTATAGCCATTTTTGTTTCACACGCTGTATGCGTGTTTTTAAAGGCTTTTTAGTTTATATTTTCTTTATTTATTTATTTTTTCTTTTCTTTTAGGTGGCATTTGGTACAGGAGAACCCACATTATTTTTGGCATCCAAATTTATAGGAATATGATGCCTTGCAATCTGGATGCCTAAGAATGTAACTATTTATATATTTGGCTCAATTGGAAATCTAATAAGATTCTTAAGAATGTGAGATTATAATGTTTGGTTTATTCTTATGAATCTTAACTGAATTATTTATTTTTCTCATTCTATCCTTAGATTTGTAAATCCAATCTTCTTTTTTAAATAATAATAATCTTCCTCTATATAAATAAATAAATAAATATATATATATATATATAAACTATAAATTATGACAAATTCATTAAAGCTATAGTTTAAAAGAAGAAAAGATAAATATATCAACAGAATTGTCTATCTTGTTTATGTTGTTTTGGCAGGAAGAGATAATATTGTTTTGGCGGGAAAAGATAAAAGACAAAGGAAGAGATATTAATGATTTGTTTTATATTTTATCTCAATTTCTTAAATGATAAGGGAAAAATGTTAAAATTGTCAATTTATAAAATAAAAAAAATACAATTTCCTTTAAGCTTGAAAATCTGGATACCCACCTGTTTTAAAGCGAGTCCACATTCCTACTGAAAGGGGATTAAATGGGGAATCTTAACTGAATTATTTATCTTTTCCATTATATCCTTAGATTTGTAAATCCAATAAAACTCTTTTTTTTTTTTAAATAATAATAATCTTCCTCTAAATAATTAATGAAAAACAAAATATAAACTATAAATTATGACAAATTCATTAAAACTGTAGTCTAAAAGAATAAAAGACGAATATATCAACAGAGTTGTCTATCCTGTTTAAGTTGTTTTGGCAGGAAGAGATAATATTGTTTTGGCAAGAAGAGATAAAAGACAAAGGAAAAGATATTGATGATTTGTTTTATATTTTATCCCAATTGCTTAAATTATAAGGAAAAATGATTAAAATTGTCAATTTATAAAAAATACAATTTCCTTTAAACTTGGGAATCTAGACACCCATCTGTTTTAAAGGGAATCTACATTCCCACTGAAAAGGGGTTAAAGGGGAAATCTAGATTCCCTTGCCATCTGATTCCCTGTTGTGATTTGCAACCAAATATAGGAATTTTTAAACATTCTTGAGAATCTTAAAACATTACCTCGTACTAAATGCCATATTAAGGATTCCCTAATGGTTTCTAGAGGCATATAACTTCAGATTAAAAGAAAGTATTCTCATAAAAATCTCACATACCATGTGTGGGGACCCGTTTCGGGCAACCCCCATACAATAAATTAGTAAAGAGTGGATAGAAGGGCCAAGCACTAACAAGAAAGACAACAGTTGACGTGGGCTTACAAGAAGAATAACTAAAATTTGACTAAGTGTTCTTGAGGAAAGTTCGTCCTCAGCTCAGTCCGAAGAGCTCTTTTCCTTAGAACTAATGAATAGAAAGGGTTGTCCTTTGAACACCCTAAAAGAAAGAAAAACCACTTCCCTTTCCCCACCGAAGGGTTCCCCCCCCCCCCCCCTCTATTCTGGGGATTCTATCTATTTTATAGTCCTGTTCAGTTGATCCCTGTCGTCCATTTGTGGGCCATCTGAACGTATGTCTGAGGGCTTGTCCTATAAGCCGCCTTTGCAAGCTTTCTGTTAGTTGAAGTAACCAAAGCAGCACTGTTTGCTGGTCAATTCGCCATTGATGTGGCCAGAGTGTTGGTGGCTTGCATTTAATGGGTGAGTGATAGCTTCTTTCCTTCAATGTTGGTTTGCCGAGGATGTGGGCATCCTGGGCGAAGTCCCTTGATGACTTGGGCCTCTCCCACTCATCCTCGAATTCTGTACTCTCCTCGGCATGAACCTTGGGTTCGATATGGAATGGGTCAGGGTTGCTAAATATTTGGGCCCCACAATAGCCCCTCAAAATTCTGCTGCCTGGCCTCTCGGGAGGGGAGGAGAATTTTGATGTTCTCGGGCCAATGTCCTGGCCTGTCGAGCCTTGTCTTTTTGTCAGTGTCACAATCCTTTCAACTGCCCAGGGGACATTCCTGGCGTTTTGGTATCTGGAGCGTGCCTTCATTAAATTTCAACGGCTCTGTGTCTCCTACGTTCAACAGTGTGATGATGAATGGACGGTGGGGATGCTCCTGGCCCATTGGGCGAGAAAATCCATGCGGTTATTTTTAATTGGGGGTATATATATATACCTAGTTGAACTGGTTCGTCCTTTCACTTTTGCTTTCAAGAGATCCTGTGCACTTACTCCGAATTTGGTCACATCTCCACTGTACTTGCAATTCTCCATAGCACAAAAAGCCTGCCCGAGGAGCTTTCCCTCGTTTCCGTAAGTCTTTTTTCCTCTCTAGTTCGTACTATTCACTTGAATTCCTTGTTAGTTCTCTAGGATGGGTAGGCTTAAGAAGTTAGTTGAGTCTGAGGAGTTAATGGACAAATTCGTCGCCAATCATAGGATCCCCGCTACGGTGGGTTTGAGGTACTGTGGAGAGGAGGAATGGAGTTCGAGTAGGAAAGAGGGTGAGGTGGCTATTCCTATAATCGCCTTTCTGGAGGGCGGAATGAGGATCCCTATGGGGCCGATGATGAGGGACTATCTTAGGCACTTCGGCCTGTCTCCCACTCAGTATGCTACTAATGTATTTAGGATTTTAGGCTGTGTGGATGCCTTGAATGAGAAGATGGGGCTGAGGCTAACCCATCATGATGTGAACTAGTGTTACAAACTCCAGCGCCTGAAAGAGAAGTCTTATTACATGAGGACGAAGGACGATAGGGTCCGGCTCATCCAGTGCCTCCCAGAGTCCAGCAAGAGTCTAAACAAAGACTTCCTCATTATGTTTGGAGAATGGCATAAGGGCCTTCCATGCCCAACATTGGAGGGTACACCAGGTGGGGTATCCAGACTAGGAAAGCGTTTTCAATTCTTTGTGCTTTAGTGTCCTGCTTCACTTGGATTTTGACAGGAACTTGCTTTCTTTTATGCAAATCCGCGTGCTTTTGAGTGTCACTTTAGCCAGGTTAATAAGGAAGACTTGGAGACGATGCTGAGGTCGGAGATCTTTATGAATAGAGACGACAACCAAGTTAGAGCCGCCCACGTGGTCTTAGGATACGTCCCGATCCAAAAATCGTTCTCGGCTCCGAGGCACGTGATCCGAGCTGGAGATCCTCGGCTGCGTAGCATCACCGTAGTCGAGAACGGATTTTTCATCTCCGAAGGGTCTCCCATTCCCAAGGGCGTACCGTTGGTAGGTACTTCTTCGTCGGCTCAAGGTGCCAAGGTTGAAGGGGAAGAAGAGGTTGCTAAATCAGGTCCGTTCGGGGACGAGTTTGGAGCATTCGACCAGTCCCATTCGCCCAAGGACCCTGCCGGTGATTTGGGTGACCCTAGTTTAACTGAAGCGGACTTTCTGTCTGAAGAAGCCACTCCTCAGTCGAAGATGAGTTTCAAGAAGCGGCCTCAAAAGAGCTTGCTGGTACTGATTGAGGGGCAGCCGGGGAGGGATGCGCCGGGGAAGTCTCCTCCAGAGCTTCCTCCTCCCGAGCTTCCCCCTCCCCCACCCCAACAGAGTTTTACGCCAGGGTCCAAGTCCATCAGTCCTCTGCTGAAGAAGGACAAAGGCAAGAGACCTAGGGGGGCGAAGAGTCTGATCCTCCCCGAGGTGGTGGCGATGGTCGACCGTCATCAAAACAGCTAAAGATAGGGCGCCGAGGCCAAGAGAAGTAGGCCTCTATCCAGGCCGAGGCCCAGGCTTGGCTTCCTGCCTCCATGCTCCATGGGGGGCCTTTGATGGATAATGTCTCCCTCAGGAACCCTCAAGGGGGCGAGGGTGCACTTGTGGCCAACGCATTGGAGAGGTCTTTGCTACTCCCCGCAGACATGGCCCAGCTGGAGGCTTTGAGGGGCGAGGAGGTCTTCCTCGGCCTTAAGCAATCCTTGGGCATGGTAAGTTTTTTGGTTGCTTGTGATTTTCTTGACCTTTTGTGGCTCCTTACCTGTTGCACAATGGTTTTAATTGGCAGGCTATTCAGGCTACTTTCAGGCTAGAGGACATAGCCAATAGCTAGAGCCAGGTCACTGGCTCGGAGGGTACCAAGCTGTCGGACACCGTGCGGGCCTTCAATGCTTCCAAGGCTGATCTTAAGAAAGCGATGGACCAATTAGGGGAGATGAAGGCGGCTTGGGACACTGTTGAGTCAGCCCTTACTGCCACTGAAAAGCTGGCTCTAGATCAAACGGGCAACCTACTCAAGGCAGAGGATCAGCTGAGGGTAGCAAGAGAGAAGATCGTGACCCTGGAGGAGAGGGTGCTTGAGGTAGATAAGGCTAGAGGCGCTGCGGAGTCTGCCAGGGACGAGGCTTTGAAAGCTAAGAAGGAGGCTGAATCTGCCAAGGCTGAGGCTGAGGCCTCCAAAGACAAGGCTGCGCAGGATGCCTATGAGGAAGGGGCGGCTGAAATAGAAGATAGCCTTAGAGCCCAAGTGCCTGGAGTGTACAAACTTTACTGCTCCCAGGTTTGGAATGAGGCCCTTACATAGGTAGGGGTCGATGCCTCGTCCAACCTGTGCAGGGCGGAAAACCTATATTATCCTCCTGCCATTCGTGAGACTGCCCCTCCAAGTTCTAAGGCCGAAGTGGCTACCGAGGGTGTTGGGGTTGTTTCTGAGGAAGGCACCCCAACTACCCCTACTTCGGGCAAGCCCATCAAGGAAGCTGATCCTCCTAGGAACGTTAAGGCAAGCTAAGGTCCCACTGCTGATGCGCCTGGAGAGACTGCAGACTCCTCAGCTGATATCCAAGCGCCTCTTGTGGAAGAGGTCTCCCACCCAGCTGAACCTTCTCAGGCTATAGTTCCAAGCGAGGGCCCTAAGGATTCTGAGACCTCCTCTGCCCAGCCCCTTGAGGGTGGAGTTGAGATGGAGCCGAAAGAATGATCCCCTATTGCGTCTTTGCTTAGTTTTTCGTTTTCTTCTTTTTCTTATTTATTATTGTAATGGCATATTTGCCTTGTATAACTCCTTTTTAAAGACTCAGTAAAATGCATATTTCGTTTCCTTTTATTTGCTTTGTTTGTATTATATTATACATACATGCATACATCACTTGTACGACACTGGCTTCAATTACACCTCGGCCGACTATACTGATTATCGTCCCCTGCAACGCTCACTACTAGTACCAAAGTGGTCAGCGTTGCCGTAGGTCTGGGCCCGCAGTCAACACAAGACCTTGGTTTTGTCCAGTGTTTAGATCCTCCTAAAGTGACTAGTTTCCCCATAGGTTTGAGTCCTTTGACCATGCAAGATCTTGGTTCTGTCTAGTACTTGAGTTCTCTTAAAGCATCTAGTTTCCCCATAGGTTTGACGCCGAGGAACATATAAGACCCAGGCTCTGCTTTACACTTGGTATTTTGTGGGGGGATGGTTTCTCCATTGGCTTGGATCTCCTAAGGCGACTAGTTTCCCCAGAGGCCTAAGTCTGAGGACCATGCAAGGCCTTGGTTCTGTCTAGCACTTGTCTTCTAAGGTAAATAATTTCCCCATAGGCTTGAGTCCGAGGACCATGTAAGGCCTAGGTTCTGTCCAACACTTAGTTGTTCTGAAGTAGCTAGTTTCCCCATAGGTTTGAGCCCGAGGACCATGCAATACCTTGGTTTTGTCTAGTACTTTTCTTCTGAGGTAACTAGTTTCCCCATAGGCTTGAGTCCGAGGACCATGCAAGGCCTTGGTTCTGTCTAGTACCTAGTTCTTGAAGTAGTTGGCTTCCCCATAGGTTTGAGTCCGAGGACCATGCAAGGCCTAGGTTCTGTCCAACACTTAGTTGTTCTGAAGTAGCTAGTTTCCCCATAGGTTTGAGTCCGAGGACCATGCAATACCTTGGTTCTGTTTAGTACTTGTCTTCTGAGGTAACTAGTTTCCCCATAGGCTTGAGTCCGAGAACCATGCAAGGCCTAGGTTCTATCTAGTACCTAATTCTGGAAGTAGTTGGTTTCCCTATAAGTTTGGGTCCGAGGACCATGTAAGGCCTAGGTTCTGTCCAACACTTAGTTGATCTGAAGTAGCTAGTTTCCTCATAGGTTTGAGTCCGAGGACCATGCAATACCTTGGTTCTATCTAGTACTTGTTTTCTGAGGTAACTAGTTTCCCCATAGGCTTGAGTCCGAGAACCATGCAAGGCCTAGGTTCTGTCTAGTACCTAGTTCTTGAAGTAGTTGGTTTTCCCATAGGTTTGGGTCCGAGGACCATGCAAGGTCTAGGTTCTGTCCAACACTTAGTTGTTTTGAAGAAACTAGTTTCCCCACAAATTTGAGTCTGAGGATCATGCAATACCTTGGTTCTGTCTAATACTTATCTTCTGAAGTAACTAGTTTCCCTATAGGTTTGAGTCCGAGGACCATGCAAGGCCTAGGTTCTGTCTAGTACCTAGTTCTTCTGAGGTAACTAGTTTCCCCATAGACTTGAGTTCGAGGACCATGCAAAGTCTAGGTTCTGTCTAGTACCTAGTTTGCTCCCAGGAAGTTCGGCTTCGACGCTAGGGTGCCCTTAGAGTAGTACCTACTTTGGGGATTCTATCTATTTTATAATCCTGTTCAGTTGATCCCTGCCGTCCATTTGTGGGCCATCTGAACTTGTGTCTGAGGGCTTATCCCATCAGCCACCTTTGCAGGCTTTCTGTTAGTTGAAGTAACCAAGGCGACACTGTTTGCTAGTCAATTCGCCATTGATGCAGTCAGAGTGTTGGTGGCGTGCATTTAACGGGTGAGTAACAGCTTCTTTCCTTCAATGTCGGTTTGTCGAAGATGTGGGCATCCTCGGCGAAGTCCCTTGATGACTCAGGCCTCTCCCACTCATCCTCGGATTCTGTACTCTCCTCGGCATGAACTTTGGGTCCGATATGGAATAGGCCAGGGTTGCTAAATATTTGGGCCCCACACCATGAATAACATGAAACTAATACTCCTGTTTTTATAGTCAATGAAAAATAGAGGGCATATTTTATAAAAACTTTTCACCTAGCATTTAGATGAATAATTTAAACGGAAACTTTATGTTAATCTTGTGACACTTTGTAACTATATCATTCTAAACAGAAAGGAAGCAAAATAAATAAATACAAAAATCTAAATAGCCATTAACATAAGCTAAAATAAAGAAGTATAAATGAAGGAACCAAAGAATGATCTCATCTGACATCAAAGAAAAGAAATAAGTTCCAAGACAACCAAATACATGTTGTGAAGTCAGGATTTCATCAAATAGGTGTTAATTGGTTGTTGGTGAGATATTAATGAAGCAAAAAGAGCCAGTGTCTTAAAACATCATCACGGTTACGTTGTGCCCTTCTTGATCTACACGTTTGTGAGACATTTAATATAAGAATCAAAAGCAAATATTTTAAACTGTAATTAAACATAAGAAATAGAAAAACTAAAAGCAATGGATAACTAAAAGAAAAATATTTGCTTGTATAATTATCCGGTTATTCTAGTAAAGTAGTAATATATTTATCTAGTTTCATTTTTTAGTTTGATAGATTTTCTATCTATACTACTATTTAAGTGGCTTCTCCTATTAGATTCCTCAATTTTGATGCCCAAAATACCCTTAAATTTATTAGTTTATAAAACTTAAATAATAGGGTTAAACATGTAAAATTACTAATTTAAAAACTCTTAAATTTTAGTTAAATTAAAAAAAAAAAAAAAAAAAAAAAAAAAAAAAAAAAACAGTTTCTTCTATGATTCTATACACGTTTCACACCTCCAATCAGTTTCCTATCATCATTTGGCAGTTACAATATTATCTGAACTCTATCCATCCCAGACCTCACGTCTCATATTTTATACAAATTCACAAAACAAAAAAAAAAAAAAAAAAAAAAAAAAAAAAAAAAAACAACAACAACAACAACTTATCAAAAAAAAAAAAAAAAAAAAATCGCTACATAACAAGCAAGATATGACTGCAAAAGAGGCCCGATCAAATTAGAATTTAAAAAAAGGTAGACTACTCAAATCTTTCTTTTTGTTATTGACATTTGAGTTATTATTATGTGTTTTGATTTCCGTGGGTTCTGATCCCCAAATACTTGACAGGAAATTGTCAATAAATTGTAATTCTTTTCATATACACTAAAGTTACGAATTTTTTTAATTCTTTAATTTCTTGAATTTTTCTTCTTCTTTTAATTTATATATAGAATAAGTGGCCAATACATATGATTATATGTAATTCTGTCAAAATCCAACAATGTGATTTTTCTTTCAAGAAAACGGTGAAGACGATGAAGTTTGTGGTGAAGGTGAATTGAAGTGAGAGATGAAGATAGGATTGACTTCTAGATTGGATTTGTGGTTGAATTTATGGAGGTGAGGGATTCTTATACGCCAATCTCAATGATCTATGTACAGATACCCATTATCAAAATTCACTACATTTTCACACTCTATCTGCGGAGATCTTGATCTTGAGGTTTGATTATTCTGAAACATGGCCATTGAGTTGTTGGAAAGTGATTTTGTTTGTTTTCAAGCATAGTAGGAGTGAGTTTCATCTTTTATCAAGAGTCAAAACCGTGTACTTCTAAGCTAACTAATGTATTCAAGGTTTTATTTTTATTTTTATTTTTTACTCTACAAGAATATCAAACTGTTTGCAATTTTATTAGTAATTCTTTTCCTATTAGTTACTACTTGCATTTTTCTTTTTAATATTTGTGGTTAAATAATAAAGGACAAAACTTATGTATAGCATCTTACTTAAGTCTTGCCTAATAAAGAAAAAAAATAGGGATGTTTATCCCATATTGGTTATATGTGTTAGAGTTTCAATCCTTACTAACCTCTAAGCATGCGCTTGAGTGCATGCTTAGAGACTCTTCTATTTTTTGGGATAAAAATTAATAATTTACATCCATTATAATTTGAGATTACTAAATTTTTCAATCACCAAAAAAACCTAGGAGTGTGATGAGATTAATAATTTGCATCCATTATAATTTGAGATTTCTAAATTTTCCAATCACAAAAAAACCTAGGAATGTGATGAAAAAATTATTTCACTTGCATAATACTCATCACACCCCTAGGTTTTTTTGTGATTAAATTTAGTAATCTCAAATTATAATAGATGCAAATTATTAATCTTTATCTCAAAAAATAGAAGAGCCTCTAAGCACACGCGTGAGCACATGCTCAAAGGCTAGTTACTATTTTAGAGGTTTTCCCTATTTGGGATTTTCATTTTATTTGTTCAAAAATGCTCCTGCATTCCTATGTTTATGTAGTGATAAAACTAAAAGACAATTCAGTAAAAATTCAACTCTAACTCCCACTAAAACATTGCATAAAAAATATGGCCACTCTCCGATTGATTTTCAAATTTCTTTATCCACTTATAAATTAGATTCTCAAAATACAAATTATATATATATATAATTAAAACACAAATTTTTTTCGACAAAATAAGACCACTAAAAAAGGAGTCTCATCGCACACACGAAGCGTGTGATGAGGCTAGTTTTTATTTATTTTTATTGTTTAAATGAAATATTTATGGTTCAGATTACTTTTATACACTTGATTATTTTTTGTTTAGAGTAGTACTTAATAAATTTTAGGGGTATTTAAGACATTGTGGAAAAAAAAAAACTAATTTTTTGAATCCACTGGCTAGTTTTTATTTATTTTTATTGTTTAAATGAAATATTTCTTAAATATATGTAGTTCAGATTACTTTTATACAATTGATAATTTTTTATTTAAAGTAATACTTAATAAATTTTAGGAGTGTTTGAGACATTGTGAAAACAAATAACTAACTTTTGCAATCCTCTTCGTATATAGAAACTAAAAAAAAAGACAGGAACACGTACGTTACTGCCGTTCACGCAAAGCCCAAGCCACAATATTCGAAAGAGATGGCTAAACAATTAAACATAAACACCCAAATACCAAAAACCCAAGTCCTCTTCCATCTCTTACTAAAACTCCTTTCGTGGCTTACGCCGCTCTTTTTCATATAAGATTTCAAAAAAAAAAATTTCTTTTGTAGTTATTTTTCACACCCAAAAAGTCCAATAGTGTCATGCCATGATATTTGTACGTACAGGTTGATCTGTTTCTTCGTTAAAGGCAAGTTTTTTTTTTTTTTTTTTTCATTCTTTTTTTTTAAGAACACAAGCAAGGGCTAATTTAGTTCCGTGCAAATACAAGGACCTTACACTTCTTCTTCTTCTTCTTCTTCTTCTTCTTTCTTAAGAAGACAATTGTGCGCAACAAGGATGAGACTAACAAGATGGGCCTCACTTGTTGTCACAACTTACTTGTGTGGTAGATTTGGATTTCTTACCCTGGGTCGTTCTTAGCACAAGGACCTAATGAGATCACTTTTCTCCCTTTGCTCTCTGTTCTCTCTAGCTCTCATTTTTCCAATCCCCTTTTCTTTCCAAATCCTCTCATATCTATAGTTATAAA
This sequence comes from Quercus gilva, assembly GCA_023621385.1. Lineage (NCBI taxonomy): Eukaryota > Viridiplantae > Streptophyta > Magnoliopsida > Fagales > Fagaceae > Quercus > Quercus gilva. The sequence goes on along the minus strand of CM042477.1, from coordinate 54,993,333 downwards.
GTTGGTGGAGAGGCCATGATTACAATTGTGGTTAGTGCAAATAAGGGTCCAATATCATCAATCATAAGTGGAAAGTTAGATGAAAGTGGCATCGAAACTTGGTTCCCACCTCTACCAGCTTGCTCGGCCAAGGCATCCTGGTCCTGCCGAGCATGCCAATGATGACCTGTTCGGTGGATATCCCACATTAATGTCTGATAGGGTACCGAGCAAGAGTTGGGTGCTGAGGCCAGGGTTTATATCCAGCGTGGGCCTAGATTTGCATCTCAGACAGCAGAAGGGTGAAAGTCGGGGCCATGGGTCGCACCACTGGGCTAGACCGTGGGCCGCATTGCTGGGTTAGACCATGAGGCCCAGATGGGCCTGGGCATCAAGGGGCCGTACAACAACAACCTCATACTTAAGTATATTATTTGTGGAAAATAATTTTTTTTCTAATATTTAGTTGAATTCTCAAAAATTATATTCTAGAATTTGGTTAAATTGAAAATTCTCAAATGGTAACGGTTGGGAAGAGAAAAATGGTAGTGGCACTGGCGACAACAACAATGGCAAATGACTAGTGACAGTGATAATAGCAAATGTGTGGTAACCTGTGGTGATATGAACAACCAACGATAAGGATCGAGGCCAATGATAATGGTAACGGCTAGTGGCAATGGTGACAATGAGCAATTACAAGTAATGGTCGAAGATTGGCCAATCATCAGGCTGGTAGAGGCCAATGGTGGTGGTTCTCGGTGATTGATGTGTTAGTATGCCACTGTGGTTATTGGATTTGTAGGGAGATGTGGTAGTGTTAATATAGATGAGTTGAAGAGGAAGGGTGATAGGATGAAGCCAAAGACTTACCTAGAAAGCATAAAAAATTTTCAACCATTTTGGTATAATTCTTCATTAGTTATGGAAAACATTTTCTGTTGATCAACATTTTTAGTAGACCTAGAGAAAAGGGGTTGGGTCGAACTGGTTCAAGCTTGATGTGATAGCTTTTACAAGTCAAGAACTTAACATTTTTAGTAGAACTAGTAAAGGGGTTAGGTCGAATGGGTTCAAGTTTGACCTGATCGCTTACGAGTCAAAAACTTATTGGACTAAAATAGATTGTTATTCTTACTACCTTTTTTTGTCTTTGAAGAGTCGAGTCAACTAGATTTGCCCTGTATTTTTTTCATATACAAAAAAAAAATAAATAAATAAATAAATAAAAAAAAAAAAACTTTAACATATTTCATAAGCTCTTTTTCATATTTCTTTTAATTCAAATAAAAGAATAAAGAAAATGCCTAAATATAAAAGTTGAATAATATATGAATTCTCAAATTTATAGTTTAGATTTCCATTAGTCCAATAATTCCACAAAATAAGAAAAGAAAACAAGTATACAGGTTATTCATGAAACATGAACAAAGTTGAATCACCTATAAAAATAACTAATGCATTTCAATATATTTTTTCCAGAAAGCTTATTTGATTATTTACTAAAAATTTTGTAAAGTATAGTTGTACTTAAAAAAAATTAGGGTTTTAAAAAACTATATAAAAGTAAATAAGATAAAATTTTATAAGAAAAAAACTAATTCAAACTCACACTGAGAATATTTATATTGAGAATTACATGTCAAGTTGATGAGTAATGTCTTTAGTATTTTCATCTACAATATAGAAAATCTAATATAACAATAGTATACAAGTCAACTCGAGATAGATCCAGGTTTGACTCGGCCAAATTGGGTGAAATTCAAGTGCAAGTCTAAACTTATCAAACAAAAATGGATTGTTATTTGCATTACCTATACTCTTATTTTTCATGTGGGTTTGGATGATTAACGAGTTCGAAACCAGTTTTATCATGTTTAATTTTTTGTCACACCAAATGCCAAAAAACATTAAACATATTTTCCACCAACATTTGCGTCAAAGCTCAAAACCAATGTAACTAATACTATTTTGTATGGGCAAAAATTAGGTCCAATGCTCTTAGCACTAGATTTGTCAAGATTATGACACAAATCTACTTTTAGCTATGTGTTATGATCTTAATGGGTCCAATTCACAGAGACACTGAATCAAAGCCAACTCCATTTTGCATAAAGTTCTCATTATTATTTTGGAATGAATTCTCATTAATATGGGGAGGAAAACCCACGTCACGTTTTGTTTGGAGAAAATGGGCAAATGCCCCTTTCAAAAAAAAAAATCCAGCATTTTGCCCTATTTCTCAAACTAATTAGGGAAATGCCCCTATTTTGAAAATTGATTTTCTCAAAATCAATTTAGGCCCTATAGTGGCGTTTTTAAGGAGCCTATAGTGACGTTTTAAGAATCTATAGTGACATTTTGTAACTTAATCTCCATGAAGTCGAGTTACATGCAATTTTTTTCCTTTTTTTTTACCTATAACTCGATTTCATATATATTGAGTTACAAAACGCCACTATACGTCCTTAAAACGTCACTATAGGCTCTTTAAAAACGCCACTATAAGGCCTAAATCGATTTTAAGAAAATCGATTTTCAAAAAAGGAGCATTTCCCTAATTAATTTGAGAAAGTGAGTAAAATGCTGGATTGTTTTTTTAAAAAGGGCAAAAGCCAATTTTTTCCCGTTTTGTTTTGACCTTAAGATTATATTCATGCTCAATCACCAAAATTGATAGCGGAAACTTTATTTCATTGATTTGCTTTGAATCAAGCGTTCGCAAAATCAACACACTTCGGCACTCTATGACGCCATGATTGGTAGATAGACTACAACTCCTTCAAGCCCACCAGAAAATGTAACTATCACGCGGTTGAAAATTGAGCTGCTACTTTGAGCACCCTAACTAAATTTTATTTTTTAAGGGTAATACCATTATTTCCAAATTATTATAATCTACCATAACAAATATCTCCCTCTCATGAACTATTTGCAACTTGGAATGGGATTGCTTTGCCTTGGGCCCTTGATGCCAGCTTCTCTTTATCAATTCAAATTTGTAAGACATTGTTTATAATGTTGTGCAAATAGCACCCCTGAACTCAAAGCAATAACAGTAAAAAGCAATATTAAATAATAAGCAGACACAAAGAACACCATAATTTACATGGTTTGGTAAATTGCATTAATGCTTTCTCTTTCACACAAGACACAAAACTAGAAGTACCATGTAAGATTAATATGTGCAACTTGGTGGGTCCTATGTGGTATTTAACAGGACAATGGTAACAAAGTACATTTGAAATTAGAACCAAACCTTAAAAGGCCAAAATGAAACGTTTGAAATGTTAGGAGCTAAAATTAAAATAATCCCAAATGAACCAAAAGCAAACTTTTGTCAAACATAATATATATATAAAGTATAAACAAATAATTTTTTATATGTATAAACATATATAATTTGATATGTATGAAAATGTATTAGTTGCACACAAAAAAATACACACATTGTAGGTTAATTAAAATGTATTTTTTTTGAAATCAGGAACATATATTAAAATTAAAATTATTATTATTATTATTATTGTGGGGCCCTAAATGTCAACTTTCATGGCCAAAACTCCACAACCGGCCCAAGGCCCATGCTAAGGAAAATATAAAGGCTGAAATTGGGAAGGAGGGGCCTAAACCCTCAAAAGGGCCTGTCCGAAGACGCCCATGTCCTCGGCAAACTGATGTTAGGAAAGGGTAAATATTCCTCACCCATTAAAAAATATCTCACCAACATCCAGACCACCTTAATGACGAAGTGACTAACAAACCCAGATACCTCAGTCACTTCAACTTAAAAAGTATGCTAATACAGCTGAGAACTAACATAAAACCTGCAAAAACAGACGATAGGACAACCCATATGCAAAGGGTTCAGATAACCAACAAATGGACGGCTAAGATTAACTAAACGGAGGCTATATAAACAAAAGGATTCCCATTAAATGAAAGGGGATTTTTTGGTGAGGGGCCAGTTTGAAGGGATAGAATCCTCAGATTGGGCCGAAGACAAGAAAAATACCTAAAAACATTCAATTAAGATCTTCACTAATATTTAATCAAGATCATGATTGGGATTCTAGAGGGATTCTTGACCTTTATAAAAATAGATGAGAGCTTTGGTTTGAACCTTGGTTTGTCTTGTTAGCGCCTAGCCCTTTTTTACCCATGCTCTACAAATTCTATTGTCGAGGGTCCATTACAAAATTTGGCCTTACAATTGGCGCCGTCTGTGGGAAGGATTTGTGCGCTAGCAAGTGCGATGGTCGGTATACAAAAATCAAAAGCAATGCTTTCAAAAACAAAAACGCCAAAACAGTACAATCTACAGCAACATCATTCATTCAAAAGTTGGCAACTGCAAGAACAAAAGTATGCAAAAAAAAATATATATATATATATATATATACATATACAAAGCAAGTCCACTTCTTTATTAATAGATGAAGAAAAGGTTACATCTCTTACAAGCGGTGCCCGTGAGGCTTATTCTAAAGCTAACTACAAAATCCAGACGGCTAACAAAGTTGGCAGAGGAACAAAAGATAGAAAAGAAGGCTGGGGGTGAAGGAAGAGAAGAGGAAATAGAAGAGATAAAAGGGAAAAGGGGGAAGAAGAGCTACTTTGAAGGCGGAAGAGGCCGCGGCACAGGACGGTTCCATTCCTGGGTTCCGCCTGGTTTCCCTCTCGCCCCCATCGTAGCTAGCTTGGAGGGTCAAAGACCCAAACCCAAGAGGGGGAGGTTACGTTCTCGATGGATCCTCCTCCAGACGGCGAGGAGGGCTCCGTCTCCGATTAGGTTGAAAAGAAGGAGAATCTTCGGGTCTTTCCTATCCCAACCCCAACTTGACGTCCAGGGTCGAAGTGCCATCCTCGGCTCCTGATAGGGACTGTGCAGCCCCAGGACCCTTCTTTCCCAAGGCCGATTCATTCCAAAGGGCTCAAAAGGCTACGTCTTGCAAAGCCTTTAGGACGTATTTTTGGGAGAAATTTGGGGTGAGAGTTTGTCATGTGTGAAGAAGAAGGTTGCCCTAGAGACACCTTATATAGAAGGCGGAATATTGGTGAGAGCTAATCTGCAATAAATCCCAGGGAGAGATTTCCGGAGACAATAATGCCGCCCCAAGTTCCAAGGGGCTTGTCAGCCGTTAGATCCTCGCAGATCCACGAACAACATTAATGAGGCGACGCCTCATTAAAGAGAGGGCACCGAAGCGTCACAACGCGTTACTCAGACGACCCAAAAGACGCTTCGTAATCAGAAGAGTCCCATCATACGAAGGGGCGGAACAAGGCAGGATCTTATCCTCCACCTACTCCAATCTGCATTTATTATTACTTAGCTTAAAAGTATATTTATTTAATGATTATTGTAAATTATAGCAATGTATAGTTAAGTGGCTACGGATAAATAGATAAAATAATAAATAAAATGAGAAGACTGGGTACTGGACAGAACCTAGGCATTGCATGGTCTTCGGACTCAAGCCTCAGGGGAAACCAGCTACTACGAACTGGATACTGGACAGAACTTAGGCATTGCATGGTCTTCGGACTCAAGCCTCAGGGGAAACCAACTACTTTGAACTAGGTATTGGACAGAACCTAGGCATTGCACGGTCTTCGGACTCAAGCCTCAGGGGAAACCAGCTACTTCGAACTGGGTACTGGACAAAACCTAGGCATTGCACGGTCTTCGGACTCAAGCCTCAGGGGAAACCAGCTACTTCGAACTGGGTACTGGACAGAACCTAGGCATTGCATGGTCTTCGGACTCAAGCCTCAGGGGAAACCAACTACTTCGAACTGGGTACTGGACAAAACCTAGGCATTGCACGGTCTTCGGACTCAAGCCTCAGGGGAAACCAGCTACTTCGAACTGGGTACTGGACAGAACCTAGGCATTGCATGGTCTTCGGACTCAAGCCTCAGGGGAAACCAGCTACTTCGAACTGGGTACTGGACAGAACCTAGGTATTGCACGGTCTTCGGACTCAAGCCTCAGGGGAAACCAGCTACTTTGAACTGGGTACTAGACAGAACCTAGGCATTGCACGGTCTTCGGACTCAAGCCTCAGGGGAAACCAGCTACTACGAACTGGGTACTGGATAGAACCTAGGCTTTGCATGGTCTTCAGACTCGAGCCTCAGGGGAAACCAACTACTACGAATTGGGTACTGGACAGAACCTAGGCATTGCATGGTCTTCGGACTCAATCCTCTAGGGAAACCAGCTACTTTGAACTGGGTACTGGACAAAACCTAGGCATTGCATGGTCTTCGAACTCAAGCCTCAGGAGAAACCAGCTACTTCGAATCATCTACTTAAAATCAGGTACTGGGCGGAACCAAGGCTTTGTATGGTCCTCGGACACCAGCCTCTGGTGAAACCAACTACTCCCAATGAGTAAGTTAAGTGTTAGACAGAACCAAGGCATTGAATGGTCTTCGGACACCAGCCTCTGAGGAAACTAACGAACTTAAAACAAGAAAATCCGGTACTGGGCGGAACCAAGGCTTTGTATGGTCCTCAGACACCAGCCTCTAGTGAAACCAGCTACTCCCAATGAGTAAGTTAAGTATTAGACAAAACCAAGGCATTAAATGGTCCTCGGACACCAGCCTCTAGGGAAACTAACGAACTTAAAATAAGAAAATCAGGTACTGGGCGGAACCAAGGCTTTGTATGGTCCTCGGACACCAGCCTCTAGTGAAACCAGCTACTCCCAATGAGTAAGTTAAGTGTTAGACAGAACCAAGGCATTGAATGGTCCTCGGACACCAGCCTCTGGGGAAACTAAAGAACTTAAAATAAGAAAATCAGGTACTGGGCGGAACCAAGGCATTGAATGGTCCTCGAACACCAGCCTCTGGTGAAACCAGCTACTCCCAATGAGTAAGTTAAGTGTTAGACAGAACCAAGGCATTGAATGGTCCTCGGACACCAGCCTCTGGGGAAACTAACGAACTTAAAATAAGAAAATCAGGTACTGGGCGGAACCAAGGCATTGAATGGTCCTCGGACACCAGCCTCTAGTGAAACCAGCTACTCCCAATGAGTAAGTTAAGTGTTAGACAGAACCAAGGCATTGAATGGTCCTCAGACACCAGCCTCTGGGGAAACTAACGAACTTAAAATAAGAAAATCAGGTACTGGGCGGAACCAAGGCTTTGTATGGTCCTCGGACACCAGCCTCTGGTGAAACCAGCTACTCCCAATGAGTAAGTTAAGTGTTAGACAGAACCAAGGCATTGAATGGTCCTCGGACACCAGCCTCTGGGGAAACTAACGAACTTAAAATAAGAAAATCAGGTACTGGGCGGAACCAAGACTTTGTATGGTCCTCGGACACCAGCCTCTGGTGAAACCAGCTACTCCCAATGAGTAAGTTAAGTGTTAGACAGAACCAAGGCATTGAATGGTCCTCGGACACCAGCCTCTGGGGAAACTAACGAACTTAACATAAGAAAATCAGGTACTGGGCGGAACTAAGGCTTTGTATGGTCCTCGGGCACCAGCCTCTAGTGAAACCAGCTACTTTCAATGAGAAAATTAAGCCTTAGACAAATTTTGTGCACCGTATGGCCCAAGGACTCAGGCCGACGGGAGGACCCCTCCACTGAATACTGAAAGCAAGAAAAACTAAGGTCTTGTATGGTTTTCGGACCCAAACCTATACCAAAAACTAATCACTATGGGACGGTATAAGCCCGGGGCAAAACCAGGGCCTTTGAATTGACCACAAACCCAAAATCTACTGCTACGCTCACCTTTTTTATGTTAAGTAACTAGACCTATTAGCGACGAAAATCGCAAGAAACTGAGTGCCGAAAGGAAAAATTACAAAAGCCGCTGAAATAACGATAACACTAACGGATAAGTGACGTTCAGTAGGGCACGAAAATACACCTGGAAATTCAAAATCCTCTTCCCCGCCCGAGGGGACAGGAAGCAGAATTTTGAGGGGCTATTGTGGGGCCCTAAATGTCAACTTTCATGGCCAAAACTCCACAACCAGCCCAAGGCCCGTGCCAAGGAGAATATAAAGGCTGAAATTGGGAAGAAGGGGCCAGACCCTCAAAAGGGCCTGTCCGAAGACGCCCATGTCCTCGGCAAACTGATGTTAGGAAAGGGTAAATATTCCTCACCTATTAAAAAATATCCCATCAACATCCAGACCACCTTAATGACGAAGTGACTAACAAACCCAGATACCTCAGTCACTTCAACTTAAAAAGTCTGCTAATACGGCTGAGAACTAACATAAAACCTGCAAAAACAGACGATAGGACAGCCCATATGCAAAGGGTTCAGATAACCAACAAATGGACGGCTAAGATTAACTAAACGGAGGCTATATAACCAAAAGGATTCCCATTAAATGAGAGGGGCTTTTTTGGTGAGGGGCCAGTTTGAAGGGATAAAATCCTCAGACTGGGCCGAAGACAAGAAAAATACCCAAAAACATTCAATTAAGATCTTCACTGATATTTAATCAAGATCATGATTGGGATTCTAGAGGGATTCTTGACCTTTATAAAAATAGATAAGAGCTTTGGTTTGAACCTTAGTTTGTCTTGTTAGCACCTAGCCCTTTTTTACCCATGCTCTACAAATTCTATTGTCGAGGGTCCATTACAAAATTTGGCCTTACAATTATTATTATTATTATTATTGTGGAGCTAAGAAATTAGGCAACCTGGCCCACTTTGTACCAAGCCCAAGGCCCATGTCAAGAAGGAAGAAACTTCCAAGGACAACATGAAAAAGTCTAAATCACCCAGGAGGACCATCAAGGACAACTGTGTCTTCGGCCAACCCCGACCAGAGGAGGGAGAGTCTACACCCTATCAAAGGCAGCCTCCCAGAGCACCCTAGGAGAAAGACCAAGTATAATGTGTCGATCACGGGAGGACGGTGGAGGAGCAAATTCAAGACAAATTGTCACTTCCACATTAAATGCCCACTGCTGGCGTTCTAGCCGAATTAATGAGGAGATGACCCTTGAACGCTGCAGGCTTGGTAGCTACAACTCACAGAATGACGAAAAAACGGCTGATGGGACAAGCACTCGAGTAGTGACCTACCTGGTAGACAAATGTAGGGCTAGGATCAACTGAAAAGAGATATATAATGTAAAAAAACCCTTCTAAAAAAGGGCCCCTTTCCGGAGGAGGGGGAGGGGGAAGAAGGAAGGCTAGCTGGTCCTCCCTGGAAAAGAGCTCACAAAATGGAGCCAAGAATAAACCGTCTTCATCAAACTCGATTCATCTTAGTTTGGTCACTAAAAACGCCACGCTAACTGCTGTTCATTCACTAAAACCTGGCCCTTCAACCCGCTCTCTACAAATTCATTGTATCGGGCTAGCTGGGCTTGAGTTCACTCATCCCATAGTGGAAGTACTCAAACCCAGTCCCTACAATACATATTAAATAACGTATATCACTGTACACCCTTGGTGCAATGATCACTCTACAAGTATAAGTACTTGTGGGGTGTGAGGGGCAAGGGTTAGGGTTCAAGTCTCTAAGAAGGAGCTTTACACACATATACACTTAGATTATGCTAAAGTAAAATTTCTATCTTGTAAAAAAAAAAAAAAACATATATTTTTATTCAAATAGCACATGATATATTTATACTTATATTATGTTTTAAATTAGTTACACAATTTTTAATTTTTAATTATTTTAATCTTAGATTTACGTTTTTATCAGAAGTACAATAATTGTTTATATTCCTACTAGTTTTAGTTGTATATATACTTTATAGTATTATTTATTTCAAAAGCCTTGTCTTCTTCTCATTTCCCACACAATAAATATTTTCTTAAAATAGCCCGATTGTATTTTTAGTTATGCAATAGGAATTCTATGTTCCAAAACAAAGCTCAATCCTAAGTAACATGAAAGTAAAAACTAAGGCAAACAATCTTTCAACCATAACAGCTCATTAATTTAAATTGATCCTGAAACTAATTATGTGATATTACGTATAAGAAATAATTTGATTTTAAATTGATGTTTTAGTGTATATAAGCAATATAATTCTGTATTTTTTTTTATTATAAATATAATTCTCTATTTTGGTATAAGATAGGGGAAGTAAAAGTAAAGGTACATAATGAATGCCGAAAATATTGGTATTGTGTATGATTCCTATCTTGCTGCATAGGTATTTTTCACTATATGGGTCTGTTTGGATAAGCTGTTTCAAAAAGTGCATTTTAAAAATGAGCATTTTTAAAACGTGCGTTTTGAAAACTCCATTTTAAAAACCACAGATGAGTGTTTGGTAAAAATGTAAAAATATGCGTTTTCTATTTTTAAAGCCATATTAAGCATTTGGATAAGCTGTTTTAAAAATAGTTGTTTTCAGTGTAAATTCCCAAAAAGGACTTAACTATTTTTTGAAGCTGTTTTAAAAAGTGTATATTGTCATTTCTTGTGATTAGTGTTTTTTTTATTATTGAAAATATGTAATTAAGCTTAACAATTACATTAATAATAACAACAATAATGATGTTTTCGTTGTTGAAATTCATGGAGAGAAGTTTATCAAATTTAAAATATTAAAAGTAACTCATCAAGAAAAAGATATTAAACTGATTAGGAAAATAATTATATTAAAATTTTAATTGCCAACAATATCAATACTAGACAACCCATTATAATAATAAAAAAGTTCTTATCTGAAAAATTAAAAACCAAAACGCCAAAATAGAAATAATAAAAATATTGTTTACAACCCGCAAATGGATCGAGCTATTTTGTCATGAACAAATTTCATCTCCTCATCTTGTATATTTTCAACGTTTGTCTGTCTGCTACTACCTTCTCCACTACTATTGCTTCTTGGTCTGTCCAAGCCATGTTCATCCCAATTGAATCCCTCATCTTCCCTATCATGTTTTCTAATGAAATTATGCAAAACACAAGTAGCAACTATAATGTTTCTTTGGTGCTTAATGTCATAAGGTGGCATTCGCTTCAAAATTTTCCATTTATTCTTCCACACTCCAAAAGTTCTCTCAATTGCACTTCTAAGTGATGAGTGAACATAATTAAATCTCTCTTCTATGTGATTCCCTCAACCAGCTCGTCGAAAATCTGAAAGATGATACCTCTGTCCCTCATAAGGTGGCAAATATCCTTTCCTTAAGGGGTATCCAGCATCAACTAAATAATATTTTCCTAGTAAAAGAAAAAAAAAATGTAAGATGTACATAAATAATATCTTTCATACATATTTAATATATAAAAATTTTATATACCTGGTGGTGGTTTTGGAAAGTTGACAGATTGTCGACGGATAACATCTAAGAAAATACGTGTATCATGTGCTGCACCCTCCCATCCAGCCATAACAAATGTGAAAAGTAAATCAAAATCGCATGCTGCCATCACATTAAAAGATGTCACACCCTTTCTATTGTAATATGAAGCTTTCTTGTCGTCTCCAACAACAACTTGGATATGTGTACCATCAATGGCACCAATGCAGTCATAAAATAGAATATAAAGTTTAGATACTTAGGAAATAATCCTAAAAAATATTAGAAACAAATTAGAATGTATGAAATGAATACCCGAAAGTGTGGCATGTACAATGGATTCTTCTGTATATGTCTTGGAACTACACTAAATGCAAGGTCAAAAGGCTTCAAGATATCCATTGACATTATGTTAAGGCATTTCAGAACTCTATGAAAATGTCTACGTATAGTCTCACCAGAATGTTGGAATCTTTCTTGAACCATCCTATAACAAGCTCCTTGTCCAAGTATCATTAAACATATACCTACTTACTCTTCAAGCCTAATATGCCTTGTGTGCTGAAGCCCATATGTATGTTGTAAAACATTACACAATTGAAGGAAAACATGTGGCTTCATTCTAAACATTTCGTAACATTTTGTTTCATTACCCGTCAAACAATCCATCAACCACATATAGCCAGTTTGTTTAGAATCTCTACAAGGTTGTTTATCAATATATTTCATATAATATGTCACTGCAACATGACATCTAGCAATAGCAAGATCATATAATTCCTCATCATCATATTCATCGTTTTCCACATCATAAGAATGATCTTCATCACTATTATCAATATAATCATTGTAATCCATAGGAATATCACCTAAAATATTATAGCAATGAATTAGATAAATCACAATAAAAAAAAATGAGTTAACATTTAAATGATAGGTACTGTAGTGTGACAGTGTGGGTGTTTGCAAATATTTTGTAAAGGTATGCATGGGTGGATATTAAGTCATACACATAATATAACATATCAATTCAGAAGACATGCATTTAGGAACCAATAACCTCAAATGAGTATATGAAAGTTGCACCCCAAACTAGGTATAAATTCCTCATAATTTCAGCTCTTTGGTCATCAAACATGTAGGGGAAAGAAATAAGGCAAAAGAAATTTTACAAGCTGAAAAACAGCCCAGCTTAAAATTTTTAATTTTTCCCTTGCATCAAATGAGGAGAAAGATTCACAACAGACAATATTAAGTGGGGATTCTAAAATTCATTTCCCCCAATTGGTAGCTAGATTCACAGTAGTTGGGGTCTCCCATTGCACCTAGAAGCTACTTGATTGCTTGTGACTGAATCTACCAAGCACTCTATCCCTCTACGGTTTGGTTTGCTTTCAAGCACACTATCCCTCCATGTTTGTCCAATTTCATAAATCAAGTAGTACATTGGGCCACATGGTAACTAAACCGAGATGCTTTTTTTTCTTTTCTTTTTTTTTAAATAGTTGACCTGTTGCATGCAACCTACCAAACACTGTTTCCAGAACACAATTGACAATGTGTCACCAAATATCAACATTTGGAAAACAACCTTTCTATAACAACATAGGTAGTGATGCAGCAGAACCAAAACAGTATCAATCAAACAAACAGCATCAAAATTTACATGTAAAGTGATTCAATGTCACATGACAAACTAATAATAGTAAAGCATTTTTTACGGGTGTAATACGTAATTGTCAATCAGTCAATATGAATTTCAAAAAGATGACTGACTTGCTATAAACTGAAAGTAGCTAAGGAAGCCTTTTTAATAAGTAGGGAAAGGTTTTATTAAAATGCTAAAAAAAGGAAGATGCCTAACAATACACAAGTTGCGTATTGGATGGCAGCCTCAAGTACATTACAGCAATCAAATAAATCTTAGAAAGAGGAATGGGAATGGCAATGGAAGTACAGCCCTCCAAAGGACACCTGAACCCCCTTGGAGAAAGTCCCCATTTCAACACTCCAACAGCTCAATCATCCTACCAGGTATCACCCATTGCACCCCAAACAAACAGAAAACGAAGGACCACAACTCCTTAGCAAATGCACAATGAAGCAACAAGTGGTCAACACTTTCAAATTTGCACTTAAACATTTAAAATTGAAAGAAATGAGCACCAGGAAATTTCTATTGCAAGTCCAAGAGAAGGAACTGTATACAAGAACCTTCACTTTAATTTCAAACAGAATAGAGACCAACCGGTTATAGTTTTCATATCAAACTCACCAGTGAATCCATAAAATACTCAAGGAAGTTATACTCCTCAATGAGTTCAGTGATAAGGAAAGCTCAATATCTTCAAAAGTTTCCAACCTTTGAAGTAGTCCTAACATCTCAGTCTTTTATTTGCAGGTATAAGGAAAACTTTTTCAGTCATGGTGCTACAACTCACAGAACCTCAATGTAAAAAGCTAGAGGGTGCATCACTAGCTGCTACACCAGTGCAGCTCAGCTTGCCTCATAATGCAGCAGCTAGTGCACTAGGTGATGCAGCATCAACTGTCACACTAGTGCAGCACAACATGCCACCCAGTGCAGCAGCTCATGCATCAGAGCTGCCCAGACATGCACTGGACCAAGCCAGACAAGAAAATCAATTGCCAAATGACAATAACAAGTGAAACTTAGATTGAAGCTTCAAGTAGAAGTCCAGAGATCTTGCCTTGTGTTTTAGAGTATATATATAGTTGTATAGCTATTGAATCAATCAATGAAATCATAATTTTCAGCTTTCATCAAAATCAATTTCTCATACTCAGTTCAGCTTGGAAGGTATTCAGTTCTTCAAAAGCCTTGGCAATTAATAAAACAATAAAATATTAAAACATCTCTCTCTTCCATAAAACATTATTCAAAGGATAAAACATAAAACACCCTAAGTGCCAAAGTAGTGACCTCCCTAGCAGCCACATTATTCAAATGATAAAACAATAAAAAATTAAACATCTCTCTTCCATAAAACAAAAAACACCCTAATTGCCAAAGTAGTGCCCTCCTAACAATCTTGCCTCCTCTTGTAGAAACTTAAGTTGTAAATATGGTTCTTCCATCACTACAAACATCTCTCTCTTCTCTCGTTTTTGAAAAATACGTGCTGTCATGAGGTAGAGTTTGGAACCCTTCTCAATGCCATCTAAAGAGCACACACTTTCCATGACATTACGAATAGTACTACTTGACTCCACTAAAAAAGCTGAGTTCCTTAACTCCACAACATCACAGATACGACTAAGCTGTTGTGTCAACTGTAATGCTGTTCCTCCTTTCTTCCCTTTGCTCTGTGTGGATGTTGGTAAAACTCGCTTCTTTCCTTTCTTTTGTGTTGGGTTAGGTGGTTGTGTGAGGTTAGGAGTCTCGTCTTCATGAACGTCATCATCATCATTTAGAGAAGATGAGTCAACAGAAATATCACCTAACCCCTCCTTAGGTGTCTCAAGATCATCAGGTAACACACCTGAAATGGGGGCCCATGCTAAATCTCCTGTGGCTGCAATGTCCTTAAACATAATGTCTAATAAGTCAACATTCTCCAAACCTTTCTCTCAAAATTTTGTAGCTTTAGGAACCTCCTACAATTTTGAATGTTTTCATTAATAACTCAAATAGCATGGTTTATCTACTAATAAAAAATATGTACAATGGGTTATACAAAACATACCATTAGTTTCCTCTCCCACCACTCATCAGTTGCAGCTATTGTTCCTTTGGCTGCATCCCATCCCAATCCAGTTTCACTTCCCTTCAACTTATTCCAAAGTACCAAATCTTTCTTCAAACTATCCCATTTATGCTTATACTTCGCCCTAGGATATTCCTTTTCAGTTTTCTTTTCAAAAGTTGCAATAATATTTGTCCAACCCTTTTTACTAAAGTGGGTATTAGGTCAATTACCCTTAAATACCTCATCCACACAAGCTTCGCAAAAGATAGTTATTACTCTTGATGGCCATTGAGCTCTAACATTTGAGCTACCTTGGGATGGCTTACCCATCTAAAAAAAAATAAGTTTGTTACTATTAATGTTCAGCCAAATACAGCAAGTTCTACAACCAAATCCATGAGAAAATTGCATAGTGAGTAAGTTTCCTAGGTAAGTTCTACAACCACAAAGAATCAAACAGTCTCAATATTAGAAATCACATCAAGTTCTTGTTCTACTCCCAAGTCTTTGTAATATGCATGAATAGTTCAGGCTTATGCACAAACATTCATAAGTTTGTCCTCTAATGGATGTTCCAATTTTGATACACATGCATTGAAAGTTGAAGCCATAAAATTCTCTTAAGTCACTAAAACTTGAAACTGAAATTCAGTAACAGAAGAAATTCATTTTGGAACTTATGCAACATAAAGTTTCTAGTTACAAATATGTAATGGGATCGGCTGTTATAAAAAAAAATAAGCAAGAATCTAATAGCTTTTAAATAAAACTATTTCATCAACTGAATCTTCCCAGATAAAGTGCAAGCAATGTTCAATTACACTTCCATCACACTCATAATTTGGCCAAAGATCAAACCAGCAGTAGTGTTAAAAAAACCCAGATTTGCAGCAAAGTAATACAGATTTATGCACTAAAATCAACTCTGAATAGTGTTTAAAAAAAAAAATAAGGAGTGTCGTGGCCCAGATTTGCAGCAAAGTAATCCAAAGCATAATAACAAGTCCAAGCATCAATTGGACATCTGCTCTAGCTTCTTGTACTTTCGTTGTAAACAACAAAATTATATCATAAAATTGAAAAAAAAAAAAGATGCATCTAAAGCTACTAGGCAAAGATAGAGAGACAGAGACAGCTCTTACCAACAGCAGCAACAAACAACAAATCTCTAAAACTCAAAATGCCAAAAGCCCAAATCTATATCATAAATTCAAAGATGGGTAATGGAGAATAGTTACCTGGAATTGCGATGAAGAACGACCATACACGGAGCAGAGCAAAAACGTTGAAGAGAGAACCAATCCTTGTGAAGCTGATGCTTAGAGGCAGAGGACTGAGGATATATATGGTGAAGGGAGAGGACTTGAGATGCAACGGTAAAGGGAGAGGACGGAGGCTAATTTTGGACTTCAGCAAAAATTTTTGGCGGAATCACGATTTGCAAATCGCGCAATTTCGAAATCGCAATGGAAAATTGCCTTTCCTGAAACGCGAAAATCTACTGCTTCAAAAACGCAATCCCACAAATTTCGCCCAACCAAACATATACTGATTTCTGCGATTTGATAAACGGGCGTTTAGCTCTCTCAATACGCCTAAACAAATGGGCTTATAGATATATTTGTCACTGTATTTTTTGCTTTGACACAAGGAAGGAAGCATTTACTGTTAGGTATGATTCTGGTTTTTGTTACAATTTTTTTTTCCCTAAAATGGAAGCACGTATTTCGAATCATATGTTATTGTATATATGCTACAATAAGAAGATTAGTGGCTTCCCTGTTAATGAGCAGTGTGTTTATGATCACATAATTATATGGGCATTTTATACATCTTCAAAATTAATATTTCATAATAATGATAAAATGATGCACACACTTTGAAAAAAACAATTTCCTCCCATTTTAATAATTTCATTTTTACTATACAATTTTATAGTTTAAATTTAAAACTTTTCTTTCATAATAATAATAATAATAATAATAATAATAATTGTAGGGACTGAGTTTGAGCGCTTCCGCTATGGGATGAGTGGACTCAAGCCCAGCTAGTCCGATACAATGAATTTGTAAAGAGTGGGTTAAAGGGCCAGGTTTTAGTGAATGGACAGCGGTTAGCATGACATTCATAGTGATCAAACTAAGATGAACCGAGTTTGATGAAGAAGGTTTATTCTTGGCTCCATTTTGTGAGCTCTTTTCTAGGGAGGACGCCTTCCTTCTTCCCCCTCCCCCTCCTCCGAAAAGAGGGCCCTTTTTTAGAAGGGTTTCTTATATTATATATCTCTTTTCAGTTGATCCTAACCCTATATTTGTCTACCAGGCAGGTCACTACTCGAGTGCTTGTCCCATCAACCGTTTTTTCGTCCTTCTATGAGTTATAGCTACCAAGGCTGCAGCGTTCAGAGGTCATTTCCTCATTAATTCGGCCAGAACACCAGCGGTGAGCATTTAATGTGAAAGTGACAGTTTGTCTTGGATTTGCTCCTCCACCGTCCTCCCATGATCAGCACATTATACTTGTTCTTTCTCTTGAGGTGCTCTAGGAGGCTGCCTTTGATGGGGTGTAGACTCTCCCTCCTCTGGTCGGAGTTGGCCGAGGACACAGTTGTCCTCGGCAGTCCTCCTAGGTGATTCAGACTTTTTCACGTTGTCCTCGGAAGTTTCTTCCTCCTCGGCATGGGCCTTGGGCTTGGTACGAAGTGGGCCGGGATTGCCTAATTCCTTGGCCCCACAATAGCCCCTCAAAATCCTGTGTCAGGCTCCTTGGGCGGAAAGGAGGATTTTGATGTCCTCGGGCCTTTGCCATGGCTTATCAAGTCTTGTCCTCCATTAGTGCCAGAGTCTTTTCACCTATCCAAGGCACGTTTTTGAAGTTTCGGTGTAAGAGGCGCGTTCTCATTAATGTCCTCATGAAGTAGTGCAGATCCAACGGTTGGGAATTTCTTTGGAAATTAGGCGGGATTTGCTTCGTCGTATCTCTCTCCTCGAGTTTTTTGTAGATTAACTCTTACTAGATTTTCGCCTTCTATATGAGGCCTTCTGGGGGAATTTGTTCTTTCTCATTTACAAATCCCCACGTTCAGCAGAAACTTCACACTCTCCACACTTTAGGTATTTTCAGGGGCTTTGCCAAGGTCGTGATCAAGGCTTAGGGAATAAGATGGCCTTGGATAAGGGCGAGGGCAAGGAAGCAAAGGACAAAGATATTCCTTCCCTTCAACCGAGCAAGAAAGAAGGCCTTCCTCCTTCAGCCAAGAATCGGAGCAAGTGTGGGTCACATCATATTTTCGACGCGCCAAAGTTTGGGTCTCGCGTTGATGGGGGACCCTGATGGAGGTTTGAGAGATTGCTGAACGATTGACACTCGAGTGTTGCCCTCTCCTAATGCCTAGTTATCATAAAACTAGGAGAGAATCAAGGGAACATCCTAGAATGGGGCCGTCAGGCACCTTCGCCTTTTCTTCTTTCTCATTGCCGGTGCCATCCCCACTGCCTTGATTGCTGCTGGGACGAGGCTGTGAATCTACCATTCCCATGAGCTTTCTCTTTTAGAGTTAGCCTCAAAACAAGCTTGCCTCAGCCTCTCCCATTGTAGTTAGCTTTAAAACAGGCCTGCCATAGCCTTTTCCATTGTAGTTAGCTTTAAAACAGGTCATCTGATGTATGATGTATCTTTCTTTTATTTAATAAAAGAGCGTTGTTCTTCTTACTTTACAAATCTTTTGTTTTCTCTGCAATAATTATTGAATGTGTGTGTTATATATATATCAATGGGACTTAGAATTAAGGTCATTAGTAGTAATCGAAGAATTGTCACCCTAATTTCGACGAAGCCGACGATAGCCCTTGGTAGTTATCTTTAACTAAGTTAACAATATAGGAACGACCAAGAAAATAATCGGGTGCTTTGCCCCGTGGACTGTGCGACTAGCCGAGGATCGTTTTCCCATAGGCTTGAGTCCGAGGATCATGTAATACCTTGATTCTGTCTAGGACCTAGTTTTTTTTTCTGAAGTACCTAGTTTCCCTACAGGTTTGAATCCGAGGACCATGCAAGACCTTGGTTCTGTCTAAGACCTAGTTTTCTTTTCTGAAGTACCTAGTTCCCCACAGGTTTGAGTCCGAGGACCATGCAATACCTTGGTTATATCTAGGACTTAGTTTTTTCTTTTCTGAAGTACCTAGTTTCCCCACAGGTTTGAATCTGAGGATCATGCAAGGCCTTAGTTCTGTCTAGGACCTAGTTTTCTTTTCTGAAGTACCTAGTTTCCCCATAGGTTTGAGTCTGAGGACCATGCAAGACCTTGGTTCTGCCTAGGACTTAGTATTTTCTTTTCTGAAGTACCTAGTTTCCCTACAGATTTGAGTCCAAGGACCATGCAAGACCTTGGTTCTGTCTAGGACTTAGTTTTCTTTTCTGAAGTACCTAGTTTCCCCGCAGGTTTGAGTCCGAGGACCACGCAATACCTTGGTTCTGTCTAGGACTTAGTTTTTTCTTTTCTGAAGTACCTAGTTTCTGCACAGGTTTGAGTCCGAAGACCATGCATGACTTTGGTTCTGTCTAGGACTTAGTTTTTTCTTTTCTGAAGTACCTAGTTTCCCCATAAGTTTGAGTCTAAGGACCATGCAAGACCTTGGTTCTGTCTAGGACCTAGTTTTCTTTTCTGAAGTACCTAGTTCCCCATAGGTTTGAGTCCGAGGACCATGCAATACCTTGGTTCTATCTAGGACTTAGTTTTTTCTTTTCTGAAGTACCTAGTTTCCCCACAGGTTTGAGTCTGAGGATCATGCAAGGCCTTGGTTCTGTCTAGGACCTAGTTTTCTTTTCTGAAGTACCTAGTTTCCCCATAGGTTTGAGTCTGAGGACCATGCAAGACCTTGGTTCTGTCTAAGACTTAGTTTTTTCTTTTCTGAAGTACCTAATTTCCCTACAGATTTGAGTCCAAGGACCATGCAAGACCTTGGTTCTGTCTAGGACTTAGTTTTCTTTTCTGAAGTACCTAGTTTCCCCACAGGTTTGAGTCCGAGGATCATGCAATACCTTGGTTCTGTCTAGGACTTAGTTTTTTCTTTTCTGAAGTACCTAGTTTCCGCACAGGTTTGAGTCCGAGGACCATGCATGACTTTGGTTCTGTCTAGGACTTAGTTTTTCTTTTCTGAAGTACCTAGTTTCCCCACAAGTTTGAGTCCAAGGACCATGCAAGACCTTGGTTCTATCTAGGACCTAGTTTTCTTTTCTGAAGTACCTAGTTACCCCACAGATTTGAGTCCAAGGACCATGCATGACTTTGGTTCTGTCTAGGACTTAGTTTTTTCTTTTCTGAAGTACCTAGTTTCCCCACAAGTTTGAGTCCAAGGACCATGCAAGACCTTGGTTCTGTCTAGGACCTAGTTTTCTTTTCCAAAGTACCTAGTTACCCCACAGGTTTGAGTCCAAAGACCATACAAGACCTTAGTTCTGTCTAGGATTTAGTTTTTTCTTTTTTGAAGTACCTAGTTTCCCCACAAGTTTGAGTTCGAGGACCATGTAAGATCTTGGTTCTGTCTAGGACTTAGTTTTTTCTTTTCTGAAGTACCTAGTTTCCCCACAGGTTTAAGTCTCAAGACCATGCAATACCTTGGTTTTGTCTAGGACTTAATTTTTTCTTTTCTGAAGTACCTAGTTTCCCCACAGGTTTGAGTCTAAGGACCATGCAAGACCTTGGTTCTGTCTAGGACCTAGTTTTCTTTTCTAAAGTACCTAGTTTCCCCACAGGTTTGAGTCCGAGGACCATGCAATACCTTGGTTTTGTCTGGAACTTAGTTTTTTCTTTTCTGAAGTACCTAGTTTCCCCACAGATTTGAGTTCGAGGACCATGCAATACCTTGGTTCTGTCTAGGACTTAGTTTTTTCTTTGGGGACCAGCCCCATAATGGAGGTACGGAGCATATGGCTGATGCCAAAAGCCCCTAGGGCTGTGTCCCACATAGCAAGCCACCCTATACAATCAGCACTTCGAAGTGTCGACTTAAGCGAGCGTTGAGTTATGACAAAGGCCGTGTATGCTCCCAGAAACAATGGTGGTGCTTTTGCGCAGCCTACACAACCATCAAAATGGCCCTCTCTAGAGACCCCTACCGATGGGAGCTTAGGCCCACCTTGACTAACCGCTACACTCGCTATTACACAGGCCCTTCCCACAGACGACATCAATTGTAGGGACTGGGTTTGAGCACTTCCGCTATGGGATAAGTGGATTCAAGCCCAACTAGCCCGATACAATAAATTTGTAGAGAGCGGATTAAAGGGCCAGGTTTTAGTAAATGGACAGCGGTTAGCGTGGCGTTCATAGTGACCAAAGTAAGATTAACTGAGTTTGATGAAGAAGGTTTATTCTTAACTCCATTTTGTGAGCTCTTTTCCAGGGAGGACCTGTTAGCCTTCCTTCTTCCCCCTCCCCCTCCTTCAGAAAGGGGGCCTTTTTTTAGAAGGGTTTCTTACATTATATATGTCTTTTCAGTTGATCCTAGCCCTACATTTATCAACCAGGCAGGTCACTACTCGAGTGCTTGTCCCATCAGCCATTTTTCCATCCTTCCGTGAGTTGTAGCTACCAAGGTTGCAGCGTTCAGGGGTTACCTCCTCATTAATTCGACCCGAACGTCAGCGGTGGGCATTTAATGTGAAAGTGACAATTTGTCTTGGATTTGCTCCTCCACCGTCCTCCCGTGATCGGCACATTATACTTGTTCTTTCTCCTGGGGTGCTCTGGGAGGCTGTCTTTGATGGGGTGTAGACTCTCCCTCCTCTGGTCGGGGTTGGCGGAGGACACAGTTGTCCTCGACAGTCCTCCTGGGTGATTCGGACTTTTTCACGTTGTCCTCGGAAGTTTCTTCCTCCTCGACATGGGCCTTGAGCTTGGTACGACGTGGGCCGGGGTTGCCTAATTCCTTGGCCACATATGTACAATAATGTATTAATTTCAAATAAAGACATAACACACATTATATGATATTAAAATATACTTGTTCAATTCATGAGGATAAATATATGTATAAAAATATATGTTATTTAATATGTACAATAATGTATTAATTGCAAATAAATACATACACACATTGTATGATATTAAAATATATAAATTAAAAGAATGTGAAAATACATTGTTGGTTCTGAGATTTACCTAGTGGGCGTTTGAATTCTTGAAATTTCAAATGAACATATTACTAGTCCTTAAAGTTTAAAAAATAAATATTATTAATTATTCTATTAACTTTGGTTGACATTTTTGCTTACGTAGCTAATGAAGCTAATGACACAATGAAGTTACAGTTTTTAAAGGATGTGGCAGTATTTTAATATTAAAAAATTAAATGCATATCTCATTACATAGCCAACTCGGCCAAAATGACCAGTCACCTAAAAGAGTCCCATTAAGGCCTCTCTTACCCCGCCATCCACCGTCCCTGCCCTCTGCCCAACCATGCATGGCGCCACCATCCCCAACAAAATGGTGGTCGTCCAAAAGTCCAAGGATGCTATCGAATTTCCCCGTAAAAAGATCATCTCGACATTGATTTGTTATTACTAGTGTGGGTCTCTATTCAAACTTTGAAGTCAAATGTTATGAGATGTGTGGATTTAAGTGCGAATCTTAGTTTTACTTTTAGTTATACGGTAATGGGTTAGTTTTCAAAGTTGAATTTAAAAAGCTTAAACTGTAGCGGGTATGTGAAATTTGAAGCAGTAGTGTCAGTATCTCAAGTCTTTTTATTACTTTTCAAGCAAAATTTGCTTCATTTTGTGGTGATGTTGTTAAAGTGCAAAATTTCTTGTTGTTGTGTCATATAGCCAAGAGATTCGAGGTCATGGTGTTCACGTCCTGATCTTTGGAAGTTTTGTTGGGGATGGTGGTGCCCTTGGTGGTCGAACTGAGGAATGGGATGGTGGCCGGCGCGCCAGGGGTTTTAGGACTCTTTAGGTAACTGATCAGTTCTGCTGAGTTGGCTATTTGATGGAACGTACATTTAATTTTTTTTAATAACTAAAAACTGCCATGTCACTTAAAAATTGGTACTTCGTGGCTTTGTTAGCTACTTAAGTAAGAATACTAATAAAAGTTAACAGAACATTAACAGAACAACTAATAACGTTCATTAAATTTTGGTGCTGCATCAAGCTCTAACAGTTCGAAGCAAACTCTGTTCTGGAAACGTATTTGGAAGCTACACATCCCAAATAAAATAAAAGTGTTCCTTTGGCGGGTTTGCTCAAATGCTTTGCCAACTTTGGAAAATTTGAAGAGGAGGAAGATACTGGATGATGCAAAATGCAAAGCTTGCCTCGCGGCCGAGGAAAATACTCTCCATGCCGTATGGAATTGTGAGAAGCTTCACCACATTTGGTTCCCCTGTTTCAACTGGGTCCGAACAGAGCTTCCTAAATTTCAGGATGTCCAGGAGCTTATTTATTTGGTCGGGCAGCGGAATGACAGTCTCGAACTTTTTACTGTTGTGGCTTGGTTTATTTGGAACCACAGGAACAAGTTGCGCCTGAATGAGAAGGGAATAGCTACGGACAGAATATTACAAGCATCGAAGTCATATCTCTCGGAGTTTCAGGCGAAGATTCCTAAGGCAGTTACAAAACCGCCCAGAGGACACATTCAATGGCGTCCTCCTCCGGGTGAGCTGTATAAAACAAACTATGATGGGGCTGTTTTTACTGATTCGGGAAAGGCAGGTATTGGGGTGGTGGTTCGTAATGCAATGGGAGAGGTAATAGGGGCTCTTGCCGAAAAGATTTCGCACCCGGGCTCGGTGGAATTGCTGGAAGCTTTAGCTGCAAGAAGGGCTGTTAAATTCATTGTAGAGTTGGATATTATGGATTCTGAATTTGAGGGTGACTCGGAGATAGTGTGCAGAGCTTTAAAGCCAGGGGATTGCGGTCACTCTTCCATCGGTCAGATTGTTAAAGACATCATGTCTATTATTGGTTCGCTTAGAACTTTCTCTTTCTCTCATACTAGGCGGCAGGGTAATTGTGTGGCTCATGCATTAGCCAAGAGAGCAATAGTCTCGTTTTCTTTATTAGTTTGGATGGAGCATATTCCATCGGACATTTATCAATTTGTCATTTCAGATTTTCCTGCTAATTAATAAAAGTGCTCAGTTTTGATTCTCAAAAAAAAAATAAAAATAAAAATAAAAAATAACATTCATTTTTTAAATTTTAGAAACTAATAGCACTCACTTGAAATTTTAAAAACCAAAAACATTTCTAGGTAAATTTAACGGACTAATATTGTATTTTCGCCTTAAAAGAATAATAATAATGATAACTTCTATACAATCTAATAATAAAAAAATTATAATTGATAGACAAATTATATTGCAAAAGTAGATTACTAAAGGGGGCATGCAAATGGTGGCAAATAGTATTTGGCTTTTGGTTTGGGCTAAGTGAACAGGTAAAGTCACATTAGTGCCCTTTAGAATGGCGATTTAATTGATTATATTTTTCCCCCTAGTTTGAGAATTTTTTTACATGGAATAGTCACTTATTTTAATTAAATAGGAAAAATATGAAAACCTAAAATGAAAGAAACTTTATTAATATTTTAAAATGTACATCTTTATTGACATAATTAGAATATTACATAATTTTGGTCCTTAAAACAATTTTTTTTTGCACGCGTTTCAAGAGGTTTGCGGCTACTGTTCATGAAAAGTAGCCGCAAATGTTGACTTTTCAACCGTAAATAGTACATCCGTGCATTGTTCACGGACCCACAAATATCACTTTTCAATAACTTTTTTATTAAAAATGGGTCCCATAATACTATTCACACATTTAAAAATTATTTTGTTATAATGTTTTTAGTTTTCAGTTTTCAGTTTCAGCAAAATAAGTTCTATTCAAACGAACTCTCAATATCTCATTTGGATTGAAGACTAAACAAGGTGAGTGTGTGTGATTGGTGTTGACCTATATCTACCATTTGAACATATCACATATTATTTCATGGATGGATCATAAATTTAAGATTAAAAGCCTACTGAATGCATGAAAATGTGAAGAGCATTCAACCTTTTTCAAAGAGCATAGCCACAACCTAACATGATTTGATCTAAATTAACACCAAAAAGATATAAGAAACAATTTTAGAATAAGGAAATATATTTGCACTCAAATCCCACATAGAGGAGGAGAAGATATTTTAGGGATTCCCAAGGGAGGGGTGGAGAAGTACTCACTCAATACCTCAAATCCCAAGAAGACGAGATACGTCAAGCCTTTTTTCTACTTCATTGGGACTTTAGGAAGAAAAGAAGTTCTATGAAGAGGCAGAAAAGTGCTCACTTGATTCAGATATATGAAGTGGTAGAAAAGTGCTCACTTGATACAGCGAATCTGAGCATGACTGTGACAAGCCCTTTTTTGCTAATTTCTTAGAACCCTAGGAGGAGAGAATGATGTTGTTATACTTCGGAATGAAGCTCTTGGACCTGATAAATTAGAAGAAAATAGGTGTTTGGATTTCTTTACATGAAGTGGATGCTAAGATTTTAATTAAATTCAGTAGCTTAGATTTTTTTTTTTTTTTTTTTTTTTTGGGTGCTGTTGGTGCTGAATGCTTTGTGTTGAGCATTCTGTCCAAAATGTATTTTCCTTTCCTCTTTTTTCTTTGCTCTCATACTCTTTTATGCTCCAAAAGTCAAAGGAGATAACTTGTGCGAATGGATTTGCAGGTTTTGAGCAATGGGATGCAGGCGTGCAGCTGATTTTGAGTTATTTTTGCAGGTGCTAGTTTATTAGGACTTTGGGCAATGAAATTTACAATTAGGTAGTGGATTTTTTTTAAGAGATTCAACACATCTAGTCCACGATTGAAGAATGTAGTCCGGTTGATCCGGTAAGGTTTGGCAGCTTTTGGATCTGCTAAGTTTGAGATATCATAAAATAAGCAACAGTTAAAATCATGTTGGCATTTTTTTTTTTTTTTTTTTTTTTTGAGAAATGAATAAAGACCGAAAACATGATTTGTTTATAAGATACAAGGGAGTTTCATGTGTGTTTTAGGAGAAAGTATTTCTTGTTTCTAGAATACCAACTCAACACTTAGAGCATTTTCATCCGAAAATGTCACCCTATCTTATTTTACCATCCAAAAAAAGCTATTTTATCAATTATACAATACCATTTTACAATACACCTAACATCCCAACTTTTATTTTCTTATATAACAAATTAAAATAATACATCTTCACAATAAAATTTTTTTTTCTCTCTCTAATTTTACAACACACCCAAATCTTTCCCACCACTACGCACTAATCCACCACCACAGCACCACCCCGATCCACCATCAACAACACAACCACCACCCTGATCTGCCACATCAAACCCATGAGCTCCACCAACCTATGAGACTCATGGAGTCTTGATTCAAGGGGAGAGAGAAAGGAAAAAAAAAAAGGTGAGAGAGACACCACCAACCCATGAGACCCAAGCCGTGCAACCACCTGCCCAAGCTGCTGCACCCCTAGACCCCACCACTACACCACCAGACCCACGCCACTACGCCCACTGACCACGCTGCTACCCACCAAAATCATACATGTTGAAATCAACCCATACCACAACACGACCCATAACCTCCACCACACAACCCACACAACCCATAACCTCCACAACTCGCTGCCACACAACCCACATAGCCCATAACCTCCACCACATGACCTACCATGTAGCTACCACCTGACCCACGGCATCCAAACCCACCACCTGCTTCACACCTCCAAACCCACCACATGACCTACTGGACAAAACCCACGCGGATCTCGACCTAAAGACAAAACCCATGCCGAACTCGACCCACCCAAAAAAACCCACGCCAATCTCTACCCACTCGACAAAACCCACGCCAATCTCGACCCACTCAATCAACCACCATGCCGATCTCAACCCACTCTGCCAAGACCACGTCGCCGAACCACTAGATAATGCTGGACCCATGACCACGCCAGAAAAAATGAACCACTGTGATGTAGTTTTGCCTTTGAATCAAGTTTTCAAAACTAGGTTGGGGCCATCTAGTGTTTTTTCTCTGATGTGGTTTCATTTAGGTTTGATCATTGATGTGTGATGTTAGATTTGGGAGGAGGATGGTGTTTGGGTTTGAAGAGAGGAGAGAGCGGATGAGAAAGAGAGAAGGAAGAGAGAGAAGAGAAAAGAAATAATGAGAGAGAGGAGACAGAAATTTCAGGGAATTAAAAAGTATGAGAGAGAGTGTATTAAAAAATTATTATTCGTACATACCATTCAGCTACAATGCCATCATATATTTACGATGGTACTATAGCACTATGGCAAAAATTTTTACAAGTTTACATGTTTAGCGTTCTGGCTGCTGAGCTATTTGGGCCTCACATGCTAAATTTTCCTTACATTTGGCATATACCATACCAATTATGAATGCTCTTACCAATGAAAAATCAACATTTGTCTTTAAAAAAAAACACATTAGCAAAGCATATCATCTATTCTTGAAAAGACAAGATTGCCCCTGAAATTTCAAAGACCTGCCATTTACACCTAAAACCCCTTTTGCAAAATCAAAATTTACTAGCAACGTTAGGTGCTGAAAGTGGTGAGAAGGAATCCGTTGTTGGGGCTTAGAAGCAATGAGAAGGAAAGACAAATTTGAGGGATTTCCAACGAGACAAAGGCCAATAGCACCGAAGGTTTGAAGTTCAACAACGTAGCTTTGGCGGCGATGCAGGGCAATGGCTAAGGAGGTTTGGAGAGAGAGAGAGAGAGAGAGAGAGAGAAGATGGTGGTATATGGCGTACGAGATAAGAGAAAATTTTATTTTTGATTTTGCAAAAGGGGTTTTAGGTTGTAAATGGCAGAGCTTTGAAATTCTAGGGCAATCTTTTCTTTTCAAGAGTAGATGGTATGCTTTGGTGATGTGTTTTTTTTAAGACAAGTGTCGATTTTTCATTGACCTTAGAAACACTAAATAAGTGCTGAGTTGGTATTCCTAAAATAGGATATACTTTCTCGTGTTTTAGGCTACAATACAATGTGTTATTCCAAGGTTCTTAGGTTCTATAGGTTCCCCAAAGCCATTTGCAAGATTCTTAAATAGGTTGATAGGTGAGAAAAATACTTTGAATTCAACAGATCAATGAGATTCTTCGTATACTTGAACTCGTGCACTGCATACCTCTCATGGGTTTCCAAGCCATTCAAAGCCTATTTGTAAGGCTACTCAAGGAGCCCAAGAAAGGTTGCAAAGGTATCTTTTTATGCCCTCAACTATGATTCCTGTCTCTTTCACAAGGACATGTACACATAGGCTTGGTCCATGTGATTGGGTTTCAAGTTTCAACTACTTACTTTTTGTAATGAGTATTTTGATAGGCCCATAGATGAAATTAAAATAAAGAGAAAAGGTGTCCTTTACAAATGGTTATTTGAGTTAATGTATTGTTGTAAAGCGAAAACAAATCATTTATTTCATTTTCAGCAACAGGAAAAAAAAAAAGTTTTTTTCAATTTTATACTCTACCGATCACAACATGCCACATTTAAAAAAAAAATTCTTATAAAGCATCCTCATAACAATATCATTAATTAGTTTGTATATCCTCATCAATTTGTAGAACCTCATAACAATATCATTAATTATTTTGAGAGTAATGTTATAACTACAAATTTTTTTATAATATTTTTACAAACTATTGAAATATCAAATTTTTATTGGTTCACATCTGAGTTCTCTGTTTACATCACTTTTTTATATAACAATAAACCACTAACCACATGAACAATTTATAAAAACATTTTTAGTTCTAACATTTTTCTCCTTTTAAAGGCTATAAAAAATTTATAGATCTAAAATCTAAAATAAAATATACAAGTCCAAAAAAATTAGTTCTGCAACAAAAATTACCAATATCAAAAAAATATATATATATATATATATATATTAAATTAACCCCAATCAACCAATTCTACATAAAACAAACAACCCGACCTTTTAAAAAATTGTAAACAAAATACTTTTGTCTTACCCAGCAATATGCATCAAACAGGAAAAAAAAAAAAAAAAAAACCCCTCGATTACTAAACTGCAAAGTTGAAGGCCGGAGCCCCCACATGTGGCCAACAACAAATCCATGGTCTATTGCCACGATGTATGGGGGAACACTACAAAACACGCAGCTGTAAAGAAAGCACGTAAAGCAAGCACACACGATACTCTCTTGATGGAGCAGAAACTCAACTATTAGTTCCTGGTATTAAACCTCGAATCAACGAGTGGTTTCTCTGAATCCACAAGGAGAAGAAAACTAGAATATACCAAAGAAATAATTTGACAAAAATCTGTATTTATTTATAATAGTCTAATTTGCCTCTGACGACTACAAAATATATAAATACTAAGAAAAACGTCTAAAATCCTAATTCGCACTAATTACACAATTAGGTGACAAAATACCAAAATTTACCAAAAATTGCAAAATTAAGTTAAATGCAGAATCATAAACTACTGACCTGAAAGGTCGTCCAAAAATAGACATGCAAGACCTTATTCTGACTTTTAAACAAAAATTATTTAAAAAAAAAACAAATATTACTATAAATAGCAAAAACACTGTTTTCAAGGCCTTAATGAACGCCTAAATTTTGGCAACATTCATGCTATCATGAATCTGGATCAGAACGCCACTTCCCTTCAACCTATCAAATTTCATGTAATTTCAACACTGTCACCCCGATGGCCTCTACCAGTATACCCCTTTGATCTTACGTTGTGACTTCCTGCGCCCCTGCTGTTCCAAAAAGACATGTGTTGTCTGTTCTACATCATATATCCATGTTTTTAGAAGCTACAACCACATTTTAAAAACGTGGCATTAGAATAAGTTGCTTGAGAAAGAATAGGTGCTGGGGATTTTTATAGCTTATATACCTCATGAGTCACGACGCGATTTCCTCTCTTCCAGATTCACTAAAATTTTAGGGTTATTATTTCTTTTTCTTTTTCTTTTCTTGGAAAAGGATTTAAATATCCATTAACCTAAAAAATCCCCCTAAATCTCCACAAGTCATATACTTACAGTGGCTGTATCTCTAACATCATCTTTTAATCAAGTTGAGTCCTAGGCAAATATTGAATGCACAAGTTCATGCTCAAGCTCAATCCCTCAAAAAAGTTTTGTTCATCTAAAAAAACTACAAAAATGCTTATTAATGAATAGTAATGATATAGTACATAAATATAAGATTGTAAGTGAGGAACTATCAATAAATATATAAAAAAGATTTGTAAGTGAGCCAATTTGATCCCCATTTTTAATTAGTTATTTTATAGGTTTTTCTAAAGCCAGGTCAATAACAATTAAGGCCACGTTTGGTACACTATAACGGTAATTACATCCGAATATGAATAGATATTACAAAGAATACAAAATGTTGCAATATAATGCGTATTACTATTCATTTTTTTTGGTGACAGCAAAATAATAGAACACTGAAAATAATGGAATGAAAGCATTTTAAATCAAACTTAAGATATATTTTAGGAAATATTTTACTCATATAATTATATTTCCTAAATAAATTTTTTTAAAAAATTTGAAAGAGAGATTAGTTATTTTTTATGATTTTTTATTTTTATAATTGTTATGTGCATATGGAAAGTTTGTTTATTTATAAATATATTAGTTGTAGAAATTAATACACCTGCTAAAGAATAACTATTACATTCCTTTTAAAAATGAATATTTATTCCTTGTTATAAAGAATAGATATTCATAAGGAATAATTATTCTATGTAATAAAAACATAACAAAGCTGCTGAATAGCTAAATTATAGGAATAACTATTATATTATAGTGTCTATTATAGCCTATCAAACATACCATAAGCTTTATTAACAAGTTTTAAGTAGAGTGTAGCTAGGCACAGCCTTGTTATCCTTTTTTGATGAACTGAAAAACTTTATTAAAGAAAGCGCACAACATTGAAACACAGTCATTGAATACTATAAATGCAAACTTGTTTACAAATAAAATAATTTGTTTGAACTTGACTGGTTTATTAAATGGGTTTTAGAATTAGGTTGAATGTCTATTTAGCATTGAATTATAAGTCAGTTTTTTTGCTTTTAGTTTTTATATATAGCTTTTTAAAACTTTTTTTTTTCTCACATTTTCAAAGTACAAAAATACTTTAGCACACTTTCAACAAAAAAATTTCAACTTAAACCAAGTAAGATGATCCCAAATAGACGCTCAAAGTTGGATTATATATAAATAAATATTTTATCAATAAGTTGAGTCTGAGCTGGTCATGAGCATCAACTCATTTACAATATATAAAATAACATAGAGAACATTACTGATTGTAAAGATTTCTAAATACCCAAGTTTAGGCTTAATCAATGATAAAATTCTCAGACCTTCGTGAGTCATACACCAAACCCTCTCAAGAAAAAGAATGTCAATAAATTAAACATTTTTTAATAGGTAAATAGTAAAGTAAGGAGGAGATAGAATTCAAACCACAGTAGTGGGGGAATCTAAAAGAATGCTATTATTCCTATTAGAAAATTATTAGGTATTCTCGAAATATTATAAATGCGTATTTCTTCCTCTCACATAAATAGTGAGTCCCACCATGAATTTAATTAGTAGGACCCACCATTCATGTGAGAGGAGGGAGTGCGCATTTATAGTACTCTTGGAGTACACAATAATTTTCCTATTGCTAAACTATCACCTGAACTGTTACACCCCACCAATAAACTAAACTATTAATTAAATAGGCTAATAGCAATAAACAAGTCCGAAGAAAAGGTGAAGGCCATTCATTTTTGTTTTTTAATAACATATAAGCCAATTAGCCAGGTTGCATGAAGTGGGATGTCATTGAAAAACTTATGATGATAAACATAAATTATGGTTTAATCAAGTCTTTGGTTCAAGTATAATTATTATATTGGAAATATCTATGTTTGTGTAGCATGATTCTAGTTTAATGCCACTAGTGGAGCAACCTTTTTTCTTTTTTCCTTTTATTTTAATTTTGGGTAAGCACTGGTGGGGCAGTATCGTTACCAAAGCCCACTTATAACTGTCATTATTTGGGAAAAAGTGAACAACGCATGGGAAGCTTTTTCATTGTGGGGATTGGAATACTTCCATTTGATTATGATTATACAGTTTTCTAATTCTATTGAGTGGACGTGGATTTGTGTCCCTTTTACTTCCTACTTAATCGAGTGGTTAGAGCACAATGTGATGTCAAGCAATCTAAACAATGGTTTATGCATAAAGCACGTATCAAAGCTATGATTTTGCCTAATCTGCTTTGCTAAACTTTAGCGTTTGCGTCAACCCCACCTATTACTGTTACACAGCTTCATTTTATTTTGGCTAAATTATTATTTTCGTCCTCATATTTTTACTTAATTTCCACTTTAGTTCTTTATTTTTTTTATTTCATCATTTTTAGCCATAAAAATGAAAAAGTCGTTCTATTTTAATCTTTATCGTTATTTCATTAATGAAAATTATTTACATAATAAATGAAGTGTACTGTTAATACAGTAAATATTGACGTGGTCATTAAAATAATATTTTAAAATTTTTATTTGACATTAAAAACACCATATCATATTCAGGTCATATTCTAAATTTAAAAAATTAATTTATAAATTTTAACTAAATAAAAAAAAAAAAAAAAAAAAAAGTAAGAAACAGAAGTAAAAATAAAAAACCACATGAATTCTGATCTAGATTTATCTTGAACAAGGACACATTAAAACTTAAACCCCGATTTAAACACAAACGCAGACACAGCATTTTCCTTTATTTGACATTTTCTATTTGCTTTTATTAAAAACAAACATAAAATTAAATACACAAAAACCCAAAAAAATTAAACCCACCCAACACTCCCACTCCCTCTCACTTAAATTCTCTCCCACTCTCAACTGGTGTTCAGCCTCTCTTCAATCTCTCTCTTTTCCACTCCCCTGTCATTGAGCCCAATCCCAATCATGAGAGATGAGAGGAAAAGAGAGGAGGAACTGCCACTCATTGAGCTTGATCTTGACCCCAGTGGGACATGAGCAAGAAGAAAGAGCAGTGGAGGCAGAGGCGGCTTAGAGAGGAAGAACTTCCACTTCAGATCTGGCGGTTTCAGATCTGAGAAACCCAGAAACCAAAACCAAACAACCACCAACACCTTTTCATAAATCAACCAAAAAACCAAGCCCAGATAAACCACAATCACAATGGCGAAGAACTTGAGGTGAAAGAACAAAGACCTATTGTCGTTCGTGGTAGTGATGGTTAACGACAAATGATTGAAGCTGGAGGAGCTTTGGTGTGGGTTTCTCGCGCTGGAATGGAAGTAGAGATCGGTGGTGGTGGATGTGGTTGTGAATCGGTTAATGGTTGTGGTTGCGAGAGGGAGGAAGAGATTGTGGGTGTTGTGGTTGTGGATCGGTTTGGGTATTTTGAGTTTGTTAAAATCTGGGGATGTGCTGGGTTTACCAATGATATTTTGAGTTTGTTCAAATTTGGATGGAGTTGTGTTTGTTGTTGTTGGTATGGTTGAGAAATTAAAGATCTAAGATGGGTTTGTTTGTTTGAAGATCGTGTTCTTGTGTTTAATTTTCTAAGTTTGTATGAATTTTTTGGGTTTGTGTTCTTCCGTGTTCTTGATAAAGAGGAACTCAAATCTAAATTAGTGTGTTTTTAGTTTTTAATTATGTTTTTTTCTTTTGTTAAATTGAGAAATTAATTTTATAAATCATATGCTGTCGTGGATGTTTAAAGAAAATTTATTATTATTAGTTTAAGAGAAATGATATGCCTATAATATTTTTACAACAAATCTTAAGTAGGCAGGTTGTTACTGGTTGTGTTTGTTATTATTGAAGCAAAAAAGTAATCTTACTATTAGTTTCAAATTTGAATCAATAATAACTAACCACATGTGATTTGTTATAAAAATATTGTAAAATTGTTATAGACGTAGTATCTCTCTTGTTTTAATAGCTACGTCAATATTTAGTGTGCCAACAGTATATTCCGTCTGCAACGTAAACAATTTTCAACAGTGAGATGATTGTAAGGACTAAAATAGAACAATTTTCAACAGTGAGATGATTGTAAGGACTAAAATAGAACGAGTTTTTCATTTTAAAAACTAAAAACAAAACGATAAAATAAAAAAAGTAAGATCAAAATGGGAATAAAGTGAAAATATAAAAACAAAAATAGTATTTCAGCCTTTTATTTTTGAAACAAAGTGGAGTCAATTGGTTCTCCTTGACGATAGGGAAATCTCCTAGCACCAAGAAACCTAGTCAAGGCTCAAGAACATATTGTATTAAGACTAGTGAAAATAAAGTTGTGTTACTAAGAAATTTTTTGAAAGACAAGATTAAAGACGTAAATTGATTATGAGAGGAAGCAAGTTAATTACACGGTGCAAATTACATATTATAATTGCACCGAATCTCAATCAAATTGGATTCACACCATGCATACTCATCAATTTTGTGAATTTGTAATGTATTTGCTGTGGTAATTTTCTCGTATAATTCAAAGTTGATGGCCTATGGTCAACTAGTATAATAGGTCAAGATTTTGTAGCCTGAGGCCCTGAACTTAGGCTTCAGGGTTGAGATTAGAGATGTGCATAGGTCAGCTTAAAGAGATTTTTTAACCCAATCCACTATGGTGGGTAAAAAAAAATTCAACCCAACTCATCACATAAGTCCAACCCAACCGACATGGGTTGAGTTAAACCCATGGGTTGAAAATTTTTTTTTTATTATTATTAGAAAAAAATATAAATATAAATATATATATTTTAAAATATATATATATATATTAAATATAGGGGTGGGTCGGGTTGGGTTTGGCGGGTTTGGAATTTTATGATCCAAACCCAACCTGACTCGTTATCAAAAAAAAAAATTGTAACCCAACCCAACCCAACCTACCAAGCCCTAAAAACCGATCCAACCCGATGGATTGGAATGAGTCAGGTTAGTTTTGACTGTTTGACGGGATAGCTGCATATTCCTAGTTTATCGAGAGAGAGAGAGAGAGAGAGAGAGAGAGAGAACTTTAGCAGGAGAAGAGTGATCATTATTTATTATGTCAATTGGCGGTAGATTCCTTTCCGTGATGACAAGACATGCAATATTAAACCTAAACCCAACAAATTTAAAAAAAAAAAAAAAAAAAACAAACAAACAAACAATAACTAGACTAGAGCTCGAATTTGACATGCTCATGATGGAAGCTTCTTTTTCATTGTTTTCCCATTTATTAATATTTTACTCCCTTTAACTTTAGTGTTACTTTCATTTTGTCAGAGAGAGAACATTAGCATAAGTGATCAATATAAAAGTATATCTTGATTAAAGATTATATCATATTTCTCATAATTTATTACAAAGATTAAATAAATATCCTCTAATTATTTAAAATATTCAATTAAATTTGTAATATACTGATGTAATTAATCAAAACTGATGCATTTAGAATTAATTTCATTAGCACACACGGTTGAAACTTGAAACTATAAATTACATTACACGTATTATATACATTCAAAAACCTTTAAAAAAATTTTATTTCACAAAAAAAATTACATTAAAGTTTGAACGTGTGGCATGTATTCAACTAAAAAACGTTTCTAAAAAACTAAAAAAACAAACAAAGTCAAGTGATAAGAAATAGGCGTGGGGCTGTGTGGAATTTTTTGTTCAAAAAATATAAAATATCTCATTCTCTATCTTTTCCCCCAAACATATAAGAAATGCAAACACCCCCCTTTAGCTCTCTTTTCAGTCCGACTCTCTCTCCACCTCTCTACCCTTTTTTTTTTTTGGGAAAAATCTCATCTCTCAATATCTCTTACAACAAATAGATCAGAGCAAATCTCCCCTGCCCTTTCAATTCTCTTCCTAAGCAAACTGATCTAGCAATGGTAGGTCTAACATCTAAGGCTTGAGTTTTTGGTGGCAACGAATGAGCCCAATTGTTTTCAGAGAAAATTTTTGTGCAAAAATAATGAGAACTATTCACGTTTTTGAGAACCGTGAGGTTCAACTACGGTTCAAATGGTTCCTTCACTTTTTGTATAGAACGGTTCTAGGGGTTAAAAGAACTACGATGGTGAGGGGTTTGAGGCTAATCAAGTAGGCCCATATGGTCTGATCCAGGGTCTGAAACCACGTGCCTAAAGCTTGATTCCTATTATAAGAGAAGCCCAACAATATTATTAAATTACAAGACTTTTGATAAGACATAAAATATCAGGCCTAAAGCACGTATTTTAAAACAATGAACGCTTGTAATAACTAACGACTTTGATGTCATAGCAATCACTCTTTCTATTAACCCAAATATATATGGAAGGCCCCTTGGTTTAAACTTATTCAGAATATCTTTTCCCTTTTAACTTGGTCTAACTTATGGATAGAAGGTTGAACCTATTACACCCAACTACCTTTCTAACTTATGGATGGAAGTTTGAACCCATTACGCCCAACTACCTTTCTAACTTATGGATGGAAGGTTGAACATTTCCTTGGGTATCAAAAGTACAACTTTATCACAGACCAAGCTCATTGATCTTTGGCTTAACTGCCATAATAGTATTTTCACCTATGAAGTTCTACATTCAAGAGGGTTTATACTCAATCCCATTTGCTCCATTTGTGGTGGCTATTTAGATTCTATTTTACGCGTTCTACGAAATTATCAATTTAGAAGGAACTTCTAAGTGAAGTTAAGAGTACCACAACCTAGTTTGGTTGATTCCTATTCTTGACCTCTTCCAAATTAGATCAACAAAAATTTTTTGTCATTGGTAATTTCTAGGGAGACTTTGCATCATTGTAGGGTGCTTTTCCCTGTAGGACTTTGGCAACTATGGTTGCATCGCAACCTACTTATTTTTCAAAAGGTTATGGTCGATCGGAATATCCATGAAGCTTGCATAAGGAAAGTAGCTATGTAAATGGATTAAACCTCCCCACCCCCAAAGGCTAGACCAAGCTCAACACAAATGACTTCTGAAAGCTTTAAAATGTGTGAAAACACAAGAGCTGTTTAGACCCTCAAATTAAAAATTACGGCTAAGTTTATTTTACTCTAATTTAAACTAAGTGCGAAATAGAGTAAATGCGAGCGAACAAACAATAAAACTACTCTAAGCCATATTCATCAAAACACAACAGTAAAATAAAAGCTAAAAGAGTAGGGAAGAAGAATGCAAATACAAGATAACAAACCGATGTGTTATCGAAGAGGAAACCGAAGTACTTGGTGAAAAACCTCTCCGCCGCCCTCCAAGCGGTAAATTGATCCACTAGACAATCAGTTGGGATACACGAATAGCAAGAGACCCTTCAAGCCTAATCTACCCAATGCACCTAAACCCTCCAAGCTCCTACTCTAACAAGGCTTCTTGGAACCGTGTCTTGTCTAGCTCTCCGGATCCCGCAATACGCCCGATTGCATCTGCCAAAGCTTGGCTTCTTATAATACTTCCCAGCAGCACCAAAACCTCACTTGATACTCAGAATGAGTGTGGTAAGTGTTTGGGCTATCAACCTCTTAAGGATATGGGAATGAAGAGGTAGGAGTTGAGGAAAACCACAATGTATTGTATAGAGAATTGTAGGTATAACAATCTCTCACTCTCAAGGGTTGTGGCTAGGGTTTTCTCTCTGAAAAACACACCTCAACATCTGTGGGTAATGTGGGTATATATAGTTTGGTTAGGGATAGGGTGTATCAGATATGACAAATTGGAAAAACAGAATGTTTTGCGAGTATCTCACGAGAAGGCCTTAACTGTGAGACACTCGCGAAAACCAGCTGTTACCATCTGTTATGACTTTTCGCATTCCAATCACGTGCTGAGCACATGCTTCACTTCGCGGGAAGGCTTCTTGCGAGCTACCCGCGAAAACTTCTTTGCTTTTCACTTGAGTCTTCACACTCTCTCTCACACACAACCCTTACAAAAAAATCCCACATAAAATACAAAGTACATAAGATTGAACATAATTACAATCAAATTTGGCACGGAATTAAAGCCAATATAAAATAGTTGTAAATCACAACTTTACAACTTCTTTCGGAAATCCAAACAAAGAGGGAGAGGGGGGGGGGGGGGGAGGAGGAGGAGGATTACTCAAATCTAGCGAGGGGAATTGGTTAAAAGGTTTTGCTAGATCGACTAGCCACACGACAAGTGTGATGGCTGAATTATGGGATCTCAAAGATAGACTTCTTCTAGCGTTACAAATTTGGTGCCAATAATATCCTTATGGAACTTGATGCAAAGATTATTATAAAAGTAATTTTTTGACCAATTAAAATATAATCGAAGTTAATCTTATTCATGAATGTCTATTTATAGATACCTTGTTTTGGAACTTCCGTTTAACCTTATGTACTTAATGTGATAGTTTTAATTGAATAATGAATGTGATATAATATTAAAGTAATTTGTACTAAGTGATATGAACATAGTAGAGTAACATATACTCAATATAAATTTAAAGATAGCGACGTAATGACTTATCTTGAAAGTTCGTGGCTCTTGCCGTATGTTAGTGAACTTATGGTAGTCCAACAGCATGATGACGTGAGTACAGCGTTGGAGAGTCCATATGCCGCGATAGGTCTCTCCAGGGTTTAATATTGAGAGCATGTATCACCAGGTTACGATCTGGATTGAGCATTATGTTGTACTCCTAAGCAAAGATGTTAATGTACTTTTTATTAGACGGAGAAGGTACGTCAAGTACTGCTGGAGGTTCCTTGAATGGTTCAGCTATACTACTGGGCAAGAATTCTTCTTCCATTAGATGTGTTCTCTTCTGGATACAGCCGTAAGTTTTGTATTAGCTTCATTCGACCTAGTACCCTTCTATTTGAGGCAACTAAGTCTCATGCGTCATCATGAGTAACGATATATACTTCCATTTCGTAGCCGAGTTTATTCACATTGTGGCTATGATTTGCTGCTGGATGCTTCCTTGTGCTTTCCTTTCTTTTGGATAAAAGAAAATGCTTTTAAACTTATTTTGGGTTCATTCTTGTTTGGCTCAAAACTACCGCTGCCTTATGCATCATTCATGACGGCGAGATGAAGTTGGCCACTAGCGGTGGCTCATCCTCCGTGGAAACCTTTGGTGGCTTATTGGATTAGGCTACTCGTGCTTTAGTTCATTTCTCTAGTGGGCAACTTTGTTGGGATGTAATATATATCTAATGTGTTACTACATGTTTTTTAGACTCTCTAGTTATAGAGACTTTTTTTTTTTTTTTCCATGTAATAGGGGGAAAAAAACTCTCCTAGCGGTAGGCGATGTAACTATTGATGTATGCGAACTCATTCAGCCATAGAAAAACTAATTTAGTTGTGATTTGTTCAGTTATAAGTGTTGTTCTTATTTGTGCAAAAAGTCATTCAATACTACACGCGAAAGAAGGATTAGTTAACTATGGACATTGTCTTGTAGAAGGGTTCATGCCTAAAAGAAAATTTTCTGCTCAAAAGCTAATTTTTCTGCATAACAGAAATTTTTCTGCACAAAAGTAATTTTTCTGCATAACAGAAAATTTCTCTGCATAAAAGTAATTTTTCTGCATAACAGAAAATTTTTCTGCATAAAAGAATTTTTCTGCATAAACAAATTTTCTGCATAAAAGAATTTTCTGCATAAAAGGGATTTTTCTGCATAAATGGGCTGCCCATCGTTACTTTTTTGTGCGTGCAAAAGGTCATTCAATTGTAAGCACCAATATCACACGCGAAGGGAAAACTAGTCAACCATGGACATTGTTTTGAAAAAGGTTCAGGCCTAAAGAAACTTTCTGCATAAAAGGGGTTGTCCATTGCCACTTTTTCATGTGTGCCCATGCCTTTTCTCACTGTTCATGTGGGGATATTGCACTGTACATAGCAGGAAACCCCTCCAGCCGTAGCTATAATGCCCATTTTCTTTGCAAGAATGACTTTTTGAGCCAAAAGGGGGGAAAATGTTTTGTGATAAAATAGTGTTCGTTCATCTATGTATATGTATATACATGTATATTAACATACGTGTACGCATCATTACCCTTTTCTTTTAGCCATTCACATGTAAATATTGTACTTTTCATGGCAAAGGACACCTCTAGCCGTAGCTATTGGGTTCCCTTTTTTTTTTCCTGCATAAAACCATTTTTGAGCTAAAGGCAAAGTAAAAATGTTTTGTGATTTTGAAAGAAAAGAAATATTGCCCATTCTTCTATGCATGTATGTACACATACATATGTGCATTGTTCTCTTTCTCCTTTTGACTATCCGTGTGTAAGTATTGTACCATTCACCTTGAGGACACCTTTTAAAAAAAAAAAAATTGTTTCTTTTTTGAAGGAAAGAAAAATAGAGTTTTCACTTATATATTCATACGTGTATATATATATATATGTATGTATACTTATATATACATAACGTTAGCGTTGTAAAGGTTGCAGCAAGGCAGCAAGGTAGTAGAGGCTGCTCTTCTAAAATTTGGCATCAAGTGCAGCTGTAGAGTGCTAACTTTGTACTGCCACATTAACATCATGTTGACTTGCTTCTTTCTGGCTATTATGCAACCTTGAGGGCACGATAGACTTTCACTATGGTTGGCTCCCCAGTGGAGTCACCAAAAATATTGAGAGGAAAATTTTGCCTCTATCTAAGATGTTAGGAAGGCAACCCGAAACTTGACTACGGGCTCTTGAGATGGTACCCAAAGGCTTTCGGTGTGATGACAAAGCCTATCCAAGCAAGAAACAAGGGCTGCACACGACAAAATAGCGACAAAAGCCTAATGAAAAGCACGTTACAATACTTAATTAGTACATTAATGGTCCTGGTCCGATAGTTCAAATCAGTCCTCTGGTGTTACGGTATTCAGTCCTCTGGTGTTACGGTATTATCTCCAGCGGTAGGGTAATTTCAGGTTAGTAGGTGTGTTTACATGGTAAAAATCATATTTTTTTTCTTTATTATTATTAAGTCAATACAAGGGAAAACTTTCATAGTTTCCAAAACATTATGGCTTTCATCATAATAATACTAAACAAGGATTAAAGGCTTCATAATTACAAATAAAAGAGGAAAAATAGGATGGAATGAAGGGAGAGAGAGCACGTCCAGCCGTGTGCATAGGTTGGTTAAATTTGTCCCCTTTCATCATGCACTTAAATGACTTTCCCCATGTAATGCTCTTTTAGTTTTTAGTCAAGCATGAGTGATATTATTTTTCATAAGAATAGATTTAAGTATTAGAAATGTATGTATGGGTATTTTGTGAGGAATGTGTTAGTAAAATGTACAGAAGTGTGAGATAGATAATATAGTAAATACTTAAGATTATTTGTGTTATGTCATGGGTTATATTACTTTCTAAGAAGGGAGATTTTGTATGAGGAATAAAGGATGAGATGGAGATGTGTTTTTGGGCAACAAAAGTGATGAAGTTTCAGAATATTGAAGTGTGGGAGAGATGGATAGTGTGTAATGGTTGTATTGTTATCTATGAAGAGTGATTTTTGTAAGAGAGATAGAGAAGTATGGAGAAGTTTTAGAGATATCTGCAGCAAGTTGAAAAGAAGTTTCAGAATTATTGAGGATGAGAGAGGGGATTCCCTCTTTTAGTTTGTGGCTTGGTTCTCTTTATATAGAGCCAAGTGTGTAACTAGATTAGAACTTAGTTGAAGGGAAAATTAGCAAATAGGGGAAAATCTTTGACAAAGTAAGTGGTCTTTTGTTTTTTAACCAAAAGAAGAAAATTTGAGAGTTAAATGTTGCTGACACAGCTAGATGATGTCATATGAATGACATCTTTTGCTTGGAGGAAAATACTTGGCATTAAATTCATGGTTTGGCCAAAAAAGGTAAGATAAGTTTTATCATATTTCTGGTACCACAGCTGGAGCCACAGTAGAAAGTGCTGGAGCTG
This sequence comes from Quercus gilva, assembly GCA_023621385.1. Classification (NCBI taxonomy): domain Eukaryota; kingdom Viridiplantae; phylum Streptophyta; class Magnoliopsida; order Fagales; family Fagaceae; genus Quercus; species Quercus gilva. The sequence goes on along the minus strand of CM042477.1, from coordinate 54,951,336 downwards.
TTACAGCTTCTGTAAAAGCTGTTTCTGCAGAAACTGTTTCTGCAGAAGCTTCTACTGGAGCTATTTGTAACTTCTGTTTGAGATATTTTTGCAAAACAGCTTCTGCTGGAGCTGTTTACAGCTTCCGTTGGAGCTACTGTTAGTATTTTTGGCTAAGTTTCTTCTTTTGAAAAATTATATGCTTAGGCCATATATAATTTTGGTAAGTAATAGACTAGTTGGTTGATTTTTGATGAAGTTTTAGAGATGTAATTATGATCTTTTTGTATTTTAACCAAATCTTGGAGAGTAAAGAGAGCATTTAATGTTAGATATGAGATACTAATATATATTTAGCCATGTGCTTGGAATTGATTTATATGAAAATAAGAATATAATTAATATGGAATGATATAATTATATTTTAAAACTTATATTATATGATGGACATTAATTTTGTAAAGAGCATGGGGAGTTTTATTATTTTAAGTGTTATGTGATATGAAAGGCTTGCCAAAAGTTACCTATTGCACACTGACCCATTAGAGTTCAGGGAATTGGGGAAGACATGCCAAGCAACATGCTTTCTTTTATCAACTTTGAACCACTGGAGTTTTACTGAACATACTTCTTGGCCCTCCAAATTACGACTCCCAAAATTCCTTCGATGAGACTCATGAGCTTGGATCATGAGCCAAAATGAGATGATGTGCTATGAGCTTGAACCATGGGCTTTGACGCTTTTTTTGTGTAAATATGGGCTCTTTTAGGCTTTAGAAGAGATTTTCCCAAAATCTATGATAGTTTTGACGTGGTGCGGGTCGCCAATAAAATGAAGCCGCGTAGTGTAAAAAATTTGTCCTCAACACAAGTATAACTAAATATTTTTTCCGAGCATCCGGAAAATGAAACATAAGATATTATCCCAATTTTATTGTTTTGTGTTTGTCCTTGTCTTAGCCTTTGCTAAGTAATTCTTTTAAGTGAATACCTTACCCACTTAGAAAGCAATACGTACGAATCATCAACAACGCCAACAATGGTCCCCTTGACTAACACTATAAATCTAGAGATGAAGATTTTAGTCTAAAAGCCATGGTTTTGAAATCCAGACCCAACCATATGGTTCGACCGGGTTAACTGGGAATCGCCCCTTGAAAAGGTTCTTTTAACCCTAAAACCTGCTATACACAAAAAAACACAGTGAACCGTTCGAACTGTGGTTGAACTGCCCGAATTGGAGAACCGTGGTTGGGTCTCACGGGTTAGGCCGAAACTGGAAAAAATAAGAAAAAGAAGGAGCATTGTGCCATTTTCTCTATTGAACTTTGTCTTTTTTTATCTCTCATCCTTACCACAAATTCGAAATGCAGTCCCAAAACACATTAAGGCTGCGTTTGTTTCACATGAAAACCAATTTTGGAAAGTATTTTACACCATTATGTGTGTTTGGCACCAATTGAAAATATGGTCAAACTGAAAATGTTTTACACTTTGACTGTAAAATACCCCTTCTCACCTGTAAAACCATTTCCATTGTTGTTTTGCCTTCAAACCACATTTTATAGACTGAAAAAGTAGAGAGAGAGAGAGAGAGAGAGAGAGAGAGAGAGAGAGAGAGAGAGAGAGAGAGAGAGAGATCAGAGTCGCCATCATCGTACCACCCAAGACCGATCCACCCAAAACCGATCTCATTCTCGACCTACCCAAGACCGAGCTCGTTCTCGACACACCGACCCATCCTTCATCCTCACCGACCCATCATTTGTCCTCATCCTCTGCCAATTCATCCCTCGTTCTCAAGGTAGCCACCGGAAAATAAATCGGACCATCGTGAGTCCATGACTCAGTGAACGACCCACCCCTAAGCCAATCGGACTGCAATGAGCAACCCACCCCTAAGCTGATTTGTCCATCGTGTAAGCAATCCATTCCTAGATCAAACCACCTAGAGAGTGACCTACTCCTAGATCGAGCCGCCACCTTTAGATCGACCCATCATGTCCATGTTGCCACTACTGTCACCACCACCAAGTCACCCACGAATCGATCTCTCTCTCTGTCACTTAATCTCTCTCTCTCTCTCTCTCTCTCTCTCTCTCTCTTTCTCTCTCTGTCCCTTTCTCACGATTGGTCTTGTGACTTTAAATGTTTTTATTTTGATTTTTGGTTGTGTTAGATGTATATTTTAAAATTTTTTGTAATAAAATTTGTTTGGATGCTAAGAAAATGGCTGAGAAAATGTGAAAAATTTGTAGGAAAATAACATTTTTAGAATGTTACCAAACACTGGAAATCGATTTCCAGACTATTTTCCATTGTAGAACCAAACACCCAGATTTCATTTTCCTTACGGGAATTCACTTTCCCCTGCATTCATTTTACACTCGAAATTCGATTTATATTGAACTAAACGCAACCTAAGTCCACAAAATAAAAAAGAAATGAAAAGCACAAACCCTATCTTTACTATTTCTTCTGCATTTTCCAATTTTTCCTTCTTCTCTATTCTTCTGCATTTATTGTTCTTTTGCTTCTTTGGATACCATTTATTGCTGACTGAAAACAGAAAACTGAAAACACAAAATAATTTTTAATTGTATGAATAGTACCAAAGACCCAGTTTTGAAGAAAAATTTGCTGAATTAGACAACTTGTAAGTCCCGTGAAAAGTGCACGGATCCCACTTACCAGTGTTAAAATAGCCAAACGCAAGACACATAGGAAAATCAGCCCAATCCAAACAGATATTAAGTATGCGTCCCAGCAGCATGTTTTTTTCTTTAGTGGGTCCCGTGCACTATTCACGAGACCCACAAACCTCTTCTTTTAGCAAAATAAGTGCACGAGACCCACAAACTCCTTCTTTCAGCAAAATAAATATTAAAAATGGGTCTCATAACACTATTCAAATATTTAAAAATTATTTTGTTACAGTGTTTTCAGTTTTCAGTTTTTTATTTTTAGCAATAAGCAATATCCAAATAGATCATAAGTCCACAAAATAAAAAAGAAATGAAAAGCACAAACCTTATCTTTACCCCTTCTTCTGCATTTTCCAATTTTTCCTTCTTCTCCGTTCTTCTGCATTTATTCTTCTTTTGCTTCTTTGATGTTTCCCTTCTTCTTCTGTCACTGGTGCCCAAAACCAAAAGAAATCAAAAGTCTAAGATTTTTTCTTTTCAAATAAAGTTGTCTACCAATATGGCAAACACTACCCCTTCCCCATGAAAAAGTTGGACATGTGGCCACACTTCAACCATTCATTTGCTTTTAAATTTTTTAAAACTTTTTTCATTTAAATGAGTTTTTTTTATAGGACATTTAAATATTTAATTGCATTATTTATTGGTACTACAAACCCACATGTATTGTTCTTCTCAACAACCACTCATGTACTGTTATTGTAAATTAGGATTTATATTATAGATTAAATCGGTATAATATTACATAAATTTATAAAAAAGTGTATAATATTATACATATGTGCATAAAAATATATAACATTGTAGACATTCATTTTGTTTATAATATAAATCTATTTTTATCTTGATAGTATAATGTAAACTAATAATTTTATTATTATTATTATTATTTTTAACAATTAATAATAATATTCCATTGATTTTTGAAATATCATAATGAAAGTTATGATATAGAAAATACATTTGAATGATGGTCTTTATATTTATTTAAATTATTTTAGTTAGTTTTTCTATTTGTATTAATTTATTATATTTATCTATATTTTAAATAACTATTAAATTAATTATGACATTATCATGGTGCGACCTCGGTTCAACCTCGAAAATCTTGAACCTTTTCTTTTTCCGGTTCTTTGAACGGTCTGGGTTTCAAAATCATGCTAAAAACTCTTCATCCCAAAGGAAAATGGGAATTCTCTTTCAATGTCAACTATCTAGGCACAACACATTTCTATTGCTACTTTTGGTACGAGGACTTCCATGCTACTTTTGATGTGTATGTTGCAAACAAAACTTGGGAAAAGTACTGTGGTGGGAACCATTGCATTTGGACGGTACAAGACGATGGGTTCTACTTATATCAAATACAAAAAGCTGAAAATGTGAAGAAGCATGATTGGGAAAAAAATATAAAGGTGATCGAAAGTTCACATATCAAAATAAATGAAAGGAACGATTTGATAAGAAAAAATTTAAATGGATTTTACGACCTAGATGAAATGGTAATATCATTAGCATCAATATCACTTTGACCTTTTTCTTTCGCGAAATTATTAAAAAAAAAAAAAAAAAAAATCCTTTCATGAGATCATATCTACAAACTTTTGTTCAAAATCTAGTTTAATGGAAATTCAAATGACTTCTAAGTCACATCAAGTCAAAGTAAGAATAATTGTGGATTGATAGGATCTACTATGCGTTTGTCATTGTTGATGATACATTTTGCCCTTCATAGGTTTATTATCATACTTGTTGCACATGCGTGTGTGCGTGCACACACACATACACACAAAACACACAATTTCCAAATGCATGAACTAAGTTTGTGTACTTTTTCTTCGGAAAGATATTGGAGAGTTAGTTTGGAGAGCATAAAATGGTACGTCGTCAAACTGTTGTCAAACTGTTTTGGGTTTCATGATTGGCCCTGCAAATAGTCTTGGAATGCTTGTTAGCCCATGAGAGCCCATGACATGTTCAATTGTGATAAATTAAGTTACATGAAGTACCTCTCTAAGTTGCTCAATAAAAACTCACACCATATTGGCCTTATCACAATTGCTTGACTATCATTGTCAACTGGCCTAACTATTTTTTCTTCGCTACTTATGGTTAGTCACATCAGAATTGTTTCAAAAATTATGACACAAAAATTTCTACTTTATATTTTGTCGTTGGGGAGCCCAAGGTAATTGCGTTAAACTTTTTCTAAGGAAAAAGTCTATGGTCAATAAGTTTGACAAAAAAATTCCACACTCAACTTATGTGCCAGATTGTTAGTGGTAGGTAAAAAAAAAAAAAATGATACAGTGATGGTTTCAACTATTATATAAAATGTTGTGAAATTTTTGTGTATATAGCATAATTATTAAACCCAAACCAACCTAGCGAGTTGAACTAAAAATTGAGTGACCTAACACCTAGTCTGCTTTGGGTGTTTAAATTGACCGTTTTTGCATAAGATCTAGTCAAACTTGGTGGGGGTTGTAGTGACTCAAGTAACCTGGATGGGCTTATATAACCTAGTTGGATTTGTAAAATTACATCTATAGGTTCATTTTATTCATTTCTTTACTGTTTAATATATTATAATATAGTAATTTAAAAAGAGAAAACTTGAAGAATTAAAAAAAAAACTTCATTTCTTTGTCTATCTACCTACCTTCAAGACTCCCAAACTATCAACTAACTAGTCTATTATTGTGAAACCTTTATTTTGGAATTATAACTGCTAGTTTAATTTAAGTATATGCGTATTGTTTTAATTTACTTATTTATGTTATGATCTCTTAAACACAGTTTTAAAAATCGGAGAGGTCAAAGAACCGAAAAAGAGAGTGATTACTGGTTTTTTGGTCGGACCGGGGTCGAACCGATGGTTGAACTAGTGACATCATAAATACATAATTAATAATTTTAAAAAATAAATAATAAGATATATAATAAATTTATAACTAGTAATATTTTGTTTAAAAATATATTTCAAAATTTTTAAAAAATAATTCACAACACATAATAGCAAAGTTATATCAAAGTTCATTTATTATTTGATTTTTATATTAATTATTATTGTAAAATTATCACTTATATAGTTCTATAATATATTATCATTTAAATAGTATATGATTATTTGGTTATATAAATTATATAGGTAATGTTGTATATTAAAAAAAATTAAGCATTTATTAGATTTAAATTATATTTATGCCAATGTTTGTTTTGTATTTGCATCATTATATGGTTGCATTTTTTCGAGCAAAAAAAAAAAAAAAAAAAAACATGGATATGAATTATTGTTTGGTTGCTAAAAGTTTTGTAGCTGAATTAACATCTCCCCATGTACTAAGTACGTAGGGGTTTAGGAGGGGAAAAAGTTCGAGCAGTGGGGTTAGCAATATATTATAATTATCTCTAAAAATATCAAGATCACTCTCTAATATTTACCTCTCTCTCTGTGCAAACTTACGTGGTTTTTATTTGTTGGTTTTTATTTGTTTCATATTTGATTTATTTATTTTTTGTTAAGCGTTTTGAAATCTAATAGAACTTTTCAAGAACTGGTCCAATCATACCCATTTCCTAATTTCATAATTCAACTACCGATTGCTGGTTTTTCCTACTTTTTATCTAATTTTTTGTTTTTAATAAGAAACAGACCAGATTGATGTTCGATTTTCAATTGAACTGGCTGGTTCAATTTTTAAAATCATGCTCTCAAACTTAATTTAATTTTTTTTATTTGACAATGTAGATCAATTGGTAACCCATAGTTTTTTTTTTATTTTTATTTTTAATAATATTTTACCTATTGATTGAAGTAGTAACACAGTGATAGACTCGTTTGGGTTGGCTGAATAACAATGGTACTTTGTTTATAAAAGGGTAAATTATTAAAAAATGGCAAGGCCTAAAAAGCAAATGTTATTGTTAGGTGCACATTTGGATTAAAATTAGGTGCAATGCTTTGGTCTCGTTTGGGAGGAGGGAATGGAATGGAATGGAATGAAAATAAATGAAAAGAATAATTTTAGAATATTCTTCCCTTCTCTTATTTGGGAGTTTTAATGGAGTGAATGGAAAACCTATTCTCTTGTTTGGGAGTTTAAGTGGGAGTGAATAGAATGGGTAGAAGGAAACACTCATTCCTCTCTATTCCCTTAAAACCTCAAATTTTCATTCTCTTGAAATTGAGAGGAATGAAAGGAAATAAAATTAGATTTAATAATTTTTTTACTAAAACTCTCAAAATACCCCTATATAGTCAACAATTTATTTTAAAATAGGGCTTTAATAATAATATTATCATAAAATAATTTCATTTCATTCCATTCCTTCTACGTTGCTCCCAAACAAGATTACTTACGTTCTATTCATTTCCATTCATTTATTTTAAAACATCCGATCAAAGTTAGTTAATTCTATTTCATTCCATTATTTTTTTATTTATTTTTTTTATTTAAATACATTCTATTCCGTTTAACTTCATTTTATTTCCTTATAATCATTCCATTCTATTCTCTTATGAACTACCAAACGGAACTTTAAGATAATATCTTGGGAATGCCATAATATCTAGGGGATGCAGTTGGTATGGGTAGTTGAGATTTAAAGTTGCAAAACGCAACTTTAAATCTTAACCATCAAATATAAAAAATGAATAAAGGACTTGATCAGCTTTATTGACTGCGTGTGTGCGTGCAGTCAGCAGTGTGATATTGGTGGAGAAGTGGGAAGTTGTATAACCATTATAGAAAAAAAAAAAAAAGGTTCTGTTGAAGCATAACAAAACCCATTTGTGAGATTTGAGAGAGATGAGGCCAAAGATTTACCTTTTCGGTGACTCAATCACAGAGTTTTCCTTTGATGAAGGAGGCTGGGGTGCTTCTCTTGCCAACCATTTTTCTCGAACGGTACTATTTCCTTTCATGGCTTCTAACATATACACATATATTTTTCTCTTTTTGTGGTTGATGATGGAGATTTTGAAACATCCCTAGCATACATGTATTGACATGAACAGGTTGATGTGGTGCTAAGAGGGTACGGTGGGTACAACACGAGATGGGCACTGCAGGTTTTGGAGAAGGTATTTCCTCGGGTGGAAGGTGGAGGAGAACCCTTAGCTGTGACTGTGTTCTTTGGTGCAAACGATGCTTGCCTTCCTGACAGATACGCTGCCTTCCAACACGTGCCCCTGCATGAATACAAGCACAACCTCCACTCCATTGTCTCGTTTCTCAAGGTGAGATCTATCTCTTCCTACAAGCACAACAAAATTTTTTTTTTTATTTAATTTAATTTTTTGAATTGAAACAACATTTTAAAGGTTTTTTTTTTTTTTTTTTTTCGTTATGTTTTTAAAATTTAACAAAGTTTTTATTCTATATAAAAAAAAAAATTTTAACAAAATTTTTAACCTTTTGTCATATATTTAATAAACACTACACAAATAACTCTGACATAATACATAATTGGAAAGGTGTCTTTGGTTGCATTAATCAGTGTTGGAATCAGAGGGAAGATAGCATCTTGAGTGACACGAAAATGACAAGTGGTTAGGTATGTGTAAAATATGTCGATAGAATAAGTTGACTGACAAAATATTTTTTAGAGTAGTGTTAGTAATATTACAATTTTTTTATATAGATTTCACAACTCACCAATCACAAAAAGTAATTCAAAATTTCAAACACTAACTTATTTCCTCGTTCAAGTGGCACCAATCACATTCATTCACACATCAATTTTTAAGTTTTTTCTAATAAAATTTGTAGTACCTTTAACATTTTCCTAATTTTTGCAATTTTTTTTTTCCACAAGTACTAGTCTCTTGTGATTGATGCATAATAAAGGTGATGTTAGTTGTGAATATAGGTGAGTGATGTTTTGATCACACAACAGATCAAGTCAATAATCGTGAAAAACATTGTCCTTAGCATTAATCGTGTATATAGTATGATACTATGCTTTGCACTCAATGATTGTACCATTCTAGAGATTAATCAAGATTGGAAAGTGGATTAAGAATTTTACCTATGGGATGTCCTAGAAATCTTTATGGGGATGGGGGAGTGGAAGAGTGGGACCAGGATGTAACCTTTAAGGAGAGATGGTGCCAAAACAAAGTGGGTGTACTGAAGGCCCGGATGTCATTGTTGTTGTTTGCCACTGAGCTGTAATAAACTGCTGCCATTAGATCATTGATTGCTTTCTAAGGGGGTTAGTTTTTTATTTTAGTTTTTTCTATACTCTATATAAATATTTTTTCTTTATTATATATATTTTTTTTCAACTTTTTTTTATTGTTTATCCATTTTGTGGATGCTATAGTGACTAGTCACGCTTGGCTAATTACTCTTCAACCAAAAAAAAAAAAAACAAAGCTGCGAGCTAGTTTGTGGGACAGTCTTGGTGAAAGTGAAGCTAAATTTAGTTAAAAAATGGGAATAGAAGAATCCAAATAGCTTTTTCCACTTTGTATGTGTGAGCAGCTAATGATTCCCTCCTGTTCTTCTAGATGGCCTCCCTCTAGACACAAAGCCAAAGTGAAGCCAAGTTGCATACAAGGACTTGCCTCTCAGTGTCTATTGGGTTTTTAGGTTGTGCGGAATAGTATTCTCTCCATTTTAATCTATTCAATGGTTAAAATATTATCTTTTGGATTTGATAGCGTACAAAGTGTTTGATTATTTAAAAATTTAAATGACATATTACACTTTTAGATTTGTAAACTTTAATCTGAATCATAGAATTGATCTATTTCAAATGGAGAGGATCCTAATACAAATTGAACATAGTGTATGCATTATACTTCACTGCATTAATGCTTTTAAATGACAAAGATTGTTAGCCACAATGTTAAAGCTAAAAAAAAAAATAAAAGGAAAAAACTTTTGGAAAGCTTATTATCTTCTTGAAAGCTTTGTAGATACCGTTGGAATTATTCTAAGAAAATAGTTTAAGAGAAATAAATATTAACCAACATAACAAGAATGAAGTATGGATTAAATTTGTAGAAACATACAGTATTAAATTTTAGGGAAGATATGATGAATTTCATATATAAATTTTTTCAAGGACCTTTGAAGCAATTTAAATATTCTCTCTAACTAGACCAGATTTAAATTAAGCTTTCATTCTTTTTCTTGCATTCTTTCCATGCTGTGGCAAGTATATATAGCTTCTAGAGGGGACACGACCAGCTGTATAAAGGGAGGGGACACGACCAGCCGTATAAAGGAAACATCAGGGTCCAAATCCTCCTTCCCTTTTGTAGGACAAAATATAGGGGACAATTTTTATCGTTCATTGATTTTTTTTTGAATTTTTTTATTTTTTGTAGGTAATCAGAAAACTATTATTAATGAGAAAAAAAGGAAAAGTACAAGTTGTTCATGATAATGAACAATAAGAAAAAATAGAACAAACAGCACAACAAAAAGAGTAATTAGGAATCTAAGCTAAGGGAAAACATAAACTCAGAGAGAGAAGAACAATCAGCAAAACCCTAACAACGAGACCACTCCAAAAGACTACGTTGGCATAAAATTTTTAACTCATCTAACGTCTTCTCATTATCCTCAAAGGAACGACGATTTTGTTCCAACCACACAGTCCACATCAAGTACCCTGGAACCAAATTCCAAATGTCTAAATTATGTTTCCCAAGCCATTGATGCCAACAATATAACAAACCTGCCACTGAACCTGGCATAACCCAATGAATACCCAAAGCTTGAAGCATAAAAGTCCATAAGGAATGAGTAACAGGACAATGAAGAGGTTTTTAGGTGATAGGATTTTTTTTCCCCTTTATTTTAGGGGTTTTAAAAGGTTTTCTGTTCAAATCCGAGTTCTAGGTATCAATTAGGATTAGTTTAGGAATATTTTGGTGTGCAAAATAAGTTTTCTGGTGCCTATATAGGGCTCCAAGATGTATTGTGAATTTAGAACATTTACATTCAATAAAATTGAGGTTTTTATTATTTCTAGTGGATTTTAGTGTTCTTCGTTGTAGATTCAAGGTGGCGCGTATGGATTTAAGGATTTAATGTGGGCTAGAACCAGATCTGGCCCACTTCACGCTTTCCATCCTGCATCACTCCCTCATCGTAATTCAAAAAAGAAAAAAAGAAAAAAAAGAAGAAGAAGAAAAGACCACATTATTTTAAGTAAATAACAAAAGATAATTAATGAATTACATGGATGTGTAGTTGAAGGGGTTTGGATACCCTTGTCCCTTGTTTCAGTCACCTTACATATCATATTTATAGATTATTGCATCTTGATAATATTTTTAATTAAAAGGTTTATAATTCTGTCTTGTAGTTATATAAGAAACAAAAAATCATAAAAATATTGTTATATATATATATATGTATGTATTGTGTTGGCTTCAATGAGGTCATTGAGGCCAACACTTAATGAGGACAAAATTTCATTTCATAAAGACGACAGAGATTGTTATGCTTTGACTATAGAATACTGATGCTTCTATTTTTCAGAGTTTAACCTGCTCCTTTTTATTGTGGTTTAACGATGTACCTACATTCATAGACTTCAGTTGTGATGGATATGGTTAACTCAAAGACTATATGTGATTCAAGATTCTAATTTTTTATACCATAAAATTATTTTTAATAATTTCATATAAAATTTTGAATGATTACTTATTTAGAATAGAGGCATTAAAAAATCTTATGTTGGAGTCTCCAATATTTTATACATCAAAATTATTATGAATAATTTCACATAAAATGTTGAATAATTATTTGTTTAGAACAAGGGCATTAAAAAAAAAAAAAATTTTTGTTGGACCACAAAATTCTAATAATCTCTCACTTGGCCCAACATAACTTCATTATTTGTACTTTTGTTAAAAGATTTTTAAGGTATACTACTGCATATTTATAGCCTCTATTGTAGATTGAACAACAAATTCTTGTTTCTTGCTATTCTAATAAATAACTTTGCCGCATATATATAAATACATAGAATATCTCCCAACTATTACAAATATTGGATTTGAGGTGACCACAGGTTGCTTAGTAGGGTCTATTTTAATGACACCATCATTAATCACTTTTGGATCTGATTTTTAAGAACTCAACAATCTTCTATCGGATGAAAAATAACCCGATTGAATTTGTAGTATTTGGGATCTCCTACTCATGCCACCTGATTTGGTCGTATCCGTATTGTACTACTTGCCTGGTGTAGGAAAGAGTGTTCTATCTGTTTTTTAACCAGTCACTGGTAGTGCTAGTGTTTCTTATGGTTTGCAAATAGTGACTTAGGTTTGTTTTTCTCTATTTGCTATAGTCCATTAGTGGTCTAAAGTGAAATCCTTCTTGTTTGGTAAGCAAGCAAGGGAACTGGCTCCTTCCGTCTGTTCGTCTTGCCACAACACAAGCTCTTTATAAGCAAATTTAGAAACTCCCTATAGTTATAAATCACTTAAGGTGACATGTGAACTGCATCTGCATACCTAGGTATGTTTCAAATATCTAAAAATCCATTAAATAGCCAACAAATGTGATTTTGTGGGAATCCATATACGTATCTTCTTTAATATCACTGTTTAAGAATGATGTCTTCACATTTATTTGATTAAGTTCAATTCAAATAATACAGACATGGATATAATAGCATTTAAATATTGGATTCTTACAATTGGGGGAAATTTACTTTATAATCAATTCAATAATGATGATTTAACCCTTTACCGTTAGCTTTGAATATTTCCACTTCTTTTATTGCTTCTCAGTCAGTGTCTCTGTCTCTCTAATCTATTTTTGCATCTATCCGTTTACATTTTTTAATGTCTTCTAACTAGCCTCCAAACACTCTTTTTCACGTAGATTCAAACTCCTTCATTCATAGCACTAATGCATTGATTTGAAGCAATATCTTTTATAGATTGGGAATATGTTGCTAGGTCTCATAAATGTTGATGAGCTATCGTTTTCTCAAAGTTTTCACAATTATAAAATATTTAGAAGTTTGAAAACTTTTTATTGGTGTTGGATCTACAAGTTCTACTAACATCGGCCATATATCTATTTCTTATTTCAAAACTTCTTTGTGAAAATCATTAATGCCTCTAATGTCAGGACGGTCTTCCAAGAATTCCACAAACCTTGCTTTCTAATATAACTTTATTTGCTGGATCATATAACTATCTTGTCTAGATTGATGGGGGCATATCACCATAATACATTTTTCTGTTTTACACAATGCTAGCTTTCTTACCAACAAAACTAGGAGTTTTCTAAGGTTTAGTGGGAAATCTATTTATGATATGCATAGGATCTAGGATAGCTTCACCCTCAAGGAGGTCGAAAATTTTTCTTGTGTTAAATTATTGATTGTCCCAAAAGTTTAAGTTGTTTTGGAAACAGTGAATTTAATAACTTAATTATAATTTTAACACCTTCCCTCATGTGTGGGCCTAAACTTCCCCTTAATAATTGTGGCCCAACACATGAGATTTTTAACATTTTAAATGGGAGGTAGAATAAAGCCAGGGATCAAACTCGGGATCTCCTGCTTTGATACCATGTTAAATTAGCAATTAATCCAAAAGTTTAAGCTGTTAGAAAATGACAAATTTAATGATTTAACCATAATTCTAACATCTTGTCATTATAGATTTAACCAGGCTGACTTAGCAACAAATCCCATAACTATTTAAACCAGTTCAAGTTTCTGGTATATATATTACTCTGTCCTAGGGGATCCATATATTGATGCATCTACTGGCTTATGCTTGCATTGAATTGATTTACAAACAGTATGGGGGTAATTCTTGCTGTGGTACAGCTGCCATCTTGATGCGGTTGTAAGGTGGGGGCCAAGGTCGGTTAGTATTGCACTTTGTAAGTTCCTTTTTCCATAAATTTACCAAGACAAGCTAGATAATGCAGTTGAGCTTTTGTCCAAATGGCAGTAACACCCTTGTTTCAATGTTTTAAAAATTAAGTTTTTTGGGGGGGGGGGGGGGGTGAGGAGAATAACTATCCCTACCTTTTGTTTGGATGTTTTGGGCGAGAAGAATAAATATCCCCTACCTTTTGTTTGGATGTTCTAAAAATTAAGTAGGGGAGAAGAGGAGAGGGGAATATACATAAAAATTGACAATTTTAACTCTCTTTTGTTAATTTTAAAGAAATAGGTATAAATTTACATCAAGGAAAATTGATAATTTTTTTTTAAAATTTTTAATTATTGAACCCCTATCGTCCCCATCCTCGGCCTCTCTGTCCTGCTGCTGTGCCTGCATGAATCTCTGGTATTCTCGCAAGAAACCGTTTGCCCCTCTCAGTATGTCTCTTGGATGGAGTTGGACCCGTTCAAAGTAATAATTGTTCCTCGCGTTCTAGATTGCCCAAGCCGTGACTGCCCACTTCTCCATGTCATGCACTTCTAATTCATTCACCATCCTTCGGAGATGCATAAAGAAATCACAGTTTGTATTTGGGCATTTCTGAATTCTTCCACTGCAAAGAGCCCATACGTTCCTTGCTAGGGGACATTCCCACAATAGGTGTCCAACTGATTTAGGCTTCTGATAGCACATACCACACATGGGGTCTACTTGCACTCTTTTCCTGTTTAAATTCTCTCTGGTTGGCAATATATTTGAGCATGCCCTCCAAAGGAACATACGGACCTTTGGTGGTATGTTCAACTACCACAACTTCCTCCAAAATGTTCCGTCTCTTCTGGCTGCTGAGTGCTCAACCTGAAAGGTTTCCCTCATCCTTATAACTACCTTGTAATTAGACTTCATCGAGAAAACTCCTGATTTTGTCTCTTTCCATATCAGGGTGTCTTGGCTCCCATCCTGTTGTAGTGGAGTAGCCAAAATCTCCATCCTTGTCCTGAATGCAAAGAGGTCGAAAATTTTCTCCCTATCCCATTGTTTTGTGTGTCCATCTATCAGGTCCTTAACCATCAGCCCTCGCTATTGTTCACCCAGAAAAACCGGTTCATGAGAGAGCCAGTTATGTGTATTGACGTCAATAATTCGACCATCTCCCACCTTCCATTTGGACCCTTCACATATGATGTTTCTTGCTGCAAGTAAGCTCCTCCATACATAGGATGGGTTATTTCCCAACTCCAACATCCATAATAGAGCAGTTTGGGAAATACCTTGATTTGAACACCCGATAGAACAGTGAGTGAGTGTTATGGATAAGTCGCCATGCTTGTTTTGCTAGCAAGGCTAAGTTGAACGCTTGTATGTCTTGAAACACCATCCCCCCTCTTGCTTTTGGGCTGCAAAGCTTTTCCCAATTGATCCAATGAATTTTCTTTTCATCCTTTGTTTGACCCCACCAATATTTAGCTAATGTAGAGTTTAGAGTGTCACATAAGGCATTTGGGATTTTGAAGATTCCCATAGTGTATGTGGGGATGGCTTGGGCCACAGTTTTGATTAGTATCTCCCTTCCGGCCTTTGAAATAAATTTCTCTTTCCACCTCATCACTTTCTTTGTAATTTTGTCCTGTAGGCCTTTGAAAGTGTTGACCTTTGATCTTCCTCCGGTCATGGGCAAGCCTAGCTATGGTTCACAGTCTTCCATAATTCTGCCTCCCAATAATGCCCGGATTTCTGCCTTAACCGAATCCCTTGTATTTCTGCTAAAGAAGATGGATGTTTTGTGTCTATTTATAGCTTGTCCCGAAGTAGCTTCATACCTCCCAAGAATATTTAGAAGGTGCTGCCCCTCCTCCATTGTGGCTTGGCAAAAGATGAAGCTATCATTTGCAAACAACAAGTATGAAATGCATACTCCATTTTTACAAGATAAAATCCCATGTAGGTGTTTTGTCTCCATAGCCTTTCTAATAAGGGATGAGAGGCCCTCCGCACATAGTAAAAATAGATAAGGGGATAGGGGGTCTCCTTGTTTTAAGCCCCGTGAGGGTGAGATGTACCCCTTTGGCTCTCCATTTATGAGCACCGAGTGTGTTGCTGTATGAATCGTCGCCATAGCCAATTGCACCCACCTTCCATCAAAACCCAATTTTAGCATGATTTGTCGAAGGAAAGACCACTCAACCTGGTCATATGCTTTGCTGATATCCAGTTTGATTGCCATCTGCCCTTTCTTTCCTGTTCTTTTGTTCCTCATCCTGTGTAATGCCTCAAAAGCTATAGTTGTATTACTAGTTTTCAACCGGTTAGGAACAAAAGTACTTTATGAATCCGATATTACATTGGGCAGAATTAATTTCAAGCGATATGCTATCACTTTGGAGACAATTCTAGATACAACATTTCCTAAACTTATAGGCCGGTAATCAGATACATTTTTGGGCTCATTAACTTTTGGAATAAGGACAATGTGTGTGTAATTCATCTTATGTAGAAAATGGCCTGAATGTAGAACAGATAAAACAACACTTGTGACATCATTACCTACTACATGCCATAATTTTTGGAAAAAGAATGGAGACATACCATCGGGACCTAGAGATTTTGAGGGGTGCATATTGAACAAAGCCTTTCTAACCTCTTCCGGTGTGTAGGGTTGTAGGAGTGTATGGTTCATATCTGGATGGACCACCTTATCCACCAAGTCCAAGACCGACTCCAAATATGTTGGGTTTGATGTTGTGAACAAATTCTGAAAATAATTTTCAGCCAATCTGGTTATGTCAGCATCTGATGTACGCCATTGTTCATGCTTATCCAAGAATCCATGGATATGGTTCTTTTGTCTTCGTTGGTTGGCTCTCTGGTGAAAATATCTTGTATTTTTGTCTCTTGCAGGAAGCCAAATAGCCCTAGATCGCTGCCTTCAAAACAATTCATCTTGTAAAAGCAAACAATTGATCTCATCCTGAACTTTGTGGATCTGGTCTTGGTTTTTGGCTAGGTTCATAGAAGTTAGTGCTTCCAATTTTGTATACTTCAACTCAATTTGCTCCTTAGAATTGCCCAAAGTTCGGCTCCACCTCACCAAAACCATGCGGCAAGCTTTTATTTTTTCAAATAATTGGTACATGGGGCTACCCGTGAGGTTCACTCCTTCCCATGCCTCTCGGATCACCCCCTCACAAGCCGGATCCGATGCCCACCTCTCTTCAAAACCTCTTTGGCTTTCGTCTCCTTGTAACCTGTGTGACTTCCTGTGTGGTAATCAAAATTGGCTCATGATCAGAATATGCCACATGCAAAAGGATAGATTTCCCTCCATTCAATATTTGCACATGCTCGGTCCAACCTCTCTTGAACAAAAGCCCTTCCTGGTATCCCATTCCTCTAGGTAAATATGTTTCCAATGAAGCCAAGATCGCTCAACCCACAATGTAATAGTGCTTAGCGAAAATCCTCCATTGGCCTGGGTGGTCGTGGGAGGCACCCTTGCTTTTCCTTTGATGACAATATCTCGTTGTAGTCACCCACACACAGCCACGGCATGGAATCTCTAGAGCGTAGATGCCTTAATAGCTCCTAAGACTCATGTTTTCGATGTGCCTCTGGTCTTCCATAAAAACTTGTTATTCTCCAAGGTGTAGGTGAATTATTCATGATTCGGGCGTCAATATGATTCAAAGAAAAAGTTTGCACGTGTAAATCAACACTTGCCTTCCACATCATTGCAAGGCCACCCGCTCTACGGACACATGGGACT
Organism: Quercus gilva; assembly: GCA_023621385.1. NCBI lineage: Eukaryota > Viridiplantae > Streptophyta > Magnoliopsida > Fagales > Fagaceae > Quercus > Quercus gilva. The sequence goes on along the minus strand of CM042477.1, from coordinate 54,934,004 downwards.
GCTAGCATATAGTGTAAATCGGCTTGAATAGTTTTCATCTCTTCAACTGTTTGTTTTGCCTCCATAAGAAACAAAATATCGGGAGGTTTCCCTCTCGCCATCCAAATTCCCCCAATTTGGGGGAATTAAAAATGAGGATTGGCCGGTTCAAGCGATACGCAAAGATAATGACATCCTTTGTGATGCTTCATGTTCATGGTTCTAACCCCACCTCCCCCCACCCCCACTATCAACCTATAAAAAAATGATAGAGGGGTTTGGAGGGTAAGATACTTTTGCAAATACCCTCAAACCCTTCCCCCTCCTTTTAAAGGACATCAAAACGAGGTTCATTAGACCCTCTCGATCCCCTTCTTTCTACTCCCCTCTCCTATTCCTCAATCTAAACATAGGATTATAGGAGATCCTTCACACCCCCCCCCCCCCCCCCCCCCCCTTCTCTTTTCTCCCAGGGCCTCTAGGGGTTTTGTGGGTGAATATTCCATCTATTTGGGCTCTATCTATTCACCAACAGAACCAAGGAGGTGATGAAATCATTTTTACAAATAAGTGTTTTATTGCGCCCTTTCTTATTGGTTCTGTTATGTCCAAACATAAAGGGGTCTGTTTGATGGTTGAAAGCCTTTGTGGAAGTTTCTTTTGGTTAAAAGTACACTTCATTGTGTACATTTGAAGGCTCATTCAATTAACAATTTCTTGTTTCTTTTGGAAAATTAATGCTTACTTGTGCTAGGTTAAGTTCCAATCAAATGTATTTGAAGCGTTAGTTATTTTTGCAGCGACTAAGTGTCCTGCAAATTTTACTGTGTTGATTAGTGAGGAGCACTTGAGTCCCATGTGGACTTGGACAAACTGACTTTGCAAGTTCGAGGGGGTTATGTAGAAAAAATAATTAATAAAAAGAAGATATTTTACGTTCTTTCTTCCCTGTCCAATTTCAAATGTTTCTAGCTTTTTTATCCTATCTTTTTTGCACTGTAGGATCAAGTAGAGGTCAAAAGGTCAATGCTATTATTTGCTACACATTTATATATACAATCAAGGTGTTATAGTGAAACCATGAAAACAAAAGATTTAGAGAGAGGAGAGAGCGGAAATAAGGAGAATTATATGTTTGTGGTTCAGCGTGACTGCCTATGTCCACAATGGAAGCCTTTAGTGGCTGTAGCTTTACTAAATTGTTTTTTTACAGTGAATCCTAAGTAGGGTATATATAGCAACTGCAGTTGACTTTGGATAATCTCTTGAGCGGTCTAAATCAAGGACAATTATGTTTTAATTTTAGTTAATCAAGGATATCAGCATGTGCTAAATGTGATATGCATGATTTACTTACACAAGGGATCTATATCTATTAGTATCTTGGCAATTACTAGTTAGGTTAGCACCAAGTTGAGGAGGAAAGTGGCTTCCTTTCTTATACGTGGTTGAAAATTACATTTGTTTATATGTTCTGTAGATGACAACTACGATCAACATAGCAACCATAGGCATAAAAATTTATAGACCATAGCAAGTAGTAGGAGCCTCTCCCTGCCCATTGTTTACATTAGTTTTTCAAACCCTTTGTTCATATCTGCTTCAATTTATAAAAAACTCCACCATTGCTTTAGTGAAACAAGGACAAGTAGTTGAACTTTCTAATCGTATTCTTTGGAAACACACCTCTGCATAGCTACATTTACATTGAAGCTTTTATAGTTAAATCTGTTGAAGACAAGAACAGAAACAAAGAAAAAAGAAGAGTAGCAGAACTGTGAGGTATAAACTGGATATTCTGTATTAATGTGCATGCAATTGACATTGAGCAGGCCTGAATATATAGGTCTTTAGGGATGACATCTTACTGAGACAAATATCCTTTATTAGGGTTAAAATCAAGGAAGTAAAAATGGTCCTTGATTTTAGCTCAATCAAGGGCAGAGATATACATGGAAAATAGACTCTATACTAAGAAAATCAATGCACAAAACTTATTTTCAAAGAAGAAAATTAATAATAAAAAAATAGAACAGAAGTTATTTGCTACATGGATCTTGCCAAGTTACTCTTATATTCTAATTTCTGCTAACCTAAATGTTTGCTTTCCATTTTAGGCTTTCTATTACTTTACACTTTTTCTCTTTAAATCTTTTGGGCTCAGAAACAATGGCCAAAGACTCAAATTCTTCTCATAACACCTCCCCCAATTGATGAAAATGGACGCCTCAGGTATATTCTACCATACAAGATCTTAAATTTCGTCATAAAATCTATGTTATCTTTGAATATTTGTTTATCTTGATGTCCTTTAGTTCTTTATGGTGATGTACAATCTTTGGCCATTGAGACAACAATCTTAACTTTTTTTTGATGTGAACTTAAATAAAGAATAAAAATTAGTTCAGTTTTGACAAAATCCTTTTGATGCAGAAATCCTTATTCTGAAAATCCAGTAACTCAGCCGGAGAGGACAAATGAAGCTGCTGGTGCATATGCAAAGGCATGTGTTGCTGTTGCTGAAGAATGTGGGATCCCAGTGTTGGACCTCTGGACAAAAATGCAACAGTTCCCTGACTGGGAAAATGCTTATTTGAGGTACTGCACGGTATTTTTTTATATGCATGGTTAGCATGTTTGCACGAGCTTCACATAGTATGTGGATTAACTTCACATGATTATCTGATGGTTCTTGTAACTTCAAGTTGGTATGGAGTAAACTTTTGTGTATGCTAAAAATTAAAGGTATAATATACTTTTCACCAAGAGCCTTGTAGTTTAGTGACATTTCCTATTCTCTTTTATAAGAACCAGGATTTGAATCCCTCCTCTCCACTTGTTCATTAATTGAATTATCAATATATAATTTTCATATCCAAATTAAAAAAACTTGGCAATTAATTTTCATAAAAATTTAAAAGGAATCAACTTTCTCCTTTTGTGTATTTGTTGTTGAATTTATTTCACACACAAGTTTTAATGTTTCATGTCAATATTTTGTCTATGTATACAATTACTTTAGCCAAGAGTCTTGTAGCTCCATAATTTACGACTTGAGAATTTTTAGTGTTGTTCATAGCTTGGCGAGTAGTTGTGTCCTACTCATCTTTTAAACTTATATATGGAATTGTCCACGGGTGGTTTTAGTATTTTTTATTGAATCCAAATTTTTTCAACTGGTGGTAGAGGAAGGGGGACGGTATTTTTCTTTAAGGATTTTTGAGCGGAGTAGGTACTTTATGAAGTCGGTCTTCATGGGTAAGTATGTGGCACAATGGCTGATGAAGAGTATAGAATTCTTTTGGCATGTTCCTTCTTTTGACTGAGCTTAAAGTTGGTGGATCTAGGAGGTCCATTTTAATTCCAGAAGGCAGAGCAAAGAATGGATGGAGGGTTTTTGGGTTAGAGTTAAGGAAGCTGTTGGAACCTGAGAACTATGTGAACGGTGGGTCTAGTCATCCAAAATTCGTAGCTCAGCATCATAAGGTTAACTCAAGAGTGCAACCTTTTAAAACCTTTGCCGATACGGTGCGTGGGCATCAGGTGCAGGTCAGGGGCAGGAATCAGCCAAACCTGTTTAGCGCCGATGATAAAGGGATATTGATTTTAGAGGATAATAAGGGGGAGAAGCAGAACCCAGATTTTGAACGGAGGATGTTGAGCGAAATGCCGGTGAGCTTCTTAGGTCTGATGACTCTTGGATGAAGAGATGTGGGTTCCCGGAGCATTAATGAGGAATTTAATTTTGGAGAGACAAATATGGTAGGAAATATAAGGAGATCTACGTTGAAATTCCATTCAAATTGGAATAAACATGCTTATGGTAAAGAGCATGATCTGAGGAATCCTGACTGTACAGGAATAGGCTTGACCATAGAGGTGACTGGGGAGGGAATAAGGCGTGTGGCATGGAACTCTAATAAAGGTGGACTGAGGAATTCTTTTTGGGTTAATAAGAGCCAGAGGGAGCATGTGGTAGGTCCCTTTAGTGGGTCACGGGTTTATCATAATTCTGTGGTGAATAAAGTTGGTCTGGAGAGTTCTAAATGGGTCTCTAGGAGTCAGAGGGAGCACTCACGGGCTCTTCTTTCTATGGTGGACTCAGCCCAAGAGTGTAACAATCAAGTGGGCCTTCCTATTTTCCATAACCCAGAACCCATTGGCCGTATTAGGAAGGTAGTGGGTGAGAGCCCATCCTCGGTTGATCAGAGTCCTTTGAAACATGATGCCCAAGCTTCAGTGATGCCACGTGCACCTCACGAAGTGCTGGTTGCTCAGGTTGTGAGGTTAGGACACTTAGATGTTGCTGGAGCTTACGCCGTGGAGTCACCGGCGTTACTGGCACCACTGGAGAAGGCTGGCACCAGTGGAAAGGGCTCATCGGCGATATTGGAGAAGCTGGGTTGCCTTTCGGAGATCTCGGTGGAGGCCGAGTGTCTTTTTTCTTAGGGGTCCCATGCTGATGAGCCTCCAATCTCGTTAGGTAAGGCAGAAATAGAGGGTGACAGGGCTTTAAAAGGTTTGGTTGTATCCAATTTTGTTCTGAATCCATCGAGAATTGAGTCTGAGGAGTTGGGTGTTTAGGGTGAAGATGAAGGTGGTCGGGTTGATTGTGTAAGTGTTATTCAGGTGATAGATACTTCCCTCCAGGCTAACCAGTCAGTGTTAGCATTGGCTTAGGTAGAAACAGCTTGCGCAGACAAGGGCTTGGATGATGTGGATAGTCTTTCCCCCTTGATGACCATTAACCCTCTGGGGTTGGTTGTGTCGACTGAAGTGAATAGTAAAACGGAGGTGATGAGTTTTGATAATACTTTGAATGTTTCTAATTGGGTGAAACATAGAATTCCCAGTTTCTGTAAGATGATGGGGCTTTCTTTGGGTCAACATGAGAAGATGTGTATTATGTTACTACATAGGCTTGAGACGGCGATTGAGGCTACCAATCTGATGCACAGGAAAGATGTTGCCTATCGAAAAGCTGTCTCCAAGGATAAAGGGAAGAGGGAGTTGAGGAATTTGATCTCCTCAGTTAACTATGATGGGAGATAGTTTTCTTTGACTGCATTATTGAGGGTGTGATAGGGAGTTTACAGTTTTTAATGAAGTTGAAAATGGTGTCATGGAATGTTCGAGGATTGAATGATTCGTGGAAACGTTTGGTAGTGAGAAATTTATTACGGGAGTAGAATTGTGATGTAGTTTGCCTTCAAGAAACTAAGCTTACGGGCATGGATGGACAGATGATTTGTAGCTTGTGGAGTTGCCCCTGTGTAGATTAGGTAGCTTTGGATGCGGATCGGACAGTGGGTGGGGTTTTGATGATGTTGGATAAGAGGGCTTTAGAAGAGGTGGAGGTTATGGTGGGTAAATTTTCCGTATCGGTTCAGTGGCAGGGTATGGGGGATGGTTTTATTTGGGCATGTTCTAGTGTTTATGGCCCAAATGATAATAACTTGAGGGGGTAGATGTGGGATGAGCTGATTGAAATTCAGCAACTATGGGAAGTTCTATGGTATTACATAGGGGATTTCAACATTGTTCGTTTTCCTAGTGAACGGTTGGGGGGATCTTGCCTTACCCTAGCAATGGAGTATTTTTCTAAGTTCATTGTGGAGCTTAGTTTGATAGATTTGCCATTGGTAGGAGGGAGTTATACACGGTCTAGTGGTTCGGATCAGCCCTCGATGTCTAGGATAGACAGGGCTCTAGTTTCTCATGACTGGGAGGATCACTTTCTAGATGTGATCCAGTGGGTTCTACCTCATCCTATTTCAGACCACTTTCCCATTTTAGTGGAGGCAGGAGGGATATTAAGGGGGAAAAGTCCTTTTAGGTTCGAGAACATGTGGCTTAAGACGGATGGGTTCAAAGATAGGGTTCATTCTTGGTGGAATCGCTATTCCTTCTCAGGTACTCTTAAGCAACGTTAGTCTTCCACCTTTTGACAAATACATCTTCCATCTGGCCAACTCGCTCAATTTTCTCTAGGATAGGATTCCAAACAGTGGGGGACTTGTGGGACACCCCCAATGGCATATCAAGATAGGTCATAGGCAAAGACCCAATCTGGCAGCCCAAAATCTCTGCCAAAACATGGACATTAGGCACCTCCCTAATGGGAACCATCTCTTTTTAGCGCATTAACCTTTAAACCTGTCACACTGCCTGGAAACAAAGAAGAAGCATCTGAACATGTAGAATCTACTCCTCATCTGCATCACAAAACAGAATCGTATCACCTAAACAAAAGATGCGAGACATAAACCCCTCCACCCTGTCTACCATCAGCTCTAAAACCTTGAAGCAAAACAATCCCTTCAGTTTTTTTCATCATCTTACTGAAGACCTCCATCATAACCAGAAACAACATGGGAGATAACGGGTCCCCTTGCCTCAAAGCCCTCGAACTCCCAAAAAAGTCAGCCGGAGACCCATTAAACAAGACAGAGAATTGGACTGTAGATATACAAGTGCGGATCCACCTACACCATCTCATCCCAAATCTCATTCTCTTCAGCAAATCTAGAGCCTCCCAATTCACATGATCATAAACTTTCTTAATATCTAATTTACAAATAACCCCCGGAGTCTTACTCTTCACCCTGCTATCAACACACATTAGCAATAATAACTGAATCAAGAATCTGTCTACTATCCACAAAACTGTTTTGAGACTCAGATATCAGCTGATCCAAAACCTCTTTCAGGCAGTTTGCCAAAACCTTAGCCAAAATCTTGTAAACACTCCCCACCAAACTAATAGGTCTAAAATCTCGAAATTGGAGGCACCATTCTTCTTAAGGATTAAGGCTATGAAAGTTGCATTGAGGGATTTTTCAAACTTACTGTGTTGATAAAACTCTTCAAACACAATTAAGACATCTCTTTTCACAACTCCCCAACAATGGTGAAAGAAAGCCATAGAGAAACCATCAGGACCTGGAGCTTTATCTCCTTCCAACTCTTTGACAACTTGAAGAACCTCCTCCTTTTCAAACCTCCGTTTAAGCCAGTCCCTCTCCAACCCATCTATTTGATCAAACTCCAAACTTTCCACAAAAGGCCTCCACTCCTCAGACTCTTTGTACAAGTTTTTATAAAACTGTACAGCTTGGTCTGCCTTTTTGGATTCGTCTTCATAAATAATCCCATTCACCTCCAACATACTAATATGATTATACCTTCTTCGAGAATTGACCACTTTGTGGAAGAATTTGGTATTGTTATCTCCTTTCTTAATGCAAAGCATCTGCGACTTCTGTCTCCACGAGACTTCTTCCAAAGAGAGAAGGTACTGAATTTGAGATCTCAACTCAATCCTCTCACCTATCTCCACTTCAGAAAGGCCATACTCCCCTTCCTTAGCATCCAATAATTTCAAAGCCTCCAAAAATTCTTTTTTCCGACGCTTTACATTTCCAAACTCCCTACAGTTCCACTGAATAATATCTTCCTTCAAAGCCTTCAACTTCTTGGCAAGTCTCATTTGGTGGGATGGGACAAGGTGTGTGCACCTTTGGAATATGGTGGGTTAGGAGTAAGGAAATTAACTACTTTTAATAAAGTCTTACTAGGGAAGTGGTTATGGCGGTTTGGGATTGAGGAGACAAGGCTTTGGAGAAGGGTTGTAGCTCTAAAGTTTGGGGAAGAATGGGGGGGATGGACATCCAAGCTAGATAGAGGGACACATGGGTGTGGCTTGTGGAGAGGCATCTGAATGGGTTGGGAGGAATTTAGCAAAAATATTCGGTTTGAGGTAGGGGTGGGAGATAGAGTTAAGCTTTGGACAGACCAATGGTGTGGGGAGTCTCCACTTCAATTGAATTTTCCGAATGTGTATGGGATTGCGTCCAATAAAGAGGCATCGGTAGCCTCTTCTCTTGAACGGTTGGGGATAGAAGAATGGAGAAGTTGGGATGTTCATTTTATTTGGAGACCAAATGATTGGGAAATGGGTGGTGTGGATGATTTTCTCCGCACCTTTGGTTCAAATCTACCTTCTACTGAGAATGGAGATCGAATGTGATGGAAGTTGATAAAGAATGAGAATTTTGATGTCCGATCGTTTTACAATAAGATAAGAAGGCCATTGCCCATTATCTTTTTGTGGAAAGGTGTATGGAAGGTTAAGGCCCCTAGGCGTGTATCATTCTTTGTGTGGACTGTTGCATGGGATAAGATCCTTACAGTTGATAATTTGAGGGGTAGAGGGATGGATTTTGTTGACTGGTGCATTATGTATCGTTGTAATGGGGAGACGGTGGATCATTTGCTCCTCCATTGTGGTAAGGCTTATAGGCTGTGGAGTTTAGTGTTTAGATCTTTTAGGATTTCATGGGTCTTATCAAGAATGGTTGCGGATACTCTCTTTGGTTGGTAGAATTGGCCGGGAAAGCATTTGTCTAGCATTTGGCATTTAGTTCCTTTGTGCTTAATGTGGTGTCTTTGGAGGGAGCGAAATCGGAGGAAGTTTGAGGACTTGGAAAGCTCAGATGACCAGCTATTGGCTTCTTTCAGTGGCTTTCTGTTTGATTGGTCTAGGGCTTAGGGACTCACCTTTAGTGACTCTCTCCCTATGTTCCGTAGCTCTCTCCTTTGTAATTAGTGTCTTTTCCTTTTTTTTTCTTTCCTCTTTTTCTTATCTTTTTGTATTTTGCTCTCTGCCGTATTTTTTTCTGCATAAGGTAGTGTTTTTCAATATATATCCTTATTACTTATAAAAAAAAAAGAGTATTGTAACTCAATTGATTGGCACTTCTAGTGATTTCAATGGAGGCATCTAGGTTTCAAATCCCTTATTCCTAAATTATTGAATTATAAAAATAAAAAATAAAAAATGTATACAATTCCTTTACCGTAACACTAGAATATACCAAAATTAGTATTTTCCAGCCACCTATCTCCGTACTCTTCTCTCCTCTCCTCTCCCTACATCTCCATCTGTTCCAAATATATCTTTAATGGTAGATGGATGCGGGGATGGAAATTGATACATTAAAATTTTTTCATGGACTGAGCAACTAGATCAGTTTGAAGGACGAAATCCAAGTTTGGATCAAGTTTTATAGATGAATGTATATTTCAGCCTAAAATTATACCTTGGCATTTCTTTTTTCAAGAGATTGTATGGTATTGAATTAAAAATCAGTTTGCATAGGTGAACTTGTCAATTCTCAATACAGCTAGCTGTTGGTATGACTTTATACAAATCGTAGTTACTCTTTTGGAGGTATGGTTTCTTAAAAATTGTTCGAATGACCTTTATATTTAAATAAGTTATTAGATTTTGAGAATTTGGTACCATGGGCCATTTGCCTAAATGGATCCTTTTGATTGCCATTAGTTGTGAGTGGTTTACAAGGACTGTCCAGATTCTGTATTACATTATGCGGGTAATAAGGGTTATGTTATAATGCCCGGTTATAATTTTTCATGATCTGAAAATGCAGAGATGGTTTGCACCTTACTCCAAGTGGCAACAGGCTTGTGTTTGAGGAACTGGTCGTGAAGCTGAGGGATGAAGGCTTGAGTCCGGAAAATTTGCCAGTTGATCTTCCACTATTTACTGAGATTGATGTCGATGACCCCCTTAAGTTTTTCAACAAATGACACCAGTATGTGTCGGTCGGGTCTTATATGGTTTTTTTTTTTTTGGTGCTAAATTATGGTTATAGTAATTATCAACTAAGTTGGTACCAAAGGAACTCTTGGAACTCTTAATTATGGGTTTAAATTATCTGCTTGATCTAATTGCCTCTCTTTTGGTGGAAAGCACTGCTTCTTTTTGTGTTAAAATAGCTTTCATGTCCAATGTTAAAAGTCAAACATGCTGAAATTCTATATGAGACGTCTTAAATGATTTTATAGAAGTGTTACTTCTTGTTATTATTTTATTTAATTTAGAAGTTTTTAATTTTTACTTCCTATCATTGGAAAGATATGCGTGTCTTTTTACTTGAGGAAATTTACAAAATTGTTACCATTTATTTTTTGGATTATGCATTCTAACGGACATGAACAATTAATTAGGTGATGAACAGCGGGATGAGCCGGTAATAGTTTGCTTAATTATAATATATATTTTTTGCTTCAATATAATTTATAGAAGTACACAAATACTTGTGTAATTCTTATTTTGCAGTATATGATGTCATTAATATCTAAGGAATTTGTTCCGAATATCTTCACGTCATTAAGAAGAAAAAAAAAAAAAAAAAAAAAACATTGTTAAGCATAATTAAGAATTTAATTGATTGTTTAATGAAATAATTATTGTTAATATTATTGTGTTATTTTGCATCAATTTTTGTTTTATTGGTTCTGATAATAGAAAATTAAAACACAAATCCATTCCATGAGATATAAACATCCTTCTAATCTTAGTTATTAGCATGAATGAGAACAGCGACTAGATTTACATATATATATATATATATTTAGAACTTTTTTATTTTATTTTGTTTATTTGTAGAAAAGTGTTTGGACTGTTTTTCACTAACTCAAATAAATGATTTTCGGATCCCAGAAGCCCCTTGTTACTCTTGTGGGCTACGCGTTCCACCACAAATTTGGAGCTTGTAGACTATTCAATTTTAGGTGCCAACAAAGCGACGAGATTGACGATAACGTATCTGAAGAAATTGTTTACAAAAGGAGGAGAAAACACTAGCCCCACTTGGTGAACAAAAAGAGGGCAAAATTACCTTTTTAGCCCCTATATTTTGGGCCAATTTTTAGTTTCGTCTCTACTTTTTTGAACTCCTATTTTGGTCTTTGAATTTTTGAATTTTTTTTTTTAATGTTATCCCTCCTATCATCTTACTAATGAAAATAACCTACATGGCACACTGAGTACACCGTTGACATATTAAATGCTGCTCATGCATTTGCCGTGGATTGGAGGTTCGTTTGCGTGTTCTGCCGCTTGTTCTTGACCTTTTATGATGTGAACTGTTTTCTAATCCTCCCTTCTTTATGACTTGCTTTCTCTAAGGGTTGGGCCTTTCTTGATTGTGAGCTTTTCTTCGTTTTAGCCCACTTTTTGCTCCTCTCGTTGGCTTGCCAGTATTCTTGCCATGCCATTCTGTTATTCTTGTTGCGGCACTATTTGATCTATGCTTGTTGGGCCTCTTTTGTATACTCTTTTCTCAATTGGTTACAATGACCTAGTGTGGTCATTGGGTTCATACTCATGCTACTTTGAGTTTTTTTGACCCATTATATTGCTTGTGGAGTCCTGTGGCCCATTTCTTTCACCTTGGGCATCTTCAGCCCATTTGCTAATTCTGCATTCTCATGAACTTTCCACCAACCCTTTACTTTCTTAATTCATTACTTTGGGCCTGCTGTGGCCCATTCTTACTCTTCTACATCACATAATGCCCATGGTTTTACTATTTCTTTCTCTGGGATCATTTGAGTCCATTTGCTTTCCTCAAGGCCCGTTTGTTTACTTTATGGGCTTACGACCCATTATTCCCGCCACTCGGGCTTAAATGAGTTTTTCTCTTAATCCTGCTAACTCTTTCCTGCCTATATTGTTTGGCTTTTTCCTGCTGTTGGGCTTTTCTCGAAATGAGCATAAACATTTAGCCTCCTGAGCATATGGAGTGCTTTTGCGGTTCATATGCGAACAAAAAACTTTCTTCTCCCTTCTGTCTTTCCTTCTTCTTTTCCTTCGCGGGCTTTTTTTGAACAGTGGGTTCCTCATTATTATTTTTTTCTTCTTGCCATGAACAGTGTTGTCTCTTTGAATTCCCCAATTTAGTAGTTGTTCTGAAACACAGCCTCTGCTTCATGAATTCCATACCTTATCCGATGGGTGACCCATCGCATCCTTTTGTGTCAGCGTTAATGACGTTTGTACTTAAGAGAGATTATTCCTGACACAAACACTTTTTTTTTTTTTTTCCTTTCTTTACCTTGCCCTCTCTCTTAAACACTTTCACCCACCTACTCCGATCAACCACTTCATCATGACACCAGCGAAAGGCCAAGGTTCTTCCTGCCATAAAGGGAAAGAGATTGCTGCGGATGATCCTGCCATACGAGATGTAGGCGAAGAGGCCACTCATTTTGAACCGTATCGTTCTGATGAGGAGGAGGCATGACGCGATCTCGATAGCGAGTGTGCTCCTCTCATAGAACCGTGGTATGATACTCATGCCCATTTTCCAAAAGTCCCCGACGAGTACATGCCACCACTGTCGGGCTGTGTGTGGCTTGCCCTTTGTCGTCACAACACGGATATATTTTGGGCTTCATTGGCTTCTTCGATTCCAAATCTTGTTATCTGCCAAGGTACTTCACTTCCTGTGCCCATTCTCTTTGAGTTTGGATCGAGTACTACTTTGGGTTGGAAGGAATAGGTGGACAACGAGTTGTCCAGTAAGGGCTTTATGGAGCTGTTACAACGGGCCGGTGTGTTGAAGACTATTGTCTCATCATGTTGCTTGTCTAACTATAGAGATCTCTTCAACCTCCGTCATTTGGTTTGCCGGTGGTGTACTACGACCCATACCTTCTTTCTCTCCTGCGGTGAGATTACCGTAACCTTAGAGGATGTGGCAAACTAGTTGCTTCTACCCGTTCTTGGTGATGTTGACCCTGGTGCCTTGGAGCTTTCTCTGGAAGAAGAGGCCGTGGAGGCCGAGTTGAGGAAGGGGATGAGTGGCAACGTGAAGTTGTCACATTAGGTCGGGTCTTTCTCTAAGGCTTTCGTCGTTGCTTGCCGTGCAGCCTTCGTCACGTTTTGGCTTTGTAAGTTCATCTTTGGCTCCCATCCTCACTATGTTGTGAAGCCTTTGTATTTTCGGTTAGCCATTAAGATATTTACTGGGGTGAGTCTGCCATTGGCACCCATGTTTCTGGGACATCTATATGTTCAGTTGGATATCCTACGGAGTGATGAGGATTAGGCGGGTTCCTACCATATAGTTACTTCCTTTGTTCATAGTACCATTCTACAACATCTGTTGTATGAGCGCTGTGCTAGGCATTTGGCAAAGTGTAGGCCTGTTCGCTTTGCCAAGGAGAGATACCAGTCATGCTCGAGGGTTATTACCAATTTCTGTGGCCGGTTTGAGTCTGACTTTCTGTTAGCTTTTCGCTGGGTTGGTTTGAAGCTGATTGGGCATCCTGCCGTTGAGTTCTATGACAAGGGGTTGAGTTTTCTTAGAGAGAGCATATAGGAGTTTAGGTACAGGTTTTACATGTGCTGATTCTGTCATGGGTCCTTTTGTTGATACTGCTGGGACCATTACCTCGTTGACTAGCTTTGATGAGAGGGGTATCACTTACTTGGTAGCCACTAACGCTGGGTGGTTGCCTTATTTGGCTGATGAGGGTGTTAGATTTGTGCACTATTCTGCTGATAGGTTGAGGGGGCAGTTTGGGTTGGATTAGGATATTCCTGATGACTTTTCTACCATTATGGAGTCCCCCACTTCTACTCAGCCATTCTTGTGGCACACTACCTTTGAGTTTTTGAGTAGGCGTTTCATTGCAGTCATTATTCTAGGCTCACAGAAGGAGGGTATTTGTACTGTCGCTATGCATGGGTACTGGCAGGTCGTGATGACCTCGTTTGAGCAGGAGTTGTTGGGCAGCCATGGGTTTTCTCTCATTCCTCCTGATGGCTTTAATGCAGTTATTTCTGCCAACCCTCGGTTGCTCCTTCCCACAAAGTCTGTGGTGGCGTATGCTAAGAAGCAGATTCGGTCTATTATATTTGAGTGGGTTGAGAAGGAGTGAGGGTGGTTTTGGTATGCTAGTGATTATCCCACCTGCTGGGAGAAGAGAGTGAAGGTGACAAACATCTCTGTGCTCGTGAAGAAGAGTTTTGCACCTCGGTCCGCCAAACTTAAGTCTTCCAAGAAGGGTGATGACTCCTCTAAGACCTGTTTGGACATTATGCCTTTTAAGAGTGACCTTCCTCCTATAGGTAACATAGTTTTAGAGAGCTCTCCTCCTCCTTCTGCTCGTACCTATTCCAGCAGGCGCCCTACTGCAGGCAAGTCTAGGCCTGTTGCTCCGTGGCCATCTGTTGATGCTCCTCCTTCTAGTAGGACTCGAGGCAGCAAGAGGAAGACATCTCCTCCTCCTGCATCCACCACTACTGAAAAGAGAGTATGTTATCTCTAATTTTTCTTCATCTTCATTATTTTTGTACAGGGTTTTCTTTTACGGCTAACCCCATATACTTGTTAACTCATTCCCTTCTTTTTGTCTTGTCTTTTCTTTTGCAGTCTAAGCATAAGGAGGACACATCTGTCACTCGTCCTATATTGCTTGATGAGCCTGAGTTTGAGGTATGTCTCCCTCTTTTCCCTTTCCTCCTTTTTCCTCTTTTGCATGTATTTTCCTTGCCACGTGTCATTGATTGCCCCATTTCTCTCTCTCCTCTTCTTTTCGCGTCATCAATTATCATGCATTGTTCTCCCTTTCATTTTTTTTTTTGCTTCACATTCTTCAGACAGAGCCCGAGCCTATTTGCATATGTCACCCCACGGTTGAGAAGGTTTTGCTGCCATGGACACACCCATAGAGGGTTTCTTTGATGGGGCTGATGTGGTGGCCAAGTCCATGGCCTCTATCGCTCCTGCTGCTGCACAGGGAGTTCCTGCATAGACTCCTATCCCTTTTGCTAAGCTGTTACCCGTAGATGAGGGTACTCATATTAAGAAGGTTAGTGAGCCTGCTCCCATTCCTGCTGAGACTCCTACTCCCCAAAAGGGAGCTACTTCTCCGATTGCCTCCCAACCTGAGATTAAGTCTCCTGCTGCTCTTCTTGTCATCTCTATGAGCGATCTTTTCGCGGCTTTATCTCAGGCCGTGAAGGATGGCTCCTCTTTGGTAGTTACCCCTTCCTCCATCCCTAGCTCTACCACATGTGGGCCTGATGCAAACTTGTCCTCTGAGGGATCTGAGGAGGTTCTTGAGGATTCCAATGACGAACCCACCGTGAAGAAGAGGATCTCTGATTCTGATGAGAAGGAGGGTGATAAGCATGAGGCCGAGGCTATGGGTATGTATCTTTTATATTTGTTAAGTTTTTCTCTTCACTCTTTATCATTGCCTTCTTCTTCCTTTTATATGTATTTGCATAACCTCCTAATGTAATCTCCATTCATTTTGTACGTCTATTCTTCTAATCAAAGAGACTTTCGAGGAGCCAGAGGTTCCAGCAGGCACAACAATGCCTACAGTCGCTCCTTCTGCCACACGTACAGCACCTATTTCTGCTACGTCTTCAACATCGGTTTTTGCTATACCTTTAGCACTAGTTTTTGCTATACTTTCAACACCAGTTTCTGCCATAGCTTCAGCACCAGCTTCTGCCGTTCCCACAGCCCCCATTCTTACGGGTCCTGGTACGTCTTCTTTCTTTCCTCTTCTTCCTTATTTCTTCATCATGAATTCATTCTTCTTACTTCATGGTTTCTCACATCGTGTTCCATGTTCTTTATCAAGTTCGATTCTCACTGTCCCTTCTCAATTTAAGGTGGGTAGCAGTTCTGCCATAGTTCCAGACCTTGTGAGTGAGGTCGCAGCCTTCTTTAATCATTCTGATAAGCTCGAGGTTAATAACCTCGATCCCGTGGTTTCTGGGGTTCGGGGCCTCCCTATGTTGACTTCCATGGCTTTAGAGTTCGTAGGGATTGTGTTTCCCATTTGGAGGCGGTTTACAGCAGTCGTGGTGACTTTATATAGGGATTCTGTCTTAGCTGCTCCGCTAGAGAGCACTTTTTGAAGTTGTTAGGGAGTGTGATGAATGACATTGAGCATAACTTTGTTGATACCATTTCTACCGAAAGGATCCTGCAGTGAAGGGCTACAGTACAGGAGCTTATTAGCATGGGCCTTACTGTAGAGTTCATTTTAGACCATCTTTATGAGATTTCCCGAGCCATTTTCATAAAGAAAGTTTAGCCTACTGTTGTTACCATTGATACACGTATCGAGGCTCTGAGGAAGGAGGTGGCAGACTTGGAGGGTCGTCGTGAGCACCTTCTTTCTAGCATTTGTGGATCTAGTCGCTTTAAAGATCAGCCTCTTATTTCCGAGCTTCGTTGATGATGTAGTTTCCCCTTTATTTTTTCTTCCCTTATTCCCCTATCTAGTACACTTTATGTTTCCTATAGCACTTATTTGGCAAGTTTGATATGACGACCATAGTTTGGGTTTGTAACTATGATGTTACACTTTGTTACTGCTTTTGCTATTATTATGATATAATTGCTTTTATAATACTTCATACTTTTTCATTACATAGTGATAAAAGCATGTTACAATCTTGCCTTGTGACATAGTCATTTGAAGGAAAAACAGGAAACTAATTAAACAAAAGGGGATAACTACATGATTTTCTTTCAAGCATAATAACGTTTTAGCCACTTGCCATTGATAGGATCCATCAAGTCTTTACCATCCGTCTGGGCTAGATGATAATACCCATTTGCATGCGCTTTTCTTATCACGAGAGGTCCCTTTTATTTTGGTGAAAACTTAGATGGTCCTGCCATTCCTCGCCTGACATGGTCTGCTGCCTTTAACACAAGTTGTCCTTCTGCAAACACTCTTTCTTTAGTCATCCTGCTATAGGCTTCGGTCATCTTCTGTTTGCATTTGCGGCTGCGTTCTTGGGCCTCTTCCCTCTTTTTGTCAAGCCTTTCTAGGTCTTCACATCTTTCTGCTGTAAAGACTCCCTTCTCCTTTTCTTTCTTTTGCATCTGCATAACTCTCAAAGAGGGAGTCATTACTTTTGCTGGGCTCATTACCTTTGTTTTGTAGACCAAAGAAAAGGGTGAAAACCCTGTGGCTGACTTTGGTGAATTTCTGTAAGCCCAAAAAGCATCTAGCGCATCACCCATCCTCTGTATATTCTTGCCTCATTTTGCTGATGATATTTATGAAGGTCTTGTTTGTCGCCTTCGCTTGCCCATTCCCTTGAGGGTAATAGGGTGATGACCGATGGTGCTTGACTTAGTATAACTCCAGCATCTTCTTCATATGATTGTTGACAAAGGGTGTGCCATTGTCATTGATAATCCTATGGGTAACCCCAAACCTGACAATTATGTTCTCTTTGATGAAGTTTGCTACTGCTTCTCTCGTGGCTTTACGGAGTGGTACTGCCTCCGCCCATTTGGTAAAATACTCCGTAGCCACTAGGATCCATATGTATTCGTGCGATGGTGGATTAACTGGTCCCACCAAATCAAGCCCCCAAGTATGGAAAGGCCATAGGGTGACCATGCTGTGTAGGTTCTATAGATGAATGTGAATCAGGTTGTCTTGTATTTGGTAACTATGGCATTTTCTCACAAATTCTGCCGTGTCTCTCTTCATGGTGGGCTAGTAGTAACCCATTTGTAGCAGGCACCTGTACAACTTTTTCTTCCTCTGGTGTTCCCCACACTCTCCTGCGTGTACTTTTATCATCTCACTTGCTTCCTCAGGACCCAAACATCATAGTGGGTCCCCATCATATCCTTTCTTGAAAAGGATTTTGTCATGCAAAAAATATCATGTCGCCAACCTCTTAAGCTTGTATCTTTCACTGTGCTTTTGTGGCAGGATACCTTATGTCAGGTACTGTATGAATGGACTCCTCCAGTCTTTGCCGATGAATACAGCGTAACTTTCCTTTTTGTCTACTACAAGTCAGTAGGCCTCACATTGGGTTTGGACTTGATCTGCGAACTTGCCCAATAAAAACCTACCCTTTGGAGTCTGCAGTAAAGATCGGCTTCTTCGCAAAATTTGTAGGTCTTATCATGTACTTTCTTCAACTTTCTTCAAGCCTCTTCCTACCCCACGCATCTAGACAGGACCCCACCTGGCATTCTACGGTACAATTCTTCTCTTATCAAGGAGTAGTCTTTTAGTGCCTTCAATTTTGCCATGTCTTCTTCCCTCGTCAAAGCTTCCTTTATAGGAATCCTCCAGTCTTCTTCACATCGTTCCTCTTGGACCTTTCCTTCAGCATCTCGACAATAGACTCCTTCCTCTTGCTGACTTTTATCCTGATGCTATCTCTTTCAAAAATTATTTGTGAGGTTAATGCGGCCAGCACATCCGTATATCGGTTCTCGTTTCTTGGAGCATGCTCTATCTCAAACGTTGAAAAATTTTCTTCCATCTTCTAGGCCATCGTTTCGTATGGGGCTAAGCTGGGTTCCTTCAAGGAGAAGCTTCCCTTGGCTTGGTGGACCACTAGGTTTGAATCACCCATTACATTTAAATGCTTGATCCCCATTTCAAGGGCCGTGGCTAGCCTGGTTAAATAGACCTCATATTTTGTCGTATTGTTTGAACAAGGGAATTCTAATTTGAATGAAAGCGCCACAACCTTGTCTTCTTCATGATACAAAACTACTCCTACTCCTCCTGATTGGATGGTAAAAGACCCATCAAACTTCATCACCTACTGCTCTTTGACTTCTTCTGCCATGGCTACCTCCCTTGAGACCTCATCGTCCAGCGGGAATTCTTCTTCTGTTGAAAATTGTGCCAACAAGTCTGCTATAGCCTGGCTCTTCACTGCTTTGGGTGTTCTTGCTTTCAGGTCGTACTGTGACAACTGAAGTAACCACTAGGATATCCTTTTGGAAAGAATTGGCTATTGTAATAAGGCTTTGATTGCATGAGACTTAGTTGTTAGCCATACCTTGTAGGCTAGGAAATAATGGCGTAGCCTTTGTGAAGCATATACTATGGCCAAGCATGCTCTTTCTGCTTTTGGGTAGCGAGTCTCTACGTCCTTCAGGGCACGATTGATGTAATAAACTGGTTGCTCCACGCCACCTCCATCCTTTTGGGCAATTAACGTGCCTATAGCATACGAGTTGGTGACTAAGTAGAGCAGTAATGGCTTTTTGCGGATTGGGGCTTGCACAGTAGGGAGGTTCATCATAATCTGCTGTAGCCTTTTGAAGGCCGTTTACTGTGTTTCTCCCTACTCAAAGTTTTGCCCCTTTTTAAGTAGTCTGGGGAAAGCGGAAGTAATTGATACCATTCCAGGGATAGATCTCTGGATGTATGAGACCTTCCCCAAGAAACTCTTTAATTCCTTCACTGTGGCTGGCGGTTTCATGATTGCTATGGCCGTGGCTTTGGCTGGGTCCACATCTATCCCTCTGCTGTGAACCAAGAAACCCAGGAATTTCCCAGAGGATACCCCAAATGCACACTTGAAGGGATCCATCCTTAGTTTGAAGGTTTTATATCTTTCAAATACTCTTCTTAATACTTTGACATGCTCTTTCTGTTTCTTTGACTTCACGACTATGTCATCCACGTAGTCCACTAATTCTCGGTGCATCATGTCATGGAATATGGCCATCATCGTTCGTTGATAAGTTGCGTCTGCATTTTTTAACCCGAAAGACATCACAATATAGAAAAAATTGCCTATGAGTGTTCTGAAAGCAATTTTCTTTGCATCTCTGTTGCGATTTCTGAAGTCTACGCAACACCTTATCTGCCCATTCTTCTTCTTAATTGGAACTATGTTGGATAAACAGTGCGGGTGTTGGATGGGCTTAATGAAGCCTGCAGCTAGCAATTTCTGCACCTCCTTTACTATTTGGGCCACTGCTTAGCCTCGGGGTCCACATTCAATGTGTGCATCACTAGCCTAGGATCCAATCCTGGCATTTTGCTGTAATCCCATATGAAGACATCTTTGAACTCTTTAGCAACAATATCAATTCTGATTTCTCCTTTTCTAACAGTCTTGAACTAATTGAGATGGGTCTTGGTTCCTGTGGGTTAGACCCCTGGTGAATTTCCTCTAATTTTTCTTCTGCCATAATCTGTACATGCTTTTCCGTCACAATTCCCTCATCTTTTTCCTCATTAATTCCTTCCTTCGAACCTTTTTGGGCCACACAACATACCAAGCTTTTATGTTGTCACTCTTGTTTGGGGCCTGCTTACATATCACATGTGGGCCCCGCGTGCCTTCATAATTTGTATACAATCCTACTATCAAGGCCTCGAATCTTGACACATTGTGGTGTGTCATCTGACTCCACAGTGGGTGCTTCCTTCCTTTTCTTCTTCTGCAATATCAGCTTTCTCAGATTAGGTTCCGGATCACTTTGGATGTCCTCCCACCTAGGTACGAAGGTACCTCGTGGTTTTGATACTGAGCTCTCCCTCGATGGTACCCATTGGTCGTAGAATATAGTTTCTACTAGATGAGCTTCTGCCTACTCAAATGGCTATGGATTTACTATTATGCGTATCATTTTTCTATTCAACCTTCCCTTCACACACTGATGATAGGTGGACGGGACTAATCGGTGTTTATGTAACCATGGTCTTCCCAGAAGCATATGGTATGAGACTTTTGTTTTTACCACATGGAAGCAGGCTAGAGAGGCTATTGGACCCACTTTCAACCATAGTTGAATGTGGCTTGCGGTGTACTCACCTCTTCCCCCGAATCCTGTCACTTCCATTGGGCATCCCTGAATTTTCCTCTCCGAAATTCTTGCTACTTAGAGAGTGCTTGGTGGGATAAGATTTACGAAAGCGCCCATATCCATCAAGGCTCTCTTGATGGGAATCTAATTTATAGATGTTGCCAAGTGAAGGGGCCTCCTATGATTTGAGTAACCCACTTCCATATCCTTATCACTAAAAGTGATCTGACTTAACTCCTGCAGGAGAACTCTATCACCTACGACTTCAGCTGTTAGACATTCTATCCTTGCCCTAGAGGCAATGCTTACCAGGGCTTCTGTAGCTATCATTCACTCTTTCATTGTGAGCCCCAATTGGTCGAACAAATTCTTGAACTTGGAACTTTTCTGTAAGGTGGTAATTGTAGCAGCTGGTAGGGCTGGACTTACTTCTTCATCCTCCCCTGGATCTGCGCAGATCACAACAGCTGCTACACCCTTCCCTTTGTGGTTTGGAAGTGGGTTTCTTTGAACTTCGCTGGGACAACTCTAGAGTCTCTTTCTTGATTCTGTGGTGTACCAGCCTGCGGAGTGCCTAACATTTTGTAGTAGGATGCTGCACATAGTTGTTAGGATTAGTGCCCTAGAATCTTATTGTATGTTATTATGTATTATATTATGTATGACATTATGTGTGACATGATGTATGACTTAATATTGTAATTAATAAAGTTTGTTTTATTATTATTTAAAATAATGGTAACATAAATATTTGGACATTATCATATAGTTCATGAGATGCATAGTATGTGATTTATGTGATTTAATCACAGAAGATATAAGTCACAAGTTCTTTGTAAACTCAGAATTTGGTTCGTAGTCGGTGATGAAATTGGGCATTTCATCTGCGAAGACTATACATATTAATTAAGATGATTTGTCTTGATCATGGAAGTTGTGACTTCTAATTAAAATGTTGATATGTTTTAAGAATTAAGACATATTGAACTGGACTGCTGTGAGATTTATTATTCTCCTAACGACTGTTAGTTGAATAATAAATCTTATGACTTCTATTTACATGAATTCTTAATCCTGAGAGAATAATGGATCTGATCATAAAGTGTAGCTTGCTTTGATATATCAGGAGTGAGATTTAAAGTAATGGTCAAAACCTTAGTATGTTGGGCAATCACATTTAATGTTGATGGAACATATATTCTCAAGATACAATTCATAGTCTTTTAACGAAGATATAAAATATTCCCTTGAGATAAGTTTAATGATTTTGTTAAGAGTTAGGCCTAACCACTTTGGTAAGAAATTACTAAAATATATATTTATGAAATTAGATTTCATAAATATATAAAGAATAACTTAAAAGGATTAAACCGGGTACTCAAGGATTAAGATGTAATAATCTATAAAGTGACAGTCTTCATTTATGACTTTGTATTACTACGAATATTTTATGAAGGGGTTGCATGTACAATAAAGTCTTGGGATATAATTTATTAATAAGGCCTAGAGTGCAATTATATTTATATAGTGATATTAAATATAATTAATGGTAACTTTGGACTTGTTAAGAGTTGACAGAAAAGCCCAAGGCCCATTAGAGCTAGTGTCTTATTTATTCCCTTTTGGTCCCACTCCAAGCCACATATTAAAGCCCAATTGGAAAGGCCCAAAAGGTTGGCCCAATTAGATAATCAGTTATAGGAGAGAAACATACAGAATTTTGTAATCAATCACAAGTTCATGAAACATTATGTATATGAGTGTTGGACACTCTCATTTTCTCTATAGAACAAACACATATAACTGATTGAGAGACCACACATCTTGGGCGTTAGTGGAATTGGAGTGAAGATTAAAAGCGTTCTCGAGAACTTTTGATCTTTGCTTTGAAATTCACCACACCAAGGTACATTCTCTTGTTCTATATTCTGAAACTTACATAGTGCATGTTATCAATTGAGAATGAAGTAGATTCGTTAATTATTCCGCTGTGCACATTTACTTTTCCAACAATAGTTGTGTAAGCAGCAAAAGTGTAGGTCCCTCAGCTCTTCTTCTATGGGCTTTTTGGACACCTGATTGGGTTTAAAAATTTCGTCTACTATCCACTTATCTAGGAGCACATCTAGCTCCTTTGGAGTGCATGGTAATGGTGGAGGGGTATCATATTCCCTTCCATCAGCTTTCCTTTTTCTTTTGCCAGTAGATATTACCATAGCTTGTGGGGCGTTTCTTTTGTCAGAATTGGGCCTCACTGACTAAGCAGTCTTCCTTGCTTTTTGCAACAAATGTGCAAATTGGGAAACATCCAAGTTTACCAAGATGGCTTTGTACTTCCTGATCATATTTGTCATACACATGTCCACCAAGTGTTATGTCCTTGAATATTTTGATGTATTCCATTAAATCCTCACCATGTCTTTACTTGGTTGCTTGCAAGGTTGCAAGCGTTACCGTTTCCTCTCCATGGAAGTTTTCAGTGCAAAATACATCCATCATGTTATCCCAAGTTAGGATTGATCTTGGCTTTAGACCGATGTACCAGGTGTATGCTCGGTCACATAATGACTTAGAAAATTCTCGAAGACATAAGTTCATGTCTGTCACATAAGGGCTAAGAGTATCAATAAACTTACTTACGTGCTCAACAACACTTCCCTTCCTGTCATCATACTGTGCAAAAACTCATGGTTCATACCTCTTGGGGTATAGTTTGCTGATTATCCTTAATGGGTAAGGAGGTCTTCGCGCATAGAATCTCTCCTTAGGTGCTTTGGCCCTCTCTTGCTCCAGGAGAGCTGCTACTTTAGCCATAGTGATGAAATGTTGTTCCACATTCTGCGGAGCACCTCTAACTAGTGTATCCTCTTTGTCTATCGCATGCTCTAGGTCATGTTGGCTCCCTTTCTCCTTTGTCTTATCTGTTTTCAACTGACGAATTTCTTCTATCATTTGTTGCTACGAGTGTTGTAACGATTGTAACACCTCAATAAAAACGTTGGCATTGTCAGTGTGGATCCTTGGTTGTGGTTGGGGTTCAGCCCCCATTTTGTTGATACCTTTTGCCTGGTTAGGTTGCTGTTGGTGAGGCGTTGTTGGCCTCGACTTTGCTTGGGAGGGCACGACACTCATGTTTCTTGTTGTTCTAGATTTTGGGTTATTGCTTGCGAGGGCTTTTGTCTTCTGTCCCTGTCTGTTTCCTAACTCCCTAGTAGAGTCGCTAATTTAAATGTGGTAGGCCTTTTTGCGACTTTGGGCTGAGCTGCCTTCTGCTACACTGTGGCCCAAGTGTTCTGGGTAGGAGAGTCAGGACTGGTCCAATTACAACTCACTTTAGTTCAGCTTAAGCCTTGGGATAGTCAAGTTAGGCTTTAGGCCCTCGATTTGATTTTAGGGGACCATTTTCGATTTATGGAGACAAGTTTGAAGGTATTTTGTGATAGGCCTTGTTATTGATAGGCTTGATCATTGTGTTTCTAGGTTTTGAGATTTTTGATGATGGACCTAGTAATTGGATTGCTTGCTTAGGTGGTGGTGCCCAGTTGAAGTAAAATTGGTTGGTATTCCGAGGTAAGTACCTTTTTAATGGGAATTTTTGGAAAATAACTATGTTGCATAAACGTTGTTTTTGGGTTAAACACATTTTGGAAAATTATTTGTGGAACTATATCTTTCTAAAAACTATTGTTTTGTAACCTAAATGTATATGACTATTTATGAAAAGTGCATCATGTTTAATATTGCATATGGGGAAATGCATGAATATTTGGCATGGGAGAGAAAAGCATCTTTGATTAAATTCTTGAAAACGGATTTTATGGATTTACTGCATTATTCGCAAAATTTAAAGATGCTTTGATAATTGGGAGGATTGATACAAAATCTTCTTGACAAGAAATGAGTTTGAAGGCTTTGAGAAGCTTGTGAATATCTTTGGATATTAAAAAGGTTTTGTGAAACTACTTGGAAATGAACTGTGTTTTGAATTCATGTAATCTGTGAGCTCTTTATGTTTTACCCTCATGCCGTGACGTGTGATTACCCGGTGATTTCCTAGCTAGATAATATAGTCTGTGTGATATTGGTATCTTAGCACCCTTCTTTGTGATGGCATATGAGTTTTGTCTTTGTGATGGCGTTGAGTTCTGTCTTTGTGATGGTAGATTAGTTCCGGCTGTGTGTCGGCAATGAGTTTCGTCTTTGTGACGGCGTTGTCATGTGGCCTTGGGTTGGATTTTCAGGTTTTGGAATGGTGTTTTGATAGCTCACAATATATAGTATGTAGTTTCATGTTGAGATATTTTGAGAAAGCTTTGTGTTGCATAGTTTTAATCATTCTTGTCATTTTACCAATGAAAATGAATTTGCTGGATTTTCATTGAAATTCCTAAAGTATAACATGTTTTGTAAAAAGCCCATTATCATGAGACTTGCATTTCCCCCACCCCTATTAATTATGCTACTTATTGGGCTTTAGCTCATCCCAATCTCTAATAGTTTTGCAGGTAAATTTGCTACACGTCGGGCATGGAGCTTAATTTATTAGTGGTGATTGGAGTGCAATATTAAATTTGACAGACTTGGGCCATAAATGGTTGGTGACTCAATCTTGCAAAGTTTAACAAGGTCATAATTAATTCTATTAGAGGTTGGGTACTTGAGGTTTGTTAGCCTTAGGCATGGTAGGCCTAGCTTCAATGTTGAGGTTGTGTATTCTAGAAGGGATTGTGGTTTTGTGTTATCCATTTGGAGCTTTGAAATATATTCATGTATTATTTAGAGGCACATGGTTTGAGTTATTGTTTGTAAATGTGTTATAGAGCTCTGACTTGTAATATGGAGATTTTAGTATGGTTATTTATTCTTATCATGTGTCAAGGAGAAGAAAAGAAAAGAAAAGAAAAGAAAAAAAAAACTCCTATGTTCTCGCTCTTAATGGTTCTTTTCTCACGCTTTGGACCCTTTTGGGTTTGGGGTGTGAAATGATGGCTGTTAGTATTCTAGGGTGATAAATTGTTTGTGTTCCTAAAGGTCAGTTATTTGTACCTAGAAGTCTAGAAGCATCTTTCAAGTACTAATAAGTGCTATTGTACTACTTTATGTAGATCAGAAAAAATCTGTCTAGCATTGTGTAGGAGCAGTAGCTCTGCATCATAAAAAAAATCCTTGTAATCTATTGCACTTTATCAATAAAAGTTCCGCATATGCCAACAAATTTTGGTACCAGAGCTAGCCTATATAGCCTATACAACACCTGTTATTTCTTTCTTCACCCACTATTAAACCTCTCTTTAGTTATTCTCCATGGATGCCAAGTTTGGAGATGTCTTGTTTCCAATTCAACAAACTAGGTTCATATTTTCAATGGAGAACACTATGACTACTGGAGCTCTCAATTGAGACCATTTTCATTTCCCAAGATTTATGGGATTCGATTGAAGATGGTTTCCAAGACCTATAAGAAACTGGGAATTCTTCTTGGACTGATGCAAATCAAAAGGAGTATAAGGAAAAATTGAAGAAAAATACTACTACCTTGAGGATCATTCATCATGGGGTAAGCAAGTCTGTCTATCCCAAAATTTTTGGTGTTAAAGAAGCAAAAGATGCATTGGAGATTTTGCAAAAGGAGTTTCAAGGCTCAAATAAAGCCATTTCTGTTAAGCTTTAAAATTTGTGGAGAGAATTTAATAATTTGACAATGAAAGAAATTGAATCTGTCAAAGATTTTAATTCAAGAGTTGCTGAGATTGTTAATCAAATCAAGAGCTGTGGAGGTACAATTCAAGAGAAGAAACTTGTTGAGAAGATGTTCCAGAGTTTGCCTTAAAAATTTGACCATGTAGTAGTAGCAATGGAAGAATCTAAAGGCCTATCAGTTCTTACCATGTATGAATTGATGGGGTATCTTGAAGCACATGAAGAAAGGATGAGTAGATTTTCAAGCTAGTCATTGGAGCAAGCATTTCAGTCAAAGCTGAATGTCTCTCATAATGAAATTTCCAAAGAAGAACAAGGGAAAAGAGGAGGCAATTATCAAAAGAAGTGTCAACATGGAAAAAACCGAGGCAACTTCAAAGAAGGGTAGAACAGAGGACAAGGAAAGAATGGAGAAAAATACTAGCAAAAACTAGGTACCTCTAGTGGTCAATGTTTTATTTACAAGAAACCTGGTTATGAGTCAAATAAATGTTGTTTCAGATGCACTAGATGCAAAAGTCCTAATCACTCTAAAAGAAATTGCTGGTACCGAGACAAACAAGTGAAAAATGATGTGATTTTGTAAAAGGCAGTCAAGAAGATTAGTTATTTATTCTTGCTTGAATGCTCAACATGAAACACAAGATACATAGTTTCTGGATAGTGGATGCAGCAGTCATATGACAATGAATTCCAAGTCTTTTGTGGAACTTGATCGTAGCTATACTTTTGTACTAAAGCTTGGAGATGGGAAGCTAAAGAAAGTTGAAGGAAAAGGAACCATTGCTGTCCACACTGAAGAAGGTAACCAAAAATTTATTCATGATGTTCTTTATGTGCCAAGCTTATCTCAAAACCTTCTTAGTGTTGGTCAGTTGCTTAGAAAAGGTTATTATTTATACTTTGATGATGGTGTGTGCACTGTGTATGATAAGAAAAACAAATTGACAGTGGCAAAGGTTGGAATGTCACAAAATAATGTTTTTCCACTTAGCTTGCCATTATATGAGAAAATTTCTTTGAAAAGTGAGACTGTTGATGAGTCTTATCTTTGGCTTCTAAGATATGGGCATTTGAATTATCAAGACCTTTAATTGTGTAAGCAAAGAAATATGGTAGTTGGTCTTCCTCAATTCAGAAAAATGACAGCATTTGTGAAGGTTGTATATATGGCAAGATGCATCGTCTTCCATTTCCAAAGATAGCCTGGAAAGCTCGTGCTCTTCTAGAGCTTATGCATGTAGACATATGTGGGTCAACTAGAACCCCATCACTAAGCAACAAAAGATATTTTCTTTTGTTTGTTGATGATTACACAAGGATGATGTGGATTTATTTTCTTGGTCAAAAGTCAGAAGAATTCTCATCTTTCCTTCAGTTTAAAGCTCTTGTTGAATGGCAAAGTGATCATCAAACGAAGACCTTGAGAACTAACCGTGGTGTAGAGTTTATTTATAAACCATTTATGCAATATTGTAAAGAAAATGGCATTTAAAGGCAACTCACAGTTCAAAGAACTCCTTAACAAAACGGAGTAGCTGAACAGAAGAATCAAACAATTGAAAAAATGGCTAGAAGCATGCTCAAGGGCAAGGGATTTCCCAACATGTTATGGGCAAAAGCTGTCAACACAGCTGCATATATTCCAAATCACTTTCCAGCAAAGCACTTAGAGACAAAACTCCATTTGAAGCTTGGCATAAGTAGAAACCTGTGGTGAATCAGCTTAAAGTCTTTGGTTGCATAGCATATGCTCATATTCCCTCACAAGAAATAGAGAAGTTTGATTAAAAGGGGGAAAAGTATATCTTCATTGGCTATAGTGATGAGTCTAAGGGATTTTGCCTTTTGAATCCTAAGACAAACAAGCTAGTGATTTCAAGAGATGTTATTTTTGATGAGTTGGCAGCATGGCAATGAGAGGAAAATGTCCAAGAAAGCAAAAACTTGGAAGTTGCTGTTTCTCTTGATTTTCAAGACAAGTGTAATTCACTTCCAAGCATGAATTCTAAAGAAGCCCCAAGAGCAACATCATCTCTAACTAGATCTTCAAGCACTGCCTTGCCAAATTCAAAATCTTATGATTCAGACAGCTCTCCAAGAAAGTTTTGCTCATTGTCAGATGTATATCAATCTTGTGAATTTGCATTATTTGCTAGTGAGCCACAAACCTTTGATGATGCTGCAAAGGAGAATGTGTAGGCAAAAACGATGGATGAAGAAATTGCCAGCATTGAGAGAAATCACACACGGGAGCTTGTGGACCTGCCAAATGGAAGAGACATGATTGGTTTAAAATGGATTTATATAACGAAGTACAATGAAGATGGCTCAATTGAAAAGCATAAGGCATGTTTGGTCTCAAAAGGCTATGCACAACAACCTGGAGTGGATTTCCATGAAACATTTGCACCTGTTCGCATGGAAACTATTAGAACTTTCTTAGCTCTTGCTGCACAAATGGGGCTTCAAGTTTTTCAGCTTGATGTTAAGTCAACATTTTTAAATGGCGACTTAGAAGAAAAAGTGTACCTAGAGCAACCGATGGGATACATTAAGAAAGGCAAAGAAGACAAAGTCTATCGACTTCAAAAGGCATTGTATGGCCTAAAGCAAGCTACAAGAGCTTGGAATAGCAAATTTGACAGCTACTTTCCCCAAAATGGTTTTCAAAGGAGCAAATGTGAGCCATCGCTTTATGTCAAGCATGAAGGTACTAGAGATTTTCTAGTAATTTGTTTATATGTTGATGATTTGATCTAAATGGGCACAAATATGAAGATGGTTGAAGATTTTAAAAAGGCCATGATGAAAGAATTTGAGATGACTGATTTGGGTTTGATGAAATACTTTCTTGGTTTTCAAGTGCGACAATCTAAAGGTGAAGTTTTTATTTGCCAAGAAAAGTAGATTGATGATTTGCTTAAAACATTTCACATGGCAGCATGTAAACCGGTGTCGACACCTATGTCTTTTAATGAGAAATTGCAGCAAGAAGATGCAGCGGAAAAGGAAGATACAAAGACGTATCGAAGTCTTGTTGGTTCTTTGTGTTAGGTTCTAAGGAATTAGGAACTAATGTATTAGAACTTTATTTTGTAATGTTGGCAAACCATGATCAAAACGTTTTAGTCTTGTTTAGACTTGCTCAAAGTGTATGCTTTTTATGTAAAGTTGGAATCGAGTTACTGTAGAATTTAGTGTGTAGTTTTGGTTGGCTTGATCGATCGAGACTTAGACTCGATCGATCGAAAGTCGTGCAGATTGTTTTTTCTGCAGAATTTCCAACTCAGCCCAAACCTGTTTGACGCGTAGGGTTTTATGTTTTGCTTTAAGTATAAAAGGGAAAATCCTAGCCACGTTTTAGGTTGCTCTTTATGCTGTGTGTGTGAATATTTTGTGAGATCAAGAGGTGGTTACCTTCACATATACTTAAGATTTCTAAGATTCAAGATTATGTCAAGAACTTGGTGATCATTCAGTTGCTGATTCAAGAGCTTAAAGATACACAAGCGGGAGCACTTATACTTGTTGGGAATCCAAGAAAGAAGTAGTCCGTGGACTTGGAGCTATCATGGGGTCGTGGTAGTAAGTTTCCTATTCGAGGTAGCAATAGGATGTTAGTGGTCTAAGTCGCTATTGTGTAAACTTCAATTCTTTCATAGTGGATTCAATTTTACCTTGAGGATAACTAGGTTAAATGCTCCTCAGGTTTTTTACCGGTTTAGTTTTCTTGGGTCATCATATCTTTGTGTTTTTTATTTTGCACACTTTACATTGATATGATATATTTGTATTAACCTAGATCTATTTAATTTGACTAAGTAATCACTTGGCTAATTAACTAGGTTAATCTGGTTGTATTTAAGGGGTCTAAAAACATACAAGTGGTATCAGAGCAAGTAGCTCTTTTGTAGTAGATCTTTTGATCTCTGAGCTGATCCTTGACCCCTATTGTCATGGAACACGGACACTCTCTGTTCATTTCTCTTCACTTTGATGGCAATAATTATGCTTATTGGAAAGTAAAGATGAAATCATTCCTGAAATCTATTGATGAGAGAGTCTAGAACTCTGTTGAGTAAGTATGGGAGAAGCCCACTACTCTTGTGAGTGAGTGGCAAACTTCTCAGAAAGAAGTAGTCGCTTTCAATAGCAAAGCTATGAATGCTATTTTCAATGCTGTTTCTATGGAGGAATTTAAGAGAATCTCTAATGTTGAGGTTGCTCATACTGCTTGGAATATCCTCCAGACTATGCATGAAGACACAAAGACAGTTAAAATTAATAAGTTACAGTAATTAACTACTAGATTTGAAAGCATTAGGATGTCTGATGATGAATCTTTTGATGAATTCTATGCTAAGCTTAATGATATTGTTAATTTTGCATATAATTTGGGTGAAATCTATGATTAACCTAAAATTGTTAGGAAGATTCTTAGATCTTTGACTGAGAACTTTAGACCCAAAGTGACTGCCATTACTGAAAGTAAGGATGTGAACTCTATCCTTGTTGATGAACTTGTAAGATCTCTTCAGTTCTATGAGTTGGACCTACCTAAGACAAACAAATTCAAGTCAATGGCTCTTAAGTCTGTTGATGATATTGATGTGAGTGGATTTGATGATGAGCTCTCTGCTACAGAGATTGCTTACCTTGCCAAGATCTTTAGGAATTTTCTTAGAAACAACAACAGAAGGGCAAGAGGTAAGAACACTGCTGAACCTTGAAATTTTAGGAAGAATGATCCCATTAAGGTTAGCAACACTGAGAAACCTAGAGAAAAAGTAGTTCAATCTTCTAATAATTCTATGGGTCAACAATTTTTTGGGTGTCAGGGGTATGGTCACATGAAATCTGAATGTCTTACTTACTTGAAGTATAAGGGTAAGGCTATGGCTGTAACCCTTAGTGATGATGAAATTTCTGATGATGAGTCTTGTTGTGACGAGGATGGAAACTTCATTGCTTTCACTGTTACTGCTATAGTTGATGAAAGTGTTGCTGTTGAAGAGAACCCTTTTGATGGGGAACTCTCTGAGGATGCAGACTTACAAGAAGCCTATAATAAACTTTGTAAAGGATACTATGAGTGTTAATTTAGGCTAAAAGAAAATTGCATCTCTTGAACTTGAAAAGAAAAATTTGCTTGTGAAACTGTTTGATGCTAATGAATTGTTGAATAATGTGAAGACTGAGAACATGCTTTTCCTTGATAAAGTTAAAAATTTGGAACTTGAATTATCAATTGCTAGAGAACAAACTAATAGGTCTGCAAGCTCCAAACTTGATCACATGCTGAGTGTTCAAAAGTCTCCCTTTGACAAAACTGGCTTAGGTTTTGTAGAATGCGTGTCTGTGCCTGAACCCCATTTCACAAATTTTGTTCCTTCTACTGAACCCCCTGTGAGTGAGGTTGTTAAACCCTCTATGAGTGAGGCTGCTAAACCTATAGATGTTATACCTCCTAGGAAGATTAGGGTTGATCTTCATGAGTCTAAACCTAAGGCTCCTAATCCTCCTAAGGGCAAGTTGCAAGTTAAGCCTGCTTGGGTTTGTCGTTTATGTGGAAAGTCTGGGCACATTCGTCCAAACTATTTCAAGTTGCAAGCTGCTAAGCGAGCAAATAAGCTAAAAGTACCTGTGTCTTAAGCATAAGATCTTATGGTACTTATTGGTGAATTGGTAAAGGCTCTAAACCTTTATTCCAATCTTGGAGTTAGTCATCATTCAATTGTGAATATGAACCCAAATGCTCGAGGTGTATCTAAAAGGCTTTGGATGCAAAAGGCTCAATCTAATTGAGTCTTTTTGACATGGTCTTTGTGCTTCATTGCTTTACTCCTTGTGACCATTTTTCTTGATGTTTTGTTTTCTCTGTTTTCTAGGATTTGCATTGTATAACATTCATGCATTTCATTCTAGGTTTATTTTTGTTATTTAAAAAAAAAAAAGAAAGGAAAAAGGGAGCATAATGTGTTTTGCATTATTTTTTCTTGGTTTTGAAATTAAGGTTGGCCAATTTATCTTTACATAACATGTGTATGTACCTTGTTTAGCTTTGATGAGCTTATTTATTGCATTTCTTTAGTGAGCTTTGTTGTGCATGTTGTGTGGGAAGATGTTAATAGTTTTTGATCACTTTGTTTTAATCTTGATGTCACATGCCTTTGATTGTCAGACTTGATCTTTTTGAGAAAGGCATAAATAGCCATCTCACCACTGTTTACTAGCCAATCATGAACACTTTAGTGCATATCATAAGATTTTGTGCTCGAGAAACTGTAGCACATGCACAAAAAGAACATAAGGTGTAGCCTCAATTTAAATGCTAAAATTGGTGTGTACATTATTGGACTTTAAATTAAATTAATCAAATAAAATTGGTGTGTATATTATCCCAACTATTTTAATAAGTTTCTACTCAATTAACATTGATGTGTACAATATGAGGCAAATCAAGAAACTTACATGATTGCAAGCTTTTATTCTAGGAGATGTGGGAGCTATATGATGTAACTTTTTAGGTGATAATCTCTTTCAAATTCTATGTGATGAATTTTGTAGACTTTGCACTTGATTTCTATTTACATATCTCCTCACATGTATTTCAAGCTTTTGCTAATTGCACACACTACACAAATTTTTATTTGCTAAACTTTGTATATGTTATTGTGTGTGATTTTGGTTTGGCCAACCAAGTTTGATAATCCCTTGAGTTTTATGCAAAACATGTTTGTTGATTGAGAATTTAAGGTGAAGGTGAATTGATTGAAAATCTTAATTTTGGGAAATCTGGGTTTAAAACAAGTGTTTTTGAAAAACATTTCATCTCATACTCATGCATTTTATTCTTAAAATTCAATGCTTTAAGGAGTTTCTACATTTATTTGCTTTGTTTTTCAAAAATGTGATTTTTCCAGAATTTCGATCAATCGAACTTGTTTTTCGACCGGTCGAAATTGCGATTAAAATTTTTGGTTTGGCTCTGTGTGTTTCGATCAGTGCTCGATTGCTAATGGATCAATCGAAGCATTTTCGACCGATCGAACCTATTTTTCGATCAGTCGAAAATCATATAGAAAGTTTTTTTTTTTTTAAACTAAGTTTTTCACGTGTTCATACACTATTTCAAAAGTTTCAAAACTCTCTCTCTCTATTCAATCAGTCTAAGTGTCCAAGCAAGATTTTTGTCGTTTTCCTTCAAAATTCTTCAAAGGTTTTTCTCTCCAAGGCTGGTAAGACCATATTACCCTTCCTTTTGCATTTTTTTTCAAGTTTCATGCATTAAATCATGCATTTTGGGGAAAATCTCGAACCTAAGAATTTTTGGGGTTTGTGTTGATTTAAGCTTTTTCTTTCCAAATTGATCACTGGGTTTTTGTTGTGGGATGATATACAATTGATCTATGAGGTTTAATTTGATCAATTTGTTGATTTGGGAAAATTTTAAAATTCTAGGGCTTGAATATACCCGAATTGAGGATTTTGTTAATTTAAGCTTTGATTGATGAAATTGGCTTGTTTAATTGATTGATTTGGTCATTATAACCTGTTATCTATCTTGTTTAATGATCAGTTGGTCCAATTTCTTGAAAATTGTACAAGTGGTTTTTCAAATTTTTGGATTTTTGTTATAAACTTTATGCACAAGCCAATTTTGTTATTTTAAAGTTCAATTGAACATATTTTCACTGCATTAGAGCATGCATCATTTGCTTTTACTGTTCATGCATCATATATAATTGTTATTTCTATATTTTTGTGCTAACTTGCAGTCTGCCCTTGGTCTTTTTTGTTTTTTCCTTCTTTATCTCTTCTATGTCTGTCCTTTTGCTTTTTAGCATCATGCCTAAGAAGACTAGAGCTAATAGGGCCTCCATTTCTTCTCCTTCTCCTACCTTTGATAGTGAGAGGTTCCTGAGTGAGGAAAAACAAGAAGCCTATGAGAAGTTTAACCTTAAGAGAAACATTTGGGCTGAGAGAAGGGTTTTATTAGATGAGCTAGATGGTGAGATTAGGAGGAACTTTGAGCGTAGGAGTTGGCTTCCTCTACTAGACATTTCTCATCCTCCTCCAGCCATCGTGATTAGAGAGTTCTATTCGAACCTCTCTGTCCACTCCTATGATGCCAACACTCTTGTGAGGAGTTGGGTACGGGGTGTAGGGTACACCATTACCCCTTCGGTAGTGGCTACTGCTCTTGGGGTGCCATTGGTTCAGCATCCTGTTTACCTTTATGATGAGTCTCCTCCCCTCGACGACATCATGTCTTACATCACTGAGTCTTCTATCCAGTGGGGTTCTGATCCTCGGATCACTACTGCTAAGCTCACTAAGGTTCACTATCTTTTCTTTAGGATTGCTTGTCATTCCTTGTGGCCTATCTCTCATCTGCACACCATTCCTTTGGAGCGTTGTGCATTTTTGTATGCCCTTGTTACTGATGCTCCTATTAGCTTTCCTCATCTTTTCATTCGCTCTTTGATTGAGGTTCATAGGAGTAGTTCTACGGCTTATGCTCTTTTCTTCCCCGTTTTTATTCACCGGATTCTTTTGCATCTTGGTTTAGTTGAGTTTCTGGTGTCTGTGCTTGTCCGTATCATAGCTCCTATCAGTGCCACCTTTCTTTGGCAAAGGGCTGCTCAATTGAGAGCGAGCTCTAAACGCCCTAGGATAGAGTCTGCTGGTGTCGCACCTCCTCCTCCCTCTTCTATAGGTGATACTACCGCTAAGGCATCTGTTGATCCTGATGCTGTTGATGTTCCTCCACCATCTACCTCGGATGATTCAGACATTCGTCGTACGTTGGAGATTGTCATGACCGTTCAGGTAGCTCATAGTCAGCTTTTGGTGGACATGCTTGATGAGCTTCATGCCTTGCGAGCAGATTTGGAGCACTTGAGACGGTCGCCTCTGCCACCTCTTTTTGATGATGGATTCTGATTGCTATTTGGCATTCCGTCACAAAAAGGGGGAGTACAGTTGTAGATGAGTTTTTGTAGTTAGGGGGAGATTTTTGTTCTTGTGGAGCTTTTAGATTGTATCTAGGTGTTTCATTGTGTATTTACATTTTTGGCTCATAATGTATTCTTTGTTTTGATTGGGTTATTCATGATAGGGGGAGATACATTGTTTATATATGTTTCTTGTTTCACATTGCGTATTAATTTATATTTATGAGTTATTCATGATAGATGTCTTTATTTTGTGTTATGTGAAATCAAGAAGTTATTTTATTTTACTTGTATTTTTCACACATGTGTTTATGCGTTTGTTGAGTGTTTCAAGAAATATATAGGTTGATTCAGTCATGCTGCTGTCTACACTTGCAACTGATAGATAGTAGTTAGGTTAAATTTGTTGTGTTGGGCAATAATGTTGTAATGGGCTATTTTTATGTAACTTTGAGCATATATTTAAGTTTGTCTTTTGTCACGGATTGCCAAAGGGGGAGTTTGTTAGGTTCTAAGGAATTAGGAACTAATGTATTAGAGCTCTATTTTGTAATGTTGACAAACCATGATCAAAATGTTTTAGTCTTGTTTAGACTTGCTTAAAGTGTATGCTTTTTATGTAAAGTTGGAATCGAGTTACTGCAGAATTTAGTGTGCAATTCTGTTTGGCTCAATCGATTGAGAATTAGATTCGACTGATCGAAAGTTATGCAGATTTTTTTTTTTGCAGAATTTCCAACTCAGCCCAAGCCCGTTTGAAGTGTAGGGTTTTATGTTTTGCTTTAAGTATAAAAGGGAAAACCCTAGTCACGTTTTAGGTTGCTCTTTATGCTGTGTGTGTGAATCTTTTGTGAGATCAAGAGGTGGTTGCCTTCACACATACTTAAGGTTTTCAAGATTCAAGATTATGTTAAGAACTTGGTGATCATTCAGTTACTGATTCAAGAGCTTAAAGATACACAAGCAGGAGTCCAAGAAAGAAGTAGTCCATGGACTTGGAGCTATCATGGGGTCGTGGTAGTAAGTTTCCTACTCGAGGTAGCAATAGGTTGTTAGTAGTTTAAGTCGCAATTGTGTAAACTTCAATTCTTTTATAGTGGATTCAGTTTTATCTCGAAGATAGCTACGTTAAATCCTTTCCAAGTTTTTTACCGGTTTGGTTTTCTTGGGTCATCATATCTTTGTGTTCTTTATTTTCTGCACTTTATATTGATATGATATCTTTGTATTAACCTAGATTTGTTTAATTTGACTAAGTAATCACTTGGCTAATTAACTAGGTTAATCTGGTTGTGTTTAAGGGGTCTAAAAATGTACACTTTGATTTATCTCACAAATACAAGGCCAGATATTGTTCATTCAGTTAGCCTTATATCGAGGTTCATGACCAGCCTAGCGAGCTGCATTATGTAGCAGCAAAAAGAATTCTTTGCTACTTGCAAGGCACAAAGAAGTGAGGCATTTTGTACTAAAAGGAGAATGACAACAATCTTGTTGGTTTCATTAACAGTGATTGGGTTGGATCACTTGATGACAGAAAAAACACGTCTGGCTACATTTTTGGCTTGGGATCAAATGTGATTGCTTGGAGTTCAGAGAAGCAAAAGACAGTTGCCTTATCTTCAGTAGAAGTTGAATACATTGCAACAACTGATGCAGCATGTGAAGCTATTTGACTAAGGAGATTACTTTCAAATTTGCAGCAAAAAATTGAAGAACCTATTATATGTTGTGACAATATGTCAGCCATTGCAATGACTAAGAATCCTATTTTTCATGCAAGGACAAAGCACATTGAGATTAGACACCATTTTATTCGAGACTAGGTTGGTTAGTAGAAATCCAACTGCAATTCATTCGTACCAATGATCAGCCATTAGATGTTCTCACCAAAGCAGCTACAGTTGACAAAATGGAGTGGTTCAAGAAGCAATTAAAGATTACAAATTAAGAGGGGGTGTTAGAATTAATTTGTAATTTTAATAAAGAAATTTCTAGATGATGGCTGTTAGTATTCCAAGGTGATAAACTGTTTGTGTTTCTAAGGGTCAATTATTTGTATCTAGAAGTCTAGAAGCCTGTTCAAGTATAAATAAGTGCTATTATACTGCTTTATGCAGATCTGAAAAAATCTGTCTAGCATTGTGTAGGAGCAGCAGCTCTGCATTATAAAAAAAACTTTGTAATCCATTGTACTTTATCAATAAAACTTCCGCATTTGCCAACATTCCAAACCCACCTGAGACTAAGGACTATGGAAGGACTGGGTATGAGGTCGATGTCCTTGCAAGAGACATGAAAGAACAAAGGAGCCCAACCTACCGCTGGTGTACATAGAGAGAACTCACCACAGCTATGCCAAAAGTCTTAAACACCAGTAATGGGCAACAAGTACACTGTAGAAGAGTGCTACGCCCTTAGAATTAAAAGACGACTGGATGTTTTTTAATTTGTTTGCATATAACAGTGTCTTTAAGGCTGTAATCATATAACAGTGTCTTTGTGGAAGCTTCTCATTAATTTGTATAATTAATACGATCATATATATATGATCAATGGTCATCACATTTGTTAATTTTAATTGAAAGGCAATACCATGACGACAGATGTTAAATCATATTTTCTAAATTGTCTACTAGTTTGTTTAGTTTTTGCTTTTGCACAAAATGACTTATTGTGTGTGCGCTCTACTGCTTTTTCTTTCTTTTTGTCATACAAAGCCATTGTGTTCTGAAACTAGTATTTTATTATAGTCAGCCTACGTAACAATGAGTTTATTAGCGTGTGCATGCGCACAATACATGGAAGACATACCCAGGGGCGTGGTCTATGTGTTAGGGTTTTGGTGTGGACTAAGTACTGAATTAATTAAATCCTTGGGGACAATTATGTGAAGTTGGTTCACCTCAATTATTACTTTCTACCACCTAAAGAATGGGATATTGGATGGAATTAAAGTTATGTTAATTATGACTTATACTACTAGAGTGAGCTATTACAACCCCTTTCTACAATAATAGGATCTTTTGGACAAGAATTTGTAACTCAACTAGCACATTTTAATGTTTTCAATGAAAACATCAAGGTTCAATCACCCAATTATCGAATTAAAAAAAAAAATGAAATAGAAATTCTCTATTTCATTCCAGGTGATCACCTTTTACTCTACCAATCATAGTATAACATATGTATGACATTTTTCATTTTAAACTTTGGATATTTTATAAAAAAAGAAAAACCGACTTGTGATATATCATAATTAGTGGAGTATAGAGCGTGGAACACCTAAAATGGAATAGAGAATTACAAATCAACTGTCTTAATTTTTGTGTTCTACTTTATACTTCTTCAATTATAGCTTGTTATTTATTATTTTTACTTTTCTTATAAAATAACCAAAGTTAAAAAAAAAAAGAAAAAAAAAAGAAAAAGAAAAACCAGACACATAACATAAGGACAATTAATAGGAACAAAGTACAATACAAAAACCACTTTTATACTTAACACAAACACACTTTTACTCTTATTAAAAAAAAAAACAACAAAACTGACCTGAAATGGCAAAGTTAAGTAGATAATAGATAGTGGTGCTTAGTATTCATAATAAACTAAGATGCACAAATACATTATTTTTTTTTGAAAATTTTTGGCTCCAAACTTATAGCTATCTTTTCTAAATAATTACATGATAATTTATAAGACTATCTATGTGCATTATTTAAACAAGTCGTATGACTCATTAAGAGTTTTTAACTAAAACTACACATAAATAGTCTTTTTAATTACCACATAATATATAAGAAAAAGATAGTTTCAAACGTGTTTAGAGCCAAACTTTTTTTATTCTTTTTAGCACCCTCAAATACAAATGGTTGCAGTGAATCTCTGTTCCTGTATTTGCATATCTAGGGTAGAGCTGTCCCTGCAACTGCATGCATGCTTCAAATGGCATCTAGGGCATCAATGCTGGTGGTTCAGTGTTATGCTGGTGGTCTGGACCTCCCGGTGGAAGCCTTGATGGGTTTGAGTCGTTTGGGATTGTCGTCCTTTTGTTAAGCTGCATCTTAGACAAATCAAAGACCAGTTCACGTAAAAGAGATCTGCTACTTATTCTTTTCTGCATTGTCTTACGCTCATGATACTTTAGTGCTTCAAAGCAACTCACATGCACAGATAAAATGAGAAGTATGATCAGCATTGAAACTTTCATGACATTGGAGTTAGCCATTCGGATGCACAAAATGAAAATTGCTAGCTGAAAGAAGAGTTTGTAAATAAACTAGGCCGGATTGGTCAGGTATCGTTCTATGACACAGAAGTTAGCTCAAATGGATATATATAGTGAAAATGCATGACTAATCTAAGATTTCAACGCTAATTAAACAATAATAATACTTAAATCCAACATGGACATTGTCTTTTCTTTGGGACAAAGTCTTTTGCTTTTTCAACGGAATCCCACTACCTCAGAATTGCACAAACTCGTCCTTATTTTGTCCCCACCTTACCACCAATTTTGTCTAATTTTTTACTCATATCTTCTTCTTTCCCTGTGTTGTTAGACATTTCTTTCATTTACAATTAGACTTGTGTCGAGCAATTGTGTTAGTCGTCCACTGTTGTACTGTATGTGAAATCTAATTGGGCAGTTCATGAAAATAAATTAAAGAAGAAAGTTTAACTGTCTTTTTTTTTTTGATAATCAAAGTTTAACTATTTAAATGCATAGATTCGGAAGCCTCTGATTGCTAAATGCTCATAATTTTTTGTCTGATAGTGTTTAACCTAAGTAAATCCCCACGGGCAAATGTGTACTGCCCACTTTGTATGATGGAAAAACATCTTTCCACATGGTTTCTAATTAAAAACTGCTACCCTTTGATTCCTAAATTGGCTTTATGTTGCTGTTTCTTTTCTTCTTAATTAATTGCTTATCCAATCTGTAGTGCTGTGCTGAATCCTCTCTTTTAATTCGAAAGGCGATACAGAGACATCATAGTGAAGATAAACTCAGCAAAAGTTAGATTAACATGTCAATTAAAAGGGGTCAAATGATGGGATTTTTTCTTTAGGGGAAGGGGTTTTAGTGGTTTGGATTTACTTTAATTTATAGTGCAAACAATTTACAAATATTAATAAATCATTAATTATTTGATAAAGGAAACAAATGAATCTTACAAAAGAGAGAGAAATGGAAAACTAACGTTATTAATTCTATTTTGAAAGTTAATTCCTTGACTCTCTCATTGGATTTCTCGGATTTCTAAAGATCCTCTCAATTCTGTGGTAGGTCCTTTGCTTTTACGATGTAAAATAATATTGCCTCGTGTTGCTGTAGATTTCCTAGCTCTGCAATTTAAGGGGAATATGAGCATGAAATTTTCAGATCTATGAGATGCAAAATAAAAGAAAAATATGCGCTAAAGAAAAAAGTAATCACACAAGACAATATTTATGTAGTTTTGCCATTTGCTTACGTCTAAAGAGTTGTAGGGATTTCACTATTTTTAGAAAAATACAAAATGTGATAGTAAATCTCCCATTAAAAACCATAATAATATTATTTCAAGTTATGTCATAATTCGGATCAAATACAATTAGGCTCCACAAAGCCTAACACAATTGGTGTATAAATAATATATGTTTTTGATTTTCTTTCTCAAAAAAAAAAAAGTTTTATTTTTGTATAAAACAAATAATATATGTTAGAATTATTATAAAAATTAGAAAAGTGTATGTATATAATATTTTCATAATACTTTCATAATAAATTACAGGTAATAAGTTATATTACTTGTTCTAATTTTTACTCACTATTGAAATTATTTGTTTTTCACCAATAATAGTTACTAATAACTTGTTACTTTGGATTTGTTGTGAAACTATTGTAGAAATAACATTTTTCTAAATTTTATTATGTGATGAAGGGGATAAAGTTAAAAGACTGAAATGAATTTTAACCAAATTTAGAAGGTGTAATTTACATTTTACCCTAAAACTAAAGTCAAATTCATATTTCTCATTGTACTATAACTCAAAGTAGTGGAAAAATATTTTAAGCTTAAAATAACTACTAAGAGAAGACACACATGGCACTAAATTCCTATTGCCTCGATCCACTCTCTTACATAGTTTCAAACTTTGGGTTTTTGTTAAAAATCAAATTTCAAATATTAAGAAGAATATAGAAAGAAAGTTGAATTTTACATATGTTTTTTAAAAGAAATTAAGGCAATTTGATGATATAAAATTTACTAGGTATTTTGATATACTTAACTTTCAACCCTTTGGTTTATTTTGGGTAATCAAACTACATAGTTGAATTTTCATACCTGGATTAATCTCTTGAATTGATTGTTATTAGCTATGAATTGAATATCTTTGTTTCTTTATTTTATTAGTATATGAAATATACATAAATACATATAGGTAATTGAAATTATGGAGAAATATAAGTATAATAATGTGTTTAGATCGAATTTTAGGCTGAACGAAAAATAAATTGTATTGACAAGTACATTACTATCTAATTGTTATATTTATCTTTGTTAATGTCAATTGATTTTTTTGGATTAATTTTGCTTTCAAGTATGTGTTTTAATCTTGTCATCTTTAAACTAAAATCTTAGCTCCTCTACTAGCCTCAAAACGAAACATTGTTTCCTCCGAGAGGAAAGAAATTACTACTTTATCAATTCAAACCAATAATTAAATTGGTCTCTACTTTATCTTTTTTGGTTATTTATTTTACTAAAGGGAGCTCTACAAAAGTTTTCCTACTTTAATTTTGCCTTGCAGAATCAAAGTCCCCCATATTTGAATCTGGGGAAGACGCGGAGGACTTGATAAATCATATTAATTGAGAAAATCCTTGATGAATCCCCCAGCCTTTCTTGTGGCGTATGACTAATATTTCTTCAAAAGATTCCATTGGATTTAACCGAGAAAGTAACAAATTGAGTCTTTTTTTTTTTTTTTTTTGCTTATTTCCCAAACATAGAAGGGGAATTTGGTTAGTTTCTAAAATAACGGGGAGAATTGTGAAATTCCCTAAACATAAAGGGGGTCGTGCTTTTTCCTCAATAATAAAAACAAAAAATTTAAGTTTTTTGAAAAATTGGTAATTTAACTTGGTATTAGAGCATGAAACTTTTGGGAGAATTTGTAATTTAACAACTGAAACCTGATTATTCACCTGAAAATTTGTTGCTGTGGTTGACTTCAACTGGGCAGAAGGTGAAAAAAAAAATTCGCCTAAAACGATTAGATTGAGTGACCCATTTATGCCAAATCTGAGTCTGATCAACCTGTGACCAGCCTTACTTACTAGGCATTTGTTTGGATGCTTATTAAGTTCTGTTTTATTTTATTTTTGAGTTCGACTGTGACTAAACTTATAAAAACTAGCGGACGCTACTTTATCAATGGAGAATTCGCACCAATATAGGTATTTTTAACCACCTCCCTGTTGAATCAAAAAACAAAGAAAAAATAAAATAAAATAAAATAAAACAACCTCCCTGTTGTAGGTGGTGGGCTATATAACAATATTCTCTTATCAAATCTCATGTGTCACGTAATCCGGCGGATTGCATGTGTACGTATATATTATTGTGATTTAATCCTGTACCTATTATTTTCACAGTTTCAAGGGAGATATGATATATCTTACCAGATCTATCATATAATATAGTTTTTTGTATTCATCCAAAAAAAAAAAAAAAAAAAATAATAATATAGGTTTTTGTTAACTAATTTCTTAAGGAATTAGGTAAAGGTGTATTTAATACTTCATTAAATATGATTTTTTTCAAACTTTTTTTTTTAATACATTTTCTAAAACATGATGTCAAATTGTGCACAATTGTTTTAAAAAGGGTAAATTGCAAAGTACATTTTTGAAATTTCGGATTGTTTGGATTTTACACCATGAAATTTGAGAAATTTAATTTTACACCTTAAAATTTGGTTCTGTTAGCAAAATAACAGTCTTGGTTAGTTTTGGCTGTTAAGTAACACCTCATCGTGCTGACATGTTTTGATTTTTATTTTTTGGGTGCCAAAACAGCCCTTAAAAAGAGCTGTTTTGCCCAAAACTCATAACACAAATTGCAGATTTAATACGACACTGTTTCACAGCTATTT
Organism: Quercus gilva; assembly: GCA_023621385.1. Taxonomy (NCBI): domain Eukaryota; kingdom Viridiplantae; phylum Streptophyta; class Magnoliopsida; order Fagales; family Fagaceae; genus Quercus; species Quercus gilva. Next base: position 54,890,785 of record CM042477.1, on the reverse strand, counting down.
CCAAACTCAAAACCCCATGAACACCTCATTCTCAAACCCCTTTTATTATTATTATTATTTATTTATTTATTTAAATTGTTTGTTAATCAAGTGACTGTCTTTAAATTTTCAAGATAAAAATAGATTTAAACAATTTCTTTTCTTAGAAAGATAAAAGATAGGCAGATTAGTCAAATAGTTGGCGTGCCTCACTTAGCCCAGTTTGGAGCATTTATCAACTGAAGAAGTTAGGATCTTCAACACAACAAGCAGATACCCAGGATAAAAAACGAAAATCAAAATCAAAAGCAAATTAAAATAACAAATGATAAATCAATAGAATTCAGATGAAAAAAAATTGAACTAAGAAGAAAGAAGAAAAGGAACATTAATAAGAATATAGAAAAGAAAAAAGAAAGAAACTAAGATCTGGAGGTTGGGATGGGGTTATGGATTAAAAAGATGATATTGTGAATGAAAACACAAAAATCGAATAAAGAAAAGTAAAGTTGATCTGTGATTCAATGGGGTGCTTGATGAAAAAAAAAAAAAATAATGTGTTGCCAAAATTTGTAAAAAATAGATTTGGAATGAGCTGATCATGGGGTTTTAAGTTTGGGAATAGCTGTGAAACAGTGTTGTATTAAATCTGCAGTGTGTGTTGTGAGTTTTGGGCGAAACGGCTTCGTTTAAGGGCTGATGTGGCAAAAAAAAAAAAAAAAAAAAAGTCAACATGATGACTTGTCACTTAATAGCCAAAACTAATTATGGGTGTGATTTTGCTAACGGAACCAAACTTTGGGGTGTAAAATCAAATTTCTCAAACTTTAGGGTGTAAAATCAAAGCAATTCCAAACTTTAAAAGTGTACTTTGCAATTTACCAAAAAAAAAAAAAAAAATATATATATATATATATACACACAAAAATAACAATGAATACTTACGTTCAAATTAACGAAAAATTTATAAATATATTTTATTTTTGAAAAAACATTGAATTATAGTTCATATATATTTCTTTTACAATCACATTATAATCCATGATTAAATATTTATTATTTCTTAACATGTACTCTTGTGACACTCAAACTAAATTAGTATATATAACAAAAAGGTTTTGTTTTCTACTTTGTATTGCATTTTTTAGCAGAAGTAAGCATCAGACTTTAGTGGTGGCTAAAATCGGTTTGAAATACAACATTCAAATCCTCTAGATAGTTCTTCTACCCATTCATCTAAACTTGCAGATAAACTACTTGCCTATCAAGGGAATGGACAAGTTGATTGCCCTTCCATTTCACATGATTAAAAGTAGAACAATGTAATCTAAGCAATAGATATCGAATCTCAATAATTTGCCATGACTGTTGGGAAAGTTGGGTGTATTAATTGAAATCATATTAACAGAATTTTGACTAAATGCAAGATATGCCAGAATTTAAATGAATATATATGAGATTTGATAAAGAGCAGCTAAAACATAACAACTTCATGCGTGCATGCATGGCAGAGAAGTGCTTAGCACGCGTGGATGCTAGTAATGGAAAGGAAATTGGCATTTCATCGTGCGGCACTTTGTAATTGTTTTGTGCCTACTCTAAAGTTTCCTTGTATATACAAAATTTGGCTTCTTCGTAAATTCTTTTAATGGTCCAAACCCCACTAATTAATGGATTCCCCATGCTTTGTACAAACTTCCATGATTCAGGTTGTTTGTTCTATATATAGTTGCTACTTGCTAGTAATTGATAGCTCTTGGATTTATTTGTTAAAGTTTTAATATTCATTTAAGCATCTCCAAATTATGCTATGAGAAAAGAGAAATTATTAGGTCCACCTAGAGGACGGCTGACATGATCCTCCTTGACCTCCCAACCAATAAAATACTGTTATTTATGCAAATATGAAATCATTTGGTAATTTTTATTTTTTATTCATTGTGCTGATTAGGAAATTTACTCATATATTTGCATAAATGATATCATCTCATTGATCAAGGGGGACCACATCAGCAGTTCTCCCGATGTAAAAAATAATTTATCCTGAGGAAGGTGGAGATGCAAGACCCACACATTTGCCATATAAGATTCTTTGAGAGATCAATCAAAGTTGTCTAATTCACAGAGCTTATCTCCACAAAGATCTCTAATAATTATAATGTAAACATTGATGGAGTTTATCTCTATCCTATCAGAAAAGTGAACTGCAAGTGACATCTCCGCAAATTTGCATTGATTTTATGGGCCAAAATGAGCATTTGCCCATTTCGCCCAAAACAAGTAGCAAAATGCCCCTGTTTTAAACTCAATTTTCTAAAAATCGAGTTTCAATGAAAAACTCGATTTTTAGAAAATCGAGTTATAGGGAAAAAACTTAAAAAAAAAAAAAAAAAAATTACAGGGAACTCGAGTTCAATGTAACATTTTGCAAGTAACTCGATTTTTCATTAAATTGAGTTTCAAAACAGGGACATTTTGTTAGATAATTTCAGAATAAGGACATTTTGCTACTTGTTTTGGGCAAAAGGGGCAAATGCCCATTTTGGCCTAATGTTATGTATTTACATTACTTTTGATGTGATTTTTTATATTCACAATGCCTATTTATAAGGTTTCAATAATATTTTTTCAAGGACAAAAAATACCTAATTATTTCTTGAACAAGAAAATCTCTTTTTGAATCATTGTCTTCCACACCAAAGAAAACTCTTTCCTTATAAGTTAAGAAGACCCAAATCAAATCTAATTAGGAATTTGTGGCAATTTCTAACAAACAAAAACAAAGAACTATATGAATATTTCCTTCTTTTTTTTTTTTTTTTTTGCATTGATGTTAGGTGTTTATATGACTTAAGATCTTACAATTTCTTAGGCCAAAATGGGCAAATTCCCTTTTCGTGCAAAGTTTTAAGCGTTTTGCCCAATTTTCCAAACTAATTAGGGAAATGCCCCTCTTTTGTAACTCAATTTTCTCAAAATCGAGTTTCAATTTAAAACTCGATTTTTGAACAATTGAGTTATATCAAACTGAAAATTAAAAAAAAAAAAAAAATTTCTGGAACTTGAGCTCCTTGAACTCGAGTTCCATGCAATTTTTTAAAGCCCTATAATGGTGTTTTAAAACATGCAAGTTTTTTTCTTAAGTCTGATCGCTCCATAGGGAGCCCTATAGTGGCGGCTTAAAGTCCTACAGTGGCGTTTTAACATGTAAGTTTTTTTCTTAAGTTTGATCGCTTCATAGGGAGCCCTATAGTGGCGTTTTAACATGCAAGTTTTTTTTCTTAAATCTGATCGCTCCATAGGGAGCCCTATAGTGGTGTTTTAAATACCTATAGTAGTGTTTTTTATGAAACTCGAGCTCAAAGAACTCGAGTTCCATGCAATTTTTTTTTTTTTTAATTTTTACCTATAGCTACGTTTCATAGAGGCCTATAGTGGCGTTTTTAATATCTATAGTGGCGTTTTTTATGGAACTCGAGCTCCTTGAACTTGAGTTCCATGCAATTTTTATTTATTTTTAAGTTTGATCGCCCCATACTCGATTTTTTACAAATCGAGTTTTATATTGAAACTCGATTTTGAGAAAACCGAGTTACAAAAGAGAGGTATTTCCTTAATTAGTTTGAGAAAAAGGGCAAAACGCTGAAAACTTTGTGTGAAAAGGACATTTGCCTATTTTTGCCCGATTTCTTATATTCAAAATGTTACAAATTTCTGTATACTTTTTTTCTTTTTCACCGTCTTTTTGGGTGCTTAGGGCTGCGGTTTAAATTAATGTGAGATTGTTTGTGAACCAAGTGTATTGGCTAGCATATTTTTATCAATATTAAGTGATTTTGAGAGCAATAACCAAAAGATTTTCCCCATCATTGATTGAGGTTGAATGGATATGAATTATGAAAAGCAAACTAAAGTAATAGTTGGCCACAGCATGAGAGGCCGACCACAGAATCTAGTATAAAAAAATTGATAAGAAAAAAAGGTATCTTGGCAAGAATTCTATGGTAGTTGACCCTTACCTGGAATCCTTGTTCTCATCTCACCACCTTATAATATTAAGACAGACGTGCAAGGGAGCTATCAAAAAAAAAAAAAAGAGACAGTTTGCTCCTCTTTCGGCCCCATTAACAGGGGCGCAGTTGGAATTTTTGTTTGCGAGCTGATGATACCACATATATTTGTCAAAACCACACCTAGCTCAACCATGCTCAAGCACACACAAAATCTTAATTTTTTTAAGGAATGTAATAAAATATTTAAATTTTTTAACATTAGAATAAGTCATAATTTATAAAGATATTATATCCTAAATTATTAACTTTAACAGAATATATAAAAAATGTCTAATTTAATATTAGACATGTACAAAAGAATAGAGAAGATAAAATATTTAATATCTTTTTTTTTAAGTTATGCTCCATTAAGATTTTTTATAGAATAAAATCCATCGTGAAGCCCAAACCCAAATATAAATGTATACTTATTTGACATAAGACAAAATGTAATGCGATGTCTGATCAAGCTTAAACATAATAAAAAATGACCGAAATTCCCTTGAGACCACTAAAATCAATACATTCAACCCCAAATTTCACCAAAATAACTAAATGCCCAAAAGATTACCATAAAAATTGGATCATCCCAATTTAATATTGAAGGGTTTTTAGACCCCTTTAACCACAATTAGATTAACCTAGAGAATTAGCCAAGTGATTAACTTAGTCAAATTATGCAATTCTAAGTTATCACAATCACACAATCATATCAAGAATATATAAAGCAGCGGAATAATAAATAACACAAGATATGATGACCTAGGAAACCACACGGTAAAAACCTGGGGAGGATTTGACCTAGCTATCCTCAAGGTAAACCTGAATCCACTATGAAAGAATCGAAGTTCATACAAAAAGACTTACAAGCTCCCCGCTTGACTTCCTAATGCTACCCACCAGTAGAACTTACTGACACGACCACGTGCAAGTTTCGAATCCACGGACTCCTTCTTTCTTGGTTTCTCCAATTAGCTACAAGCTTCCTGCTTGTTTTTCTTTAAGCTCCAATGGTAGCAACTGAGTTGATCATCAAGATGTTGAAGTAATCTCTACATTGAAAACCCTAAGTTTTGTGTAAAGGAAAACTCCTCTAGATCTCACAAGAGATTTACAAAAAACAGAAAATATGAGCAACAATACAACTGAAGTAACTCTAAAAAACGTGGCTAGGGTTTTGCCTTATATACCTAGGGCAAAAACATAAAACCCTAAACGTTTAATGAGGTAGGGCTGAGTTGGAAATTCTGCAGAAAAAACGATCTGGCCGACTTTCGATCGATCGAGTCTATCCTTCGATCGATTGAGCTAGGCTGAAAGTCACAAAGACTTTTGCAGTCTCTCGATTCCAACTTTACAATAATTAATCAACTTTGAGCAAGCCTAAACAAGACTAAACATATTGTTTTGATCATGGTTTGCCAACAGTACACATTAGAGTTCTAAATACATAAAATCCTAAATCTTTAGAACCTAACAAATATAAAAGGACCAAAATGCCCAAGGATCACTAGAATCACTAGAATAATCACTAGGGGTTTGTTTGGATATAACTTATTGATACTGAAAACACTGTAGCAAAATAATTTTTAAATATATGAATAGTGCTGTGGGACCAATTTTTAATATTTTTTAATGCGTGAACAGTGTATATATTGTTCATAAATAGTAAATATTGTTGCTGAAAGTCAACAACTGCGGGCAAAAAAAAAAAAAAAAAAAAAAAAAAAAAGGAGAAAATGCACTTTGAGGAAATATAGACACAGGTTTAAGTTGTATCCAAACCCTCACTAGATTTGTGCAAAACTTCACAAAATGATCAGAACACCCTTGGGACCACCTAAGTCTCTAATTAAGTCCTAATGGTACTCTTAAAAAGAAGAGTTGTTCAACTAGCCTAAAATGTGTATTTATTAAAATTTTTAAAGGTTTCATTCCCTAAAAATTTGAATTGCCCAATGCTACTTTTAAAAAAGAATCGGTTGATTGACCCAATAGCTATAGAGATAACATACTTCCTTTTACTTGATTTTTTTTTTATAGAAAATTTTTCTCGTGTATGTGCCAAAATTTTGGATCATTTATGTCTTTGAAATCTTCATTAGTCCAATTATAATTTTTGTTTTCACCTTGACGATTTGGTTTTATAATGAAGTAATTTTATGTTTTTTTGTTTTTGTTTTTGTTTTTGTTTTGATTTTTAAACCACTATTGGGGCATGGAGGAACTTAAGTTAATGGCTTGGTTAGTCCTACTAGATTGGGCTTGGTTAGATTTTGGGCTTAGGCTTTATGGGTCAAAAAAGGGGCTGTAGATAATGGGATGATTGGCCCTAACTAAGTTGGGGATGGGCATTATGGGCCATGTAGGTCCTAGCTTGGGCCTAAGAGTGGACTTAGGTGTGCTTTGTGTGTTGATCATATCATATGCTGGGTTTAAACACAAGTTGGGCTCTAGCTGAAAGGTTATTAAGCTCATACTTAACTTTTGTTTCGGTTGATTGGAGATTGGGCTTGGATAATAGTTGGACTTCATCTAACCTGACCCTACCAACCTTGTATGTACGCAATCTGATAGGCCAATTAGTTTGCATGAAAATCCAAGATTCATTCAAAATTGTTACTAGCTCAAATGGTGGAAATGGGCGAATAAGAGACAAGTATTCTTTTTTCCCTTTGCCTTTTCTCTTATCAGATTGTTCCTTTTCTCCTATTTTCCTCACTTCCTCTCTTCTCTCATCTCTCACCTCACTTAAGCCTTAGCCATGGCCATACCACATTGTCCCATGGTTGCGATGAGCTACCTATCACTACACCAGCAACACCTCATTCCCCTCTCTCCCTCCCCCCCCCCACCCCCCCTCTTCTTTCACTTTCCTTTTTGACTTTTTTTCCCCCTCTTTCTAAATTTTCGTCCTTTCTCTTTAATTATTACTCCACCCATCCTCTACTCTCTTTTCATCTATTTCCCTCTTTCTCTCTCTCTCTCTCTCTCACATTATTTTTAGGCTAAATTCTTACTTTTGACTAACTAGTGACATATATGGGTTGGCTGTGGGCTTTCAGGCTCTGGTTGAGTAGTGATGAGTCTATATATGGTAGTCTCAATTAAGGGAAATGAATTTTAAATATGTTAGGGTGGCATTGTGGCAATGGTATCAATAAAAGGTATTGAGAAATTTGGTTGGGTTGAGTTGTTTGAACATTGGACATAATTTGACCCTTTGAAAAAGCTCAATAGTTGTGTATGGACGGATTGAGGGTGGTTCAGGGAGAAGGTAATGCACTAGGGTTTCAGGCAAATAGGAATAAGAGGACTATGCCTTGAGTCATATCTTTTATAGGAAGAATGAGGGATAGTGAGAAAGATCGTGTAGGTACTTGGATGATGTACTTCTAACTCAAAAGTCTTGGATGTAAACAAAAAAAATTTGATTTAATTTTTTTGTATAATTTCATATAAGTTTTTTATTAACCCAAAAAAATTATTTTTACGCAAGTTTATATATATATATATATATATGTATATAAAAGAATCTGACTTAGATCACAAAATTCTTAAAGTAACAGATTAATTAACTGATAAAAAGATTACTTATTGATACCGCACAAATAAATACTCCAACTGCGGTTATCCATCATTAAAGAATGACTCAAGACACCAAACAATAATAGAGTAGGAGCATTTTTCTAGGAACTCAAGTTATATATGTTAATATTACATATTAAAGCATAACAATAGTTTTAAAAAATATATATATATATATATATCTCAATCAATTTTAGATAAAATTAAATAATGAATGTTATTTTTAAATCTCTTAACATATATGTAAAGTTGTGATTTATAACTATGTTTTATGTTGGTTTTATTCCATAATAAAAAGTATTGTAATTGCTTTAATTTTGTTCCTTGTATTTTGTAGGATTTTATTGTATTGGGTTTAGTATTTAGTTGGTGAAGAATCAAGCATAAAATGAAGAACCAGTGGATTTTACGAGTGTCTCGTTGGAAGCTAACCTGCAAAAATGTCATGTGAGAAGCACATGATTGGAAGCTGAAGAGTCGTGCTAGGCTGTCGTTTTCGCGAGTGTCTCGTGGATAAGGCCTTCCTGCAAGATAATCGCGAAACATTCTGCCGGGAGGATTTTTACGAGTGACTTTCTTGCCCTTCACCCATACTATACATACCCTCATTACCCACAAATGTATAGGAGGCAATTTAGAGAGAAAAATCCTAGATAGGTTTTCTACAACACACATACCCATCTTTTGAGAGTGAGCTACTTATTCTTAGTGAGAAATCATTGTAGCCTCTTCTCCATCCCTCTCTTATTGTCATACTTTGAGAGGAGATTTACACCCAAACATAACTCACACCTATTCAAAGTATAGAGAGTGTTTTGGAGTTGCTGGGAAGCTTTGGAAGAAGCCAAGGATGGCAGATACAACATGAAGCTTGTTGCGGGATCCGGAAAGCTAGACAAGACACGGTTCTGAGAAGCCTTGTAAGAGCAGGAGCTTGGAGGGCTTAGGTACATTGAGTAGATTAGGCTTGGAGGGTCTCTTGCTAACCCATGCATCCTAACTAATTGTCTAGTGGATCGATTTCTGCTTGGAGGGCGGCAGAGAGGTTTTTCGCCGAGTTTTTTGGTTTCCTCTTCAATAACACATCGGCATGTTATCTTGTGTTTACATCTTTCTTCCTTACACTTTTACATTCCATTTTACTGTTGTGTTGCTTTGTTTATGGTTTAGAGTAGCTTTTTTGTTTATCCGCTCGCACTTACACTATTCCGCACTTAGTATTAAGTTAGTGTAAAATCTTGTTGAGGTACAAATTTTCGGGCCTTGATTTTATTAGCCCACACACAAAAATACTCATATAAGTCCATACATTATTTTAAACCCACGTAAATATTCTCATATATATTTTCCAAATATTCTCTATGTTATTGGGCATTTACAAATAATCCATACATAAGCCCATAAATCACCTTGGGTCTTTTCACAAATGTTACCTATTATATCCTACATATTACCCAACTTAGATCTTCTACAAATAGTACTCACCATATTGCTACCAAAAATGGGCCACAAAACTACACTACCTCCACAAAAGCCCAACAAATGCCATCTCTAAAGCCCAGTACGATCCGGCATCTCTAAAAGTCCGGTATGATTCGGCATCTCTAAAGTCCGGTACGAAAAGCCCGGTACAATCTGGCACCTCTAAAGCCCGGTACGATCCGGCATCTCTAAAAGTCCGTTGCTACACGACAATATTTTATAAAATCCTAAATCATTTTACAAAGCCCAAATATTGATTTGGCACTTTTTTTACAAAGCCTAAATATTAATATTTGGCACTACTATTAATTTTACAAAGCCCAAATGTTATTTTGGCACACATTTACAAAATCAAATACTATTTTAACACTTGTTACTCATCTCTCAAAAAATATTGCTTCCACAAAATCCATGGAAATTATGTCTATTATTTCCATAATCAACTAAACTACAAAGCCCATGAATGTTACCCATGGCAAAGCCTCTCATTTTGTAGGATTAACCAAGCCCAAGCAGGCTTGTCTACAAAAATCCAGCTGGGTTGGTCCAGCCCACAAAACAGAATCCAGCAGCTGGGAGCTTACATAAAGTGACCAGCCAAAATCTCAGCACAAGCAGCTGGGGCCTTTCCTATCAAGTCCCAACTTGTCTAAATCAAATTAGAAAAGGATACGTGTCCCTCAAGGGCTGAATCCTTCCTTCACAAAACTAAAATCCAATCACTCCTTATGTGACATAAAGTTGGGATGGATGTGACAGAAAGCTGAAAAAGGGTCAGCCAGTTGAAGCTCCTTTCTTCTTCAACTCATTTTAGTAAAAAAAAAAAAAGAAGACTCAAAGCTGCCATGACAAGGCTTCAAAGCTCTTGAAATGTGATGGAACCAGCTCATTTTCAAACCAAAAATGTATATTCTTAGGTTCATGAACCAAGCACATGAAACCCAAATGGGGAAACTTAGGGAAATTTGGTTTGGAAGGCACCAAGGGGATCCCAGCAGAGTTCCAGTAAGGGCTCCAAGGTTGACACCTGGCTTGGGGTGGTCAAATCTGCCCTAGGGAACTCTAATTCTAGTTACAGCATAACTAAGATCATTAGCCTCAAGCATGCTCTAATCCAATCAACCAAAACTAATCAGCAGTCAATGCTAAACTAGAAACCCAGCTGTTACTGCCCAGAACAGCAACAACCTTCTAAAGTTTAGCTTACTACTCTTAGCTAAAAAAATCCTAAGGACGATTTTCTAAGAATTTTCTAAAGATTGGGAAAGATTTAGCAAATATTATTTTGCTAATCAACCCCTAAAAACTCAGGTATAAATGGAACTCTCCATTAATGCTTCAAGGACCAATAAACACACAACCAACTCATTAAGCTACACACCAAGATTTCTCTTTAACTTCTCTGCAAAAGGTCTCCTCTAAGCTCCGAAAAATCACTGAGTTCTCATTCTCAAGCTCAGAAACCGAGTTCCCCAGCTCCTAGTCATAAGCTCCTCTCTTAAACTCTACTCATAAAAACACTTACTTTCCTTAGTAGACCTACTTATACTGCTCACTCTTTGCTATACACTTTCACTCATTACTCATATTACTCGCTATATTTTCTCACTCATTACTCATACTACTCCAAATGATTACCTCCACTTACTACATACGCTATACTTGTGAGCATGCTATGGCACCATAATGACCTTGCTGCACTATCTGGGATCTCTCTCTCTCCCTTCATCTCACACTAAGTCTCTCCATTACTTGTTATTATGGAACCCATGACATTTGTTTATTCATTTACTATTAATGGCTATGATGTGACCGTGACTATTGAATTTTTCCCTCATATTGTTGTGTTAGAAGACTCTTCTCTAGAATTAACAGATGCTGAGTCTGAAAACTTGGACATTTCTCCTAATTTGTGAAGTAGCTACCAGTTAAAATTTGTTCTGTTTGTATTATTTTACTGTTGGGTCGTTTTCTGCAGAAACGCTCTATCACTGGGATATCTTCTGCAGAAACACTTTACCGCTGGGTCATTTTCTGCAGAAACGTTTTACTATTGGGCCATATCTTACAGTATGCTTTTAAGTCTTGCTAACGTGTCTGCTGTAAGGATTATTCGTGGGCCACTCTTGTTAGTTCCAATCTAAGCCCAAGGCATAAAATATAGTGGATTTCTTGGATCTTCACTTATAGCCTTTGGGCTGCGCTTCAAGCTCATCATTGAGTTTCAGTTTAGACCTCCCGACCCATTATAAAACTTATTTGTTGGAAGGAAAAATTTTTCGCCCTCGACATTTTGGCGACTCCACTAAGGAGTCTATTGAAGCCAAGAGTTCACCATGCCTCCTAGATTGAGGAATAGCCATCAAGAGGGGACCAGAAACACTAGTCCCCCAGCAGCACAAAGCTATCACAGTCAAGCTCAATAAGGAGAACAAGCTGACCAACATGAGGTCAACTAAGAAGATTCAGACCACCGATTTTCCTTCCTCTTGGAAATAATACAAGGAATGCAGCAAGCTCAGTTCGAACTTGCTGAATCTTTAAGGGTCTTGAGAGAGACTCAAAGGCCAACTACCCAACCATTACATGAAGAACCAGATCCTAGAACATAGTAGGAGAGGGGATCAGCTGTTGGGAATCCTCAGTCTGGTGAGCAAAATGCCTTTCTTCCTTAGTTTGCTACATTATCTGACCTCATTGCTTTACTGGAAAGAGAAAGGCTTAGCCAGCCAAAGGAACCAAGGCACTTTGTTCGTAGGCCACTTTACCCAGCTGAGTTGCTAAGCAAGCCATACCCGGAGAAATATAAGACTCCCACCTTCTCTCTTTACGATGGGAGGAAAGGAAATGCGATTGAGCATGTCAACAAGTTTCTTGATTCCATGGGTCCTTTTGTCGGAAATAGTGATCTTTGCTTAAGGGAATTCTTAAAATCTCTTACCAATCATGCTTACACATGGTACTCCACTCTACAACCAGGTTTCATTGCTACATGAGATGACATGGTTGAAAGTTTCTGCTCAAAGTATTTTCAAGGAGAGGAAAAGGTTACTATCCTCACTCTTCACAACACTAAGCAAAAGTCCTTCGAAGGACTCCTTGATTTCATCCGATGGTTCAGAAATGCTGTTCTTGACTGTTATGGACAGTTCAAAGAGCAAGAGCTGGTTGAGATTTGCATTGACAACATGTCCCATGAATACCGGGCCCATTTGGAGAATCTTGATATTATCCAATTTGCCCAGCTGCTCTAGAAGGCTCGTAAGATAGCTGTATCAGTCAAGCCTCCCATAATTGAAAAGCCCAAGTCAGAAAAGAAAAATACTCCTCAGGCTCTCACAGTCTCCACCAATGAACCAATGGTGGGAGAGAAATGAAAAAGGGAACAAGAGGAAGAATATCCTCCCATTCTGTGCACCGATGAAGAAATGAATGTTATCATTGACAAATGGGTAGTCGATGGAGTGCTTAGAACTTTCAAGCCCATCCGTGAGCCTACTTCAAAAGATATGCGGAAACCCCTTTATTGTCGGTATCATAGATATGTGGGTCATGGGACTAGAAGTTGTAGAGTGGTCTGAGGGACGTTTCACCGAAAAATTTTAGATGGCACTTTAAACCTCACTCGTGAGCAAGAGGTCCAGCGGAACCCGCTACCTCAGCATCACAAAGGGAAAGCCATAGCTGCTGTACTTTTTCATAATGGGGCTGATGAGAATGAGACTGCTAGCGATACAAACCTGCCTCCAGTTGCTATCTCTGCTCTTCAAAGAAGTCCTACCTTTCGGATTTTGTTCAATTAGTTAGGTCTCAAAGAGGAGGCAAGAAGATCAGCAACCAAAGCACTTGTATGATGGAAATAAAGATAAATGCAACGAAAAATAAGTTTTAAACGGATCTACTTCATTCGATATTGATAACACGTACTAAGTAAATTTCAGAATTTGAGAACAAGAGATCGTACCTTGAAGCGGTGAATTTTAAAACAAAGATTGAAGCACTTGGGAATACTTTTAATCTTTACTCCAATTCCACTAATGCTCAAGATGTGTGGTCTCTCAATTGGTAACCAAGGGATGACTAGTGAGTGACAAAAACTCACATTTACACCATTTCACAATGATGTTTCTTGCATATGAAATTCTGAACATTTTTTCCCTTTGTATCTAACCAATTTATCTAATTGGGCTGGCCTTTTGGGCCTTACCAATTGGGCTTAAGTGTGTGGTTTAGAGTGGGACCAAAAGGGACCAATAAGACACTAGCTCCAATGGGCCTTGGACTTTTCTGTCAACTCTTGACAAGTCCAAAGTTACCATTAACTATATTTAATACCACTATATAAATATAGTTGCACTCTAGGTCTTATTTATAAATTATATCCCAAGACTTTATTATACACGCAACCCCTTCATAAAATATTCGTAGTAACACAAAGTCATTAATTTAGATTGCCACTTTGTAAATTACTATATCTTGATCCTTGAGTACCCGGTTTAATCCTTTAAGTTATTCATCATATATTTATGAAATCTAATTTCATAAATATATACTTTAGTAACAACTTACTAAAGTGGTTAGGCCTAACTCTCTGAATAACAAATCCATTAAACTTATCTCAAGGGAATATTTTATATCTCTGTTAAGAGACTATGAATTCCATCTTGAGAATATATGTTCCATCAACACTAAATGTGGCTGCCCAACATATTAAGATTTTTACCGTTACTTTAGATCTCACTCCTGATATATCAAAGCAACCTACACCTTATGCTCATGTCCATTATTCTCTCAGGATTAAGAGTTCATGCAAATGTAAGTCGTGAGATTTATTATTCATTTGATAGTCTTTAGGAGAATAATAAATTTCACAGCAGTCTAGTTCAATATGTCTTAACTCTTAAAACATATTAACATATCAACTAGAAGTCTCCACTTCCATGATCAAGACAAATCATCGTAGTTGATATGTTATAGTCTTCGCAGATGAAATGCCCAATTTCATCACCAACTACGAACTATAATTCTGAGTTTACAAAGAACTTGTGATTTATATCTTCTGTGACTTTTCACATAAATCACATACTATGCATCTCATGGATTATATGATAATGTCCGAATATTCATGTTACTATTATTTCAGATAATAATAAAACAAATTTATTAAACATAATATTCAGTCATACATAATGTCAAACACAATGTCACACTTAATATCATACATAACATCTTACAATAGGATTTAAGGGCACTAATCCTAACATTGTATCCATTGCTGCCAACTTTGGAACTCACTGCCTCAAGGCTGAGGCTCATGCTAGCTGTGCCTTCCTAGAGACTACTAATATCATCACCTTCACCGATGAGGATATGGAGGTAGAACACCTTGATCACAGCAAACCATTATATATTGTTGCTCAAATTAATGATGTTCACATAAGAAGGGCACTAGTCGACACTGGTGCATCGCTTAATCTTGTTCCAACCAGCACGCTCAAAGTAGCTGGGATCCCACTCAGCAGAGTAGCTGGGGCTCCTATTGAGGTTTTTGGTTTTGCTAAAATTCATGAATGCACTGTTAGGTGTATACAGTTAGTTCTCAAAGTGGGGCCCATTGTTGCTCTCACTAGATTTCATGTTATCGATTCACCCGTTTCTTATCATGCTCTACTTGGGAGACCATGGCTCCATAAACATAAGCTTGTGCCATCTACTTACCACCAATGTGTCAAGGGAAGATTTAATAGTAAGCCTATACGCATCCCTCCAAATCCTACACCATTTGATCTATCCGAAGCACACTATTTTGAAGCTACCTTCTATGATGAGCTCACCCTAAGCGGGGAAGATTCTACTTCAAGACTTGCTGGGATCCCTTTACCCAGCTGGCAAGATATTGAGAATAATCCAGAAATAGACATGAGATCTTTCCTTGATGAAAGGAAAAAGAAAAGGGAACGTGGGGAAACCTCCAGTGGTGCCTCACAGCCACATTATGTACAAGTCCTGCTGTCGGATGGTCGTTTGGGGTATCGTTTATGATGGTACGCGGGGCTTAGCTGTCTCAAACAGAAGGGTCCTAGACTGAATGAAGCAAGCACTACACCAACATGTTGTTATACTCAAGAAAAAGAAGCGCCAGCAGAAGAAGAAAATCTGGCTAGCAGTCTGGCAGAACTATCTTAAGAGCCCCCAGCAGTAACTAATTTCTTAGCTGATGTGGAGCTGGAAACCATTAATCTCAGTGATGATCCTAATATTCAGCGACCAACTTCAATTAATGCAACTTTGCCACTGCTAGAGAAAGCTCAACTCATCTCATTATTAAAGGAGTACATTGATGTCTTCGCTTGGGAGTACCATGAGATGCCCAGTTTGGATCCCAACCTAGTAGCACATGCTCTTAATGTGGAACCAGGGGTAAAGCCAGTAGTACAGCCCATGCAGACCTTCCATCCTGATGTTGAAGCTTAAATCATTCAAGAAATCCAGAAGCTTCTCACAGTTGGGTTCATTAAGCCTATCATGCATCCAAGGTGGCTTTCAAACATTGTACCAGTCAAGAAAAAGAATGGGCAAATACAATGTTGTATTGACTTCCGGAATCTTAACAAAGCATGCCCCAAAGACGAATTTCCACTTCCCAACATGGATATGCTCATTGATTCAGCTGCTGGGCATGCTATGTTTTCATTCATGGACGGCTTCAGCGGCTATAATCAGATCAGAATGTCATCCAGAGATGCAGCCAAAACAGCCTTTTGAACTCCTATTGGTAACTTCTACTATACCGTCATGCCCTTCGGTCTCAAAAATGCCGGAGCCACATATCAAAGGGCTATGACCGCAATCTTCCATGACATGATGCACGAAAAGATCGAGGACTATGTGGATGACATTGTTGTAAAGTCAAAAACCAGAGGAGATCATCTTGCTATCTTACGAAAGGTTTTTGAAAGGTGTCGACTTTACAAGCTACACATGAATCCACTCAAATGTGCTTTTGGAGTTACGGCTGGGAAATTTCTGGGATTTCTTGTACACCAAAGAGGCATAGATGTTGATCCTAATAAGGTACAAGCCATTGCTACTATGAAGCCACTTATGACACTCACACAGCTCAAAAGTTTCCTTGGTAAACTCTTATACATTCGGCGGTTTATTCCGGGTCTCGCTGCCCTCACAACTGCCTTTGCACCACTGCTGAAGAAAGGAAAACCCTTCCGCTGGGGTTCTAGTATCAGCAGGCATTTCTCTAGCTGCATCAACTCATGACCAAACTGCCAACCGTATGTGCACCCATACTAGGGAAACCACTCAAGCTATATTTGGCTACCAATAATGAAGCAATAGTGGCACTTATAGCTCAAGATGATCAAGAAGGGATCGAGCGACCAGTTCATTATGTTAGCAGAAAATTAAAGGATGCCGAAACCCACTATCCAAGGGCTAAAAGGGCCTGTCTTGCCCTGATATATGCTGCCCAGCGATTGTGTCATTATCTGCTAGCTCACACGGTACAGCTCTTAACAAAATCTCATCCAATCCACTCACTCTTAAGGCGACCGATTCTTTTCGAAAGGCTAGTGCAATGGCTCTTGCAGTTATTTGAGTTTGAGATGATAACAATCACCCCAACGGTTGTAAGGGGTCAAGCCATCGCTGATTTGTTGTTAAATTTTCCTAGTAAGGATAGCTGGGACATTACTGATGATGTACCTGGAGAGCTGCCAGCAGTTGCACTAATAGAAGTAGCTGGGGTTGTCTAGACTTTACATTTTGATGGATCCTCTACCACTTCCGAAGGAGGGGCTGGAATAGTCCTATCCAAAAGTACCGGAGAAACAGTGGGTATGCTATTCAAGCTTGATTTTCCATGCACTAACAATATGGCTAAATATGAAGCATATTAGACGGGCCTAGCAGTAACTCATGAAATGGGTGTCAAACATCTTCGAGTAGTCGGAGATTCAAATCTGGTTATTTGCTAAGCTAGATGAGATTTTGCACTAAAGGAGCCATCTCTAGCTCCATATAGAGCTATCGCTCAAAGATTGGAGGACTCTTTTGAAGAGTTCAATATTGAACACTCCCTAAGGTTTGATAATCGCTTCGTTGATGCCCTAGCCACATTGGGATCAAGAATCAGATTTGAAGGTGTAATTGCAGATATTACTATTGTGAAAAGGCCAATCCCAGTGGTACAAATGCTGAAGGAAGAGTTCTTTGATCAACCGCTGGGACAGACAGATTGGCGGTCTTCCATTAAGGAAGCACTATTATCATCGGATGAGAAGGATCATTTGAAGGTACTCAAAGATTATGCTCTAATGGCAGGAGAATTGTACAAAAAGCTGCCTGGAGGAGTTCTAGCTAGATGCTTGAGCCCTGGTGAGTCCACTAAGTGATTAAAAGAAGTTCATGAAAAATCATGTGGCCCCTGCGGTTTTGTCAGTCTTTACAGACGCCTCCAGCAGTTAGGCTATTACTGGCCAGAAATGGGCAAACAAGCTGTCACTGTCCAAGAGCAATGCACCAATTGCCAAAATGTCTTTGATTAGATGGAATCATGTGTAGTTCTTACTACCAGCGATTGGCGTGTACCCTTCCTTGAGTATTTCATAGAGGGCATCTTGCCCGATGATCATGAAGAGGCCTACCGCTTGAAAAAGTTGGCTGCTCGCTATTTTATGGAATGAGGTATTCTTTTTAGGAAGGGGTTCAATGGGGAGCCTTTGAGATGCCTAGGGACCCTCGAAGCACAATTGGTTATGCAAGAGGTACACGCGGGAGAGTGTAGCGACCATCAAGGCAAGAGGCGATTTCCCCACCAGCTGCTTAATTTGGGGTATTTCTAGCCCACAATGAAGCAAGATGCAGTTGAATGTGTGAAGACATGCCATACTTGCCAAGTCCATGGGCATCTCATACATACTCATCCTACCAACCTTCAAAACATGATGACTCCTTGGCCATTCCATACTTGGGGGCTCGACTTAATAGGCCCTATTAATCCACCATCCAAGGGTCACATTTGGATACTAGTGGCCATCGAATACTTTACAAAGTGGGTTGAGGCCATCTCCCTAAAGAAGGCTACAGGCCTAGCTGTTGCCAATTTCATCCGAGAGTACATAATCTGCAGGTTTGGTATTCCTCACAAGATTGTTATTGATAATGGCACTCCTTTTGTCAACAAAGATGTCCGAAAATTACTTGACCATCGCCACATTAAGCATCGCAAGTCCACTCCTTATTATCCACAAGGCAACGGTAAAGCGGAAGCTACCAACCGAGTGCTATTGAGAATTCTCAGCAAAATGGTGCATGAATACAAGGGTGGCTGGACAGAACACTTGCTGGAAATCCTGTGGGCATACTGGAGCTCAAGCAAAACAGCCACCGGGTAATCACCATTCTCTTTTGTATATGGTATTGAGGCTATATTCCTGTTGAGCTATTGGTTCCCACAACAAAGGTTGTTCATGGACAAGAAACAAACACAGATGCTGCCACTTGTGCAGAAATCAGAACTACTGACCTTGAAACCTTAGAGGAGACGCGAAATCTTGCTTATAACCGTACCCAGCGGTACCAGCAGCAGATGGCCAATGCTTACAACAAGGCCACGAAATGCAGGGTTTTTGTCAAGGGACAAATGGTTTTGAAGGCAGCAGATCATATTAAGAGGAATCTCTCAGCACCCTCAAAATTTTTCCCAAGTTGGGTAGGACCCTATCTTATAAGGGAAGCCAGCGCCAGTGGTTATCATCATCTAGCTACAGTAGGGGGTGAAAGTCTCATGGAACCTATCAATGGCAAATGGCTTAAGTTGTACTATGCTTAATTCAACTTTCAAGTATGTACCCATTAACTCTCTTTTGTATGGTTTTAAACCACTCATACTACTACTATACCAATAAAGAATCAAGCATTGCCTTTTGCCTCAAACATAAACTTCTCATGCTTACGAATTCTCCAATGTTATTTTTCATACGCAAGTACGTTTACTCTAAACTGTGGATAAGATTATAACCCTAATAGCTGGGTATTCTGAACCAAAATAGGCATGAACACAACGAATATTTGCAAAACTATGTATATGATTTCCATGGCTATATTTTAGCTTGAAAATACTATTCTTTGATAAATAAAGTATTTTTCATAAATCAAATTTGCATACTTGTTCATAAACCAAAAACACAGCTTGCACAGTTGGGGAAATATTAAGTTACTACACAAAGTTTATATGGCTGGTGCACCTCTGCACAAAACACAGCCTACATAGCTGAATAAACTCAACACACGATTGATTTCATTACATCATGACAAACTTTCCAAGACACAAACTGCTAATAATGATAAATATAAAAAAGAAGAAGAGGGAAGCTAGTTAAATAAGCCATCGCCAAAGGTTCCCTCTGAGGAAGAAACACCTCCAGCTAACGGTGACTGCATCAATGCATCTCTCTGACTCAGCAACAATGCAAGCTCATCTCTCTTTGTTGCTATCTCTCTCTCAAGATCAACTGCTTTCCTTGAGAACTCATCATCTCGGGTAATGCAAACCTCAGTAGCAGCCTGAATCTTGTCAAGAATGAATTGGACTCCAAACTTCATGAAAAGCAAGTACTTAAGAGCATTTTTCCATTCAAGTGCTTTCTCCAAATTTGAACTCTCAAGCTTTGTACGCTGCATGTCTAGCAGCACTGCAACAAGCAATTGAAGACCAGATTTCCTCAAAGAGGCACCTAACTTACACCCAGCTATGAAGTGTGGGTGTTTTTTCATAATTGTTGCCAGCAGTGGCTGGCCTTCTGCCGGAATTTCTGACCGCTGGAATATGGTAGTATCATTTGAAAGGGGGTAAAAGTTAGTTGCCACTTTTTCGTTCTCTTCATCTTCTGCAAATCTTTCTAGAAATTCTTCAAGGCTCATTCCCTTAGCAACACCACTGGAAGACTCACCTCGTGACTCTACAAGAGAAAAGAGACATGGTTATATCCCCAGCAATAACAGAAAAATATTCGCACAACCAAGTGTTATTTGACAAGGAGTTTATTTTACTATTCATGTGAACAATTCGAAGTTATCATGCCTGGAATTTCTTTGTCATGATGTGCATCATGAACGGTTGGGGAAGCAGCTTGTTCTTGGCTGGGCGCACTAGCAACAACTTCTCCAACAGTAGTAGCAACATCGAGGTCCTTGCCAGTAGATTCCTTATTGAATTCCCCAGCAGCAGCTTCTCCAACAGTGACAGCAGTAGTGGGGCTTTCAATAGCCATCTCTATGTCTCCATCAATTGAACCTAGAGAACAAAGGAGGTCAGCAGAGGAAATGCGAGAAGAAACTGAAGTGAAGAACAGTAGTTTACCGAAATCAGCAGCCATACCTTCAGAATCATGCCCCTCTGATTGCATCTTTTCACCAGACTATTGCAGCATAAAAATACACAGTTAACACCAAAGAATGAAGGAAAAGAAGAAAAGAAAAAGAAAAGAAAAAAATAGAAAGACTGTAAGAAGATAAGGGCTTCGAAAAGATACCTCTTCTGAAGTTTCAAGGATCTCTACCCTGCCAGCACTGGTTTTCTTTCTATAGTGCTTGGTTGGTGATAATTAGCCAGCAGGAGCATCAATTGGGGCACTAGACTTAGTAACCCGAGCAGCACCAGAGCTGGATTGAGCAACTGCTGGGGGCTTAGGGCAGCCAGCCCTAGACTTTTCAACACCTGCTCTTGGTTGTCTCACCTTTTTGGGCTTGTCTACGGATGAAGGTGATTTGCCATGGAGCCTTTTGGATGCACCAGTGGCTGGGCTAGACTCGGGGGCTTTAGCAATGATATTCTTTTCACTCCATTCCATGGGAACGTCACCCTCATGGACCACCCAGCCATTCAAATCAGCTCTCCACTCGGCAAATCCCAAGTTATGTCTAGCAGCCTAAGCCGAAGCTGCCTTTGTGTTTGGAATGAGTTGGGCATTCAAAGAAGGCTCTCTCAAAGGACGACTTATCACCACTTCATTAACTTCTCGACTTTTCACATAATTCTCAAAGGTACTCATCACCTTCTTCTAGTACAATTTCATACTTGGGGTCGCATACCCCTCACGATGCCTACTCGGAACCAAAATTCTCTCTGCCTTATTAGCCCAATATGCTAGGGCTGTTTTGTGCACTAATGGTTGCACTGCATCACTCAAAGCACAGACTGTGGTATTAATGTCTGGAACATCCTGGTCGAACCCGAATTGTCTCATAACTCTATGTGGGTTGTACTGTGTTAAACCGAATCCTCTTCTTGGGTATGGGATAAATGAGGGTGATGTGATGAGCAAGAGATTGGGGATTTTCTCATTGTCATTCAGCCCAAACTCCTGGGATCCAGGTTTGGCACTCGGGAATGGATTTGGGCATTGAAACCCAGCAGCAACATATGAGTATGGCTTCCAAGCAAAGTGACCTCCATCATCCAACAGTGTAACAGAAGGGAGGTTCCACACTTTCAGCCCCATCCATTTCATCAGTAAGGGTAAACCATCTTCGAACCCAAGAAACCGAAGCTCACCATCGGGACCAACAGGTCCGATCACCCAATTGCTTGCCTTTATGTTGCCAACATCTTTACCAACATCAACGTAATCCTTCAAATGCTCCCACATGAAAGTTTGCAGCAATACCACATTGATACTAGGCTCTATGATATGATAAGGAGATCTTTTGAGTTCATCACTGCGCAACTTATCTAGCTCAGAATATAAGGTGCCTAAACACAGGGTACCTAAAGGCAACGATGCACCTCTACACAATGCTACAACTAATGGAAAAGTAAAAGGTTTCACGAACTGAACCGGAGTAGTATTAAATACACACTTACTCATCCACAAAGCCAAGAATGCGGCTCTTTTGACATCACTATTCTCGAGATTTCTAAACTTAGAAATCCAAAATGAAAACTGAGCTCTATTACCTCCTTAGGAAGCAGAGGCACCTCCGAATGTCTCCAACAATTTATTAGCAATCTCAGATTCTGCAGCAGACAACTCCAACTCTAAAGGGTTGACATCTCCCATACTAGGCAACAAGCATATCCTCTCCACGTCTTCAAGCGTGACAGTGGTCTTACACCAAGGAAAGAAAAAAGTATGTGTATCGGTGTGCCAACACCGTACCATGAACTGGAGTGCCCTTACATCTCTATACATGTCCCATCCACGAGATAGGACCACGGCTTCGAATATCCTGGCATCCCTCAAAATTTGGCAAAAATCTTCATCAGCAACTTCTTGCTTCACCTAGTCAGACCAACCACTTGTTGTGCCACAAGGGCACAAGAATTGAATAGGGGCTGGCAGGAGTTCCTTTTGCTGAAACCGCAAGTCAAGTACACCAGCGACAGCTGGGACCCACGCTGTCTCTGGACCGGGGGCTTCACTCTTCAGGACCCACTTCTTCAGCACCTAGGTGGACTAACCTCAAGGGCTCCAACTGTTGGGAATAGAGGGGATGAACAGTACCATGGGTCCTGTAATAGCAGCAAAGGCTCCACTGGTCCAATCTCGTCACCACCCCCAGCAGCAGCCTCACTTTTTGGCACAGTCACCCCAACAGTGCTGACATCACCAGAACGCAGTGGTTCTTCTACTTCAACCATGATTTGCAACAACAGGAATATTATTTTTCCAAGAGCAAAATGAGGCACAAAAACACCCACGGCCACAATGGGAAGCAAGAAATTTTGTGGGTCTCTCTCTCTTACTTAGTCGAAATCAATAGAGGAAGAGAGAAATAATGCAGTCCCTCACTAAACCCTGGCCGCCTCCCTCTCTCTCTCACTCTTGGATGAAGACAATGGAAAAGAATAAGGAAGAGCTCTATTTCTCCCTCTGTTTGGCCGAAAACCTCAGTCCTCTCTCTGCCTTGGCTAAAATTGGTTTTTTTCTCTCACCCTTGGCCAAAAATACAAAAGGGAAAAAGAAAGAATGCTCTCCCTGCGTTTCTCACTCTGTTTTTCGGTCCAAGAAAAAAAAATAAAAGAAGAAATAACCCAGGCTGCCCCTTTACTGGTAAACGTGAAGGGTACAGATGACAAGACATGGAGAAGAGGCTAGCATTTAATGCCGTTAACCTGAGAAGTAACTAAAGACCCACCAAGTGCTGAACATGGGAAAGTTACAAAAGCCCACAATTCATAACTGCCACCAAATTTCAAACTCGAACGTGTGACCAAGCAGAAACTGCTCACACGTGACTCAGGGGGCTAAATGTTGAGGTACAAAATTTCGGGCCTTGATTTTATTAGCCCACACACAAAAATACTCATATAAGCCCATACATTATTTTAAACCCACGTAAATATTCTCATATATATTTTCCAAATATTCTCTATGTTGTTGGGCCTTCACAAATACTCCATACACAAGCTCATAAATCACCTTGGGCCTTCTCACAAATGTTACCTATTATATCCTACATATTACCCAACTTAGATCTTCTACAAATAGTACTCACCATATTGCTACCAAAAATGGGCCACAAAACTACACTACCTCCACAAAAGCCCAACAAATGCCATTTCTAAAGCCCGGTACGATTTGGCATCTCTAAAGTCCAGTATGATCCGGCATCTCTAAAGC
This sequence comes from Quercus gilva, assembly GCA_023621385.1. Taxonomy (NCBI): domain Eukaryota; kingdom Viridiplantae; phylum Streptophyta; class Magnoliopsida; order Fagales; family Fagaceae; genus Quercus; species Quercus gilva. The sequence continues at coordinate 54,867,045 of CM042477.1, read as the reverse complement.
CCAGTATGATAGAGATGCCAGTACGATCCAGCATCTCTAAAAGTCCGGTACAATCTGGCATCTCTAAAGTCCGGTACGATTTGGCACCTCTAAAGCCCGGTACGATCCGACACCTCTAAAGTCCAGTACGATCCGGCACCTCTAAAGTCCAGTACGATCCAGCATCTTTAAAGTCTGGTACGACCTGGCATCTCTAACGGCCGGTACGATCTGGCATCTCTAAAGTCTGGTACGATCCGGCATCTGTAAAGCCCAGTACGATTCGGGACCTCTAAAGCCCGGTATGATCCGGCATCTCTAAAAGTCCATTGCTACACGGTAATATTTTATAAAATCCTAAATCATTTTACAAAGCCCAAATATTCATTTGGTACCATTTTTACAAAAGTCCAAATATTCATTTGGCACCATTTTTACAAAGACCAAGTATTCATTTGGCACTATTTTGCAAAGCCCAAATATTCATTTGGCACTTTTTTTACAAAGCCCAAATATTAATCTTTAACACTACTATTAATTTTACAAAGCCCAAATGTTATTTTGGCACACATTTACAAAATCAAATACTATTTCAACACTTGTTACTCATCTCTCAAAAAATATTGCTTCCACAAAATCCATGGAAATTATGTCTATTATTTCCATAATCAACTAAACTACAAAGCCCATGAATGTTACCTATGGTAAAGCCTCTCATTTTGTAGGATTAACCAAGTCCAAGCAGGCTTGTCTACAAAAATCCAGCTAGGTCAGCCCGGCCTACATAACAGAATCTAGCAGCTGGGAGCTTACGTAAAGTGACCAGCCAAAATCTCAGCACAAGCAGCTGGGGCCTTTCCTATCAAGTCTCAACTTGTCTAAATCAAATCAGAAAAGGACACGTGTCCTTCAAGGGCTGAATCCTTCCTTCACAAAGCTAAAATCCCATCACTCCTCATGTGACATAAAGTTGGGACGGATGTGACAGAAAGCTGAAAAAGGGTCAGCCAGCTGAAGCTCCTTTCTTCTCCAACTCATTTCAGTCAAAAAAAAAAAAAAAAAAAAAGAAGACTCAAAGCTGCCATGACAAGGCTTCAAAGCTCTTGAAACGTGATGGAACCAGCTTATTTTCATACAAAAAATGTATATTCTCAGGTTCATGAATCAAGCACATGAACCCCAAACGGGGAAACTTAGGGAAATGTGGTTTGGAGGGCACCAAGGGGATCCCAGCAGAGTTTCCAGCAAGGGCTCCAAGGTTGACACCTGGCTTAGGGTGGTCCAATTTGCCCTAGGGAACTTTGATTCTAGTTGCAGCATAACCAAGATCATTAGCCTAAAGCATGCTCTAATCCAATCAGCCAAAACTAATCAGCACTCAATCCTAAACCAGAAACCCAGTTGTTACTGCCCAAAACAGCAACAACCTTCTAAAGTTTAGCTTACTACTCTTAGCTAAAAAATCCTAAGGATGATTTTCTAAGGATTTTCTGAAGATTGAGAAAGATTTAGCAAAGATTATTTTGCTAATCACCCCCTAAAAACTCAGGTATAAATGGAACTCTCCATTAATGCTTCAAGGACCAATAAACACACAACCAACTCATTAAGCTACACACCAAGATTTCTCTTTAACCTCTTTGCAAAAAGTCTCCTCTAAGCTTCGAAAAATCACTCAGTTCTCAGTCTCAAGCTTAGAAACCGAGTTCCCCAGCTCCTAGTCACAAGCTCCTCTCTTAAACTCTACTTATAAAAACACTTTCCCTAGCAAACCTGCTTATACTGCTCACTCTTTGCTATACACTTTCACTCATTACTCATTACTCGCTATATTCTCTCACTCATTACTTATACTACTCCAAATGATTACCTCTACTTACTACATACGCTATACTTGTGAGCATGCCATGGCACCATAATGACCTTGCTACCCTAGCTGGGATCTCTCTCTCTCTCTCCCTTCATCTCACACTAAGTCTCTCCATTACTTGTTATTATGGAACCCATGACATTTGTTTATTCATTTACTATTAATGGCTATGATGTGACCGTGACTATTGAATTTTTCCCTTATATTGTTGTGTTAGAAGACTCTTCTCTAGAATTAACAGATGCTGAGTCTGAAAATGTGGACATTTCTCCTAATTTGTGAAGTAGCTAACAGTTAGAATTTGTTCTGTTTGTATTATTTTACCGCTGGGCTGTTTTCTGCAGAAACGCTCTATCGCTGGGATATCTTCTGCAGAAACACTTTAACGCTGGGTCATTTTCTGCAAAAACGTTTTACTGCTGGGCCATATCTTACAGTATGCTTTTAAGTCATGCTAACATGTCTGCTGTAGGGATTATTCGTGGGCCACTCTTGTTAGTTTCAATCTAAGCCCAAGGCACAAAATATAGTGGATTTCTTGGATCTTCACCAATAGCCTTTGGGCCGCGCATCAAGCCCATCGTTGAGTTTCAGTTTAGACCCCCCGAGCCATTATAAAACTTACTTGTCGGAAGGAAAACTTTTTCGCCCCCGAAAAATCTATCGAGCCGTAACTTTAATTAAGGGGTCTAAACAGCTCTTGTGTTTTCAACACATTTTCGAGCATTCAATTGGTATCAGAACGGGTACACTTGTTTTGGTTTAAATACCTAAGTGTGATCTTTGTCCCCTTGTGTTTATTTGCCATGGATTGTGCTTTGTATGCCTCTATGTATGATTTGGTTAATGATGAATGTAACATGTCATGTGTTTGTGAAAATGCCTTTAGGAGTGATAATCCTCATGATTGTGATGCTATGTTACATGAATCCTTAGGTGTTGTTGATATTCCTAACTGTAAACTCTTGAAGAAAAAGGCTAAGAAGTTTAATAAGGATTTGAGCAAGTTATTTTGTGAAAAGAATGATTTGATTGCTAAGCTTAGTGAATCCAACAAATTGGTTGAAAAATATAAGAAACTTGCTGAAAATTCTGTTCAAAAGCTGAAAGAGTTTAAATGTTTGAATATGGACTTGGATGCTAAACTTGTTTTGTCTAACAAACTTGTTGATGAGCTAAAATGTGAAAATGAATCTCTTAAGATGCATGCCAAGTGTTTGATTGCTGAACCTATTGCTAAAAAGGATGAAAATATTTGTTGCAATCATGTTGTGGTACTCGATTTTGTGTCTATTGTGTGTTCTACCTCAAAGGACAAACATTCCTCCACATAAAATAAATAAAAAAGTGGAGAGAAAGGTTGTTAAGTCAAAGCCTCCGTTTAGGTCTCAACCTAAGGCTTTGGATGGATCTAAGTTTGTTCCAACTTGCCATCATTGTGGTGTGATTGGTCATATAAGACCTCAATGTCATAAATTGAAGAGAGAACAAAATTATGTTGCTAAATCCCTTCCCAAAAAGCCTAGTGGACCTAAACACATTGTTTGTCACCATTGTGGTGCCCTTGGTCATCTTAGACCTCATTGCTCTAAGTTTCAAGGTTTTAAAAGAATCAAAAGAAAAGAGAAACTTGAGCTTCTTAGAAATTGTGCTAAAAAGGGTAAACTAGATTTGAGTGAAAATAGCATGTTGTTAAAGAAAGTGTTTAATGCTCTTAACTCTTTGTCTATGTGCATTTTCGGTTCTCATTCTTCCAACCCTCGTCTCACTTCTCATGAGACACTCATTCTAAACAATCATTCTGTTTGGATGAGGAAGGGTTCCTATGGTTGAGCTTTTGCTCTTTTGGTCTTTGATCTAACTCTTTCGATCTTTATAGGACCCTTCATGCATTAGATGCCATATCTTCATTCATTTGTGCATCTTGCATTTATTTGTATGCATTGTTTTTTGTTTTGATCTTACCTTTTTGTTTTAGTTTTTGTATGAGTGAAAATCCAAAACTACATAAAAAGTGAAAAATTCAAAAAGTTTGATCGTATATGTTTGATCACTTATCATATGTGAGTTTTGCCTTGTACCTTCGTACATATGGCTTTATGCATTTACGAGCTTAACTTGTTCTTTATGCACTTATATCTTTGTGGGAAAAATCTTGACATCTTTGTGTGATTGTTGTAAATCGATCTTTAAGCTTGTTATGAATGATTAATCAATAGTCATGTTGGTTTAGAAACATGCATAGACTTGTGCCTACATATCTTCCCACACTTTTATATATTTTTTTTCTTAAAGAGCTCAACCAATGTAAATCTCAAAATAAAAAGAGATAATGAGCTGCAAAAGCCATCGCACATACTAGTATTTGATTAGGAAAAAGGGAAAGCGACTTTTATAAATATGTATAATGCCCTAAAAGCCAAAGGCTTGTTCATCAAATTGAAATATAAAAAATTTCAGGCATCGATCTCAAAATGATATGTATTGATTCAAAATGATCAAATGTTATGATTTGTAAAGAAGCCAAATGAAAAGCTTCAAAGATATGTAATCATTTCCTTGTGGGAGGTCATATATGTTCATTTCTATAATTGAGATAGACCACTTGACTTAGTACTAGTTGTGTATGACTTGATTAAATTGATCATTGAAGTTTCACTCTAGACTATGGACTATTCCACACTTGATACACACACACAACACACATGCCTAATGTTTAATGAATGCCTTATTCATTTGTTTGATTGTACTTGTTTAAATGTGATGTGTGTGTGCTCAATCATATGTGGATCAAACCAAAAAGATTTTTGTTCTTTTTTTTTGCTTTCGGAAGTGATTTGTATCACTCATGTTTTTCAAATTGTTTTTGTGTGAAAAACATGTTTTCTAGGTGTTTTTGTGACCTATTTCATGTGTAAGTTTAATTGGGAGTTAAATGGTCCAATTCTCAAGTTTTTTAGTTTTGGACAGAGAGTTTCATGACTGTTTCGCGGCTGTCTCGCGAGTAAGGCTTACCAGCAAAATACCAGCGAGATACCGGCGAGATACCAACGAAATTTTCGCTGGAAGCTAACCAGCGAGATACCAGATTCAAGTGTTTCTAACTAGCATTTCATGGGACATTTGTTTTAAACTTTTCCCATTTTCTCCCAAACCCCTATTTTAATGTTTCTACATCAAAACCCAACTAGATTCAAGTGTTTTTCATTCCATTAACATCTCTAAGGTAATCTTTAACACTTTTCATTGATTTTGATCCTTAGATTATGTTTTTGGGGGGTTTTATGTTCACAGTTGGGAGTTTATCATATAGGAGTTGGAAAGCTTATTTTCTGTCAATCTTTTTTATTGGGCTTTGTTTTAAATGATAATTTGCTTTGAATGTTGGCCCATTGTGGCAAAAATAACATGTATTTAGGCAAGATTTTCATATGTTCTTGCATTATTTATCATACATGTGTAGTGCGTGCACTCTAAGTGTTTGATAAAATGCCTAAATGACATTTTCTCTTTGTTTTGGACTCTGATGAGTACCAAATTTTGGGGATCACCATAATTATTCATGTTTATCATGTTTTGATCATTGGTAGTGTGTTTTGTACACTTTGCCCCATTGAGTGCCTTGCTCATGCATTAGTCATGCATTACACATGCACACTAGATGCAATTTGCTGCACACACTCTGACACTTGTCATGTTTTGGTATTCACTCATGCTAGTTAAGTCTTTTTAGACCTTTTTGCACATATAACATGTTCTTGTGTCTTTGTCATGCCTAGGTTTATATCATGTTCCATCATCCTTAATATGTTATGTTTACTTTATGCTTTGTAGCAATTTTTTTATTTTATTTTATGTTTTGTCTTATGTTTGAGCTTCATTTTCTCATTCATCTTGCACCCCTCATGCATCATCTTTTACCCTTGCATATGTTCTTTTCTTTCCATCCTTCTTCTTCTTCATTTGTCTATTCGTGACAAAAAGGGGGAGAGTTTACCGGAGAGTATACCAGAGTGTTTCGTCATTTGTATATGACTCATGTGCACATTCTGAGGGGGAGAAATTCTACCTCATGCACATTCGTAGGGGGAGAAAGCTGTAGGGGAGATGCATATACCAAGGGGGAGAAGACATTTTTTTTTAGAAAACTTTTTTTTTTTGTTTTTGTTTTGATTTATATTACTTTTGTGCCCTTTGTTGGATTTTATATCCTTAATGCAATTTCCTTGTGTTGTTGCATTGGTTGAGTTTTGAACATGTTTTTATCCTTATGCTATTTTGCTTTATTGGTTGCATGTTTGGATGATCATTTGCTTTGCTATATGATCATTGTAGTCATTTTCATATGGCTGTTTGGTGTATGATCAAGTTGCTTATATGTTTTACAACATGTTTACTTGATCGCATTTTACTTATTACATTATACTTGTCATTTTGTCACTTGATTTACCTTGAGGGTTTAATGCGTTTTGTGCAAGTGTATCAGGTTACAGGTATTTTGTTCCAAGTGCATCACAACTTCTAGATTTAGGTGTGAGTGAGTTTTGCCACTGTTCCCAAACTCACGTTTAAGTTTAGAGTCTGTTATAGGGTGTTTTGTCACGGAATAGCCAAATGGGGAGATTGTAAAGTTGTGATTTACAACTATGTTTTATGTTGGCTTTATTCCATGACAAAAAGTGTTGTAATTGCTTTAATTTTGTTCCTTGTATTTTGTGGGATTTTATTGTATTGGGTTTAGTATTTAGTTGGTGAAGAATTAAGCATAAAATGAAGAATCAGTGGATTTCGCGAGTGTCTCGCCGGAAGCTAACCCGCGAAAGTGCCACGTGAGAAGCACATGATTGGAAGCTGAAAAGTCGTGCCAGGCTGTCATTTTCGCTAGTGTCTCGTGGGTAAGGCCTTCCCGCGAGATAGTTGCGAAACATTCTGCTTGAAGGATTTTTAAGAGTGACTTTCTTACCCTTCACCCATACTATATATACCCTCATTACCCACAAATGTATAGGAGGCAATTCAGAGAGAAACCCTAGATAGGTTTTCTACAACATACACACCTATCTTTTGAGAGAGAGCTACTTATCCTTAGTGAGAAATCATTGTAGCCTCTTCTCCATCCCTCTCCCATTGTCATACTTTGAGAGGAGATTTGAACCCAAACACAACCCACACCTATTCAAAGTGTAGAAAGTGTTTTGGAGCTGCTGGGAACCAATGGAAGAAGTCAAGGATGGCAGATGTAACATGGAGCTTGTTGAGGGATCTAAAGAGCTAGACAAGACATGGTTTCGAGAAGCCTTGTTGGAGTAGGAGCTTGGAAGGCTTAGGTACATTGGGTAGATTAGGCTTGGAGGGTCTTTTGCTAACCCATGTATCCCAACTAATTGTCTAGTGGATCGATTTCCGATTGGAGGGTGGCGAAGAGGTTTTTTGCCGAGTTCTTCGGTTTCCTCTTTGATAACACATCGACGTGTTATCTTGTGTTTGCAACTTTCTTTCTTACTCTTTTACATTCCATTTTACTGCTGTGTTGCTTTGTTTATGGTTTAGATTAGCTTTTTTGTTTATCCGCTTGCACTTACATTATTCCGCACTTAGTATTAAGTTAGTGTAAAATCTATCGAGCCATAACTTTAATTAGGGGGTCTAAACAACTCTTGTGTTTTTAACACATTTTCGAGCATTCAATATACAATGTAAAATAAGAGAAATATAGTAACTACAAAAAAACTAAATGAATATTTTTTGTTAAGATGGATGCAAAAACCACTATTCACTTAGGCAACAAGGAAAAATTATAATTTCATCCATTGTGGTTTAGTTCTATTACAATTTAGTGTTAGAGACATATTTATGTAATTGACTAATTCTTTGACAAAGCGCACTTTACTTGTAGTTGGGTAGATCTAGGCTGAATTTAGTACTCCAAGAAACAAGTGCTCAAGTTTAGTATTGAAGTCATGCAAATCTGACCAAGAAACAAGTGAAGGAAGTGCTATTCATTAAAGTTCAATAGCAGTCTTGACAGAAAGACTTCTATCGAGATTTAATGTTGAAGCTCGACAGAAGCTCGATACAAACTGTATCTATTGAGAATTATGAAATCAGAAATTCCAGATCTGATTACATGCATATCCTTGAGTATTTGTGTAGGGTTTTTTTTTTTTTTTTTTTTTTCTCACAACCCTAAACATATATAAAGATTATTTTAAAGGCCGTCATGATGTTGTTGCAATTGTTGTTACATGCACATTGTGATTGGAGATAGAAATTGCCATAGTTCATTATATTCTCTGTAGAAGCTACTACGTCTTTACGCAAACGTTTTTGTAACCAAGGAGCTTCCTAATCTTCATTGTTAATGAATTGAAGAACTTTGCAGCCAACAATCCTTCTCAAGTTAGTGTGTTAGTCACATACTGAGATTTGTGCATTGAATGGAGAGATTGCCGCTACAATACAAATCCAATTATGTATTGGGGTAAGGGATCAACTGTAGGTTGGTATTAGGTACTGAGATTTCTTTTACTTGTAACTACTTGTTATTGATAATAGTGGATTTTCGAAAGTGGTGACCTTAAATTCACCCGGTAGAGTAATGCCTTAGTGGTTTTCCCTATTCATAAACAAATCATTTGTGTCAAACTTATTTTTTACTGCATTTAATTATTTGGTGATTTGTTTGTACTACCATGCTATTGCATGTTAAATTGACTTAATAAATTAACTTGGGTAATAAATTAATTAATTTGCCAAATGAGTCAATCCATTTTTGGCCTATCATTTAGTCTATGAAATTTCAATTCTTATATCTAACTCCCTCAAGAGTATGGATTAAAATGAATTTTTTAGGTTTATGTAAAAATTAATAAAAAAAGGTAGTTAATTTGTGTATAAACAATTTACTCCTTTTGGTTTGGCTCATTCACAATTTAGTCTTATAGGTTTTCTTAATTGTTTCATTTTGACCTTTAAGATTTGGAATAAAATAAAATAACCATTAGTGGATACTTTGGATGAAATCCTAACAGTTTTATTTTTGATTTATAAAGAAATCAAATGGGACCAAATCCAAGTTATGGGACCAACATGATAAAACACTTTGCATGTATCAAAGTTTCAAGATCTTGGTATAAAAAGTTTTTTCATAATGGCTAGCTACTAAAAAAGAAAAAAAAAAAAAGTTCAATATCAAATAATCTTTTCAAAGAAATCAATCCGGAACCACATATAACGTTAACATAACACCAAAAAAGAAAATCTCAAGAGTCTTCTGGCATCGGGTATTGGCACAAGGGGCATAAATGACTCGTCTTCAACCACTTGAAGATACATTTTTCGTGATAGATATGCAAGCAAGGCATGCGTGTGACTTCTGAAACAATTTGAAACTCTTCCATGCAAATTGTACATTCTTGAATCCAGTTTGACCCTCCTTGAAACCTAACCTTCTCCAAAGCTCAAATGGAAGATTTCGCCGCGGAATGGGCTTAGATTCATAAGTCTCTATGGAGTGCAAAAGTATCATATCATCGTCCGTCTCATCCTCATCGCTTGAAAACTCCAAATCTTGATTCGTGGGCATCCTTATTACACGTTTCACCATGAGCATCATATTCACAACAATTGGCATCCTTGATCCCCTAGCCGATGCAGCAACACTTGTTATTTTTTGTAATACAGGAGCGTGATATCTCTCTGGGATGCCCAAGTCGTGAAGCAAACAGAAGCGATCACCATTGTCACGGAACAACACCTTATCTTCTTCGGACAAGAAGGCAGATACCCTCTTAGGGAATGTATTTTCTAAGTATGTGGTTCAGGACTGCCGTCTTCGTATATCTTCGATTTCACTAGCATACGCAGCTGAAATTTGATGGGGAAGACATTCAACATCGTCGTCATGAGATGGTGGCTGCTGGTTGCTGCTGGGTTGGTCTTGTTGCCATACCAAGAAATTAGCATGTTCGGAGATGGAGGGGTGGACGTAGACGGCGTGGTGTCTGAGTAGAGACATATTTGATAGTCAGCAGGAACAAACAATAGTGAAAGAAAATGTAAGTGGATGCTAACAACAAAGAACTCTGTGAGAAAGAAACTGAGAGACTATTGGAGCGTAAGCCTACGCCTATGTGTGTATATATAGTCGTGTTGGGATACCAAATCAGTCTCGGAATAGAGTTCCTATTCGAATTAGATTTAGGACACAAATTAAATTACCATACAATATATATATATATGTATGTATATTACAATAATATGTTTCATATTCCTCCTAGATTGAGGAAACCAAATACGTCTAAACTTTTATAAGAATATAAAAATCGCAATTTGGTTTAACTTTTACTAATATCAATATTTTAAAGAAAAATACCCTTAATCAAACCGCACCCACCTTGATGAATCCCCTAAAATTCGGCAAAAGACAAAACGGCAAAATAAAACCTCTTCCTCCTTCCAATTATTAGTTTGACACTTGCTCTGTTTTGCTTCTTTTTAGTAGCACCATATAGTACCAGTCGGGAGCCAAAATTTCAATTCAAGGGGGTAAAATCATAACGCAACTTTGAAAACACAATCAAACTAAAATATATAGTAGACAGTTAATATAAATAAAATAAATAAACTAATATATAATAATGTAATCTTTATGCGAAATGTAATATAATATAAATGTGAGGAAAAATATAATATAAATGTAAACTGTAATTTACTTTTTACTTGGTTACCTTGACAAGTTTTCATATTTTAAAGTCAATACATGATTTCTTTGTTTTCAATAATTTTAAATATTTCTTTTTCTATGTATGTAGCTAAGCAATCATTCATCTATTGATTAACCATTCATTTTTTTAATCTATTTTTAACATTTCATTTCTAAAAAGCCTCAAAGTTCGTTACCAAAACAAAAAAATTGAAACAATAAAAGAGTCATGAGATTGAGGGGGGAAAAAGGATTAGTGGAAAAATGCAAGCTCTAGAGATTTCATGTCATGAAAAAATAAGACATAATTTGAAAGTATGGATCCAACACTTAAAGTACCATGAAATATTTTAAACTCAATTTAGTAGATGATTTTCATTTAAACTTAAAATGTGTGATGAAAATTGAATTTCAATAGTTGTAAAAGACTAAGTGTTGTATATCTCCCATTAAAAAAAGCAGTAAGTATCAATGTGTCCAATATTATCTCTTCGTATCTTTTTTCTTTATAGGATATTTAGTAAAACTTTGCTGATAAAAGTACAAGTGTGTAACACATCTCATGACAACACAACAAGTTCATGCATGTGCTGCCAGAGAATAACAAGCCACCTCATAAGGCACTATCTCTCACAAACATATATGATATTAGCTCAATAGAATGTAAAATCTCAATTACTCAAACTTTAGGTAGTTGATAGACACATATTAAGCAGCTCTTTTTATCAAAACATTGTGGTAACCAATTCTAATTCTTTTGTAGGTGTCTCAAGCTGTTAAGTTTCTCTTTGTTTTCTTTTTAATATGTATAAATCAAACTATCAAATTTGTATCATTTATGTTGTTATACTGAAATTATGGATGAGAATTTGATGTTAATTGGTTGTCTTGGAAATTTGTCCAAAACTTCTTGGCTTGGGGGCAAAATAATCCAAGAATCCTATACTAAAGGAGTTTTGGGGGAAGGTTGGGGGGTCGTTGCCCACCCCCCCCCCCCCCCCCCCTTTGGCTCTGCCTTTGCCATATACCAAAGGTCAGCATTTTGTTATTATATACTCTTTATTTTCATGCTTTCTTCCTAATTTATCATTTATCATAATCCAGGTTTTTTTTTTTTGGGTGCCATTATGGGGTTTAGCCCTTTAATATTTGTAGAAAAAAAAACATGTTTACCTAATTTTTTTGTTTATTTAGACCCTTATAAACTATATTTGTTTAACCTAATTAATTAGCCAAGTAGTTACTTAGGTTAATTATTCAGATCTAGGTTAAACTCAAGCAATCATATCACAAAGTACGAAAATATAAAGAAGATAACGATATGATGATTTAGGAAAACCAATGAAACCAACAATTTCAAGGTAAAAAATTTGGGGGAATTTAACCTAACTATCCTTAAGGTAAACAAATTCACTACAATAGAATGGAAGTTTTACAGATTTTTACCCTAAAATCTAAAGCTACCATTTGTAGTACTTACTCACAAGACCACATGCAGCTTCGAATCCACTGACTTTTCTATTTGAGTTTGTTGAACACAATGACCCACGTTTGTGACTTTGAGATCCCACTCAACCTTTTTAGATCACTTTAGTAGTTAATTTTTATGTAGCAACTTGTCTCCACCAGTTCTTGATGGTAGATCTAGCTTTCGGTAGATGGTTGTTGAGTTAGAAGGCTACGGAAACCTTATAAATCTCATAGGTGTAACTCGCAAGACTTCCAAGAACTTCTCAAACATATTTGGGGTTTTTCTCTTATTCTATGAAGTGTTGGATACAAACCCTCAATGTTTTTGCTGGCTTAGGGCCTGATTTAAATTTTGCATAATATGATTTTCAATCGTTCGAGCCTTTCTTTCAATCGGTTGAGCTTTACAAATTTTGAGTTCTTCTTTCTGCAGCTTAATTGTTCTTAAAACTAGACTTGAACAAACTTGAGCAATGTCTAACACCTAATCTAGACATGTTTTTGTTCTTGGTTTGCCAACATACATAAATTTAGAATATAAGCATTTAACCTAAATATAAACAATCTCCCCCTTTGGCAATCCATGACAAAACAATCATAAACATGAATTGCTCAATTTAAGAACTAACCTAATTACAAGATGTTGCCCTAATACAATTCAATCACAATCTACTTTCTATAAGTTGCAAGAATAGGTAGCAGCGTGATGAATGAATTAACTTGTAAATTCTTGAAACACTTAAACAAACCATAAACACATGTTTGGAAAATGTAGTATATGCATAGTATGAACTTGATTTCACAAAAAAAAAAAAAAAAAAAAAAAAAAAAAAAAAAAAAAAAAAAAAAAAAAAAAAAAAAAAGGATATCTAGTGAGAATCATCAATATCAATAAACATCAAGTTTGTGAAACAAGAACTTAAAATAAACAACAAAACCAAAAAAAAGAAAAAAAAAAGAAAAAGAAAAAAGAACCAAACATAAATACAACTCACTTAACTACAAAATTTGCCTTCCCCCAAAGTACAAAAGCTCTACACTTCTACTCCCCTTTTTTGTTATGCATTGCCAAAGGCAACCATCAAGGATTTAAGGGTGGAGGAGGTGGAAAAGATCTCCTATACTTAGTAAAGTCCACTCTCAAGGTAGCAACCTCAGTGAGAAGCTCATCCAATAACTGTCCATAAGCTGCCTGAGTTATCATGAAGGTCTCCATCATGTTACGGAGAGAAGGAGAAGGGCAGAAGGATTAGCATCAGTAACATCCACATCAACATCATCCTTATCATCATCAGGAACTGCAACTGTGGGATCAAAAGGTATATCCTCAGTAGTAAGATCAAGAGGAACATTTGTAGTTGTAGGCTTTACTCTTGGTCTCTTTGTTGTACCAGCACTTGGTTCAACAGTCTTCTTCTGTGCACTCTGCTGTTTGAGAAAGGTAGCTTCTATTGGTGTAGTGAGGTGGACCAACTCTAGGGAAGGAAAGCGCTTTAGCTCTAAGTAGTTTAAGATCCTACTGATATTGACGGGGAAGAAAAGACTTTGCTTCCTAGATTTTTTCCTGGCACCTTAACAATGGTTTGAATGAAAAGAGAGGGAAACCAAATAGAACCATCAGTGATGAGGGGATACAAAAAGACACAACTATCTATAAAAATGGTATGCATATGAGAGATCGTGAAGATGTTATGGCATGCTATCCTAAAAAGCAGATAGTTAACCTCAATTAACTCTCGAGAGTTGAGTCTAGGCTTAGAACCCCAAGTAATAGTTCTTCCACAAAGAAGAGATGACCTCATCTGTGGGAGGATTCTCAGTGTATGGATATGTAGGTCTACAAACAAGATGCACATGAAGAGCTTCAGATACTATTTTCATAGTTATCTAGAATTCTTCACCTTGAATCCAAGTAATCAAGTAGTGACCACTGGATATAGTAGAATGGGTAGAGAGATTCGAGTAGAATTCTCTAATTAAGGCAGTAGGAGGAGGAACACGATTATTACATAAAGATAACCAATTCCTAGACTCTAGATTATGATGGATAGAACGATCTAACTTATCTAGATTTATCCTCCTTTCACCCTAAATAGACCTATATTTAACCAAGTATTCAAATTTCTTAGCATTTTGAATAGAATTGAACCTAATTTTATCAAATCCTCAACAGGTTTAGAATTGGACTCAAGGACTCTTTTGGCTTTGGTTTTGATATTCCTTGATTTCTTAGTAGCCATATCTAAGATCAAAAGAGTGAGGAATAACCAAAACAGAACACAAAATCAAGGGCATACTACATTAGAGAGAGACAAACAGGATATATATATATATATATGCAACCTTTGAAAAACTACATGATGCATGGTGCAAAGACTTAAATGATGCATGAACTAATACATTGAGGTATTCAATTTCTCATAATTTTGAAAATATTAACCCGAAAATTCAAGTTTTATGAAAAATCCCCAATTTTTGAAGAACAAAAAACCTAATTTTTCAAAAAACACACAAATTGTGCGATTGATCATCATAACAGGTATAAGACATGTTATAAACAATCAATCAATCAATAACAATGGTCAATTTTACATAATTTTACTCAATCGAATAAAATCCCCAAATTTTCAAGATCACATGAATCCTAATTTTGAAAAATTTCATAATTCATGAAAAATTTCAAATTAAAGTAAAGGAATTGTGAATATATCATGCATAGACAAAACCTTTTGAGCAAATTAACTCAAAACACCCAAAATCATCAAAATCCCCAAAATTTTAAGTTCAAAAATTTCAATAAAAATGAATGATTATGCATGAAAGAATGTAATTTGATTAAAAAAAAAGGGTAAAAGAGTCATACCAAATGTAGAAGAAGAAAATCCTTGAAACTTTTAACCAGAAAAGACGAAAAAAAAAAATTGTGTTTTAAGAAGGGATCAAGAGGAATCGAAGAACAGAAGAGAGAAAGGAAAAAAACTAATCTGTCAAACCCTTAAATTTTTGAAATTTTCAAATTTTGATTGGTTGAGAAGAATTGAATAGTAATTGAAAGGGTGTTTTAAAATTTGTTGGATTGATTAAAGAGCAATTGAATAGTAATCGAGAGAGACAGAGAGTTTTGGCCTAAATACTAGACATTTTCGATCGATTGAGGAATAGTTTCGATTGATTGAACTAGATTTTTTATTTTTAAAAAACCTGGAATTTTGCAGAAAATCAACTGAAAACCATTTTTTTATGATATGAAATGCATATGAATGCTTCCAGAAGATTTAAAAATCAATTTACTAGCAAACTTTTCAAACTTTTCACAAAATAGAAGTATAAATCACTTGATTTGAAAACTTCTAGAGTTTTCTTTAAATATAACTCAAACCACAAAAAAAATCTATCAAACTTCACTTTATGAGAAATTAAAGATGGCTAGATTAGTCAACACATAGTCATATGTACTAAGTTTAGTATAGATTTGCATATAGTGTGTGCAACTAGTATGTGTATAAAGTTCATAAAAGTTGATATGTAGATAGTAATCAAACAAACTTCTACATCATCAATCACATTTTTTTGAAAGTGACTATCACCTAAAGAGTTACATCATATAACTCTCACATCTTCTTGAAAGCAGGCTTGCAATCATGTAAAGCATTTTGGTTCTTTTTGCTTTTTGCTTTTTCTCTCTCTTTTTTTTTTTTTTTTTTTTTTACACATTTCTTTTTATTTTTCTGAGAATAACACCTTGTTTAATCTTGCTATGCAATTGCAACACCTTATCGAGCACGGCTTTTATAATTGGCATACAAGTGTTCATGATTGGTGAGTAACAATGTTGAGATGGTTATTTATGCCTTTTTCCTAGGATTTTCTAGTCCTTACAATCAAAATATATGACATCAAAATAAAGATCGTTTGTTTAAAGACTATAAACAACTCACACAATTAAGCACTATATAGCACAACTAGCAAAGTGCAAAAAAATAGCTCATCAAAGCTAAACAAGGTACACAGTCATGAAATGTAAATTTCATCGGCCAACCTTAATTACACAATCGGTGGTATGTAATGCAAATTTTTTTTTTGAATTTTTTCTTTTTTTTGATTTAGTATAAAAAAAAAAAAAAAAACTTAAAAACATCCTAAACAACCTTGAATGAAATGCAGAAAAGAAAATCCTAACAAAAAACATTTTGTGCAAAGGATTGAGAGATTAAGCACAAGGACCATAAGGTTCACTATAACCTAGGGGCATGTGATAACACCAATAACTTGATGAAGGGACTCAAATCTACTTCTATCAAGAGGTTTGGTAAAGATGTCAACATTTTGATGCTTAATAGGGATATATTTAAGAGCAACAATTTTTCTTTCCACAAGATCCCTAATGAAGTGATATCTAATCTCTATGTTTTTAGTCCTAGAGTGTTGAACATGATTCTTAGATATATAAATAGCACTAAAGTTATCACAATACACAACCATGGTATCTTGTGATACGCCATAATCAGCTAACAACTTTTTCATCTATAGAAGCTGTGAGCAAAAACTTCCTGCAACAATATAGTTAGCTTCTGTAGTAGACAGAGAGACAGAATTTTGCTTCTTACTCTTCCAAGTAACCAAGTTTGTCCCAACATAAAAACCCTCACTCGTGATGCTTTTTTTTTTTATCATTGGCATTGCTAGCCTAGTTAGCATCAGAGTATCTAGCAATAGATACATTTGATTCTTTGCTATAGAACAAACCAAAATTACTAGTCCCATTCACATATTTGATTATTCTTTTAACAGTAGTTAAATGTAACATTTTAGGATTAGCCTGAAATCTAGCTCAAGCTCCAACACTAAAAGATATATCAGGATGACTAGAAGTAAGGTATAACGAACGACCAATCATGCTTTTATATAGAGTAATGCTCACAGACTGACCTAATTAATCAATCCCCAATTTGGTGTTGGTCGTTGTTGGAAAATTTAGACCCCGGTTGATAGAATTAATAAGTTTTAAACCCAAGTTGTTAATTAGATTTATTATGAATAAACCTTGTTAAAACAAACATACATCAATATCATGCACAACAGAATAGTAAATAAGACAAGATATGATGACATAGGAAACCAATAAAACAAAATAGTTTCACAGTAAAAAACCTGAGGGGAAACCTTCCCGAAAAGCAATCCACTACAATAAAGAGAAGTTTCAAATTCAGTACAAAACCTTTGTCCCTAGACTTTACAATTCCTATAGATGAACTTATAGTAGAAGCCTTCTACTGCTTTAGAACTTTTAAACTCTTCAATATATGAATGCCACCCTTTTGCACGGATCCCAGTACGTAACTAACGAATGATGCATGGCTCCCAATACGTGATTAACTCCAGGAACTTGAAGATGTTGTTGGCTACAAAGTTCTTCGCTTTGTCAACAATAAAGATCAAGAAGCACTTGGTTACAAAACCCTAAGGCGCAAAGACACAGTAGCTTCTTTTAGAGAGAATAAGGCACTTGGTCACTTTTTGCATCTGTTCTCCTTGTATTCTCTTATGTGACGGCCTTTAAAATAAGCCTTATATATGTCTAGGGTTGTGAGAAAAGAAACCCTACACATACATGTCAGCATGGGCTGAAAATTAGATTTGGAAATTCTGATTTTGTAGATCTTGACAAATTTTCTGTCGAGCTTCTGTCAAGCTTTAATGAATAGCTTTTCTTCACTTGTTTCTTGGTCCAATCTTCATGGCTTTAATAATCAGCTTGAACAACATGTTTTTTAAAGTACTAAACCCATTCTAGATCCACCCAATTACAAGAAAAGTGTGTTTTGTCAAAGGATTAGCCATTTTACGTAACATGTCTCTAACAATATCCATATATGTCCTAACAGTGGTCATTTGCGTTCTAGCATGGGTTTCATTTTCCAATCCAAATCTCTTCACAAGATTTTTGTCATATTTTGCTTGGTTGATGTACATTCCTTTGTCAGTTTGCTTCACTTGAAGACCTAAGAAGTAGGTCGGTTCACCCACCATGCTCATCTCAAATAGATTCTTCATATTTTTAGCAAATGACTTGGCAAGATCATCATTAGTTGATCCAAAAACAATGCCATCCACATAGAATTTTGCCATAACAAAATGTTTCTCATCCTTACGAATAAAAAGAGTACTATATCCACTTCCTCTTTTAAATCCATTCTTAGTAAGATAAGAAGTTAGTCTGTCATACCAAGCTCGAGGTGTTTGTTTAAGACCATACAATGCTCTTTTCAGTTTTTACTCATCATTAGGTCTATGTGGATCCACAAATCCTTTTGGTTGCTCCATATACACTTCTTCTTGCAGCATTCCATTCAGGAAAGCACTCTTCACATCCATCTGAGAGCTTAAAGTTCAAGTAACATGCAATGGCCAAGAGAATTCGAATAGACTCAAGTTTAGCTCCAGGTGCAAAAGTTTCATCAAAATCTATTCTTTCTACTTGAGTATACCCTTGAGCAAAAAGTCGGATTTGTTCCTTGTAACATTGCCATGTTCGTCAGACTTGTTCTTAAAAAGCCATCTGGTGCCAATTACATTTACTCCTTGTGGTCTTGGAACTAATTCCCACACATCATTCCCAAAAAATTGATGAAATTCTTCATGCATGGAGTTTATCCCATCAGTATCTTCTAAGGCTTTATCTACTTTCTTGGGCTCCATTTGAGACAAATAACATAAATGTGTAACAACATTGAACACTTTTGATCTTAATTGCCTATTCTCATTTAGGCTTCCCAGGATGTTGGTAGTGGGATGATTTAGCCTGACACTTAAAGATGGTCCTTTTACTAAGGATGTTGATGTGCTGTTTTGTCCAGTAGGAGTACTTGCCTTACCTTGTTTTAGTATTCTGTCACGAACAAGTCTTGTTGGTTCAAACACTGCATCATTCATAATTTGTAATTCTAGATCTTTGACTTTACTTACATAATCAGTATGTGGAGTGTCTTTAGCATAATCCTTTTAACTTGCTATAATCTCATCATGTATATCTTCAGTGGATTGTTCATCATTAATAACCACATTAGCTGATTCCATCACTATTTTAGTCTTGAGGTTGTAAACTCTATAGGCTTTACTTGATGTAGAGCATCCAAGAAAGATCGCTTTATCACTTTTAGTATCAAACTTTTCAAGATTCTAAGAATGTAGCACTCATTGCCAAATATTTTGAAGTATTTTACTACAGGCTTTTTCCTATACTCTATTAAGTATGTGGCATGCAGTATTCACAGCTTCTCCCCAAAATGGACTTGGCTAGATTCTTACTATGTAACATGACTCTAGCCATTTCTTGAACCACTTTGTTCTTCCTTTCTACAACTCACTACAAAAAAGATTGCTATTTGCGACAAAACTTTTTTGATGACTACAAAAAGCTGTCGGAAATACTAGCTTTTTTCGACGGCAAGTCTCTTTCGTCGACAATTACTCGTCGAATATTAAAACACTTGTGACGGCAAAATGAGTTCGTCGAAAATGCCTATTATTTTTGTCGAAAATATGATTTATTTTGGAGGGAAATGTTCCCGCCTTACTTTTTACGATGGCATAAAAATGTTCATCGCTAATAAAGTATTATCTACGACGACTGAATAAAAACCGTCAGAATTACTAACACTTGTGACGGCTTTTGTGCATCGAAAATACAAAAAATATTTTTTTTATGGTGTTATTATTTGCGACAAACATTCTTCCATCGTAAATATGAAAGAGGGTATTATTTACAACGATTAAAGAAAAACCGTCGGAACTATTAACACTTGTGACAACTTTTGTGCGTCGAAAATACAGAAAATATATATTTTTATGGTGTTATTATTTGCAACAAACATTCTTCTATCGTAAATATAAAAGCAGGTATTATTTATGACGATTGAAAAAAAAAACCGTCAAAACTATTAACACTTATGACAGCTTTTGTGCGTTAAAAATACAAAATATATATTTTTGTGGTGTTATTATTTGTGACAAACATTCTTTCATCATAAATATAAAAGAGGGTATTAGTGATAGCCATGAAGCCATCAAAAATGGTAAAATATTTTGGAGGGAAAACTCCCCCCTTACTTTTCGCATTTGTGACGACATTTATCCATTGCAATTATTTTTTTATTTTTCTAATTGGGTTTGTATTTGCGACGAACATGCTGACCATTGTAAATAGTTAATTTGCTTGAAAAGAAAGAATGTATTAGTGATGGAATTGGATCCCTCCCAATAAATAATATTTGCGATGGACCTAAGCCGTCGACAATGGTAATTTTTTTAAAGGGTGGGAATTCATGCCCATATTTTTCATGTGTTTGACGGTTGTTTTCCATCACTATATATTGCAATCTTATTTGCGACGGACATTTTGGTTGCCCTTAATAATTAAAATTTTCTTAAGAAAAGAATGTATTAGCGACGGTAAAGTAAATCTGTCACAATAAAGGTGATTTCCAACATACATATGGCCACAAAAAATTATTATTTTCTTTGAATGGTAAATTTTCCTCAATTTTTTCTTAAAACTCTAGAATTTTTTATTTTTTAATTTTAAAAATTGCAAAAAAACATATTTCAAGACCATCCAAGTACTTAAGGGCCATTTTGGTCATTTTAGAAGTAAAAGGTATTTTGATCATTTTGAAGCTTTTAGGGACACTTTCGTCACTTTAGAAGTTTAAGGGTATTTTGGCCATTTCCTAGTTTTGATGGTGTATTTCAGCCATTTTGGATGGTCGGATTGTGTCAACGGGGTTAAACAAAGTTTCCTGGTGGGTGGGTACAACAACATATGTCCACCATGTAACCAGATGGAGAATCAAAATCTGACCGTTGGATTGGTAGAATGTGGTGAAATATTTGTGTTTATAAATTACAGTAACAATCAGACGGTCAATTTGTGATAACAGAGCAGTCAAATCTTGCGAAACTTCACTAAAGTCTATTAAATTTGGTCAAATTTTTCAAAGTTGGTTCTAGGACCACTAGATTTTATTAAATTAGGTTGATTAGAGAGGTTTTAAGTGCGTTTTGTATATTGGTCAGTATTTTAAGGTTTTTTTGGTTTTCATGCTTTTATCAGTTTCTAGTTTTAAAATGGCAAAGTCAAAGGTCATATGTAAATCCATTACGGTCATTTTCTAGGTTTTTGGTTGTATTTTGTAAGTAATTTTCTCAATTCTTAGTAATATTTATATAGCGTATAACTCTCTTGAAAGAGTATTGAATATTTTTAGTGATTGAAGTTTCATGATAGGTAGATGCAACGACACATATCCATCTTGTGCCAAAGTCAGATTTAAAATTTGACCATTGGATTAAAATTGTGGGATAAAATATTAGTTTTGATGAATTTTGAGCTCAATCAAACGGTTGGATTACTAGAACGTGACCAATCAAAATTTCTTGGTGTGTTGGTACAACAACACATGTCCATAATGCTTTAGACTCAAATCCAAAATCCGACCGTTGTATTTGAAGAATGTGATGAGATATTGGTGTTGGCGAAGTATGACAACAATTAGACGGTCAGATTGTGAGAAATGAGAAGTCAAAGTTTGCAAAACTTGGTCAATATTTGGTCAAACATGGTCAACCATTGAAGTTGGGTCTATGACCACTCGATAGGATCAAATTAGGTTGAATAGGGAGGTTTTGAGTGGGTTTTGGGTATTGGTTTGTATTTTAGGGTTTTCTCCACTTTTATGCTTTTCTATAAAATTTTCTTTGCTAAAGCTTAACAATGAATAGTACATACAATACTGAAAATTTTAGAATAATAATGCAAAGTTTATCAAGCACCAAAATACTTGCAACGACAATTCTCTCTACAACTCGTTGAAAATCTTTTAAAAAAATGGCATACTGAATATTTTAAAATACTCTTTAATTAAAAATTGAAATCAATGAATTTTAATTATGAAATAAGACAATTTTGGAAATTTACGGGTAGTTAAATACACAACATTTTTAATATTAATTTAACAAAATTTGGTTAATGGGATGTCAAGTGGAAAATGTTTTTTCCCTTCAAATGGGGTGGTTTCGCCAAATAAAATAAACAAAGTTTTTTTTTATATATATATAAATATTGAGGTTGTATTTCCATAAAAGAAATCCACCTACACAATATTGAGGTTATATTTCCCTGACTGTTTTAAAAGAACACTTGCTATACAAAAATCAAGAAGTGAGATTTCATAGTGTTTCTATCTTTTTTTTTTTTTTTGAGAAAATAGTGTTTCTATCTTTTATATTAATAATAATTAAAAAAAGTGATATTTCAAAGTGACCCAAAAAAAAAAAAAAAAGTGACGTGGTTGTCATAAACAAAATACTTAATTTTATTTAAAAAAAAAAAAAAAAGAAAAAAAAAAGAAGAAGAAGTCACGTTGCTGTAAGTCCTTGTTTAAAAAAAACACACACAATATCATTTTAACACTAAAAAAAAAAGAAAAAAGAAAAAGAAAAAGAAAAGTCAAAACCCTACCTCCTAGACCCTAGTTCCCTCCCTCTCCCTTTCACTAAAAACCAACGCCTCCCTTTTTCTTTTTTTGATCCCATGCCTCCCTTTGCCTCTCACTAAAATACTAACACTCTATTTCACTAAAAAAAAATGTTCTCACCTCTATACTCTATAGCCCACATATTTTTCAGTATCCCTCCACCGTTCACTCTTTCTTTCTCTTTCTGCCTATCACAATCAAACCCAAAAGATTAGTTTTCTTAAATCCTTATATTTTGATTTATTTTGTTAATGTAGTGGATTAGTAAATGGATTTGTTGGTTTATTTCCTTCATACAAATTTTGGGATTGGCTTAATATATCTCTTTCATAATATATAATCTCATATTGTAGCCAAAGTTCTTGATAGTTTAGTACTAGTAAATAGTGCAATGTTTTCGTGTCTTGGTGGCCCCATCAAATCTATTGATTAGTCTTAATTATATGCAAGCACCTACTACACTCCCCCCCCCCCCCCCCACCCGCGATATAATCAAGATTAATTTTTTTTCTATTTTATTGAGGTTTTTGAAATAAGTGACAAATTTGCTCATTATAGTTTTCAATTAATGGCTATTCTTGGTGCATATATAATTTTATGTGACTTGTTGTGGTGATGTATATATTGTTAAGAGTGATGGGGATGTACTATTAATGTGGTTATTGGTGGCAAATGTATTCATGGAAGTTCTTATTTACAAGAGAACTATAAGGTTCTTATCAGTAGTAAGGATTTATGATAAATGCAATGTTTGTATTGGTAGAAAGGATTTATTTTTGATGTTTTGTCATTTATCGTGGTGATTGTGTTAATGTTTTTAAATGAATATATTTTAGTTAATTCTTTATTATTTACTGTTAATATAAAATTTTGCAAAGTTATAATTTTTGTATATTTATTTAGTTTAATTTGAAATATTGCAGAACAATGTTAGGGAGGAGATCATAGTGTGAATAATAACAAAAGATGACTTTAAGGAGGAAGGTGACTCTCAGATTGAGGAAACTGACTCAGACGATGACTAATCTTCCAATACTTATGCTTTCAAGTTTTGTGAAGGATATAATTAATATAGCTCTCATGTATTATTGAACATCACATTATTTTGTAGACCTTTTGATATTTTCATTTTTATTGCATTATTCACTTATTAGTTTTGAACAATTATGGATTTGTACTTGTTAATTGAATGGAGAATTTTTTATGAGATGTCTGTTTGTAATTTATATATTATTTATTTACTTTCATGTAATTCATGTGTTTCTTTTTTGACAGAATTGTTTTGTCGCAATTAAAGTACTATAAACAGCCTTTTTTTTTTTTTCGACAAAGTTATTTTGTTGCAAATAATGTATTATTGACCTAGTAATTAATTTTTAATAATGGTCAAAGTTCATCGAAAAAAAGTAAATGGTCACTAAGATTTTGTATTTTTGACAAAAAGCAAAGTATTTACGATGGCTTTTAGTCGTTGAAAAAAATACATTAACGATGGCTATAGTTCGTCGCAAAATGTATTTGGTCATTCAACTTCATCGTTTAAAATTGTATTTTTGTCGGCAAATCAAGTATTTATGATGACTTTTAGTCGTCGAAAAAATACATTAACGATGGCCTCAGTTTGTCACAAAATATATTTGGTCGTCCAACTTCTTCGTATGAAGTTGTATTTTCAACGACAAATCAAGTATTTACGATGACTTTTAGTCG
This sequence comes from Quercus gilva, assembly GCA_023621385.1. Taxonomy (NCBI): domain Eukaryota; kingdom Viridiplantae; phylum Streptophyta; class Magnoliopsida; order Fagales; family Fagaceae; genus Quercus; species Quercus gilva. The sequence continues at coordinate 54,842,777 of CM042477.1, read as the reverse complement.
TCGAAAAAATACATTAACGACGACCTTAGTTCATCACAAAATGTATTTGGTCGTCCAACTTCCTCATATGAAGAAGTATTTTTGACAAAAAATATCAAGTGCTTACGACGGCTTTTTACGGTCGAAAATGAGTGTTAGTGACGGCCTTGTCGGTAATATAGTATTACCGACAAGGCTTTTACCGACGGAAGTCGATGGCCTTTTGCCGTCGGCACTATTAATCTGCGACGGCTTTTTGTGTTGTTGTGATGAACTCTAGCCATCGCTAATAGCAATCTTTTTTGTAGTGACTCCATTTTGCTGTGGAGTTTTGGGTGCAGAAAATTCTTACTTGGTTCCTTGATCTCTGCAAAAGGAGTTAAGCTTAGAGTTTTCAAACTCTCTACCATGATCACTCCAAATATGAGCAACTATTGATTCCCTTTTAATCTGAAGTCTCTTGCATAGATGTATCATCTTCTCTGGTTCTTTAGTTTTATCTCTTAGGAGTATTACCCAAGAATATTGTGTGAAGTCATCTACCACAAAGAGTATGTACTTCTTCCCTCCAAAATTTTGAATTCTGGCTAGACCCATCAGATTAATGTGGAGTAGCTCTAGCGGTCTTGATGTCTGAACCTCACTTATTGATGGATGTTAAGATCTTACTCATTTACTAATCTGACATGGTCCACAGATACTTTTCTCAATCTTCTCAAATTTTGGTAAACTAACCACAGCTTCATACTTAAAGATCTTCTCAATTTTCTTGTGACTGGCATGTCCTAATCGCTAATGCCATAAACCAACTTGATTTATTTTCACACTCTAGCACTTGTGAGTGATGCTTGGTGTTATACCATAGCAACTATCAACAGTTCTTATTCATACACAGATGAAATCATCTCCATCATCTAGTATCTCACATTCATTCTTCATGAAGAACACACTCAGTGCATTGTCACAAATTTGACTAATACTTAGTAGATTTGCCTTTAGTCCATCCACATACCAAACATCTTTCAAAAGTAGTAGCCTTCGAATATTTATAGTATCAATACTACGAATGACAGATTTGTTTCTATCTCCAAATGTGACTGTTTCTATCTTTCCTTCGAACAAATTCTTGAACAATGCTTTATTACCTATCATGTGCCTGAAACAACCACTATCCAAATACCACAAATGAACATCCTGTACTTTTAAAGCAATTAACGCAATATAACAAACATAATTATTGCAACATGTAGGATTAGCATATTTCATAAGCTAGATGGTCCAAGATGAAAAAGATTCAATTTTCAATTTAAGTGAACTTAAAAGAAGGAAAAGAGAATCCATGACAGCAGGGGTCAAGGGTCAACTTAAGGTAAAACTACCTAAACAAGAGCTAACCTGTTCTGATACCACTTTTTTTATTTATTTAGACCCCTGTAAACCATAATTTTTTTTACCTAATTAATTAGCCAAGGAGTTACTTAGGTTAATTATTCATATCTAGGTTAAACTCAAGCAATTATATCACAAAGTGTGGAAATATAAAGAAGATAGCGATATGATGACATAGGAAAACTAATGCAACCAACGGTTTTAAGGTAAAAAACCTAGGGAGGATTTAACCTAACTATCCTCAAGGTAAACAAATTCACTATGATAAAATGAAAGTTTTACAATAGATTTTCTCCCAAAAATCTAAAGCTATCTCTTGTAGTGCTTACTCACACGATCACGTGCAACTCTGAATCCACAGACTCTTTTATATGAATTTGCTAAATACAAACATCCATGTTTCTGACTTTAAGTTCCCATTCAACGGTTTTAGATCACTGTCAGTAGTTGATCTTTATGCAATAACTTGTCTCCACCAACTCTTGATTGTAGACCAGGCTTTCAGTAGATGCTTGTTGAGTTAAAAGGCTACATAAACCTCACAAATCTTATAGGAGTAACTAACAAGACTTCCAAGAACTTCTGAAATGTATTTAAGGTTTTTATTTTATACTATGAAGTGTTAGATACAAACCCTTAACGTTTTCGCAAGCTTTAGGCCTGATTATTTAAATTTTGCAGAATACAACTTCTGAATTCTTCTTTCTGTAGCTTAAATGTTCTTGAAACTTGACTTGAACAAACTTGAGCAATATTTAACACCTAATCTAGATATGTTTTTGTTCATAGTTTGCCAACATACATAAATTTAGAATCTAAACATTTAACCTAAATATTTAGAATTTAACACAATTGAATAATGGTTGATTTTTCAATGCTAAGCATCTATTATCTAAAACTAAAAAGTCTAAAACCCATTTAATGTTTGTGCTAAAAAGTCATGTTTAGTGTTTGATTGTATGTTTGTTTAAAGGACTCAATACATTTTTTTTTTTTTTCAGTAAATTATGTTATTTTTAGTTTTCACTTATTGAAATTGATTAATGCCTTTTTTATTATTTAATTTTTTGGGTAAAATTAAATAGCCAACATATTGCTTGAAATTATGTTGTTGAATATTTAGGGATTATTTGCTAAAGATCGTTGTGTGGTGTACACATTAATGTTTAGATTGGATTACGGATTTATAGAAATATCTTTTTATTTTAAAAACATATTGTTATGTGCAATTAATCTTATGCATTTTTTGTTGTTTAATCCAGATTAAAAAGTTTGTAAAACTTTGCATACATCTACAGTTTCTTTTGTAGTCTCTCTTTCATCTTATCTACTGTATTTTAAAATCCTTCTTTGCCTGTCCTTTAGTCGGAGCACATATTTTTACACAGTTCTCTACTAAACACAGCAGTTTGGTATTTTACAAGAAGAGATATTGAACCTGATTTTTCTTCTGTTTCTCCCTCTCTTTTTTTTTTTTGGTTATATTTTTTCATTCGATGCATTAGGGTTTGAATTAGTTTTTTCCCTGCATAATTTTGTCAGAATTTTTATTTAAGTATTTGGATTCAATTAAATTTTTGTTCTACATTAAATTGACCTGTAAAACTAATGTCTGCCATACTATTTTTGTTATTGTAGTGGTTTTGGACTTATTGCGGAGGTTTATAACCACTGTTATAGGTTTTAACAATTTCAAAACCTATTGCGGGGATTGTAATCCATTGCTATAGGTCTTGTATTTTTTTTCTTCTTATATAAAAGGTCTAGTATTTGTTGTATCTATTGTGGCGATTGTAAACCGCCTTTATTTTTTTTTTTTTGGCCTTTATAGGTTCAGTATTTGTTTTTTTTTTATAAAAGGTCCAATATTTTTTGTACCTATTGTGGTGGTTTATAACTACCGTAATAGGTTTTTACCATTTTGAAACCTATTGCGGTGGTTGTATACCTCCGATGTAGGTCCAGTATTTTTAAAAAATATAAAATTAAAGGTTCAATATTTGTTGTACCTATTAATAGCTATACTGGCTGTTTTAAACCATTGCAATAGGTTAGCATTTGTTTGTTGTGATGAATTGAAAAACTGCCACTATAGAACTATAAACCGTCAAGATTAGTCATATTTGTTGTGGTGCTTAGAAAAGTGCCCCAATAGATTTAGGTATATAGCAGTAGTACAAAAAATCGCTGCAGTAGGTGACCTATAGTGACGGTTTTAGAAATTGTTGGAGAAAAAATGTCAGGATAGCTTGTGTTTTTTGTAGTGGTTGTATTAGAACTTTGTAAGGTTGAATTTAATCAACTATTTTGTTGGCTTTATTCCATGCTAAATTTGCTTGTAATTCAGCATTTAGAAACCTTGTATTTAGGTGAGAATCATGTAAGGGTAGTGTGTGAGAGAGTGTGAAGAAATACTTAACATTGTGCAGTGAAGCAGGAACTCACGATTGGATCTTACGAGTGACTCGCAATTGGCAAGCCGCCAGAAGATGCACACGAGTGAAGCATGCAGAGAAGATGAACCATCGTGCCAGTTGTAGCATTACAGGACAAAAAGTCCAGATTAGCCATTCAGTTAACTCGAGGCTTGAACTCGCGACTTAATCAAGTCGTGAGGCCAAGTCACCACCCAATTCTGTTTTGGAAAAATGACTTTTCGCATTCCAAACACACACCACTATATATAGACCCTTATACCAATGAAATGTAGAGAGCTTCTAGAGAGAATTTTGAGAGAGAAACCCTAAAGAAAAACAAGATTGACTCATTCACAATCTTTACATAGAGACTCTTCAAATTACTCTACTCTCACCCTCTCCATTGTTACATCCTTGAGAGGTTCTTAGCTAAATCCTTTCTCACCATATCCACATCTGTGAGAAGGCTGTTTGGTGCTTTGGGAAGCAGTTAGGAAGGGACCAATGGTTATTGGTTGATGTTATGGGCTATAGCAGAATCTGGTAAGCTAAAGAAGACAAAGGTTCAGCGCAACCTTGTTGGAGCAAGAAGCTTGGAGGGCTTAAGTACATTGGGTAGATTAGGCTTGGAGGGTCTACTGCTGTTCATGTATCCCAACTTCATTCTTTAGTGGATTATTGACCGCTTGGAGGGCGGCAGAGAGGTTTTACGCTGAGGGCTTCGGTTTCCTCTTCAATAACACATCATTGTATTGTCTTTGTGTTTGCATCTCCCTTTCCTTAATCTTGGCCATATAATTTCTACTGTGGATGTGATTTTATTTGGTTTAGATTGTTTATCAATTTTGTTATAAGTTTAAGTTCATTTTCTACACATACATTGTTTGATATTAAGCTTGAATTGGTAATTTGTAAATTGGGATTTAAACGTTCATAGTGTTTGAACGGTTTAGACCCCTTAAACAAACAACCAGATTGCGTAGCCTAGATTAATTAGCCAAGTTGTTACTTATTCAAATTAAACTATTCTAGGTTAAAACAATCAAATAATCATATCATGCATATAAAACATATAAAGCAGCGGAAATAATAAAGAACACAAGATATGATCACCCAGGAAATCACATGGAAAAACCTGGGGAGGATTTGACCCACCGATCCTCAAGGCAAACCAGAATTCACTATGAAAGAATTGAAGTTCTTACAAAAGGACTACAAGCTCCCCCGCTCGACTTCCTAATGCTACCAACCAGTAGAACTTCCTCACATGACCACGCGCAGGCTCTGAATCCACGGACTACTTCTTTCTTGAATTCTTCAATCAGCTACAAGCTCCCCGCTTGTTTATCTTTAAGCTTCAATGGCAGCAACCAAGTTGATCATCAAGATGTTGAAGTAATCTCAATCTTGAAAACCCTAAGCTTTGTGTAAAGGAAAGCTCCTCTAGATCTCTCAAGAAATTTACACAAAACCGCAATGCATGAGCAACAATACAACTTGTGCAACACTGAAAACGTGGCTACAGTTTTGCCTTATATACCTAGAGCAAAAACATAAAACCCTAAACGTTTTAAAAGAGTTAGGGCTGAGCTGGAATTTCTGCAGAAAACGCATCTGGGCCGATTTTCGATCGATCGAGAATTACATTCGATCGATCGAGCCAGGCCGAAATGCACCAATGCATCTGTAGTCACTCAATTCCAACTTTACAATATTTTACCAACTTTGAGCAAGCCTAAATTAGACTAAATACATTGTTTTGATCATGGTTTGCCAACATTACAAATTAGAGTTCTAAATACATAAAATCCTAAGACCTTAGAACCTAACAAACTCCCCCTTTGGCAATCCGTGACAAAACACAAATTAAAAGCTCAAAGTTTACAATTGAAAAGCCCTTTACAAAAAAAATGCTCATAAAGACTAGAATTCAATCCTAACTACTATCTATCGGTTGCAAGTGTAGACAGTAGCACAATTGAAACAACCTGTATATTCCTGAAATACTCAACAAATGCATAAACGCATGTGTGACAGAAAATAGTATATAAACAGGTATAACATTCTTGTAAGATTCACACAACACAAAATAAAGATATATATCAATGAACAACTCATAAATATAAATCAATAAGCAGTGAATCATGAGACAACAAGAATCAAATAAAAATAATGTATATCAATATATCAATGTTACTCCCCCTAACATGAATATCCCCAAAAATGATATACAAAGTGAAGCACCTAGATACAATCTAATAAACTCCACAAAACATATCTCATGCTAACAAAAAATATCTCCCCCTAACTACAAAATCTCCTCAAAAAGTCAAAAACTCCTCTACAAGTCAAAATATCCACTCCCCCTTTTTGTGACGGAATGCCAAAGGGCAATCAAGAGTCACCATCAAAAGGTGGTGGTGATGGTGAATGAAGATGCGCAAGGTCGGCTCGGAGAGCACAAATCTCATCCAGCAGGTCCACCAAAATCTGACTATGAGCCGCCTGAACGGTCATGACAGTCTCCAGAGTACGATGAACATCGAAGTCGACCGAAGGAGGTGGAGGAACATCAGCAGCAGCAGCATCATTACCAACTGGATCAGGAATATCCTCACCAGCAGGACCTGTAGAAGACGAAGGAGGAGGAGGAGCGCTACTAGATGGCTCAGACCTAGGGTGTTTAGAACCAGCTCGAAGATGAGCGGCCCTCTGTCTAAGAAAAGACGCACCTATAGGACCAATAACATGTATAGGCTCAGATGAAGGGAAGTCACTAAGAGCTAGATAAAGTAAAATCCTATGAATGAAAATAGGATGAACAAGGGCATGAGAAGTAGATGAACTCCTATAAACTTCGTTCAAAGAACGAAGAAAAAGATGAGGAAAACTAATAGGAGCATCGGTAACTAAAGCGTACAAAAATACACACCTCTCAAGAGGAATGGTGTGAACATGAGAGATGGGCCAGAGGGAATGACAGGCTATCCTAAAGAAAAGATAATGTAACCCGGAGAGCTCAGCAGAAGTGATCCTAGGATCAGAACCCCACTGGATAATAGTCCCAGTGATGTAAGACAAAACGTCGCTCAGCTCGGGAGACTCAGTATAAGGATAGACAGGATGACTAACCAACGGTATCCCAAGAGCATCAGCCACTACTTGAGGAGTAACGGAGTACTCTACGCCTCGTATCTAACTTCTAACTAGAGTGTTGGAATCATAGACGCGGATAGAGATGTTCGAAAAGAACTCTCTAATTAAGGTAGCCGGAGGAGGAGGGTCAGACACATCTAACAAAGGCAACCAGCCCCTACGCTTAAAGTTTGCCCTAATGGCAGGATCTAGCTCATCTAGAATAACCAAACGCTCAGCCCAAATCTTCCTCTGAAGATTGAGCTTCTCATAGGTCTCTTGGTTTTTCTCACTCGGAAACCTCTCTCGGTCAAAGAAAGGGGGGAAGGGGAAGGGGAAGGAGAGGGAATAGTCCTACGAGCTCTAGTCTTCCTAGGCATGGTGCTAAGGAAAGGACAGAGACACAAAGACAAAACCAAAAGAACAAAAAAAAAAAACCAAGGGCAGACTGCAAGTTAGCACAAAAAAAAGAGAATAACAATTTATATGATTCATGAATGAATGCAATGCCATGATGCATGTACTAATGCAGTAAACATGTTTAAATTAAGTTCAATTTCACAAAATTGGCTTGAACATAGAGTTTCTTAATAAAAACCCTAAAAATTTGAAAACCACTTGAAAAATTTTGCAACAAATTGATGAATTAAGCATTACAAAACAGAACACACGGATTATAATGCCTAATTTCATCAACACAACAAGCCAATTTCAACAAATTCAACCCAATTTCACAAAAGCCCCAATTCGGATCAAATAGAAACCCTAGAATTTTCAATTTTTCGTCAAACTCAAAATTGATCAAATTAATCCATTAAGAACAAGTTTATAGTGTGTCCCCACAAAAACCCAATGATCAATTGCAAAAAATAAGCCTTGAATCAATCAGAAAATCCCATAATGCAAAGTTCGAAAATCTCCCTTAAAATGCATGAAAAATGTATGAAATCATGAAAATAAAAGCAAAAGGAAGGGCAAAAGAGTCTTACCGGCTTGAGGAAAGAGATTTCTTGCAAAAAATCGGAGGAAAATGACAAAAAATTGGAATAGTAGAGCTTGCCAAGTCGGAGAGAGAGAAGAGACTTGAAAAAGATTTGAAAAAGTGTTTGAAAAAGTCAGAATTGATCTTTTTTAAAAAGCTTCTCCACGATCTTCGATCGATCGAAAAATACATTCGATCGATCGAATGAGACAGTTGTTTTAGAACAATCTAGGGGACTTTTTCAATCGATCGAAAATCACAATGGATCGATCGAAATGGGCAGAAACACACAAAAATTTTGAGAAAAAAAAAAAAAAAAACACAGTTTTGAAAAACACAAGCCCAATTTTAAAAACAAACCCTCAAAGCATTTGATCAATGAAAACAGAATGCATGAGTATGAAATGTAGTGCGTTTTCAAAAACCCAAATTTTTAAACCCAATTTCCTCAAAAACAAGTTTCAATCATCTTCCCATTTAATTTTCTTAAGCAACAAATATGTTGTGCACAAATCTCAAGATATTTTCAAACTTGGTTGGTTAGACCAAAAAACACACACACTAGCATGTACAGTATTTAACAAAGAGTAACTTGTGAAGTGTGTGATACTAGCAAAAACTTGAGATACATGTGAGGTGATATGTGAATAGCAATCAAACGCAAAGTCTACATAATTCATCACATAGAATTTAAAAGAGACTATCACCTAAAGAGTTACATCCTATAACTCCCACATCTCCTAGAACAAAAGCTTGCAATCATGTAAGTTTCTTACATTTTTGCCTCTTATTTATATATGAATTGGCATTCAGCCTAATAGTACACACCGGTTTGAATTAAGTGAATTGGCATCAAGCCTAATAGTACACACCAGTTTTAATTTTAAATGAGGCTACACCTTATGTTCTTTTTGTGCATGTGCTACACTTTCTCGAGCACAAAATCTTATGATATGCACTAAGGTGTTCATGATTGGCTAGTGAACAGTGGTGAGATGGTTATTTATGCCTTTCTCAAAAGGATCAAGTTCGACAGTCAAAGAACATGTGACTTCATGATTAAGGCAAAGTGATTAAAAACCACACACATCTTTCCCACACAACATGCACTACAAATTTTCAACTAGTCAAGTGCAGTAAATAAGCTCATCAAAGTTAAACAAGGTACACAGGACATGACATGTGTAAAAAGATTGACCAACCTTGTTTTCAAAAATCAAGAAAAATAGTGTCAAACATAGTTTTTGCTTTCTCCTTTTTTATTTATTTATTTATTTATTATTATTAAAAGAGAAAACAAATAAATCCTAGAATGAAATGCATGAATGTAATGCAATGCAAGTCCTAGAACAAAAAGACACAAAAACCAAAAAACAATGGTCACAAAGGGTAGAGCAATGAAGCATAAGGACCATGTTAGAAAGACTCAGTTAGTTCGAGTCTTTTGCATCCAAAACTTTTTAGATGCACCACGAGCATTGGAGTTCTTATTCACATTAGAGTGATTCCCAACTCCAGGATTGGAATAAAGGTTTAACACCTTTATCAATTCACCAATTAGTGCCATAGGATCTTGTGCTTGAGGCACAGGCACTTTTTGTTTATTCGCTCTCTTATCAGCTTGAAGCTTGAAACAGTTAGGATGAATGTGTCCAGACTTTCCACAGTAATGACAAACCCAAGCAGGTTTACCATGCATCTTGTCCTTGGATTTGGTAGGCTTCTTAGGTTTAGATTCTCTTAAGTCTACCCTAATCTTCTTAGGTGGTGAAACTTCTACAGGTTTAACAACCTCACTCACAGGGGGTTTAATAGTTTCACTCACAACCTCACTCACAGAAGGTACAGAAGAAGAAGAAGGAACAAAGACAGTGGAATGGGGTGCAGAATCAAAGATGCTTTCAACATATCCTATCCCAGATTTATCAGAAGGATACTTTTGAACATTCAGCATGTGATCAAGTTTAGAACTAGCAGATCTAGTAACAGATAAATCATGTTCCAAAGTTCTAACTTTATCAAGCAAAAGCATGTTTTTAGATTTAACATTATTCAAACGCTCATTAGCATCAAACAGTTTAACAAGCAAATTTTTCTTTTCAAGCTCAAGGGCATCAATTTTCTTCAGGCCTAGATCAACTTTCATAGCATCCTTTGCAACAATTTTGCAAAGTTTGTTGTAGGTCTCTTGAAGATCTGCATCTTCAGAGAGTTCCCCATCAGAAGGGTTCTCCTCAGCAGATATGCTTTCATTGACTGTAGCAGTAGCCGTGAAAGCTATGAAGTTTCCTTCCTCGTCATAACCGGACTCATCATCAGAAACCTCATTATCACTAAGGGTTACAGCCATAGCTTTTCCTTTATTCTTCAAGAATGTAGGACATTCAGATTTCACATGGCCATACCCTTGACAGCCAAAACACTGAGGACCCAAAGAATTATTTGAAGATTGACCAACTTTTTCTTTAGGTTTTTCAAAGTTATTAACCTTAGTGGGATCATTCTTCCTAAAATTTCTAGGTTCAGCAGTGTAAGTACCTCTTGCCTTTCTATTGGTATTCCTAAGAAAGTTTTTAAAGTTTTTGGCAAGGTACGCAATTTCTGTAGCAGAGAGCTCATCATCAAATCCACTACCATCAACATCATCAACTGACTTAAGAGCCATTGATTTGGATTTGTTCACTTTAGGTAGGTCAAACTCATAGGATTGAAGAGATCCTACAAGCTCATCAACAAGGATGGTGTCCACATCCTTGCTTTCAGTAATGGCTGTCACCTTGGGTCTAAAATCTTCAGTTAAGGATCTAAGTATCTTCCTAACAATTTTAGGTTGATCATAGACTTCACCCAAGTTATAAGCAGAATTAACAATATCATTGAGTTTAGCATAAAACTCATCAAAGGTTTCATCATCAGACATTCTAATGCTTTCAAACTTAGAAGTTTATTGCTACAATTTGTTTATCTTAACAACCTTTGTGCCTTCATGCACAGTTTGGAGGATTTTCCAAGCAGTATGAGCAACCTCAACATTAGAGATCCTCTTAAATTCCTCCATTGAAACAGCATTAAAAATGGCATTCATAGCCTTGCTATTAAATGCAGTTGCTTCTTTCTGAGAAGTTTGCCACTCACTCACAGGAGTAGTGGGCTTCTCCCATCCATATTCAATAGAGTTCCAAACCCTCTCATCAATGGATTTCAAGAATGCTTTCATCCTTACTTTCTAGTAAGCATAGTTGTTCCCATCAAAGTGAGGAGGAACAAATAGAGAGTGTCCATGCTCCATGACAACTAGGGTCAAGGATCAGCTCAGAAAAAAAATCTCAAACAAAAGAGCTACATGCTCTGATACCACTTGAACATTTTAGACCCCTTAAACAAACAACCAGATTGCATAGCCTAGATTAATTAGCCAAGTTGTTACTTAGTCAAATTAAACTATTCTAGGTTAAAACAATCAAATAATCATATCATGCATATAAAACATATAAAGCAGCGGAAATAATAAAGAACACAAGATATGATCACCCAGGAAACCACATGGAAAAACCTGGGGAGGATTTGACCCACCGATCCTCAAGGCAAACCAGAATTCACTATGAAAGAATTGAAGTTCTTACAAAAGGACTACAAGCTCCCCCGCTCGACTTCCTAATGCTACCAACCAGTAGAACTTCCTCACACGACCATGCGCAGGCTTCGAATCCACGGACTACTTCTTTCTTGAATTCTTCAATCAGCTACAAGCTCCCCGCTTGTTTATCTTTAAGCTTCAATGGCAGCAACCAAGTTGATCATCAAGATGTTGAAGTAATCTCAATCTTGAAAACCCTAAGCTTTGTGTAAAGGAAAGCTCCTCTAGATCTCACAAGAGATTTACACAAAACCGCAATGCATGAGCAACAATACAACTTGTGCAACACTGAAAACGTGGCTAGGGTTTTGCCTTATATACCTAGAGCAAAAACATAAAACCCTAAACGTTTTAAAAGAGTTAGGGCTGAGCTGGAATTTCTGCAAAAAACGCATCTGGGCCGATTTTCGATCGATCGAGAATTACATTCGATCGATCAAGCCAGGTCGAAATGCACCAATGCATCTGCAGTCACTCGATTCCAACTTTACAATATTTTACCAACTTTGAGCAAGCCTAAACTAGACTAAATACATTGTTTTGATCATGGTTTGCCAACATTACAAATTAGAGTTCTAAATACATAAAATCCTAAGACCTTAGAACCTAACAGTGTTTTACACACATATTGAACATTCATACTTGCATATTACTACCTAAAGCATGTGTTATTAAATTTTCCTTAAGCAAGTTTCGTGTTAAGGATGGAATCGTATGTGAATATTATTCTACTATATATCCAATTACTAATATTTGACTAAACAAGAGAAGAAGTCAGTGCGTTTAATAATATGTATGTAATTCTAAGATCACAATTTTTTTGTGCTATAATTTTGATATGGTAGACCATAAGTGGTTATCATTTTCACATGGACTCAAATTTTTCTCTATCACTTAGGGGGCATTTGGTTCACCGTGATGTGCTTTTGATATGATACACATTACGGTAATGTGACATTAAGGTGTTTGGTTCACTTGATTTTTTCTAATAAGAAAATGTAAGATTACAAAATATATTACATCACCTTAATCTCATCACCTTCTTAAATAGGGTAATCTTTTTCTTTTTTGTTGATACAAGATAGAATTTCTTAGACAAGGTAATCTTACATTATCTATTTTTGGAAACTATAATAAATATCAAATTGAAAAAAATCACCCATACTAATAAATTTTACTTACAAAATTGTCCATGTATATTTTCAAACCTAGCCTCCTATCTTTTATCAAATCAAATACTAGCCCCTCTCTCTCTCACATCAAATCTTGGCCACACTAAGTCAACCAAAACTGCCCAATCTTCTCTTTAGATAATGTACAAGTAGGGCCAAACTTGAAGATGATCTATAAATACTGAAAATGTTTGACTTTGAATTCTCCAAGTTACTAATGGATATACCACAATAAAAGAACATACTAAAACACCATAATTGGAATCAGAGTATGCCCTACTTGTTGTTCATTATTTTGGTCCTACTTGTATGTACAAGGACTGAAAAGCTAGGGTTTGATTTGATGAAAGAGAGTATGCCTAGATTGAGGGACTTAGTGTCCACGTATATTTTCAAATGCGTAGATTGAGGGTCTCAGTGTCCACGCCTCCTCGTTGCTAAGAGTGTTATTGAAGGTGATGTTCATGTCAGTGTTGCTTGTCACACCCTGGACTCAAAATAGTCCAAAGCATGAGAAAAGAACCATTAGGAGAGAGACTATAGGAGAATTTTCTTTTCTTTTCTTTTCTTTTCCAAATGATAAGAATATATATACTAAAATCTCCACATTACAAGTCAGAGCTCTATAATGCATTTACAAATAATAACTAAAAATCACGTGCCTCCATATGATACATAAATATATTACAAAACTCCAAATGGATTACACAAGGTCATAATTTTATCAAGAATAGACAACCTCAACATCGAATCTAGACCTACCATGCCTAAGGCTAACAAACCTCAAGTGCTTGATGCCTCCAATAGAATTAATTATAGCCTTGTTGAACATAGCAAGATTGAGTCACCAACCATTTATAGCAAAAGTCTCCTAATTTAACTTAGCACTCCAATTACCCCCAAATAAAGGAAGCTCCATACTCGAGGTATATCTAATTGATAGGCTAAAGCCCAGTAAGTAGCATAATTAATGGGGGTGGGGGAAATGTAAGTTTCATTATTATGTGCATATTACAACATTAAACAATTGGAGAATTTCTGGCTGAAAATTACAAAATCATTTTTAATAATAACACGATAAGAATGATTAAATAATGCCACCCAATGTAGACATCGCATTTTGTATCCCTTACAACTCGGGCCCCTGTTCCCCAATGATGCTAAAATTCTAAGACTCAAGGTTGGTTTAGGGCCGAATAAGATGTTAAATTGACTTGAGAAATGTTAAAAAAAAAAATATAACTTTTAATGAGCAAATAAATCTATATTTGGAAAAGTAAAGCCAAGGAAATCCTTAGCTTGCGTGTGTAGGAATCAACTTGTGTGCGTGGCCATAATGCATACGAACCAGGCCGTAGCCTGTGTGTTCATATAGGGTTCCAAAAACTGTGAAAGACAAGCTTTTTGCATTAAAGACTAAAGTTTGGAACAAATCCCACATCGTTTGGGAGCCGTTCCAAACTCCCATTTTCACAATATAAATAGCCATACATGGTACCTTTTCAAAACACACAGAAGTCTTAAGGGAAAACACTAAGATTCACTAGAAATAGTGAATCAAAGAGGGAGTTTTTCACAAAACATCCTCAAGTCAATTTTCTTTTGATTGAGGCATTTTCTAGCCTTGATCTTCGAGTTTAAAATTATTAATCACTATTGTTTTTAATTGTGAATTGATTTGACTAAGGGAAACGGTCAAAATTAAAGGAGCTTTTGTTTTGAGGTATTGAGTTGTAAAATCTTTTCTATTTTAATCTTGTTGTTAATCTTGTTTCTTTGCTTGTTTTATGTTTTAATATGTTTATATAGCCTAGTTTTAGATAGCTTTTGTATTTCTAAGCATGTTAGGTTGTTAGATTTATTGTTTTAAAGTCTGCTTTGTTTTCTGTGCTTGTTGTGTTTCTGGGCTTGGATTTTTTAGTAAGCTTGCACATGCAGGCTGCTGCCTGGAAACCCTAATTTAGGTTTCTACTTTGTTTTCTTTGCTTATTTCACATGTTATGCCTCTTTCTTAATCCTTTTTCATAGATATAAGTCTCTGCTTTACTATTTATTTGTTTATTTACTTTTCACATGATTAAAGTAGGGTTTATCTTTAGTTTATTTATTTTGATGCCATGAACATGCATACACATGTTCATGCATTAATGCCATAGGTGCTGAGATACCGTAAGGTAAGTGAGGTAAATCATACATTCATATGTATATGCATTTGTTTGTGACATAATCTTGTTTATGGTTGATAAACATGATATGGCGGTTCGAATGAGCATGTTTGTGCTCTTAATGTCTTCCAATGATCCCTTAATGATGCCATGATCGTTTGCTGCCTATATTTTACCTTGATTTAATGTTTACATGCTTCTACCTTGGATGTGATATGATCACATGATGCTAGATGAATGCTAGTTTGATATGAGATGCCATGATAGATGTATGTTAGGGTATGTTGTGATATGTCATGATAGATGAATGATTAGGTTTTGGGATGATGGATGCCATGATTGTATGCTAGTGTGTGTGTAAGTATAAATACAATATTTAATGTGCCTTTAATAGGGTTAATACATAAGACATAATGAGAGGAAGCCAAACCTAGGGTTGGGCAGTTTTGGATGCCTAACACTTTCCCAAAACTATACCTAAACTCCAAACCCATACTCTGTGTTGACACGCTGTTTTACAATCGGCATTTAACCTTACATGGAGGGTAAAAGGGTAATTTCACATTGGAAATAGGCATCTTAATTTTGGCCACTAGATCCTTCATTTCATTTCATCAAAATGATATTGATGTTGTAATGATCAAATTGACTGGTCATAAGTCCTAATCGGACCACCAGATAGAAAGTTATCATCAAATCAAGTTTTAATGGCCGAGATGCAATATCACAAATTAAGTTTGACTAAATGTGATTATGAACAATTGATTCCAATTGGTTATAATTATAATCAATTTGAGATAATTGACGTGTCATAGTTTGATTGGCTAGGACTACATCTTATGATAAGGTTGCACACACTTAATTAATTAGATAGTCTAATATTAATTATTCAATGAGTAATTTGTGTAATTATCTTTCTAATTAGGGTAAATTTGGAACTAATTAAGTCTGAAATGGAAGTGATTGGAGTTTATTAATGCTAAGGGTGTCAAATGGGTGGGTTTGGGGTGGGCATAATTGTGTTGGGTATATAAAACTCATTTACCCATGAAAACCCATTTAGTTAATTACTTCTAACCCAAATCCAACCCAACCCAATTATTATGGGTAAACCCCAACTTACCCAATTATCAAAATTACCAAAATGCCATTAAAGTGAAAATCTTAACACTTTCTTGGATTCCCTTTTCCACTCTCTCTAGTTTCCATTCTTGGGATTAAAAATTTCCACATAAGCACATCCACATCATCAATTATATTAAAAATCCAAATAAAAAATATTTTCTTTTCTTTTCTATTTTCTTTCACTTTCTTGGCAACCAAACAGTGCAACAAATACAAAGAAATGTCATTTCAAACTCAAAACTTTCCTAGAATTTCGAAAGCAATTGTCCTTGAAACAAATAGAAATTCTTTTGAACCAAAAAAAGAGAAAAATGAACGCATCCATATTAATTACTCCATTCTTAAATTACCCAAATTTAAAAAATATAAAAATAATTCAAACCTAGTAACGGTGTTTGAGATATAATGTGGGTTGAAACACAATTCCAAAAACTGTACTATTGCCGTTGTTTGTGTTTGGTTGCCTTTTCCACTTTGATGCTGAAGCTCGACAAATCCAAAAAAATGGCCTCCATAGTTCCTCACTTCGTTGCCGTGGACAGGGACCTCGACGACGCTGATTTATGGGCCGTAATTGACTCCGCCATGGCCTCTCATTCTGCCTCCATATCCCACAAATCCCTCACTATCAGATCCCCCAATTTCCAATCCCTATCCCTAATCTAAAACCCCTCGCCACCATTAAAGCTCTCTAAATACCCTAAAACCCCAATCTCCAACCATTTTGACACCAAATCTAGGGTTTCGGCCCAAGGCGAGGTGATACATGAACCCTGGGATTCTTGCTCGCCGCGCAAGGTCGCAAGGACCTGTGCTTCAGAAGCTAGTGCGACCAGTCCTCTTATTGTGCTCAAAAATCGACCACTCCGGTGTATTCTTCGCCGAAAGCACATTTGTCACTGGAGGTTGGGAAGTTCAATGCGAAGGAGAGAGAGAGAGAGAAGTGTTTGGAGGCTGAGAAAATGAAGGAAAATGAAACTGAAATGTTTGAGGTTTTTTATTTATTTTTTATTTTTTTTAACAGGAAGAGCTGGATTGAATTTGGGTATATTGTTTTTGGGTTAAATGGGTTTTTAGTTAAAACCCAATAATCACTGGGTCTAATTGGGATGATGCCCATTTAACCCAACTAATAATTGGGCGGGTTTGGGTTCAATTAGAGTGGGTAGGTAAGGGTGGAAAAATGGGTTTTGGCTTATTTTGCCACCCCTAATTAATGCTAATTGGAAACTAATTTGGAACCTATTAATATTAATTGTACTGAAATTATTTTCTAACAAATGACCTCTGCTCACCATTTTATTGGTATCTCTCATAATATTTTGAATTTGTGAGTGAGGATAATTTTTTCAGAAACTAGACATCTGGGGCTTCAATTTGAGCTAAAGAATGAGGCAATTCTTATAAGAATTGAGACATATATGATTTTTCGAAGTTAGCTCTAAAAACTATTATAGGAGCTACGGGAAAAACATAAGTTTTAAACATTTTGCTTACTCATTGTTGATGCTTACTTTTGACAAAAGGCCCAATTGTAGAAGCCTGACAATATGAAGAAAGTGAGAAGAGAAAAAAGTAAAGCAAGCCTAGCAGGCCGGAATGGCAGGAATGATGGCTAGCAAGCCCACAAGGATAATAAGAGGTAAAAAGGAAGTAAATGGGTTGAGGAAGCCCATGGGAACAGTAAGAGGTAAAAAGGAAGTAAATGGGCTGGGGAATTTTAGGAAATGAATTAGTAAATTCATTAGGTTGGCTTAAAGGCCAATAAGCCTGAAAAAGTAATAAGAGGTAAGGAAGTGGTAATTGGGCTGAGGAAGCCCGAAAGATTTAGCAAAAGTCCCATGGGAGTAAAAGAGGTAAAAAAGAAGTAATTGAGCTGAGGAAGCCCAAGAAATGAAATGGGTTGGCACAGTAGGAATGTTGGCCAATAAAGCCCAAAAGAGGTAAAGACGTGGAAAGTGGGTCGGCATAGTTGGAGTATCAGCCCGTAAGCCCACGGGTAACAAGAAATAAAGGAGAGGTAATGCTATAGTAGGAATGATGAAGTGGCAAGGTAGGATCTATAGCCAAGAGGCCTACAGACATAGGAAATAAGAGAACATGGGTTTGGAAGGTGAGGGCCTTCACCCAAGCAATGCCTAATCCAGGGAAAGAGTGAAAGGTAGGGAACGTGAGCCTAAAAGCCCATTTGTCCTTCACGCTGCAAGAGTTAAACACCTACCAGAATGTACAGCAAAATAAGATAAACATGGAGGCAATAGAAATGGTGTGAAGGCCAAAAAGGATTATATTCAGACGGAAGTGGAGCATACACTAAGGGCCTAAGCACCATCTACTTGTACCCAGCCAATACATAGGAGGTGGGCCACGGGTCAAGGGTATTAGAGGATATGGTTTGGCAGTGGGGAGAAAGAGAAGGACCATTTTGGGGTTCCCGTTGAAATTTTTTTTGGAGAAATGTCCTGCTGGGATGGCATCTCACCCAAAAGAAGTAAGAATGAGCTGGGACCATTTGATGCATGCCATAGAGGTAGGTGAGTGAAAGGATTAATCCTTATCCAGATAAGAGTAGCGAGAACAGAGGGAGGTAAGAAACAAGACAAGCCATTTTTGTTTGGGAATGAGGAGTGGTGCAACCAACACATTTAGTGCAATGATAGTGGCTGGACAATTGACAGGCCAGTGGACAGTCTTAGAAGGACACCCAAAAGGAGCCCAAAGCAGTTGAGGGGTAAAAATGGCAAATCCCATCATGGTAGACAGTATAAAGGGTGGTAGTTGTGAACAGTAGGGGATCATCAGAAAAAAAAAAAAAAAAAAAAAAAAAAAAAAAAAAAGAAGAAGAAGAAGAGGTATCACCATCAGGGAAAGAAGTAGAGGTAGAAAAAGGATGAAGATGAGAGAAAAT
The DNA here is from genome assembly GCA_023621385.1 of Quercus gilva. Classification (NCBI taxonomy): domain Eukaryota; kingdom Viridiplantae; phylum Streptophyta; class Magnoliopsida; order Fagales; family Fagaceae; genus Quercus; species Quercus gilva. The sequence goes on along the minus strand of CM042477.1, from coordinate 54,823,868 downwards.
AAAAGAAAACACAACAAAACCAAAGAAAAGCATGAGTGATAGAAATAGAGGCATGCATTAATAGGCTACCCATTTCTCTCCCTTTTGACAGACCCACTTTCTAAGAAATTAAGAGTTAAAGTTTAATCCATCTTGGATCTTTTTCCATAGTGCGTAATCTCTATGGCAAAAGCCTTGTTTAAGATTACTCGCTTTGGAGATCGTTTCCCTTTTTGGACTTGCATTTGTTGAGAAGAATAGGCCTATTTCTTTGGCAAGTGAATTTTACTTTCGTGATTGATGAGCGATTAACTTGTTACCTTGTTATTGAATTGTTTATTGCAGCATTGTTTCCCACAGTTGTATTATTCTACCACGATCCCGTTGGGTTTTCTTTTTTCCTTTATTTAAATGTTAGTATTACTTGTCAAGTGTTATAGTTATTCTGTAATAGTTGTTCCTGCTATGGGCACGCTATACACTCAATACTCTAGTTGAGGCGTGTCTGTATTAGGATGGCCCAACTTGTGCACAAACTGACTTAAGGCATGTTTTACTTAGGCCAGCCCCAGCTTTTATACCCTAGAATTACGGGTTGTGATATAGTAGAAGAAGTCAAAGCCCAACATATAAAAGGCCCACCACATTTAAATTGGCAACTTCATTGGGGAGTTGGGAAATAGACAGGGAAAGTAGATAGATCCCTCGCAATTTATGCCCCCAAGATAAAAAAAGTGATGAGAAATATGAGTTCCATGCCATCACAGGAAGAATTAAGGCCGGCCATACCGCACTAGCCCAATCAAGCAGAAGGTGCTGATGGAGTAGGGGCTAGGCTGCAACTGCAACAAAATATTCCCACTGACAATACTAACATCCCTAACAGTAGCTGATGGAGGAAATTTTCCAGCTAAAGGTGGACAAGAGTAAGGAAAAAGGAAGCCAACATGACCCTGAGCATATGGCAAACAAGGAAGAAACCCCTGTGGATGGTGGCCCGTAAAACACAGAGTAGTGTTTCATCATGATGGCTGATGTCATAGCATTGTTAGAGCAAGAACAGGCTAAGGCGCCCAAAGAAAATTTTTATGCACAAAGACCTCCCTATCCACTAAGGATACTTAGTAAGACGTATCTCGAGAGATATAAGCCGCGAACCTTCACACAGTATGATGGTAGAAAGGGAAGCGATGTCGAGCACATAAGTAAGTTTATAGACACCCTCGGTCCCTATGCAGCAAATGAGGACTTGTGTCTCCGAGAGTTTTCGAAGTCCATATGTGACCGATGTGGTAGGCCTTTTTTGCGTCTTGGGCTGGATTGCTCCTGCTGTACCATAGCCCTATGATTCTAAGGTAGGAAAGTTGGGACTGGCCTAACTAAGATAACCTTAAGCCAACTTGTGCGCAAGTTTGGCCCTTCTTGTGTTGACATGTCTTGGCAGGAATCTTGAGTGTATTCATGTGCTCACAGCAAGAAAAATTGTTACAAGTGTTATAGCAGGAAAACATAATATAGCAGGATAACTAACACACGTTAACTAAAATATTTTCTGCTAACAAGAATAATACATGAACAGTTCCACAAAGAAAAAAGTATCACAACATGATTACAGCAGGAATAGATTAATGGAAAGAAGTCATGTTAGTCCTTAGTCAACCATGCCAAAAGAAAAGAAGATTAGTCTGCTAAAGGAATGGGCTTGGCTCTTTCATAGATTCAAGTCCAAAAAGGGAACAAATCTCCAATGTAGGTAACCTCAGAGGGGAATCCTACTTTAGAAGTTACTTACTTTGAAAAATGGACCTAAATGGCTTAATTTTAGATTTTCTTACTCGTTTTTCTCTATTTTCTTCATTTTCCTTCTCCCTTTTTTTTCCTCAATTTTTTACTGTGCACGTCTATGGCCTTTTATACTGCCTACCATGACAAGATTTGCCATTTTCACCTCTTAACCGCTTTTGACTTGTTGTGGGTGTCCTTCTAGAACTGTCCACTGGTCTGCCTAACCACCACCACTACACTATGTTGGCCGTGCCACACCTCATTCCTTGACAAAAGTGGTTTTGTTTTGTTTTTTACTCCCCTTGACACTCCCATTTGAATAAGGGCTAGACTTCTCACTTACCAACCTCTATAGCGTGCACCTAGTCATTCTAGCTCATTTTACCTATTTTGGGTGAGATATCATCCCAGTAGGATATTTCTCCCAAAATAGCTTAAGGGGGTACCCCAAAATAGGCTTCGCATTCTCCTCACCGCCAGACCACACCCTCTCTTACGTCTGACCTATGGCCCACCTCCCTTGTATTGGCTGGGTACAGGTAGGTAGTGCTTGAGCCTTGTGTCCATGCTCTATTTCCATATAAGTCCATTGCTTTTTTGGCTCTCACACGTTTGCCATTGCCTTTAGGTTTGTCTAAATCTACTGCATGCTCTAGTGCTTGTTTAAATCTTGTGGCGTGAATGAGTTTTTGGGTCTTCATTCTCCACATCCCATTTCTTCTTCGGGCTGGGCATTGCTTGGGTGTGGGCTTTTTCTTCTTTAATTTGGCCCATGTCTCCTTTTCATCTTCTATCTATAGGCTGGCCGGTGCTCTTGCCATGCCACTACATTGTTCCTACTATAATATCATTCACCTTTGTTTGTCTTGTTATTACTTTTGGGTTTGTGGGCTGAGGCGCCTGCCATTCCAATTTCTCATATTATTCTTTCTTTTAGTCTTTACTACCCAGCATTCCTGTTGGGCCAGTCCATTCAACACCTCGAGCTTCCTTAGCCCATTTCATTCTTTGGGCCTCCTCAACTCGTTCCTTTCTTTGGGCACCCTTGGCCCATTTCATTCTTTCCTATCTCTTTTGTTCCCATGGGCTTTTGCTAAATCCTTTGGGCTTCTCTAGCCCAATTACCATATCCTTTGCCTTTGGATTTATTGGCCTTTGAACTAATCCCATTTACTAATTCCTTTCTTTAGGCTCCTCTAGCTCGTTTTTGCTTTCTTTCCATTTCTTACGATTCCTATGGGCTTATTACTTCATTTTTGGGGGCTTTTTTGGCTCGTTTGCTTTCTTTGAGGCCGACCATTATTTCTGCCATTCTGGCCCAATGGTCTTTACTTTACCATTTTCTTTCTCCACCTTTTTCATATTGTTAGGCTTCTTCTGCCATTGGGCCCCTTTGTTAAAAACTATGGGCATCAACATTCAGCCCCCTAAGCATATGAATTACTCCTATGGATCATTTGCGAATTAAAAAAAAAAAAACTCCTTTTTTTTTTTTTTTTTTTTTACAGTTTTTTTGAATAGTGGGCCTGCCTTATTTTCTTTCTTGCTGTGAACAGTATTGTCTCTTTATTAATACGATGCTTCTTTTGACGGCTGACCCATAGCCTTCTTTCATGTCACTTTTATTATCTTTAGTACTTAAACTCTTCCCTTTCCCATCATTCATTCAGAACACTTTTCTCATTCCTTTCTCTTCACTGTGTCTTCTTTCTTAAAACCTCACCATCAATCTTCCACGTTCAAATAACCCGTCATGCCGCGGGCAAAAGATGAAGGTTCTTCCCACCGTAAGGGAAAAGAAATTGCCACCAATGATCCTCCTACCAAGATCGTGGGCGAAGAGGCTCCCCTCTCCGAATTAAATCGCTCTGAAGAGGAGGAAGAGGGTCGCGACCCAAACAGCGAGTACCCTTCCCTCATCGATTCATGGTACGACACTCACATTCACTTCCCCGTGGTGCCCGGTGACTATTTGCCTCTGCTGTCGGGTCATGTGTGGCTCTTTATTTGCTGTCGTGATATAGAGGTGTCTTAAGCCCTTTTAGCTTCCTTCATTCATGATCTTGATATAAACCAAGGGACGTCGCTTCCCATGCCCATCTTTGAATTTGGGTCGGGTATCTCTTTGGGTTAGAAGGAGTGGGTAGACGAAGAGTTGTCTAACATGGGTTTCATGGTAGTGTTACGGCAGGTCGACGTGTTAAAGGCCATCGTTTCATCCCGTTGCTTGTCCAACTATAGGGACTTGTTCAATCTTTGCCATTTGGTTTGCCGATGGTGTAGCACCACCCAAACCTTCTTCCTTTCTTACGATGAGATCATCGTTACCTTGGAGGATGTGGTGAACCAACTGTTGTTGCCCATCCTTGGTGATATGGACCCAAGCAATATTAAGCTTTCCATCGAGTAGGAGGCCAAGTTAAAGAAAGGGACGAGTGGCAACACAAAGTTATCGCATTGGGTTGTGGCTTTCTCCAAGGCTTTTGATGCTTTCCACCGTGCAGCCTTTGTTGTGTTTTAGCTTTGTAAGTTCATCTTTGGCTCTCACTCACATTATGCTGTAAAACCTCTTTATTTTCGATTAGCCATAAAGATTTTTGCCAAGGTGAGTCTACCATTGGCCCCTATGTTTTTGGGTCACTTGTATGTGCAATTAGATATTCTGCAGAGTGATGAGAGGCAAGCGGGCTCCTGTCACATAGTTACTACTTCTACCCACAGTACCATATTACAGCATCTGCTGTGGGAGTGTTATGCCAGGCATTTAGCTAAGTGCAAGTTTGTCTGTTTTGCCAAAAAGAAGTATCGGTCTTGTTCGATGGTTATTACTGACTTTTGTGGTCGTTTTGTATGTGATTTTCCGTCGGCTTACCGCTTGGTTAGGTTGAAGTCGTTTGGGCATCCTGTTGTTGAATTCTTTGACAAGGGAATTGGCTTTTGGTGGAGAGCATACAAAACTTTAGGCACTAGCTTTACAAGTGCTAATTTAGTTATGGGCCCATTTACAGACACTGCTGGACCACCACCCGTTAACTGCCTTTGATGAGAGAGGGATTACGTATTTGGCAGCCACTAATGTCGAGTGGTTGCCTTACCTTACTGATAAGGGCATCCGCTTTATTCACTATTCTGCCAACAGAGTGAGGAGACAGTTTGGGTTGGATCAGGACATACCTGATGATTTCATTACCATTTAGAGTCCATTACTTCCGTTCGGCCATTTCTACGTCCCAATGCTTTTGAGTTTTGGAGCAAGCATTTCACGACAATCACCATTCTGGGTTCATAGAGAGAGGGCCTTTGCATTGCTATGACGCATGGGTATTGGCAAGCTGTGATGACTTCTTTTGGGCAAAAGTTGTTAGGTGGCTGCGGGTTTTCTCTTATTCCTTCCGAGGGTCTTCATGCCATTATTTTTGCCAACCCACAGTTGTTACTTCCCACCAAGTCCGTGGTGGCATATGCTTAGAAACAGAGCAGGACATATTTAAGTAGCAACAAAAGGAGAAAGGGTGGTATCTATATGCTAGTGAATATCCTGCAGGATGGGAGAAGAAGTTGAAGGTGGTGAATCTTCCTGCGCTGTGAAGAAGGGCTCGGTGTCTTAGACTGCTAAGCCCAAATCTGCCAAGAGAGGGGATGATTCTTCTGAGATTTGTTCAGACATCATTCCATATGAAGGTGGCCTTCCTCCCATTGGTAACATAGTCTTTGAAGGTTCTCCTCTTCCCTCTGCTCGCAGTCGTTCTAGCAGGCGCTTTACTGCAAGCAAGCCGAACCCTTCTCTCTAAGGCTAACCATTGATGCTTCTTCTAGTAGGACTTGTGGTGAAGCTGACAAGAAGACTCCTACAAGGGAAAGATTCTGCAAGATACGCGAAATAAAGAGTTTCTCTCCTACAAGGAAACATCTTCTTAATCAAGGCACGGATGTTAACCCTACACTACTATAAAAACCCCGAGACCCTCACAAACCAAGGGATGCATAATTTACCCCAGCTCTAACACTTTAGAGTTGTGAAAAAGTTCTCTGACTTAAACTTCAGAGGGTCTTTGGTTGGTACCACACCGGTACTCTCCTAGGGTTTTTCTTTGTTGTTGTTTTGCAGGCCTTGTTTCGAGCACGTGAGCATTGCACAGCTTACTGATGATTTTCGACATCATCAGTTGGCGCCGTTTGTGGGAACTTACGATTTGAAAGCCATACTACTGCCTCTCAGAAAAAAAGTTGTATGGTGCTCACTTGCTTGATGACAACCACCAATGATGTTCAAGGAGACGAACCATGTGCGATTGCCCTCAAGAGACAGGTTCAAAATCTCGCCACCATCGTGGAATGCCTCACCAAACAGAACCATGACTTGGAAGAATAGCTGTGCCAAAAGAATGTAGACCTTAATACTCAGGAGGAAGACCAAGAAGGCACCAGTGTTGAGCGAAGGAACCAAGAAGGGCCGGAAGGAAGCAACGCCCCAAGTAGGCCAGAACGACAGGACACGAGTCGACCTTCCATCACTGATACGGTCCCATCTCACATAGTCGCCGAGATACAGATGATGAAGGAGCGGATGGACCTTATGATGAACGCTCTTAGAGGACGGGTGTCTAGCGACCTCGATAACTTGGTCCATTAAATTGATTTGCCATTCACAGTGTTCGTTACTTCATTTCCCCTTCCACCGAAGTTTCATATATTGTAGGTGGAGAATTACGACTGATCCAAGGAACCCTTAGATCATCTGAAATCTTTCAAGACCCTGATGCATCTACAAGGGGTACCAGAGGAGATCATATGCAGAGCCTTCCCTACCACGCTGAAGGGATCAGCAAGGATCTGGTTTAGCAGGTTGACACCCAACTCCATCGCTACCTTCAAAGAGTTGAGTGCCTAGTTCGTCTCACACTTCAATGGGGGGCACGGCTATAAGAAGTCTACTGCATGCCTGATGAACATTAAGTAGTGAGAGGACGAGACATTGAGATCCTTCATCACTCGCTTTGACAATGGGGCTCTTTCAATCAATGAAGCTGACGATAAGATACTTGTGACTGCCTTTACAAATAGACTATGAAAGGGTAAGTTCCAATTTTCCCTATATAAGAACGACCTAAAGACTAAGTCAGATGTACTTTGCAGGGCAAGCAAGTACATGAACACGGAGGATGCATTGCAAGCCTGCGAAGAGAAGCCTAGAAAGAGGGAAAGATAGGACGACGTACGGCAAGATAGGAGGTGTGAGATGGCTAGAACCAGAGAACGGTGGGAGGACAGGCGCTCTGAGTTCACAAGTTTCACCCTACTGACTGCCCCGATCGATTAAGTCTTAATGCAAATCAAAGACAAATGAGCTTTGACATTTCCCGGCAAGCTGAAGGGCGATTCGAATAAGAGGTCTAGTGAAAAGTATTGCCGCTTCCACTGTGATCACGGCCATAATGCAGCCAACTGTTACAACCTAAAGCAACAAATTGAAGCCTTATCAGACAAGGAAAGCTGTAGAGGTTCGTTAGCAAGGAGAAGACAAAAAAACCTCAAGAGCAGGCTCCTCAACGTAGGAATGAGCGTTCCAGGCCTCCCATAGGAGATATAAGAATGATTGTAAGGGGCACGACGGTTACGAGGTTGTCTAAAAAGGCCCATAAAACTTATCTTAGGATGGTTCAGAACTTCTAGTTGACAGGTTCCATACCTAAGATGGCGTAGATAGACAGCCTTGTAATCAGATTCTTAGAAGAGGATGCCCGACGTCTTCACCACCCACATGACAATGCATTTGTCGTCAGCATGCGAGTAAGGGATTACAACATGTACTGAGTTCTAGTCGACAATGGCAGCTCGCCTAACATGCTTTACTACTTGGTATTACAATAGATGAGGATTGATAGAAAGCGATCGGTTCCGACAAACGCTCCTCTAGTTGGTTTTGGAGGAACAAGGGTGTTTTATCTTGGTGCAGTCACCTTATCCGTGAAGGTGGGCGACTACTCCTGGCAGATCACTAAGGACGTAACATTCCTCGTGGTCGATTGTTCATCCACCTACCCTTAACTCATGGAAAGCTGTAACCTTGACCTACTACTTAATGATCAAATTCCCTACAGATTATGAAGTAAGGGAGTTGTGCGAAAATTAGGTGGCTGCTCGCGAATGTTACATAGCTATGATGGGGATGGATGACCACCTCCAAGCCATGAACATAGAAGAACACCAGACAGTGACAGAGCCCGTTGAAAGGCTTGAAGAGATACTTCTTGATAAGTCCCAGAATGATCAGACAACAAGGATTGGTACCCTCACCAGCTCGACAGTCTGCCAAGCAATAACAACTTTTCTCAAAGATAACCTTGATGTATTTGCTTGGAGACATAAAGACATGCTGGGAATAGACCCTTCGGTCATGGTGCATAGACTGAACATATCGCCTTCCTTCCTACCCATCCGTCAGAAGAAGAGAGTATTTGCCCTAGAACGAGACCAACCTATAACGGAAGAAGTTTGCAAGCTGCAGGAGGCAAACTTCGTTAGGAAGGTCTATTACCCCGATTGGTTGGCAAATGTGATAATGGTCAAGAAAGACAGCAGGAAATGGAGGATGTGCGTAGACTTCACCGACCTGAACAAGGCACGCCCTAAAGATTGTTACCCACTCCCGTGGTTCGACATTTTAGTTGACTCTATGACTCAACATCAATTGTTAAGCTTCATGGATGCTTTTTTGGGTTACAACCAAATTAGAATATGTTAGGAATTTAGACCCCTTAAGCAACAATTGGATTAACCTAGTGAATTAGCCAAGTAATTGACTTAGTCAAATTATACAAATCTAGGTTATCACAATCAAAATAATCATATCAGGTATATAGCAGCGGAAATATAAATAACATAATGATATGATGACCCAGAAAACCACACGGTAAAAACTTGGGGAGGATTTGACCAAGCTATCCTCAAGGTAAACTTGAATCCATTATATGAAAGAATCGAAGTTCATACAATAAGACTTACAAGCCCCCACGCTCGACTTCCTATTGCAACCCACTAGTAGAACTTACTGACACGACCACGTACAAGCTCCGAATCCACGAACTCCTTCTTTTTTGGATTCTCCACAAGTACAAGCACCCCTGCTTGTGTTTCTTTAAGCTCCTATAGCAGCAACTGAATGATCATTAAGATGATGAAGTAATCTCCTTCTTGATAACCTTAAGTTTATGTGAAGGAAAGCTCCTTAAGGATCTCATAAGAGATTCACATAAGCAGCAATATGAGCAACAAAGACCTTAGAGAGGTTTGGGTACAAAACCCTAGATACAAAAGAGGCACTCTCTTCTCTCTCTGAAAAGTCTAAAAAACGTGGCTTAGGGTTTCCTTTATATAATGGGAGAAGTAGATATGAAACCCTAATCCTTAATGGGCTTGGGCTGAGTTGGAAAATTCTATAGAAAAACATTCTGCTCGATATTCGATTGATTGAGTCTAATTTTCGATCGATCGAGCCAGGTCGAAAGTCACTAATAATTCTGCAGCCACTTGATTCCAACTTTACATACAACGCCCACACTTTGAGCAAGTCTAAACAAGACTGACAAACTGTTTTGATCATGGTTTACCAATATTACACATTAGAGTTCTAAATATATTAGTTCCTAATTCTTTAGAACCTAACAAACTCCCCCTTTGGCAATCCGTGACAAAACACAAAATAAAGCTCAAAGTTTACAAATAAAAGCCCTTTACAAAAAGAAAAATGCTCATAACAACAAATCCAATCCTAACTACTATCCATCAGTTGCAAATGCAGACCGCAGCTCAATTGAATCAACCTGTATATTTCCTGAAACACTGAACAAAACGCATAAACGCATGTGTGACAGAAAAATAGTAAATCAACAAATATGTAAACTAGCTCTCCCCCTAAGTTAGATACAATTTTTATTTTTTATTTTTTTATTTTTTATATTCTCATCCTAAATAAAATAAACAGGTCATTTATGTCTCCCCCTTTTTGTCACGTATTGACAAAGACTACCTAATCAGAAGGTAGACAGAAAACATACGTAATAGAGTAAGAGAAAATAGAGACAACTCCCCCTATGAAGAGCAACAACTCCCCATAAGAACCACAAAGGTTAAAAAAATTTCTCCCCTTATAAAAATAAGAAGAACAAAACAAGTTTTGGAAAAAACAGTTTTGGGGAAAAATAAAGGGGGTGGGGATAAATAAAAAGACACAAACCGAGTTTAAAAAAAATAAAACTAAGTTAAGGATACATATGAAGAAAAAATATTCTCTCTTTCTATAAAATGCAAGCATGGCACTATGTGACCCATAAACAGTTGCATAAGTAGGGAAAATATTTGCACATTGATTATCCATCATATCTCTTAAGAAAAATATTTTCTACAGTTCACACATAAGAAAAGGCATATACTAGAAAGTACATAGCTCAAAATTAATCAATCAATTTTTTGATTAAGTTGAGTACCCAATGTAGCAAAGTGTATGCATGTTATGTGTGAAAACAATGAGAGATACGACTGCAAAACTGCAAAATGGATACAAAAACAATGCAATGCATGTGAATCCTAAACACAAATGATGCATGAAAAATTTTTTTGGTAAAAAACATAGAAACTGAAAAATTTTCAGTTGCGATCAATCGAGAATCGATCGAACATCAATCGAGTCAGGCAGACTCAAACCAAAAATTTTAATCGCAATTTCGATTGATCGAAAAGCAGGTTCGATCGATCGAGAGTCTGGAAAATCATGTTTTTGAAAAACAGAGCATTTTAATGCAGAAACTCCTCAAAGCACATTGTTTTATAAAAAAAAAAAAAAAAAATGCATGAGTATGAGATGAAAAGTTTTTGAAAAACACTTGAATTCAACCCAGATTTTCCAAAATAAGATTTTCAATCAATTTGTCCTCAAAGCGCAAACATTAAACACATTTTGCATTAAAATCAAGGAACTTTTAATCTTGGATGGCCACAACAAGATCACACAATACAATGTACCAAGTTTAGCAAAGAGTAACATGTGTAGTGTGTGCAACTAGCAAAAACTTGAGATACATGTGAGATGATATGTGAATAGAAATCAAACACAAAGTCTACAAAATTCATCACATAGATTTTGAAAGAGATTATCACCTAAAGAGTTACATCATATAACTCCCACATCTCCTAGATCATAAGCTTGCAATCATGTAAGTTTCTTAAATTTTGCCTCATAATATACACACCAATTTTAATTTATTCAGAAACTTATTGAATAGCCGGGATAATGTACGCACCAATTTTAGCATAACCAAGGCTACACCTTATGTTCTTTTTGTGCATATGCTACACTTTTTCAAGCACAAAATCTTACGATATGCACTAAGGTGTTCATGATTGGCTAGTAAACAGTGGTGAGATGATTAGTTATGCCTTTCCCAAAAGGATCAAGTCCAACAGTCAAATAACATGTGACATCAAGATTAAGACAAAGTGATAAACACCATAAACATCTTTCTCACACAACATGCACTACAAAGCTTCAACTAGTAAAGTGCAATAAATAAGCCCATCCAAGCTAACATAAACCTGTTATGTAAAGATAATATGACTAATCCTTGATTATAAATCCAAAATGTGAAATACAAAACACAAAAATCTTTTTGGTTTAAAAAAAATGTTATGACCAAAAACAAAAAGCACATATTATGCTAAATGAACAATGCAAAAGCAATGCATGATAGTGCTAAACTAAGCTATAGAGGGTACTAAAACAAGAAATATAAATTTCTTAATTAACCCTTGCGTACATGTACAAATTAGTACTTACTCACACAAAATCAGAAAAAGCTTAGCACTTATATAACACATGCTATTCAAGTTTCTTCACAATGTCAAGCATGTTCTAAATCAAGAGAAAGATATCATAATTCATGTAATCCTCAAGAAAAATAAAACAAGACTCAAAATAAAATATTTTTGTCTTTTTGAAAATTTTCAGTGTTTTTGGATTTTTTTTATAAAAAAAAAACAACCTAAAAAAAACAAAACAACCAAAAACAAAAACAAGATATGTCCACAAACAATTGAAAGAATTAAAACAGGGACAAGTCAACAACACTCACCTTAGAGAATCTTTTCTCACCCATATAGCACGAGACTTTGGCTTTGTAGGTGAAAATCCATGTGAAGCAGAGTGTATTTGAGGGATTACACCAATCTTCTGAGAAAGACTACAATCTTCTGAGAAAGACTAAAATCTTGCAAATTCTTTTCACAAGACAACAAGCTTAAATTTTTCAAAAGCATATTAAACAATTTATATGGACTTATGGCAGGAGAAATATAATCACATATCCTAGATTGACATACAGAATGCTTATGTTTCAATTTATGATAATTAGGACGAATGTGACCACGGACACCACAAAAGTGGCAAACAGGAACAAATTTAGAAACAACAGTATTCCTAGTGGGGTTTCCGGTCACAGGCTTTGGTTCTTGCCTCAACAAAGAACACTTTGGTCTAATATGACCAACAACACCACAAAGGTGACAGGTAGGCACAAAAACAGATTTATTATGCTCTCTAACAGCAGGTTTAGACTTAGGTTTAGAAACTTCAGCATCTACATCAGAACTTTTACCTTTGTCTTACTAGCAAAATAAGCCTTTTCTTTATTATTCCTCTTGAAAGGAGGGATATAAACTTTCTCAATTTTAGGCTGAAGAGAAACAGAAACATTCTGTTATCAACAGCAGGCTTGGTACTAGCCAAATTTTCAATTTTAACTTTAGATTCAACTAAGTCTTGTTCCAAGCTTTTCATCTTCTCTTCTTGAGAAGAAATTTGATTTCTCAAAAATTCATTCTTTTCATTAGATTCATCTAATCTAACAATCAATTCCTCTTTTTCAAGATTAGCTAATTTTAACTCTTCCTTGAATTTCTTAGCAATTTTCATAAATTTCACTAATTCCTTATGGAGAGTTTCACAGGCATCAATAAAATCAACAGAAGCATAAGCAGAAACATGATCAAAAAGACACTTCAAATTATCCATGACAACAGGGGTCAAGGATCAGCTCTTAGATCAAAAGATCTAAAATAGAAGAGATACCTGCTCTGATACCACTTGTTTGGAATTTAGACCCTTTAAACAACAATTGGATTAACCTAGCGAATTAGCCAAGTGATTAACTTAGTCAATTATGCAAATCTAGGTTATCACAATCAAAACAATCATATTAGGTATATAGCAGTAGAAATATAAATAACACAATGATATGATGACCCAGGAAACCACACGGTAAAAACCTAGGGAGGATTTGACCTAGCTATCCTCAAGGTAAACTTGAATCCACTATATGAAAGAATCGAAGTTCATACAATATGACTTACAAGCCCTTACGCTTGACTTCCTATTGCTACCCACTAGTAGAACTTACTGACATGACCACGTGCAAGCTCCGAATCCACGGACTCCTTCTTTTTTGGATTCTCCACAAGTACAAGCACCCCCGCTTGTGTTTCTTTAAGCTCCTATAGCAGCAACTGAATGATCATTAAGATTTTAAAGTAATCTCCTTCTTGATAACCCTACGTTTATGTGAAGAAAAGCTCCTCAAGGATCTCACAAGAGATTCACATAAACAGCAATATGAGCAACAAAGACCTTAGAGAGGTTTGGGTACAAAACCCTAGATACAAAAGAGGCACTCTCTTCTCTCTCTAAAAAGTCTAAAAAACGTGGCTTAGGGTTTCCTTTATATACTGGGAGAAGTAAATCTGAAATCCTAATCCTTAATGGGCTTGGGCTGAGTTGAAAAATTCTGTAGAAAAACATTCTGCTCGATGTTCGATCGATTGTGTCTAATTTTCGATCGATCGAGCTAGGCCGAAAATCACTAATACTTCTACAGCCACTCGATTCAACTTTACATACAACACCCACACTTTGAGCAAGTCTAAACAAGACTGACAAACTGTTTTGATCATGGTTTGCCAACATTACACATTAGAGTTCTAAATATATTAGTTCCTAATTCTTTAGAATCTAACAAACTCCTCGTTTGGCAATCCGTGACAAAACACAAAATAAAGCTCAAAGTTTACAAATAAAAGCCCTTTACAAAAAGAAAAATGCTCATAACAACAAATCTAATCCTAACTACTATCCATCAGTTGAAAATGTAGACTGCAGCTCAATTGAATCAACCTGTATATTTCCTGAAACATTGAACAAAACGCATAAACGCATGTGTGACAGAAAAATAGTAAATCAACAAATATGTAAACTAGCTCTCCCCCTAAGTTAGATACAATTTTTTTTTTTTTTTTTTATATTCTCCCCCTAAACAAAACAAACAGGTCATCTATGTGTCCCCCTTTTTGTCACATATTGACAAAGACTACCTAATCAGAAGGTAGACAGAAAACATACGTAATAGAGTAAGAGAAAATAGAGACAACTCCCCTTAAGAACCACAAAGGTTAAACAAATTTCTCCCTCTATAAAAATAAGAAGAACAAAACAAGTTTTGGGAAAAATAGTTTTGGGGAAAAATAAAGGGGGTGGGGATAAATAAAAAGACACAAACCGAGTTTAAAAAAAATAAAACTAAGTTAAGGATACATATGAAGAAAAAATATTCTCTCTTTCTATAAAATGCAAGCATGGCACTATGTGACCCATAAACAGTTGCATAAGTAGGGAAAATATTTGCACATTGATTATCCATCATATCTCTTAAGAAAAATATTTTCTACAGTTCACACATAAAAAAGGCATATACTAGAAAGTACATAGCTCAAAATTAATCAATCAATTTTTTGATTAAGTTGAGTACCCAATGTAGCAAAGTGTATGCATGTTATGTGTGAAAACAATGAGAGATACGATTGCAAAACTGCAAAATGGATGCAAAAACAATGCAATGCATGTGAATCCTAAACACAAATGATGCATGAAAAAAATTTTTGGTCAAAAACAGAGAAACTGAAAAATTTTCAGTTGCGATCAATCGAGAATCGATCGAACATCAATCGAGTTCGGCAGACTCAAACCAAAAATTTTAATCGCAATTTCGATTTATCGAAAAACAGGTTCGATCGATCGAGAGTCTGGAAAATCATGTTTTTGAAAAACAGAGCATTTTAATGCAGAAACTTCTCAAAGCACATTGTTTTATAAAAAAAAAAAAATATGCATGAGTATGAGATGAAAAGTTTTTGAAAAACACTTGAATTCAACCCAGATCTTCCAAAATAAGATTTTCAATCAATTTGTCCTCAAAGCGCAAACATTAAACACATTTTGCATTAAAATCAAGGAACTTTTAATCTTGGATGGCCACAACAAGATCACACAATACAATGTACCAAGTTTAGCAAAGAGTAACATGTGTAGTGTGTGCAACTAGCAAAAACTCGAGATACATGTGAGGTGATATGTGAATAGAAATCAAACACAAAGTCTACAAAATTCATCACATAGATTTTGAAAGAGACTATCACCTAAAGAGTTACATCATATAACTCCCACATCTCCTAGATCATAAGCTTGCAATCATGTAAGTTTCTTGAATTTTGCCTCATAATATACACACCAATTTTAATTTATTCAGAAACTTATTGAATAGCCGGGATAATGTACACACCAATTTTATTTGATTGATTTAATTAAAGTCCAATAATGTACACACCAATTTTAGCATTTAAACCAAGGCTACACCTTATGTTCTTTTTGTGCATGTGCTACACTTTTTTAAGCACAAAATCTTACGATATGCAATAAGGTGTTCATGATTGGCTAGTAAACAGTGGTGAGATGATTAATTATGCCTTTCTCAAAAGGATCAAGTCTGACAGTCAAATAACATGTGACATCAAGATTAAGACAAAGTGATAAACACCATAAACATCTTTCTCACACAACATGCACTACAAAGCTTCAACTAGTAAGTGCAATAAATAAGCCCATCCAAGCTAACATAAACTTGTTATGTAAAGATAATATGACTAATCCTTGATTATAAATCCAAAATGTGAAATACAAAACACAAAAATCTTTTTGGTTTAAAAAAAATGTTATGACAAAAAACAAAAAGCACATATTATGCTAAATGAACAATGCAAAAGCAATGCATGATAGTGCTAAACTAAGCTATAGAGGGTACTAAAACAAGAAATATAAATTTCTTAATTAACCCTTGCGTACATGTACAAATTAGTACTTACTCACACAAAATCAGAAAAAGCTTAGCACTTATATAACACATGCTATTCAAGTTTCTTCACAATGTCAAGCATGTTCTAAATCAAGAGAAAGATATCATAATTCATGTAATCCTCAAGAAAAATAAAACAAGGCTCAAAATAAAATATTTTTGTCTTTTTGAAAAGTTTCAATGTTTTTGGATTTTTTTTATAAAAAAAAAACAACCTAAAAAAAACAAAACAACCAAAAACAAAAACAAGATATGTCCACAAACAATTGAAAGAATTAAAACAGGGACAAGTCAACAACACTCACCTTAGAGAATCTTTTCTCATCCATATAGCACGAGACTTTGGCTTTGTAGGTGAAAATCCATGTGAAGCAGAGTGTATTTGAGGGATTACACCAATCTTCTAGGAAAGACTAAAATCTTGCAAATTCTTTTCACAAGACAACAAGCTTAAATTTTTCAAAAGCATATTAAACAATTTATATGGACTTATGGCAGGAGAAATATAATCACATATCCTAAATTGACATACAGAATGCTTAAGTTTCAATTTATGACAATTAGGACGAATGTGACCACGGACACCACAAAAGTGGCAAACAGGAACAAATTTAGAAACATCAGTATTCCTAGTGGGGTTTCCGGTCACAGGCTTTGGTTCTTGCCTCAACAAAGAACACTTTGGTCTAATATGACCAACAACACCACAAAGGTGACAGGTAGGCACAAAAACAGATTTATTATGCTCTCTAACAGCAGGTTTAGACTTAGGTTTAGAAACTTAAGCATCTACATCAGAACTTTTACCTTTGTCTTACTAGCAAAATAAGCCTTTTCTTTATTATTCCTCTTGAAAGGAGGGATATAAACTTTCTCAATTTTAGGCTGAAGAGAATTAGAAACATTCTGTTATCAACAGTAGGCTTGGTATTAGTCAAATTTTCAATTTTAGCTTTAGATTCAACTAAGTCTTGTTCCAAGCTTTTCATCTTCTCTTCTTGAGAAGTAATTTGATTTCTCAAGAATTCATTCTTTTCATTAGATTCATCTAATCTAACAATAAATTCCTCTTTTTCAAGATTAGCCAATTTTAACTCTTCCTTGAATTTCTTAGCAATTTTCATAAATTTCACTAATTCCTTACGGAGAGTTTCACAGGCATCAATAAAATCAACAGAAGCATAAGCAGAAACATGATAAAAAAGACACTTCAAATTATCCATGACAACAGGGGTCAAGGATCAGCTCTTAGATCAAAAGATCTAAAATAGAAGAGCTACCTGCTCTGATACCACTTGTTTGGAATTTAGACCCCTTAAACAACAATTGGATTAACCTAGCGAATTAGCCAAGTGATTAACTTAGTCAAATTATGCAAATCTAGGTTATCACAATCAAAACAATCATATTAGGTATATAGCAGTAGAAATATAAATAACACAATGATATGATGACCCAGGAAACCACACGGTAAAAACCTGGGGAGGATTTGACCTAGCTATCCTCAAGGTAAACTTGAATCCACTATATGAAAGAATTGAAGTTCATACAATATGACTTACAAGCCCTTACGCTTGACTTCCTATTGCTACCCACTAGTAGAACTTACTGACACGACCACGTGTAAGCTCCGAATCCACAGACTCCTTCTTTTTTGGATTCTCCACAAGTACAAGCACCCCCGCTTGTGTTTCTTTAAGCTCCTATAGCAGCAATTGAATGATCATTAAGATTTTAAAGTAATCTCCTTCTTGATAACCCTAAGTTTATCTGAAGGAAAGCTCCTCAAGGATCTCACAAGAGATTCACATAAATAGCAATATGAGCAATAAAGACCTTAGAGAGGTTTGGGTACAAAACCCTAGATACAAAAGAGGCACTCTCTTCTCTCTCTGAAAAGTCTAAAAAACATGGCTTAGGGTTTCCTTTATATACTGGGAGAAGTAAATCTGAAATCCTAATCCTTAATGGGCTTGGGCTGAGTTGGAAAATTCTGTAGAAAAATGTTCTGCCCGATATTTGATCGATCGAGTCTAATTTTCGATTGATTGAGCCAGGCCGAAAGTCACTAATACTTCTACAGTTACTCGATTCCAACTTTACATACAACGCCCACTCTTTGAGCAAGTCTAAAGAAGACTGACAAACTATTTTGATCATGATTTACCAACATTACACATTAAAGTTCTAAATACATTAGTTCCTAATTCTTTAGAACCTAACAGAATGGACAAAGCAGATCAAGAGAAGACATCATTCGTCACTAGCCAAGGCCTCCTCTACTATAAAGTGATGACATTTGGCCTCAAAAACGCAGGCATGACGTATCAAAGACTCATGAACAAGATGTTCGCACAGCAAATGGGGAGAAATGTCCAGGTTTATGTTGACGACATGCTGGTGAAAAGTAGAAGGGAGGAAGATCACTTGGAAGATCTCAGAGAAACATTCGACATCCTTCGTTTCTATAACATGAAGCTTAATCTGAGCAAGTGCGCCTTCTAAGTTACGGCGGGAAAGTTCCTCGGATTCATGGTATCTCAAGGGGGCATCGAGGCTAACCCAGACAAGATCCGAGCCATAATAGAGATGGCACCCCCAAGTAATGTGAAAAAAGTACAAAACCTTAACGGCAAAATAGCAGTGCTAAACAGGTTTGTGTAAAGGGCAACAGAAAAATGTCTGCCTTTCTTCCGCACACTGAAGAAATCGTTTGAATGGACGATTGAGTGTCAGCAGGCATTTGAGAACCTGAAGACATACCTCTCCTCTTCTCCGTTGCTGAGTCCTTCCTAGCCAGAGGAGGAATTTTTCCTCTACTTAGCGGTATCCTCAGTAGTTGTCAATAAGCCTTAGTCAGGGAAGAGGATAGGGTGCAGAAACCCATGTACTACACAAGTTGAGCACTCTGAGGCATAGAAGAAAGATACCCACCAATGGAAAAGCTCGCCTTCACTTTAGTTATAGTAGCTCGTAAGCTCAAGCCATACTTCTAAGCTCACATGGTGATCATCCTGACTAACAAACCTCTACGGCAAGCAATGAGTAATCTCGAAGTTGCCGAACAGATGGTACTGTAGGCGATAGAGTTGAGTGAATTTGACATATAGTACCGCCCGTGTACTACGATCAAAGGCCAGGTGGTTGCTGACTTCATTGCAGAATTTACTAACATAGAATGCTAGAGGGCATGATAGTATCCTCAATGGAGCATATACATAGATGGATCGTCCAACAGACGGGCTGGCGGAGCAGGCATTATACTTCGCTCTCTAAAAGGTGACGAGATTGAATGCATGATTCGTCTCAACTTCCTTATGACCAACAATGAAACATAATACAAAGCACTAGTAGTGGGTCTAGATCTCGCCAAGGCAGCAAAAGCCGCTAGGGTGGTTATCCATTGTGAGTAAACGACGATTACGATTGTAAGAGTGATAAATGAAGAAGAACTTGGAGCAAGCAAATAAAAGGGTAGACGACCTATGGGCCAAGGTTGTTTAAATCCCCAGAGAAAAGAACGAGCAAGCCGACTGTCTTACCAAGGCCATATTAGTAGAACACGTGGTCATTCCCAACAAAGTACTTTCTTTTATTCAGCTTACACCATTGATTGATGTCATTAATGTGCAAGAGATAGGTTTGGAGAACAATTGGACCACCCCTATAGTTTCTTACTTGGGAGACCGTAAGGAAGCCACAAGAAAGCTGAAGGTCCAAGCAGCACGATTTGTTCTAATAAAGGATGTCTTATACAAAAGGGGCTTCTCCTACCTATACCTAAGGTGCTTAAGCCCTGAAGAAGCAAATTATGTCATGAGAGAAGTCCATGAAAGAATTTGTGGGAACTACTTAGGATCACGGTTGTTAATACACAAACTGATTCGGGCTAGGTATTACTGGCCCACCATGCAGAAGGATGCACAGGCTTATGTCAAAGCTTACGACAAGTGCCAGAGGTTCAGCAACGCCATCAGACAGCCATCGGAAGAATTAACTCCAATAACGGCCCGGGGTAATTTGCTCAGTAGGGGTTAGACATCATGGGACCATTCCCGGTAGCCGCACGACAGCTGAAGTTCCTTATAGTAGGTATAGACTACTTCATGAAGTGGGTGGAAGCTGAAGCCTTGGCTACCATCACAAAGAAGAATGTGTGGAGCTTCGTTTGGAGGCATATCATCTGTAGATACGGGATCCCTAGAGTCCTGGTCTCAGATAACAGGAAGTAATAAAACAACGACTCCTTTAGGGACTTCCGCTTGCAGTTGGGAGTTAAGAACCACTACTCCTCCCCTGCCCACCCTCAAGCCAACGAACAGGTTGAAGTCACAAACCGATCCTTGCTTAAAATTATCAGGACTCGGCTCGATGGGGCAAAGGGTATATGTCCTGAAGAGCTTCCAAGCGTACTATGGGCATACAGGACAATGGCCAGAACACCTACTGGGGAAAAACTGTTTCGTCTAGCATATGGGAGCGAGGCGGTTATTCCAGTAGAGGTCGAGCTCACAAGCTACAGGGTGGACAATCACGATGAAAAGAAAAATGATGGAGCAATGTGTCTACACCTTAATCTACTGGACAAAGTCAGGGCGACGACAGAGCAGAGACTTGCACGATACTAGGACCTCATGGCCAAGCATTACAACTCTCGGGTCAAACACAGAGACTTCAAGGTGGGAGACTTCGTTCTAAGGAAGGTAATGGGTGCCGCTAGAGACTCCGCCCAAGGAAAGCTCGGCCCTAATTGGGAGGGACCCTATAGAATTACGTCATGGTAGAGGAAAGGCACCTACCACCTAGAGACGCTAGATGAACGAAAGTTGCACCATCCACGGGACACCGAGCACCTACGAAAGTACTACTAGTATAGATGATAGCATGGAGAGTAACACCCTTCATTTTCCAGTTTACTTTAGTTAATTTTTGCTACACTCCTCAGTTTTTCAGTTTTCTTAATTTTTGCTATAATACTCTTTGAGCCCAAAGGGTAGGTCTTTTCCTTTAGAGAACAACGTTTTTTACGAATGCATGGTTTATCATTATAAGAGGAGTTTATTCAAAAATGACTAGTGTAATTTTTTACAAATATTAGCAAGTCTATAAAGTGGACGAGTTTAACAAAGTAGACAAGTTTAACAAATGAATGAGCATATAGATCAACAAATAAAAAGCAATGCATATATGCTGAAAGTAACGAATATAAAATACCATAGATAAAATGGAGTTTTTACAAACAAAGCCCAAAAAACAAGAGGGCAGTAAATTGTCCGAAAATTAGATCAAATTTACAGTAAAAAGAAAAGGAAAAGGCAAAGTTCAAGAGGCTAGGGGGTCTTGTGGGATCTTGTCACCCTTGGGAGGTAGGTCTTCGGCTGCTTGAGTTGGAGAATCTTCGGCATTTGAAGGGTTGGCCGATTGGGTTAGAGGAACGACGGGCTTATCCATAACAAGCTGGGCAAGAATGACATTATCATCCTCTGGACTCGGTGGAGTTATCATTCTCTTGAAGAGCAGTGTCGCCTGTAGGTGTTGACGACAAGGGGTCATCCATGGAAACCTTAGACAAATCCAGGTGAGGGTAGAGGGATTTGACCTATTTAAGGCAATCCTCAAACGCTTCACCATAGTATTTGCCATAGGAATCAATGAATGCCTGTGACGTCCTGAATTCCTTCACGGCGTCGTCCTTGGCCATCTCCACCTGGCCTAAAATGGCCGCCAACTCCTTTTCCACCACCTCCTTGGCTTTTTGCTTTTTTTCCTTTTGACGACCCTTCTCCTCCAATTTCTCCTTCAACTCCTTCAACTCCTTCACCTCCTGATTAAGGGTACGAAGGCTGCTCTTATACTATTCCTGCCCATCGGTAAGGTTTTTGATGCGCTTATGCAGATGGTAATCGCCCCTTCCTTGGCCGCACCCTTGTCTTGCAAAGCTTTCGTACGAACCATTGCCTACAAGACAGGATACCCATTAGCTGTTAAGCATAAGAATGAAATAAATAAAGGAGGAAGCATACCTAAGCAAGGTCAAAAAGACTTAACGCCCCTAGCTCCTCCGTCCTTTGCTCAGCACAAGGGTCCACGTCCTTGTCCCTGATGAGGGATTCCACCATCTCCAAGGTATAGTCATTGTAAGTGAGAAGGTGACAGTTAGGATCTTGAGCAATGGGGCATGACATCTTCATTAGCCCTTTGCCTGCCCCGTGCTTAGGCTTGGGGGTGATGGCTTTTTGAGAAGCTTTTCCCCAGAAGGGATGGACACCTTTTTGGACAGGCAGTCGGCCTTCCGTTATATTTCCTTTTAATTGCCCTCTTATTGATGGCCTTGGGAGCTGACGAGGATGCCCCCTCCTTTTCCTTACCCTTCCCCTCTTCTTTCTTGCGTGCAACAGTAGCCTTTGCTTGTGCTCTCAGCCTAGCTGCCTCCATTTTTACAAAAGGGCAAATAAGGAGTATTAAGACAAGTGACAGCCTCAGAAAAGCCAACAAAAAAAAGAAAAAAGGTTAAAATGGGTAACTTATGACTACAGGAGTTGATAGGCTTCTGGTGATAAGATCTTATGACCATAGTAAGCATGTAAAATGTCGAGTGTAATAAGATCTTGACACTTCTACTCGTCCAAAGGGATTTCTGTTACCCTACGGATAAAAGCCTTTTGCTCGTCTGTGATATATGGACGAACATTAGCTGAAAGAAAACAAGAAAAGCAAACGATGTTTGAAACTCGAAACCAGTAAACTGAAAGAAGCAGGTGAGATTAACTTGAATCCTTGACGTAGGCCTAAATGTTGTCAAAACCATGGGGCATCGTCTCCCACTCTTCTTGATGACACACCCAGTTTGTCCCTTTAACGAAGAAGTACATACCCGTCCAATTCCTATTGGAATCGAGCATATCAAATACCAGTCTTAGCTCTTTCTTCCTTGCAAAAAAATGATATATTCCTTTGGACGAGACAATGTGCTGAGGATGATAGCACCAGAAGAACTCATCAAGAGTTAATTGATGGTTTCCTCCGCTTAGATGACCCTACAAAACCTCAGCCCCAATAAATATCCTCCAAGCATTAGGGGTAATCTGACTAACAGACAATCCCAAAAAAATTGGCCAACTGACGGTGAAGTGCTGTCAGAGGCAATCTCAATCCTGCCGCGTTCGTTGTCTTCCTTGTGTAGCACTTCTCAGACTTTCCAGGGAGACAGATTGGGATGTTCTCCGAAATTTGATAACGGTCACATAAAGATTTGAAAACCTTGTCCGACATCGTTGGCAGAAAGTCATTAACTGTCCATTCTTTGGATAGTCATCTCTTAGGCTTCCTGAAGTACTCTTTATGACCTCCTCATCACTGTCATTTTCATCCACGTCACTCTCTCTCCTTTCCTCCTTATCATCCTCATCTTCGCCCTCAATTACTACCTCAACTTCTCCTCCATTACTTTCCATTTCCCTCAGTAGAAGATTGGGCTGATGTTTCCTTCTCTGACGACCAAGAGAAGCCTTCCTTGGGCTTATGACCTGATGGGAAGACCTTGTCGTAGCCCGCTCCCTTACGGATTGGCAACTGTTCACTCATCGCCTCTCTAGACATCTGACTACCTACAAGTGACGAAGGTATTCTAGGAACCTAAGTTGATGCCCCCTCTAAAAAGTTTCACAATCAACTAGGATAATGGTAAAAAATGAGAGGTAGTAAGAGTAAAAGTGACTTACTAAGTAAAGCATATGGTTTTGTGAAAGGAGATGGTCTTAGCCAAACAACAAAAGCAGGATGACGTGAGTAAAATCCTTGAAGTGATGGGTCTCTTTGATGACCAGCAAGAATGAAATAGAAGGAAATAAAGGGGGAAGTGAGGTACATATATAGGGTAAAAACGCATGGAAGACGAAGTGACAGCCTCGTCCAGGAGCAAGGCCAATCAACTTGAGCCATATGTTCTGACAATTATGGCTACTCGAGGAGTCAGGCAATAAATGTCCCATCTGATAAAAATATATATATATACTCCACAACTCGGCAGCTTAAGCTGACGGGATTATGGAGTAAGGGGCAACTGATAAGTATATGACTACCTTGCAGTAGTTGACGACCCTAAAGTAGTTGACGACTTTGTTGATATTCTCATGACTGACCCCAAAAGTTTGACGATCCATATTAGGGATGACGGGAGCAACTGAAGGTCATCAGTGCATGGGTTATAGATGACCAGAATGACATGAGAAGTCAACGGGATGAAGCTGACGGGTCCACATGTCTCTCGTGTCACTACAAGAAAATGTATTTTTAGTGACGAAAAAATTCGTCACTAAAAGTCCAGTTTTTCGTCACTAAGAACCTTTAGTGACGAAATTAGACTTTTAGTGACGAAATTTGTTTCGTTGCTATAGCCCTGTTGCTAAAAGTCCTAGTGACGAAAAATTTCGTCACTAAAAGTCCGATTTGTTTTTTTTTAAAAAAAACTTTTAGCGACGAAAACGTTTCGTCGCTAAATGTTTTCCTCGCTAAAAACAGTATTTAGTAACAAAAATATTTCGTCACTAAAACCATTTCAGTTTATTAAATCATATTTAGTGACGGACAATTTTATCACTAAAACTATTTTCGGGTACATATAGTGACGAAAAAATTCGTCACTAAAACTATTTTTAAGAAAATCCATGCACATGTAGCGACGAAAATTTTCATCACTAAAACCATTTCTTACAAAATTCCACTGCATTTAGTGACGAAATATTTCGTCACTAAAACAATTTTTTGTTGCCATATTTGTGACCAAAAAAATTTGTCACTAAAACTTATTTTCTGTTTTTATTATTTTCATGACTTTGATATTAACCTGTAACCTGTCATTACATTATTAAAACCTCACATTTGATTAACACATTTATTTCAACAACACATTTATAAAATATCGATCCATACATTCCACAAGTTAAAATTAAAACAAGTATCAAATTCAAATTCCTTCCATACAATAATTGTTTGCAACACATACAATAACTTAAGATGTTTTATAACAATACAAAAAATGTAGCATAATATAATTAGAACCCCCTAAAGCCAAAAGATGTCCTCATATGTCTTCAAATAATGCCAAAAGTAAATCCCCTAAAGCCACCAATAAGAAATCTGCACAAATATAAAAACACTACTACATTAAAATCGTAAAGTAAAAACATTAACTATGTTATAAAAAAATTTCTAACAATTAGTTTCAAATGATACATAAAAAATGAAGTGTTACCAATAAGTGATTTAACTTGAAGATGAACCATCCCCATAGTTAAAACCGTCATCATAACCCTTGCTCCTAAAAAAATTAAGAATATTCTTTTGGATCTCATTTTGCTTGGCTCGTGCCTCTTGCTCCTTAGCTTGCTCCAACACAACAACCCACCACAAAACAAATTTCCAACATCACAACTATAATGCTTACAAGTATTGAAATTGAATAAAGGAACACAATTGCTATTAATCAATAAGTTTCATTCACATTTGCAAGAAATTAAAAACACTCCCAATATGAATTTAAGCCATCTAATAACACCATGCAGGCCACCTGCTTATTCCAACACAACAACCCACCACAAAACAAATTTCCAACATCACAACTATAATGCTTACAAGTATTGAAATTGAATAAAGGAACACAATTGCTACTAATCAACAAGTTTTATTTACATTTGCAAGAAATTAAAAACACTACCAATATGAATTTAAGCCACCTTATAACACCATGCAAGCCATCCACTTGCTCCAACACAACAACCCACCACAAAACAAATTTCCAACATCACAACTATAATGCTTATAAGTATTGAAATTGAATAAAGGAACACAATTGCTACTAATCAACAAGTTTCATTTACATTTGCAAGAAATTAAAAACACTCCCAATATGAATTTAAGCCACCTTATAACACCATGCAAGCCACCTGCTTATTCCAACACAACAACCCACCACAAAACAAATTTCCAACATCACAACTATAATGCTTACAAGTATTGAAATTGAATAAAGGAACACAATTGCTACTAATCAACAAGTTTCATTTACATTTTCAAGAAATTAAAAACACTCTCAATATGAATTTAAGCCACCTTATAACACCATACAAGCCACCGGCTTATTCCAACACAACAACCCACCACAAAACAAATTTCCAACATCACAACTATAATGCTTACAAGTATTGGAATTGAATAAAGGAACACAATTTCTACTAATCAACAAGTTTCATTCATATTTGCAAGAAATTAAAAACACTACCAATATGAATTTAAACCACCTTATAACACCATGCAAGCCATCCACTTGCTCCAACACAACAACCCACCACAAAACAAATTTCCAACATCACAACTATAATGCTTACAAGTATTGAAATTGAATAAAGGAACACAATTGCTACTAATCACCAAGTTTCATTTACATTTGCAAGAAATTAAAAACACTCCCAATGTGAATTTAAGCCACCTTATAACACCATGCAAGCCACCCGCTTGCTCTAACACAACCCAACACAAAACAAATTTCCAACATCACAAGTATATATAGAGTTTTATAATTTTTTAACTAGAATATACTTACTTTGCTCAAGCTAAGTTTACAACTTTTAGAAAAAATCCAAAGTTAACTTGTGTTCTTCACCTTGTTCCTCACAATTTCTTCAGCCACAAAAGAGAGAGCTAAAAATAAAAGAAATATAGCTTTTAGTGAACAGTTAAGTAGACCCAATGATAAGCACAAAAAGATGAGTGAAGCTTTACCTGCATGCAACACATAGATAAGTAAAGCTTACCTCTTGATGGAGACAATGTAAGAATTTCAATAAAGAAGGAAACACAATGTTATAGTAACTAAAGGAGTTAAACTACCCTCCTATCAAGAAGTTCTACAAATATAAACACACAAGCAAATCAATCTAAACTTTTCCTTTTAGAGCATGTAATCATGTTTAACTATTAGATATCCCCCTAAAAAAATTTGCTAAAGACATGACAACTACTCCACCATTCTTTACACTACATCTCCATCCTAACAAGTACGCTCATACATCAATGAAAACAACCCTTAAAACAAAAAGTTCCATAGAATCCATCATTTCTATAACTTTACAAATGAATCACGGCTTTCCACAAAAAAAAAAAAAAAAAAAAACCCATCTGCCCTGCAACTCAAACATCCACAATAATAAGCTTCAAATGTATATTTCATCAAATTGTTAACCACAAATACCCAAAAGAACAATCACTTTCACTTCTCACTAAAAAATAAATCAAACAAAACAAAAGATAAAAGTTTCAGATTTATAGAACAAAACAGATATACGCATCATTAACATGTAAAAATAAGAGTTTATGATTGATTTCAAAACTGAGACCCAAAACCATTTCACAACAATCACCATTCCACAACCACAATCATCATTCCTGTTCACAAACAACAACAGCACAGCCCTCATCCAAAACAATCTGTACAAAATGAGAACGGTTTCTATTCAAACTTAGACAAATTATCCTACCACAGAGAACAAATTTCAAACAAAAAAAAAAAGGAAAATAAAATTAACATCAAGCATTTAGAAACAAAAATTAACAAATATTTTTTTTTTTGATAAAACAGTTTTGGATAAAAATGTGTTCAAGTTTTGGATAAAACAGTTTCACAACAAGAGCATATTGAAGAAAGTCAAAACAACCTGAAGTGAAATCCAATTATTTATAGCTCCAAGATAATTTCCAAGGTGAATAGATCCAGTTGGTTGAACTCCAAACACTAGTCTCTTCTTGTAAAACAAAAGGGTTCAAAATTGAATTTCATTAAAAAAAAAAAAAAAAAAAAAAAAACCTAAATTCCAAAAAGATTTGTAGCCAAAGAATCAGTCATAACCAATAAGTATAAAACTAAGAAATCAATTTAAAAAGAGAAGAAGATTATTGGACTCAAAAGGAGAAAGAAAAAAAAAAAAAAAGGACTTGAATTGGTGAATGGAAGGCAAAGGTTCACTGAACCGTCGGCGATGGTCAAGGCCTCAACTTTGAGTTTGGCAGTGACGCTTTGGATTGTTGCCGGTGCATCGCGACGCTAGCACGACGCCTGGATCGTTGCCGGTGTGTCGCTGAATCGGCGACAACGACGACCAAAAAAGAGAAATGAGGGAAAGGGATTTTATGGGGAAAGTTTTTTTGTGGGTATGTGAGGGAAAGGGGCTGAAGCAAAGGAAAAACCAGAAAAGAGAAGTGAAAAAATGAAAAAAAAGGGGTTGAAGCTCATAAGTGTTATCACTAACACCTTTAGCGATGAACGTTTTCGTCGCAAAAAATTAAACTTTTAGTGACGAAACGGTTCGTCGCTGTAGCTAAATTTAGTTTGGCGGAATAATTTTTTTGGTTGGCGCCTGAGTTTATATATGCACAAAGCTTTTAGTGACGAACTTGGATTCGTCACTATTGGATACCTTTAGCGACGAACTCGAATTTGTCGCTAATAATGTACTCATACTTATGATTTAGAGACGAAATTCATATTTCGTCACTAAAGCATACATTTAGTGACGAAATATGATTTCGTCACTAAAAAATCTATTATTGTTTTTAGTGATGAAATTAATATTTCATCACTAAAGCATACTTTTAGTGACGAAATGTTATTTCGTCGCTAAAAACATATAAGTGCAAAACCGTTATTTTTTTAGTGACGACTATTTTTCGTCACTAATACTTACTTACAGTGACGAAAGTATTTTCGTCACTAAAACTATCCACAGCAATACCTACAGTGATGAAATATTTTGTCACTAAAAATTTCAACTTTTAGCGACGAAATATTTTGTCACTATAGGTTAATTAAGTTGGCGCCAAAGTTTCCCTCCGTGGCGTTTATTTTTCAGATTACAATAGCGACGAAATTTATTTTTCGTCGCTAAATGTAATAATTTTTTTCATTATTAGTGACGAAATTCATATTTCGTCACTAAAACTGTAATTTTAGTGATGAAAAATATTTCCTCACTAATTTTCGTCACTAAAAGTACATTTTGTTGTAGTGTGGTTCACACACATAGGTATATAAGGAAATATCTTGCATCCCATACTTAACCCTAATCAAGAAGAGTCCTACGAGGGAAGGATTCTGCAAGATACATGAAATAAAGAGTTTTTCTCCTACAAGGAAACATCTTCTTAATCAAGGCACGGATGTCAACCTTACACTACTATAAAAACCCCGAGACCCTCACAAACTAAGGGACGCATAATTTCCTCCAGCTCTGGCACTCTAGAGTTGTGAAAAAGTTCTCTGACTTAACCTTAGGAGGGTCTTTGCCCGGTACCACACCGGTACTCTTTTAGGGTTTTTCTTTGTTGTTGTTGTTTTGTAGGCCTTGTTTCGAACACATGAGCATTGTGCAGCTTATTGATGATTTTCGACATCATCAATCAATTTAATAAGGATCCGCTAGTAATACTCTCAACTTTATTATTTATCAATGAAAATTTAACACATTAGTGAAGCGTGAAATTGGTTGTGGTCGATTAAAAATATAACAAGCGTTGGTCACCTAAGAATATAATAAACATTATGAGCTTTGAAAAGATATCAAGTTGGACAATTTGCCAAGTTGCACTCCTCATCACCACATATAACAGCCCACTAGGACAAGTGGGAGGGAGGGTGGGTAGGTGGGCTTAGGGGATGAGTCAATTTCTTATTGTATCAGCCGATATTTATCGTAGTGATAGGTAGGTCGGTACAAAAATGGGGTTGAACTGTAACATTTAATTTGTCGGGGTGTTTCGGGCTGTTTGGCCAATTCCGAGATACATACAAGATTAAGGCAGGTAAATGCATATACCTTACCAAAATGAAACTAAGGCTTCTCTCCACTTCCGCATCTTTTTCTTCTTCGTTTTTCCGGCCTCTCCGTCTTTGGCATTTCTTTTCTCCGTGGCAGAATTGCACTCCTCTGAAGTCCTGTAGTTTTTGATGCATCCCCCAGGTAATATTAGCCACAGTGGCTAGAGGTTCGCTGTTGCCCATGACTGTATTAAAAATTATCTGAGAATCACATTCAAAGATGACATCCCTAACACCAACGCTCCATGCAAAGGAGACACCTTCTTCCAAAGCCATGGCTTCAGCTTCAAGCGGTCCAAATGGTCTATGGAAATTTTTGCTCAATGCTACTTCAACTTGCTCTGCATGATCCCGTATTACAGCCCCCATTCTCGAGGAATGCATGGAGCTAAAAACAACACCGTCAATATTTGCCTTATGCCATGGCTCACTTGAAGGTGTCAATTGTATCACATCCGAGTACCAGTAGGGCCTATCTTATTGTTATCTGTATCTTGAGCTCAAATAGTATACAGTTTTTACTTATTATATATAGTGAACTAATACAAAATAATTCCTCCCATAAAAATAATAATAGTACGAAATTGTACCCAACAGCCATGGCGATTATAGAAGGAAGACGATGGATTGAAGTTGATGGATCAGAATATTTGAGGCTCAGGAAATAATTAAGATGTTTTTATTTATTTTTTATTTGAAAGGGCGTGATTAGATAATGACTCATTAAATTGGACACAACATTATGTTACTGGAGTGGAGAATTACTAGGCATTGTTGAATGAATTCCCAGAAGCAAATTTCAAGCTGCTTCCACTAGTTATTGAGGAGGAAGGTGGGTGGAGTTCACGGGCTTAGCACTCAAGTAGGACAAGTGACTGTGTTATTGAGGATTGAGAATATTTCCAGGCCCATGATCTCTTGAGTAAGACCATTACTGAGATTAGTATGAAGTATGAACTGGAGGTTCCTTTTCTTTCGGCCCCAAGATGTTTATTCAAAGATGTCATATTGTCATTTGGATTTACCATTTTGTGGATTTATCATTTCGGCACAAAGATGTTTATTCAAATTAATAAAAATTTAGACTTTTCTCTATTATTTCACTAGTGGATTTACCATTTTGTGGATTTAATGAACCACTCATAGATTCAATGTTTAATACCAAAAGCTAACAGTTTTCTTTCTATTCCATTTATGAGAGCATCGTGTGTGCTTTTGGCGATGATGGAATAATAGTTTAGATATTGTTGGGTTAAGATAGCTTGATCCCGGTTAATTAATTCAATTATTCAAGTTGATTAATTAGGTTCAACTGCATGCAAATCATGGAGGCACCAAAAAATCACCAATTAAACTAAATGTAGCAGAAATTAAGTTGACATGGTGATTTATTAACAAATGGAGAATATTGCTCACAAAGCAAAAACCCCACTGGGTAATTTTAAAGTCATCACTCCTAAGAATCCACTAATCAACAATCAATCGGTTACAAGTATAAGAAATCTTACCACTACCTTGGCCTATCTCGTAATATCAACTTACAGTTGAACCCTTACTCGAATACCCAGTTGGACTTGATCTTGCAGTAGCCTTCTTTCCTTTGATGCACAAATCTCCAATCTATAACTAACTATTTTGCACGGATCCCAGTACGTGACTAACTCCAGTAACTTAAATGAATGTTGTTGGCAGCAAAGTTCTTCACTTCATTAACAATGAAGATCAAGAAGTACTTGGTTACAAAACTTTGTGGCATACAAACATAGTAACTTCTCATAGAGAAAATAAAGCTCTAGGTCTCTGTATCTATTCTATGACAGCTTTTAAAATAAGTTTTATATATGTCTAGGATTGTGAGAAAAGAAACTCTAAACAAATATATCAACATGGGTCAAAATTCAAATCTAGAATTTTCTAAATTTGTAAATCTCAATAGATCAAGCTGGTGTTGAGCTTGCCCAGTAAATCTCGATAGATGCCATATGTCGATTTTCAGTAAAACAACTTTTTTTCACTTGTTTCTTGGATCAATCTTCATATCTTTAATACAACCACTTGTTGTGTATCAAACCCAACTTAGATCTACCTAAATTACAACTCAAATGTGTTTTGACAAAGGATTAGCCAATTACATATAAAATTTGAACTTAATAGATATGATGGAATAATAACATTTTGTGACAAAATAATTCGTCGCCTATTATGGCCAATTTTGTTTTTCTTTTTGGGTTTAGGGGAAGAAATATTTTGTTACCAAATATTGCAAAATTAAAAAACTAAAAAAAAAAAAATTGATTTGACGACGTAATAGTTCGTCGCCAAATATGATTTATTGAAAAAATAAAATAAAAATAAATTCGGCGATGAAACTATTTCATTGCCAAAAGTTTATTTATTTATTTATTTTTTTAATTGTCAGACCTTTTTGGCAAATTTTGTCCCTAAGACTTTTGGCAACATGGTATACACGACGAAAACAGTTTCATTGCCAAAATTTATAGGGGATGAAAATTTTCATCACACCAAAAAAACATTTTCTTATAGTGATTTTTAGTGTAATGTTAGTAGGTTGTTGGTAAATTTAGATATTTCTTATATATTATTAAAGTCTTGTATTCTTTTTCTAATATAAGTGACAAATTTACTTATATCTACTTCTTATTTAGGTCATTCAAGACGTACAGAAAATGAACCATTTATAAGAAACACTAGATACAAAGATACAAATTCCAACCACGCATTACATTATTTACAAAATATTTTGTCTTATATAATAATTTAATGTAAAATTCAATAACTTCCTGTTAAAAAATAAATGAAAAAAAAATTCAAAATTTTAAACACTTTCAAATAAGAAACATAGATAGCTTAATTTAGAAAATCTATTATATTGTATCAACTATACTTTCTTAGAAAATATTAACATCATTTTATGAATAATTTGGGACGAACACTTATACGCATAACAAATAGGAATTAAGTAAACCACTGGGATCTATTTTCTTTTGGCTCTACAAGAATTTGTTGATATTACTAATTAAATATTATTATTCATAGATGGGTCATAGGGAGAAATTAATATTTCCTTCTTCTACAAAGAAAGGATTATTCCAATAGGAATAATGGCACCAAAAATAATATTGTGTCTGTAAAGTAGAGATCCAGAAACAAGTTCACGAATACCATTAATATTCACTGGAAGATTGGACTTACTAGCTAAGTTAGATCTGACAAATAGTCAATTTTGAAAGAAATTATTGTAAACCTCATTTAAATATGAATTTATTTGATTTAGAGGGGAGAACTTGCAGCTGTATCTCACCCACCTGTTCCACTTTTGTGCTGGAGGAAATGGGATTCAAACGCATGATACAATCTTCTTGTACGTCGATTTAGCAAACTAAGTATCTACTATATGGAGATGTTTATACTTCTTTTCACATATAGAAATATGAAACTCAGACTCATTTGACAAGCTACAGCCCTGAAAGAATCACTAATGAAATACCGTATCTCAAAGCCTACCTATTTTGAAATTTAGACAAAAATGGAATTGTGATGCAGTTTAATTTACTATTTTCATTTTTCCCTTAATAAATAAATAAATTGTATAAATTTATGCGACTAGTTTGAAAGCTCGAAAATGTGTTGAAAACACAAGAGCGGATAAACAAGAAGCTGTTCTAATCCATAAACTAAGCAACACAGCAGTATAATGGAATGTAAAAGAGTAGGGAAGAAGGATGCAAACACAAGATAACACGCCGATGTGTTATCGAAGAGGAAACCGAAGAACTCGGCGAAAAATCTCTCCGCCGCCCTCTAAGCGGTAATCGATCCCCTAGACAATTAGTTGGGATATATGGTTAGCAAGAGACCTTCTAAGCCTAATCTACCCGATGTACCTAAGTCCTCCAAGCTCCTACTCCAACAAGGCTTTTTGGAACCTTGTCTTGTCTAGCACTCTGGATCCTGCAACAAGCTCCATGTTGCATTCGCCATCCTTGGCTTCTTTCAATGCTTCCCAACAGCTCCAAAACACTCTCTACACTCTGAATAAGTGTGGGTTGTGTTTGGGTACAAATCTCCTCTCAAGGTATGATAATGGGAGAGGGATGGAAAAGAGACTACAATGATTTCTCACTAAGGATGAGTAGCACTCTCTCAAAAGATGGGTGTGTGTCTTTTAGAAAACCTCTCTAGGGTTTTTCTCTCTGAATAGCCTCTCCAACATATGTGGGTAATGAGGGTATATATAGAGTGGGCAAGGATAGAGTGTATCAGAAAGGACAAGCTGGCAAAATAGAGCGTTTCGCGGGTATCTCGCAAGAAGGCCTTACCAGCGAGATACTCGCGAAACATAGCTGTCTCCATCTGTCCTGACTCTTCGCATTCTAGTCATGTGTAGGGCATATGCACCATTTCGCGGGATGCTTAGTAGCGAGATACCCGCGAAAACTCTTCAGACTTCAATTGCTTGAGTCTTCACACACTCTCTCTCTCTCACACATAACCCTTACAATCAAATCTCATAATAAATACGGGGTACAAAAGATTGAATAAAATTATAATCAAATTTGGCACAGAATAAAAGCTAACAAAAAACATAGTTGTAAATCACAACTTTACAATCTCCCTTTTTGGCTATTCCGTGACAAAACACCCTATAACAAACTCTAGACTTAAACGTGAGTTTGGAAACAATGGCAAACTCACTCACACCTAATTCTAGAACCTGTGAAGCACTTGGAACATATATACCTGTAACCTGAAACACTTGCACAAAACACATTAGACCCTCAAGGTAAATCAAGTGATAAAAGGACAAGTATAATGTAATAAGTAAAATGCGATCAAGTTAAATGGGATAAATCAATAAACCATGGCTTGACCAAACAAGCAATCACTATACACAAGTGATCACTATGTTCATTCACACAAGGAATGAACATTCGGACATGCAAGATGATAAGCTCATTTGAAGAGAATCATTTGCGAATCCAACACTCAACTAATGCAAAATACATGAAGTATTTACACCTAGGAACAATCCTACATGGGCACAAGAGTGATGTACTGAAGTAAAATGCATGACATTTAACATCAAGTACATAAGCATAAAGTAAATCAAGGTTTTCTCAAAACAATGTCTTCACCCCTTTGGTATATGCATCTCCCCTATGGCTTTCTCCCCCTACGAATGTGCACAAGGTAGAATTTCTCCTCCTAAGAGTGTGCACATAAGTCATATAGAAAATGACGATACTCCCCCCCTTTTTGTCACGAATAGACAAATGAATCAAGAGGAAGGAGGGAAAGAAAACAAGATATGATGCATGAGGGTTGCAAGATGAATGAGAAAATGAATCTCAAACATAAGACAAAAACATTTTTTTTTAAAAATACTACAAAGCATAAAGAATATGACATGCTAAGGACCTAGGCATGACATAGACACAACAAACATGTTATATCTGCTAAAAGGTCTAAAAAGACTTAACTAGCATGAGTGAATGCAAAACATGTCAAGTGTTAGAGTGTGTGCAGCAAGGTGGAGCTACTATGCATCTAGTGTGCATGTGACATGCATGACTAATGCATGAGCAAGGCACTCAAGGGGCAAAGTGTACAAAACATCACCAATGATCAAAACATGATAAACATGAATAATTATGGTGATCCCCAAAATTTGATACTCATCGGAGTCCAAAACAACGAGAAAATGTCATTTGAGCATTTTATCAAACACTCAGAGTGCACACACTACACATGTATGATGAACAATGCAAGAACATATGAAAATCTTGCCTAAATACATGTTATTTTTGCCACAAGGGGCTAACATCCAAAGAAAATTATCATTTAAAACAAAACCCAATCAAAAAGATTGACAGAATATAAGTTTTCCAACTCTCATTTGAGAAAATCTCAACTATGAATATAAAACCCCCAAAAACGTAATCTAAGGATCAAAAACAATGAAAAGAGTTAAAGATTACCTTAGAAATGTTAATGAAACGAAAAACACTTGAATTTAGTTGGGTTTTGATGTAGAAACATTAAAACAGGAGTTTGGGAGAAGATGGGAGGCGTTTAAAACAAATGACCCACGAAATGCCCTTTAAAAAGCTGATCTGGAAATTTTCGCTGGTATCTCATTAGTTAGAATCCCGCGGAAATTTCGCTGGTATCTCACTGGTATTTCTCTAGTAAGCTTTACTCGTGAAAAAATCGCGAAACAGCCACGATACTCTCTGTCCAAAACTGGAAAACTTGAGAATTGGACCCTTTCACTCGTGACTGAACTTAAATATGAAATAAGTCATGAAAATACCCAGAAAAAAAATGTTTTTCACACAAAAACAATTTGAAAACTTTGAAAAACATGGGTGATACAAATCACTTCCAAAAGCAAAGAAAAATAACAAAAATCTTTTTGGTTTGATCCACATATGGTTGAGCACACATACATCACATTTGAACATGTACAATCACACAAATGAAATAGACATTCATTGAACAAAAGTCTTGTGTGTTGTGTGTGAGGATTAAGTGTGGAATAGTCCTTAGACTAGAGTGAAGCTTCAATGATCAATTCAATCAAGTCATACACAACTAGCACTAAGACAAGTGGACTATCTCAATTATAGAAATGAGCATATATGACTTCTCACAAGAGAATGATTACAAAACTTAGAAGATTTTCATTTGGCTTCTGCATAACTCATGACATTTGATCCTTTTTGGATAATACATCTCATTTTTGAGATCGGTTCTTGTTATTTTTGATATACCAACATTTAGAATTAGCCTTTGGCTTTTTGAGCACCATACATTTCAAAACAAAAGTCGCTTTCCCTTTTTCCTAGTCAAATACTAGTATGTGTGACAGGCTTTTGCAACTCAATATCTCTTTTCATTTAGAAATTTACATTTAGTGAGCTCTTTTGCAAAAACATAAAAATAAAATGGGAAGAGATATAGACACAAGTCTATGCAAGTATCAAGACCATCAAGACTATTGACCAATCATTCATGACAAGCTTGAAGATCTATTTACAACAATCACACATAGTTTTCAAGATTTCTTCCACAAAGATAAATGTGCATACGGAACAAGTTAAGCTCGTAAATGTACTACGCCATTAGTACGAAGGTACTAGGCCAAACTCACATGAGATATGTGCTCAAACATATACGATCAAACTTTTTAAAATTTTCACTTTTTATGTGGTTTTGGATTTTTACTCACACAAAACAAAAGCAAAAAAGTAAGATCAAAAACAAAAACACAAACAATGCCTATAAAGAGATGCATGATGCACAAATGCATGACAATGAAGCATCTAATGCATGAATGGTCCTACAGAGATTGAAAGAATTAGATCAAGGACCAAAAGAGCATAAGCTCAACCATAGGAACCCTTCCTTATCCAAACAGAATGATTGTTTGGAATGAATGTCTCAAGAGAAGTGTGACGAGGGTTGGAAGAATGAGAACTGGAGATGCACATAGTCAAGGAGTTAAGAGCATTAAACACTTTCTTTAACAACATGCTATTTTCACTAAAATCCGGTTTATCATGCAAAGCACAACTTTCAAGAGGCTCAAGTTTCTCTTTTCTTTTAATTCTTTTAAGAGCGTGAAACTTAGAGCAAAGATGTCTTAGATGACCAAAAGCACCACAATAGTGACAAACAATGTGTTTAGGTCCATTAGGCTTTTTGGGAATGGATCTAACAACTTGGTTTTGTTCTCTCTTCAACTTAGAACATTGAGGCCTTATATGACCAATCACACCGCAATGGTGGCAAGTTGGAACAAACTTAGATCCATCCAAAGCCTTAGGTTGAGACCTAAACAAAGGGTGTGGCTTAAGAGCATTTCTCTCCACTTTTTGATTTCTTTTGTGTGGAAGAATGTATACCGATTTGTCCTTTGAGATAGAACAAACAATAGGCACAAAATCGGGTACCACAACATGATTGCAACAAATATTTTCATCCCTTTTAACAGTAGGTTCAGCAATTAAACACTTGGCATACATCTTAAGAGATTCATTTTCACATTTAAGATCATCAACAAGTTTGTTAGACAAAACAAGTTTAGCATCCAAGTCCACATTCAAACATTCAAACTTTTTCAGCTTTTCAAGAGAATTTTCAGCAAGTTTCTTATATTTTTCAACCAATTTATTGGATTCATTGAGCTTAGCAATCAAATCATCCTTTTCACAAATGAACTTGCTCAAATTCTTTTGAAACTTTTTAGCTTATTTTTTTAAGAGTTTGTCAACAACACCCATAGGTTCAAATAACATGTCATCACAATTATGAGGATTGACACTCATAGAGACATTTTCACTAACACATGACATGTTACAATCAACAATATCCATAGAAGCATACAAAGCATTATCCATGGCAAAACACACAAGGGGTCAAGGATCACACTTAGGTATTTAAACCACAATAAGTGTACCCGCTCTGATACCAATTGAAAGCTTGAAAATGTGTTGAAAACACAAGAGCCGTTTAGACCCCCAAATTAAAATTACAGCTCGATAGATTTTACACTAGCTTAATACTAAGTGCGGAATAGTGTAAATGCGAGCGGATAAACAAGAAGCTACTCTAATCCATAAAATAAGCAACATAGCAGTATAATGGAATGTAAA
The DNA here is from genome assembly GCA_023621385.1 of Quercus gilva. Taxonomy (NCBI): domain Eukaryota; kingdom Viridiplantae; phylum Streptophyta; class Magnoliopsida; order Fagales; family Fagaceae; genus Quercus; species Quercus gilva. The sequence goes on along the minus strand of CM042477.1, from coordinate 54,785,328 downwards.
AGAGTAGGGAAGAAGGATGCAAACACAAGATAACACGCCGATGTGTTATCGAAGAGGAAACCGAAGAAGTCGGCAAAAAACCTCTTCGTCGCCCTCCAAGCGGTAATCGATCCACTAGACAATCAGTTGGAATACATGGGTTAGCAAGAGACCCTACAAGCCTAATCTACTTGATGTATCTAAGCCCTCCAAGCTCCTACTCCAACAAGGCTTCTCGGAACCCTATCTTGTCTAGCACTCCGAATCTCGCAACAAGCTCCATGTTGCATTTGCCATCCTTGGCTTCTTCCAATGCTTTCCAACAGCTCCAAAACACTCTCTACACTCTGAATAGGTGTGGGTTGTGTTTGGGTACAAATCTCCTCTCAAGGTATGATAATGGGAGAGGGATGGAGAAGAGACTACAATGATTTCTCACTAAGGATGAGTAGCTCTCTCTCAAAAGATGGGTGTGTGTCTTTTAGAAAACCTCTCTAGGGTTTTTCTCTTTGAATAGCCTCTCCAACATATGTGGGTAATGAGGGTATATATAGAGTGGGCAAGGATAGAGTGTATCAGAAAGGACAAGTTGGCAAATAGAGCGTTTCGTTGGTATCTCGCGGGAAGGCCTTACCAGCGAGATACTCGCGAAATACAGCTGTCTCCATCTGTCCTGACTCTTCACATTCCAGTCATGTGCAGGGCACATGCACTATTTCGCGGGATGCTTAGTAGCGAGATACCTGCGAAAACTCTTCAGTCTTCAATTGCTTGAGTCTTCACACACACACACTCTCTCTCACACACAACCCTTACAATCAAATCCCACAATAAATGCAGGGTAGAAAAGATTGAATAAAATTACAATCAAATTTGGCATGAAATAAAAGCCAACAAAAAACGTAGTTGTAAGTCACAACTTTACATAGTTAAATTTTTAGTGAAACTCACTATTCATATGAGAGAGGGAATACGCATTTATGTTGCTCCCAAAACATTGAATTGTTACACCTTGTTTAGGGCAAAAACTATCTTTTATTTTCAAGAGGGATAATATTACAAACATTTGATTCTTTCTTTCCTTTTTTTTTTTTTTTTGATAATTTAATAGTTGGGATGGATGAATTTAGACCCTAAAGGTCTCCATTAGAAACGCTAGTGAATATAAGATAAGTTACAAGGCTTTTGAAATTACAAACATCTTATTCCATGCAAGATTTACACATATCTAAAATTGAGTAACAATTCAGGGTTTGGTCCAAAAAATCTCAAAATGACGGTCTTCATACATTCAAAAGCATTAATTGAAATTAAATTTCGCTTGAAAACTTACATATACATCAATAATACTTGCAAAAATTTAGGAATATTTGTCAACAAACGTATCATCACATGATTCGGCCCTCCTTTGAGGATAGAGCTCTATTCTTTTTTGTGTGTGTGTGTGTGTGTGTTTTTCCCCATAATTTGTTATATGTGCTAATATCTATATCTAATACTATTTATAAAAGCAGAAGCTTTTATCAGGTGCTGACACGTAAGGCAAAATGACCCCCTTAAAAAGCTGACACGTGTACAATTCACCCTTTAAAAAAATCGCATAGTGCGTTGAAGAGACTCGGTTTTAGACACAATCATAGACCTTTATTAAAAAAAAAAAACAGTCGCTTATCAAGAGAGAAAAAAAAAAAAAGAAAAAAAAAAAGAAGAAGAAAACGCAAGCCCTAAAACCCAAACCAAATTTCCCGATCAAAAATCGGACTCCCTCAAACTTTCGTTCCTTCACTGCTCCTTCATATACACACAGATCGGATTCGGTGAAACTTAATTTTAACCATTTCATTCTTACTTATCAAAGCATACACACAGATCGTGCTCTGCAATCCCGTCTCCGCTTTTCAACAATTGACAAGTCAGAAGGTAGGCATTTTCCTTCCTTTATCTGTTTTCCATACAGTTTTTGCTTCTAGGGTTTTCAAAGATATATGGGTTTCGGACTCACTTACACTTTTGATTCTTTGTTACATCTCCCTATACACAGATTGGACTAGCAACATTGGAAACCTTTGTTTGTGCTTAGCAATCCCGTCTCTGATTGTTCAACAATCCCGTCTCTGTTGTTCAACAACTGAAAATTCAGAAGGTATACATATTTCTCCCTTTTTTTTGGTTTTCTATTCAATTTCGGTTTCTAGGGTTTTCAAAGATATATGGGTTTAGTAGAAGATAGGCATTTTTTTTCCCATTGACTTAGCATTTCAAGCAGAAGGCTTGCCTATCTTTTACCCTAATTTGTCATTTATTTTTGCAATTTCTTGAGTCCTTCTTTTGTTCTACTGTAGTATTGATTAAATTTATTTTAAGCTTGGCAGATTTTGGTTTAGTTTGTGTTTTCATAAAAATCTGAATGCTTAGAGCCTTCAATCGCCTTTGTTGTTTTCCTTTTTTGATATTTAATTTTATTATTATTTCTCTATTGATTTATGTCTCTATTGATATTTATTTGCATTATAAAATTTACTAGACAGTAGGAACTGCTTTAATTTTTTCAACCCTATTTCCAGTAGCATTATAGGATGTTGGAAATCTCAGATTATTGTTTACTATGCTTTCTAAACAATTTCACTTATTTGTGTTTGTAATAGTTGATTTTTGAGACATTTTATTTTGTAATAGTGAGGGTTGTCTAATTGTTAATTACAATTTCAAGCCAGTTTTGTATATTTAGTTTGTGCGTGCACCCATCATTTGATATTAGTTTTCGAGTTTTTATTGAAAATTTAGCTTTGTAACTCAGTAAACTGCTCAAATATTTTTTTTTAAATTGAAATCCATTGAGAATTGTACGAACTGTAACTCAGTTCTGAATATTTGCTCAAATTTTTTTTTCCTTTTTTTTTTTTTTTTTTTTCATGAAGAGTAAGTTAATGACCATATTTATGAGACAGGCTCTTTAAGTGACATGCATGGTTTATGCTAAAAGAGTATTTTTCTGCAGTTGCATTCTTCATATCTGTTTGGTTTTTTAATCTGTTTCTTCAACTGTTTTTAAAAAATTATTATTATATTTAGGGATCCTAATTGTAGTATACTTTTGCCTAAGTTTTTTGCTATAACTTTTATTTCTAGAAACCTTTTAGTATAGTTGATACCTGCAATTGCAATTACTGTTTTGCAAAAAAACAGCCTTACACTTCTTTTGCAATAAAGGCATTCTCTTTGTTGGTGCAAAAGTGAAGCCTTCTTGGTTGATGTGCTCATCCAAAAGTACGCATTTAAAGGCTTTCAATTACTATTATACGTGTGACGAAAAATATTAAAATATAGCAAGATGCTAACTTTTGTTTTTTCCTTGATTTTGTGATTCATTAGATTGGGTAGAAAAGCTTTGAGGAATTAAAAAAAAAAAAAACCTTTTTTGGCTTTTGAAGTGGTGCTTCAGTTTTATTTGTGTCTACATAATTTCAAAATCATATGATTATGATACAATTTTGTTTCTGCTTTGATGAAGTAATTGAAATTGAAGTATTTCACTATACGTGCTAGAAAACCATCTCCACACGGAATTGAAGTTGATATTGTCATTGTAATTCCATCATGTTCTATTATGACTGATACTTTGTACCTGTTGGATGAACATTTTGTGGGTTTGGATGGTTGTTTACACCAAATTTTATGGTTTCTAACATATTTATCACACTCACTTCTATTCTTACCTTTGCATTTTTTCTTTTTAAGTTTTTAATTTCACTATCGTTTCTCTTTTGATTTATTGGTTTTATTTACTGGAATGCTTACTATTATTTTTTTTTTTTTTTAATTTTCCTTCTTGACATCTATTTCAAAATAGTTATATTAGACTTGGTATTTTTTATTTTTTGTATTGCTTAGGCTATTAGGTTCAGTTAATTGGCAGTGTCTTTATATATGTCATTGTTGATGTTGTAAGCTTTGCTTATTTTGTTTATTCATTTGTTTTAATTGTATATGTCACATTCTTAGTATTAATTACTATATTTTTAATTATTTCAGTAAACTTATATTTTTTTGTTGTTTACTTCAAATAAACCTGCCATGTTTTGTGTTTTTAATGGCATTTACATACTCATCTGCTATTGTAGGTTAATCATATCTGCTTTGGATTTTAAGATCCTTATTTACTATTCAAGAAGAATTGTTGGATTAAATTAAGAGGTTAGTACAGCCAAATTTCTCCATTGTTGGTTTTATTTAGATTTGTATCTCTTTATCATTTGTTGATGTTTGATTCAAAAAAAATTTGAACAAAAGTAGCTTTGAGAAATTTATTAAATACGTCTTCTTTCACTTTTAAAACAAATACTAATTTTACTTTCGTTTTTCCATCTTATAATAGTAAAAGAGAAAATGGAAAATGCAAGATTAGAACGACAAAAAAAACGAAGGATAATGTTTGAAAAGCGATTCAAAAGAAAACAGAATGAAATACAAAATATTTTACAAAATAAAGTTGCTGAAAGTAGAAAATACAAAAAAAAAAAAAAAAAAAAAAAAAGGCCGTTGCTAAAAGTAGAAAATACAGAAAAATGGTCATTGCCAAAAAAAAAAAGAAAAAGGAGGGACAATATGGTAGTTAATCATGAAAATGTTATTGAACCTTGGAATTTTGGCCTGCCTTCTTATGTATGTAACCATTGTGGTGCGGTGTTATGGTATGAAGGGAGAAGTGTAAAATCTAAAAGGCCTAGAATTCCAAAGTTTTCTTTGTGCTGTATGGAGGGCAAAGTGAAGTTGCCTTTGCTTAAAAAAACACCGCCTCTTCTTAATGAGTTATTAGATCCTCTTGGTGGACAACGATTTTAAAAATTTAGAACTCAAATAAGGAGTTATAACGCAATGTTTGCAATGACATCCATGGGTGGCAAGGTGGATAATAGAGTTAACGATGGTAGAAGCCCATACATTTTCAGACTTAATGGTCAAACCCATCATAGGATTGGAACACTTCTTCCTAATAATGGTGAGGATCCACAGTTTGCAGAGTTATATTTCTATGATACTGAGAATGAAGTCCAACATATAATGAATGTCTTTAGTAGCAATACAGTTAATAAAGACCTTGATCCATCTATCGTTGATGCATTGGTCCAAATGTATGATGAGACAAACAATTTAGTGAAGATATTTCGTATGTCTAGAGATCGTTTCATAGAACGTGATATACATCGTTTAAGATTACGTCTTATCGGGTCACGAACTACAGATGGAAGAGAGTACAATCTTCCTACATGTTCTGAAATTGCTGCAGTCATTGTTGGCGATATTGGTGTTGATAATGCATTTCGTGATATTATTGTGGAATTAAAAGAAGGAGGGTTACATAGGATCAATGAGTTGCATCCATCGTACATGGCATTGCAATATCCTCTTCTATTTCCATATGGCGAGGATGGTTTTAGGCTTGGCATTTTGTGCCAAAATATAGATGAGGTTAGATCTGACACAAATTACTTTATTTCTATGAGAGAGTATTATGCATTCAGATTGCAAGAACGGGATGGTGAGGGACATACATTGATATCTAGTGGTCGATTATTTCAGCAATTTGATGTAGATGCCTATACATGTATTGAGGCAATAAGACTTATGTGGGTGAAAAACAATCAAGAAAAGCTAAGGATTGAACTATATAATGGATTGAAGGATGCGGTTATGAGAGGTGATACCACCCCTGCATCTGCTGGAAAAAGAATTGTTTTACCTTCAAGTTTCACAGGAAGTCCAAGGTATATGATCGAAAATTATCAAGATGCAATGGCGATCTGTAGATGGGCTGGCTATCCAGATCTGTTTATTACCTTCACATGCAATGTAAAATGGCCAGAAATTGAGCTTTTCCTATCTAGGAAACCTGGACAGAAAATGGAAGACCGACCTGATGTGGTTGCAAGAGTATTTAAGATAAAACTTGATCAACTTTTAAACGATTTAAAGCAAGGTCAACACTTTGGAAGAGTGATTGCAGGTACACTTTGGAAGAGTGATTTCTTATTCCTTTTGGTGTTCATAATTACTCTATATTAATATTTACTTGCTATTTTGGTTACCAGTTGTCTATACCGTTGAATATCAAAAGAGAGGCCTACCTCATGCACACATATTGCTTTTTCTGCATAATGATGACAAACATCCTACAGCTATAGAAATTGACAAGATAATCTCAGCAGAAATTCTAGATTTTAATAAGGAACCACTAACTTATGATGCTGTCAAACAATACATGGTCCATGGTCCTTGCGAATCTGTAAATTCAAGGGCAAGTTGTATGATTGAGAACAAATGTGTGAAGCACTTTCCTAAGAAATTTTGTTCTCAAACCACTGTTGATAATGATGGTTTCCCAATATATAGAAGAAGGAATAATGGAATATATGTTGAAAGAAACGGGGTTAAACTCGATAATCGATATATAGTTCCTCACAATATTGACTTATTGGTGAAATTTCAAGCTTACATAAATGTCGAGTGGTGTAATCGTTCAAGGTCTATCAAATATTTATTCAAGTATATTACGAAGGGACCTGATCGTGCAACTTTGATTCTTGAAGAAAATTTACATGTTGATGCTTTTACTGGAATGCAAAATATGACAGACACGGATGAAGTTAAGGGATACTTAAATTGTAGATATGTGTCTGCCATAGAGGCATGCTGGAGGATATTTGAGTTCGAAATCCACTATTGACAACCTGCTGTCCAAAGACTTAGTTTCCATATCGAAAATCAACAGCCAGTTGTTTTTAAAGATACTGAATATTTAGATAATGTTATTGATAGACCAGATATCAAAAAAAGTAAATTTACGGAGTGGATGAAGGCAAATGAATTGTATGAAGAAGCAAGGGAATTAACTTATTCTGAGTTTCCAACAAAATGGGTTTGGCATAAAAAAGACAAGGAATGGAGATTGAGAAAGTCTGGGAGATGTATAGGGCGTATATATTATGCTCATCCTGCAAGTGGAGAGCGTTTTTATTTACGTATGTTATTAAATGTTGTTAAAGGAGCTCGATCCTTTAAAGAAATAAGAACTATAAATAATGTAGTATATTCAGATTTCAGATCAGCATGTTATGCGCTTGGTTTGCTTGATGATGATAAAGAATGGCATGAAGCTTTAAATCATGCGTCACATTGGGCTTCAGGAAAACAACTTCGTGAGCTATTCGTCACAATGCTGATTTTTTGTGAAGTTTCTGACCCCTATAAATTATGGGTTTCGAATTGGCGGTTATTATCTGAAGACATTCTTCATCGTCAGAGAGTAGTTTTATGTTATGACAATCTACATCTTGATGACTTCCAATTGCAGAATTATGCATTTAGTGATATAGAACAAATTCTGATAAGAAGTGGAAGGTCTTTGCAAGAATTTGAAACAATGCCATATCCAAACACATTGCTTCTGAGACAATGTAACAATAGAATATTACAAGAAGAATTGGATTATGATAGAGATTCTTTGGCAGTGGAACATATTGAACTTTTTAATGGTCTTAATTCTGATCAATGGGATGTATATGATGCAGTAATTGATTCTGTTTTGAGAAATAAAGGTGACTTCTTATTTGTATATGGACATGGAGGAATTGGGAAGACTTATCTTTGGAAAACCATTATATGCTGATTGCGTTTAGAAGGAAAGATTGTCATTGCAATTGCATCATCTGGAATTGCTGCATTATTGTTGCCAGGAGGGAGAACGGCTCATTCAAGATTTCAAATACCAATAATTGTAACAAATAGTTCAACTTGTGGAATTAAACAAGGTTCACAAATTGCAGAACTTATGACAAAAGCAAGTCTTATAATTTGGGATGAAGCTCCTATGACACACCGAAACTGTTTTGAAGCTGTTGATCGTTCACTAAGAGATTTTACGTTTTACTGCTAGCAACAGTGCATACAAACCTTTTGGAGGAAAAATAGTTGTTCTTGGTGGTGATTTTAGACAAATATTACCGGTCGTAGCTAAAGGACAGAGAGAACAAATAGTTGAAGCATCAATTAACAAGTCTTCATTATGGAACAATTGTAGAGTTTTCATTTTGACCAAAAATATGAGACTGACACAAGATCCAGGTGATATTGCTACAAGAGAATTTGCTAAATGGATATTGAAAATTGGTGATGGTGAACTTAATAATAGTGAAAGCGAAGCATTGATTGAAATACCACATGACTTACTAATTCAACCTGGTAGTCATCCTTTCAACGATATAGTGAATGCTACTTATCCTGACTTCCATTCTAAATTCAACGATTCAAAGTATTTAGAAGAAAGGGCAATTTTAGCTCCAACAAATGAAGTAGTTGAAGACATAAATGATTACATGATTGACCTTATTAATGTTGATGAAGAGACATATCTCAGTGCAGATTCAATATGTAAAGCTTCAACCAACATTCTAGATCAAGATGTCATGTATCCAACAGAACTTCTCAATTCATTGAAGTACCCCGGTATTCCAAACCATAAACTTAGGTTAAAAGTAGGATTACCAATAATGCTACTTCGAAATTTAAACCAAAGTGCTGGACTTTGTAATGGTACCAGACTTTTAGTCACTCAGTTATCAAAATGGGTTTTGGAAGCTCAAATAATATCAGGATCTCATGTTGGAGATAAAGTATTTATTCCAAGAATAGTTCTTTCCCCTTCTGAATCTAAATGGCCCTTTGTACTAAAAAGAAGGCAGTTTCCAGTATCTGTTTGCTTTGTTATGACAATTAATAAGAGTCAAGGTCAATCTTTGCAACGTGTTGGACTTTATTTAGATAGACCAATTTTCAGCCATGGACAGTTATATGTTGCCGTATCCAGAGTTACAAGTAAAGATGGCCTTAGAATACTCATTGTAGAAAATGATTATGGTGATCGTTTTCATACAAAAAATATTGTCTACAAAGAAATATTTGATAATTTGCCAAAAGGTAACACTTACTGTTTATTAAAATTATTTCAATTTGTTTATAATGTAAACTAGATTATCACTTATATTGTAGAAAGGAAGTTTTCCTCCATTGTTATATGTAAACTTTACTAATGTTTAAAATGTTCTAATATTACAGATTCAAATCACAATGAAGTGCAAAACTTTGAAGCAGATATCAATGAACGTGGGATGCAGTTAACATAGCAAACAACCATGATCTGATCAATATTGCTATGATTTCGATTGACTAATAGGTAAGTTTAAAGTTTTTTTAAAACAGAAAATAATATTTAAAAAATGGATACAAAAAAATAATAAAACATTTTCCATACCTGCTGGAACTTAATATTGATGGAAATAAATGTGAACGCAGCGGAAAAGTAAGTTTTGAAATGGATCGTACCTTGAAGCGGTGAATTTCAAAATCGAAGATTGAAGCACTTGGGAATACTTTTAATCTTCACTCCAATTCCACTAACGCCCAAGATGTGTGGTCTCTCAATTGGTAACAAAGGAATTATTAGAGAGTGACTTTCACTCACTTGCACACCATTACAATGATGTTTTTCTTACCCACAAAATTCTGTACGTTTTTCCCTTTGTATCTAACCAATATATCTAATTGGGTTGGCCTTTTGGGCCTTATCAATTGGGCTTAAGTGTGTGGCTTGGAGTGGGACCAAAAGGGACCAATAAGACACTAGCTCCAATGGGCCTTGGGCTTTTCTGTCAACTCTTGACAAGTCCAAAATTACCATTAACTATATTTAATACCACTATATAAATATAGTTGCACTCTAGGTCTTATCTATATATTATATCCCAAGACTTTATTATACATGCAACCCCTTCATAAAATATTCGTAGTAATACAAAGTCATTAATGTAGACCGCCACTTTGTAAATTACTACATCTTAATCCTTGAGTACCCGGTTCAATCCTTTAATGTTATTCATTATATATTTATGAAATCCAATTCCATAAATATATACTTTAGTTTCACTAAAATTGTTAAGCCTAACTCTCTGAATAACAAACCCATTAAACTTATCTCAAGGGAATATTTTATATCTCCGTTAAGAGACTATGAATTCCATCTTGAGAATACATGTTCCATCAACACTAAATGTGGCTACCCAACATACTGAGGTTTTGACTATTACTATAAATCTCACTCCTGATATATCAAAGCAATCTACACCTCATGATTAGGTTCATTATTCTCTCAGGATTAAGAGTTCATGCAAACACAAGTCGTGAGATTTATTATTCATTTGACAGTCTTTAGGAGAATAATAAATCTCACAGCGGTCCAGTTCAATATGTCTTAACTCTTAAAACATATTAACACATCAACTAGAAGTCTCCACTTCCATGATCAAGACAAATCATCGTAGTTGACATGTTATAGTCTTCGCAGATGAAATGCCCAATTTCATCACCGACTACGAACTATAATTCTGAGTTTACAAAGAGCTTGTGATTTATATCTTCTATGACTCTTCACATAAATCACATACTATGCATCTCATGGACTATATGATAATGTCCGAATATTCATGTTACCATTATTTCAGATAATAATAAAACAAATTTATTAAACATAATATTAAGTCATACATAATGTCAAACATAATGTCACACTTAATATCATACATAGCATCTTACAATAGGATTTAAGGGCACCAATCCTAACAATCTCCCACTTGCCCTAAGGACTATTGTGCACTAATCTAACTCCCATTCTTTCCAAATGCGACTCAAAAGTCCTTTGAGGCAAGGCTTTAGTAAATGGATCTGCTAGATTGTTTGCACTTTCAATCTTTGCTACCACCACATCTCCACGAGCAACAAGATCTCGAATGATATGGTACTTCCTCTCAATGTGCTTTCCTTTCTTATGATTCCTTGGATCTTTAGATTGTGCAACTGCTCCACTGTTATCACAAAACAACGTGATTGGAACTTGCTCCATTCTTATTACACCAAGGTCAGAAAGGAATTTCTTGAGCCATACAGCTTCCTTTGCTGCTTCACAAGCAGCAACATATTCTGCCTCCATGGTGGAGTCTGCAATACAAGATTGCTTAATACTCCGCCAACTAATGGCTCCACCTCCCAAGGTGAAAACACATCCTGAAGTGGATTTTCTGAAATCTAGATCCGATTGAAAATCTGAATCTGTATAGCCAATGGGAATCAAATCCTCACAATGGTAAACAAGCATATAATCTCTTGTTCTTCGTAGATACTTGAGAATATGCTTTACAGCTTGCCAATGTTTTGGTCTTGGATTTGATTGATATCGGCTGACCATGCCAACTGAATAGCAGATATCTGGTCTAGTACAAAGCATGACATACATGAGACTTCCTCCTACAGAAGCATAAGGAACTTGTCTCATCATATCTATTTCCTCTTGAGTCTTAGGCTTTTGGTCATCAGACAGAGGAACTCCATGTCTGAAAGGAAGTAATCCTTTCTTGGAGTTTTGCATGCTAAACCGTTCTAGAACCTTATCTATATATCCAGCTTGTGATAATCCTAACATCTTATTCTTGCGATCTCGCAAAAGCTTGATCCCTAGAATAAAGTTAGCCTCACCTAAGTCCTTCATATCAAATTGGCTTGACAACCAAACCTTTACAGATGACATTACCCCTACATCATTTCCAATGAGTAGAATATCATCAACATAAAGCACTAGGAACATTACTACTTTATCTTGATGTCTTTTGTACACACATGGTTCATCAAGATTTTGTTCAAAACCAAATGTCTTGATTGCTTGATCAAATCTAATGTTCCATGACCTAGATGCTTGCTTAAGTCCATAAATGGACCTTTGCAACTTGCATACCATATGCTCTTGGTTCTTTGCTATGAAACCTTCCGGTTGCATCATATAGATTTCCTCTTCAAGATTGCCATTAAGAAATGCAATCTTGACATCCATTTGCCAAATTTCATAATCAAAATGAGCAGCAATGGATAAGAGAATTCTGATAGATTTAAGCATTGCTACTGGAGAAAAGGTTTCATCATAATCAATACCTTCTTTTTGTGTATACCCTTTCGCCACTAGCCTTGCTTTAAAGGTTTCAACCTTTCCATCTATCCCTCTCTTTCTCTTGTAAACCCATTTGCAACCAACAGGTTTAATGCCGTTAGGCGCCTTTACAAGATCCCAAACTTGATTGGAATACATGGAATCTAATTCAGATTTCATAGCTTGGACCCAATGATGTGCATCTATATCATTTATTGCTTCATCATATGTGTAGGGATCCGATTCAACCTCTTTTGAGATAGCTTCATAAGTTTCTCCCAAACCTATGAATCTTATAGGAGGCCGAACAATTCTCCCACTACGACGAGGCACCTAGGTACTAGACATGTCATGAGTAGTATCTTGTGGTGTATCTAATACAGCCACATCATCCCTAGTTTCATCTATTGGTTGTTCATTTACAGATTCATTCATTTCAGCCAACACAACTCTACTTCTAGGAGTAAAATTATTCATATAGTCATTTTCCAAGAATTTAGCATTTGTACTAACAAAAACTTTGTTATCTTTACGACTATAGAATAAATAACCCCTAGTTTCTTTTGGATAACCTACAAGTAAACACACTTCTGATTTTGGTTCCAATTTATCAGGCTTCCCTTTTAAAACATGTGCAAGACAACCCCAAATGTGGAGATATTTCATGCTAGGCTTACGCCCACTCCACAATTCCATGGGTGTTTTGGGAACAGATTTTGATGGGACTAAATTCAAAAGATGTATTGCTGTATTTAAGGCATAACCCCAAAAAGAAATCGGTAAAGTTGACTAACTCATCATGGACCTAACCATTTATAAAAGAGTCCTATTCCTTCTTTCTGCTACACCATTTTGTTGTGGAGTTCCAGGTGCAGTCAATTGAGATACAATTCCATTCTTAGTTAAGTAATCCTTAAAATCCCCAAGAAGGTATTCACCACCTCGATCATATCGAATGGCTTTTATGTGTTTACCTAATTGATTCTCAACTTCAGCCCTAAACTCTTTGAACTTTTCAAAAGCTTCGGACTTCCGTTTCATTAGGTACACATAACCATATCTTGAGTAATCATTAGTGAAAGTAATGAAATACTCATAGCCACCTCTTGCTTGGATTGACATAGGACCACAAACATCAGAATGCACTAGCTCTAGCAAATCTTGGGCTCTTCTACCTTTTGCATTAAAAGGTCATTTGGTCATTTTACCTTCCAAACAAGATTCACAAACTGGAAATTCATCAAAGTCCATGGGCTCTAAGAGTCCATCTTTGATCAGTCTTTGAATCCTATTTGAATTAATATGACCCAAACGCAAGTGCCAAAGATATGCATCATTAGTAGAAGGAAACTTTCTCTTTAATGATTTTACATGAGAGTCATTATCTAATTCAGAATTATATAATTTATGCTTATCAGGAATTAAAATATAAAGACCATCCACAATATTGCCAGAACAGATAAATACTTTATCCTTCTTTATTACAACATTGTCTTTCAGGATAACACAATATCCATGTTTACCTAAGTAAGTAGCTGAAATTAAATTCTTACGAACATTAGGTACATACAAACAGTCTTCTAATATTAGAACTCTAGATTCAAAACATAAATTACAAACACCAACAGCTACAACCGAAATCTTGCTCCCATCAGCCAAAGTAAGAAATAACTCCCCTTCTTTAAGCTTTCTGGTCTCCTGGAACCCCTGCAAGGAATTGCAGATATGATTAGTACAACCTGAATCCACACACCAGGAATCCGTGGGATTCTGTACCAAACATATTTCAAGAAGGAATGTATTAATTATACCTTTGTTCTTGGCAGCCTTAAATATTGGACAATTTCTCTTCCAATGTCCTTTCTCATCACAATGGAAACACTTTCCTTTGATTTTCTTTCCTTTATCAGCAACCCCTAAGGCAAGTTGTTTACCCTCTTGCTTGGTAAAGTCCTTCTTTTTCTTCTTACCTTTGCCTTTCAGCTTAGGTTGAGAAGTAGAAGCTTCACCAACATTGGCTTCAACATTAGAAGTACCAAGAATGCCTTCTGCCGCTACCAATTCATTCATTAATTCAGACAAGGTATAAATCTTTTTATTCATATTATAGTTTAGTTTGAATTCCTTGAATGATTTTGGTAGCGACTGGAGTATCATATCCACTTGGGATTCTCCATCTATATCGGCACCTAAAACTTCCAATGTATTCAGATTAGAGATCATTGTAAGACAATGCTCTCTCACTGAACTTCTTTCAGCCATTCTGGTATTATAAATTTACCTCATGGTCTCTTGCCTTGCAGAACGGCCTTGCTCACCAAACATCTCCTTCAGACTTAGCATGATGTCTGAAACTAGTTCTACATCCTGCATTTGATGCTGTAGAACATTTGAAATAGATGCTAGGATGTAGCACTTGGCCATCTCATTAGATTTTTGCCAACGATCATATCATTGTTTTTCCTCAAGAGGAGCATCTAATGAAGGAAAGCTAGGACATGGTTTAGTAAGCACATATTTGTGCTCTTCAGCAGTGAGAACTATGTCCAAATTTCTTTTCCAGTCAACATAGTTGGATCCAGTCAGTTTGTTTTGATTAAGAATAGTTACAAGTGGGCTAAAAGATGCCATGTTCAAATCTGAAAACAATAAACATGAATATAATAAGTAAACTGGACATTATGAATTTAGCATATAAACATATAGTATGGAACCTTAATAAAACCATAATATAATATATGCAATGACAATCCAATCCCGCAATTAATATTCCTCGTATGCGAGGTCATACCAATCACTATGATTAGGTGAGAAACATTCTCATTATTAATGCTATCATGGTAACTCTTACCAAACAAAAAAAATTTGTCGTTTTCCCTTCAGCCTTTAAGTAATAATGACATAGCTCCAAAGGGAGGTTAACATTACACTTAGTCTAGTGTACACCATTGCCTAGAATCAATGTGAATAACCAAGTAACTCCACGGAAGCGCGGTCGTTCTTAATGTAAAAACACATTTCATCTATCCCTAAGAAGTTTAACCTGTAGTGTAGTACCATGAATCAAACACCCTCCAAAGGGAGCAAGGCATATGCGCCAAGGTGAGGTGCTTAATCACACTACTTTAAACCAACAATGGAGGCCGTGAGATACAACCCTTGTATCTCTCTCCCACTAGATGTTTTAAAAGAAAGGTTTTTAGTTTTGAAACATGCATAATCTAATTACACATTGTCTTACTCTTTTAACATATGAAAACACTTAGAAAAATTTCTGATTTTCTTTCTTTCGATCGATCGAAAGTGCCCCTCGATCTATCGAAAAAATTAAGAGATTCGAACTTGATCATCTGACTCTTTCGATTGATACTCGATTGCCTCTCGATCGATCGAAAAACAAATTCGATCGATTGACTAGCAATTGAAAATCAATTTATCTAAAAAGTCCGATCACTGTCTCATTCGATCGATCGAAAGTGATTTTCGATCGATCGAAAATTGCGAATTTCAAATTTTCAGAATTCTTCCTAAGGCAGTTTTCTTTGTTTTTCATGAACAAACATTCAACATATGAACATTACAGACAGAGTTTGATGTCAAAACAGAAATTTATTGATGCTAATGCCTTAAGATTCAATTTAACATACTTAAATTTAAATTTAAACAACATCATAACACCAATTTCAGTTTTCATCAAATCATAGTTTCAACAACATGCAGAAAATTAAAAACATAATCTTCTAACAATATGAAACTATCATCTCTAATTCTAAAACTCACAATACATGTTATACAATACGAAATTGAAGACTGCTCTGATACCATTTGATGGAAATAAATGTGAACGCAGCGGAAAAGTAAGTTTTGAAACGGATCTACTTCATTCGATATTGATAACATGCATAAAGTAAATTTCAGAATTTGAGAATAAGAGATCGTACCTTGAAGCGGTGAATTTCAAAACCGAAGATTGAAGCACTTGGGAATACTTTTAATCTTCACTCCAATTCCACTAACGCCCAGGATGTGTGGTCTCTCAATTGGTAACAAAGGGATTATTAGAGAGTGACTTTCACTCACTTGCACACCAGTACAATCATGTTTTTCTTACCCACAAAATTCTGTAAGTTTTTCCCTTTGTATCTAACCAATATATCTAATTGGGCTGGCCTTTTGGGCCTTACCAATTGGGCTTAAGTGTGTGGCTTGGAATGGGACCAAAAGGGACCAATAAGACACTAGCTCCAATGGGCCTTGGGCTTTTCTGTCAACTCTTGACAAGTCCAAAGTTACCATTAACTATATTTAATACCACTATATAAATATAGTTGCACTCTAGGTCTTATATATATATATTATATCCCAATACTTTATTATACGTGCAACCCCTTCATAAAATATTCGTAGTAATACAAAGTCATTAATGTAGACTGCCACTTTGTAAATTACTACATCTTAATCTTTGAGTACCCGGTTCAATCCTTTAATGTTATTCGTTATATATTTATGAAATCCAATTCCATAAATATATACTTTAGTTTCACTAAAGTGGTTAGGCCTAACTCTCTGAATAACAAACCCATTAAACTTATCTCAAGGGAATATTTTATATCTCCGTTAAGAGACTATGAATTCCATCTTGAGAATACATGTTCCATCAACACTAAATGTGGCTGCCCAACATACTGAGGTTTTGACCATTACTATAGATCTCACTCCTGATATATCAAAGCAACCTACACCTCATGATCAGGTTCATTATTCTCTCAGGATTAAGAGTTCATGAAAATACAAGTCGTGAGATTTATTATTCATTTGACAGTCTTTAGGAGAATAATAAATCTCACAGCGGTCCAGTTCAATATGTCTTAACTCTTAAAACATATTAACACATCAACTAGAAGTCTCCACTTCCATGATCAAGACAAATCATCGTAGTTGATATGTTATAGTCTTCGCAGATGAAATGCCCAATTTCATCACTAACTACGAACTATAATTCTGAGTTTACAAAGAGTTTGTGATTTATATCTTCTGTGACTCTTCACATAAATCACATACTATGCATCTCATGGACTATATGATAATGTTCGAATATTCATGTTACCATTATTTCAAATAATAATAAAACAAATTTATTAAACATAATATTAAGTCATACATAATGTCAAACATAATGTCACACTTAATATCATACATAGCATCTTACAATAGGATTTAAGGGCACCAATCCTAACAAATATTATAAGCTTCAATAGTTGAATATAGAGAAGAAAACTTTCTTGAATATATGTAGTTTTTTTTTAAAAATGTAATCCACATATGTAAAGGTTTTGTAATGTTTCTTTCCTTGGAGGTATAGATAATGGCTATATACTCTTCACATGAAACTGTAATTTGTGTATACACTAATATTACTAATAATAAAAATTTTTTTGCCGCAATTGTTTAAATTTGAGCTAAAATGGATTATCTAAAAGATCTCAGATTCATTAAGAGATCTCAGATTTAGTAGTAAGAAGAAGAGCACTAATTTTGAGAAAATCTTAGTACCAGTAACACACTAACACTCATACAACACAAAAAGTTACCAATGCAACTACTTGCTTCTAAGCTAAATAACAATAAGACAATGGAAAGACAAAAAAAATAGAAATTCAAGCAATATGGAACTGAGACAAAATTTTATATATGATTTTTAAAAGCATTAAAGATTAACTTGAGATGTTAATAGACAGCCTCATCAATACATAAACAGAGTTGTATACAAAATTACAATGAATGGTTCTCCTCTGTGTATATATAAATATAAATGAGTGTCTGTGTATTTATGTAACAACTAGGAACGATACAAGGCTAATATTAACATTAGAGGCAGGTACCTTTAAGAAGTCTAATGATAATTAAGCTATTTGAATTTACTGTAGGCTGCAGAATCGGCCCCAAAACTAGGGTAGGTCATACAGTTACAACATCAATCCCACTTCTTTCTTGTAAAATTCAATGCCTCACTTTCTACTTCTATTTTGGAAAACTGATACCAACTCTGGAAAATTTCAGGCACCAAACAACGATTGGGGGTTCAAAAGCATGGATGGATCTTTTCGATATCATTCTCACTAAGGTTCATCTCTCTCTCATTTAGTTTTCATTCCCTTAATTTGAAATAGTGGTGAGTTTGGTTCAGTTGTTGTGGCTGTGATACATGGGTGAAGAGGGATGTTTCATTGTAAAAGAGGAGAGCTTTTGTTTTGTTTTTGATATAATTTGTAGTGTAATTTTTTGATGTTTTAGAATCTGAAAGTTGCTAAGTAATTAAAATGAGGGGTTCATTTTTGTGATCACATGATTATTACACTTTTTTTTTTTTCTTTTGCATCCTATCAATCTTATGCTACAGGAATCGATATTAAACTTCAAATAAAAAATTAAAAAATTATTTGCGAGTTTCCTGTCATTTTCTTAAATATTATGGTGCATACTGATCTGGGTTCAGTTCAGTAACTGAGGCACCACTTGGTTGATGCCAAAAAATAAGGGACTTTGTTTTTACTGCTTTCCAGAGCTATATTGTAATTTTTGACATGCAACTTTCTGAATTCTGAACTAAATTTTGTGGGCTGTGTATGGTTTTGGTGCAGTGGGTATTCTTTGCTTAGTGATCTCCAGTACAACAAAGGACTTACCAATGCTTTGGTCATTCAGTTGACTCTTTACTGCCAACCTGTACTTGCTGTCATGCTAGCAAAAACAGGGGTTTCAGCCGGTTTTAATTATTATTGGATTTGAACCAATGACTTACCCCTTACTATTCAAGGGGAGGCGGAGCGCTGAAAAAGAGAAGCATTATCACTATTTGAAACTGTTTTCCATTCTACTAGAGCTGTTGTTTTTGAAGAGTGATTGAGATTGTAAAACTTTGAAATCTGAAAGTGTAATATATTTTGTTGCTGTGACTTTATGGTTGCTGGTGGGTGAATTTTCATTTACAAAACAATGAATGTGATTGCTATTAAATTGACAGAAATACATGTATTTCATTTAGTAGACCATGTTTGGTTGGAGGACACCTCTTATACTTTTGAGTTTCACTATAAAATACATTCAAAGATAGTGTGCAGTAACTAATACTTATGGGATATCAAAGTTTTCATTGATTTACAGATACTTTTCAATAATGCTTAAAAATTTGTCTGTCAAGTATACACTAACAGAATGTATGTAAATACAATGGTTGACAATCATATTTATCTAAAACTAAGTAAATGGTATTCTGCAATATTTCGTTCCCAATTATTGTCTGGAACTGTTAAGGTTGTTTTTGTTATTAATCAAGGCTGGCTAAGTACACTACAACTCATTACTTATCCCCCCCCCAAAAAAAAAGGGAAAAAAAAGTATGGAACGACTCATTATAAAAGAACAAAGGAGAGATGCCTTTTAACTAAATTAAAATGTTCAGGTAATTAGCCATGTTAAAAGAACATAGAATCGCTACATAACATGAAGAAAAGATAGCTTCAGATATCAGGTTCATGTCCACAGAAATGTTTGCCTCTACACTTCCGATTTGAATCTTCTTGAAATTTTGGAGCTAATAGATGATATGGAACAAAATTCACCTAAAATATGATTTAAATATTTATACTGGAACTATTAGATGATATGGAGCTAATAGGTCTTTTTAGGCACAATTCTTTATTGTTCTGAAACTATACTTTGCCTCTACACTTCCGATTTGAATCTTCTTGAAATCAAGATAACTATCTGAAGTAATATCATAGTATGTCTGCACAAAACATTTATTTAATCAAGAACACAGTTAGAAAAGTTACTGTATGAAACAGATAATTAAAAAAAAAAAAAAAAAAAAAGTGACTGCATCAGAAGTACAGTTTTGGAGCTAACAGATGATATGGAACAAAATTCACCTAAAATATGATTTAAATATTTATACTGGAACTATTAGATGATATGGAGCTAATAGGTCTTTTTAGGCACAATTCTTTATTGTTCTGAAACTATACTGGAAAATATAAAATTGCATATGTATAATTGTATATGTCATACAAGTATTTTACTTTTTTTTTATTAATTTTTTTAAAATTATTGAAGGAATATCTTTTAAGGATATTAAGGTTTAAAAAATATTAAACCCATGATGCTAAATTGGTTTAAAATTCTGATTTTAGTTTTGACATTTTGAGTGCTATTTTAAAATATTTAATTTACAAAATTATAATATTTACCTTAAATTATTTCTATATATTTACTTTCTTAGATACTAATTATTATTATTATTATTATTATTATTTTTGGGGAAGAAGTTTGGATGACATTTAAAGATTAAAAATCACAAATATTACATTCAATAAGGCCATTGCATATTCCCCATATACCTTAAGCTAAAAAAGCCCAGTCCATTTCATTTAATAACCATGAGACCTACTGAGTTATGTGCGAAAATCATATACAATAAAAGCCAATTCCAAGCCCAGCCTGACTCACGGGGAAAAAATGCCATTGATTGTATGATTCAATTTCTCTTTCTCAAGTAAAGTAGGCCTCAGATGAGAACCATAATTGGACCCGTTGAGATAAATTGATAAAGCCCAAAGTTGATTTTGTTTTTTTGTTTTTTTGGAAAACCCAAAAATTCACTTTAAAATTATAACCTGTGAAGCTTACAAGAAGAATGCGTTAAAAAAAAAAAAAAAAAAAAAAAAAAAAAAAAAAAAAACTTATAAACACCATTCAAGTGGTGCGATAACTTAAAATCTTCAAGTGGTACACTTATTCGGTCAAACACACCAATACAAATAGAGAATCCCTCCCTCAATGGTTTCAACCGCCATTCCTTCACTGCAACAGCGAAGAAAGAAACAGAGAAGAGAAAGAGGCAGAACGGTAAAGACTACATCGATTGGGCATAAGAAATCAAAACAGACCCAGAAAACCGAAACCACAAGCACACATGGGTTTTTTTTCCCCATCATTAGATAGCCGAAACTGTCACCGGTTATTTTTTTCCCCTATCTTATATCTGGGTATTTAATATGACTTAGTTTTTGGGTATTTTGGTTGGATTGGTATTGATTTAGATATTTGCTTTGATGTTTTGGGATTTTCTGTTACGGTCTGTAGATTTCAGATTTTGATGTTGTTTGTTTGGTTCTTTTCTTCTTGCCCTAACTCACTTTTTCTCTCTTGCTTTCCATCTCTGTTTCTTTCCTGAGAAAGTTGTGATTATATATGCTTTGTTATTTGTTATTTTTCTTTAAAGAGCATAACTGAAGGGATTATTCAGTTTGCGTAATTAGAAACAATGAGGTTTTTGATTGGTTGTTGAGAAAATGGAGGATAAAGTGAGGGAATGATGAGGGAAATTGGAATTTGTTTTTGGTTCAATTGGGGATTGATTGAATGAGCATAGTTTGAGTTTTTGGTTTTGTTAGAAACTAAACAATAAAAAATGTGTGAAAGGTTATTAATTTGATGCTTTATTTGTTGTTGGAATTGTACTGGAAAAGAAATAAATGTGAACAAAATTAAGGCTTTTACTATTGTTTTTATTTTAAATTTTATGCTTGGTATTTAATGCAACTTTTTTTTTTTTTTTTCCGATTGTCTTTATGTTTTCCTTAAACTAAAATTATGGTTTTCGTAGAATTATTTACTGCATATTAAATACTGTTTTTCTGCATTACTCAATATGGTTAAAGGTTTGCCTATCTCTTTCACTAATTTTCCATTTATTTTTTCAAATTTTTGAGATCTTTCTGTTCGATTGTTGTATTGATTAAATATAGTTTTTGTTTTACAGATTTTTATTACGTAAATCAAAGTGAAAAATTGAAATAGCCTGATTCTTTCCCTATTTATGTCATATTTATTTTGATTCAATTAAAACTTTATTTTGAATTAAATTGACATGTATAATTATAATGTCCTAATTAATTTATTCCCCTTTTTCCAGTGCTTAAATAGATGGTCACAGAATGTTAACATTGTTTTTATTGTTTAATTTACCAAGTGAATATTGTATATATATAGAAATATTTAGTGGTCTATGCAAACGTAATACATACTGTTCATTAATTTGAAGCTGTCAATAATATAAGTTAGATTGTCACTTATGTTGCAAATGATGGATTTAATTCGATAATTATATATAAATTTTATTGATGTTTAAATTGTGCAGATAATACAAATCCAAGTAAATATGGAGTACACAACTTTGAAGCAGATATTGAGGGACAAGACGGTAATTCAACAGGTATTGACACATCAATAAATATGATAGATAGCAGGAAAGTTGGTTTAATAAATAATGATAACAATGGCTTAAAGATTTCACCGGCACCTGACACAGCTACATCTATAATATCCATAGACAAAGAAATGGACTACCAAAAACAAAAAGCAACTGACAGAAGCGTTGATAAAAAACTTGACCCAATTGAGGAAAAGATAACACGTATAGAAGAAGAGAATCAGAATCTCATAAATGAAAGAAGTACCATAGATATAATAGATAAAGACAAAACAGATGAAGGATTAATAATAAAAGGAAAGGTAAAAGAAATAATAGAAACAATAGAAAGACAAAATAGTGAAAAGTTGCTATGTAGAAAGCTAGACACAAAAGATGGTGTAGGAAAAGTTATAAGAAAGAACATGCTAAAACCAAAAGAAAATAGTAACTTTGAAGAATCTTTACGTAGGAACCTAGAAGTAGTAGAACAAGAAATTAGTAATAATAGTCCAAAAGAAGTGGTGGAAAAGCAAAACAATAAAGTAAAAGCTAGTTCAGTACAAATTGCATATAAGAAGCTAGAAATAGAAAGAGACATAAAGAAAGAAAAAGAGTTTTCTTTAGAACAAGACATAGAAAGACAAAGAGACAGAAGAGTAACAAACAATAATGAAGAGATTCTACGTAGGAAACTAGAAGTAGAAGAAGAAGCAAAACTAAAAAGAGAACTAAAAAGAGAAATAGTCAACAAAGGAAGGAAAATTAATAATAATGAAGAAAAGGAAAAAAGTGATAGTATAGTAAAAGCAAAAGTAGTCAACAATAGATGGAAAATTGGCAATAATTATAGTCTAAAAGAGAAAATTGATGAGAGACTAAAATCAATTGAAAAATCTATAATAGATACCCAAAATGATAGTTTGACAGAATTAACTAAAAAGATAGAGATTTTAAATACACCCTTAGATATGAATAGAAAAAGAGAAATAACAGTTTTAAATAACACTGAGTCATTAGATAATAAAGGAATTGACAGACATAATAGAAATACTATTTGTCATAAATGTAAAGAATATGGTCACACTAAAAAACAATGTGATAGACATAATAAATAGCTAAACAAATTGGTAAATTAGAATTTAAGAAAGACACACTAAATGAATTAATGGAGATATTTAATATTAGTCAAAAAGAAGTAGACCAAGTTAGGGAAAAAGAACTAAAATCAACCAACCCACTCAAAATTAATAAAAGGAAAAGAAAACAAAAAGACATAATAGTAAAATTAATAGATAATTTACCCAATCACCAGAAAGACAAAAAAGACTATTTATTAAAATTGAAAGATTCTATAGATATACCTACTGTTTGTATTAGGTGTAGGAAATATGGACACCATGTTACAGAATGTAGGAAAAGAGAAAAAGATAAAAAACAAAAAGATGAGAAGGAAAAGACAAAAATAATAAAACAAGAAATTAAAAAAGATAATTCCTCAGATATATCTGAACAAAATATTGAAATAATAAATCCAGGAAAATTCTCTAAACCCACGACAGACCCTCAAGATAAAAAGATTATAGGTAATAAAAATGACAGCAATAGACAGAATCCTTTGAGCTTAATTGACAGAGTAATCTTTACAAACTGGCACACAGAAATCATTTTGACAGAAATTGTCTTATCCAATGTTCACGAAGTTATTTTTGGTTTAATAAAAAGTCTTCATTCCAAAATTATTTTAACAGTTAACCCTATAATAAATTTACTTCACCCCTTTGTAATGACAGATGAAGAGATTAAAATTAATATATTAGCCTTTGGACTTACCTCACCTCTAATTTGGAAACAAAATCGATTCCCAAAGAAGGTCACTATCTTGAAAGATGTCAATAAAGAAAACACTTGTAGTGGACACTTAATAGAAAAAGAAAAAGACCACTTGGTAGATATTAACAGGGAAAAGTCTAAACAAGATATGGAGACAGAAGTTTCTTATTTTACCTTTTTGCATCAGTATATAGTCCAAACACTTCACGAGAAAGAATTCAGTAGAAAGCATCTAAAAGATAAGATCATGCTTACAAGTTCTTTTAGTAAATATGATGATTGGACTAAAAGAATTGATAGTTTGACAGGAGCACCAAATAAAATTCTTACACCTTTTATAGTATCCTCAGATACTTACATGGTAGATGCTTTAATAAAAGAAGCCTTGACAGATATTATTTTATTAATCATTAAAGAAAATATTAATTGTGATAATTTCTTGACCAAAGACAGATTTAATACCTTAATAGAAAAAGTTAATCATGTGCTTTTAACAGACTTCCCACAGACTATTATAGTAATTGATAAAAGACTCTATGGAGAAGCTCTATTCCACGTATTCTCCCAAATTGAGGAATATAATAATATACACAAAATAGATAGAATCATGACAGATTTTTTAAAGTTTTTGAATCTTAACCCCTCTAATATTAAAGGATTTCATTATGACTACTCTTATACCACTACTCAGCTAGAGCACGAAGTACAGCTTGTTTTATATGCTTTAAAATTTAAAAACAATTTTCTTATAAAACATTTCAAAGAGATTTTACAGAAAGGCATTGGCAAAAGAAATTTAAAAATAAACTTGCAAGAAGTTTTGCATGAAACTATATATAATATCTCAAGACATTTTTTTCTCAACACCCAATTGCAGACTACAATGAGTAAAAGAACCTCTCAAGTAGACATAAAAGGAAAGGGCAAAGCACCAGCAGTGCCACCCAGAATCCGAAAGCCTTCGGTAAAAATTTCGAATGTGCATGAAGGCGTCTCGATAGAGACAATATCCCTTCAAGATACGTTGCTAGCAGAGGCAATGTATTCATGTGGTGAAAACAGAGTAATTCTGCAAAAAGTGCTCCAGACTGATCTCATGTATCAGGACGGAGAATTTACAGACCTTCCTCTCCATATTAAAATACTTCTTGACAATTACAGGCAGCCTTCACCCTCAAACAGAAACCCTTATTCCAAAAGACCCTTCAGGCTTTGGAATTACATCTTGTTAGCACCGGGGCATTTATTGAAGCTCTCGGTTGTCAACTCCCTAGCAAGGAGGATGGAGATTCAAGCTCCACAAAGACAGAATTACAGTCTCTAAAAAGCTATCTTATGGGAACAAGCTTTTCAAAGCTCCACCCTAAGATTCAGCAAAAAACGAGACTTGCTATCAGAACCTTACCCCCTGAAATTCAACAGAATATATTAACTCATACAGCTATAACAAGTTCTTATGACAGATGGATGTATCTTTTTAAATTATTAGTCTCTACAGCATTTATCAGAACAGAAGACATGACAGGTGAAACGTGGTTATCCCATAAAGCTAAATGGTATGAGAGTTTTGGAAATTCAGACAGAGTTTACGACAGAACAGAAGGCAAATATAATCCCTATCCGGGATTACTCATCAATACAGAGACAGGAGATCCAGTTATCAGTGATCCTTTATGGTTATCTGAAATGCTAGAAGTAGGGTTTATTAGCAAATTAATCATAACTTCTGCAAGTCAGATTAGTTTATTCCCCAAAGTCATCCAAGAAGTAGCTGCACAGATTGGAGGGCTTAATTATATGAAGATAGAAATCTGGAGTACTCTTCCAGTTTGGGATACTAGCTATTATATGGAAGCCCAGCCAGCACATATTCTGGTCCTTATCTATGATTGGGGTTTTATCCCCGAATATAACTGGTATACAGGAGATACTTATTTATCACTTGATGATCCAGGTGCTTTGGCTCAAGAATGGTCTAATTTCATGTGTAACAAGATTTATGAAGTGCAGAATGATTTAGACAGAAGTTTCCATTTATATGGCTACACTGACAGAATAGCAGTTTATGGTCCAAGACCTTCAGCAAGGAGGCTTATTGGGAAAAGGAGGATTACTAAGGATCCAAGACTAATGACAGCAAAGGATCATTAATGGTATGGTATCAGAGCCATGGATGGTAGATATATGAGTTTTATTTCTTTGCAATTAAGACGTTACTAGGAACTCATATTACTATATAGCCACTACTTGCTCCTTGATAGCGTTGGTCAGCCTCACACTCGTTGGCAAACCATAGTTTCGCGTTGGTCAGCCCGTTTTGTTGATGCCGACGGACAGGCGATGTTTGGGTGGTCCCGCAATGGAGTTTCCCGAGGAGGTGGTCCCGATAGCAAGGATACCAGTGGTTAGTAATAGTTCCGCCAGTAATTATTAATTGCTTAGAAGTAGAATGAATATATTTGGTCGCTCATTATCTGTTGCTAAGACACACTTAGGTCAGGCACACACTAATTTGAACATGGAAAATGATAGAATAGTTAATTCGGAAGAATATAGTATAACAGATATAGACAGAAATTTGTTAGAATGGAATAAATGGAATATACCAACTGAAAGAACTGATAAAATTTATAGGCAAACTTCTTTTTCTAAATTGTCCTTCTTGACAGACTACACTATTAAAACTGCTGAAAGAACTTACTCCTTGCTTAATGAATATGAAACAATTCAATTATTTTCGATAGACTCAATTAATAGACATAAGGAAAAATATGCATTTTTACATGTTGGCTTGGTTCAAGTAGCTATTAAACCATTAACAAGAGAAGCCTTAAATGCAAGTATTGTGCTTTGTTTAAGAGATGACAGACATTTAAAATTTAATGACTCACTCCTAGGAATGATGGAAACAAGTTTACATAATGGACCAGTATATTTTAATTGCTATCCTAACTTTGCTTTAAGCTTAACTGACAGAAATATTATGGATGCTTTAACTTTGAATATAAAAACAAATGGTTATTCTATGAAGGATGGCTCAGAACCGTTAGCAGTGGTCTATAGGATTTATTATAAACTTATGAAAACCACCCTTGACCCTCAAGCAATGGTTGACCCTTCTCCAAAAGGCCAGACTCTCCTTTTGCAAGCCTCAACCCGAAATTCTAGAGTGCGTGTACCCCAACAGATACAATGGAAAGATATAACCCTTCCTGAAAGATGACAACTTGAGGCTATTGCCCCCACACAAAAAATAGAAAACACTGAACCAGATTTCATAGCCCAAAATACAGATGGTACAGTTATTATTTCTTTCAATAATAATGACAGACACACTGATAGCCTTATAAGGTCTAGTAGTTCTATAGGCAGAAAGACCCCTATGATGTTTACCCCTAGAAGCTCCTTTTCTGCTAGAACACCTTTCTCTGATTCTCGGCCTTTACCTCCCCAAAATCTTCCTCCAATTATACACCTTCCACCTATAAATACCAATAGAACCCCAGTAAAGACTGGCCCAGCTTATTATCCAACAGAAACTACACAACCAACCCCTAATGTTCATCAAGCCCTTTATGAGCCTCAACCCCAACCTGATTCTCCCACCCATACTGATATATTAGGATTTACAGATGACAGACAGATTAATCTCTTAGCCAAGGAATTTGTTTTAGATAAAGGATTACTAGAATATGATTATTTAAAACCTGAAAATAGTGACAGAAAAAGCCAATTTTTTGAAAATTATAATGAACAAGAAAGGATCAATTTAAAAGCCAAATATTATGAAATGGTGACAGATTTATAGACACACTTTAGTTTCTTTGACTTTTTGGACTATCATAATAAAAAGATAAGCGTAATAGAAAAAACTTTGTCATGGATAAAGACAGAAAATCATGAGAAAGTTTATCAAACTTATCCACCCTTTGAATCAATCATATTGAATCAAAACAGTGGAGTCCAAATGTTGGCTACTCCTATCAAAAGACCTAGCCTAAGTGATGATAATAAAAACCTAGATAGTATAATTCAACAGAATAATTACACTAATACCTATTTAAAAATAATTGGTCAAAAGCTACAAGACATAGAAGACAGAATAACAACCCCTTCCACTTCCATAAAAAAAGAAAATGCGTCTAATACCCCTTTGTTCATTCCACATGAAATACCCCCTCATCTTAGATCACCTTTAAAGAAACCCAAGATAGAAAAAACAACCAGTCTACTTGATGAAATAAATAAAAAGTTAGATTTAATGAAATTAGAATCATTAAAGGACAAGGAGCCATTAAAAATTATAACGCTAAATACAACAGAACAAACTGACTCTTCAGAGGATGAAGAATTAGAAGAAAATCAATTGACAGATTTGACAGACTTATCAGACATAGAGAATTTAGAAGCACAATTTACAGATAAATTACAGATTAATAAATTAACTTTAGCATCTTCATCACAAGAGCGCAAAAAGGGAAGAATTGATGAAATATACCCTAAAAAGAATTGGTATCCTAAACCTACTCCCCCTGATTTGCAATTTGAAGAAAGACATACTTATGTTAATTCATCTTACTCACCAGATTTAATTTACGAATGGAATATTGATGGAATGTCAGAATATGAAATAATAAACCTTTTACATGAAATGACTTTGCTTACTAATGTTTACAAAAATAATGGAAAGCTGGATCATCAGATAGCTCATTTACTTGTCACTGGTTTTACTGGCCAACTAAAAGGCTGGTGGGATCATTATTTAAATAATGAGGACAGAAATGAAATACTGACAGCTGTTAAAAGAGAAACTGACAGACAGACACCCTTCACAGGATGCAGTTAATACTTTAATTTTTACCATCACTAAACATTTTGTTGGAGACCCTAATCAATATAAAGAAAGAGCTTCAGACGTTTTAATTAATTTAAGATGTCCACAACTTTCCGACTTTAGGTGGTATAAGGATGTTTTTATCTCAAAAGTTTTAAGTAGGAATGATTGTCAACAATCCTACTGGAAAGAAAAATTTATTGCTGGTTTACCTTATTTCTTTGCTCAGAAAGTTAGACTTGACATAGCTAATAGTGAAGGAACTATAGACTATCCTAAACTGACATATGGAGACATAATATCTTCAATCAATAAAACAGGTCTATGGCTATGTAATGATTTAAGACTTAAAAATCAAATAGAAAAAGAGAAAAGGTATGCTAGAAAAGAGCTAGGAACATTTTGTGAGCAATATGGCTTTGAACCACTGATTGCTCCCTCTAGGAAAAGGATAAAAGAAAGAAAAAACACGGATAGATACAAGAATAATAATAGAAGATATCATAAAGGCAGAACTAAAGAAAGGAAAGAAGAATCCAAAAGAAAGGAAAGAAGAATCCAAAAGAAAGAAAAGTGATAGATATAAAGAAAGTGACATTATCTGCTTCAAATGTGGGAAAAAGGGCCACACCAGTAGATACTGTAACTTTCAAAGAAAGATAAATAAACTTGACATATCAGGAAAGATAAAAAATGAATTGATGAATATATTAGAACAGACAAATAGTGAAGAAACAGATAATGAAATTCATCAGATAGATAATTGTGATAATTGTGATATCACCTCATCATCAACAGATATTTCTTCAGATAATGGAAAGATAAAATTATGTAATTGTAATAATCCTGATAATTGTTATTGTAAGAGAAAATTAAAAATAAGTGTTTTAACAAAACAAGAAGATATAATAATAGACTTGATAGACCAACTTCCGGATTCATAGTCTAAAAAGGACTATTTGTCTAAATTAAAAGAATCCTTAACTCAAACTGATAAATTTCAAATAGACTTAGAAGATTATAAGACAACCTACAATTTTGCAGAAATTACTGACAGATTTAAAACTAATAAACCTATAACAATAACAAATTTACAAGTAGATATTAACAACCTAAAGAAAGAATTAAAAGAATTAAAATCAGAAAATTTCATTTTAAAAGATATGATTGAGCAAATAGCAGCTCAAGTAATAAGTATAAAAGATAGAATTAAATATAGTAATGAACCTTTGACAGACTCCTCTCTTATTGATAGACATAATTATACTGGGAAAGTTCTCATAAAGGTAACCATAAAGATGAATTTTTGAGTATAATGGACAGAATGATATTTCAGAAATGGTATACTGAAATAACTTTGGTAGTTCATAAAGAATTCTCATTAACAGTCATTGCCCTTGTTGATTCAGGTGCTGACATGAATTGTATACAAGAAGAGTTAATACCCTCCAAGTATTATGAATCAACAACAGACAGATTAACTCAGGCTAATGGTGATAGACTTAAGATAAGCAATAAACTAACTAGGGCATACATACATAATAATGGGATTAATTTCCGAACACCTTTCTTCTTAACAAAAAAGTTGTCCTCTAAAGTTATACTAGGAAATCCTTTCTTGGCTCTACTCTACCCTTTTTTCACGACAGACAATGGAATATATGCTAATATTTTGGAAACAGAAGTATTCTTTAAGTTCCTCCTACCCTCAACCCCCAAGGATGTACACTTACTGAAAGAAATTTCCATAAGCATTGAGACAGGAATAGATGATGAGAGTCCTACAAAATCAATGGTAGAAAATACTGTAATACCCGGTAGCAGTAGCACGTAAGTAGGTACAAATTATTATTAAAAAAAAAAAAAAAGTATATATATATATATTGTTTTCCTACTTTTATTGACTTAGTCCTCCTTCACCTTTTGTATCTAGCTCCTTACGTACCCTTCCATGACCTTTTAGCATCTCTCTTATTTCCTTGTACTATAGAACCATGACTTTTATTCCTTGTCCCCTCCCTTGTATTATTTGCTCTACTTGCCACATATTACTCGCATATATTAATTAGTTAATTAACGGTCAATTGCCTGGCAAGCAAGATAGCCATTCCAAGGCTAATTTTCAGACCAAATCCTGCCAAAATAGAAATCTTTAATGAGATTTCACTCACAGCATGAAGGCGTCTCAATAGAGGCAATATCCCTTCAGAATACACGGTCAATAATGACAATGTATTCATGTGGTAATCTAAAAACTAGTACAGACGTAATGCCAAAATAGCTACTACCATCAGATAAAATGATAGACAGATGCAGACATGACAGGCAACTGCGGCAGATAAAATGATAAACACAGATGCAGACATGACAGGCAACTGCGGCAGATAAAATGATAGACAGATGCAGACATGACAGGCAACTGCGGCAGATCACTATTCATTAGCACGAGGGGATAACTCCCAAACAAAAAAAAAAAAAAAATAGTCCACCCAAAGACAGACAGGACAGATTTTAAGTTATTACTGTTCACAAGCATGCGGACTGACAGATTCCCAGACAGTCTACTATTCATGAATAGTAGAATTTTTACTGTTCAAGATAAGATTCTACAAGATCCTACCGACAGATTAACTTTACTGTTCAAGATAAGATTCTACAGGATTTACTTTTACTATTCAAGATTCTGCAAGATCCTACCGACAGATTAACTTGAGTTCACTTTATTCAACCCAAGTTACTTTTGAAGACTTACCATGGTTTATTTTATCTATAAAAAGGCAGGCTCCGAAGACAGAAGACAGGTCCAGAATTAAGGTCCAACTTTGAGGTCCAATTTCCATTTCCAATTCTCAGACTAAAGTCCAAGACAGCTTTCTCCTTCTTTCAGAAATATCTTTGTACTATTCCCCTTTTGTAATCTTGTAACCTTTCTCAGACAGAACCTTGTAACCCTTTAGTTTCAAAGACAGTTTTACTTTGTAATCTTGTAACTCTTCAGACAGTGTTTTATTTTCAAGCTTGTATCAAAGACAGTTTGTTTTCAAGTTTAATCAAAGACAGAAGTATTTTCAAGTAAGATTTTATTAGTTTCAGTTTTCATATTCCATACTCTGTTTTAACTTATTTTGAATATATCTATTTTGCTATTTTCTTCTTTATCATCTATTTTATCATTGTTTATGCTTCTATATTATTGCTGTGCTCTCTCCTGGGTAATTAATGGTATCAGAGCCATTAACTACCCAGGAGAGAGCACAGCAATAATATAGAAGCATAAACAATGATAAAATAGATGATAAAGAAGAAAATAGCAAAATAGATATATTCAAAATAAGTTAAAACAGAGTATGGAATATGAAAACTGAAACTAATAAAATCTTACTTGAAAATACTTCTGTCTTTGATTAAACTTGAAAACAAACTGTCTTTGATACAAGCTTGAAAATAAAACACTGTCTGAAGAGTTACAAGATTACAAAGTAAAACTGTCTTTGAAACTAAAGGGTTACAAGGTTCTGTCTGAGAAAGGTTACAAGATTACAAAAGGGGAATAGTACAAAGATATTTCTGAAAGAAGGAGAAAGCTGTCTTGGACTTTAGTCTGAGAATTGGAAATGGAAATTGGACCTCAAAGTTGGACCTTAATTCTGGACCTGTCTTCTGTCTTCGGAGTCTGCCTTTTTATAGATAAAATAAACCATGGTAAGTCTTCAAAAGTAACCTTAGTTAAATAAAGTGAACTCAAGTTAATCTGTCGGTAGGATCTTGTAGAATCTTGAACAGTAAAAGTAAATCCTGTAGAATCTTATCTTGAACAGTAAAAATTCTACTATTCATGAATAGTAGACTGTCTGGGAATCTGTCAGTTCGCATGCTGATGAATAGGGATCTCCTAGTATTTCTGTCGGGGTACACAACTTTTCTGTCATCTTGCTTTTTGTTTTGACTTTTCTGTCGTTTTGCCTTTTGTTTTATCTTTCACATATCATAGGGGTCTTGAGAATCTTGGAACATTTCTGGGTGAGTCCTGTAGTTTGGGGAGGAGGATTCCATTACTGTGTCATCTTCATCATCTGATATTTGTGATGCAGCTTCGAGTAGTTGCTTTTTAAGCTGTCTTCTGTCTGAGACGGAGGCAAGCTGGCGCTATACCTGACTCTTTTCAAGGAGGAAATTAGGATTTTCTGTCTGGGAGGAAGAGGCCTTCTCCTATAATTCTTGACAAATATGATCAAAATTAAACTTATTCCACCATTTTAATTTAAACTTTCTAGTGAGCATAGGAAAAGGATACTGGGGATGCTTTTCTATCTTGTATTCCCAACGGATGATCCATGGGAGATCTGGAAACCTGTAAAAGAACTGCAGAAGATGTAGGAAATCTTTAAGATGCTGTATATTTGGTTCTTTTTTGAAACTTTCATAGGCTTTGAGGAGATCAGGAGGAAGGATCATAGCTTCAGGACCATAAGAGATCCACCAATCAATAAACCATCTTGGTATCATCATGTCTTTCTTTCTATACATATCAAATCAGAAGAACCAAGTGTGTCTGTAGATATTGTTTTGGAATAAAAGGAATCTGTCCCATGCTTCCATATAGTCATAATAATTATAAAACTGAGGCTCAAAAGATTGAGAAAATCTCCTGGGAATCCAAGGCTCTGCCCTCCACTGGGAAGGGGTGAGGATCTGTTTTATGACTACTTTAGAATAACCAATTCTGCTTGGGTCTTGGGAGCAAGGCATATGTGTAACTAGGATTGAGTCTGTGTCAACTAAAATAAACTCATAAAATGTCTGGGTCTTTAATGTTTCTGTCTTAGGGTGTTCCCATCTTGGGGGTAACAGCTGTCTGATTAGTGAATGGGGATCAGTAATGTGCTGGTATTCTCTTTCAATCTATAAAATAAAATTCCAAGAGTTTTTTGGGAGTTCAACACTGTGATCATCTTTTGGAGGGTGAGTTTGAGAGGTAGAGGGTCTGTCCTTTGATGGGTTAGAGGGAGAGGGAGAGGTTAACGGGGGAAAGGAAGCGGTAACTATATTGAATGGTGTTTTTAAAGGAGGAGGAGTTGAAGATATGCCATAAGATTGTTTAGTTGTTGGGGTAGAGCTTGGGGAAAGTGGTTGGAAAGGATTTGGGCTGCAGGGTATTGGGGTTCTTTGTTGGGGTCTGTTTGAAGAGAAACTAGGTGAGGTGAATGAAGGACAAGGGAGAAATCTGGTAGGGGGAGGAGGGATCGGTGGAGCAGCATAAGACTATCTGGTTCTGGGTTTTGTAGAGTTATTCTTTTCGGCAGGGGAGCTCATCTTCCCTGTAGAAATTCACGGGTTAAGAAATCAGGAATATAATTAGATTCTCCTTTAATATATTCAATATCAAAGTCAAAAACACTTAAAATAGCCTGCCATCTAGCAAAACTTTGTTTGGAAACAAGATTTTGAACATCTTTTTGCAAAACCTCTTTAGCACTTTTACAATCAACTCGGATTAAAAACTTTTGATTAAAAAGATCATTCTGAAATTTTGAAACACACAATATAATAGATAAAATTTCTTTTTTAATAGTGCTATAATTCTGCTGAGTAGTTGACTAGGAACCAGAATGGAATCTAACAATTTGTTCTTTAGTATCCTCTTTTGCTATCTGTTTTAGAATTCCACCATAGCCTATTTCAGAAGCATCTGTCTCAACAATTTTAAAAGAATGGGGTGATGGGATAACAATACAAGGGAGTTGTTTAACATATTTTTTAATCTGTCGAACTATCAGAGTATGTTTATCTGTCCATGCAGGGGGATTCTTTTCCAATCTTTTATATAAGGGTTTGCTTATTTTTCTTAGTCCTTGAAAATAATCTAACACATAATTTAAACTGCCAAGAAATCTTTGTAACTGATTTTTATCTTTTATTTCATCTGGAAATTTGTCTGCAAATTGGATGGCTCTGTCAATAGGACTTAAGGTTCCTTTATAAATATTATGTCCTAAAAATCGGATTTTATCTTGGAATAAATTTATTTTTGAAGCTGAGACAACTAATCCATTGTGTTTGATTACCTTGACAAATATATCTAAATGTTTCCAGTGGTCATCAATTGATTTGGAGAAAATTAAAACATCATCTATATATACAATTGAAAATTCTGTAAAAGGTGTAAATATATCATTCATTATATTTTGAAATTCACTGGGTGCATTTTTTAATCCAAAGGGCATAACATTCCATTCATAATGGCCAAAAGGAACTGTAAAAGCAGTTTTATATCTGTCTTTCTCATCAATTTGTATTTGCCAAAATCCACTTTTCATATCAAATTTAGAAAATATGGTTGCTCCATGAAGTCTGTCAAGTAGATCTTTCTTATTGGGAATGGGATATCTTATCCATTGTAAGGCTGTATTTAGAGGTTTATAATTTATGACTAATCTTGGAACCCCTGGCTCCAATTCTGCCTGTTTATTGACATAAAAAGCAGCACAGCTCCAAGGAGACTTGCTTTTCCTAATTAATCCTTTATTTAAAAGGTCATCAATTTCTTTCTTACAGTGTTCTAATAATTCATTATTCATTTGTATCGGTCTAGCTTTAGTAGGTATCTGTCTTTCATTAAAGTCTTTTTCATAAGGTAGTTGTACTATGTGACGATGCCTGTGCCAAAAGGCAGTGGGAAGAGTAGAACAAATATCTGTCTCAATTTGTTGTCTGAAGGATTTTATTTTTTGATGCAACATGGGGTCTGTTAATTGGTCAGCAATTCTTTCGTATAAGATTTCTAATTTTAAAGATTCTAAATGTCTATTCTTTCTGTCAATTCTCTTTCTATCAATTTCCTTTATTATGGAAACATTATCAAGTGAATAAATTTCTTTCGGGATAGGTGGTAGAATGAATTTAAAAAGTATGTCTTTTCCTAATACATTGGTTTTGATTCCTTCTTCTGTAGTTAAAAAAGGATAAAGTAGGGCCATAAAGGGATTTCCTAAAATAATTTTAGAAGAAAGATCTTTAATTAATACAAAAACTGTCTCAAAGCATATCCCGTCGTTACATATGTGGACATTAGGTATTTTATAATTAATTATCAACTTTTCTCCATTAGCTTGAGTTAATCTTTCTAATGATTTTTCACAATATTTTAAAGGTATTAATCCTTCTTGTATACAATTCATGTCAGCACCAGAGTCTATTAAAGCAATTTCAGTTAGAGAAAATTCTTTATTAATTACTAGGGTAATTTCTGTATGCCATTTTTGGAAAATTACTCTGTCAATTAAATTCAAGAAATTCTGTTCTTTTTCTAATGAAGGGGGTTCTATTATGGGCTTAGGAAATTCTTTTAGATTTATTATCTCTGTAATATTTTGTTCATTTATATCTGTAGCATTTCCTTTTTTAATATCTTTAATTTCTTGTTTTAGTATTTTTGCTTCTGTCATTAAATCCTGTAAGGTTACTGGATGATCCAGCCTATCTTGTTTCTTTTTTGGCTTTTCTTTTTTGTCTTTTCTACATTCCATAACATGATGTCCATATTTTCTACACTTAATACAAGCAGTAGGTATGTCTATAGAATCTTTTAGTTTTAATAAATAGTCTTTTTTGTCTTTCTGGTGATTGGGTAAATTATTTATTAATTTTACTATTATGTCTTTTTATTTTCTTTTTCTTTTATTAATTTTAAGTGGGTTGGTTGATTTTAGTTCTTTTTTCTTAACTTGATCCATCTCTTTTTGACTGACATTAAATATTTCCATTAATTATTTTAGTGTATCATTTTAAAATTCTAATTTACCAATTTGTTTAGCTATTTTATTGTGTCTATCACATTGTTTTTTATTATGACCATATCCTTTACATATATGACAAATAGTGTTTCTATTATGTCTATCAGTTTTCTCTGTCGACTCAGTATTATTCAAAACTATTATTTCTCTTTTCCTATCCATATTTGAGGGTGTATTTAGAATTTCTATCTTTTTAGTTAATTCTGTCAAACTATCATTTTGGGTATATATTATAGTTTCTTCAATTGATTTCAATCTTTCATCAATTTTCTCTTTTAAACTATAATTATTGTCAGTTTTCCTTCCTTTGTTGACTATTTCTTTAGTTGATTTTAGTCCATCTTCTTCTAGCTTTCTACGTAGACTATCTTCATTATTTGTTACTATTTTGTCTTTTTGTCTTTCTATGTCTCTTTCTATTTCTAGCTTCTTACATGCAATTTGTTCTGAGCTAGCCTTTACTTTATTGTTTTGCTTTTCCACCACTTCTTTTGGACTAATTTTCCATACCATTAACTACCCAGGAGAGAGCACAGCAATAATATAGAAGCATAAACAATGATAAAATAGATGATAAAGAAGAAAATAGCAAAATAGATATATTCAAAATAAGTTAAAACAGAGTATGGAATATGAAAACTAAAACTAATAAAATCTTACTTGAAAATACTTCTGTCTTTGATTAAACTTGAAAACAAACTGTCTTTGATACAAGCTTGAAAATAAAACACTGTCTGAAGAGTTACAAGATTACAAAGTAAAACTGTCTTTTAAAATAAAGGGTTACAAGGTTCTGTCTGAGAATTGAAACTAGGAATTGGAAACTTTCTCTGGGATTTTTGGACCTCAATTCCGGACCTTAATGTCATGTCTGCATCTGTCTATCATTTTATCTGCCGCAGTTGCCTATCATGTCTGCATCTGTGTCTATCATTTTATCTGCCGCAGTTGCCTGTCATGTCTGCATCTGTCTATCATTTTATCTAATGGTAGTAGCTATTTTGGCATTACATCTGTACTAGTTTTTAGATTACCACATGAATACATTGTCATTATTGACCGTGTATTTTGAAGGGATATTGCCTCTATTGAGACGCCTTCATGCTGTGAGTGAAATCTCATTAAAGATTTCTATTTTGGCAGGATTTGGTCTGAAAATTAGCCTTGGAATGGCTATCTTGCTTGCCAGGCAATTGACCGTTAATTAACTAATTAATATATGCGAGTAATATGTGGCAAGTAGAGCAAATAATACAAGGGAGGGGACAAGGAATAAAAGTCATGGTTCTATAGTACAAGGAAATAAAAGAGATGCTAAAAGGTCATGGAAGGGTACGTAAGGAGGTAGATACAAAAGGTGAAGGAGGACTAAGTCAATAAAAGTAGGAAAACAAAATATATATATATATATATATACTTTTTTTTTTTTTAATAATAATTTGTACCTACTTACGTGCTACTGCTACCGGGTAGAACAGTATTTTCTACCATTGATTTTGTAGGACTCTCATCATCTATTCCTGTCTCAATGCTTATAGAAATTTCTTTCAGTAAGTGTACATCCTTGGGGGTTGGGGGTAGGAGGAACTTAAAGAATACTTCTGTTTCCAAAATATTAGCATATATTCCATTGTCTGTCGTGAAAAAAGGGTAGAGTAGAGCCAAGAAAGGATTTCCTAGTATAACTTTAGAGGACAACTTTTTTGTTAAGAAGAAAGGTGTTTGGAAATTAATCCCATTATTATGTATGTATGCCCTAGTTAGTTTATTGCTTATCTTAAGTCTATCACCATTAGCCTGAGTTAATCTGTCTGTTGTTGATTCATAATACTTGGAGGGTATTAACTCTTCTTGTATACAATTCATGTCAGCACCTGAATCAACAAGGGCAATGACTGTTAATGAGAATTCTTTATGAACTACCAAAGTTATTTCAGTATACCATTTCTGAAATATCATTCTGTCCATTATACTCAAAAATTCATCTTTATGGTTACCTTTATGAGAACTTTCCCTAGTATAATTATGTCTATCAATAAGAGAGGAGTCTGTCAAAGGTTCATTACTATATTTAATTCTATCTTTTATACTTATTACTTGAGCTGCTATTTGCTCAATCATATCTTTTAAAATGAAATTTTCTGATTTTAATTCTTTTAATTCTTTCTTTAGGTTGTTAATATCTACTTGTAAATCTGTTATTGTTATAGGTTTATTAGTTTTAAATCTGTCAGTAATTTCTGCAAAATTGTAGGTTGTCTTATAATCTTTTAAGTCTATTTGAAATTTATCAGTTTGAGTTAAGGATTCTTTTAATTTAGACAAATAGTCCTTTTTAGACTGTGAATCCGGAAGTTGGTCTATCAAGTCTATTATTATATCTTCTTGTTTTGTTAAAACACTTATTTTTAATTTTCTCTTACAATAACAATTATCAGGATTATTACAATTACATAATTTTATCTTTCCATTATCTGAAGAAATATCTGTTAATGATGAGGTGATATCACAATTATCACAATTATCTATCTGATGAATTTCATTGTCTGTTTCTTCACTATTTGTCTGTTCTAATATATTCATCAATTCATTTTTTATCTTTCCTGATATGTCAAGTTTATTTATCTTTCTTTGAAAGTTACAGTATCTACTGGTGTGGCCCTTTTTCCCACATTTGAAGCAGATAATGTCACTTTCTTTATATCTATCACTTTCTTTATATCTATCACTTTTCTTTCTTTTGGATTCCTCTTTCCTTTCTTTAGTTCTGCCTTTATGATATCTTCTATTATTATTCTTGTATCTATCCGTGTTTTTTCTTTCTTTTATCCTTTTCCTAGAGGGAGCAATCAGTGGTTCAAAGCCATATTGCTCACAAAATGTTCCTAGCTCTTTTCTAGCATACCTTTTCTCTTTTTCTATTTGATTTTTAAGTCTTAAATCATTACATAGCCATAGACCTGTTTTATTGATTAAAGATATTATGTCTCCCTATGTCAGTTTAGGATAGTCTATAGTTCCTTCACTATTAGCTATGTCAAGTCTAACTTTCTGAGCAAAGAAATAAGGTAAACCAGCAATAAATTTTTCTTTCCAGTAGGATTGTTGACAATCATTCCTACTTAAAACTTTTGAGATAAAAACATCCTTATACCACCTAAAGTCTGAAAGTTGTGGACATCTTAAATTAATTAAAACGTCTGAAGCTCTTTCTTTATATTGATTAGGGTCTCCAACAAAATGTTTAGTGATGGTAAAAATTAAAGTATTAACTGCATCCTGTGAAGGGTGTCTGTCTGTCATTATAACACTTCCATCAGTTTCTCTTTTAACAGCTGTCAGTATTTCATTTCTGTCCTCATTATTTAAATAATGATCCCACCAGCCTTTTAGTTGGCCAGTAAAACCAGTGACAAGTAAATGAGCTATCTGATGATCCAGCTTTCCATTATTTTTGTAAACATTAGTAAGCAAAGTAATTTCATGTAAAAGGTTTATTATTTCATATTCTGACATTCCATCAATATTCCATTCGTAAATTAAATCTGGTGAGTAAGATGAATTAACATAAGTATGTCTTTCTTCAAATTGCAAATCAGGGGGAGTAGGTT
This sequence comes from Quercus gilva, assembly GCA_023621385.1. Taxonomy (NCBI): domain Eukaryota; kingdom Viridiplantae; phylum Streptophyta; class Magnoliopsida; order Fagales; family Fagaceae; genus Quercus; species Quercus gilva. The sequence continues at coordinate 54,745,001 of CM042477.1, read as the reverse complement.
TAGGATACCAATTCTTTTTAGGGTATATTTCATCAATTCTTCCCTTTTTGCGCTCTTGTGATGAAGATGCTAAAGTTAATTTATTAATCTGTAATTTATCTGTAAATTGTGCTTCTAAATTCTCTATGTCTGATAAGTCTGTCAAATCTGTCAATTGATTTTCTTCTAATTCTTCATCCTCTGAAGAGTCAGTTTGTTCTGTTGTATTTAGCGTTATAATTTTTAATGGCTCCTTGTCCTTTAATGATTCTAATTTCATTAAATCTAACTTTTTATTTATTTCATCAAGTAGACTGGTTGTTTTTTCTGTCTTGGGTTTCTTTAAAGGTGATCTAAGATGAGGGGGTATTTCATGTGGAATGAACAAAGGGGTATTAGACGCATTTTCTTTTTTTATGGAAGTGGAAGGGGTTGTTATTCTGTCTTCTATGTCTTGTAGCTTTTGACCAATTATTTTTAAATAGGTATTAGTGTAATTATTCTGTTGAATTATACTATCTAGGTTTTTATTATCATCACTTAGGCTAGGTCTTTTGATAGGAGTAGCCAACATTTGGACTCCACTGTTTTGATTCAATATGATTGATTCAAAGGGTGGATAAGTTTGATAAACTTTCTCATGATTTTCTGTCTTTATCCATGACAAAGTTTTTTCTATTACGCTTATCTTTTTATTATGATAGTCCAAAAAGTCAAAGAAACTAAAGTGTGTCTGTAAATCTGTCACCATTTCATAATATTTGGCTTTTAAATTGATCCTTTCTTGTTCATTATAATTTTCAAAAAATTGGCTTTTTTTGTCACTATTTTTAGGTTTTAAATAATCATATTCTAGTAATCCTTTATCTAAAACAAATTCCTTGGCTAAGAGATTAATCTGTCTGTCATCTGTAAATCCTAATATATCAGTATGGGTGGGAGAATCAGGTTGGGGTTGAGGCTCATAAAGGGCTTGATGAACATTAGGGGTTGGTTGTGTAGTTTCTGTTGGATAATAAGCTGGGCCAGTCTTTACTGGGGTTCTATTGGTATTTATAGGTGGAAGGTGTATAATTGGAGGAAGATTTTGGGGAGGTAAAGGCCGAGAATCAGAGAAAGGTGTTCTAGCAGAAAAGGAGCTTCTAGGGGTAAACATCATAGGGGTCTTTCTGCCTATAGAACTACTAGGCCTTATAAGGCTATCAGTGTGTCTGTCATTATTATTGAAAGAAATAATAACTGTACCATCTGTATTTTGGGCTATGAAATCTGGTTCAGTGTTTTCTATTTTTTGTGTGGGGGCAATAGCCTCAAGTTGCCATCTTTCAGGAAGGGTTATATCTTTCCATTGTATCTGTTGGGGTACACGCACTCTAGAATTTCGGGTTGAGGCTTGTAAAAGGAGAGTCTGGCCTTTTGGAGAAGGGTCAACCATTGCTTGAGGGTCAAGGGTGGTTTTAATAAGTTTATAATAAATCCTATAGACCACTGCTAATGGTTCTGAGCCACCCTTCATAGAATAACCATTTGTTTTTATATTCAAAGTTAAAGCATCCATAATATTTCTGTTAGTTAAGCTTAAAGCAAAGTTAGGATAGCAATTAAAATATACTGGTCCATTATGTAAACTTGTTTGCATCATTCCTAGGAGTGAGTCATTAAATTTTAAATGTCTGTCATCTCTTAAACAAAGCAAAACACTTGCATTTAAGGCTTCTCTTGTTAATGGTTTAATAGCTACTTGAACCAAGCCAACATGTAAAAATGCATATTTTTCCTTATGTCTATTAATTGAGTCTATCGAAAATAATTGAATTGTTTCATATTCATTAAGCAAGGAGTAAGTTCTTTCAGCAGTTTTAATAGTGTAGTCTGTCAAGAAGGACAATTTAGAAAAAGAAGTTTGCCTATAAATTTTATCAGTTCTTTCAGTTGGTATATTCCATTTATTCCATTCTAACAAATTTCTGTCTATATCTGTTATACTATATTCTTCCGAATTAACTATTCTATCATTTTCCATGTTCAAATTAGTGTGTGCCTGACCTAAGTGTGTCTTAGCAATAGATAATGAGCGACCAAATATATTCATTCTACTTCTAAGCAATTAATAATTACTGGCGGAACTATTACTAACCACTGGTATCCTTGCTATCGGGACCACCTCCTCGGGAAACTCCATTGCGGGACCACCCAAACATCGCCTGTCCGTCGGCATCAACAAAACGGGCTGACCAACGCGAAACTATGGTTTGCCAACGAGTGTGAGGCTGACCAACGCTATCAAGGAGCAAGTAGTGGCTATATAGTAATATGAGTTCCTAGTAACGTCTTAATTGCAAAGAAATAAAACTCATATATCTACCATCCATGGCTCTGATACCATACCATTAATGATCCTTTGCTGTCATTAGTCTTGGATCCTTAGTAATCCTCCTTTTCCCAATAAGCCTCCTTGCTGAAGGTCTTGGACCATAAACTGCTATTCTATCAGTGTAGCCATATAAATGGAAACTTCTGTCTAAATCATTCTGCACTTCATAAATCTTGTTACACATGAAATTAGACCATTCTTGAGCCAAAGCACCTGGATCATCAAATGATAAATAAGTATCTCCTGTATACCAGTTATATTCGGGGATAAAACCCCAATCATAGATAAGGACCAGAATATGTGCTGGCTGGGCTTCCATATAATAGCTAGTATCCCAAACTGGGAGAGTACTCCAGATTTCTATCTTCATATAATTAAGCCCTCCAATCTGTGCAGCTGCTTCTTGGATGACTTTGGGGAATAAACTAATCTGACTTGCAGAAGTTATGATTAATTTGCTAATAAACCCTGCTTCTAGCATTTCAGATAACCATAAAGGATCACTGATAACTGGATCTCCTGTCTCTGTATTGATGAGTAATCCCGGATAGGGATTATATCTGCCTCCTGTTCTGTCGTAAACTCTGTCTGAATTTCCAAAACTCTCATACCATTTAGCTTTATGGGATAACCACGTTTCACCTGTCATGTCTTCTGTTCTGATAAATGCTGTAGAGACTAATAATTTAAAAAGATACATCCATCTGTCATAAGAACTTGTTATAGCTGTATGAGTTAATATATTCTGTTGAATTTCAGGGGGTAAGGTTCTAATAGCAAGTCTCGTTTTTTGCTGAATCTTAGGGTGGAGCTTTGAAAAGCTTGTTCCCATAAGATAGCTTTTTAGAGACTGTAATTCTGTCTTTGTGGAGCTTGAATCTCCATCCTCCTTGCTAGGGAGTTAACAACCGAGAGCTTCAATAAATGCCCCGGTGCTAACAAGATGTAATTCCAAAGCCTGAAGGGTCTTTTGGAATAAGGGTTTCTGTTTGAGGGTGAAGGCTGCCTGTAAATTGTCAAGAAGTATTTTAATATGGAGAGGAAGGTCTGTAAATTCTCTGTCCTGATACATGAGATCAGTCTGGAGCACTTTTTGCAGAATTACTCTGTTTTCACCACATGAATACATTGCCTCTGCTAGCAACGTATCTTGAAGGGATATTGTCTCTATCGAGACGCCTTCATGCACATTCGAAATTTTTACCGAAGGCTTTCGGATTCTGGGTGGCACTGTTGGTGATTTGCCCTTTCCTTTTATGTCTGCCTGAGAGGTTCTTTTACTCATTGTAGTCTGCAATTGGGTGTTGAGAAAAAAATGTCTTAAGATATTATATATAGTTTCATGCAAAACTTCTTTCAAGTTTATTTTTAAATTTCTTTTGCCAATGCCTTTCTGTAAAATCTCTTTGAAATGTTTTATAAGAAAATTGTTTTTAAATTTTAAAGCATATAAAACAAGCTGTACTTCGTGCTCTAGCTGAGTAGTGGTATAACAGTAGTCATAATGAAATCCTTTAATATTAGAGAGGTTAAGATTCAAAAACTTTAAAAAATCTGTCATGATTCTATCTATTTTGTGTATATTATTATATTCCTCATTTTGGGAGAATACGTGGAATAGAGCTTCTCCATAGAGTCTTTTATCAATTACTATAATAGTCTGTGGGAAGTCTGTTAAAAGCACATGATTAACTTTTTCTATTAAGGTATTAAATCTGTCTTTGGTCAAGAAATTATCACAATTAATATTTTCTTTAATGATTAATAAAATAATATCTGTCAAGGCTTCTTTTATTAAAGCATCTACCATGTAAATATCTGAGGATACTATAAAAGGTGTAAGAATTTTATTTGGTGCTCCTGTCAAACTATCAATTCTTTTAGTCCAATCATCATATTTACTAAAAGAACTTGTAAGCATGATCTTATCTTTTAGATGCTTTCTACTGAATTCTTTCTCGTGAAGTGTTTGGACTATATACTGATGCAAAAAGGTAAAATAAGAAACTTCTGTCTCCATATCTTGTTTAGACTTTTCCCTGTTAATATCTGCCAAGTGGTCTTTTTCTTTTTCTATTAAGTGTCCCCTACAAGTGTTTTCTTTATTGACATCTTTCAAGATAGTGACCTTCTTTGGGAATCGATTTTGTTTCCAAATTAGAGGTGAGGTAAGTCCAAAGGCTAATATATTAATTTTAATCTCTTCATCTGTCACTACAAAGGGGTGAAGTAAATTTATTATAGGGTTAACTATTAAAATAATTTTGGAATGAAGACTTTTTATTAAACCAAAAATAACTTCGTGAACATTGGATAAGAAAATTTCTGTCAAAATGATTTCTGTGTGCCAGTTTGTAAAGATTACTCTGTCAATTAAGCTCAAAGGATTCTGTCTATTGCTGTCATTTTTATTACCTATAATCTTTTTATCTTGAGGGTCTGTCGTGGGTTTAGAGAATTTTCCTGGATTTATTATTTCAATATTCTGTTCAGATATATCTGAGGAATTATCTTTTTTAATTTCTTGTTTTATTATTTTTGTCTTTTCCTTCTCATCTTTTTGTTTTTTATCTTTTTCTCTTTTCCTACATTCTGTAACATGGTGTCCATATTTCCTACACCTAATACAAACAGTAGGTATATCTATAGAATCTTTCAATTTTAATATATAGTCTTTTTTGTCTTTCTGGTGATTGGGTAAATTATCTATTAATTTTACTATTATGTCTTTTTGTTTTCTTTTCCTTTTATTAATTTTGAGTGGGTTGGTTGATTTTAGTTCTTTTTCCCTAACTTGGTCTACTTCTTTTTTACTAACATTAAATATCTCCATTAATTCATTTAGTGTGTCTTTCTTAAATTCTAATTTACCAATTTGTTTAGCTATTTTATTATGTCTATCACATTGTTTTTTAGTGTGACCATATTCTTTACATTTATGACAAATAGTATTTCTATTATGTCTGTCAATTCCTTTATTATCTAATGACTCAGTGTTATTTAAAACTGTTATTTCTCTTTTTCTATTCATATCTAAGGGTGTATTTAAAATCTCTATCTTTTTAGTTAATTTTGTCAAACTATCATTTTGGGTATCTATTATAGATTTTTCAATTGATTTTAGTCTCTCATCAATTTTCTCTTTTAGACTATAATTATTGCCAATTTTCCATCTATTGTTGACTACTTTTGCTTTTACTATACTATCACTTTTTTCCTTTTCTTCATTATTATTAATTTTCCTTCCTTTGTTGACTATTTCTCTTTTTAGTTCTCTTTTTAGTTTTGCTTCTTCTTCTACTTCTAGTTTCCTACGTAGAATCTCTTCATTATTGTTTGTTACTATTCTGTCTCTTTGTCTTTCTATGTCTTGTTCTAATGAAAACTCTTTTTCTTTCTTAATGTCTCTTTCTATTTCTAGCTTCTTATATGCAATTTTTACTGAACTAGCTTTTACTTTATTGTTTTGCTTTTCCACCACTTCTTTTGGACTATTATTACTAATTTCTTGTTCTACTACTTCTAGGTTCCTACGTAAAGATTCTTCAAAGTTACTATTTTCTTTTGGTTTTAGCATGTTCTTTCTTATAACTTTTCCTACACCATCTTTTGTGTCTAGCTTTCTACATAGCAACTTTTCACTATTTTGTCTTTCTATTGTTTCTATTATTTCTTTTACCTTTCCTTTTATTATCATTCCTTCATCTGTTTTGTCTTTATCTATTATATCTATGGTACTTCTTTCATTTATGAGATTCTGATTCTCTTCTTCTATACGTGTTATCTTTTCCTCAATTGGGTCAGTTTTTTATCAACGCTTCTATCAGTTGCTTTTTGTTTTTGGTAGTCCATTTCTTTGTCTATGGATATTATAGATGTAGCTGTGTCAGGTGCCGGTGAAATCTTTAAGCCATTGTTATCATTATTTATTAAACCAACTTTCCTGCTATCTATCATATTTATTGATGTGTCAATACCTGTTGAATTACCGTCTTGCCTATTATGAGAATTGTATATCATAGTTTTTATTAAAGGTGATCTATGATGGGGTTCAAATTTGCTTTTATGTTCTAAAGATGAAGTAAAGGTTTTCATTCTTTCATAGAGGTCCAAAAGACTATCCTTTTTTCTTTCTTCTTTAGTATCCAAAGTTTTCATTCTTTCATAAAGGTCCAAAAGACTATCATTTTTTCTTTCTACTTTAGTATCCGTAGTAGATCTTTCATTGGCTTCTAAAGTTTCTAATTTTTTATTAATTACATTTAAAAAGCTATTATATTGATTATTAGTCTGTCGATTGATTTTATCTCCTATTAAAGTACTCCAATTATTAGTACTATTATCATAGTTATAATCATTATCATCACTGTCAGAATCAGAATCAGTTTCATAATCCATATTAAAATCTAACCAATTATTGTCTATATCTGTCATGCTATGACCTTCATCATAATCTATATCATCATAGTCCATGTTTCAAATTAGTGTGTGCCTAACCTAAGTGTGAACAAGCAAACAGATTATGAGCTGATAAATGTATTTATTCTCTTTCTAAGCAATTAATAATTACTGGCGGAACTATTACTAACCACTGGTATCCTTGCTACCGGGACCACCTCCTCGGGAAACTCCATTGCGGGACCACCCAAACATCGCCTGTCCGTCGGCTTCAACAAAACGGGCTGACCAACGCGAAACTATGGTTTGCCAACGAGTTTGAGGCTGACCAACGCTATCAAGGAGCAAGTAGTGGCTATATAGTAATATGAGTTCCTAGTAACGTCTTAATTGCAAAGAAATAAAACTCATACATCTACCATCCAGTACATAACAAATTCAAAATACTTTTCAATTCAACAACTTCAGTCTCAAAATTTAACGGATTTGATCATTCAATACCTCAATCCCAATTTGAATTTGCTGATTATGGAACAATAGCTTCCCGTTGCTTTGACACTACTTACTTGATAGGTAATTTTAATTGTTTTACGAACCAATCATCTATTTTTACAGAATTTAAAAATAATGCAATTCATAACTTAATACTAACTCTTTTTTTTTTTTAAATGTGTTCTTACCAGATGTGATTGGTATATTAGACTACATTGGAGCCGTTGAAGAGATCAAAACAAGAGGGCGTCCAACTAAAATGAGAAACATTCTACTGTTGTTAGATGAGTAAGATATATATACATTTTTAAAAACTCATATGTTATAGTTTTTAAAAAACTCAAACTTACATATAAACAATTTCAGGAACAAATCAGTTCAAACAACTTTGTGGGGAAATACTACACAACAAATAGATGATGATTTCTACAAAACAAATAAAGGGCCATTCATAATAATAGTCACTTCAACTATTGTGAAAGCTTTCAGAGGTAACAATTGATTAACTCATTTATCAAATACATAATATTTATGCATCTATAATGCTTATAAATTTTACAATGTTTTTGTAGGTGACTATCAATTATCATCCACTTTTGCAACAAAGCTATATGTCAATTTAGACATTCCAGAAGTTGCAGAAATTAGAAACAAGTAACTACTATTACACTTTTTCTTTTCGGGCGTGTACCTACTTATCGATATTCCTTTAATGATAGATAGCATAAAATTGTATAAAATAGATGCTATATAAGTTTTTTTTTTTAAAAAGGCCAGCAGGTATCTTTAAGAAAAACATGTTTATTTCAATTTGTTTAGATATATATACATATAGAAAATGATGAGGCAAAAAAGTTTGTATGTTTTAAATTATTGTTTAGATATCAATAATTAAATATGTAGAAACTGTTCTGTTATAGTTTTAATGAGTTATACTTAATTTTTGGTTAGATACACCACAATGGACATAAATGTAAAAGAAATACTGCCAAAGGGACTATCTAAAGTACAAGATGGAGAACTTGCCTTACGTGATAAAAAAACAATTGCTGAAATTAAGGACTTGGAATGGAACTCAGCAAGAAAGGTATCAACTGTACTCTTAGATTATGAATTTATCATAATTAGTAACTGTTTATGTGTTTTATAGTAAGATATAATTTTATAAACCGTGAACGGCTTAGACCTCTTAAACAAACAACCAGATTGCGTAGCCTAGATTAATTAGCCAAGTTGTTACTTAGTCAAATTAAACAATTCTAGGTTAAAACAATCAAATAATCATATCATGCATATAAAACATATAAAGCAGCGGAAATAATAAAGAACACAAGATATGAACACCCAGGAAACCACACGGAAAAACCTGGGGAGGATTTGACCCACCGATCCTCAAGGCAAACCAGAATTCACTATGAAAGAATTGAAGTTCTTACAAAAGGACTACAAGCTCCCCCGCTCGACTTCCTAATGCTACCAACCAGTAGAACTTCCTGACACGACCACACGCAGGCTCCGAATCCACGGACTACTTCTTTCTTGAATTCTTCAATCAGCTACAAGCTCCCCGCTCATTTATCTTTAAGCTTCAATGGCAGCAACCAAGTTGATCATCAAGATGTTGAAGTAATCTCAATCTTGAAAACCCTAAGCTTTGTGTAAAGGAAAACTCCTCTAGATCTCACAAGAGATTTACACAAAACTGCAATGCATGAGCAACAATACAACTTGTGCAACTCTGAAAACGTGGCTAGGGTTTTGCCTTATATACCTAGAGCAAAAACATAAAACCCTAAACGTTTTAAAAGAGTTAGGGCTGAGCTGGAATTTTTGTAGAAAACGCATCTGGGCCGATTTTCGATCGATCGAGAATTACATTCGATCGATCGAGCCAGGCCAAAATGCACCAATGCATCTGCAGTCACTCGATTCCAACTTTACAATATTTTACCAACTTTGAGCAAGCCTAAACTAGACTAAATACATTGTTTTGATCATGGTTTGCCAACATTACAAATTAGAGTTCTAAATACATAAAATCCTAAAACCTTAGAAACTAACAAACCGTCTAAATTTTGTATTATAGGACTTGCTGGTAACATGCAATGCCAAAATCATTAATATCAACTGTTGGAAATTTAGACCCCTTAAACCACAATTAGATTGCGTAGCCTAGATTAATTAGCCAAGTTGTTACTTAGTCAAATTAAACAATTCTAGGTTAAAACAATCAAATAATCATATCATCCATATAAAACATATAAAGCAGCGGAATAATAAAAGAACACAAGATATGATCACCTGGGAAACCACACGGAAAAACCTGGGGAGGATTTTACCCACCGATCCTCAAGGCAAAACGGAATCCACTAAGAAAGAATTGAAGTTCTTACAAAAGGACTTACAAGCTCCCCGCTTGACTTCCTAATGCTACCCACCAGTAAAACTTCCTGACACGACTACGCGCAGGCTCCGAGTCCACGGACTACTTCTTTCTTTGAATCCCTCAATCAACTACAAGCACCCACGCTTGATATTCTTTAAGCTTCAAATGGTAGCAACCTTGTTGATCATCAAGATATTGACAACCCTAAGTTTATGTGAAGGAAAGCTCCTCAAAGATCTCACAAGAGATTCACATAAACAGCAAATATGAGCAACAAAGACTTAGAGAGGTTTGGGTACAAAACCCTAATAAAAGGAGGCACAAGAGGCACTCTAATCTCTCTCTCTAAAAGTCTGAAAAATGTTCTAGGGTTTTCCTTATATATAGGAGTGTTTTACTTGGACCCCAAGACGTTTAAATAGAGTTTGGGCTGAACTGGAACTCTGCAGAAAAATAAATCTGTACGTGGTTCGATCGATCGAGTCTAATTTTCGATCGATCGAGACTTACAGATTTAGTCCAATAAATTCTGCAATCACTCGATTCCAATTTTACAAATAAACATACTTTTAGCAAGCCTAAACCTAAACTAAATGTTTTGATCAAGGTTTGCCAACAAAATACAAATTGAAGTTCTAATACATTAATTCCTAATTTCTTAGAACCCAACATCAACAATAAATATGGATGGTATTATGTTGCATGTCTTATATGTAAGACGAAAGTGAAACAAGTCAGAGGAGTTCTATGGTGTGAACGTTGTAAAAATGAGCCAAAGTTTGCAGTCCCAAGGTAATTAAAAAAAAAAAAAGTTTTATAAATTTTCAAACACACACAAAATATATATAATATTCTACTAACAACTTTGTATCTAAAATAGCTATAGAATACAAGTCCAAGTGCAAGATGAGACCGGCTCAACCACATTCATATTATTTGACAAAGGAGCTGAAAAAATTATATCTAAAACTGCAAAAGAACTTGCAGAGAAGCAAGAAGAGGTAATTTCATATATAAATGTCAGCCCCATATCTTTATTATATGAAAACTGAAGTTTTAATACTTTCTTACCAATGTTGTATGCACACTCACAACCACATATATATATGCATCATTTTCTGTTTTTTTTTTTTTTTAAATTTAAAAGGAAATAAACTTGCACAAGACATGATGCATGTATATATACATTATTTGCTAATTGTTTTAATCTTTGTTCATGCAGATTTTGAAATTAGATGAGAATATATTACCAAAAAAGATTCAAAAAATAATTGGCAATGAATATTTGTTCCAATTGCATCTTGATGAATATAATTTGAAGTATGGAAAAGAAAATTACACGGTTTCGAAGATTTTGGAGATGGAAATTTCACATAAGGAAAATGACTCATATAAAGTTGAAGAACATCAGGTAATTGAAGCATACTTACTTCAAGTTGCTTGCTATATGATTCAAGCATTAATCTATACAAAAATTACTATACGTGTCTAACTGATACATAAGAATGCAAATTATTGCAGGACACAATGGAGGAAATTGTAAGTAAGTCAAGGAAGGACAAGTACATAGCCAGTCAAAAAAAAGAAATAGGAGAAACATCTGTTGAAAGACCTGAAAGAATGCCGCTCCAAATGCTTCAAAAACGTCAAAAGGATACTAAACAAATTGCATCAAAGAAGAAAAAAACTGAACTCTAATGTATATACTACCTTACTCAATGAGTCTTTATGTATTTCATTGTATTGTTATTTATTTATTTATTTTTCTTTAGAAGAGAAACTGAATGTACTGTTAAATATACAAATGTTTTTGTTTTAAACTGTTTAAAATTTGAGAATTTGGTAATTTTAACAAACTTTCTTATCCTGTTATTTCGTTAAAATTCAGATTTGTCACATTCACCGGGTGTTCTTAATAAACATTGCTGGATAAAGCTGACAGGTTAGAAGAGAGCAATAGATTATTGGGTATTTTCCTTTTCTAGGTCTTTTAGAAGAAGTAACGTGAATGTATCTGTTTCTGTTTCTGTGATGTGGCTATATTTCTGCTGCTGTATATTCTACTTCTGCAGATCAGGTTTAGGATTTTTTGCATAACATGTGCTTACAGAGGGGCTGAGTGTAATATTTGTTGCTGTTTCTACAATGTATGTACATAAACACAGATTAATATGATAAGCTTTTTTAATGTTCCAAACCATAAACACAGATTGAATGTGGATCTGCCAAAAATGTAATTACATTTCCTAATTCAGTATGTTAAAGACTGTGATGGTCCTAAAGTGGTTGATTTCAAGGAGTATAAGCTGGATGAAGAGTGTGGTCAATCGAAGTTAGAGAAAAGCTTGGATGATTGAGTTTTTATTTTGGGTGATAATTGTTGTTTTTTGAACATCATGAAATTGATATTTTATTATATTTTCTCCTTGACATTGCTGGATAAAGCTGACAGGTTAGGACAACCATACTATCATTCTTATCCTTTTGACTTCTACTCTTTTCAATTCCATATTAATATGATAAGCGTTTTTAATGTCCAAACCATAAACATAGATTGAATGTAGGTTTGTCAAAAATGTAATTACATTTCCCAATTTAGTATGTTAAAGACTGTGATGGTTCTAAAGTGGTTGATTTGAAAGTGTATAAATTGGATGAAGAGTGTGGTCGATGGGAGTTAGAGAAAAACTTGGATGCTCAAGTCTTTATTTTGGGTGATGATTGTTGTTTTTCGAACATCATGAAATTGATATTTTATTATATTTTCTCCTTGACACTTGATTTGCTGTAATCTTTAACAGAGATGATTAAAATAAATACATTTTCCCCTTTTGTTTTGTTGCTGAAAAGTGAGAAGTATGATATGTTGAGGTTTGAGTACAAAATAGATTTACTGTTCATGCGTTATTTGTTCTTTTTTTTTTTAATTTATTTATATAAATATAAATATGCAGTGTAGAGAGCAAAACTTAGATAAATTGACATTGAGAAATGAAAGCACTTTCCACAATTTTTTAGGAGGTCAAACTATATTTGCAATACTAACGTTGAGGTTGGTTTATAAGCTCTAACAATGTCAAAGGCTCAAATTTTCTGAACTTTGAACTTCAAAAACCAAATATTAGCAAACACAATGTTGGAGGTTTAAAAAAGTAGCCCCTCCCCTCAACCTTTTAAAATTATTATAGTTCTGGTCCAATTAAATGTTTGTAAAAATTTCTTAAATTTGATTGTATAAGGGAAGAGTTTTTGTTTTGTTTATAATATGATTTGTAGTGTAGTTTTTTGACCTTTTAGAATTTGGAAGTTGCTGACTACTTAAAATGAAGGATTCGTTTTTGTGATGCAGTGGGTATTCTTTGCTTAGAGATCCCCAATGCAACAAAGGACTTACCAATGTTTTGATCATTAAGTTGACTCCTTTCTGCCAATCTGTACTTGCTTAATATTCAAAGGGAGGCGGAGTGCTAAGGAAGAGAGAGCGTTATAACTAATCGAAATGATGAAGCAGCTAGCACACTAAGATCAGAAGGGAAAACAGCAACTACAAAATTCAATTTAGTTTTCAGTTTTTGTTTTCCATCCTACCTGATCTACTGTTTTTGAATAGCGATTGAAATTGTAAAACTTTGAAATCTGAAAGTGTAATTTTTTTTATACAAAGTTGATTATCCCTTAGATTTTAGTTAATATTCCACTCTATCTACATAATTATCAGTGTCAGGTAATTATGGTTAAAAAACATTTTTAAAAACTGTCTGTCATTGATCATATGGAATTTTCAACTTAGTGCTATTTTAACCATGTTATTAACATGTGAAAGCAATCAATTGAATACAAGTTCAAAAGATAAAAATAATAGTGTTGAGTGGATGGTAACAATTGAATCCATTTTCCACTAGAGTTTCATTTATACTTATGTTTGATTTAGTTGCTCTAAAGGAATGGCCAATGTGCACTGATTATGTTATTTCTTGAGGTGCTAATTAATTAAAGTGTCAATCATTGCAGGAAACAAAAAAAATCCATCAACATTTAGAAAATATAGATGACACAAACCTTTGGAAGTTTTTATGAAATTTTGTCTTGAATTGATGTATACTACTACTTTAGAATTGTCCTAATAGAATGTTTACACGATTAAAGACTGAAGTTGGTAAATTTCAACACTCAATTAAATTGTATTGTGCTATTACTAGAATAGAATTTATTGTATTTAGAATATATATTCTAAATATTAGTTGTAATTTTGATCCTTAATTACAACTAATTGTGCTTTCATGTTTTTCTATACTACATTCTACAAAAAAAAAAAAAAAAACTATTTTTTTCCCCTCGTAAATAATTATTTGCAAATAAAAGTATCCCGCACATTGTGCGGGTTATACGCTAGTATATCTAAAAGTTAAAGTGTAACATTTATTGTTGCTATACTCTTGTTGAGTCACATCATCCACCCACTTCCAACATTTTCTCTCTTATCATTAACTCTATTTTTTCCTTATTAATTTCTCAACTTATTATTACACTTTCTCCACCTTTTCCCCTCTCTTTTACCATTTCATCTTCCCACTACTATATATCTTAATATCACTTTTTTTTTTTTTTTTTGGTTTTTTTGTATCCCCTCCTCTTACTATAAATTTACAATTCTCTCTCTTATTCTATACATATTTTTCGACACATAAAAGGTTATTTCCTTTTCCTCAAAATTTTTTTAATATTTTGGGGAAATATTTTATTTTTCTTGCATCTCTATTTTGGTTGATGAGTTCTTGCATTATTTGGAACTCTACTTTAGATTGATATGATTAAGGGTCTGTTTGGATACCGCTTATTGCTGAAAACTGAAAACACTATAGCAAAATAATTTTTAAATGTGTGAATAGTACCGTGGAACCTAGTTTTGAAAAAAAATTTGTTGAATTAGACAACTTGTGGGTCTCGTGAACAGTGCACAGGACCCACTGTATTGGACGCAAACACACTGAAACTCAATTTCAGCACAATCCAAACGGAGGCTAAGTTATGTTTTTTAAGATGTTATATTTTTTCTTCTCTTTGATTTTATAGATGTTATACTATTGCATTATAAAGATAGTATATAAGAATATATTGTTATTTTATTACATAATATAATATGACTTGGATAATTTAGTCTTATAAGTATATTTTTTATTTTTACTTTTTTCTTCTCATATTAATTTCGATAAATTTCTTACTATCCTCTTTCACATTCTCTCTTTAAAAATTGGTGTTAGGTTCTAAGGAATTAGGAACTAATGTATTAGAACTTCATTTTGTAATATTGGAAAACTATGATCAAAACGTTTTAGTCTTGTTTAGACTTGCTCAAAGTATATGCTTTTTATGTAAAGTTGGAATCGAGTTGCTGTTGGATTTACTGTGTAAATCTATCGGCTCGATCGATCGAGAATTAGACTTGACCAATCAAAAGTCATGTAGATTGATTTTTCTACAGAATTTCCAACTCAACCCAAGCCCATTTGACATGTAGGGTTTTATGTTTTGCTTTAAGTATAAAAGGGAAAACCCTAGCCACATTTTTAGGTTACTCTTTATGCTGTGTGTGTGAATCTTCTGTGAGATCCAGAGGTGTTTGCCTTCACACATAATTAGGGTTTCCAATCTCAAGATTGATGTCAAGAGTTTGGTGATCATTCAGTTGCATAATTAGGGAGCGCTTGTACTTGCTGGGAATCCAAAAAAGAAGTAGTCCATGGACTCGAAGCTATCATGTGGTCATGGTAGTTAGTTTCCTACTCGAGGTAGCAGTAAGATGTTAGTGGTCTAAGTCGCTATTATGTAAACTTCAATTCTTACATAGTAGATTCAATTTACCTTGAAGATAGCTGGGTTAAATCCTCTCTAGGTTTTTTTGCCGGTTTGGTTTTCCTGAGTCATCATATCTTTGTGTTCTTTATTTTCCGCACTTTACATTGATATGGTATATTTGTGTTAACCTAGTTCTGATAATTTGACTTAGTAATCACTTGGCTAATTAACTAGGTTAATCTGGTTGTGTTGTAAAAGGTCTAAAAACGTACAATTGGTTATTCATCTCTCTCTCTCCCCAACCCATTCGGTCTACTTCGGTCAATTTGCTCTTGTTCGGTCCTCTTTGTTCTATTATGTCCAATTCGGTCGAATTTGGTCAATTCCATCCAATTCGGTCAATACTGTATACTTCAGTCTATTTGGTCCGCTTAGGTCTATTTGGTCCATTCTGTGTACCTACTTAAGAATGGGAAAATACAAATTTGAGTTGAGAGCACTATCAATTATTTGAGTAATATCAATTGTAATTACATGATAGATTTTAATTATCATAATAATCTCCCTAAGGGAATGAAAATTTGAATAATAATTTTGAAATTTAAAAAATTTCATTGTACTAAAAGTAACTAGGAAAATATAATACATAATAATAATAGTTAGAAGAATATGGATCATTTCAATATATATATATATATATATCAATCAAAAACATTAAAAAAAAAAAAGAAGATAAAATTATATATTTGTAAAAATAGAGTGATAGAAATTACTTTTTGAAATTTTTTAATTTTTAGAGAGAACAAATTATCTACAATAAAATTTAAAGAATAAACTATACATATTTAGTATGATAACTAAAACTTATCATATAATTAGAGAATAAAATTTTGTTTATCATAATAATATCTTTTAAGAGAATGAAGAGTTTGAATAATTTATTTAAATAAAAATTATATATATTTATTTATTTTGCTTGAAGGTATAATACACTTTGTAAGGACACAATTTGAAGTCCAAGCCCAAAGACGAATTGGGTATTGGCCTAATGAGCCCACAACAATAAATTTATAGAGAGCGGGTTAAAGAGATGGGTTCAAACAAGGTCGCTAACAGCTAGTATGACTTTTAACAAGCGATCATGCAAAAGATATACATGTAAAACTGGATAAACATCAAGTCCGAGGAGGCCATTCTTCATATAAATCACTCTTGCAATTCTACAAATGTAATCCTGACTAATATAGTCTTCTTTCTCTCTGTTTTCCGACCCCCTTTCTCATGGGGGATCCTTTACATTATATAGTCCTTTATAGATCATCCTGATCATACACTTGTCTTTCATCTAGGCGTTCACTCGAGTATACGTCCCATCAAGCACCTTCTCTAGCTTTCTATAAGCTGCAATGGATAGGTTTTCACTATTCAGGGGTCTTCTCCACATAAATGCAGCCAAAAAAGTAGCTACGGTGCATTTAATGTGGTGGTAGCAGTCTTTCCCTTAGATATTTCTGGGTTCTTGTCTCTTCTACACGTGTGTGAGGATCTTCCTTGTCATGGAAATCTTCTGGAGGGTCACCTAAATTGCTGAAGTACAGGGCCGAGAACGAGCTCCTCCTCGGACCGTCTTCCTCCATTATCTTTCGTAGTTCTGAATTTGGGGCTTCTTTCAATTGCTTACACCCTCCTTGGACACACAGTATTCCCGAATAAAGCCCAAGGCCTAATATACGACCCTAGGCCTTTACCCCCACACACTTCATGCAATTAATTTAAAAGTGATGACTTTAAAAGAAATGAGTAACTGCCCTAAAGGTTAGATTTGTATATTTGTAGTCTTCATGTTTAGAAAAATTGTCACTTAAATTTAATTGGACTGAGGTGAACTGAAATGCTACGATGCGGGATGCAAAATAATATAAACCTATTTATAATTATTAAAAATAGATCTATAGCAAATTATTTTGCATAATAGCCTATCTTTGAAAATGGCATTTTAAAATGATTTTAAGAATTGTAATTTCAAATTTTGCACTCAAATATTTTAAAATCGTTTTTTGAAAACACGATTTTCAAAGAGAAACTATTCTAAAAAGAAAAATTTCCCCACAATGCTATTTTCTATAATTATAAATAAAATAATACTATTTAAAAAAAAAAACTAAAAAAAATTAGAAGAGAGAGAGAGAGAAGAAGGAAAAAAAAAAAAAAACACTAGGATCTATGTTTATGTGAAAGGAGGTATAATACATATGATATATTGAATAATTTATCCTCGACATATGATATATTGAATAATTTATCCTCGATGGGCTGTCATTAGAGTGATTGCTTTGTAGTTAATGATCTTGTATTGGCTCTTATTATTTTTGCAGTTTTATTTCTTATTTTAGATTTGTATTAATTATTTAACATTTCGAGAGCACAATTAGTAAGTGCTCCTTCCTCTCACATAATTGTATGTTTCAATAATTAAATTTTCGGTGGGACCTACTATTCAAGTGATGGGGGAGAATGCATTTATTATGCTCTTGGAGTACTGAATAATTACACTAACTGATATACTACTTGTAATGTTTATTCCTAGTTTATATAATGAATGCTAGTTTCATAAAAACTTTTTAATGTTGAAGAGTAAGAAATGTTACTTAAAGTTTAAATGTTAAAATTTGAGAGTGTAACAAATTATATCATACTAAATCTTGAGATTTTAAAAGTACTCAATTAAAATTGCTAGGTTCTAAAGATTTAGGATTAAATGTTTAGATTCCTATTTTGTGTATGTTGGCAAATTGAGAAAAAAAATATTTCTAGATTAGGTGTTAGACATTGCTTAAGATTGTACAAATCAAGATTCAAGAACATTCAAGTTGCAGAAAGGAGAATTCAAGGTTTGTGAAGCTCGACCAATCAAAAATAAAAAAAAAATCAAATTCTATAGAATTTAAATCAAGCTTAAGCCTGTGAAAACATTTAGGGTTTCAGTCTAACACTTTTAAGTACAAAAGGAAAACCCTAACTACGTTTGGATGACTCTAGGAAAACTTGTGAGTTACTCCTGTAAATTCTAAGAGGTTCTGTAACTTTCTAACCCTACAAGTGTCTACTAGAACGAGATCTACAATCAAGTGCTGGTGGAATCTAGTTACTACTACAAGATCAACAACTGGTGATCTAAACCTTTTAGTAGGATCTCAAAATCATATGCGTGGGAGCTTATGTTTAGCAAATCCAAGAGAGAAAAGTTCGTGGAGTTGGAGCTGCATGTGGTCATGTTAGTAAGTTCTACTAGAGGTAGCATTAGATTTAGGGTTAAATCTTTTGTAAACTTCAATTCTTTCTAGTGGATTTGTTTACCTTAACATAGCTAGGTCAAATCCTCCCCAAATTTTTACCTTGAAATAGCTTGTTTCATTGGTTTTCCTAAGTAATCATATCGTTGAGTCTCTTTCTTTTCTGCTATGCATGATATGATATTTTGCTGTTTAACCTAGATCTGATAATTAACCTAAGTAACTACTTGACTAATTCACTAGGTTTAAACAATCTGTATTAAGGGGTCTAAACAAACAAACAAAACCCTTTAATCATGAGGTTTTAAAAAATTAACATATTAAATCTCTACTTATTTTAGTGAAACAATATTGTCTTTGAATTTGATTTGGACTCCCAGGATTTAATTTGTTGGCTTTGAAACTATAGAAATTAATTTTTTACATTCAAAACCATAAATTTTAATTTGTTACAACCTTAAATTTTAGGATTTAAACTATTGTTTTTCACAAAAAATAAAGAAAAAAAAAAGAAAAAAAAAGAAAAAAAAGAAAAAAAAAAAACCCCTCAACACTAAATAGGATTGTATTGGTATTTTTTTATTAAAAAAAAAATTAGCTAGAAATTTGTTGTATTTCATAGTAGATGATTATGTGGTACCACAAGATTCAAAACTATCAGATTTGATATAATTTTTTGAATTGAATGAAACATTAACGTTTCAAAACTATTGAATTGACATGGTTTTTATCGAGTCTCATATGGATTTTGCTATTAAAAACTTGTTAGCTTAGTAATTATGATTTTTTTTTTGGGTAAAAAATTGTGATATTTAAATTAAACTAAAGTACACAACATGTATA
Organism: Quercus gilva; assembly: GCA_023621385.1. Taxonomy (NCBI): domain Eukaryota; kingdom Viridiplantae; phylum Streptophyta; class Magnoliopsida; order Fagales; family Fagaceae; genus Quercus; species Quercus gilva. Next base: position 54,725,440 of record CM042477.1, on the reverse strand, counting down.
GTCAAACCTTTCTCTCAATATAAGTAAAAGAAAATTTTATTCAACAACTCAGTTTTTAAAAAAACTCTCTATACAATTTTTGACTGATTGAAAATTAGATTTGATCGGTCAAAAATGCTTCGATTGATCCAACACCAATCGAGCACCGATCGAAATAGATAGAGACTCATAGAAAATTTTAATCGCAATTTCAATTGATCAAAAAACAGGTTCGTTCGGTTGAAATTCTGGAAAAATCAAAAAAAAATTTTTTTTTTTAAATCACAGCATTTTTACGCAAAAACTTCTCGAAGCGTTGAATTTTATGAATAAAATGCATGAGTATGAGATAAAATGCTTTTTCAAAAACACTTGTTTTGAACCCAGTGTTCCCAAAATTAAGATTTTCAATCAAGACCCTTATATTTTCAAGCATCAAACATGCTTTGCAAAAACTCAAGGAATTTTCAAACTTGGTTGGCCAAACCAAAATCACACACAATAGCGTGTACAAAGTTTAGCAAAGATAACTTGCGTAGTGTGTGCAACTAGCAAAAGCTTGAGATACATGTGAGGTGATATGTGAATAGAAATCAAGCACAGTTTCTACAAAATTCATCACATAGAATTTGAAAGAGACTATCACCTAAAGAGTTACATCATATAACTCCCACATCTCCTACAATTAAAGCTTGCAATCAAGTAAGTTTCTTGATTTGCCTCATATTGTACACACCAATTTTAATTGAGCAGAAACTTATTAAAATAGCCAGGATAATATATACACCAATTTTATTTGATTGATTTAACTTAAAGTCTAATAATGTACACACCAATTTTAGCATTTAAACTGAAGCTACACCTTATGTTCTTTTTGTGCATGTGCTACACTTTCTCAAGCACAAAATCTTACGATATGCATTAAGGTGTTCATGATTGGCTAGTAAACATTGGTGAGATGGTTATTTATGCCTTTCTCAATAAGATCAAGTTCAACAATCAAAGGCATGTGACTTCAAGATCAAATCAAAGTGATCAAAAACTATAAACATCTTCCCATACAACATGCACTACTAAGCTCAAACTAGTAAAGTACAAGAAATAAGCTCATCAAAGCTAAACAAGATACATAAACATGTTATGTAAAGATAAATTGGCCAACCTTGATTTCAAAACCAAGAAAAATAATGCAAAACACATTTTGCTTCCTTTTTTCCCTTTTTAAAAAAAAAAAAAAAAAAATCCTAGAATGAAATGCATGAATGTTATGCAATGCAAATCCTAGAAAAACAAAGAAAACAAAATAGTAAAGAACAATGGTTACAAATAGTAGAGCAATGAAACACAAGAACCATGTCAGAAAGACTCAATCAGATCGAGCCTTTTGCATCCAAAACTTTTTAGATGCACCTCAAGCATTGGAGTTATTCTTCACATTATAATTCTGAGTGACTCTAGGATTGGAATAAAGGTTTAGAGCCTTTACCAATTCACCAATGACCATAGGATCTTGTGCTTGAGGCATAGGTACTTTTGGCTTATTTGCTCGCTTAGCAGCTTACAACATGACACAGTTTGGACAAATGTGCCCAGACTTTCCACAAAAATGACAAACCCAAGTAGGCTTACCATGCAACTTGTCCTTAGAAAGGGTAGACTTCTTAGGTTTAGACTTTTTCAGATCAACCTTAATCTTCCTAGGAGGTGTGACCTCTACAGGTTTAACAGTCTCACTCACAGTGGGTTTGACAATCTCACTCACAACCTCACTCACAGGGGGTTTAGAGGAAGAAGAAGAAACAAAGTTTTGTGGAATGGGGTGCAGACACAGAGATGCTTTCTAAAAAATCTAATCCAGATTTGTCAGAAGGAAACTTTTGAACACTCAGCATATGATCAAGTTTGGAACTAACAGATCTATTAGTTTGTTCTCTAGCAACAGATAGTTCAAGTTCCAAATTCTTAACTTTATCAAGCAAAAGCATATTCTCAGTTTTTACATTGTTCAAAAGTTCATTAGCATCAAACAATTTCACAATCAAAATTTTCTTATCAAGCCCAAGAGATGCAATTTTCTTCAAGCCAAGATCAACATTCATAGCATCCTTTGCAGCAACTTTGAAAAGTTTATTATAAGATTCTTGAAGATCTGCATCCTCAGAGAGTTCCCTATCAAAAGGGTTCTCTTCAACAGTCACATTTTCATTGACTACAACAGTATCAGTGAAAGTAATGAAGTTTCCATCCTCGTCATAACTAGACTCATCATCATTAAGGGTTACAGCCATAGCATTACCCTTAGACTTCAAGTAAGTAGGACATTCAGATTTCATGTGACCATACCCTTGACACCCAAAACGTTGTTGACCCATAGAATTATTAGAAGGTTGACTTGCTTTTTCTCTAAGTTTCTCAATGTTGCTAACCTTAGTGGGATCATTCTTCCTAAAATTTCTAGGGTTAATAGTGTTCTTACCTCTTGCCCTTCTGTTGTTGTTTCTAAGAAAATTCCTAAAGTTCTTGGCAAGGTAAGCAATCTCTGTAGCAGAAAGCTCATCATCAAATCTACTCACATCAACATCATCAACAAACTTAAGAGCCATTGACTTGGATTTGTTTGTCTTAGGTAGGTCTAACTCATAGGACTGAAGAGATCCTACAAGTTCATCAATAGGGATGGAGTCCACATCCTTACTTTTAATGATGGCAGTCACTTTGGGTCTAAAGTCCTTAGTCAAAGATCTAAGAATCTTCCTAACAATTTTAGGGTGATCATAACCCAGATTATATGTAGAATTAACAATATCATTAAGCTTAGCATAGAATTCATCAAAACATTCATCATTAGACATCCTGATGCTTTCAAATCTAGTAGTTAATTGCTACAACTTATTAAAACTGCCTTTGTGCCTTCATGCACAGTCTGGAGGATATTCCAAGCAGTCTAAGCAACCTCAAGATTAGAGATTCTCTTAAATTCCTCTATAGAAACAGCATTGAAAATAGCATTCATAGCTTTGCTATTGAAAGCGGCTGCTTTTTTATGAGAAGTTTGCCACTCACTCACAGGATTAGTGGGTTTCTCCCATCCGTACTCAACGGAGTTCCAGACTCTTTCATCAATAGATTTCAGGAATGCTTTCATTCTTACTTTCCAATAAACATAATTATTCCCATTAAAGTGAGGAGGAATGACTAGAGAGTGTCTGTGTTCTATGACAACAAGGGTTAAGGATCAGCTCAAAGATCAAAAGATCTACAATAAAAGAGCTACCTGCTTTGATACCACTTGTATGTTTTTAGACCTCAGCAAACACAACAGATTAACCTAGTTAATTAGCCAAGTTGATTACTTAGTCCAATTTTAGATATAGGTTAACACAAACACATCATATTATTGTAAAGTGCGGAAAATAAAGAACACATCAATATGATAACCCAGGAAACCAAACCGGTAAAAACTTGAGGAGGATTTAACCTAGTGATCCTTAAGGTAAAACTGAATCCATTATGAAATAATTGAAGTTTACACAATAGTGACTTAGACCACTAACATCCTATTGCTACCTCGAGTAGGAAACTTACTACCACGACCACGTGACAGCTCTGAGTCGACGGACTACTTCTTTCTTGGATTCTCAGCAAGTACAAGCACCTTTGCTTGTATATCTTTAAGCTCTTTATTGTAGCAACTGAATGATCATCGAGTTCTTGAATCGAATTCTCCTTCTTGATAATCCTAAGTATGTGTAAAGGCAAATAACTCTAGATCTCACAAAAGATTCACACACATAGCAAAAGAAGCTACATAAAACGTGGCTAGGGTTTTCCCTTTTATACCTAGGGCAAAACATAAAACCCTACACGTCATATGGGCTTAGGGCTAAGTTGGAAAATTCTGTAGAAAAAACGTTCTGCTCGAAATTTCAATCGGTCGAGTCTAATTCTCGATTAATCAAGCCAGGCATAATTATACTATAACTTCTGCAGGAACTTGATTCCAACTTTACATAAAATGCATACACTTTAAGCAAGTCTAAACAAGACTAAAAAACTGTTTTGATCGTGGTTTGCCAATAATACAAATTAAAGTTCTAATACATTAGTTCCTAAGTACTTATAACCTAACAAACTCCCCCTTTGGTGATGGAAATAAGAGTGTACGCAGTGAAAAAAAAAATTAAATAGATCTACTTCATTCTCAATTGTTAACATGTGCCATATAAGTTTCAAAATTAGAGAATAAGAGAGTGTACCTTGAAGCGGTGAAATTCAAAACCGAAGATCAGAAGTTCTTGAGAAGACTTTCAATCTTCACTCCAATTCCACTAGATGCCCAAGATGTGTGGTCCCTCAATCAGTTATATGTATATGTTTCTAGAGAGAATAGAAGAGTGTCTAACACTCACATACATACCAATTCATGTACTTGTGATTGTTACAAAATTCTGTATGTTTCTCTCCTATAACTGATTATCTGATTGGGCCAACCTTTTGGGTCTTTCCAATTGGGCTTTAATATGTGGCTTGGAGTGGGACCAAAAGAGAACAAATAAGACTCTAGCTCCAATGGGCCTTGGGCTTTTTTGTCAAGTCTTGACAAGTCCAAAGTTACCATAACTATATTTAATACCACCATATAAATATAGTTGCACTCTAGGCCTTATTAATAAATTATATCCCAAGACTTTCTTATACATGCAACACCTTCATAAAATATTCTTAGTAACACAAAGTCATAAATGAAGACTACCACTTTGTGAATTACTACATCTTAATCCTTGAGGACCCAATTTAATCCTTTAAGATATTCATTATATATTTATGAAATTTAATTTCATAAATATATACTTTAGTAACTATTTACTAAAGTAGTTAGGCCTAACTTTCTGAATAACAAACACATTAAATTTATCTTAAGGGAATATTTTATATCTCCGTTAAGAGACTATGGATTCCATCTTGAGAATATATGTTCCATCAACACTAAATGTGGCTACCCAACATATTGAGATTTTGACCGTTACTTTAGATCTCACTCTTGATATATCAAAACAACCTATATTTCATGATCAGGTCCATTATTCTCTCAGGATTAAGAGTTTTTGTAAATGTAAGTCGTGAGATTTATTATTCATATGATAGTCGTTAATAGAATAATAAATCTCACAGCGGTCCAGTTCAATATATCTTAACTTTTAAAACATATCAACACATCAACTAGAAGTCTCCACTTCCATGATCAAGACAAATCATCTTAGTTGATATGTTATAGTCTTCGCAAATGAAATGCCCAATTTCATCACCGACTACGAACTAATATTTTGAGTTTACAAAGAACTTGTGATTTATATCTTCTGTGACTTTTCACATAAATCACATACTATGCATCTCATGGACTTTATGATAATGTCCAAATATTCATATTACCATTATTTCAAATAATAATAAAACAACTTTATTAATTACAATATTAAGTCATACATCATGTCAAACACAATGTCATACATAATATAATAAATAGCATTTTACAATAGGATTTAAGGGCACCAATTCTAACATTTGGTAATCCGTGACAAAACACAAACTAAAATGCTCAAAGTTTACAAAGAAAAGCCCATTACACAAATAATGCTCATTATAACAAATCCAACCTAACTACTATCTATCAGTTGCAAGTGTAGATGGTAGCACGACTGAATCAACTTGTATATTTCTTGAAACACTTAAACAAAACGCATAAATGCATGTGTGGAAAATACAAGTAAAACACAACTAACTTCTTGATTTCACGTAAAACAAAATAAAGACATATATCATGAATAACTCATAAATACACAATGAAGCACATTCATGCATTTCATACTAGGCTTTTTTTTTTTTTTTTTTTTTTTTTTTAAGGGGAGGAAAAGGGAAGGAAAATGTGTTTTGCATTAATTTTTCTTAGATTTGAAATCAAGGTTGGCCATATTATTTTTACATAACATGTTTATATACCTTGTTTAGCTTGGATGAGCTTATTTTTTTGCACTTTACTACTTTAAGCTTTGTAGTGCATGTTATGTGGGAGTTATTTATAGTTTTTGATCACATGATCTTGATCTTGAAGTCACATGGCGTTGATTGTTGGACTTGAACTTAATGAAAAAGGCATAAATAACCATCTCACCACTGTTTACTAGCGAATCATGAACACCTTTGTGCATATCATAAGATTGTTTACTTGAGAAAGTATAGCACATGCACAAAAAGAATATAAGATGTAGCCTCAGATAAAATGCTAAAATTATTGGGCTATAATAACTTCACAATCAAATAAAATTGGTGTGTACATTATTTTGGCTATTTTAATAAGTTTCAATCAAATAAAATTGGTGTGTACATTATGAGGCAAATCAAGAAACTTACATGATTGCAAACTTTTATTCTAGGAGATGTGGGAGTTATATGATGTAACTCTTTAGGTGATAGTCTCTTTCAAATTTATATGATGAATTTTGTAGAGATTGTGATTAATTACTATCTACTTATCACCTCATATGTATCTCAAGTTTTTGCTAGTTGCACACACTACACAAGTTACTTTTTGCTAAACTTGGTACATTATATTGTGTGTGATCTTATTGTGGCCATTCAAGATTGAAAGTTCCTTGATTTTAATGCAAAATATGTTTAAACTTTGAGATTTGAGGTCAAATTGATTGAAAATCTTATTTTTGGAAGATTGGGGTTAAATTCAAGGGTTTTTGGAAAACTTTTCATCTCATACTTATGCATTTTATTCATTAAATATTGTGCTTTGAGAAGCTTTTTCATTACAAATGATCTATTTTTCAAAAATTTGTTTTTTCTAGATTTTTGATTGATCGAATCTGTTGCTCGACCGATCGAAATTGCGATTAAAATTTTAGTTTGAATCTGCCTGGCTCGATCACTGCTAGATCAATCGAATGTAATTTTTGATTGATTGAATCTATTTTTTGATCAATCGAAAATCGTTCAGAGAATTTTTTTTTTTTTTTAAACATGAGTTTTTCATGTGTTCTTCACTATTTAAACTTTTTCAAAAGTTCTTTCTCTCTCTTTGACTGATCTAGATTCAAATCCAATTTTTTTGTCGTTTTCCCTCAAATCTTTCTCAAAGGTTTTTGTCATCTAGCACTCGTAAGACCCTTTTACCCTTTATTTTTTGGTTTTATTTCATTTGTCATGCATTTTAGGGAAAATTTCGAACCTATAGAGATTTTGGGGGGTTTTTGGTATTTTCAATGATTTCTTTCAAAATTGATCAATGGGTTTTTGTTGTGGGATGATATTAACATGATCTTTCTAGTTCAATTTGATGAATTGGGAAAAATCAAAATTTCTAGGGCTTGAAACTACCCGATTTGGGGATTTTGTTCAATTAAGCATAATTTGATAAAATTGGCTTGTGGTATTGCTTCATTTTATCATTATATACTGTTATCTAACTTGTGTAATGATAATTTGGTCAATTTGTTGGGATTTTTGAAAGTGGGTTTTTCAAAGTTTGGGTTTTTGTTATAAACTCTATGTTCAAGCCAAATTCTGTGTTTTTAAAGTAAATTTAACTATTCTCACTGCATTAGAGCATACATCATTTGTTAATATTGTTCATGCATTGTATAGATTGTTATTTTCTATATTTTTTTTGCTCTAACTGTGTTTGATGCAGTCTACCCTTGGGTTTTCCTTCTTTTTTTTTTTTTTTTTTTTTTGGTCTTTTGTCTCTTTTCTGTCTATCCTTTCTAATCTTTAGAATCATGGTTAGGAAGACTAGAGCCCATAGGACATCCACCTCTTCTTCTACTCTTTCTTTTGATAGTGAGAGGTTTCTGAGTGAGAAAAACTAGGAAACTTATGAGAAGTTGAACATTCTTAAGAATGTGTGGGCTGAGCAAAAGGTAGTTTTAGATGAGCTTGATCCGGAGATTAGGAGAAACTTTGAGTGTAGGGGCTAGTTGCCTTTGTTGGATGTCAACCATCCTCCTCCAGCTACCTTGATAAGAGAGTTCTATTTGAACCTCTCTGTCTACTCCAATGATTCCAACACTCAATTTATGAAGTGTTGGATAAGGCGTGAAAAGCATACTATTACTCCTACAGTAGTGGCCTCTGCTCTTGGGGTGCCTAAGGTCTAGCATCCCGTCTATCCTTATAATGAGTCTCCTTCCATTGATGACATTATGTCATATCTTACTGGATCTTCTATCCAGTGGGGTTTTAATCCTCGAATCACCTCTCACGAGTTGACCAAGATTCATTATCTCTTTTTCCCGATTTTTTGCCATTCTATCAGGCCCATCTCTCATTTGCATACTATTCCTATTGAGAGATGTGCATTTTTGTATGCTCTTATCATAGATGCTCCTATGAGTTTTCCTCATCTTTTCATTCAATCTTTGGTTGAGGTTCATAGGAGTAGTTCTTCTGCTCATGCTCTTTTCTTCTTGGTTTTTATTCATCAGATTCTGTTGCATTTAGGATTTGATGAGTTTCCAGCTTCTAAGTCGATACATATCATAGCTCCTATAGGTGCCACCTTCCTTTGGTAAAGGGCTGCTTAGATGCAAGCTGCCCTAAAGTAGATTCTTCCTTTTCGGGTGTTGCACCTCTTTCTCCTCCTCCTTCTCCAGGTGATCTAACTGCTGATGCGTTTGTCAATCTGATTGCTGCTACTACTTCTCCACCTTTTTCTTCAGATGATTCCAGCATTCATCGTATGTTGGACACTGTTATGATCATTCAGGCGGTTCATGGTCAGCTTTTGGTGGACATTCTCATGGAGCTTTAGGCTTTGTATGTAGAGTTGGCGAGTTTTAGATGGTCACCTCCACCACCTTCTTTTGATGATGAGTCTTGATTGCCCTTTGGCAATTTGTCATAAAAAGGGGAAGTACATATGGATGGAGATAGGGGGAGAGTTTTTGATTTTTGATTTTTTTTTTTTTTGGGAGTTTTGGAGTAGATTGTATCTAGGTGCTTCACATTGTACTTATGCTTTTTGGCTCATCATGTAATTATTTTTTATGTCTTTATTCTTGTATGAGTTGTATATGATAGGGGGAGACATCTTGTTTTTATTTCTGTTTCTTGTTTCACATTGTGCTACATTGATTATTGATTTATATTTATGAGGTTATTTATGATATATGTCTTTTATTTTATGTTATGTGAAGTCAAGAATTTATTTTGTTTTACTTGTATTTTCCACACATGGGTTTATGTGTTTGTTAAGTGTTACAGGAATATATAAGTTGATTCAATCGTGCTGCTATCTACTCTTGCAACTGATAAATAGTAGTTAGGGTGAATTATTTTTGTTGGGCAATTATATTGTAATGGGTTGTTTTTGTAACTTTGAGCATTTTGTTCTATTTTGTAACTTTGAGCATTTTGTTCTATTTTGTGTTTTGTCACAAATTGCCAAAGGGGGAGTTTGTTAGGGTCTAAGGATTTAGGATCTAAATGTATTAGAACTTCAATGTGTAATGTTGGCAAACCATGATCAAAATTTAAAGTCTAGAATTAGGTTGCTCAAAGTATGTTTATTGTAAAGTTGGAATTGAGTAATTGCAGAAAATTACTATTCACTTTCTGCAAGGCTCGATCGATCGAAAGTTAGACTTGATCGCTCGAAACTCGTGCAAAATGCTTTTTTTTTTTTTTATTATAGATTTTTCCAAATTAGCCCAAGCCTATATGTCGTGTAGGGTTTTATGTTTTACCTTAAGTATAAAAGGAAAAACCCTAGCCAAATTTTAGAGGTTGTTGTTTATACTGTGTGTATGAATCTCTTGTGAGATCTAGATGTGTTTGCCTTCATATATACTTAGGGTTTCCAATCTCAAGATTGATGTCAAGAGCTTGGTGATCATTTTAGTTGCTGCATAAAAGGCTTAAAGAACATCACAAGTGGGAGTACTTGTGTTTGCTATGGATCAAAGAAAGAAGTAGTCCGTGGACTTGGAGCTGTTACGTGGTCGTGGTAGTAAGTTTCCTACTCAAGGTAGCAATAGGATGTTAGTGGTCTAAGTCGTTATTGTGTAAACTTCAATTCTTTCATAGTAGATCTGTTTTACCTTAAGGATAGCTAGGTTAAATCCTCCCTAGGTTTTTTATCGGTTTGGTTTTCCTAAGTTATCATATTGTTGTGTTCTTTATTTTCCGCACTGTTTCAATGATATGATTTATGTGTTAACCTAGATCTGAATAATTTACCTAAGTTAATCACTTTACTAAATAACTAGGTTAATCTGGTTGTGTTTAAGGGTCTAAAAACATACAAGTATTCCTCAAACTTGAAATTATAGTTGGGTCCAACCTTGCTTCCCATTACAACATTGTGGAATACCTTCAAAAGCGCCTTGTAAGCAATCAAAGCATTCTTTATCAGACAAATCAGGTGTGCATTGCACAAGTGCATATAATCTCTTAAAGTCTGGTGCTGATCCAGTTCCTACTGCGAACTTACGAAGAGAATCACCAGCTACAGCTTTACTCCTTAGTTTGTCCAACAAGGTCATGAGATCATCATTGAATTGATCATAATTGGTGAATACGTTATTCGGGTTCGACATATTGATACCAGGAATAGTTTCCATGAGTCCAAAAATGGAGCTGCTTGAGTAACATAACATACACTGGTCGTACCATCCTATTGCCCCCTTTTCACTAGGACAGAGCCGTGTGAGAAGATCAAAAGATTTCTTGAGGCAACCACGACAATCTTCTGGCTTAAAATCTCCTCTATAAAATCCAATTCCATATACTTGGTTAGAATTTTGGCTGGATGAAGAATTGTAGAAATCGTAATCAATTTTGGTGTTTGAGTAGATGGAGGAGAGGAGTTGCTTGAGGTTTTCTTCATAGGTACTATTATTGGTGTAGGTACCAGTTTCGTTCAAACAAGAGTGGTATAAGAAGGCTAGCTGCGCATAGGCTTGAACAATGAGCATAAAAATGGCAGAGAGGAAGAAAAGTGTTCTTGAGGAAACCATTGCCATGTGTTATGAATGTTCAATATGTGTGCAAAGACACTATGAACATTTAGACCCCAATTTATAGAATACCAATTCAAGCTTAATATCAAACAATGTATGTGCGGGAAATGAACATAAGCTTATAATAAAATTGATAAACAATGTAAACCAAATAAAATCACATAGATTTCAAGATTTCTCCCACAATGATATGAGTGCCTAGGGAACAAGCTAATCTAGTAGATGCATAAAGCCATTAGTACAAAGGTACAAGGCAAAACATGCTTTAAGACAAAACTCAACAATGTTGATCAAACTTTTTGAATTTTCTACTTTTTATGTGTTTTTGGATTTTTGACACACAAGCAAGGAAAGATTGATCAAAAACAGCAACGTAAAGACATTTAAAACAAATAGCAAAGAAACAAACAATTCTCATTTCAAACTAGCACCAAGCACACAACCAAGCATTGTCACAAATCATAGGAAGTATTAATGTATGGACATGTTGTAATGCTTATGCATGAATACCCTTTTTCACCCACACGTCACGTGTGTTTGGGGTGATATCTCGATAGGATTGGGTACGAGAGTTAGGACTTTCAAACCTTCTAGTGAAGCTTTCTAAGCAAGTGGTGAATGCATCGATCATCTTCATCAAGTCCATCACACTGGAATCACCCTTTCGACCTCTTGATGACTCAACACCCCAAGTCCTCTTGACCATTGATCACTTGCATTCTTCAATGCTTTAAGCTTAAGACAATTTGGTCTGGTGTGTCCTTGAAGTCCACAATTATGGCAAAAGTGGTTCGTTCTAGGACCTCTTTATGATCTTGGAAGAGATTTTCCTCTAGCTTCAAACCTGACCACAGATTGGTTCTGGGGCTTATTCAACACACTTTGGTCAGCCTTATTCTTCTTCTTTTCAACCTTTGCCTTCTCCACAGTTAAGGCAACTACAACCAGCTCTTTGGCCTTCACAAACTTCACTTCCTTGGAGATATTCACACTTGCACTACTTTCTCTAGTATATCCTAATTCGGATTTGTTTGAGAATTGTTTTTGAGAGGAAATGACATCATCTAGCTTCTTGGTGAAGACCTTCTCTTCCTTGGCATTTGCTTGAACCACCTCAAGCTCAAGGAATCTAATTTTTAAATAAGCTTCTGACAACTCCCCATTCAGCTTTTCTATCTCACACTTGGCTTTCTTATGTCACACTAGGAGACTTCTGTAGTCCTCCTTTGCCTTCTTCATCCTTTTCATGGCTGCCTTGGCCATACGTGTATATTCTCTTGATTTCTCAAGGATTGAATTGTAGTTTTCTTGAAGACCCTCGGTAATCTCTTCTTCTTCACCATCCAATTCTTCTACAATTTCCATTGATTCGTCATCACTATGCTCCCAAGCTCTTGTACAAGCAAATTCAAGTCCTCCGAAGACTCAACATGTGCAATAGTCATAAAGGCGGAGTAGTTCCCTTCTCCGTCACAGCTTTCCTCAGAATCAAAGTAGGATGAATCCGAGTCACTAAGAGTTGTGGCATATGCCTTGCCCTTCGACTTCAAATAATTGGGACATTCTTTCTTGAAGTGTCCATGTTCGTTGCACTCGAAACAAGTGATTCCTTGTGTAGATTGGGATTCCCTATCATCTTTCCTTTTGAATTCCTTCTTCTCCTTCCTGGAACTTTGGAATTTCCCTTTATCACCAGATTTCCCACTGTTCTTGAATTTCAAGAATTTTCAGAAATTTTTTACAAGGTACGCCACATCTTTATCAACAACATCCTCATCCGATGAGTCATTAGCTTCTACCTTTTCATTAATTGTCTTAAGAGCAAGAGATTTGCTTTTCCTTTGTGTGGACAATGACAATTCATACGTCTGCAGTGAGACAATCAATTCTTGGATTTTGATCTTATCAAGGTCCTTACTCTCTTTAATTGCTGTCACCTTGGCACGGAAGCTTTCTGGCAATGACCGAAGGATCTTTCTCACTATTTTAGAATCCTCCGTTTTCTCCGCCAAATTGATTTTGCTGACAACCACCTTATTCAGCTTATTATAGAAAGAGTCAAAGGACTTATCCTTGCTCATTTTGAGCTCCTCAAACTAGGTGGTCAGCATCTGCAGCTTGGTGTCTTTTACTTTCTTTGTTCCTTCATAAGTGGTCTCCAGTATCTGCCATGCTTCCTTGGCAACAATGATATGTGAAATCTTGTGAAACTCTTTTGGAGAAACACCACAGAAAATAGCATTCAAAGCTTTACTATTAACATTAGCTGCCGCAAGAGGTGCCTTATCCCAAGTGGATTTGGCAGCCTCCGGTCTGGTCCATCCTACTTCAATCGCATCCCATACAGTATCATCAATAGAACACAAAAATGTCCTCATTCAGACTTTCCAAAATGCATAATTGTTACCATAAAAAAATGGTGGAACATTTAGAGATTGAGATTGGTCCATCTCAATACAGGGTCAAGGATCGCACTAAGGTGTTTAAACCACAAAGAGTGCACCCGCTCTGATACCAATTGAATGTTCAATATGTGTGTAAAGACACTATGAACGTTTAGACCCCAATTTACAGAATACCAATTCAAGCTTAACATCAAACAATGTATGTGTGGAAAATGAACATAAGCTTATAACAGAATTGATAAACAATCTAAACCAAATAAAATCACATCCACAGTAGAAATTAAATGGTAAAGATTAAGGGAAGAAAGATGCAAACACAAGGACAACACAATGATGTGTTATCTAAGAGGAAATTGAAGCCCTTGGCGTAAAACCTCTCCACCGCCCTCCAAGTGATCAATAATCCATTAGAAAATGAAGTTGGGATACATGAACAGCAATAGACCCTCCAAGTCTAATCTACTCAGTGTACCTATGCCCTTCAAGCTTCTTGCTCCAACGAGGTTGCGCCGAACCTTTGTCTTTTCTAGCTTACCGGATTCTGCTATAGCCCACAGTATCAACCAATATCAATGTCCCTTCCTAACTGCTTCCCAAAAGAACCAAAAAGCTTTCTTATAGATATGAGTATGGTGAGAAAAGGATTTGGGTAAGAACCTCTCAAGGATGTAACAATGGAGAGGTTGAGAGTAGAGGAATTTGAAGAGTCTCTATATAAAGATTGTGGATGAGTCAATCTTGTTTTTCTCTAGGGTTTCTTTCTCAAAATTCTCTTTAGAAGCTCTCTACATTTCATGGGTGTAAGGGTCTATGTATAGTGGTGTGTGTTGGCGACTTGGCCTCGTGACTTGATTGAGTCATTTTTCCAAAATAGAGTTGGTTGGCGACTTGGCCTCGCGACTTGACTGAGTCGCGAGTTCAAGCCGCGAGCTAACTGAATGGCCAGTCTGGACTTTTTGTCCTGTAGTGCAACAGCTGGCACGACGGTTCAACTTCTCTATATACTTCACTCGTGTGCATCTTCTGGCAGCTTACCAGTCGTGAGCCGCCCGTGAGATCCAATTGCGAGTCCTTGCTTCACTACATAATCTTGAGAAATTCTTCACTCTCTCATACACTACACTTACATGACTCCCACCTAAATACAAGGTTTCTAAATGCTGAATTACAAGTAAATTTGTCACGGAATAAAGCCAACAAAATGGTTGATAAAATTCAACCTAAGAATCTCCCCCTTTGGCTATTCCCTGACAAAACCCTATAACAAACTCTAGACTTAATGAATGAGTTGGAAACATGGGATTTTTTGAAAAATAGCAGAAGTTTTATGCAAAAAACACTCAAACCAAATAATTTCATAAATGAAATGCAAGAGAATGAGTTTAAAAGTTTTTCAAAATCATTTGTTTTCAACCTAGAACTTCAAAACAAGGTTTTTAATCATCAAAAACAAAACTTTTGCCAACCCTCAAACATATTTTGCATCAAACACCATAGAAAACATAATCTTGGATGGCCAAACTAGATTCACACACAATTCCATGTACAAAACTTAGCAAAGAATAACTTGTGAAGTGTGTGCAACTAGTAAAAGCATGAGATACATGTGAGGTGATAAGTAGATAGTAATCAATCACAATTTCTACATTATTCATCACATAAGTTTGAAAGTGACTATCACCTAAAGAGTTACATCATATAACTCCCACATCTCCTAGAAAACAAGCTTACAATCATGCATTATTTTTATTTTTTTTAGCCTTATTGTATATAGACATTTTATTTATTTTATTTTATTTTTATTTTAAGGCTACATGTTATTTATTTATTTATTTTGTGCATGTGCTACACTTTCTCGAGCAAAATCTTACGATATGCATAAGGAGTTCATGATTAGCTAGTAAATAGCGGTGAGATAGTTATTTATGCCTTTCTCTTAGGATTTTTTAGTCTTTACAATCAAAAGAATGTGACTTCAAAATCAAGATCATGTGATCAAAAATTATAAACAATTCACACACAACATGCACTACATAGCTAAAACAAGTAAAGTGCATATAAAATAAGCTCATCAAAGCTAAACAAGGTACACAGGCATGAAATGTAAACTTCATATGGCCAACCTTAACTACACATCCATGATGTGCAATACAAAAAAAAAAAAAAAACAAAATCTTTTTGGATTTTCAAAATTTTTATGACCAAAAATAAAAAGCACACATTTTGCTAAATGAACAATGCAAAAGCAATGCATGCTAGTGCTTAACTAAACTATAGAGGGCACACAAATAAGAAATATAAATTTCTTAATTAACCCTTGAGTACGTGTACAAATTAGTACATACTCACACAAAATCAAAAATATCTTAGCACTTAGTTGAGCAATACATACCATTCAAGTTTCTCCATAATGTCAAGCATGTTCTAAATCAAGAGAGAGATATCATTAATTCATGTAATCCTCAAGAAAAATAAAACTATTGACAAAATAAAATATTTTTGTCTTTTTGAAAATTTTCAATGTTTTTGGATTTTTTTTTATAAATTAAATCAACCTAAAAAATAAAACAACCAAAAACAGAAATAAAACATGTCCACAAACAATTGAAAGAATTAAATTAGGGACAAGTAAACAACAATCACCTTAGCAAGTCCTTTCTCACCCATATAGCACGAGTCTTCGGTTTTGTAGGTGAAAATCCATGTGAAGCAGGGTGTATTTGAGGGACTACACCAATCTTTTGAAAAAGACTGAAATCCTGCAAATTCCTTTCACAAGCCTCAAAAAGATCAACTGAAACAATAGTATCATTTTTATTCAAAACATCACAATAAAAAACAGTAAGACACTTAAAATTATCCATGACAATAGGGATCAAGGATCAACTCTAGGTATAATAACCTAAATCAAGAGCTAACCCTCTCTAATACCACTTGTTAGGTTTTAGATCCCTGTAAACTAGATTATTTGGTTATTTAACCAAGTGAATACTTAGGTTTATTATTCAGATCTAGGTTAAAAAAATAAAGTCATATCATGTAAAGCAGTGGAAAATAAAGAACACAATGATATGATCACTAAAAAAAACCAAACCGGTAACAACCTTGGGGAAGATTTAACCTAACTATCCTCAAGGTAAAAAGCAAATCCATTATAGAGAATTGAAGTTTACAATAAGACTTTGACTACTAATATCCTATTGCTACCACATGTAGAACTTACTAACATGACCACGTGCAAGCTCTGAATCTACGGACTTCTTCTCTATTAGGCCTTTGCAACACAAGCACCCACACTTGTGACTTTGGACTTCACTCAAAGGTTTTGGATCTCCTTAGATGTTGATCTTGTATGCAGCAACTCCTACAACACCGGATCTTGAGATTTTTAAAGGAATAACAACGGTAGAGGACTTTAGAGAGCTTTTGGGTATAAAACCCTAGATCTACAAAAGAGGCACATGATGCACTTTAATCTCTCTAAAAAACTCTTACGATGTCCTTTAAATATTGGGAAAAACAGATCACAATTTGGGTTTCAAACGGATAAGTTATGGCCTTTTTACGTTTGCTGATTTTTTGCTAATATGCAACTTTCGATCAATCGAGTACTAATCGAATGACTTTCGATCAATCAAGTACCAATCGAACAAAACATATTGTAACTATTTTTTGTTCATCCCGAACTTGAGTTTTCTGTCTTGGACTTCAATGTAGACCATTTTAAACCAATGAGACTTAGTTTTTGTCATGATTTGCCAACATTACAAACTTAAAACTTAACACACACCAAAAAAAAAAAAAAAAAAAACTCACATTAATGTGGGAGAGGGATAATATGTCAACAAATGTTATGTACATAACATTTTCACAACAAACCCTAATTGACAATATGTTACTGGTTGTTATTAGTGGACAAAAAGATAGTTTTGTTAAATTATTTCTAACCACATACTTTTAACAAATTCCATAAATTATTTTTAACCACATACTTTTAACAAATTCTAGTGATGGGTTTAAATTAGATCCAATATAAGTTGATGTAAAAGGATCGGGCATCTGCCTAGTAAAAGGGTTGGGATTTTGTTTTAAACCCAAGGTCCACTAAAATAGATTCAACTTTCAACTTGTAGTACTGTCATCGGTATCATTTTCTGAATCCTCTCTCTCTCTCATCCAATTCTACCAGGTACATCTTCTATGGCTTTCATGTCATTGCATTTCAATGAACTCATCATTGCATTTCTGGTAAGATGGGTTGTCATCAGAGTGTTGGCTTTGAATGATCATCTATTGGATCCTGTTTTTTATGTGCTAATTGTAATGTATATTCCTAAATTTTAATAAGGGCTGGTTTCATTAAAATATATATATATATATATATTAAACTTTATAGTTTAAAAATATAATAAATTAAACTTACTGGTTTCAAAAATAATAAACCCTAAGAGTTTAGAAAGTAACCAATTAAATCATTTATTCATAAGGTCTCAAAATTAATAAATTCAATCTTTATCTATTTGAATGGAATGATGATATTTATTAATTTATTATTTTTGAAATTATAGAATTTAGTTTATCAACATTGGAAACTATAGGGTTTAATTCATTACACACCTAATTATAGGATTTAAAATATAATTTAAAAAAAATTATCTCCACACTAATTGGGATGTATTGACTTTTCATAAATTAACCAAAATTTGATGCATCTCATAATAGATGATTGTATGGCACCACATGATTAAAAATACCAAATTTAATAGAATATTTCAAAAATTGAGTATATATTGTGAATGTGCAAATAGTGTGTAAAACACTATGAACGTTTAGACCCCCAATAACAAAAATATCAATTCAAGCTTAATGTCAAACAATGTACGTGCGAAAAATGAACATAAGCTTATAATAGAATTGATAACCAATCTAAACCAAATAAAATCACATCTACAGCAAAAATTAAATGGCAAAGATTAAGGGAAGAGAGATGCAAAAACAAGGACAACACAACGATGTGTTATCAAAGAGGAAGCCAAAGCCCTTGGCGTAAAACCTCTTTGCCGCTCTCCAAGCTGTCAATAATCCACTAAAGAGTGAAGTTGGGATACATGAACAACAGAAGACGAGGTTATGCCGAACCTTTGTCTTCTTTAGCTTACCATATTCTGTTGTAGCCCATAGCATCAACCAATATCAATTGGTCCCTTCCTAACTGCTTCCCAAAGCACCAAAAAGCCTTCTCACAGATATGGGTATGGTGAGAAAAGGATTTGGCTAATGAACCTCTCAAGGATGTAACAATGGATAGGGTGAGAGTAGAGGAATTTGAAGAGTCTCTATGTAAAGATTGTGGATGAGTCAATCTTGTTTTTCTCTAGGGTTTCTCTCTCAAAATTCTCTTTGGAAGCTCTCTAAATTTTATGGGTATAAGGGTCTATATATAGTGGTGTGTGTTTGGAATGCGAAGAGTCATTTTTCCAAAATAGAGTTGGCTGGCAACTTGGCCTCGCGACTTGACTGAGCCACGAGTTCAAGCCGCGAGCTAACTGAATGGCCAGTTTGTACATTTTGTCCTGTAGTGCTACAGCTGGCATGATAGTTCAACTTCTCTAAATGCTTCACTCGTTTGCATCTTTTGGCGGCTTGCCAGTCACGAGCCACCCGCGAGATCCAATCGTGAGTCCCTGCTTCACTGCATAATTTTGAGCATTTCTTCACACTCTCTCACACACTACTCTTACATGATTCCCACCTAAATACTGGGTTTCTAAATGCTGAATTACAAGAAAATTTGGTACGGAATAAAGCCAACAAGATGGTTGATTAAATTCAACCTAACAATCTCCCCCTTTGGCTATTCTGTGACAAAACCCTGCAACAAACTCTAGACTTAACGCATGAGTTAGGAACAGTTAAACAAAACTCACTCATACCTAACTCTAGAATCTGTGAAGCTCTTGAATCATAAGAACAAGTATCTCTTGAAACACAATAACACAGTATGATCATTGTATGCAAAAAACTTGTAATGCATATAGAGCAAGCACAAAGCGATCAAGCAAAAAAATAATGCAATGGATTATGGCTTAACCAAAAATGAATAATCACTATAAATGGTGATCACAATGCTCATTCACACATGGAATGAACATTCGGACATGCAAGCTAATAAGCTCAATTGGAAAGTATCATTTGCATGTCCAACACTCAACCAATGCAACAACACAAGGAAATTGCATTAAGGATACAAAATCCAACGTAGGGCACAAGAGTGATGTACTTAAAGAAAATGCATAACATTTAACAACAAGTACTAGGCTACAAAGCATGGGTACAAATACCTAAAAGCTTACAAAAGCAACGGTTACAAATGTACCATAAACAAACCATAGTACCAACAGTTTTAGCCAAAGTATTAGAACTATATCCATACAAGAGTTTATAAAAACAACAAGCAACAAATAGCTATAAACAGGACAAGCAAAATAAAAGTTTGTTAGACTATCCAAAAGTATGTGTGAGTGTATATGAATATATATTAGCTTCCTCTTCTAGAGCACACAACTCCCCCTTTCAGTATGCACACTTCTTTTTCTTGTGTTGCTTTCCCCCTTACTATATGCTATCTATTATCTCCCCCTTTTTGTCACGAATAGTTAAAGACTTTCTTCCAGCTTTTGTTGGATAGCATCTAACTGTGTTTCAATGGTTGTGAGTCGCATTTGAACTTGGTTGTTGGTGGAGTAGAGAGGCTGTTCTAATCTTGAAATCCACTGAGACACACTCTCAATCAAAGCGCTTAACCTGTCAGCTTGAGAGCTAAGTGGTGCAGGTGGAGTGCCAGTTGTTTGCATCTCAAAAGGAATGGGAGAAATAGTCTCGGTATGAACAGGTGTAGCTAAACCTTGACCAGATTGAGTGGCATGGGTGAATGGCTCACTCTTAGTTGCTTTAGAGGAGTGACTCTTGCTTGATTGGAGAGTTATCATGGATATTGGGCGAGGACGTGGCATAATTTTTTCATTTGTTGGTGGACGAACACCTTCACAAAGCATGATCTTCATGATGAGACTACAAAAAAGAATACATGTTCGTGTTGCTGATTGAGCTGCTGTTTTCCCATTGGTCTGAAAGATGTGGGCGCAAATGTCAATCGGAACTCTGATAATGAGATCACATAGAATTGTGCTCTTCCAAGATTGATGAAAGTGGTGTTAGGCAATGGGTAGAGGTTGGAGAACATGATCAGTTTTAGAGTCGTTAGTTCAGGCATAAACTATGTAGTGCCTATAGATGATCCTTTGCTTCCAACCTCATGATCAGGCCCAAGAACTTGAAGAATATCTTGTACCTGAAGTAATATGTCATCATACGAAGTGAGGTCCACATTTGTTGGTCTGGTGATGCAAAGAACCTTTGCAATGTATTCTATATCGATGGAGAATTATGTTCTTCTTACCTAACATTTCAACTCTACTCTGATGTATTTGGCATTAGAGTAGAATTCCCTAACTAATTCATCAACAGGATCCTCAATAGTGGGATAAATGTTGCTTCAAGAATTCCTTAACTAAACAAATTAGCCCAATCTCTTGCTTCAAAAATCCTAGGGATAAATGTTGTTCCCAAGATATCAAATTTTACTACACATTCCATAATAGTGGGAGCATCTATAAAAATGCTTGAGTAGGTCTGTGAATCAAAAGGAGTCCTAAATCTCTCACTGTTAGAGTTTTTAGACTATTGAGACAAGAGTTGAGTCCATTTAGCAACAAGGGATGATGGAACATTAGTTACAATATCTTTTCCTTTAGAGGATCAGCGAGACATCTGCAAGAGAACAAACACACAGCAAAGAACCAAGTGCAACACCATAAGACACAAACATCAACTTGATTAGATTCAGGTAAAAAAAAAAATGAAAATCAGAGAGAGATCTCACTTAATCATAAAACATGAACCAAGTTAGTACCAAGACTCATAAGCAACACTGATGTATTGAATGTAACAGGTGTTCAAAAATGATGATTGTTCAGTTACAAAACAGTACCAAGTAATCAATGAACATCACACAGTCACAAATAACTGTCATTGTGACACTCAATCATGAACATGATATGCACAAAGTAACATAGTCATGAAACACAACTCAGAACACAAACACCATAACAAAGACTGTGAGATAAACATCTAACAAACAAAATCACCAACATTCACTCAACAAAATAAACCAAACCCAAGTACGAGCACTATATTTCACAAATCTCAATAACAACTCACAAATCAAGAAATCAAGGCAATACACTTGAAATACTTAGCAAAAAGGAGAAAACCCATACCTTTTCTTGAAGATTGAAGTAGAAATGATGAACAACAATGGAGGATTTTGTGAGAAACATGGTGGGTTTGAGAGAGTGAGAAAATAGGAAGACAATAAATAGTCATAAAAGTTCAAGGGAAAACTGAAAAGTTTTAAAAACTGCCATTTAAAACGCAAAACATGTGTTTTTCGCGACTAAATCAAGTCGCATGCAAGTCGCCAGGGCCAGTCGCCAGATACTATAAAACAAAAATTTTGAAAAATTTTTCTAAGTTTTTTTTACGACTGGAAGGTTTACCCACGAGAAAGACGCGAGGCAAGCCGCGAAAATCTCTATGTACCCTTCGCGACTGGACCTTCCACTCACAAACAAGTCGCTACATTGAGTCGCGAGAACCATAAAAACCCCAAAATTTGAAAAATATTCTAAGTATTTTTTGCAACTGGGACATTAACCCGCTAGTGAGTAGCGAAAAATATCTGTATGGGCTCACGACTAGGGCATGCGACTGGACCAACACACGACTGAGTCGCCAGAACAGGGCAACACTGTTTTTGAAATTTTGACAATTTTTATAAAAACAAAATACTTTCCAAAAACAACTAAAACACTCAAAAATATTTTTGTGTTTGATCAACATAAATTGAGCATGTGAAAACACATTTAATCAAGTACAATCATACAAATGAATATGGCATTCATTGAACATAGACATGTGTGATGTGTGTGGGTATAAAAAATGAGATAGTCCTTAGTCTAATGTAAAGCTTCAATGATCAATTCAATCAAGGCATACACAACTAGCACTAGATAGAGTGATCCATCTCAAATAATTGTGGCATATGCCTTGCCCTTTGGTTTCAAATAATTGGGACATTCTTTCTTTAAGTGTACATGCCTGCTGCACTCGAAACAAGTGATTCCTTGTCTAGATTGGGATTCCCTACCACCTTTCCTTTTGAATTCCTTTTTCTCCTTCCCAGAACTCTGGAATTTCCCTTTATCACCAAATTTCCCACTGTTCTTGAATTTCAAGAATTTTCAGAAATTTTTTACAAAGTACGCCACATCTTTATCGACAACATCCTCATCCGATGAGTCATGAGCTTCTACCCATTCATTAGTTGTCTTAAGAGCAAGAGATTTGTTCTTCCTCTGTGTGGGCAACAACAATTTATATGTCTGAAATGAGCCAATCAGTTCTTGGACTTTGATATCATCAAGGTCCTTACTCTCTTCAATCGCTATCACCTTGGCATGGAAGCTTTCCGGCAATGATAGAAGGATCTTCCTCACTATTTTAGAATCCTCAGTTTTCTCCCCCAAATTGAACTTGCCGTCGACTACCTCATTCAACTTGCTATTGAAAGAGTCAAAGGACTCATCCTCACTCATTTTGAGCTCCTCAAACCGGGTGGTCAGCATCTGCAACTTAGTGTCTTTTACTTTCTTTGTTCCTTCATAAGTGGTCTCCAGTATCTGCCATGCCTCCTTAGCAACAGTGACGTGTGAAATCTTGTGAAACTCTTCTAAAGAAATACCATAGAAAATAGCGTTCAAAACTTTATTGTTAGCGTTAGCTACCGCAAGAGCTACCTTATCCCAAGTGGATTTAGCAACCTCTGACCTAGTCCATCCTACTTCTATCGCATCCCAAACAGTATCATCAATAGAGCACAAAAATGCCCTTTATTCGGACTTTCCAAAAAGCATAGTCGTTACCAACAAAATATGGTGGCACATTTAAAGATTGAGATCGGTCCATCTCAATACGGGGTCAAGGATCACACTAAGGTGTTTAAACCACAAAGAGTGTACCCGCTTTGATACCAATTGAATGTTCAAATAGTGTGTAAAACACTATGAATGTTTAGACCCCAATAACAAAAATATCAATTCAAGCTTAATGTCAAACAATGTACGTGCGAAAAATGAACATAAGCTTATAACATAATTGATAACCAATCTAAACCAAATAAAATCACATCCATAGCAGAAATTAAATGGCAAAGATTAAGGGAAGAGAGATGC
Organism: Quercus gilva; assembly: GCA_023621385.1. NCBI lineage: Eukaryota > Viridiplantae > Streptophyta > Magnoliopsida > Fagales > Fagaceae > Quercus > Quercus gilva. The sequence continues at coordinate 54,701,680 of CM042477.1, read as the reverse complement.
AAACATAAGGACAACACAACAATGTGTTATCGAGAAGGAAACCGAAGCCCTCAGCGTAAAACCTCTCCACCACCCTCCAAGCGGTCAATAATCCACTGAAGAATGAAGTTGGGTGCATGAATAGCAGAAGACCCTCCAAGCCTAATCTATCCAATGTACCTAAGCCCTCCATGCTTCTTGCTCCAACGAGGTTATGCTGAACCTTTGTCTTCTTTAGCTTACCGGATTCCGCTATAGCCCATAGCATCAACCAATATCAATTAGTCCCTTCCTAACTGCTTCCCAAAGCACCAAAAAGCCTTCTCACAGATATGGGTATAATGAGAAATGGATTTGGCTAATGAACCTCTCAAAGATGTAACAATGGAGAGGTGAGAGTAGAGGAATTTGAAGAGTCTCTATGTAAAGATTGTGGATGAGTCAATCTTGTTTTTCTCTAGGGTTTCTCTCTCAAATTTCTCTCTGTAAGCTCTCTATTTTTCATGGATATAAAAGTCTATTTATAATGGTGTGTTTGGAATGCGAAGAGTCATTTTTCCAAAACAAAGCTGGCTAGCGACTTGGCCTCGTGACTTGACTGAGTTGCGAGTTCAAGCCGCGAGCTAATTGAATGGCCAGTCTGGACATTTTGTCCTGTAGTGCTACAACTGGCATGACGATTCAGCTTTTCTGCATGCTTCACATGTGTGCATCTTTTGGCGGCTTGCCAGTCGCGAGCCATCCACGAAATCCAGTCGCGAGTCCCTGCTTCACTGCACAATCTTGAGCATTTCTTCACACTCTCTCACACACTACCCTTACATGATCCCCACATAATACAGTGTTTCTAAATGCTGAATTACAAGAAAATTTGGCACAGAATAAAGCCAACAAGATGGTTGATTAAATTCAACCTTACATATTGTTACATACATAATATTTTTTCACTACAGTTGAGTTAACAAGTATCTATTTCAAGTCTTGACGAAAGCCGACAATTATAAAACATTTTGTGAAAAAATTGTGACTTCTAAATTAAACCAAATCACACATTTATCAAGAACCTTGTAGGCTTGTAACCCCTCTCTGTTGTAAATTATAACTATCGAATTATAAAATAAAATAAATAAGAATCAAAATTTTCCCTCAAAAGAAGTAAAAGATAATTTTATTCAACAAACAAATGTTTCTAGTTGCATACAAATAGCAACAACAATCTTAACCAAATTCTACATACACTGCCTTTATAAAAATACATAAATAAATAAAATTCTACGTATGTATAGATCTAAAGTTAGAGAACTACTTCAGGAATATTGTGTTGACCACAGAAAATTGCCAAAACGGAGAATTAGCTTGGGTGATGATCGTTAAACTCCACCCACTGAAGGGAGGTACAAAGGTTGATTTTGATGGCGCCATGTTTTTTAAGATGGCTATGATAGGCATAGGTGTTGTTATACGAGGTTTATAAGGGGAAATAACAGTGGTTCCCAGTCAGAAAATCCACGTTCCTCACATAGTGAAATTTGTAGGGCAGTCAACTTTGCCAAGAAAATTTGCATTCTGTAGTTTGAGGTGGAAGATGATTGGGCAATTGACAAACAAAGACCATCTATGACTGTACATTTTTAGACCCCTTAAAACACAAGTTGTTTAACTAGTTATTTAGCCAAGTGATTACTTAGATAAATTATTCAGATTTAAGTTAACACATTCAAATCATATCATGTAAGTAATGTGGAAATATAAAGAACACACGATATGATAACCCAAGAAAACCAAATAGGTAAAAAACCTAAGGAGGATTTAACCTAGCTATCCTCAAGGTAAAACAGATCTACTATGAAAGAATTGAAGTTTGTACAATAAGACATAGACCATTAACATCCTATTACTACCTCGAGTAGAAAACTTACTACCACGACCACGTGATAGCTCTGAGTTCATGGGCTATTTGTTTCCTTGATCCACTACAACCACAAGTACTCCCACTTATGACTTTGAGACTCCACTCAAAGGTTTTAGATCTTCTTTAAATTCTTTATGCAACAACTAAAGTGATCACCAAGTTTTTGACATGAATCTTGATCTTGATAACCCTAAGTGTGTATGAAGGTAAATACCTCTAGATCTCACAAGAGATTCAACAAACAGTACATCAAAGACTTCTAAAACGTAGCTAGGGTTTTTCTTTTTATACTTGGAGTAAAACATAAAACCCTACACGTCAAACAAGCTTAGGCTGAGTTGCAAATTTTGCAGAAAAAATAATCTGCACGAGGTTCGATCGATCGAGTCTAATTTTTTATCTTTTGATCGATCGAGCCTTGCAAATTTAGTCCAGTAAATTTTGCAATCACTCGATTTCAACTTTACAAATAAACACACTTTGAGCAAGCCTAACCTAGACTTATGTTTCGATCATGGTTTGCTAACATAATACATGTTTGTTTTTAGACTCCTTAAAACACAGTTGGATTAACCTAGTTAACAAGCCAAGTTATTACTTAGTCCAAATCAAACAAATCTAGGTTAACACAATCATATAATCATATCAATGTAAAGTACGGAATATAAAGAACACAAAGATATGATGACCCAGGAAAACCAAACTGGTAAAAATCTGGGGAGGATTTAACCTAACTATCCTCAAGGTAAAACTGAATCTACTATGAAAGAATCGAAGTTTTACAATAGCGACTTAGACCACTAACATTCTATTGCTATCTCATGTAGAAAACTTACTGACATGACCACGTGTAAGCTCCGAGACCACGGACTCCTTCTTTCTTAGATTCTCCAGCAAGTACAAGCACACCCACTTGTGTATCTTTAAGCTCTTTAGTGCAGCAACTGAATGATCATCAAGCTCTCAATGAAATGTCCTTCTTGATAATCCTAAGCATGTGTGAAGGCAACCACCTCTCAGATCTCACAAGAGATTCACACACACAGCAAATAGAGTAATCTCAAAAAAGTGGCTAGGGTTTCCCTTTTATACCTAGGGTAAAACATAAAACCCTACACATCATATGGGCTTAGGGCTGAGTTGGAAATTCTGCAGAAAAAACATTTTGCCCGACTTTCAATTGATTAAGCTAGTCAGAATTGCACACTCAATTCTATAGTTAACTCGATTCCAATTTTACATAAAAGACATACTTTGAGCAAGTCTAAAACAAGACTAACAACCTGTTTTGATCATGTTTTTCCAACAATACAAATTAGAGTTCTAATACATTAGTTCCTAAGAACTTAGAACCTAACAATACATAATAAACTTCTAATACATTTAGTTCCTAAAGTTTTAGAACCTAACAAATTCCCCCTTTTGCAATCCATGACAAAACATATCACAAAAATGAAATGCTCAAAGTTACAAATTGTCCATTCAAATTTAAAATGCCCAAATACAATTCAACCTAACTACTATCTATCAGTTGCTAGTGTAGATAGCAGCCACAACTGAATTAACTTGTAAATTCCTAAAATACAAGTAAAACAATATAAATTCTTGATTTCACAAAACATAAAATAAGACATATACCATGAATAACCTCATAATATAAATCAATAACCAATGTAGCACAATAAAAGAAATAAGTAACATAGTGTCTCCCCCTAACCTATACAACCCATAAATGATAAATACATCAAAGGCAAAATAAATAAATACATCAAAAGCCAAAACAAAATACATCAAGCTCCTAGATACAATCTAGCTCCAAAACAAAAAACTCCCCCTATCAACATGCATATGTACTCCCCCTTTTTGTGACGAATTGCTAAAGGGCAGTCATGACTCATCATCAAAAGGTGGAGACTACAGAGTAGATCCTTTAGTACTCGCCAAATTAGCACGCAAAGCCTGAAGCTCAGTGAGCACATCCAAAAGAAGCTGATCATGCGCTGCCTGAATAGTCATGATAGTGTCCAGCATACTCTGTATAGAAGCATCGCTCGATGAAGAAGCAAGAGGCTCAACAGCAGCTATAGGGTCTACAAACTCCTCAGCAGTGGGGTCACCAGATGTAGGAGGCCTAGATGCACCTATAAAAGACTCAACTCTAGGGCGTTTAGAGCTAGCTTTCAACAGAACTACTTTTGCCAAAGAAATGTGGCACCTATAGGAGCTATGATATGTACAGGTTCAGACGTGGGAAAATCTTCTAAACCTAAATCTAACAAAACTCTATGAATAAAAACCAAAAAGAAAAGACCATGAGATTTTGCAGTACTCCTATGAACCTCAACAAGAGATTGAATGAAAAGAGTAGGAAAACTCAGAGGAGCATCAGGTAACTAGGGCATACAAAAATGCATATATCTCAATGGGAATAGAGTGAAGATGAGAGATGGGCCAAATAGAATGACAAGGAATCCGGAAAAACAAATAATTGAGCTCAGTAAGCTCATGGGAAATGACATGAGGATCAGTACCCCAACTGTTGGTAGTATCGGTAATGAAAGACATGATGTCATTAAGAGAAGGGGTCTAAGTGTATGGGTACACGGGCTATTGTACCAAAGGTACACTAAGAGCATTGGCCACTACAGAAGGAGTAATGACATACTCTTCACCCTTTATCCAACTCCTCACATACTGAGTGTTGGAATCATCGGAGTGGATAGAGAGGTTCAAATAGAACACATTTAATCAAAGCAGCTGGAGGAGGATGCTCTACCTCTAAGAGTGGCAACTAGCCCCTACGCTTAAAGTTCCTACGTATCCCCGAATCTAACTCATCTAATATGACCTTACGCTCAGCCTAGACCGAAAAATGTTAAGTTTCTCATAAGTCTCTTGGTTTTTCTTGGTTCTAAACCTATCACTCTCAAAAGCAGGGGTTGAGGAAGTGGTGGTTTTCTTTGCTCTAGTCTTTCTAACCATGATGCTAAAGGTTGGAAAGGGAAGACAGAAACAAAAACCAAAGAAAGAAAACAAGAAACCAAGGGCAGACTGCATTAAAGAGGGTTAGAGCACAAAAAAAAAATATAGAAAATAACAATCTATATGATGCATGAAATGAATGCACAAATGATACAAGCTCTAATGCAATGAAATTTTTTCAATTTTACTTTATAAACCATCAATTGACTTGAACATAGAGTTTTAGTTCAAAAACCCCAAATTTTGAAAATCCCAATTCCAAAAATTAAACCAAATTGATTAATTAATCATTATACTAGGTAGAAAACATCTTATAATGACTTAATCAATCAATTACACAGGTCCATTTCATCAATTTTAGCCCAATTGAACAAAATCCCCAATTTCACAAAGTTTCAAGCCCTAGAAATTTTAATTTTCCACAAATCAAAAAATTAATCAAATTAATGCATGAGAATCATGTTAATATCATCTAAGAACAAAATCCCATTAATTTATTTTGATTAAAAACATCTGAAATTGTCTTAAATCCAAAAAATGGATGGTTCAAAATTTTCAATGAAAAATGCATGAAAATGCATGAAACATGTGATTTTAATGAAAAAGAAGGGGTAAAAGAGACATACTCAAGCTAGAAGACAAAAACCCTTGAAAGATTGTGGTAGAAAACGACAAAAATTGCTTAGATTGGATCAGTCAAGGAAGAACAGTGAAAAAAGTGTTTGAAAAGTTTTGAAAAGTATGAAGAACACATGAGAAACTTCTTTTTAAAACACTCATTGACCAAATTTCGATCGGTCAAAAATTAGCTTTGATTGGTCGAAAATTAAATTCGATCAATCGAGCATCAATCAAGCCATGCAGATTCAAACTAAAATTTTTATCACATTTTCAATTGGTCGAGAGATAGATTCGATCGATCTTAAATTTGGAAAACTCAAATTTTTGAAAAACAAAGCATTTTAATGCAAAAACTCCTTAAAGCACATTGTTTCATGAATGAAATGCATGAGTATGAAACTAGAAGTTTTTCAAAAACACTTGAATTCAACCCAAATCTTTCAAAAACAAGTTTTTCAATCAATTTGTCCTCAAAACTCAAGCATTAAACATATTTTGCATTCAAATCAAGGAAAATATAATCTTTGGATGGCCACAACAAAATCACGTACTAAGTTTAGCAAAAAATAACTTGTGTAGTGTGTGCAACTAGCAATAGCTTGAGATACATGTGAGGTGATATATAGATAGTAATCAATCACAATTTTTACAAAATCCATCACATAAGTTTGAAAGAGACTATCACCTAAAGAGTTACATCATATAACTCTCACATCCTAGAAAATAAGTTTGCAATCATGTAAGTTTCTTATTTTGCCTCATAATGTACACACTAATTTTATTTCATTGTGAATTTATTATAGCCCAATAATGTACACACCAATTTTAGCATTAATTCGAGGCTACACCTCATGTTCTTTTTGTGCATGTGCTACACTTTCTCATGCACAAAATCTTATGATATGCACTAAGGTGTTCATGATTGGCTAGTAAACAATGATGAGATGGTTATTTATGCCTTTCTCATTAAGTTCAAGTCTTAACAATCAAAAGCATGTGACTTCAAAATCAAGATCATGTGATCAAAAACTATAAACAATTACCACACAACATACACTACATAACTAAAATTAGCAAAGTGCAAAAAAATAAGCTCATCCAAGCTAAACAAGATACACAAGCATGTTATGTAAAAATAATATGGCCGGCCTTGATTACAAGTCCAAGAAAAATAATGTAAGAGGTTTGGTGAAGATGTCAACATTTTAATGTTCTGTGGGGATATATTCAAGAATCACAATTTTTATTTCAACCAAATCCCTAATAAACACATTTCTCCTACCTTTGTCCCCTTTTTTTTTTTTTTTTTTTTTTTTTTTTTTTTTTTTTTTTTTAAGAATAACATAAACAACCTATCATGAAATGCATGAATGTTATGCAATGCAAATCCTTAAAAAAAAAAAAAAAAAAAAAAAAAAAAAAAAAAAAAAAAGCAAAAGAAGAATGGTCACAAAGAGTATTGAGATGAAGCACAAGGACCAAGAGAGTCAAAGATGACTAGGGACACATAATCACACCAATTACTTGACGAAGTGTCTCAAACTTACTTCGATTAAGAGGTTTGGTGAAGATGTCAGCATTTTGACGTTCAGTAGGGATATATTCAAGCATCACAATTTTTCTTTCAACCAAATTCTTAATAAAGTGATATCTAATCTCTATGTGCTTAGCCATAAAGTGTTGGACAGGGTTCTTAGAGATATCGATAGCACTAGAATTATCACAATAGACAACCATGGTGTCTTGTGATATCTCATAATCACTTAAAAGCTTTTTCATCTGAAGAAGTTGTCAACAACAACTTCTAGTAGCAATATATTCTACTTCTGCAATAGATAGAGAGACAAATTTTACTTTTTACTCATCCAAGCAACAAGATTGGCCCCTACATAAAAACACCCACCAGTGGTGCTTTTTTTTATCATCGGCATTGCCGACACAATTTGAATCTAAGTATCTAGCAAGAGACAAATTTGACTATTTGCTATAAAACAATCCATAATCACAAGTTCCACTAACATATTTTATGATTCTTTTAACAACATTCAAATGTGAAACCTTAGGATTAGATTGAAACCTAGAACATACACCAACACTGAAGGCAATATCAGGACGACTAGCAGTTAAATACAAATGACAACCAATCATGCTTCTATATAATGTAACATTAACAGACTCACCTAAAGGATTATTGGTTAGCTTTGCATTAGCAACCATTGTTGTTCTAGCATGTGCAGCCTTTCCAATTCCAAATCTCTTGACAAGATTTCTAGCATACTTTGCTTGGTTGATGTAAATTCCAGAATCCGTTTGCTTCACCTGCAATCCCAAGAAATAAGTTAGTTCACCAACCATACTCATTTCAAACATCTTCTTCATTTCATTCGCAAAAGATTGAGCAAGAGAATCATTAGTAGCACCAAAAACAACATCATCAACATAAATTTGAGTTACTACAAAATAATTTTTATCCTTTCATATGAATAGAGTAGTATATGTGAATCCTCTTTTGAATACATGCTCAGCGAGATAGGCAAATTAACCTATCATACCATGCCCTAGGAGCTTGTTTCAATCCATAGAGTGCTTTCTTCAATTTGTAGACATCATCTAGTCTGTAAGGATCAACAAAACCCTTTGGTTGTTCAACATACACCTTTTTTTACAGCATCTCATTCAAAAATGCACTTTTCACATCCATTTGATACAACTTGAAATTCAAATGACTAGCTATGGCCAAGAGTATCCTAATGGATTCCAATCTTGCTATCGGTGCAAAGGTCTCATCAAAACAATCCCTTCAACTTGTGTGTATCCTTGACCAACAAGTCTTGATTTATTTCTAATAACTATACCATGTCCATCTGACTTGTTCTTAAAAATCCACTTAGTTCCAATCACATTTACTCCATTTGATCTAGGAACTAATTCCCACACATCATTCCGAACAAATTGATAAAGTTCTTCATGCACAGAATTAACCCAATTAGCATCCTGAAATGCTTCATCCACTTTTTTCGGTTCAAATTAGGATAGATAGCATGAGTGAGTAATTACATTCAAGGCGTTAGACCTCAATCTTATGTTATCACTCAAATGAACCTTTGACCAAAGATGTGGAGGTACCTTTTTGTTCAGATGAAGAACTAGGCTCACTTTGATCTTGTTAAGTTTCACGAACATGTGTGGATGGTTTTGAACATGATGGTACTGAAACAGCATCATTCAATAACAATAATTCTTCATTACTATGCTTCCTAACATGATCATCAGGAATAGAATCATCAGCATCCATAGTATTTTCTTAAACCAAAGGAGTGCTTTCTGAATGAGTTTTTGAAGACTCCATGACTATTTTAGTTCTTAGATTGTACACTCTATATGCTCTACTAGTAGAAGAGTATCCTAGAAAGTATTCCTTGTCGATCTTTGCATCAAACTTTTCTAGGTTCTCCCTATCACGCAGAATATAACAGTCACTGCCATATATCCTAAAGTATTTGACAACAGGCTTCTTTCCTCTCCAGAGTTCATAAGGAGTTTTCTTGGAATTAAGTCTGAAATACACTCGGTTGAGTGTATGGCAAGCAGTGTTAACTGCTTCTCCCTAGAAGAACTTGGGAATCTTGTTGTTATGTAGCATAACTCGAGTCATCTCTTAAATAACCTTATTCTTCCATTCCACTATTCCATTCTGTTATGGTATCTTGGGTGATGAGAACTCTTGGTGTGTGCCTTGATCATTGCAAAAATAGCCAGTTTTGTGTTTTGAAATTCTCTCCCATGATCACTTCTAATTCTTGCTATCACAGTACCTTTTTCAACTTGCAATTTCTTGCACAAGTATATCATCTTTTTAGGAGCCTCAGCCTTATCTCTCAAAAGCACAACCTAAGTATATCTAATGAAATCATCAACAATAATTAGAATATACTTCTTTCCACCTAAACTCTGAACTCTGGAAGGACCTATGAGATCAATGTGCAACAACTCTAGAGGTCTTAAACTTTGAACTTCAGTTATAGATGGGTTCTTGTACTTCACTTGTTTACCCATCTGACATGGTCCACATATGCACTTCTCTATCTTTTGAAACTTGGGCAAACCTATAACTACATTACACTTGGAAATCTTCTCTAATTGCTTAGGACTTGCATGTTCCAACCATTGATGCCATAAGTCTACTTGATTTGTCTTTGTACTGAAACACTTATTGCTTATACTTAGAGCTATACCATAGTAGTTATCAGTTGTCCTAACACCAATACACATGCAGTCACCTCATCCATCAAATATCTCACATTCATATTTGGTAAAGAGAACATTCAATCCATTGTCACAAATCTGACTGATGCTAAGTATGTTAGCCTTTAGCCCATCAACATACCAGACATCTTCAAATACTGGTAACCCTGGAATGTCCACAGTTCCAATGCCTTTGATCACAGATTTGCTTCCATCTCCAAACATGGCTGTCCTAATCTTTCCTTCAAAAAGTGTCTTGAAAAGAGCTTTATTTCCTGTAAATATACCAAGATACTCAAGGAAAAAACTTAACACATGCAACAAGTGACACAAACCAAAAGTAGACAAGTTGGAATTTTAGCAATAAGAACTTCAAGGAATCCATGACAACAGGGGTCAAGGATCAACTCTTAGATAAAAATATTTAAAAACAAGAGTGAACCTACTCTGATACCACTTGTACGTTTTTAGACCCCATAAAACACAAGTTGTTTAACCTAGTTATTTAGCCAAGTGATTACTTAGATAAATTATTCAGAACTAGGTTAACACATTCAAATCATATCATGTAAGTAATGTGGAAATATAAAGAACATACAATATGATAACCTAGGAAAACCAAACTAGTAAAAAACCTGGGGAGGATTTAACCTAGCTATCCTCAAGGTAAAACAAATCCACTATAAAAGAATTGAAATTTTTACAATAAGATTTAGACCACTAACATCCTATTGCTACATCGACTAGAAAACTTGCTGCCACAACCATATGACAGCTCCAAGTCCACAGACTACTTCTTTCCTTGATCCACTACAACCACAAGTACTCCCACTTGTCACTTTGAGACTCCACTGAAAGGTTTCAAATCTTTTTTAAATTCTTTATGCAACAGCTAAAGTGATCATCAAGTTCTTGAAATGAACCTTGATCTTGATAACCCTAAGTGTATATGAAGTCAAAAACCTCTAGATCTCACAAGAGATTCAACACACAACACGTCAAAGACTTCTAAAACTTAGCTAGGGTTTTTCTTTTTATATTTAGAGTAAAACATAAAACCCTACATGGCAAATAGGCTTAGGCTGAGTTGGAAATTATGCAGAAAAAATAATCTGCACGAGGTTTAATCGATCAAGCCATGCAGATTTTGTCTAGTAAATTCTGCAATCACTTGATTCCAACTTAACAAATAAACACACTTTGAGCAAGCCTAACCTAGACTCATGTTTTGATCATGGTTTGCCAACATAATACATAATAAAGTTCTAATACATTTGGTTCCTAAAGTTTTAAAACCTAACAATGACAATGTATGGGCACCTTATAGAAGAGATTGATCATAAATATTTTCTTTACAGAGAGTTGTAGGTTTAAGCATGTAAAGAAGGTGGGCAATTAGCTTGTTAATGCCCTCGCTTGAAAACAATTCTATTTGTAGACCTTATGTGTGGTTAGAAGAAATACCACCAGACTTGGATGATGTATTCCAAAAAGTTATTCATCAATAATATTAAACTATTCTTATTTATTCACAATAATACAAATTAAAACAATAAAAAAACAAAATCAAACATGATTGATCACAAACACTCCAACTTCTTACTTTGAGAGCTCTACTCAAAGCTGTAGATCATCAACTGTGTTTTATCTTGTTGCAGAAACTTAATTCCACCAATACATGTAATATCAATCTAATCTCTGGTAGATGCCTGTTGAGTTAGAAGGATACAAAACCCCATAGATTTCCCAAGAGTAACTCACAAGTTTTGAAAAATGTGTATTAGATTTTTGCTTTTATACCTAGCAGTTTTGGACTCAAACCCTAGATGTTTTGCAGGCTTTTGGGCCTTCTTTAAAATTTGTAGAATTCATGTCTCAATTGGTCGAAGAACACACTCCACCAGTCAAGCCTTACAATTTCTGAATTCTTCTTTCTGTAGCTTATTTGCTCTTGAAACTTGACTTGAATCATCTTGAGCAATGTCTAAACCTAATTTAAGACATAAATATCTTATACTAGACATGTTATGGTACTTGGTTTGCCAACATACATAAAACTAGAACCTAACATTTAATTCTAAATATTTAGAACCTAACATGGGCTCAAATGTTAACTCAACAGTATTGACATCTTTTGCAGTGCTCCATATTTGTGGTTTAATTTAAACCTCACATCTCTCTCTCCCTTTAGATACCTACACACACAAAAAGAAAAAAAAGAAAAAAAGAAAAAAGAAAAAAAAGAGGAGGGTGAGAAGGAGATTTACATGTTTGGCTAGGCTGTTTTCAACATGTTTTTTTTTTTTTTTTTAATTGTGGGCCTTGCCAATTTGATAGTTGTTTGGCTAGTGTTTTCTGCCTCTTGTTTTCAAAAAACTTAATCCAATTTTCATTGTGTAAAACAAAAATAGGGAACAAGTTTAGGTGGTTTCCAAAAACTTAGAACTAAATTCAGTAACAACCTTGTAAATAAATTGAGAAGCTGGGGTCCACACTATGTGTTGTCTTAACTCTTAATCAAACTCAAAAAATACACGTTTCCTTAAAATTGATGAAAATATCACCAAAACAACTTTTTTTTTTTGTTTTTTTTGTTTTTTGTTTGTGTATTCTCTTGTTGAAATGTTTATTTTTAAAACGAATTTCAAATACAATTCTTAAAAAAGCAGTTTTCTAAATTGGGAAATCAAGAACAAAAGTCGGATAAATGTAAATTGGATAATATTGTTATTAAACTACAAGTCTTTGAAATAATATATAAATATAAATTCCGACAAAGTTAAAATAAAGGTGAGCAGTGTATGAAGAGAGGCAAATTTAATTGTTCATTCTTTAACTCATTATGCTAAGCATATTTTTTATGATGTTTTTTTGGATGAGGAATGTTATGTCTAGAACATATTTATAGTATTTTCACAAAAATTTCTAAGTGACTGTTTGGATCACGTCCACATTTTAGCGTTTTGCGTTTCATGAACAGTGCATCAAGGCATATGAACATTGTTTTTTAGTGCGAACAGTAACTAGAAATTATTTTTTTTTACCGTTTTCAGTTTTCAGTAAAATAAGCAGTATTCAAACACACCATAAGTGGCAAGTTATTATTGATAAGACAAAAAAATAATTTTAATGATAATTAAAATTATAACTAATAATAATTAATTTCTTATAATTTATTATAAAAATATTACAAAAATATTACGTACAAATCACTTCGCTTTTTGAATCGAGATTCTCCTCCAGAGGCTCTGTACTTTGACTTGGTCCATCTTTAGCGATGAATGATTTTGAATTTATGGGTTTCGTTGAAGGGGGCTACTTACGCAAGTGTTGAACTTTGCATGCTTCAATATTTGGGCCTAGGCCAAGGTGTTTGAATTTCACACGCTTTGTATACTCGAATAATATAATTAATTAGTTATAATTTAATTAATTAGGTGTATATGTACCAAGTTTTTATTTATAAAGTAGCAAGTAAAACAGAAAAAATAGTACAGAAGATTTGGACTAAATGAAAATAAACTACAATACTGAGACTGAAATGTGATTTCCTTACTAGGCCTAGAGCTTATGCACCACGTCACAATTGTAAAAAATTTTGTGATCTTATATTTTTTCAGTCCCATAGCAGTGTTCTGAGCTCTCACGTGGGAGAGCCCCATAGTACAACTTTGAAGTATATTTACTTGCCGTCCACCGCAGATACTTCATCATAATGTCAACTTACGCAGTAATTGTAGGGTGTAAATTTTGACGTGGGAAAAGGTGTATCTCTTGCATTGTTTATACGTGTATTATTTCGTTTTAGGGTCATACTAACGAGTGCCCTTAGGGCACTCTTTAAAAATCTATTCTAAGAAAGTTTTGACATTATTTTTATGGGAAATGAAAAAAGCTATTAAAACATTAATTGCTTTTTTTTCTTTTCCCATAAAAACTTTCTTTAAATGGGTTCTTAAAGAGTGCCCTAAGGGTACTCGTTAGCATTTCCCTTCGTTTTATTTCTAAACTGTCCTCATCAGCTATTATTAATTGATTATGAATATCATATTGTTTAAATAAGTGAAAAAATGACCCGTTTGATAAAGGGGTTTAGTAATATTATTTGTATTTTTTGAGATATTTATAAATAAAAAAATGTGTAAAAATACATGTAATATTGTTTAAAAATTAAAAATAAATTATTTAACAACTCAACCAAACGGAACCTAAAAGTTTAAACTCTATTCTCTTTATAAAAAAGATTAAATGTAATCACTAAAATACAAGGCTTGTACTTTAAATATTTAAATATTTTATCTCTATGTGTTTACTTACTCTGTTTCTTTTATTTTACTTGCTAACTGTTCTTAATTGACAAAGTCAATAGTACCTCTTCTTTTGTTTTATTCCAGTTTAAATTAAGGAATGGAATATTAAAAGCTCAAAAACATTTTATTTAGTAACACTGAATTAAAATTAGAAACACTAGTATTAAACGGTGAAAAATGTTAGAGATACAATATTTTTTACAAAAATTTTTACAATTTGATAATGTCGTGAATGATTATTAGTAAATAAAAAAGTAATGTTATTGATTGCCCAAATGAAAACAAATGAAAAATTGGCCACAATGAATGACATTTTGTTTAGAATTTTCTTAGAATGTTAGATTTTTAAAATGGAAAAACAAATTAAACCGAGGCAGTACATATATAAGGGAGTATAAGCGGTATATATAATTAATTGTGTATCTTTCAATGCTAAAAGAACGACCAAATAACTTTTTGAAAATATCAATTTCATGATTTTCTAATAGTCTTTTACTCATTTTTATGTAGTAATGCAAATGTTAAAATTCAATTTGCACTCTTTATGTTTAATTGAAATTCATTTCAATCTTATAAATTTGTTTTTTTTTCAATGGAGTTTCCTAATTTTCAAATTTATGATTTTCATAAAATAAATGAATTAGACCGAACTTATAGATGTGTACGCATCTATACACGCGTAAATTTTCAAATTAGTTTCAGCATTTCAAGAATGCGAGAAATTATAGAGTCCTCTAGTGGACCAAGTCACTTGTCCACAATTCCACTAAAAAACTTCCACTTGTTTAAAATTGCTGAGTCAGTAATTAACTTTTGTTTAAAAAAATTTTCTAACTAACAATTTTAAACAAGTGGCAGTTTTTTAGTGGAATGGTAGACCATATCACTTATTTACCATGTGGATCTTATAATTTCCCATAGTGTGGGTAGGTGGTATTATTATTATTATTTTTTTTTGCGAAACAGTGGTATTAATTAATTATGTGTAGTGGGTGAGAATTAAGTAGTCTTGGACTCTTTTAATCCTCACTTCTTTCACAGCTCATAATGTTTATTATATTTCTAGGTGACCGATGCTTGTTATATTTTTAATCGAGCACACCTAATTTCACTCTTAACTAATGTATTAAATTGTTATTGATGAATAATAAGTTGAGAGTATTTCTAGCGGATCCATGTAAAACTGACGTTGTTTCTATATCGTAAGCTTGTTGATAATTTGATATTTAAAATGACATATCTTTGTAGAAAATTCCAGATAGTGTGAGCTACAAGACTTTGAAATTTTAACTGCTCTCATCATAAGAAGACTTAGATATATCTATTTTTTAGTTTTTTTAATCAATTATTCACGTTTCATCAAGAATTGAGCCCACCACATGTTTTAGTAGGAAAAGTGGGCACAATTCTTTAAACTTCAACTACTGCATTACATCCTCGCCAAGTTTGATGGAAAAGATTATTTATTGTAACCACGTTGAATAATTTTGAGACTTAGGCTGCATTTATTTTGGCTTCAAACCACTTCTGAAAATGGTTTTTCATAAATATATGTGTTTGGTAAGCACAGAAAAATGGATCAACTGAAATTAATTTCAGCTTTGACGGTAAAATACCCCTCTCAAAACGAAAATCAATTTCAGTTTCTATTTTACCTTCAAATGGATTCTAGCCTTCACAGACAAAGAGAGAGAGAGAGGGAGAGAGCAAGAAGAGAGAGCACACCCCTCCGGCCAACCTAGATCGTGCCGCCCCCACCGCTGCCCCCCACCGCCCAGATCACGCGCCGGCCAAGCTTTTTTTTTTTTTTTCATCTCTTCTTCCTCAACGCTTCTTCTCCCGATTTGGGCGATCTAGCCGTCACCGCTCAACGTCACTGATACATCCCTCCCTTATCACCGATCGCTAGCCATCACCGATCCACCCCTCCCTCATCACCGATCATCCACCGGGCCTGGTCTTGTGATTTTGATTTTTTTTTTTTTTTTTTTGTTTCTTGTGTTGTTTATATATTTTGATTCTCTATAATAATATTTGTTTGGATCATGAGAAAATGTGAGAAACATGATAAAAATGGGTTTTTTAGAGCATTTTTAGCAACACAACCAAACACCAAAAAATATTTTTCAAAACATTTTTTGAAATGCAACAAAACAGCCTGAATACATTTTCTTTTCCCGAAAATAGCATTTCCGGAAAATATTTATTTTCCGGAAAATATTTTACATGAACCAAACACAGGCTTAGACTACAAACCTTTCTTTTGGTGGGCTGGGTTGCTAGTACGCGATGTTATGCAACAACACATTACAATGAGTATATTCAATAGTGGTTCAGGATTTAGTTGCTCAAAAAAAAAAAAAATTATAATAATTATACACTAGTAGGCAGTAGCAGTGCATCATTTAAAATTTAAAAAGTTTAAAATTTTCTGCTAGTGAAAAAAATGTAAATCTATCAAGTGCGCGTTCTTGGAAAAATTATAAGATCCACATGGTGGACAAGTGATGTGATCCACCATTCCATTAAAAAACTGCCACTTGTTTAAAATTGTTAGTTAGAAAATTTTTTTAAACAAAAATTAATTACTAACTAAGCAATTTTAAACAAGTGGAAGTTTTTTAGTGGAATTGTGGACAAGTGACGTGGTCCACTAGAGGACTTTATAATTTCTCCCACAAAACGGGTTGTTTTTGCCTTCGAAACTTCAACTCTTCATTTTTTTTTTTTTTTTTTTTTTTTTTTTTTTTTTTTTTTAACTTTCTTACACCAGTGATGCATATAGATCCGGTTGAAGATTAACCTGGGAGATTTTCCCTTTCACATTTTTCCTTTCTTATCAGAATTTTTTTTTCCATGACCAAACTTTCCTTATTTTTCATATGGGTCATAACCTCATATGATTTTTTTTTTCTTTTTTTAAGATTACCATATAAGGTTGTGACCTTAAAAATAAATTAAGATTTTGATCGATAAATATATAAATAAATAAATAATTTGTATATATAAAATTTATGAATATTTGTTTTATATATATAGCAATAAATCAGAAATAGTAAATTGGTATTAAGTGATACCAAAATATTTTGTTTCTTTATCAAACTGAAACGACCTCCAATATTATATTAATCACCTTTGTATATGGTCAACTAATTCTCTTATTATACTATTCTTCCTGTCAAGGAATTTTTTTTTTATTTTTATTTTTTATTTTAATACACGTCATGTAAGTTGATCATTTCGGCTGCATATTAGCTAGCATTCCTATCACAATTGATAATAAGGAGGATAATCAGACAAGAAGAACAAAAACAAATTAACCACCAGATTTTATATCCATATTCAGGATAGTGTGCATTTTGTTTTTTTTTTTTTTTGGGTAAAGAAAATGCAGTAACAGAAATTAGAGAGCAACAAAAGGTTCAAGGCAACGCCTGAAAAGGAACATACCATTCAAGATGAGAATCAAAAACACCTAACATTGTACAGTGCAGTGTGAGAATTGAGAAACTCATAAACAAAACATATCCACCAAATTTCTGTACTACGTATAGACATTGTTAGGTTCTAAGACTTTAGGATTTAAATGTATTAGAACTTCAATGTGTAATGTCGGGAAATCATGACCAAAACTTAGAGTCTAGATATAGGCTGCTCAAAGTGTGTTTATTTATAAAGTTAGAATCGAGTGTACTGCAGGATTTATTGGTGTAAATCTGTAGGGCTCGATCGATCAAAAATTAAACTCAATCGATCAAAGCACGCGCAGATTTTTTTTTTTGTTTTCTAACTCAGCCTAAGCCTATATGACGTGTAAACGTGTAGGGTTTTATGCTTTGTTTCAAGTATAAAAAGAAAAATCCTAGCCACGTTTTAGAGGTTGTTGATATGTTGTGTATGTGAATCTTCTGTGAGATCTAGAGGTGTAAACCTTCATACACACTTAGGGTTATCAAGATCAAGATTGATGTCAAGAACTTGATGATCACTTTGGTTGCTGTTTCAAGAGCTTAAAGAAAACACAAGTGGGAGTACTTGTGGTTGCTGTGAATCAAGAAAAGAAGTAGTCCGTGGACTTAGAGCTGTCACATGGTCGTGGTAGTAAGTTTTCTACACAAGGTAGCAATAGGATGTTAGTGGTCTAAGTCTTATTGTAAAAACTTCAATTCTTTCATAGTAGATTTGTTTTACCTTGAGGATAGCTAAGTTAAATCCTTCCCAGATTTTTTACTGGTTTGGTTTTCCTGGGTTATCATATCTTTGTGTTATTTACTTTTCCACATTGTTCACATGATATGATTTGAATATGTTTGACCTAGATTTTATTAATGAACTTGTTAATCAACTTGGCTTAATATTAGGTTAAACAACTTGTATTTTAAGGGGTCTAAAAACGTACATACATAATTAGAGCAATGATTTGTCGTTAATTATTCTTGTTCACTTAATATAATCTTTGTGTTGTAGGTACTAAGGGGTCAGTTAAATAATCTCAAACTTATAATATTAAGCAAGGTGAGTGTTTTTCCTATGAATTCTTTCTTGGTTTAAAAGGATTCACATGAGTTTGTTAACATCATTTTTATATTTGTTTTATTTGATTTGTTTTATTTGATTTGTTTGTTGATTTTAATTTTTTGATATGTGTTAATATGATTTTGGGCTGATTATAATTTATTTTTGTTGTTCTTGTTTTATTATTTTGGTTTTATGTAAAGTTTAACATGTTTATTTATTTTATGTTAGTTTAGTATACTTATTTGATCTTTTTTTCATGTTTATTTGTTTATGTTGATGTTTGTTTTATTTGCTTCATGTTAGTTTAGTGTTTAGGGTTTCTAAAATGCTTATCACATGCTATATTTTTGTTTGATTAAGTCTATATAAAAAAAAGTGATTTATTGTTTCTGTGCATGGTTTCAATCATGCATATGCATAGTTGAGTATGCATACGCACCCCAAGCTCAAATTTGACAAAAATCTTTTTTTTTTTTTTATTGTTTTAATAATTTTTCACATTTTCTTTGATTTTGTTTGACTGTGTTTAGGTTAGTTAATTTAGTTTAACTATTTTCCATGTTTGTTTGAGTCTTTTTGTCATGTTCGGTTTATTTGATATTTTTTTTCCTCGTGTGTTTTATTTGTTTGTTATCTTTTCCTTTTTTTTTTTAATTTATCTTGTTTATTGTGTTTTATTTTTTTCCTTTTATATTATGATGTGATCTTCAACATTTTGTATGTTTTATTTTCTTAAGTGCATGGTGTATGTTTAGGTTATTAAAGCTCTTTTAATAACTTCTTTATATAAATATAACCAAGCAACACATAATGAAAGCCGGCTCACAAGTCAGGTGGTCTTGAGTGCCTAACACCTTCCCAAGTTGTACCCAAACTCTTAACCTATAATCTAGTATGCAGACCTATGTATGTAAGTAAGTGACCCAAAAGGCCCAATATGGTTCCTAAACCTAATTTAGGTTGCGATTCCATTTTTCACCCTCCGCCATGGTCTACTTCTAGGCAAAGGCGTACTCCCTTGTGCCCATAGTGGGTTCAAAGTGGGTTTGGCTTGTAGGTTGTTGTATGTGAATTTTGTTATATTGGGAGTGGTGGTTTTTGTTTTGCCAATCTTGTTGTTATGGGCCCATGTTTTGTGTTAATTTTCTTGGTTTTTGTCAATTATGTTCATTTTCTGTGTTTTTGCTTTTTGGGTTTGACTTTTCTAGGATTTTGTTATTTGCTCTCAAAGTTTAGCAAAGTTTGTGGGTTGCTAAACTTTGTGGGAAGAACATTGTGGCTTCAATAGCAAAGTTTGTTGTTCACGGTGGAATTGTTC
Organism: Quercus gilva; assembly: GCA_023621385.1. Classification (NCBI taxonomy): domain Eukaryota; kingdom Viridiplantae; phylum Streptophyta; class Magnoliopsida; order Fagales; family Fagaceae; genus Quercus; species Quercus gilva. Next base: position 54,681,795 of record CM042477.1, on the reverse strand, counting down.
AAAATGCGATTTGTGTGTGTGCGCTTGAGTTTGAGATTACAAAGTTGTGTTAAAGAGAGCACTGAAACTCAGAGGCACAGTTTGAAAATAGAAGAAGAAGAGACATAACGGCTAGTTTAGTCTAATGTCTCTTTAGACCAAACGGTGTCGTCTTATTTAAGTGAACCTGACTTGATATGAAAACGGTGTCGTTCAAGTTATTAGAACGATGCCGTTTTATGTCCATCTCTTCTAGAAGTACTTTGTGCAGTGTGTACGCGAGGTTCCTGGTGTTCTTTAGTGTTGCAGTTAAGATTCTAGCAATAATTGTCAACCAAGCCAGGCTGTCACTCCTGAATTCACGGAGCAAAGATTGCAATTAGTTATGAATCTGTTAAGAGTAGTTGTAATTCTGGAATGTTCTAGTTGTGTTGTACTTAAGCTATATAAAAAGAGTAGGTGCTAATGTATTGGGTTAAGCTTGATGAAATAGAATTTACTTTTCATTTTTCTCTCTTCGTTTCTGTGTGTGTGTGTGTGTTGTTTGTTCATCCGCCATTGTTAACCATCTCTCAAGCTTTAAATTCTTTCATGGTATCAGAGCCTTAATCCATGGCTTCAACACCACAAACAGATATTGCTCAATCAATACACACAACTCCTATCCATACAGTTTCTACTTCTTCAACCTCCATACAGTCAGCATTGTTATTACTTTCCAACATGTCCAATCTCATGTCAATCGAGCTTGACTACACTAACTACATTCCATGAAACCATCGATTGCTCATCATACTCGAGGCTTATTCCCTAGTTGAACATATTGATGGCATAGCGCCAAAGCCGTCACCTTTTGTGCTTGATGCATCAGGAAATACAACTTCAGTTGTTAATCCAGATTTTCAATCTTGGAAGATTAGGGAGAAGGCACTCCTTTCATTGATAAATTCAACTCTCACTCTACTGGTGTTTTCACTTATTGTTGGCATTATTAGCTCAAGAGAAGTTTGGAACACTCTTGAACAGAGGTTCACTTCTACATCAAGAGCCAATATCTTGAACCTTACACTTGAACTTCAAGGTATCAAGAAAGGAAATGAATCTGTGAATTCTTTCCTAGAAAAGATAAAAATTGCATGTGACAAGCTCTTAGCTGTGGGAGTGGCTATAAACAATGAAGAGCTAATTTGCATTGTACTCAGAGGACTTCCTAGAGAATTTGCACATTTCTGCTCAGCAATTCGAACTAGGAGTGATCCTTTTTCCTATAAGTAACTTACCATTATGCTAAAGAGTGAAGAACAAGCTATGACTGATCATTTTGATTCAGTCTCTCACTCACTTGTTATGTTTGCCTCTAATAACAAAGCCAGTAGTAGCACATAGAATCAGGCACAAAATCATGGATCTGGTAGAGGAAGAGGGAAAAACAACTTTCATAAAGGAAGAGGAGGTGGCAGATACAATAACTTTGGTGGTGGACAGCAACATTTCTCACCATAGGCACCTCATTTCTCTCCACAAGCATCTCCACATTTCACTCCTCAGAACTTTTCTCCTCAAAGTTCCTCTCAGTACTTCAAGCATGAGCGTCCAAGTTGTCAGATTTGTGGGGACATGGAGCACTGGATTGTTATCATAGGATGGATTTTGCTTATTAAGGCAAAAATCCTCCTACAAAGCTTGCTGCCATGGCAAGTGCATCTAATGCAGTGATTACCAGTAATCAAGATCCCTGGCTTACTGATTCTGGTACATCAGATCACCTCACTGCAAATCTCAACAATCTCTCTAATCAATCTTAGTAAAAGGGACTTGAGCAAATCACTATGGGTAATGGTCAGTCTTTCCTTATCAACCATATAGGTAACACTACCTTACACACTAAATACCATAATTTCATCCTTACAAATGTCCTTCATGTGCCAAGAATTGCAATGAATTTACTTTCAGTTCATCAATTCTGCCTACGTAATAACTGTTCTTGCTATTTTGATGCAAATCAAATTAAAATCCAGGATATTCCTACTGGGAGACTCCTTTACAAGGGCTTGAGTGATAATGGGGTTTACCCTATCTGCTCCAAGAACTTCATCAAATCCCTTCCACATGTCAGTTCTGAGTCATCTTCAAAACAACATCATGTTTCAGCTGAGTCTCTTTTTCCTGCTGCTTTTCTTGTAAATAAAGCCAATAAATGGTTGTTATGGCACCATAGAATGGGCCATCCAAGTAATAAAGTTCTTGATGTAGCTTTATCTTCCTTGAATATCTCTTGTCCATCACACAGTGATAATGGACTTACTCATTGTAAACATTGTTTAAGTGGTAAAATGCATCAGTTTTCTTTTCGTGTTTCTAATTTTCATGCTTCAAAACCTCTTGAATTGGTGCACTATGATGTTTAGGGTCTAGCACCTATTACATCCACTAATGATTTTCAATATTATTTCCTCTTTGTTTATGAGTATTCTAAACTCAGTTGGCTTTCCTTGCTTAAACATAAGTTTGATGTCCTTGAACTCTTCAAATTTTTTAAAGCAACTATTGGGACTCAACTTGATTCCAAAATCTAGGTCTTAAGAACTGATAATGGTGGGGAATACACCTCTAATGCTTTCAAACTGTTTTGTTCCACACAAGGTCTCATTCACCAGTTTTCTTGTCCACACACACCCCAACAAAATGGGGTGGCTGAGAGGAAGCATAGGCATGTCATTGAGTTTGCTTTTACCATGCTTTCTCATTCCTAATTACCACCCTCTTACTAGTCATATGCCGTCTCTACAGCTATTCATGTCATAAATAGGCTTCCTACTCTATACTTAAAAATTTAACCCCTTGGGAATTGTTGTTTAAATCCAAACCTGATACGACACATCTAAGGTCTTTTGGTTGTGTCTGTTTTCCCTTACTAAAGCCCTATAATTCCCACAAGTTACAACCACACACCACACCTTGTGTCTTTCTTGGTTATCCAGCACAAACCAAGGGTTATATCTGTCAAGACCCTAAGACTTCTCAGATTTACATCTCAAGACATGTACATTTCAATGAACTTGAGTTCTTTACACCCCAATCATTAACCACTGGTCCACCCACTACACCTTCTGCTCAATCATTCACACAATGTCCTACCATTTTCCCTCATCCTCCTTTTGACTCCCAGTCACATAATTCTAACACCACCCCATCACAATCTACTTCTACTTAGTCTAATCACACTCCTATACCTGCTTCCTCACCTCATTCCTCTTTTCCTACACCTACTGCTCAGTCACTGTTAAGTCTTGTCCCTCTCTCATCTACCTCACCTCCTCACCCTATTCTTGCTACCATTCCCATAGCTGATCCACAGGTTCCTACTACTGTCAATGCTCATCTTATGATCACTAGGTCCAAGGATGGCATTTACAAGCCTAAAGTTCTTCATGCTAAGGCTGCTACTACACCATCTGCTCCACCTGTTGCTACTCCTACATTTGCTCCTAGTCCCACACATTCTGCTGTTGCTCAATGTGCTAAGCCTAGTTCAATGCAGTGCTCAAAGCCTACAAAATCAGATTCCTCTCCTTAACCTGATTACACCACTACAGAACCACTAACTTATAAGATTGCAACTCAATATCCCCAATGGTGTTCTATCATGGATGATGAATTTGCTGCTCTCCAAAGGCGGGGTACTTGGGTTTTGGTGCCACCCTCTCCTTCTCAAAATTTAGTTCGGTGTAAGTGGGTATATAGGCTCAAACACAACAGTGATGGTACCATCAATAGATATATGGCTAGGTTGGTGGCCAAGGGGTTTCATCAACAATTTGGGGTTGATTTTGAGGAGATTTTCAATCCAGTCATCAAACCTCCTATTGTGAGGATTATTCTCTCTCTTGCTGTACAATTCAATTGGCCTCTAAGACAGCTTGATGTGAGTAATGCATTTTCTTCATGGTTTTTTGAGGGAGGAAGTTTATATGGTTCAGCCACCTGGCTATGTTGACTTAGCTCATCCTAATCATGTTTATAAAATTCTCAAGTCTCTCTATGGACTCAAGCAAGCCCTTAGAGCTTGGTTTGAGAGGTTCTCCACACAATTACTCCATATGGGATTTCAAGCTTCTCTTTCAGATTCTTCCTTGTTCATTCTTAGACATGGTAATTTGGTGGCATTCCTTCTTGTCTATGTTGATGACATAGTCTTGACTGGCAACAATCCTCAGTTTTTAACATCTCTAATTGCCTAACTCAGTGCATTTTTTGAGCTTAAGGATTTAGGTCCTCTAAATTACTTTCTGGGTCTTCAAATCACCAGAACTTATAAAGGGTTACTTATGACTCAAACTAAGTATGCTCAGGATTTGCTTCTCAGGGTCAATATGCACACTTTTGAACCTGCTCGTACACCATGTGCTCCTTATACTAGATTATCTCCTACTGATGGTTCCTTGCTCTCTAATCCTCATGAGTTTAGAAGCTTGGTTGGTTCTCTACACTATTTAACCTTCACTAGGCTAGATCTCAGTTTTGCAGTTCAACCAGTTTGTCAGTTTATGTCTAATCCTATTGATATACATTTAATTGCTACTAAGAGAATTCTGAGATATGTGAATGGTACCTTGCATCATGTTGTTTTTCTTCAACCTGGCCCTCTCTCCCTTTCATCCTTTTCTGATTCAGATTAGGCAGGGGATCCATATGATAGACACTCCATCATTGATTACATTGTATATCTAGGTTACAATCCTGTCACTTGGAGTGCAAAGAAGCAGGACACCATCTCCAGATCATCCATTGAGTCTAAGTATAGAGCTTTGGCCACCACTGCTACTGAGCTCTATTGGCTTCGCCAGGTTTTAAGAGACCTTGGGCTTTTTCTTCCTGTTCCTCCTAAGCTCTAGTGTGACAATGTGTCTGCCTTTGCCATTGCTTCAAATCCTGTATTTCATGCACGCAACAAACATATAGAGGTGGACTACCATTTAGTTCGTGAAAAAGGTGTTGTGCAAGGGTCTTCAGATCAAGTACATTGCCATGGGTGATCAACTTGCTGATGTGTTTACCAAGAGCCTCTCTTCTTCACGATTTTCCTTTCTTCAATCGAAAATCATGGTGTCTATTGACCCCATGGTTTTGAGGGGGGATGTTAAAGAGAGCACTGAAACTCAAAGGCACAGTTTGAAAATAGAAGAAGAAGAGACATAACAGCTAGTTTAGTCTAACGTCTCTTTAGACTAAACAGTGTCGTCTTATTTAAGTGAACATGACTTGATATGAAAACGGTGTTGTTCAAGTTATTAGAACGATGTCGTTTTATGTCCATCTCTTCCAGAAGTACTTTGTGCAGTGTGTACGCAAGGTTCATGGTGCTCTTTAGTGTTGCAGCAATAACTATCAACCAGGCCAGGCTGTCACTCCTGAATTCGCGGAGCAAAGATTGCAATTAGTTATGAATCTATTAAGAACAGTTGTAATTCTGGAATGTTCTAGTTGGCTAATGTATTGGGTTAAGCTTGATGAAATAGAATTCACTTTTCATTTTTCTCTTTGTGTTTCTCTCTCTCTCTCTCTCTCTCTGTTGTTTGTTCATCCGCCATTGTTAACCATCTCTCAAGCTTCAAATTCTTTCAGTCTTTGTGTGTGTATACTGACCTTTTTTGATCTGGCTCATCTTGTTAGCTTTCCACCACTGTAAAATTTATAAAGGCCGTTAATCAATCCCTTTGCAATTGCCAAGATTCTTGTAATTTAACTAGTTGACACATTTTGTTGTTTTTAATAAAGACATTTAAGTTTTAAATTCTCCATCACATAACGATTGAATTATTTAAAAAAAAAAAAAACTAAATCCCTTAGCAAGTAAAATAGAAAGTACTTTTATAGTAACTATAAGTGCTAGCTGTTGACAAGGAGATTAAACTAAAGTGGAGCACATATAACGTTATCGCATATAATAACTAACTGTTTAAAATTAAAATTCATTTATTCTATGTTGTCCATGCAAATATTATATGTTTAATGAAAAGTGGTATCCTAACTTAACTGGTTGACATAATTTAATATTTTTAATAGAGATATTCAAATACATTGGCAATTAAAATAGAAAGTACTTTTATAGTAATTAACTAGAAGTGCTATTGACAAGGAGGTTAAACTAAAGTGCTATCGCATATAATAAATAATTGTTTACAAATTTACAATCCTTTATTCAACGTTGTCCTTGCAAATAAATTGTATGTTTAATGAAAGGTGATATCCTAGCTTGGTCCATGCACGACAATTTCTGCATTTGCGGCCCAAACGGGAAATAACTAGGGTGTGTTAGTACTAACCTCACGTAATAACTAGGCAGATTTTTCCATCTTATTACCTAAGCAGATTTGCTAATTTTCTAGATTTCCCCACAGATTGAAACATCTGGCAAAAAATATCGACTTTCTTCGTTCCCTCTCTATTTGAGAATATCGCAAAATATTGGTTTTCTTTAAAATTTAATAATACGATCTTATGTATATTCTAATTAATATATCATTTGAATAGTCAATAGTCAATAGTCTAATTAATATATAAACAAATTAAATATATACTCAATGTGTGTATATATATATATATATTTTGGAGAAAATACTCAATGCATATTCTAATTAATATATCGCAAACTAATTTCTATTTGTTCAAATATTAGATTTCTTAGTTGGATAAACAAATTAAATGGAGGAAGTACGTGAATACGGTACTACAGGCAGGATATAACCATGTTCATGATCTTCAGCATCCCCAGTCGAAAATCTCATCCCATCTTATTTTACCATCCCAAAAAGCTACTTTATCAATTATAACATGCCATTTTTCAATACACCTAACATCCCAAAATTCGATTTTTTTTTCCTTAGTTTATTTAAATATTCTTTTTATTATTATTTTACTATTTCTCTCTCTCTCTTTCCCTTTTTGTCTCTCTCCCTCAACCTCTAGCACAAGAACATATAAGAAAAAAAAAAAAAAAAAACAACCAGAAAGCCACTGTCACTCACATCCTAGCAAACCCACCACCATCAGCTAGCAACCACCACCATAACCACAATAGCCGCCACCACGCCAGTATATGGAAAGGAGATGCTCTTTCTAGGAAACCAAACAGTTCACAAACAACAACAAAACCCAGAACCTTCTCTTATCATGAATGATTATTGTAAATAGATCCTCAAGCTTGTCATGAATGATTGGTCAATAGTCTTGATGGTCTTGATACTTGCACAGACTTATGCCTCTATCTCTTCCCTCTTTATTTATATGTTTTTGCTTAAAGAGCTCAACAAATGTAAATCTCAAAATGAAAAGAGATAATGAGCTGCAAAAGTTGTCGCACATACTAGTATTTAACTTAGAAAAAGGGAAAGCAACATTTTAATTTGAAATGTATGGTGCTCAAAAAGCCAAAGGCTATCTCTTAATGTTGAAATATCAAAAATTTCAAGCACTGATCTAAAAAATGAGATATATTGTTCAAAAAGATCAAATGTTATGATTTGTACAGAAGCCATATGAAAAGCTTCTAAGATTTGTAGTCATTCTCTTATGGGAGGTCATATATGTTCATTTCTATAATTGAGATAGACCACTTGACTTAATACCAGTTGTGTGACTTGATTGAATTGATCATTGAAGTTTCACTCTGTTCTAAAGACTATTCCACATTTGATACTCACCCATAACACACAAGACTTTGTCCAAATAATGCTTATTTCATTTGTGTGATTGTACATGTTCAAATGTGATTTGTATGCTCAAGTGCTTGTCGATCAAACCCAAAAAGATTTTTGAGTATTTTATATGTTTTTGAAAGGGATTTTATACTTTCGTGCTTTTAGTTTTTGTTCAAAATGCTTTTGTGTTTTTCTTCAAAAACTAGTTCAGAGGCAATATCGCGAGAAGCTCGTGACTTAGAGCTTCCCGTGAAAACAGCTTAAGTGAAATAAATTTTTTTTCCAATTTCATACAGAGAGTCTCACGACTGTCTTACGAGTATTTTACGATTAAATCTTTCTCGTGAAATGTTTTTAGGCAAAAACTGGAAATTTTTTAATTCATACAGAGGCTATTGCGACTGTCTTGTGACTGTTTCGCGACTAAAAACTTCTCACAAAAACTTTTGTGCATCAGTGGTGTTTCTCGTGACTAATTTCACGACTCGCTAACCCATGAAAAATGCGTGTTTTCAGTTTTATAAGGCTGATGTGACAGGTTTATAAACACTCTCTATTTCCCTCGCCTTGCCTCTCTCGAACCTATCTCAACCTAAATCTCTATCTCTCAAAACCCCATAATTTTCAAGAGTGCTTTTAGCAAAATCAACATCAAGGTATGTGTTTTAAAACATTCTTTTCATTTTTGTCTTAGATTATGTAGAAATTAACTTAGGTTTTCAAAATTGGGGATTTTTCGAAAAAGGGTTGGGATCTTTATATTTTAGGAAATTTTTTTCAAAATTTTGATTAGGCTAAGTCCCATTTGGTTTGTGTGTATTTGTGTTGGTCCCTTGTGGCTTTTCACACTTGTATTTAGGCATTTTTACATGTGTTCATGCACTGTCCGTTGGTGTTTTGTAGTGTTGCATGCTTTGTGTTTGACAAAATGCTCAAGTGGCACTTTTTTGTTGAATTGGACTCAAATGAGTTCCATTGCTTGGGTTTACTCTTGATTGAACATGCTTGACATGTTTTATTCAATGGGTGTGTGTTTTACACACTTTGCCCAATTTGTGCCTTAATGCCATGCCATGCACCATCTAGGCACACACTAAGCTCCCACTAGGCACATACCATGCATCACCTCCTACACACACATGCACAGCACATACACACACATGCAGAGTTGCTATTTTCCTGCATTCTGCTTTTGTTCACATGTTCTAGCACTTTAAGCATGATGTTTTAACTGTGTTTTGTCTTATTTTAAGTTTGTTGTGTTCTGTTTTAAGCATTTTTTTTTTAACTTCTATTTTGGACTAACTTGAATCTAATCAAGTTTTGTGGTCTGTTTTGTGTTATTGCACTTTTTTTTTCTTTTGCTTGGTAATTATGTGTACAGATGTCTCCATTCAAGACATTAGTCATGAAAGGAGAAAACAACAAAGGAAAAGAGCCTGTAATTGATGTTAATGATCTTTTACCAAGGCCAAAAAGGACTCGATCATCAATAGGAGCTTTTGAACCTAACAAGTTCAGACCTATGCTGCATTTCAGAATTATGCAACCTATTTTCGAGAGGCTCCATTGTTGGTTGAAAGGGCTGTTGATCAGCCATCTCTCCTTGACACCAATATTCCCAAATGTTTTGCCACCAAGGATTGGAACTTTCTCCTCTCCAATCTTGATGATGTGTACAAGAACTTGGTGAAAGAGTTCTATGCCAATACCATTGTTGAAGGAGAGGAGTTGAAATGTTGGGTTAGAGGAAAGAGTTTCTCAGTAACACCGGTTTATCTAGCGGAGATCCTACATATTGACTGGCCAATATTCCCTACACCACCGGTATATGATGAGATGAATCCGGATGAGGATGTTCTTCGAGAAGCTTTAAGAGATAATTTGGAGTTTGCCTGTAATGGGAAGTCAATAAGTGTGGCATCTCTATCTCTTGAATTGAGGCTACTCACGATGATCATGTTTAGTAATCTCTATCCTTTATCAAGCACTAGGTACATGAATCTCGGTCAAGCATTATTCTTGTATGATCTGATCATTAACGAGGAGATTAATGTGTGTTCTTATATTTTTCACATCCTGGTAAAAGTGGCTGAACGGACTGCTTCAAGGAACTGTCTTCCTTTTTGCCGCCTTATCTCAAAGATTTTGAAGCTCAAAGGCATGCATCCTTTAGAAGATGAGCGTCCATATCCTCGGCCAAGTCCTATTAACATCAACACACTCCATGCTAGTATGAGTCACACAAAAAGAGAACCAAGCAAGAAAGTCATGCTACTTCGAGAAGTTTAAGCTCTACCTCTCATGCCTATGATGAACAGCTAGACAACATCATGGCTGCACTTCAAGAGATTAATACCAAAATTTCTGGATTAGCTACCATCATGCACTCCCAACACATTCACTTCAACACAAAGTTCACATCTCCAAACTCAGTTGGACCAAATTTAAAGGAAGCTAGAAGAACATGAAGACTAGCTATTCCATGGCAAAAAGGGGGAGATGGTGTTGTTGATAAGGAGAGTATAGTGATAAGGGGAGGAGAAGCTAGAAGTTTGCTGTTTGTTTATAGTTTTTTTTTATTGCTTTTCTTTAAAGCTTTAGTACTTTGCTTTGTAGCATTCTTTTTAGTACTTTTAGATGTTGATTATATATTTTAAGTACCTCACTTTTGTACCCTAGTAGGATCTTTATCCTAGATGCAAATATTTCGTGCATTTTGCATTGGTTGTGTGTTGGACATGCAATTGATCCTAGTGATTGATCTTAATTGCATTGCGTATCTGGATGAGCATTTACTAGTTAAATGTTCATTGTAGTCATTCTTTATTGACTGACCTTGTTTGATCAAGATATGCTTACATGTTTTATAGTGTTTACAAACTTGATCACAATTTACTTGCTGATGTACGTACAATGTATTCAACTTGTCATAAGCTTAATGAAAGTTTTGTTTGTGTGCGAGTGTTTCAAGTTACAGGTATATACGTGCAAGTGCTTCATAGCTTCTAGATTAGGTGTGTGTGAGTTTTGCCACTGTTCCCAAACTCATGTCTAAGTCTAGAGTTTTTTTTAGGGGTTTTGTCACGGAATAGCCAAATGGGGAGATTGTAAAGTTGTAATTTACAACTATGTGTTTTTGTTGGATTTAATTCCATGCCAAATTTGATTGTAATTATGTTCAATCTTTTGTACCCTATATTTAATGTGGGATTTAATTGTAAGGGTTGTGAGAGAGAGAGTGTGTGAAAACTCAAGGCAAAGTGAAGACTGAAGTGTTGTCGCGGGTAACTCATAACTAAGCATCTCGGGAATTGATGCATGTGCCCTGCACATGATTGGAATGTGAAGAGTTAAGACAGGATGGAGACAGCTGTGTTTCGCGAGTAGCTCGCGGGTAAGGCCTTCATACGAGACACCTGCAAAACATTCTGTTTTGCCAGATTGTCCTATCTGATACACACTTTCTATTCTCACACTGTATATACCCACATTACCCATATATGTTGAGGAGTTCTTCTGAGAGAAAAACTTAGCCACAAACCTTGAAAGTTAGAGATTGTTATACCCATATTTCTCTACACAATTGCTTGTGGATTTTCCTCAACTCCTACCTCTCCATTTCCATACCATTGAGAAGTTGATAGCCTAAACACTTAGAACACCCTTTCAGAGTGTCAAGTGTGGTTTTGGTGTTGCTAGAAAGTATTGGAAGAAGCCAGGCTTTGGCGGATGCAATCAGGCATATTGTGGGATCCAGAGAGCTAAACAAGACATAATTCCGAGAAGCCTTGTTGGAGTAAGAGCTTGGAGGGCTTAGGTATATCAGGTAGATTAGGCTTTGAGGGTCTCTTACTAACCCATGTATCCTAACTGATTGTCTAGTGGATCGATTATCGCTTTGAGGGCGGTGAAGAGGTTTTTCACCGAGTTCTTCAGTTTCCTCTTTGATAACACATCTACGTGTTATCTTGTGTTTGCATGCTTCTTCCCTGCTCTTTTACCTTTCATTTTAATGCTGTGTTATAATGATTATGGGTTAGAGTAGCTTGTTTGTTTATCTGCTCACACTTACTCTATTCCGCACTTAGTATTAAGTTAGAGTAAAATCAATCAAGCCGTAACTTTAATTTGGGGGTCTAATATAGCTCTTGTGTTTTCAACAGATTTTTGAGCTTTCATAAATGATGAAGATCATGAAGTTGCTTGGTCAAAAAACCCTGTGGTTTACAAACACAACACCTTCTTGAAGAACTAAGTTAAACTAAGTTTCTAGTCACACTCTTCTTCACACTTGTGGAATTGTGCTTTTGTGGAACTTCATAATCTTTTTCAACCCTTAAAATAATCCTTATATATGTTTAGGGTTGTGAGAAAAGAAAGCCTAAATATACACTCACAGATTGTATGAAAAATAGTCTTAAAAAACTGAGTTTCATAAACTTCAACAAATACCCTATCTATCAAGCTAGCTGTCGAGCCACGGGCTTCAGCAGCTTTTAAACCTCGATAGATGCTACCTATTGAGCTTTAAAATCCTGCACTTTCTGACTTGATTCTTGGACTGACTTGTATGGCTTTAACAGTTAAACTTGAAACCTTGTTTCTTGAAGCATTAAACACATCCTAGATCTATCCAATTACAAGTAAAGTGTGTTTTGTTAGAGGATTAGCCAATTACATAAAATGTTGACCTATATTCCTAACATGAATTACATATGTCCTAACAATCTCCCCCTTTGGCAATCCATGACAAAACCATAATAAACAAATGAACATATGAGAGAAGTCATAAATCACTCAACTCATACTCTCTTATTGAATACAATAAAATCTATCCTAACACAACCTTTTGAAAAAATTTGCAAGAAGTGAGTCTATGGCAAGAAGACTTTGACAACCTGTATTTCTGAAACACTTTAAACAAAATTCATCAAGGCATCTTAGTGTGAAACAAAAATAATAGATTGCATACACTTAATAAGAGACATGTGTATAAAGATAGAAAAGAAACAACACATGTAGAGGTAGGAGAAAGAACATACATCAAAATATATATAAAGCAAATATAAATACAATGTATGCCAAAATGGTCACAAGACCTATATACAAGATATAATGTATTTGAAATAGAAAGAAAAGAAAAGATACATAAAATCCTCACTACATCCCCCAAAAATATGCACACTCCCCCTAACAAAAATCTCCTATACTAACCCTTCCCCTATGTATAAGACTACTCTCATATCCAAAATAACTCTCCCTTTTTGTCACGAGTGACAAAGGGTAAAAGTATCAAGCGGCCATCTCGTCATCGCTGGGTGAGCTAGCATCCTCATCATCCTCATCATCATCATCATCGAAGTTGTCGTCGTCGGATGCCTCGGGAGGAGGAGAGGGAGACTTTACGAAGCCACCAAGTCGAGTTGCCTTCTGACAATACAGTTGACATTGGTGTTCACCTAACACAACTCATTAGTGTGAGTGTCAAGGCGAGCATCCATGCACTGAAACTGTGTCATGATCGCATCAAAAGTCACACCACCTACAGAAGAGGAGGTAGTGGAGGTGGAAAAAGTTGAAGAAGTGGGAAGAGCTACCGTATTGAACTGCCTTAAGTGTAGCTGTGCCTCGCTCCATTTAACGATAGCGGCATCTACGGTACACATAACATGGAAGTGATCAAAAACGGGAAAGGGAACAGAAAAATGGCGTAAAATCCTCATGATAGCCTAAAGGAAGATAAGCTTATCATGGGTCACCGTATCCCTATATACATCTACGATAGAAAGAATAAAATAAGAGGGAAAATCTATAGTAAGATGCTCTAGAAGTGAAAGCAAAAATTGAGCACAGGGCTCCGTAATAGAGTTATAGTGAGAAAGAGAATGCAAAACAAAAGTCATAACCATGTTAAGAAAATGAGGACCTTTAGCAAAGGTCGAACAAGGAGTGAATTGACGCTCACCCCAATCAAAGGGACGCTCACAAAAAGTTGACATAAACTCGTCTTTGGACACACATCTAAAATGCATGGAGCAATGTTATAATGCACATGAGATGCAATGCATGATGATTTAAAGCCATTTAAGCAAAACCCATCCCAAAAATTCGCAAAAACTTCATCAATTTTGAAATACCCTAAAGTTTATCAAAAATCCCAAAAGTTAGGTCAGAAAACATGAAATGCATGATAGAATGAGTGAGAAAGATCATACCAGTGAAGAAGGAAGATCTTGAGATTGAAAACTAAATGGGAATGAGTTTTGGAGAGAGTGAGAAAGGTTTTGGGAGGTGAAAAGTTAGATTCTGTTGAGAGAGATCGAGGAGAAATGAACTTGGTATCGCAAGGATCCTATTTATAGGAATCTCATAATTATCGACAAATCAAGAGGTGTTGAGAGGTGTCGAGCTTTAAAGGCATGGATAGATACAGCTATCGAGCAACTGTCCAGAGGTATCCATAGCAAAAACAAGCTCGATGGATTGAAGAGCTATCGAGCAGCTATCGAGGAGACAAAAACTTTCTTGATGGATCGAGGAGCTATTGAGAAGCTATCGAGATTGTGATAAAAGGAAGCTGAAAAGCTTGATAAATAAGCCAAGTGTCGAGAGGTGTCGAGGAGCTATTGCTTAAAAACAGTTTTTCAAGAAGAGAAAAACAAAGACATGAATGCAATCAAATATGCAACTCAACCAAGGATCCAATCAACACTTTAATCACTCAAAAACATCTCTAAATCAAGAAAAATGTAAGCACACAGATCCTAAGACACACACACACACACACACACTAAACAAGTCTAACCAATTTTATATTTCAAAAACAAGTTAAGACAGTTTAATGAGCATACATAGACACAAGTATTCCTTATGATGGTTAAATCACATCGTACCTGCACATGTATCAAAAGTAGCAAAGAATATTGCGTGTTGTGTGTGGAAAACATTGCAAGATTGCATAAGTGTCTACATGTTATGACGATTTTAGATATGAGTGAATCAATTTAACTCACACACAATCATAATTGTTTGATGGGGACAATCACCTTCGAGGTACATCCTATAACTCCTACATCTCTTAGAATACATGCTTGCATTCATATATAAAGCATTTTGTTCTTTTTGCTTTTTATTTTTCTTTGCATATATTTTTCTTTTAAGCAAACTATGCATGAGCGTATAATAGAGAGAAAAGAAATACAATGATATTAAGCATTTGACATTGCACTTTTGCTATGCCGAAGCATACGGATGTCATTTCATGATTGGTGGGCTACAATGGTGAGATGGTTATTTATGTCTTTCTCTTAGGATTTTCTAGTCATTCCTGTCAAAAAGAGTGATACAAGTGTTAAGTACAAAAGATTACTTAATCTTGCTTATCACAAACATGAGCCACAAAGCTCACTTGCTTAGTTGTGCATAGAGATGCTCATCTAAGTTACAAAATATACAAATTTTAAAAAACTTTGTTTCAATAGCCATCTAAGGTACACAAGTACCAATGTACACAGACACACATTGTTTTTGTATTTTTCAATTTTGTATTTTATTTTTTTATGAAAAAAAATAAAATAAAAAAAACTAAAAACTAACCAAACAAAAACATGTTAAAAAAAAAACAAAGCAATGCATAAAACTAGACTGACTCAAAACAATAAAGCAAATCACATAAGTAATGCAAAAATAAAAACAAGAAAGGGAGAGAAAAAAGAAGTGACAGAATCACTTAGAGCCCTTTTCCTTCCACACCTTGGAAGAATCTTTTCATTCGTTTAGAGAACCCTTAATCTAGTGATGAGGGGGAAGAGTTAAAATCGTTCAAGTTCGAAAGGAATATGAGGGCTTTGAGAAGATCTCCTAAAGGAGCAAAAGAGGATGGAAACTGATTTTGATCTCCTAACGCGATCATGCTGTTGCTCTTTTGAGTGGCTAACCACTTTTAGCAATTAGGTCAAGTATGTTTAGCTGAGCCACAGTGATGACAGAAATGCTACTTTTTTCTGTTTTGGCTTTTGAGAGTTTCCCTTCTTAGCCTTAGGGTTTTTAATCTCTTTCTTATCAAGCTTAGGGGGGTGCTCTTAGGATAGATTTATCATTGTCTATGTTCTCACTAGCTAATTCATTTTTAACATCAACATTTTTAGTTTCAATATTACTAGCAAGAGGAACAAAAACAGTAGCATTAGTAGAAGCAATACTAGGAGAAGAGAAATCATACACTAGACCAATTCAATCGGAAGCAGAGTTCTGAAGACTGAGTATCTCATCAAGCTTAGTGCTTGAAGTCCTTTCCAGTTGAGCTCTAACTTGGAACAGTTCTGCCTTAAGCTTCTTGGTTTTCTCAGCTAAGAAATTATTCTCAAATCTTAGTGCTCCAATAGTCTGATTTGCTTCATCAAAATTTGTAAAGATTTCTTTTCACTCAAGCTCCACATCACTAAGCTTCTTGGTGGCCAACCTATACAACTTCTCATGCTTTTATGAGACCTTGTATAACTTTACATAGGTTGTATGGATGTCATCTTGTTCATCCATCTTCTCAAACTTGGACTCCACCAATTCCTCTTCTTCATCCACATCTTCAACAATCCCTTCAGTAGGATTTACAGTGGCAGTGAAGGCATTTAGGATTCTATCATCCTCAGGCTTAGTGTCACTCAACGTAGTAGCAAGTGCCTTGCTCTTCCCAATGGTCTTGAGATACGTAGGGCACTCTTGTTTCATATGACCAAAACCTTGACACCCAAAGCACTTTGGTCCTGAGGGAACAGTGTACTAACCACCATCCCTAGCATCCTTCTTCCCTTTGTCTTGGTTCTTAGAATGAGAAGAACTTGACTGTCTACGGTCCTTGTCGAAGCCCTTTGCATTGGTATTCTTCACGAACTTCTTGAATTGCTTGGTGATGTAGGACTTCATCTTAGAATCTTCATCATCAGAAGACTTATCAGTATCACTGCTCTTGGCTTTCAAAGCCATGCTCTTGCTCTTGCTTTTGCTTGATTTCCCTATCCTCATCAAACCTAAATCATAGGTTTACAGATTTCCAACCAGCTCTGCCAAAGGAATTTTGTCAATGTCCTTTGATTCCTCAATGATAGTGATTTTGGCATGGAATCTCTTAGGTAGAGATTTGAGCACCTTTCTCACAATCTTGGGTTTAGGAATGGTTTCCCTAAGATTAAATGCCGAGTTTACTATGTCCTTGAGCTTGGCATAAAACTCAACAAATGACTCATCCTCTTTCATCTTGATCTCTACAAAGCCGGTAGTGAGCCTCTAAAGCTTTGAGTCTTTGACAGCCTTGGTTCCTTTTTAAGTTTCCTGGAGGATGGTCCATGCTTCCTTTGCAGTTTCAATGGAGGATATCTTCTTGAACTCCTCATTCATGACTGCACTGAATAGAGCATTTAATGCCCTACTGTTGAAGTTGGCCACCTTGATCGTAGCATCATCCAAGTCAGTTAGCACTTCTGTAGGCTTGGTCCAGCCTATGTCCACAACTTGCCACACTTTCTCATCTAAAGACTACAAGAAAGCTCTCATGCATACTTTCTAGTATGCATAGTTAGTGCCATCAAATAAAGGAGGTATAATAAGAGACTATTCTCTATCCATAACAAATAGGGATCAATGGATCATACAGCAAAGATTAAAACCCAATCAGAGTGTGCTTACTCTGATACCACTTGATAAGCCATAAACTTATTGACCCATTGTGATGAATTAATTGATTAATTAGTCAAGTTTATTAATTAATTAAATTAACATGCAATTGTATGTGGCAGCACAAAAAAATCACCAATTAACTATTGTATGCAGCGGAAAATAAATTGACATGGTGATTTTTTACGAATGGGAAAAACCTATACGGCAAAAACTTCATCGGGTGATTTTAAGGTCACCACTCCCGAGAATCCACTATTATCAAAACAAGCGGTTACAAGTAAAGGAATCCTAGTACCTTATACCAACCTACAGTTGAACCCTTACCCCAATACCCAATTGGACTTGTTCTGTAATGACAATCTCTCTTTTTCAATGCACGGCTCCCAGTATGTGACTAACCAATTGCACGGATCCAGTACGTGACTTGATCACCAACTTGAGAAGGATGTTGGTTGCAAAGTTCTTCAGTTCATCCAAACGATGAAGATCATGAAGTTGCTTGATCACAAAATCTTATGGTGTACAAACACAGCAACTTCTTCAAGAAAAAGAAGAACTATGGCAAACTAGGTTTCTGGTCACACTCTACTTCACACTTATGGAATTGTTCTTTTGTATAACTTCGTCACCTTTTTCAGCCCTTAAAATAATCCTTATATATGTTTAGGGTTGTGAGAAAAGAAAGTCTAAACATACACTCACGAATTGGATGAAAAACAGTCTTGAAAAACTGAGTTTCATAAACCTTGACAGATACCCTATCTATCAAGCTAGCTATTGAGCCACGGGCTTCAGCAACTTTTAAACCTCGATAGATGCTAGCTGTCGAGGTTTAAAATCTTGCACTTTTTGACTTGATTATTGGACAAACTTGCATGGTTTTAACACTTAAACTTGAAACCTTGTTTCTTGAAGCATTAAACACATCCTAGATCTACCCAATTACAAGTAAAGTGCATTTTGTCAGAGGATTACCCAATTACATAAAATGTTGACATATGTTCCCAACATGAATCACATATGTCTTAACAATCTCCCCCTTTGGCAATCCGTGACAAAGCCACATCAAACATATGAACATATGAGAGAAGTCATAAATGCTTTCATATGATTTTATGCTCAAGAAAATGTAGCACATGCACAAAAAGAACATAAGGTGTAGCCTCGAATTAATGTTAAAATTGGTGTTTACATTATTGGGCTATAATCAATTCATAATGAAATAAAATTGGTGTGTACATTATGTAAGGTTGAATTTAATCAACCATTTTGTTGGCTTTATTCCGTGCCAAATTTGCTTGTAATTCAGCATTTAGAAACCTTGTATTTAGGTAAGAATCATGTAAGGGTAGTGTGTGAGAGAGTGTGAAGAATTGCTCAAGATTGTGCAGTGAAGCAGGGACTCGTGACTGGATCTCGTGGGTGGCTCGCGATTGGCAAGCCACCAGAAGATGCACACGAGTGAAACATGCAGAGTAGCTGAAGCGTCATGCCAGCTGTAGCATTACAAGACAAAAAGTCCAGACTGGCCATTCAGTTAACTCGCAGCTTGAACTCGTGACTCAAACAAATCACGAGGCCAAGTCGCCAGCCAACTCTGTTTTGGAAAAATGATTCTTCGCATTCAAAACACACACCACTACATATAGACCCTTATACTCACAAAATGTAGAGAGCTTCCAAAGTGAATTTTGAGAGAGAAACCCTAGAGAAAAACAAGATTGACTCATCCACAATCATTACATAGAGACTCTTCAAATTCTTCTACTCTCACCCTCTCCATTATTACATCCTTGAGAGGTTCTTAGCCAAATCCTTTTCTCACCATATCCACATCTGTGAGAAGGCTGTTTGGTGTTTTGGAAAGCAGTTAGGAAGGGACCAATTGATATTGGTTGATGCTATGGGCTATAACGGAATCTAGTAAGCTAGAAAAGTCAAAGGTTCGGCGCAACCTTGTTGGAGCAAGAAGCTTGGAGGGCTTAGGTACACTAAGTAAATTAGGCTCGGAGGGTCTATTGCTGTTCATGTATCCCAACTACATTTTCGAGTGGATTATTGACCGCTTGGGGGGCAGCAGAGAGGTTTTACGCTGAGGGCTTCGGTTTCCTCTTCGATAACACATCGTTGTGTTGTCTTTGTGTTTGCATCTCTCTTCCCTTAATCTTTGCCATTTAATTTTTGCTATGGATGTGATTTTAATTGGTTTAGATTGTTTATCAATTCTGTTATCAGCTTATGTTCATTTTTCACAAATATATTATTTGACATTAAGCTTGAATTGATAATTTGTAATTTGGGGTCTAAAAGTTCATAATGTTTTACATACTATTTGAACATTCAATTGGTATCATAGTAGGTACACTTACTGTAGTTTCATTACCTGAGTGTGATCCTAGATCCTTTGGCTTACTATGGAAAGTGCTATGTAAAGGCTAATATGAAGTGGAGTAAAGGTGTTTGTGATAATGACTTTATGAGCATATTTGGAGATTGTCCTAGTAATGAACTTTTAGAGTTATTCAAGTCAAAGAAACATGCTAAAGTTTTTATACACATGCTGAAATCATTAGTTCATAGAAATCAAGATTTTCATAATAGCTTGTGTGAGTCGATTTCCTTGGTTGAAAAATATAAGAAAAGGAATAGACATTTGTGTGATAAACTTGATGGTTTGAAAAGAAAGCTACATTCCTCCATGAATGAAGAAAATAGGGTTGAATCTTGCTTTGATGGTCAAGAATGCCTATCACTTGCTTGTCTTTTTGTTCATACCGCATTGAAAGTATTTAATTCATGTTTGTGGTATCTTGACAATGGTTGTTCAAGGCATATGACAGGAGATAAGTCTTTGTTCAAAACTCTTAAAGAGAAGAAAGATGGTTATGTGACATTTGGAGATGTTAGTCACTCACAAGTTCTAGGAAATGGAACCGTTGAGATTCTGGGACTGCCCTTGTTAACTGATGTGTTGTACATCAAAGGATTGAAAGTAAACTTGCTGAGCATCACTCAAATATGTGATGAAGACTTCTTAGTCCGATTTTCGAAGAAAGGGTGTCTAATCCTAAATGACGAGGGTGTTCAAGTGTTGAAGGGACTTAGGACCATCGACAATTGCTATGGTATCATTCCCAAACCAAGCATAACATGTCAGAGTGCTCAAGTGAATCTCTTGGAGCTATGGAATCAACGACTTGGGCATGCTAATTACAAGCAAATGGCTAAAGTCTCAAAGCTAGAAGCAGTGGTTGGTTTACCAAAGTTTGGGAAAATTGAGAAAAGTGTTTGTGGTCCATGTCAAATAGGAAAACAAACAAAATCAGATCATCCTAAGGTGAATGTAGTTGCTACTTCATGACCTTTGGAGTTACTTCACGTGCATCTAATGGGTCCAACAAGAACTGAAAGCATGGGCGGAAAGCGCTATATTATAGTGGTAGTTGATGATTTCTCAAGGTACTCTTAGGTGGAATTCCTTAGAGAGAAGTCGGAAGCATGTGATAAAATGGAAAGGTTATGCAAGAGGTTGTAGAATGAAAAGGGGGTTCCCATAGTCAAAATCAGAAGTGATCATGGGAAGGAATTTGAGAATGCAAATTTGAAGCCTTTTGAGGTGAGCATGGCATTAAGAAGGAATTTTCAACTCCAAAGACTCCACAACAAAATGGGGTGGTTGAAAGAAAGAACCAAGTGATCCAAGAGATGGCAAAAGTCATGTTACTCAACAAAAACATCCCACAAAAATTTTGGGCTAAAGCTGTGAATACATCATGTCACATTGGGAATAGAATTTATTTCCAAGTAGGGACAAAGAAGAAGTCATATGAAATTTGGAGAGAAAAGAAACCGAAGGTGAAATATTTTAGAATATTTGGAAGTAAGTGTTACATTCTAAATGACAGGGAAAATACTGGAAAATTTGATGCTAAAATTGAAAGGGATATTCCTAGGATACTCCACAAATAGCTGAGCTTATAGACTGCATAACAAATGCATTAAGACATTGATGGAGTCAATAAATGTGGTCATAGATAACACCATCTCGAAAAGGGACATTGATGATGATGGCAAGGGGCTAAATCTTAAGAAGAATGAGGATGATGATGATATGTCTCTAGGTGATAATGCTGAGAAAGAACCACTAGAAAAGGAGTCTACACCTCCTATATCAAGAAGAGAGAATAGATCAACACAAGGAGTTTCAAGCCTACTCACACCTCCGTAAGTTCAACCTCCAATCTCTCGTGATAAGGAACCTTCAACTTCCAAGAAACCATCGTCAAGAGTAACTCTCAATCACCCATCAAGTAATATCATTGGTGATGTAAATGAGGGACTTCGTTCGAGAAGAGGAGCAAGATATAGTGCGAACCATATGACATACAATTGTTATCTTACTCAATTCGAACCTAAGCAGGTAGAAGAAGCTCCTAAAGACGAGAATTAGATGACGTTTATGCACCAAGAGCTACATCAATTTGTTAGAAGTAATGCATGTGAGTTGGTTCCAAGGCCTAAAGATACACATGTGATTGGCACCAAGTGGATTTTTAAAAACAAAACTAATGAAGATGGTGAAGTTGTCCAAAACAAGTCTAGATTGGTGGCTCAAGGGTATACTCAAGTGGAAGGTGATGGAAATAAAGATGAACACAGCGGAAAAATAAGTTTAAAATGGATCTACTTCATTCGATATTGATAACTTGCACTAAGTAAATTTCAGAATTTGAGAACAAGAGATCGTACCTTGAAGCGGTGAATTTCAAAAAAAAGATCCAAGTACTTGGGAATACTTTTAATCTTCACTCCAATTCCACTAACGCCCAAGATGTGTGGTCTCTCAATTAGTAACAAAGGGATGACTAGAGAGTGACATTCACTCACTTCCACTTTCAGAATGATGTTACTTTCCTTTCATATTCTGTACGTTTTTTCCCTTTGTATCTAACCAATTATCTACTTGGGCTAGCCTTTTGGGCCTTTCCAATTGGGCTTAAGTGTGTGGCTTGGAGTGGGACCAAAATGGACCAATAAGACACTAGCTCCAATGGGCCTTGGGCTTTTCTGTCAACTCTTGACAAGTCCAAAATTACCATTAACTATATTTAATACCACTATATAAATATAGTTGCACTTTAGGCCTTATCTATAAATTATATCCCAAGACTTTATTATACACGCAATCCCTTCATAAAATATTCGTAGTAATACAAAGTCATTAATGTAGATTGCCACTTTGTAAATTACTACGTCTTGATTCTTGAGTACCCGGTTTAATCCTTTAAGTTATTCATCATATATTTATGAAATCTAATTTCATAAATATATACTTTAGTAACTACTTACTAAAGTGGTTAAACCTAACTCTTTGAATAACAAACCCATTAAACTTATCTCAAGTGAATATTTTATATCTTCGTTAAGAGACTATGAATTCCATTTTGAGAATATATGTTCCATCAACACTAAATGTGGCTGCCCAACATACTGAGGTTTTGACCATTACTTTAGATCTCACTCCTGATATATCAAAGTAACCTACATCTTATGATCAAGTCCATTATTCTCTCAGGATTAAGAGTTCTTGCAAATGTAAGTCGTGAGATTTATTATTCATTTGACAGTCTTTAGGAGAATAATAAATCTTACAACGGTCCAGTTCAATATGTTTTAACTCTTAAAATATATTAACACATCAACTAGAAGTCTCCACTTCCATGATCAAGACAAATCATCGTAGTTGATATGTTATAGTCTTCGCAGATGAAATGCCCAATTTCATCACCGACTACGAACTATGATTCTGAGTTTACAAAGAACTTGTGATTTATATCTTCTGTGACTTTTCACATTAATCACATACTATGTATCTCATGGACTATATGATAATGTCCGAATATTCATGTTACCATTATTTCAGATAATAATAAAACAAATTTATTAAACATAATATTAAGTCGTACATAATATCATACACAATGTCACACTTAATATCATACATAGCATCATACAATACGATTTAAGGGCACTAATTCTAGCAATCTCCCACTTGCCCTAAAGACTATTATGCACTAATCTAACTCTCATTCCCTCCAAATGTGACTCGAAAGTCCTTTAAGGCAAGGCTTTGGTAAATGGATCTGTTAGATTATTTGCACTTTCAATCTTTGCTACCACTGCATCTCCATGAGCAACAATATCTCGAATGATATGGTACTTTCTCTCAATATGTTTTCCTTTCTTATGATTCCTTGGATCTTTAGATTGTGCAACTGCTCCACTGTTGTCACAAAACAATGTGATTGGAAGCTGCTCCATTCTTATTACACCAAGGTCAGAAAGGAATTTCTTGAGCTATACAGCTTCCTTTGTTGCTTCACAAGCAGCAACATATTTTGCCTGCATGGTGGAGTCTGCAATACAAGATTGCTTAATACTCCGCCAACTAATGGCTCCACCTCCCAAGGTGAAAACACATCCTGAAGTGGATTTTCTGAAATCTAGATCCGATTGAAAGTCTGAATCTGTATAGCCAATGGGAATCAAATCCTTACAACGGTAAACAAGCATATAATCTCTCATTCTCCGTAGATACTTAAGAATATGCTTTACAGCTTGCCAATGTTTTGGTCCTGGATTTGGTTGATATCGGCTGACCATGCCAAGTAAATAACAGATATCTGGTCTAGTACAAAGCATGGCATACATGAGACTTCCTACTGCAGAAGCATAAGGAACTTGTCTCATCATATCCACTTCCTCTTGAGTCTTAGTCCTTTGGTCATCAGACAGAGGAACTCCATGTCTGAAAGGAAGCAATCCTTTCTTGGAGTTTTGCATGCTAAACCATTCTAGAACCTTATCTATATACCCAGCTTGTGATAAGCCTAACATCTTATTCTTGTGATCTCGCCAAAGCTTGATCCCTAGAATAAAGTTAGCCTCACCCAAGTCCTTCATATCAAATTGGCTTGACAACCAAACCTTTACCGATGACATTACCCTTACATCATTTCCAATGAGTAGAATATCATCAACATAAAGCACTAGGAACATTACTATTTTATCTTGATGTCTTTTGTACACACATGGTTCATCAAGATTTTGTTCAAAACCAAATGACTTGATTGCTTGATCAAATCTGATGTTCCATGACCTAGATGCTTGCTTAAGTCCATAAATGGATCTTTTCAACTTGCATACCATATGCTTTTGGTTCTTTGCTATGAAACCTTCCGGTTGCTTCATATAGATTTCCTCTTCAAGATTGCCATTAAAAAATGCAGCCTTGACATCTATTTGCCAAATCTCATAATCAAAATGAGCAACAATGGATAAGAGAATTCTGATAGATTTAAGCATTGCTACTAGAGAAAAGGTTTCATCATAATCAATACCTTCTTTTTATGTATACCCTTTCACCACTAGCGTTGCTTTAAAGGTTTCAACCTTTCCATCTATCCCTCTCTATCTCTTGTAAACCCATTTGCAACCAACAGGTTTAATGCCGTTAGGCGCCTTTACAAGATCCAAAACTTGATTGGAATACATGGAATCTAATTCAGATTTCATAGCTTGGACCCAATGATGTGCATCTATATCATTCATTGCTTCATCATATGTGTAGGGATCCGATTCAACCTCTTCTGAGATAGCTTCATAAGTTTCTCCCAAACCTATGAATTTTATAGGAGGCCGAACAATTCTCCCACTACAACGAGGCACCTGAGTACTAGACATGTCATGAGTAGTATCATGTGGTGTATCTAATACAGCCACATCATCTCTAGTTTCATCTATTGTTTGTTCATTTACAGGTTCATTCATTCCAGCCAACACAACTCTATTTCTAGGAGTATAATCATTCATATAGTCATTTTCCAAGAATTTGGCATTTGTGCTAACAAACACTTTATTATCTTTATGACTATAGAATAAACCTCCAACAGTTCCTTTTGGATACCCAACAAAGAAAACCACTTTTGTTTTAGACTGTAACTTGTCAGACTTTCCTTTTAACACATGTGCTGGCCAACCCCAAATATGGAGATGTCTCATACTAGGCTTACGCCCATTCCACAACTCCACAGGTGTTTTAGGAACAGACTTCGAAGGTACTAAATTCAGAAGATACATTGCTGTGTTTAAGGCATATCCCCACAAATAAATAGGTAGAGTTGAATAACTCATCATGGACCTAACCATATCTAAAAGAGTCATATTCCTTCGTTCTGCTACACCATTTTGTTGTGGAGTTCCAGGTGCAGTCAATTGGGATACAATCCCATTCTTAGTTAAGTAATCCTTAAAATCCTCAAGAAGGTATTTGCCACCACGATCAGATCGAATGGCCTTTATGCGTTTACCTAATTGATTCTCAACTTTAGCCCTAAACTCTTTGAACTTTTCAAAGGCTTCAGACTTCCGTTTCATTAGGTACACATAACCAAATCTTGAGTAATCATCAGTGAAAGAAATGAAATACTCATAGCCACCTCTTGCCTGGATTGACATAGGACCACATACATCAGAATGCACTAGCTCTAGCAAATCTTGGGCACTTCTACCTTTTGCATTAAAAGGTCGTTTGGTCATTTTACCTTCCAAACAAGATTCACAAACTGGAAATTCATCAAAATCCATGGGCTCTAAGAGTCCATCTTTGATTAGTCTTTGAATTCTATTTGAATTAATATGACCTAAACGCAAGTGCCAAAGATAGGCATCACTAGTAGAAGGAAATTTTCTCTTTAATGATTTTACATGAGAGTCATTATCTAATTCAGAATTATATAATTCATGCTTATCAGGAGTTAAAATATAAAGACCATCCACAATATTGCCAGAGCAGATAAACACTTTGTCCTTCTTTATTACAACATTGTCTTTTAGGATAACACAATATCCATGTTTACCTAAGTAAGTAGCAGAAGTTAAATTCCTACGAACACTAGGTACATACAAATAGTCTTCTAATATTAGAACTCTAGATTCAAAACATAAATTATAAACACCAACAGCTATAGCTGGAATCTTGCTCCCATCAACCAATTCATTTTGGTTGATGCAATGGGCTATCGTGGGATGCAGTAAGCAATTCAGCGTAACCTTGTTGGAGCAAGAAGCTTGGGGAGCTTAGGTGCACTGGGTAGATTAGGCTTGGAGGGTCTTCTGCTATTCATGTATCTGAACTATATTCTCTAGTGGATTATTGATCGTTTGGAGGGCGGTGGAGAGGTTTTTCGCTAAGTACTTCTGTTTCCTCTTTGATAACACATCATTGTGTTATCTTTGTGTTTGCATCTTTCTTCCCTTTCTCTTTACCTTTAATTACTACTATGTTGGTTATTAATTATTGTTTAGAGTCTATTACCAATTTGGTTATAGCTTATATTTCATTTTTCATACATATATTGTTTAATTATAAGCTTGTGTTGGTATTTTTAATTTGGGGGTCTAAACGTTCATAGGTGTTTTACACACTATTTGAACTTTCAATTGGTATCAAAGCGGGTGCACTTGCTGTGGTTTAATTACCTAAGTGTGATTCTTGACTCCTGTTAAGATGGATTGGTTCTCAATCTCTTAATGCTCCTCCATAGTTTGATGGAAGCAACTATGCATTTTGGAAAGTCCGCAAGAGGGCATTCCTATGTTCAATCAATGAGAGTGTTTAGGATGTTGCAGATATAGGATGGACTAGGCTGGAGGCTGCCAAATCCACATGGGATAAGGCAGCCCTTGCGACAGCTAATGCAAATGCCAAGGCACTAAATGCTATTTTCTGTGGTGTTTCTCTAGATGAGTTCCATAGGATTTCTCACATTATAACTGCCAAAGAAGCATGAAAAATCTTGGAGACGACCTATAAAGGCACCAAGAAAGTGAAAAACACCAAGTTGCAGATGCTTGCCACACATTTCGAAGTGCTGAAAATGAGTGAATGCGAGTCATTTGACTCATTTTATGGGAAGCTGAATGAGGTGGTAATTGGGAAGTTTAACTTGGGGAAAAAGACGAACGACTCCAAGATTGTAAGAAAAATTCTACGATCACTACTAGAGACCTTCTGCGTAAAGGTTACTTCCATTGAGGAGAGCAAGGACCTTGATGACATCAAAGTTTAAGAACTTATTGGCTCACTTCAGACCTATGAGCTTTCTCTACCATCACAAAGGAAGAGCAATTCACTTGCTCTAAAGACCATCAATGAGAGAATGGAAGCTCATGACTCATTGGATGAGGAAGAGGTCAAAAAAGATGTGGTGTATCTTGTGAAGAACTTTCGAAAGTTCTTGAAGTTCAAAAAGAATGGAAAGTTTGCTGAGAAAGGAAAATTCCTAAATTCTTGGAAGGAGAAAAAGGATTTCAAGAAGAAAGATGGGAAGGATTCTCATTGTTTTTAAGCAATCACGTGCTATTAATGCAACAGTAATGGACATCTCAAGAAGGAGTGTCCAAACTATTTGAGAGGGAAGGGTAAAGTATATGCCACCACTCTTAGTGACACTGACTCCTCTAATTCAGACTTAGAAGAAAGCTGTGATGGAGAAGGAAACTACTCAGCATTCATGACCATTATTCTTGTGGAATCTTCAGATGATTTGAGTGTGCTAGTGGAAGAGTTTGGTGAGCACATTGAATTGGAGTCAATGGGGATAGTAGAGGAATTCGATAATAAGGAAGATGAAAGAATAGTGGGATTGCAAGAGACCTACAATTCCCACCTTGAGAAGACCGGTGAATATGCAAAAGTAGTTAAAACATCCATTAAGAAAATAAAGAGAGCAAAGCAAGACTACAAAAGTCTTTTAGTTCGATACAAGGAAACTAAGTGTGAAGTAGAGATGCTAAATACAGAGCTGACCGAAAGCTACTCAAAGATAAAATTTCTTGAGCTTAAGGTGATTCAAGCTAATGCTAAAGTAGAGCGGGTTTCCTACAAAAAGCTTAATGAAGTGCTTGCTCATCAAAAACCTTTCTCCGACAAAAGCGGATTGGGATACATCGGAGAGAGTAGTTCAAGTGACAAAGTGCCCAAGGATATGAAGTTTGTGAAAGCTAAGGAACCAATGGTGGAAATCACTACTGTTGAGAAAGTGAAGGCAGAGAAGCGGAATGTGACTAACCAAAGGCTATTGACTAAGCCTCCTAACCAATCAGTGGTCAAATCTAAGGGTAAAGGGAAATCTCTCCCAAAGTCACAAAGTGATCCAAGAACTCAACATTTCTGCCATCATTGTGGAATTCAAGGAAACACCAGACCCAATTGTCGTAAGCTTCAAGCATTAAAGAATTGAAGTGCTCAAAGGTCAAGAGGACCAAGACATGGCAAAGGGAATTAGATTGCTGAGTAATCAAAAGGTTAAGAAGGTGATCCCGGAGTGAGGGATGTGATGAAGATGATTGATGCATTCACCACCTGTTTGACAAGCTTCACTAGAAGGTTTGAAAGTCATAACAATATTACCCAATCCTCTAGGGATATCACCCCAAACGCAAGTGTCGTGTGGGTGAAGAAGGGTACACATGTATAAGCATTACAACATGTCCATGCATTAATACTTCCTATGTTTTGTGACATTGATTGGATGTGTGCTTTTTGTTATCATTTTAGCATGTGTTGAAAATTTTTGTTTGTTTGTTTTTGCTTTGAATGTTTTTACATTTTTTTTTTTATCAATCTTTACTTACTTTTGTGTCAAAAATCCAAAAACACATAAAAAGTAGAAAATCCAAAAAGTTTGATTGGCATTATTGTGTATTATCACAAGCATGTTTTGCCTTGTACCTTTGCACTAATGGCTTTGTGCATTTACAAGCGTAGCTTGTTTTTTATGCACTCATATCATTGTGGGAAAAATCTTGACATCTATGTGACTGTTGTAAATAGATCTTCAAACTTGTCGTGAATGATTAGTCAATGGTTATGTTAATCTTGAGACTTGCATAGACTTGTGCCTATATATCTTCCCACTTTTTTATTTTTTATTTTATTTTATTTTTTGCTCAAAGAGCTCAACAAATGTAAATCTCAAAATGAAAAGAGATAATGAGCTACAAAAGCCATTGCACATACTAGTATTTGACTAGGAAAAAGGGAAAGCGACTTTTTTGAAAATGTATGATGCCCCAAAAAGCCAAAAGCTTGTTCATCAAATTGAAATATCAAAAATTTCAGGCATTAATCTAAAAAATGAGGTGTATTGATTCAAAAAGATCAAATAATATGACGTGTATGAAACCAAATGAAAAGCTTCAAAATTATGTAATCAAGTTTTATGGGAGGTCATATATGCATATTTCTATAATTGAGACAAGTCACTTTTCCTAGTGCTAATTGTGTATGTCTTGGTTGAATTGATCATTGAAGCTTCACATTAGACTAAGGACTATCTCATTTTCCCAGTGCTAATTGTGTGTGATTGTACTTGATTAAATATGTTGCACATGCTTAATTATATGCAGATTAAACATAAAAAGATTTTTGAATGTTTTAGTTGTTTTTGGAAAGTATTTTTATTTTGAAAAATTTCAAAAACTGTGCAACCCTGTTTTGGCGACTCTGCCTCGTGGGTCAAGCAAGCTGCACGCCTCAGTCGCGAGCTTACTCAGAAGCTCTTGGTGACTTTCTGGCAAGTCAAGGCCCCAGTCATGAAAAAGACTTAGAAAATTTTCAAAAATTGGGGTGTTTGGCATTTTCATGACTTAGTTTGGCGACTGGTTCATGAGTGGAAGCTCCAGTCGCGAGGTTTACTCAGAATGTTTGGTGACTCCTATCGCAACTTACTCGCGAATGGACCTTCTAGTCACGAAAAACACTAAGACAAATTTTTCAAATTTTGTCACACGGTTTTTGGCAACTTGTTCGCGACTCATTCAAGTCGCGAAAAACGTGTGTTTTGCGCATTGAGGGTTATTTCCAGGGCAGTTTAAAAAATTTTCATTTTTCCCTCGCATCTCGTGACTATTCATCGTCTTGTTCGTCCCTCCCTCTTCCCAAATCACCATTTTTTACACAAAAAACCTTCAATTTCATCATCATTTCTTAACCAATCTTCAAGAAAGGTATGGGTTCTGCTTCTTTCTTAATGTATTTCATGTTTCTTGCCATAGATTTCTTCGATTGTGTATCTTTCTTGGGATTTGAAAATATGATGTTTGAATCTGGTTTACTGATGAATTTGTTGAACTTGATGAATGGGTTTTGTTGATTATGTGGTGTAATATTGGGCCCTAGGTTGTACTTGGTGACATTTGTTGCACACACACTCTTTACCATGATTTTAGGGTTTTATTCAAAAATTCTGATCTGGGACTAACTAAGTGCTAATGAAATTTGTTGCCCTATGTGGTCTCTCTTGCTCTATGATATTACATGATACAGATTGATATGTTTCCGTTCAAGAAATCAGCTGTAAAAGGAGGTAGTAGCAAAGGAAAAGAACCAGTGATTGATCTTGACAACTTCACTCCTATGTCCAAATGGTATCGCTCATCTATAGGATTCTATGATGTTAGCAAGTTTAGATCATATTCAGCATCACAAGCTTATGAGAACTACTTCATCGATGCTCTAATGTTAGTGGAAAGGGTACTTGATCAGGGTTCTCTCCTAGATACCAAAATCCCGAAATGGTTTTCCACTAAGGATTGGAACTTCCTCCTCTCCAACTTAGAAGAACCATTCGAAAATATGGTGAAAGAATTCCATGCAAACGCCATTTCAGAAGGGGTTGAGCTGAAATGTTGGGTTAGAGGACAGCGCTTCACAATAACACCCTACTATCTTGCTAACATTCTAAACATCAACCAGCCAATGTTTCTGAAGCCACTGGTGTATGATTACTTCGGGACACTCTTGGAGAAAACTTGGAATTCTCTCCCAATGGGAAATCAATTAGTGTTACCTCACTTTCTCCAGAATTGAGGGTGCTTACAGCAATCATGTTTCACAATCTCTATTCTCTATCAAGCACCGGGAAAATGAATCTCAGAAGAGCTTTGTTCCTTTAAGACCTGATTACTAATGAAGAGATTGATATTTTTGCGCTTATATCTTTCATCTTTTACGCAAAACTGCTGCGAAAACTGTCTCAAGGAATTGCATTCCTTTTGGTTGTCTCATTTCAAGGATATTGAAACTCAAAGGCATTCATCCATCGGAGGATTAGTCTCCCTGCCCGAAGCCAAGTCCAATCAACATTTGTACGCTTAACGCTAGCATTGGTCATAGTGGGAAGGGAATTAAGACAAAGAATCCAGCTTCTCATGGTGGCTCACGCTCTAGATTAGACTCCTATAAAGAGAAGTTAGACTACATTATGACATCTGTCCACGACATAAGCACTAAGATGTCCGGACTTGCCTTTCTCCTACACCATTACAACATCTGTTGTGATACAAAGTTCACTTCCCTCTAAACTCAATTGGACCAAATGCAAAGAAAGCTAGAAGAAAATGAGGACTAATTATTCCATGACAAAAAGGGGGAGATGGTGATGATAGGGGGAGTAAAAGCTTGATCAAAGGGGGAGTATTGAAGTTGAACAGCAATAGAAAGAAAAGGAACCTACGCTTAATATTTTGCTTCATATTATCCTATATCAAGATCTATGCTATGTACTTAAACTGTGCTTTATATTTGTACCTATGCTTTGTAGCTTAGTACTTTTAGTTAATGTTATGCATTTTCTTTAGTACTTCACTCTTGTGCCCTTGTTGGATTTTATATCCTTAATGCAATTACCTTGAGTTTTTGTATCGGTTGAGTGTTAGACATACAAATGATACTTTGCATTGAGGTTATTAGCTTCCATGTCTGGATGTTCATTCCTTGTGTGAATGATCATTTTGATCACTAGTTATAGTGATTGTTCCTGTTTGGTTAAGTCATGCTTTAGTGCTTTAATCTTCATTACTTGATCGCATTGTGCTTGCTTCATATACTTTTCAAGATTTCTACTTACAATGATTGTCTTGTATTGTTGTTTTCAGGAAATACTTGTTCGTATGATTCAAGAGCTTCACAGTTTCTTGAATTAGGATGTGAGTGAGTTTTGGCAACTGCTTCCAACTCACATGTTAAGTCTAGAGATTGTAAGGTTGAATCTATTCAATCATGTGTTGGCTTTATTTCATGCCAAATTTGCTAATAATTTAGCAATTAAATACCCTGTATTTTGGTGGGAAATATGTAAGGGTAGTGTGTGAGAGAGTGTGAAGAAAACTCAAGAAGTGTGCGATTTAAGGGAGTCTCGCGACTGGCAAGTCCCCAGAATGGCACACGTGTGAAGCATGCAGGGGAAGCTGAAGGGTCACGATAGTTGGAGCACTACAGGACAAAACTTCCAGTCTGGCCAGGCAGTTAGCTTGCGACTCAAACTCGTAACTCGTTCCAGTCGTGAGGTCGAGTTGCCAAAATGCCCTATTTAGTTGAAACATGGCTTTTCACATTCCTCTTACACTCTACTATAAATGCCCTTATACCCATGAAATGTTGAGAGCTTTCAAAGAGAATTTTGAAGGAGAAACCCTAGATAAAACATGATTGAGTCATCCATAATCTTCATCATTTGATTCTCCAAATTCCTCTACTTTCACCCTCTCCATTGACATATCCTTGAGAGGTATATTTAGCCAAATCCTTATCTCACCATACCCATATTAGTGAGGAGGTATTTTGGTGCTTGGGAAGTAGTTCAGAAGGGACCAATTCATTTTGGTTGATGCAATAAGCTATTGCGAGATTCAGTAAGCTAGAGAAGATAAGGTTCGGCGTAACCTTATTGGAACAAGAAGCTTGGAGGGCTTAGGTGCATTGGGTAGATTAGGCTTGGAGGGTTTTTTGCTATTCATGTATCCCAACTATATTCTGTAGTGGATTATTGACCGCTGGGAGGGCGGTAGAGAGGTTTTTCGCCGAGTACTTCAATATCCTCTTCGATAACACATCGCCGTGTTATCTTTGTGTTTGTATCTTTCTTCCCTTTCTCTTTACCTTTAATTACTAATGTGTTGGTTATTAATTATGGTTTAGAGTCTGTTACCAATTTAGTTATAGCTTATGTTTCATTTTTCGCACATATATTGTTTGATTATAAGATTGTGTTGGTATTTTTAATTTGGGGATCTAAACGTTCATAGGTGTTTTACACACTATTTGAACTTTCAGATACTATCATGACTATTTAGGCGACATATGGACAGCTTTTGGTGGATGTGCTCACAGAGCTTCAGGCCTTGTGTGCTGATTTGGCAAGTGCTCGATGGTCTACTCCACCACCTCCTTTTGATGACGAGCCTTGATTTCCCTCTGGAAATTCGTTACAAAAAGGGGGAGTACATATTGGTTTATGAATGGAGATAGGGGGAGTTTTGTTAGATTGTATCTAGGAGTTTCATGATGTATATTTCCTTTGGCTTATGATGTATTTGTTTTGGTCATGATGTATTTATTTTTATAGGTTGTATATGTTAGGGGGAGACACTTTGTTTTATGTTTTTTTTATTGTTTCTTGTTTCACATGTGCTACATTGGTTGTTGATTTATATTATAAGGTTATTTATGGTATATGTCTTTTATTTTCTATTTCGTGAAATCAAGAATTTTATTTTGTTTTACTTGTATTTTCCACACGTATTTATGTGTTTGTTGAGTGTTACAGGAATATACAGGTTTTATTTAGTCGTGCTGCTGTCTAAACTGGCAACTGATAGATACTAGTTAGGTTGAATTGTTTTTGGGCGTATTAATTTTTAAAGGGCTGTTTGTAACTTTAAGCATTTCAGTTTTGTGATGTGTTTTGTCATGGATTGCCAAAGGGGGAGTTTGTTAGGTTCTAATACTTTAGGAACTAAATGTATTAGAACTTCAATGTGCAATGTGTTGGCAAACCATGATTAAAACTTAGAGTCTAGATTTAGGCTGCTCAAAGTGTGTTTATGTGTAAAGTTGGAATCGAGTGATTGTAGAATTTATTGGGTTAAATCTGCAAGGCTCAATCGATCAAAAATTAGACTCGATCAATCAAATCTCGTGCAGGTTGTTTTTTTGGAGAATTTTCAACTTAGCCCAAGCCCATATGATATGTAGAGTTTTATATTTTGCTTCAAGTATAAAAGGAAAAACCTAGCCACGTTTTAGAGGTGGTTGATATGCTGTGTATGTGAATCTTCTATGAGATCTAGAGGTGTTTACCTTCATACATACTTAGGGTTATCATGATCAAGATTGATGTCAAGAACTTAGTGATCTCTTCAGTTGCTGTTTCATGAGCTTAAGGATAAATACAAGTAGGAGAACTTGTGGTTGCTGTGGATCAAGGAAAGAAGTAATCCGTGGACTCAGAGCTGTCACATGATTGTGGTAGTAAGTTTTCTACACGAGGTAGCAATAGGATGTTAGTGGTCTAAGTCTTATTATACAAACTTCAATTCTTTCATAGTGGATCTATTTTACCTTGAAGATAGCTTGGTTAAATCCTCCCCAGGTTTTTTACTGGTTTGGTTTTCTTGGGTTATCATATCATGTGTTCTTTATATTTCTGTACTATTTACATGATATGATTTAAATGTGTTTAACCTAGATCTTATTAATGAACTTGTTAATTAACTAGGCTTAATATTAGGTTAAACAACATGTGTTTAAGGGGTCTAAAAACATAAAGAAAGTAAATAGGCATGCCTATGTATTTACCCTCACAAATAATGCATTCCACTTCCAAAGTTTTTCAACAAGTTAATTTATAAGGCATATCCAATTTATAGACTTAAATCATTCATGTATTCTCCCTAACATTAAAACCTCAACACTTAATAAGTAGTTCCCACAAGGTTTACACAACATCATCAAGAGACCCATGAATCCAAAAATCACAATATTCTCCAAGACAAACATTATAAATATTTAACTAGCTTCAAATAAACCCAATAGCAATGGAAAACTTTGATTTACCAACTACCACATGATATAACTCAAAACCCCTAACTTTCCGCCATAACAAACCTTAGATAGCTACTATTGTAAAAACCATAAACTCACTCATCAAATAAGTCAACCAAATCAAAAACCCATATACATAATCTCAAGATTATCTCCCAAGAAGCTCAAAAATTACATGAATATCATTATCAAAGCTTAGATAAAAGAACCTCAAGAAAAGTATAAAACCCACCAAAAAGATTATGAATTTTTACCTCAAATAAAAGATATGAAGGTGCTTAGAGGTTCTTAAGGATTAAGGGTCATCAAATAGCCCACAGCCCACAACCTGGCCCAGAAACCCGACGACCCGTTGTTATTGAGGCCTATAGGTAGCCCACTAGCCCAGTGGGTCAGGCCGTGGGCTAGTTTTTATGCCCATGGGTACCCGGTGGGCTAGCCCAGTAGCCCAACCTATTGGCCTAACCCATTGGCCCAGCCTAATAACTCATAATTCATAACAAAAATATATAGAAAGTGTATAAAAGATTGATCTTGAGATATTATAGAGGAATTTCTTAAGAGAATTCCCTCAACTACTAAGATACCCAAAGTAATTGTGCTAAACTTAGTTTACTAAATATATATTTTTCTAGTAGTCTATCAAATTTGAATTAACCATTTGACATTTTTTTTTATTAAAGATAAAAATAAATAACTATTTAAAGCCTTAATAAATAAAAAATTAAATAGGTTTCCATCAACAAAACAAAAAATTAAATAGATTTGACTGTAAAAAAATTTGTAATTAAGTATTAAATTCTTTAATTCTTTCCTTAAAAAAAATAGATTGATTATTCCCTTATAAAAAATTGATTCTTTCCTTATAAAAATAATAAAATAATAGGCTAACACAAGCCTATGGGTAACCCATTAGGCCCAACCCAATAGCCCAGCTCGCTAAAGACAAAATGGGCATTGCCTATGAGTAGGGTCATGGGCTAAGGTTTTTTCTTTCGACCTAGCCCGACCCGACCTGTTAACTAGTTAATAGCCCATTATGCCCAGCCCATTGTGCCCGTGGGCCAAGTAAAAATGGATCGGGCTGGCTCGACTCAGCCCATTGACGACCCTTATTAAGGATTTTCCAGTGATCTTGTAGGAAAAATGATGGTAGAGATGGTGGTGAGGAGGTACACCAGTGTGAGAGTGTGAGGGAGTGAGAGAGAAGTGTGTTTGTGAGAAAATGAAAAAGAAAACAAGTTGAAAGGACCACTTAGTTGATCGACCAGCCAAGAGAGTAGGAATGGCAATGGGCCGGGTTCGGGCCGGGCTTTTTCATATCCGGACCCGACTCGCGGGCCAAGACCCACGGCTCGAACCCAGTCCGTTTACTAAACGGATTTTTTTCCGGGGCCTCGCAGGCTCCACAGGCCCTGTTGGGCCGTGGTACTTCAAGGCCCATTCTGTGGCCCAATCAAAAAAAAAAAAAAAAAGTTTGCCTGATATTGATTTTCTCAACAACCAAACAGGAGGGGAAAAAGAACACTCCAAAAAACCCATAATTTTCTTAGCAACCAACAGATCTAAACAGTGAACAATCGGAAACCAACAAAACCCATTATTTTCTCAGCAACCAACAGATCAGAACCTTGTTTTTTTTCATTACAATATTTTCCCACATCAAAAGTTAAAACAAGAATTAACATACAAACCCTAGGTCTGAACAATAAGACCTAAATCAAACAAGCCGATCCTATTCAACCAAAATAGCACTAAAACTTGAAATTACAAATTTGATTCTTTGAACAAAAAGAACGATTTTCATCCTTTCAAAAAAAAAAAAAAAAAAAAAAAGAACGATTTTCATTGCAAAAGCTTGAGTTCACAACGAGGTGAAGGAGATGAGGGAGTTGCGGCCTTGTGAGGTGGAGGAGGGCCTAGCGAGGTGAGGGAGGAGCAGCGGCGTCTGCAGGCTGCGGCAAGGTGAAGGAGGCAGGGAGGAAAGACCAGCGAGGTGAAGAACAGAGCGGTGCTGGCGAGGTGATGAACGGAGAGGCGCCGGCGAGGTGAAGAACGGAGCGGTGCCGGTGAGGTGAGGTATGCAAGGAGAGCGGCGCCAGCGAAGTGAGAGTTAGGGTGAGGGTGAGAATGGGAGGCGGCTTGGGAGAGAATGAGAGGGTGAGCCTTGAGAGAATGGGCCTGAGAGAATGAGAAACGTAAGTATTTATACTTAGGTTTTTTTTTTTTTTTTTTTTTTTTTTTTAATATTATATATACAGGTCGGGTTCGGGCCAGGTATGCCTAATACCTGGACCCGACCTGAACCCGCTTCGGGTTTTTTTCATTAAAATCCAGACCCGACCCTAATGTTAAACGGATCGGGTAAAACCCGACCCATTAGGGTCGGGTCGGACCGGGTACCCGCGAGTCGAGTACATTTTGCCATCCCTACAAGAGAGTGAGGGAGATAATGTGATGTGTGGTGGGGAACAATTTGGGTAGGTGGTGCACGTGAGAGCCAAAAATATTTGACTTTTGTCTCTTTTTTCTTTATTTTCTTTTTTAGTTGAATTGGGCTGGGGCGTTACATCACCGCTGCTCATGGTGTCGTTGCTCAAGTCTGATTTAGGGAAGAAGACGATCTCGAGCCAAGTTCAATCATATTGGAGTTTAAATCTAGGTTTGACTTGTGATTTTTGTATTTTATTCAAATTGTTGTTTCTATCTAGATCCAATTTGTGATTTTCGTATTTCGATCAGATTAGTGTTTAAGTCTATATTAGATTTGTGATTTTTTGATTTCAAAGAAATGTCAAATTTGCATGAGTAGTCTCTTTTAGATCTGCTTGTCATTGTACGGTTGGTGAGAAAAAAATTGTTTGCTTGTTTTGTGAGAAAAGGGAAGAAAGTGAAAGTAAAATTTTGTTATCATATTTTGTGTTTTTTATTAAAAAATAAAAATTTGTTTAGTTATTTCAAGGGATATTTACGTAATTTCATTAGTCCATTTTCTTAGAATGTGATGCAAATGTAACTATTGAACCAAACATTGAAATGTTACATTTTTCCAATCTCATTAAATAAATATAAGATTACAAGAGTGTAACATTATTATTGATAGATCATACACATTATGACAATGGAAGTATTGAACCACCTTATTAATTGTATGCCACGTCAATATACAAATCAATGTCGCCCTCGATAGATAAAATGATGGTGCGGGTCTGGTCCTCCAGGACTCAATCTATTGGGCTTCTCGTTATGCGTTTCGTTTGTACTACTTGCCTCATTTGGGCCCACTGCTTCCTTTGCAACCTGATTTGAGGCTTGTAACAACAGGCTTAGTTCTATCTTCTCTATTGTTGGCTTGAGAGGACGCGTTTCGGTCCTTGCACATACAAGTAGGACCGAGATAATGAACACCAAGCACCTCAAGCCGGGCATATTCCGATTCCAATTATGGTGTTTTAGTATGTACTTTTATTGTGGTATATCCACTAGTAACTTGGAGAATTCAAAGTCAGACATTTCAGTATTTATAGATCATCTTCACGACTTGTCCTGCTTGTACATTGTCTAAAGTAAAGATTGGTCAGTTTTGGTTGGCTTAGCATGGCCAAGGTCCCATTCGATGTGCACGTAAACCTACAACCCTACCCATTAACTTTCAATATGAGTGAAGGATTAGGGTTGGCTTAAAAGAATGACGCTTATGTTTATCCCCTGGTATTAAACAAAGGAATAGATGGATAACATCAAAAAGATTTATGACAGAGCCATGTGTGTGCCTTGAAGGATTCCCATCAGAAGAGAAGGTTGATGACACGTCTAGTAATTACTTTACTAAATAATGCCGTGTTAAAGTTAGAAAATCCATCAGAAAGCAACACTTTTGACACCGCCTACGTGCATAGCTGATCTATTAAAATAATGGATTTCGGCAGTGACCTCAGATGGATAAGCATTATCACGGTTGAAACCATTGTTGTCAACTTGTCGTCAAAAGTTAAAGGGTTCTCATCAAAAAAAAAAAAAAGTTAAAGGGTTCAATGGATAAGTTACTAGTGTTCTCCTTATTGAAAGATAAGCACAGCAATAGCATCGCCAGCGATTATTGAAACAAATATTAAACAGCCAAACATTGAATCTCCTACCAGACCGACACCTACAACCAGATTAGCAATACACACCCAGTCTCTCAGGTAGAGGCAGCCTAAGATGCAAATAGCAATGATCATATGAAAAGAGCTAAACAAATCTCACACTCGAGCTTCAAAATATAAGTCGATCAAGGAAATTTCTGACGGAACAGATAACAATCAGAACAGCAACAATAGGGTACTAGAGACTTCAAACTGCAAGCTAACCAGCAGAGGATTGAATATATCTGAAGTTAAGAGTTACAACAGAATTATTAATTGTCTTAATTATGTAATTTACAAGAGAATCATTTATTACCATGAATTGGCATGCACCAATTCAAAAACAATAATAAGAAAGCAATTAGACACGCAGGTTAAGTGACGAAGTTAAAAACTAATAGAAAACTCTCAAAAGAAAAATAAAATCACAACTAGGGTAGCATACCCCGTTAAAGTCAATCTATAATAGGAGTTTTAAAATCTAGAACAAAACTACTGTACCAAGACTATAGTTTTGATAGATAACGCACCAATGCGGCTCCAATACTTTCAAAATTCTAAATTTCTTTTTGTATGGACTGTTTTTGAACGACACGTCCGCGCGCATCAACAAACCAGAGCTTTTAGTGCACTAAGGCCTAACTTAGCCAAGCCTAAGTCAGTTCAAAACCCAAACTTGGTTCAGAAAGGTAGAGCTGTTCGCACATAGAACCATAAAATCGTAAGCTGTGCTATTGCCCAAATTTAGCTCTGATAAAGGAAAAGTTATACCATGCATCCAATACATGATATTTTCCTCCTGATAACAGCATAAATATTGAGAATACATGTAAAATGTAGCAATAGTTGAACATACATTGTATGCAAGGTTAGAGTACATAAATATTATATCTAACAATCTGCATTTAATGCAATGTTTGGCATAGTGCATCTACAAACTACGTCCGACTATAAAAAATTGGGACAGAACCCCATTTCAAATTTCTTTTGTCCAACCTCTCAATTTAGAATAGAGCTTATCCAGGTACATAGTAGGCAAAGACTACTATGAATAGGCCCCCCTCGCCTCATTGAAAACCTCGATCAAAGACTATGAGAGTTTAAACTCCAAAGAGCATTCAAAGTAGTTTGATTGAGTTCCTAATCTTCCCAAAAGCTAAAAGAAGGAGTCTGTTTGAAACTTGACCTAATAGTTTGAGCCCAGGAATCCTTCTGAGGCAGTCAATGGCACAGAACCTAGAGTGGAGGCACCCATCCACTAGAATAAGTGCAAGCAAATGATAGCTCATACTATTTCCTTAAGTATTAAATTGTTATATTATTCAAGATGATTACACAAAGATAACTATAATAAAAAATTTTCTCCATACATAAACAAATCCTAAAACCTATATCAATGGTTTGTAGATATTTTATTGCATCATTTATAGTGTAGAAAACATCTTACGCTCTTAACCTTGGACTGTTAACAATGTTTATTGGAAATTACATTGTCAACCACGTGTAGGAAATCTTATGATTGTTAAAGACTCTACTCAATCGTCAAAAGATGAGGCCTCTTTTAAGCATAAGCTTGAAATCCAGTATTGATGTATTGATATGGCAGTCCACCAGTTAACGCTAGTGCTAGGGTTTACTATTGTAATTAGAAAAATCGTGCAAAGACAAAATAGAGGTACCCCATATCGCTATGGATGAAACCTTACCATCCAAGAGTTCTCAGCCTCTCTCTCTTCTCTCGTTAATTTGTTCCTTACTGTTCTAAGATTTCGTCAAAAGAAAATTATAGGCCTTAGCTTGTGGATCTTTCTAAGTGGTTCTCACACTCCAGAAAGTTATAAAGGACGCCATAATATGCTTGCTAGAATTTTAAATTTCATGTTTCACGGATTTCATGAAATCCTTGAAAGCACTAGAAAAACGCATTAGGGTTGGCTAATTTCATGCTATAGGAAAGCATTAGGTGAATATTATCTCATCATGTCAATTGGTTCTCTTTGAGAAAAGAAAGGATTAAAAACATATTGCATTTGAAAGCTCGAAAATGTGTTGAAAAACACAAGAGCTGTTTAGACCCCCAAATAAAAATTATGGCTCGATAGGTTTTACACAACTTTAATACAAAGTGCGGAATAGTGTAAAAGCGAGCGGATGAACAAGTAAGCTACTCTAATCCATAAACTAAGCAACACAGCAGTATAATGGAATTAAACAAGAGTAGGGAAGAAGGATGCAAACACAGAAAACACCGAGACGTGTTCTCGAAGAGGAAACCGAAGAACTCGGCGAAAAACCTCTCCGCCGCCCTCCAAGCGGAAATCGATCCACTAGACAATCAGTTGGGATACATGGGTTAGCAAAAGACCCTCCAAGCCTAGTCTACCCGCTGTACCTAAGCCCTCCAAGCTCCTACTCCAACAAGGCTTCTCGGAACCGTGTCTTGTCCTAGTTATCCGGATCCCGCAACAAGCTTCATGTTGCATCTGCCATTCAAGGCTTCTTCCAATGCTTCCCAACAGCACCAAAAACGTCACACAGCACTCACAAGGTGTGGTAAGTGTTTGGGCTATCAACCTCTCAAAGATATGGATAATGGAGAGGGAAGGGTTGAGGAAATACCACAAACAAATGTATAGAGAAAGGTGGGGAAGACAATCTCTAATTACCAATGTGTTTGGCTAGGGTTTTCTCTCTGAAGCATTCCTCAACAATTGTGGGTAATGATGGTATATATAGGAGAGGTGCAAAAGGTGTGACTCAAAAAGTACAGGCTGGCAGAACAGCTAGTCTCGCGGGTGTCTCGCGGGAAGGCCTTACCCGCGAGATACTCGCGAGACACAGTTGTCTCCACCTGGCCTGACTCTTCGCATTCCAGCATGTGCCTGGCACATGGGTCACTTCACGGGATGCTAGGTCGCGAGATACCCGCGAGAATCTTCAGTTCTTCAAATGCTTGAGTCTTCAAACACTCTCTCTAACACACAACCCTTACAACAAGTCCCACAACAAATACAGGGTTTTAAACGATTGAACTCAATTACAATCAAATTTGGCACGGAATAAAAGCCAACAAAACATAGTTGTAAATTACAACTTTACAATCTCCCCCTTTGGCTATTCCGTGACAAAACCCTAAAACAGACTCTAGACTTAACCGTGAGTTTGGGAACAAAGGCAAAACTCACTCACACCTAATTCTAGATTCTGATAAGCTCTTGAAACATATGAACAAGTAACTCCTGAAACACAACAACACAATAACATCATTGTATGCAGAAAACTTGAAAACATATGGAGCAATAATAGCATGATCGAGCAAAACGAAATAGAAACACTAGATCATGGCAGGATCAAACAAGTAATCACTATACATAAGCAATTACTATGCTCATTCACAC
The DNA here is from genome assembly GCA_023621385.1 of Quercus gilva. Lineage (NCBI taxonomy): Eukaryota > Viridiplantae > Streptophyta > Magnoliopsida > Fagales > Fagaceae > Quercus > Quercus gilva. Next base: position 54,638,969 of record CM042477.1, on the reverse strand, counting down.
ATGGAACGAACATCTGGATTTGCAAGAAGATACGCTCAATTGAAGAGAGTCACTTGCAACTCCAACACTCAACCAATGCGAAATACACGAAGTATTTGCATCTAGGAACAATCCTACTAGGGCACAAGAGTGTTCATCACTCAACCAATGCATAGAACGTATATGCATCTAGGAACAATCCTACATGGGCACAAGAGTGTTGTACTTGAAGTAAAATGTATGACATTGAACAACAAGCAAACATGCATGAAGGTTGCATAGGCAAGGTATTGCAAATGCATGGCACAAACCACAAAGACCTACAAATAATGCATGAAACAAACCCTTAAAGCTTACATAAGCAACATGGGTACAAACAAAAAGGTGCCACATAGCATATATGCCACAAAGCATAGAACATAAACACACAGTTCTGAAAATATACTGAATATACTTAAATTAATACTGAAGTTAAAGCATAAGTGTCAGAACTATAAACCAGAAAACAGTAAGACATTAACTATAAACCATAAACCAGAAAAAAACTAGAAAGAGCTGTATAAAACCCGTCTGTAAAACCAATAACCAATATCAACTATAGCTATGTGTCTAGGCTATGCTCCCCCTAAGGCTGTGCAAGCTCTTGTTCAGCAGCTCCCCCTCAAAATTTTCTCCCCCTTTTTGACCGGAATGGCCAAAGGACTAGATCTGATCGGAGTCGGAGTCTGATACATGTGAAGGAGATAGGCTCTGAATCTGGGCTGACAATGTGGTGATCTGCTCCTGGAGGTATGCAAACTGATCCGCTGTGTGCTGTACATGAGTGTCAAGCACTGTGGACATGTGATCCATCTTAGCTAGGATCTGATCAAGCTTGCTGAGACCTGGTGTGTGTGTTGAAGATGATGGCTGTGCAGTCTCTGGATGTGCAGTCTCTGGAGCAGAAGTAAACCTGTCAATCTCCTCCTCTGTATCCCCACCCTCATCTGGTGCATCCTGAGGCACGACCCGAGGTGGTGGAATGAGATGAGCACCAGTCTTGGGGCCTTTAATGTGTGCTGTGCTCCGAGTTAGAGTGTTTGCACCAATGGGGTAATCCCTCTGAACAACAGTGAGGCCACTAGGGAATTTCAGCTTTGTCTTGGCAATGAGCCCCATGATCAATGAAGGAAAGGGCATTATGGTTCTGGAATTTTGCTTCGTGATGCTCTTCTTCAGAATGTGGAAGATGTGGCTGCAGATATCAATTTCCTTGTGAGTAAAGAGGTCGTAGAGAAACCTCGTCCTTGGAGCCGAGAGAGTGGTGAGGTTGGTGACCGGATACAGGTTATGGATCATGACATAGCTGAGAGTTCTCATTTCTGGAGAGAACTTGAGAGTATCCATTGATGATTTCTTTGGAACTCCACCAAGAGCTGATATCATCTCCGTGATATGCCCTAATCTCTCATCATACTGAACTGTCATCGGTTGTGAGGGAGGACGAATCTCCAAGAAGTCTTGAATGCCATCCTTTGTAATCTCAAATTCTTTGTGCCTCACCCAGCAGACTATCTTGTCATCCTCCACAGCAGCATTAGAAAAGAATTCCCTGATAATTTCCGAGTACACATTCCCAGCTGGATTTAGCAACTTTGTCCAGGTTCTTTCTTTGAACACATCTGGGATGCATGTATTCTCAAGCTCCTCCAATTGAACCACCCTTTCCATGACAATGGTCGCTCTCTTGTAGCAATCATTGTACTTCATATCTACCTCTGCGGATTTGAAATGATCGGATTCAGTACGAGCACGTTTGGGACCCTTCTTCTTGATACCGGCATGCTTGGTGGGAGACATCTACATAAGTGGAAACAACACATAAAGCACAAGTGCACACAACACAAGAACAAAACTTGATTAGATTCAAGTTAGTTTAAATCAAAATGTGATACTTCCAAAAACAGAGGAACATTCAAAACAGGGCATGACCAATTCGTATACGCATGCTACACACCATACATCGTTAAACTAAAACACAAATGCATGAACAAAAAGACATTTTGCATGAAATTAAAATATTGTGCAAGTGTGTGTTTGTGTGTACGCATATGTGTGTGTAACATGAAATGCATGAGTGTGTGCCTAGAGAGTGCCTAGGTGTTTGCCAAGTGAGTGCACCAAGTGCAAAGTGTAATGCATACATGATCAAAAATCAATTCTAGACCAAAACATGGTAAGTTATATGAAAAACTTGAAATTGGGACTCACTTGAGACCAATTAGGCACAACAATGTCATTTAGACATTTAATCAAACACCTAATGTGCGTGACAACACTTTGAGTATGAACAATGCATGAACATGGTAAAATCTTGCCTAAATACATGATAAAATGCCACAAGGGGCCAACATAGATGCAACAAGATTAAATGCAACAAAGCCCAATCAAAAATTTGGCAAGAACACCCCCAATTTTGAAAAGCAACCCAACATTTCGAAAATCCCCAATTATGACAACCCTAACCACAAAGACTGCAAAATCTAAGTAAAAACTTAAAAGGAAGTGATTAATCAACATACCTTGCAGAAGAAAATGCAGAAAAAATCTTGATTTGGAGAGGGATTTGATGGAATAGTGTTTTTGGGTTGAGAGAGTTTCGAAGAAGTGTAAGGAGGGAAGTTTGATATGTTTTGAAAAACTGTCACATCAGCCCTATAAAACTGAAAACACGCGTTTTTCGCGGGATAGGGAGCCGCGAGACAGTCGCGAGACAATCGCGAAAGGTGCCACTGAAGCACAAAATTCTCGCGAGAAGCGCTAAGTCGCGAAACAGTCGCGATACAGTCGCGATAATCTCTGTCTGAATTTGAGAAAACTCCAGTTTTGGCCAAACAGCATTTCGCGAGAAGCTGTTAGTCGCGATACAGTCGCGAGACAGTCGCGAAATTCTCTGTGTGACAGGATGATGAAAATTTTTCCCTCAATACTTTTCGCGGGAAGCAGCTTAGTCGCGAGCTTCTCGCGAAATAACCCCTGAACCAGTTTTTTTTTTTTTTTTTTTGTTGAAAAACACACAAAAACATTTTGACCAAAAAGAAACACAAGAAAGGATAAAAACACTTTCAAAAACTAATAAAATTCACAAAAATCTTTTTGGATTTGATCAACAAGTTCATGGGCAATCACATCCCATTTGGACATATACAATCACACAAATGAGATAGGCATTGATTGAATCAAAAACTTGTGTGTTGTGTGTGAGTATCAAATGTGAAATAGTCCTTAGACCAGAGCGAAGCTTCAATGATCAATTCACGCGAGTCATACACAACTGATACGAAATCATGTGGACTATCTCCATTATAGAAATGAGTATATATGACCTCCCACACATTGAAAACATAGAAGCTTTTCATTTGGCTTCTTATAACTCATAACAATTGGTCCATTTTCATTTTGATTGGACAAATACATCTCATTTTGAGGAAGGTGCCTGAAATTTATGATATTTCAACATTGATGAGAAGCCTTTGGCTTTTTGAGCACCATAACATTTACTTTAAAAGGAGTCGCTTTCCCTTTTTCCTAGTCAAATACTAGTGTGTGCGACAGGCTTTTGCAGCTCAATATCTCTTTTCATTTGGAGATTTACAATTTGTGAGCTCTTTTTGCAAAAACATAAAAATAAAGTGGGAAGAGATATAGACACAAGTCTATGCAAGTATCAAGACCAACAAGACTATTGACTAATCATTCATGACAGGTGTGAAGATCTATTTACAACAGTCACTCATAATTTTCAGGGTTTCTTCCACATAGAAAAGGGTGCATACGAACAAGCAAAGATCGTAAATGCACTATGCCATAAGTACGAAGGTACTAGGCCAAACTCACATGAGATATGCACAAAACAAGTGATCAAACTTTTGAGATTTTTCAATTTTTCTGGGTTTTTGAATTTTTGAAACACACCCAAAACAGAACAGGAAAAACAAGATCAACAAAATTAGGTTTAAACCAAAAAAAATGAAATTAATGCATGAAATGATGCATCTACAAATGTCCCTACACATGGAAAGAATTGATGCATGGACATATTATAATGCTTATGCATGGGTACCCCTCTTCACCCACACGTCACGTGCGTTTGGGGTGATATCCTTGACGGATTGGGTACGAGAGTTGGGACTTTCAAACCTCCTTGTGAAACTCTCCATGCAGGTGGTGAAGGCACCTATCATCTTCATCATGTCTGTCACTCCGAGATCACAATTTTGGCTTCTTGAGTTTCCACCGCTCCAAGCTCTATTGTCATTTCTTCTTCCTCGTGACCGCGGTGCGCTTGCATTGTTGTCTGCTCTCAACTTTTGGCAGTTTGGTCTAGTATGTCCTCGCAGTCCGCAATAGTGACATACATAATCTGTTCTAGGACCCCGTTGAGGTCTTGAAAGAGATCTTGCTCTGGTTTCATGTCTTCCTACAGATTGATTTCGGGGCTTGTTCACCATCCGTTGCTCAATTACATTCTTCTTTTCAACCTTAACACTCTCAGGAACGGCCTCCTCTACAATTTGTTCTACGGCCTTCACAAATTTTACTTCTTTGGTAGCTTTGACTGATGAGCTACTCACTCCGGTATATCCCAATCCGGACTTGTCCGAGGAATGTTTTTGGGATGAGATAACATCATTCAACTTTCTGGAGGAGACCCTATCTACCTTGGCTTGTGCTTGAACCACCTCTTGTTCAAGAAATCTGATCTTTAAGTAAGCTTCTGACAGCTCACCATTCATCTTTTCTATCTCGCATTTTGCCTCCCTATGTCTGACCATAAGGCTCCGGTAATCTTCCTCTGCCTTCTTCATTTTTCTGACAGCCGCCTTGGCTACCCTTGCATATTCTCCCGACTTCTCAAGGAGTAATGAGTAGTTTTCTTGAAGATTATCTGTACTTTCATCCTTTTCCTCATCTGATTCATCTATAATTCCAACGGACTCTGAATCAGAATGCTCACCAAGTTCCTTCACAAGTACTTCCAAGTCATCCGAAGAATCTACATGATCAATGGTCATGAAGGCGGAGTAGTTTCCCTCACCGTCACAGCTCTCTTCCGAGTCAGAATCAGAAGAGTCAGAATCACTGAGTGTTGTAGCATAAGCCTTCCCTTTTCCCCTCAGAAAATTCGGACATTCCTTCTTTAAATGTCCATGCCCATTGCACTCATAGCATACAATATCTGAAGAAGGTTGAGAGTCCTTCCCTTCTTTTCTATTAAACTCTTTCTTATCACCTCTTGATGAAGAGAACTTTCCTCCATTGAAAGGTTTCCCGCTATTTTTCATTTTCAAGAATTTGCGGAAGTTCTTGACAAGATATGCTACTTCCTTCTCCACTCCATCTTCTTCGGAGGAATCATTTATCCTTTCGGTGATGGTCTTAAGAGCAAGCGATTTGCTTGTCTTATGGGAAGGCAGTCCCAGCTCATACGTTTGGAGAGACCCTATCAACTCTTGAATCTTAATCTCATCCAAGTCTTTGCTTTCTTCTATGGCTGTAACCTTTGCTCTAAAACTTTCAGGTAGGGACCTCAAAATTTTTCTTACCACCTTGGTGTCTTCAATCTTCTCCCCAAGATTGAGTTTAGCAATGACAATTTCATTGAGCTTCCCATAGAATGAATCAAATGGTTCATCATCACCCATCTTGAGTTCTTCAAATTTGGTGGTAAGCATCTGAAGCTTCGTGTCCTTAACTTTCTTTGTACCCTCATAGGTAGTCTCCAAAATCTCCCAAGCTTCCTTGGCTACTGTCATATGAGAAATCCTGTGGAATTCATCAGGGGACACACCACAAAAAATTGCATTTAAGGCCTTACTATTAGCATTGGCCGCTGCTAGAGCAGCCTTATCCAAAGTGGACTTAGGAGCCTCCGGCTTAGTCCAGCCTATCTCAACCGCATCCCAAACGGTATCATCAATAGAGCATAAAAATGCTCTCATCCTAACTTTCCAGAATGCATAATTATTTCCATCAAAAAATGGTGGAACATTGAGCGATTGAGACCGGTCCATCTCAACAAGGGTCAAGGATCACACTTAGGTAGTTAAACCTCAGCAAGTGTACCCGCTCTGATACCAATTGAAAGCTCGAAAATGTGTTGAAAAACACAAGAGCTGTTTAGACCCCCAAATAAAAATTATGGCTCGATAGGTTTTACACAACTTTAATACAAAGTGCGGAATAGTGTAAAAGCGAGCGGATGAACAAGTAAGCTACTCTAATCCATAAACTAAGCAACACAGCAGTATAATGGAATTAAACAAGAGTAGGGAAGAAGGATGCAAACACAGAAAACACCGAGACGTGTTCTCGAAGAGGAAACCGAAGAACTCGGCGAAAAACCTCTCCGCCGCCCTCCAAGCGGAAATCGATCCACTAGACAATCAGTTGGGATACATGGGTTAGCAAAAGACCCTCCAAGCCTAGTCTACCCGCTGTACCTAAGCCCTCCAAGCTCCTACTCCAACAAGGCTTCTCGGAACCGTGTCTTGTCCTAGTTATCCGGATCCCGCAACAAGCTTCATGTTGCATCTGCCATTCAAGGCTTCTTCCAATGCTTCCCAACAGCACCAAAAACGTCACACAGCACTCACAAGGTGTGGTAAGTGTTTGGGCTATCAACCTCTCAAAGATATGGATAATGGAGAGGGAAGGGTTGAGGAAATACCACAAACAAATGTATAGAGAAAGGTGGGGAAGACAATCTCTAATTACCAATGTGTTTGGCTAGGGTTTTCTCTCTGAAGCATTCCTCAACAATTGTGGGTAATGATGGTATATATAGGAGAGGTGCAAAAGGTGTGACTCAAAAAGTACAGGCTGGCAGAACAGCTAGTCTCGCGGGTGTCTCGCGGGAAGGCCTTACCCGCGAGATACTCGCGAGACACAGTTGTCTCCACCTGGCCTGACTCTTCGCATTCCAGCATGTGCCTGGCACATGGGTCACTTCGCGGGATGCTAGGTCGCGAGATACCCGCGAGAATCTTCAGTTCTTCAAATGCTTGAGTCTTCAAACACTCTCTCTAACACACAACCCTTACAACAAGTCCCACAACAAATACAGGGTTTTAAACGATTGAACTCAATTACAATCAAATTTGGCACGGAATAAAAGCCAACAAAACATAGTTGTAAATTACAACTTTACAGCATTTAATAATGAAAAATTATTGTTCGACACTCATGGGAACACAGTTCACAGAGTACATCATGTGTAAAAATGTGGATACCAATTATTAATAATTTATACAATCAAAGCCATTTAATAATGTCACGCCCTGAATCCAACTATAAAGATAGGCATGTGACAACGCCCGCACGCTTATAAAGTAAGCACCTTACAAGTGTGCAAGGCCTTCTTAATAACTAAATTTATCCTCAAAAAATTATACCAAATAAATCCAAAATACCTCAACAATTTGTTTTTGAATTATTGCAATTGTCAAAGATCTCCAAAATACCAATAGATACAACAGTCCAAACTTCATGACTGTTAAACAAAAGAAATACTAATATTACTATAGGGACTCAAAATGTCTTGGACCCTTCACAATAAAATTTGTAGAGTGTAGGTAAAAGAGCTTGACATCATCGAAGTAAACAACGGTTAATATGAAGATTATAATAAATAATAGATGACATAAAATTCATTGGAATCTTCTCAAAGAAATTTGGCTAAGTATTTCTGTAGAGAATGATCATCACTTTGGCTAAGTGTTTGCGAAGCATATTTGTCCTCGGCTCACGCCGAGGATCTTTTTTTCATCGAACTGATCTTAATCATGTCCCTCCCCCCCTAGGACTTCTTCAGATCCCCCCCTTTTTTATGCTGGGAGTCTTATTGGTTATATAGTCTCATTTTAGTTAATCTTAGCCATCCATTTGTCAATTATCTGAACTCTATGTACAGGGGTTTGTCCCATCATCTGTATTTGCAGGCTTTATGTTAGTTCCTAGCCGCCTTTGTAGACTTTCTAATAGTTGAAGTGACTAAAGCATTAGGGTTTGCAGGTCACCTCACCATTAAGGCAGCCAGAATGTTGGTAGCGTTCATTTAATAGACAAAGGATATTTTCCCTTCATCAAAGTTGGTTTGCCGAGGATGTGAGCATTCCTCGGCGAGGCCTTTGAATGACTTGGGCTCTTTCCTATTATCCTCGGCCTTTATATTATCCTCGGCGTGGGCCTTGGGCCGAGTATAGAGTGGGCCAGAGTGGTTAATATGGTGGGGCCCCACAATTACAAGATCAACTTATTTAAAAAATTCTTAATCTCCTTTCAAATGTACAGCCTCAGCAAAAGTCTTAAAACTAGCTATTCTTCACAATCTAAAACTGGAGGGAAAAAAGGGGACTAAGTTGACAACTCATTAAGTAACCAAAGTTTTAATAAGTTTTATCAACAAATAGATCTGTAAAATAATAAGTTGTACATAGATCGAATATTTTAATCTTACAAATATATCATAAATAGATTAGAAAATAATCAGTTTCCATATATCAAAAGTATAATTTATAATAGGTTCCAAAAACGCATAAGAAATTTCAAGGAATTAAAACAATTCAAATATTCAAACATAATTCATACTCTTAACAATTTTTATGACTATGGTCACGCTATATCCCCGTGACTAGGTATCAGACTCAGATGAAGCTAGTTTCGTGCTAATGTATATCACCCATTAGCTGGGTCTAGAAACACGATAGACTCATGAGACCCCAGATAGAACTAGTTTCAGTACTAATAAATAACCCCCATTGACTGGGTATCAGAGTACCAATGAATAACCCCCATTTGCTAGGTATCAAAGTGAAAACATAATCAAATTGTCCAAAATCATATATATATATATCAAATCATAGTTCAAACAAAAATATATCTCATTCAAATACATATATAAAATCATATATTCAATTATCAAATATATTTGTGATAATTCTTTATTCTTTACTTTAAATTAGTAGTACAATTGAAATAAAAATGTAACAATTATAAACAATTTTCAGTAGTTAAAATACCGTAGTGTAAGCAAAATAAAACCAATTATGATAAGGTTACTTACCCCAGCTAGCTTATCACAAAAGAACTTCTCTCTTACACATCCTCTAAAATCCTTAGATATCGCCTAAAACAATTTTACAGATACCATTTACTCAATAATCAAATAATTCAAGAAAAACTTATAATGGTACTTGGCCAGAAGAGAGACTACTAAAAATATCCAATAACTGTCCACTGGTATCTCACACCAAAATTCCACATAATCATAATATTTTTCTTTATTTTTCTGCCACCATTAATTTCCTAGAGATAAGGCTAAAACTCCTAGTACTATATCAGTATATCATACTAGGAAAGACAAAGTACCTGGACCCATCTCCAAGTATACGTGCATTCCTTCTTTTTTTTTTAAAGAAAAATTTTACTCCTACTTTCTTTTTAAAAACATAAGAATAGAGGACACATTTCAAAACTGCAATGGAATCTCAAAAATTCAACCTAATAGATCCAAATACAACTCTCCATCACAAATAGGTGGCAAAAGTGAATTTGAAATGTTAATCAAAATTTGTTCCTTACCCTAATCACGATTAAGTATATGTAATATATGTAATAGAGTTAAAACTTTTCAATTAAAAAAAAAATCACCTCTCACAAAATTCTTCATAGTTTTTTTTTTTTTTTCATATATATATATATATACATATACTAATGTGATGCATACATTAAAATAAGATGGTCAATGCTTTATTAGACCACATGTGAGCTCCATGGAGTCAAATAAATCCACTTACCAACTATATGAGTCAATAAATACTTGTTAAACTATACTGAAGTTAGATGCTCAATGATTCACTCGACCACTTGTGGCCAGCGAGGTTCGACTAAACTAGACCAAACTAACCTTAGGGAGGTCAATTATATTAGGCAAAACTATCAAATGAGTTTACAAAAGATAAATCACAAAACAGTAGGAAGATTCTTTTCCTTGTTCTCTCTCTCTTTTATTTTAATAAGAAGAAGAAGAAGAAGAAGAAATTTTTTTTTGAATAACCAATCTAATCCAACACAAAATTTCAAGAGTAAAGCACACCCACTTAATACTAGCATATAAGAACATAAAAGTATATCAATTAACATCCTCTTTTTGTTCTTTTTTAAGTCATGTATGTATAAGTACAATGACATAAATATCAAATCCTAACAAATCTAACCTAACAACTCATCATATGATGGAACCTCACCTACACTTCTCATCAAGTCACAAAAAGAACACTATCTATGACCTAGTAACCTCCATAAATAAATAATTAAAACCTTAATCCCTAGTGCACAAACTTGATTCCAAATCAAATCCAAGTATAGAATCTACAAGATCACAACCTAGCTTTGATACCATAAAAATTGTCACGTCCCGAACCCAACTATAAAGATAGGCACTTGACAATGGCCGGATACTTATAAAGTAAGTACCCTACAAGTGTGCAAGGCCTTCTTAACATCTAAATTTATCCTCAAAAAATTATACCAAATAAATCCAAAATACCTCAACAATTTGTTTTTGAATTATTGCAATTGTCAAAGATCTCCAAAGTACCAATAGATACAACAATCCAAACTTCATGACTATTAAACAAAAGAAATACGAATATTACAAGATCAACTAATTTCAAAAATTCATAATCTCCTTTCAAGTGTTCACCCTTAACAAAAGTCTCAAAACTTGCTATTCTTTACAATCTGAAACTAGAGAGAAAAAAGGAGGGTGAGTTGACAACTTAATAAGTAACCAAATTCCTAATAAGTTCTATCAAGCAAATAGATGTGTAAAATAATAAGTTGTACATAGACTGAATATTGTAATCTTGCAAATATATTACAGATGGATTAGAAAATAATCAGTTTTCCATATATTAAAGCTATAATTTACAGTAGGTTCCAAAAACACATAAGCTATTTCAAGGACTTAAAACAGTTCAAATATTCAAACACGATAGGCTCTGTCAACGCCCGGCCTTAATCGAAACAGGGTGGCAGAGAACCGCCGCCGCCGCTGTCGCGAGCCCTCATTCAACCACCTGTTGTGGCAACGCTCCCGCACACGCAGAGGCCCATTGGAGGCCCCTTTTGATGGTAATTGCATATGTGCCCGTGTATAGTGTGTGGCATGGTTTGCACAGGGCTTTGGGTGCTCTCTCTCTCTCAGTGGAGGAAGGTAGGTCTACCTTTGGCTTTGTGGTAGGATCTTGGGCCAAATTTTAAGAGATTACCAAAGGTAAGTAGAGTCGCCACGAATATTGGGTTTTTCTAAGGTGTGATTGGTTACTTGTTTCTAGTTGATTTTATTACCAATCCTAGGTTAAGAAAAAGGACATTTTTCCTAATCCTATATTGATGGCAAAAAAAATCTTGATTCTTAGGTCCGAAAGTTTGGTTACGTGTGGGGAAGGTGTTAGGCACCTACAACGCCTGTCCAAGGACAATTCTTTGTTTTGATAAAACCTTAATTTTTAGAGATTGGCAGTAAAACATGGTTTTGGCATTGGCTTTCGGGGCATAGCATGCATGGGGGCTTTGAGGTTTGGCTTTTGAACGGGTGTGGTCCCAATCAATGCTTTTCTAAGGCATTCAACAAAGTACCATATTTTCATAGTGAAAATTCAGCGACATGTCACCATACTTTCGCGGCGGAAATTAGGCATCGCTTTGCCTTAGCAATGCCTTAGGTAACACGGACTGTGAAAATCACACCGGAAAGGGTGAGCAAGTATATATATACATACATCATGCACAATGCAAGTACACAGAATAGGAAAGTACTTGCCTACATCACTAGAGCATGGCCCAAAATATAGGTACAGGAAAGTAAACAAGGGTTGCCATACTCTAGAGATGAGGATGAATGGTACATGGCATGATATACCTAATACAACCCATCTAAGAGAGAAAGGGAGGAGGAAGTAAGGGGTTTTAAAGAGTATAAAAGCAAAAGGGAAAGGCTAAACTCCTAAATTTATTGAACATTGCCGTTGGGCTTATATCCTTTTGCTTGCATCTGCACCCTTTTTGCTTGCGCCTGAGGGGCTGTGCCCTAGCTCCATGTGTGTACATGCAAAGGTAAAGACAAGAAACCAATAGAAAAGCAATGGAAGAAAAAGATGCAAAGAGCATATGAAAAGGCATAAAGCGAACAAGCATGATAGGCATGGCAAGCAAAGAAGCAAGAAAGGAAGCAAACAAGCAAAAAGACAACCAAGCAAGAAACAAACAAAAGGTGGTGTTCGTGAGGGACAAATGTAGGTTTGGATTGAATGTCCATAACTTCATTGTGTTGAAGCATGGACAACACTAGCAAGCAAGACTCATGCATGGATATGTAAGCAAGCATAGACATGTAAATAAGGATGATCCAAACCCTTTGATGTGGACCAAGGTGTATGGATAGTGACAAAGACCATAGGGTCTAGATCGGGTCTGAACCAATAGGCCAAAACATAAGAAAGAAAAAAAAATGACAAAAGGGCTACAATAGCACATGGCATGACAAACATAGCCTAGGTCTAGCCACACAAACATGGCATGGAGCACACGAACACATGGGAGATAGTATAAAGCATGAAGAGAACATAGATCCAAGTACATAGGCATGTGAAAACATAGATCTAGTCAAATAGGCATAGAAACATACATGTAAACATGTAGAAACCTAACACATAGACATGGAAGAACATGGATCCAAGCATATAAGCATGTGAAGACAAGGATCTAACCCTATAGCATGGAAACAAAACATATAAAACACTTAGATCCAAGCAAGGCATAACCAACAACATCATACAAGCATGTGAGCATGTAACCCTAACATCAACCTAGAACAAAAGAGGCACAAAACATAGGAAAACATGGCATAAAGCCTAAAGCATGTAGATCTAAACATATAAGCCTGTAAGGATGAAACATGGCATAAGGCATAAAAGCAAAGAGATTTAATCTAGAAACAAAAATAAAGAAAGAAACATGCTAAAGAAAGTAGTAAATCATGTTATTCAAGCAAAAAGAAAGGATAAAAAGCTAGAAAAAGATTTAGAAGGTTATGGGTGTGAATGGTAGATAAAAAAACAACATCCACACCCTTAAACCCTAAATCCAAAGTGTAGAACCAAGGAAAAGAAGATTGGGTATAAGAACAATACCTTATGTTTTTGGTGAAGAGAGAAGAATCAAGAAATTTTGATGTGTTTTTTGGGTGTTTTTTTATGTGTTTGGAAGAGGAGAAAAACGTGGAGAAAAAATAGGCAGAGAGAAAAACTTAGCAAAAAAATGGTCTTTTTCTTCATCTAAAGGGTGCCTGGAGCTTTTTATAGCCCCAGCACAAATTTGGAGGCGATGTCCTTTGTATGGCAGCCAGTAGCACTTCAAGATTCGCCACCTTCAAACAATCTTCTTTTCGGGTTGATCTAACACCCTTGGAAAGATCTTCACTTCCTATTTCTGAAATGGTATGGAACTTGAAAATCCAACGGTCGGATCAAAAGTTATGGCTCCTAGAAGTTAGTGGTACATTAATTAGTGCATTATCTCGATTTTCATGACATCTAGACCATTCTAACTCCAATTTCGACCCATGAACAGTTGTTGGAATGAGAATTTGATAATTTTCACAATGGTGTTGGTTTCAACTCATTTTGATAGCCAGATCAAAATTAGGGTTTTTGGGCCCACCCGAGATTGACTTCAGGTCAAACTTGGTCAAAGTTGTTGAAAATCTCCGAGAAGCTCAAGTTTGATGTAAAATATGGAAAATTTTGTTTTGTGAGGGTTTTGACCTCATTTGATCTTCGGTTAAACTTGGGGTTAACTAGGGGCATTTTAGTCATTTTAGCTGAAAGAGACTCCAATGCCCGAATAGGTTGCGCCACATCATTTTGGATGTTCTCGCGGCCCTATGTGGAGAAAAAAATATCTTTGGATTTTCGGGGTTTGGCACAAAAATCAAGGGCGGAAAAAATACGATATCAACAATTGCCCTTTCTTTATCTGACATCTCGAGTGTAATGAGAGGTGTTGGATAAAGAACGTAATTTCGAATTTTGCTACCTCCAAATTTGCGTGTAGAGACTATTCATGGATCGAGATCGGACTTTACCTGACTGGACTGATCTGCTGCAGTTGCTTCTAAAATATATTCTGAACACGTCTCTGAACATTGGAAAAGGAAAAGCCCCTTCCCCTTTTTTTAGGGATTTGATCGGGTCAACGTTGGCTTGGTCAACGTTGCCCGGAGACCCTTGAAGGTGCACTGGGCTGAACTGATGGCCCAGCAAGGTGCGTCAGGTAGCCAAGCAACCCCAAAGGCCTATAAATTCTCCCTCTTGCTCATTTTTGACCTTATTTCACTCTTTTCCTTGACTTCCCACTTCTAAAAATTTTTTTGGAGCAATCTCGTGTTGGAAAAATACATGTGTGTATCGCATACAAAACATACACAGCAGAAAAATTAACGGATCCACTTCATTCGTAATTGATAACATGTACTATGTAAGTTTCAGAATTTGAGAACAAGAATGCATACCTTGGTGTGGTGAAATTCAAAACCGAAGATTAGAAGTTCTTGGGAAGATTTTTAATCTTCACTCCAATTCCACTTGATGCCCAAGATGTGTGGTCTCTCAATCAGTTTCCAAGGAGAGAATAAAGAGTGTCCAACACTCACATACAAACCATTTCATACCTTATGTGATCTTAATGAAAAACCACTATGAAAGTCTTATGAAAACCTTCATCTTAACCTTATGAAAAGTAGTTATGAAATTCTGTATGTTTCTCTCCTTATATACAACTGATTATCTAATTGGCCTAGCCTTTTGGGTCATTCTAATTGGGCTCTAGTATGTGGCTTGGAGTGGGACCAAAAGGTACCAATAAGACACTAGCTTCAATGGGCTTTGGGCTTTTCTATCAACTCTTAACAAGTCCAAAGTTACCATTAACTATATTTAATACCACTATATAAATATAGTTGCACTCTAGGCCTTATCTATAAATTATATCCCAAGACTTTATTGTACATGCAACCCCTTCATTGAAATATTCGTCGTAACACAAAGTCATGAAATAGATTGCCACTTTGAAGATTACTATATCTTAATCCTTGAGTACCCGGTTTAATCCTTTATGTTATTCAATATATATTTATGAAATCCAATTTCACAAATATATATACTTTAGTAACTCCTTACTAAAGTGGTTGGGCCCAACACTCTGAATAACCAAACCCATTAAACTTATCTCAAGGGAATATTTTATATCTCCGTTAAGAGATTATGAATTCCATCTTGAGAATATATGTTCCATCAATATTAAATGTGACTGCCCAACGTACTGAAGTTTTGATCGTAACTTTAGATTTCACTCCTGATATATCAAAGCAACCTACACCTTATGATCAGGTCCATTATTCTCTCAGGATTTAGAGTTCATGCAAATAAAAGTCGTGAGATTTATCATTCATTTGATAGTCGTTAGAAGAATAATAAATTTCACAGCGGTCCAATTCAATATGTTTTAACTCTTAAAACATATCAACATACCAACTAGAAGTCTCCACTTCCATGATAAAAAAAAATCATCATAGTTGATATGTTATAGTCTTCACAAATGAAATGCCCAATTTCATCACCGACTACGAACTAAAATTCTGAGTTTACAAAGAACTTTTGATTTATATCTTCTGTAACTAAATCACATACTATGCATCTCATGGACTAAGATAATGTCCCACTAGTTCATTTATAAATAGTCTCATATAATTAAACAATTTAATTATTTATGATATGCCAATAAATTGGATTTTAGGGCATAAACCCCAACATCTCGAGCTTAGCAGGTCCGTCTTTTCAACTTCAGTCTCCTGTTTCAGTCTTTTCTGCATTTGAGGTCAGTGTCTATTTTTTCTTCTTCTCTTCTTTTTTTCTACAAAATGTTAGTAGTAATACTACTAGGGATGCATGATAGTGCTTATTTTATTTTTGTCATATATTTTTTTGCCATTATTTATGCCATGCTATCTTAAGAAAATGAGCATATACATTTTTTGTTTTTGATATATGAGTGCATAAATATGTGGGAAATTAAATGTTGAAACTAAAATGCGGCATATGGGTAAGAGGACTAACCTGGTAGTCAGGAATAGTGGAAATGATAAGGCGTATGGCGTAGCCACTAGTTAGTCTCGGAATAGGATTGGACAAAGAGAATTGTGTGATTGTGATACGCTGCTAGTTAACCTTGAGATGCGGAGTGAGCATACGGCGCGGCCGTTTGTTAACCCACTGTAGATCAGGAACTTGAAAACCCTTTTTAGTGACTTCGTAGCTGTGTAATGGCAAGGCGTATGGCGTGGCTGCTAGTTAACCTCGAGATGGGGTGTGAACATACGGCATGGCCGCTAGTTAACCAACTGTAGATTAGGAACTTAAACTTTTGAGTGACTTGGTATCTGTGTGATGGCAAGGTGTACAACATGGTTGCTAGTTAACCTCGAGACAAGGTGTGAGAATATGACGCGACCGCTTGTTAACCCACTGTAGATCAGGAACTTGAAAACCCCTTTTAGTGACTTGGTAGCTGTGTGATGGTGAGGCATACAGCACGGCTACTAGTTAACCTCGAGATGGGGTGTGAGAATATGATGCAGCCGCTAGTTAACCCACTATAGATCAGGAACTCGAAAACCCTTTTTAGTGACTTGGTAGCTATGTGATGGCGAGGGGTATAGTGCGGCTGCTAGTTAACCTCGAGATAAGAGGTAAGCATACGGCGGGGCCGCAAGTTAACCCATTGTAGATCAGGAACTTGAAATTTTAAGTGACTTAGTAGTTGTGTGATGGCAAGGCGTACGGTGCGGTCGCTAGTTAACCTCGAGATAGAGTGTGAGCATATGACACAGTCGCTAGTTAACCCACTGTAGAGATGTACGGTATGGCCGCTAGATAGCCTTTAAAGAAGATGTGAGCATACAACGCGACCGCTAGTTAACCCACTGTAGGATGTAAGCATACTGTGCGGCTACTAGTTAACCCACTATAGAGACGTACGGCGCGACCGCTAGGTAGCCTCTGAAAAAGATGTGAGCATATGATGCGGCTGCTAGTTAACCCGTTGTAGGACTTGAGCATACAGCATGGCCGCTAGATAGCCTCCAAAGAAGATGTGAGCATGCGGAGTGGCCGCTAGTTAACCCGTTGTAGGATGCAAGCATATGGCACAACCGCTAGTTAACCCGTTGTAGGATATGAGCATACAGCATGGCCACTAGTTAACCCACTATAAAGATGTATGGCACGGTCGCTAGATAGCCTCCAAAGAAGATACAACCTTACGGCGCGACCTCTAGTTAATTCGCTGTAGGATGTGAGTATATGACATGACCACTTGTTAACCCACTGGAGAAATCTTGTAAGAATCTACTTTCTTGTGAGAACATATGTTTGATAAGAACCTACAAAACTTGTTTAGGAAAACGTGTTATTTGTATTTCCATTTTTTCATGGGCTGACCACTAGTGTTTGAATTTCTGGTTGTTCTGTATATCATGTCTCAAAGGGCGAGTTCCGAAGGAGACCGAGGGAAGGCCCCTATTTACGCTACGTCCCATGGGGACTCTTCTTCTAGTGATGAGACCACTTCGGCTGGCAAGCAGGCGGCTTGAGTTCTGTAGAGTCATTTCAATCGTGGGGATGATGACACCAGGCTTGCTAGCGGGATCCCTATAGAGACCCAATCTAGGAGGCAGTGTTCAATCGAGACAGTTAGTGTCTCCTTTGAGTCTCACACTATTTCCCATGGGGCTTCCTTTTGTAGCATGATGTAGGCTCTGCATGGGCATGTATGTATTCTTCATGTATCTTGTAGACGTTGTCCCATGGTGGGCCAGTTGTGCATGTATATTATGCATCGCCTCTTGATTGGCTTAGACATGTGCATTTTGTATTGCACCATAGTGGGTCTTGATGTATGATATTGTCTCTTTGTAGCTTCATGGTGTATATATGAAACAATGCCTCTTATTAGGACTTACATGCATAATTCTAGAAAAATGCCCTTTAAGAGGGCTGCTGTTGTATTTGTAAAATAATGCCTCTAATTAGGACTTACATGTATAATCATAGAGAAAATCGCTTTGAGAGGGCTACTGTCTCACCATAGAGAAATCGTCTATAAGAGGGTTATAGACATATATGGGAAGCAATGCCTTTTGTTAGGGCTTACATGCATGACTCTAGGAAATCGCCTTTAAGAGGGCAGATGTATGATTCTGGAAATTGCCTTTGAGCGGGCTATTGATGTATGCATGCACTGTTGCATTTTCATCATGGATGGTGGTTTTGAACCAACTTATGTCACATTCGCTTGTTTTGCACCGTGGTTTCACAAGTTTATTGGTGGATTTTGACAGTGATCGTCCCACTAAGGGGAGAGGGAATGGACAGATCACATGAAATAAATTGCCCTAGTTTAGGGTTTTGTGTGATTGTTGACATGAGAGACACATCCTCAGTGGGACAGACCCATTCTTGTATATTGGACAAGGTGGAGGGAACCGCGAAAAATAAACTACCTCAGTTTAGGGTTTTGTGGGGTTCCAGGCCTGCAAACTGGCTGAAAATGACCTCAACTTCGTAGACTATACCAAATTATGGTAATGAATGCGGAAATTCTAAATGAAATCTACTTAAACATGCCATGAGGCAGTATGCACTGATCGCTCCCGTTATTACCTGGGCGGGCTAATGCTTCAAAGATAGACTTCTTGAGGCAACATCATGAGAAACGACTCCCTTTGCCCTCCAAATAAGCTAAAATAGCTACCAAATGGCTAAGAATGGGTTCTGGAGTCTTTCTATTGTGAGCTCTAATTACCACAGTTGAACTAACCCTTAAACCAGGTGAACCGGGCTTTAGAAAATGAGGTTCAAGATATCTTGAGGTGCTGAATGAGATGCACAAAGATAAAATGCCCCAGTGTAGGATTTGTGCAATCTCGGATGCACAAGAAGGAATTCCTAACAGTCTAGTTCACTGCTAGGCTAACCGCACACTACAGCGAGTGCAAAAACAAGGGAATCTTTGCTCCAATGTAGTAAAAAATGTCCCAAACAGAGGGGTAGTGGTAGATCATACTTAGGAAGAGGAGAGGGCCACATTGGAGGCTGGTAGGGCCGAGGCAAGCAATAGAGCTGATGGCTTAGCATTGGAGCTAGTACAGGCGAGGGCCTACATTCATTCCACTTTGAGCATGAAGTATGGACGAGATGGCGATAAGCCTAGCGAGCCGTAGTTGGCCTTCTGTCTCCTTCAGACTGAGCTAGTTGAGAGGGAGGAGGCTTTGAGAGTTGCTACTACAGAGGTGGGCACCTTGCGGGCTTTGCTAAAGACTGAAAGACAAGGCTCTAGTTCTGATTCCACGATGGAAGGGAGCTGGTCTATCTTCGACATTCACATGACAGACTCAGAGAGATTACTAGAGACCTGGGCTTTGATGCAGCTGTGTTACTTTGCACTCATGCTCATGATGACCCGATTCTTAGTGCTGGTTTTGGGAGATTGTGCCAGGTTATGTCTGATCGCTTGGGCCATGTTTAACTTGCTGGTGTTCTTTTCTGCTTTTTTTTTTTTTTTTTTTTTTTTTTTTTTTTTTTTTTTTTTTTTTTTTTGCACATGAGCTATGTAGTTAGTATCCCATCATATATGGAAAGGTCCTTTGTAAATTGCTAGGCAATTGCGTAAGGCTTTCCTTTTTCTGTTTGAGTTGTTAAAGCGTAGTCTAGTCTGTTAGGCATGCTTAGAAACTAAGAGATGCTTATGATGATATTCAGGATATATTTATGAGATGAGATTTCATGTTTTAGTACCAGAATGTATGAAAGAAACAGAATGGCACAATACATCCATGTTAATGAATATGCAGACAAATGCTTTGAAAATGCAAGATTATACAAATAAGTGATAAATGTAAAATCCATGCGTATCAATATCTTATTTTTCCAAGGATACATCCTACTCCAGATAGATCTTTTCCTTTTCCCATTGAGGTACATCTCCCATTGGCATGAGCCAGAACATTTTGAATAGACCACTAGGTCGTTGTAGTATTGTAGACAGAGAGTAATCTCTAAGGTGTCTTTATATCTTGACTTGGATGTTGGATCCATTTAACTTTCTGATCTTGAGCAAAAATTCACGTAAGCCAAGCTAACTAATTTTTCTTTTATGACGTGACCGAATCGAGATGGCTACCTACGTACCTCCACTAGGAAGGATTAGGTCATTACGTAGTTCAACTGACTTTTTGATTGTCTTAATTTTTGCCTAGACCACCCTTTCAGGTTCAATCTACCCTTTTTTAGCCTTGATATCATGGTACATGGCTTTCTATCGGCTTCAACTTTGACACTTATGCATTCTTCGATGTTCATGCAGTAGGCTGGAATGCCTTGGACTTCTATGCGCAATTGTCGTATATCATCTCCTTCTGATAACTTGACCTTGCTAGCCAGAGAAGCCAAGGTGTCTGCAAGTTGGTTGTGTGCTCGATGCAAATAGGCAAATGTGATGTTTTAGAATTTTGGGATTAAGTGGTTCTCGCATTTCTGATATGGAATCAACTTGGTGTCTCGGGTTTGCCATTTTCCTTCGATTTGAGAGATGATCAACAGGGAATCTCTAAAGACGCTTAAGTCATAGGTGCTAAACTCTAGGGCCATTTGTAAGCCGACTAGGCATGCTTCGTATTCTATGACTTTGTTGGTGCAATCAAAATTCAGTTTGACTGAAACAGGGATTTGTTGGCCCTTGGGGGAAATTAAGACTACTCACACTCCATTTTCGATAGAATTGGCAGCTCCATCAAAATAAAGCTTCCAACGCCACAATTCCACATTGTTTGGTTCTGGCTCTAGTGCCATGACATCCTCATCAAGGAAAATGGATTCTAAAAGTTTTGGATCATTCAGCGACTGGTCAGTTAGGTAATCGGCTATGGCCTGGCCTATAATGGCATTTGTTGTCACAAACACAATGTTGAATTCAGTGAGCAACATTTTCCAACAAGAGATCTTCCCTACAAGAGCTGGCTTTTCAAAGATGTACTTAATGGGATCCATGCGAGAAATGAGCCACGTGGTGTAGTAGAGCATATACTGCCCCAGCTTGCATGATGCCCATGCTAGGGCATAACATGTCTTTTCAATGGCGATGTAGTTAATCTCACAACTAGTGAACTTCTTGCTTAAGTAGTAAATTACCCTTTCTTTATGGTCGGGCTTAGCCACTTGGCCTAACATGTAGCCCATGGAGGTTTCTTGTACTGCTAGGTAGAGGATCAACGGATATCCCGGCATCGAGGGAAACAAAACAGGAGGGTTCAACAAATATTGCTTGATCTTGTCAAAGGCCGCTTGGCACTCATCTGTCCATTCTATCTTTATGTCTTTCTTCAAGAGCTTGAATAGAAGATCACATGTGGTGGTGAATTGTGCTATGAAGCGAGCTTTGTAATTGACTTTGCCTAAGAAGCTACGAATTTGTTTCTCAGTTTGCAGTGTCGGTATGTCTCGGATGGCTTGGACTTTGGCTGGGTCCACTTTGATTCCTCTTTGGTTGACTATGAAGCCAAGCAATTTCCCTAAACTGGCTCCAAGGACGCACTTGTTAGGTTTTACTCTTAACCTATACTTGATAAGGCGCTTGAACAGCTTTCTCAAATCTACCAAATGATCCCTAGTGGTGCGGGATTTGGTAATCATGTCATCCACGTAGACTTCAACATCTTTATGCATCATATTATGGAACAAGGTTCCCATGGCTTGCTGATAAGTAGCACCAGCATTCTTTAAGCCGAATGGCATGACATCATATGCATAGGTTCCCCAATGAGTGGTAAATGTTTTCTTGGCTTTGTCTTCTTCAGCCATTTTGCTCTGATTATAGCCTGAGAATCCATCCATAAAGGAGAAGAACCTGTTGGTAGCAGTATTATCAATTAGGGTATCGATATGTGGCAATGGAAAGTTATCCTTGGGGCTAGCCTGATTCAAATCTCTGTAATCGATACACATGCGTACTTTCCCATCTTTCTTAGGCATGGGAACAATGTTGGCGACCTAGTCTGAGTAGGCTATCGCGGTAAGGAAACCGGTTTTCAATTGCTTTTCTACTTCTTCTTTGACCTTCAAAATGATCTCAAATTTCATCCTTCAAAGGGCTTGCCACACTATAGGGCATTCAAGTTTAACTGGAATTCTGTGCACAACAATCTCAGTATCTAACCCTAGCATATCTAGGTAGGACCTAGCGAAGATCTCTCTGAATTCCTTGAGTAGCGCTATAAGCTCATGTGTCAAGTCCTTAGGAAAGTTTTCCCCAATCTTGACGGGTTTTTCATTCTTGCCTTTGTCGACAAGGTTAACCACTTCTGTCTCTTCTATGTTGGGCTTGGACCCTTCGCTCTCTATTTAGAGCTTCCAAAATATCACGAGGCAAATTTGAAATTTCCTCTAATCCTTTAATATCATGTTCCAACTCTATTGTCTCATTCACATCATCAATATCCTCGTTATGGCAACAGGACAATGTACCCGCTTGGGAATTAGAATAGATCCTATAGGACAGAACATATGTAAGGAAACATAAGACAATTTGCACACACATATTCATAGGAAAGCAAGCGAAGAGATAAATGCAAGGATTTCCTGAATAATACATTGGATAATTTCATTAATGGGTTATAGATAGGGGGATAACAAAGTTTATGTCTGATAATGATAAAAAGGGAAATGTTTTTTTTTTGGAAAATAAACTGGGAAAATGAAAATTAAGGCCTGCGCCAACAGGCTTAGGTTTCTTCCCCCTATATATAATTGGCCTGATCAAGCTGACTCGCTTTGGTCCTTGTATATACAAGTAGGACCAAGGACATGCAGCTAGTCATTAGAACTATGGGGTCTAAGAATGTAGTTTTTTTCACTTTTATGGCTCTAATATTAACTACAAACTATGAGACTTCCTGGTCCTGCTTCTCATTAGATAAATGCAAAGGGTCTCGCTCTATGTGCATGTAAACCTATAATGCTTAACCAGTTACTTTCAAGATGAGTGAGAGCTAGGGTTGGTCTTAAAAATGATGTTGGGCAGACTAAGCATTACATACGGTTTTCCAATTAAAAAGAGGTCTCATTTAGGTTCATCCAAACGCCGAATGATGCTTCTTATGTATGTCCCTTCCTGGTATTGAATAATAGAGGAACAGAGCAATAGAATCAAAGTTTGATGTCAGTGCCATGAATATATGTTCCATCAAGGATAGCCACCAGACCAGGATTAGGCACTACTTGACTATACAACAACTAATTTCTTTACCAAGCAATGCCAACGTATACGTTTAAATAATGGATTTCACAGTCGACAAAGTGACCTCACATGGATAGCACTATATAAGTCGGTTGAATAACTTAATGTTCTAAAAAGTAGAAACGTTCAATAGATAAGTGCTCTTCTTCTTATTGCCGGTGTCAGTCGGCGGTTAGATAAGCACATCGCCAGCAGTACTAACTAGCTCGCTGTCATGACTAACGGGATGGTGCGTGCATCAAACATATTATATATATATATATATATATATATAAAATAACTGAGAGAAAAATCCAATTAGATTCTAAATTAGATTTCAATTGTAAACTAATTTTGTGTTTGTGCCTAATTAATTTTTATAAAATTTTGTTCTAGTGAGTTATTGAATGCAAAATATTAAGAGTCTAATATCCATGAACATTAAAAAAGAAAAGAAAAAGAAGAACATAAAGATTTTCTTGGCTTGGAAATAGAGAAGATTCCATTGGTTTTTTGGGAATCAATTCTTTTTGGGCTCTCTTGATACCAAGAAGTTCTGCCTTAAGATTGGTCTACTTGCATGCGTTATTAAATGGACTATCACGGGTTATTTAGCGAGGTGTAATCTGGTTTTCATTTTACATATAATAAAAAAATTTAATATTAATTGAATTATACAATTGGAGGAAATGCTTACATAAATATTGTCATGCACAATTCAACAACTTTAACCCTCTAATTTAGTAAAATCAATTAAACATGAGATGGAAGAAGAATTTATTCATTTATATATATAAAAGCACCTATTCATTTAATACAAGATGCTAAACTTTTTCAACTCTCCATGTTTTACTATTTCATTCTATAACTTTACCAATTGGTAAAGCCCTTTTTATTTATTTAGTTATATATATTATTTAAAACTCTATTTAATTCGCATTTGAAACCACTTCCAATCCATTTAAAACTGATCTATATTTTCTTATAAGAAAAAACCTATGATTAGTTCAAACAAAAATTTCAATGAAAATTTTAATTATGACCTCAAAAATTGGTTGTTTATATCTTATTCGAAAATTTTAAACATGAGATAAATTTATAGCATAAAAATAACAAAATTAAATTGAAAAAAAACTATATATATATTATAAGAACTGGATTTGGAGGCCCAAGCCCACTTAGAGTAATGGAGCCTTGCACTTCAACCCAAGCTCAACAATAGAATTATTTTAGTGAAGAGATGGGAAGGCAATCACAATACAGTAGTATATCAAGTTTCTGGCTAAGGATGTTGGTCACAATCAAGGAAAAAAGAGTCAAATAAGTAAAAAAAGCCCTCCTTAGTCTTTCTCGAGGATGTGTTCTTACATAAGTCTTGCTGAGGTTATCTCAGTTTGTACATTGTTTTTTTTTTCCTTTTTCTTTTTATTTTCTCCAAAAGTCCCCTCATCTCAGAGCTTCTTTCTTCTTATATACCCTATTTCTTTGCATCATGAGCTTCCATGTGTACACCCTAGAACTCTCCCTCTGATACATGTCCCATCAAGGTTCTACGAAAGGTAGTAGAAGGGGTTGCTAGCTGTGAAAACACTGTTCATGGGTCACCTCTTTATAAATGTAGCGGATAAGTTTTCTATAGGTCATTTAATGCGGGTTCGTAGGTATGCCCTTTCAGGTAACATCCTACTACCCACTGTATTTCCCCAGAATGCTACTTCTCCACCTCGGGTGCTCACAAGACACCATGCCTCTTCCCATTCTCTACTTAAGTAGGCCACCTTCTTGGGTCTGAGGCACTTTTATAAATGGTTTGGTGAGGAATGTCCCACTTATTGCCCTTCTCGATCCTTGAACACCCCAAACGTGTTCCTACACCGGTCTACTAACCACAAAATAAATCAATTTAGTGCAGTAGTCATCCCAGTTACCTTTGCACTTCTTTAGGATTCCGAGGAGGATGCAAATCTTTTATAGCCTTTATTTGATCAGGATTCACTTCTATTCCTTAGTGTGTAATCATGTAAACGAGGAACTTTCCAGAATTGACACCAAAAGAACTCTTAGATGCATTCAAGTGTAATCTATGTCTTCTAAGTACAGACAATACCTCTTTCAAATCCTTTAAATGTGAAGTTTGTTTACTTTTCACCACCATATCATCAATATACGCCTCCACATTCCTCCCAATTTGCATTTCAAACATTCATGTCACCATCCTTGGGTACATAGATCCTGCATTCTTTAAGCCCCTGCATTCTTTAAGCCAAAAGGTATAACCCGGTAATGATAGTTACCAGTAGGGGCTTGAAAAGTAGTCTTCTCTTGGTTGTACAACACTAGAGGTATCTACCGGTATCCTTGAAAAGCATCCAAGATGCTCATCCGAGGAGATGTCCAACTGTCGCATCCACTAATTGGTAAATTCTAGGGATAGGGAAGGGATCTTTTGGACAGGCTTTATTTAGATCTATAAAATCTACAAAAACAAGCCATTTCCCATTCTTTTTCTTAACCACCACGATGTTAGCCAACCACTCAGGATAAAATACTTCCTTGATTTGCCCCCACTTGCTTGAGTTTATTTACCTCCTCTCTTACTGCTTCAGCATGCTCTTTGGAAGAGCCCCGAGATGGTTGCTTCCTGGGCATTGCCTCAAGATTCACATTCAACCAATGGCAAATAAACGTGGGATCCACTCCAGAGAATCATAAGTACTCCATGCAAACATGTCCACATTATCCAAAGAGGCAGTTGAACCCCAACCTGAAAGTACTTTTCCATATTGTGGTCAATTATGATTTTTTGCATTCTTTGGATAATGATTCCTTCACCTCGGGCTCCATTTTCTCGACAGGCACATTTAATTGCTATGGGATATGCACTTCTCCTACTCATGATTCACCCACTGAATGTTGCCTTACTGCATCCATCAAACATTGCCTAGCAGTTGCCTGACTTCCAACAATCTCCCCAACACGTCCTTAAGTGGGGTACTTAACCTTTAAATGTAGGGTAGATGGCACTGCTTCCATGGCGTGGAGCCAAGGCCTTGCCAAGATTGGCGTATAAAGAGAGTAAGCTTCGATCATAATGAAGTTAACCAGCACCTCATTGTCTCCAACTTGCACTAGTAACCTAATTCTTCCTTGAGGGACCGCTTTCCTGCCATCAAATCCTATTAAGGGTGAGTCATATCTCTTCAAGTCCTCGGGTTTAAGATTTAACCCTTTAAACAAATTTGGGTACATAATCTCAGCTCCACTCCTTTGATCCACCAAGATCCTCTTTACATCATACCCCCTAATACGCAAAGTTACTATAGGAGCATCTTCACGGGGTTTAAAAGTCACCACCTTATCCTCATCTGAGAAGCCTAATACTAGTGTTAATGCCATCTTAGCCATTTTTGACACTTGGGCTAGATTTTCTTGCTATGTGCTTGAAGCAATATTCAAAACCGTAGAAGACAGATTTGCCTCACTTTCAAGTGCAGCCAAAACCACGTTGAATGTACCCAACGCTGGTCAAAGAACACTATCCTCTTGAAACCCTATCCCTGATTACCTTGACGGACCTGCAGGTTGGTGTAAAAATTGCTTCAACTTTCCTATCTTCACTAATTGACCTAAGTGATCATGCAAAGTTCTGCAATCCTCAATTGTATGCCCTCTTTCCTGATGATAATGATAGAAAAGACTTTGATTTCGTTTGGTCGGATCTCCCCCCATCTTGTTGGGCCACCTAAAGTAAGGCTCATTTTTTATTTTTTCAAGGATTTGATAAACTGGCTCCTTAAACACCGAGTTGACCATCGGCGCATTGTCACTTGGTAACTAGTTTGAAAAATCCCTCATGTGGTTGTTTTGATTAAATCCTCCTACTTGAGGATCCCTTTTTCTAAGAAAC
Source organism: Quercus gilva (assembly GCA_023621385.1). Lineage (NCBI taxonomy): Eukaryota > Viridiplantae > Streptophyta > Magnoliopsida > Fagales > Fagaceae > Quercus > Quercus gilva. The sequence continues at coordinate 54,611,653 of CM042477.1, read as the reverse complement.
ACTTTAGCCTTACCTTTGCTTTGCATCTGATCTTCTTTGACCCGTTTATGCTCATTAATGCAGTCCATGAGTTGACGCATGCTACGAGCAGCCTTCGTTGTTAATGACTTCCACATATCATGCTCAGTTGGTAGTCCCACCTTGAAGGTTCTTATAGCCACGTCTTCAAAATCCCCATCTACCTCATTGTATGTTTCCTAATACCTATTTGAATAAGTCCTAAAAGTCTCCCCTTCTCTCATTGCCATGGACAGTAGAGAGTCTAGGGGCCTGGGGACCCAACTACATGTTACAAACCTAGCTCCAAATGCTTGAGCCAACTCCTTAAAATATTTTATTGAACCTTCTTCTAATGCATGGAACCATCTCATGGCAAGAGGGCCTAAGCTGGAAGGAAAACCTTGCACATGAGGTCCTTGTTTCTAGAATGAATGGCCATTCTCTGGATGAAATGGCTCACATGTTCCATAGGGTCAGTTCTTCCATTATAAATGGTGAACGTGGGCTGCATGAAGTGATGTGGTAACTTTGCTCTATCAATCCTCCCTGTAAAGGGGGACTTCGAAATTTGACGAAGGGCCTTACTCATCGTATCCTTCCCCATAGTTTAAGAGAATATATTATCTCTACATTCCCCTTTTCCATGCTCTTTCCTATGCTCTTCAAACCTATCCTCCTTAGAGGATGCAGAGAAAGGTTCACTGGAGGGGGTTCTAGACCTCTGCCTATAAGATCTATCTTCCTTCTCCTCGTACTCCCTTCTTGATGGGGGTGTAGGATTTCTCCTGTTACGTTCCCTTCTACGCAATTTTCTACGTAAATGATCGATTTCTTGCTTTAGATTTCGCTTTTCCTATTTGTGAGAAACGTGACTTCCCAACCTAGAATAACTTCTTGCATGCTCTGTATGCTGTGTTTCTACTCTAACACTAAGCGTAGGATTGTTCTCTCTATCCCTGCGTCTTTCCAAATTAACAAAGTGGTCCTCATGCTAAGAACCAACAAATACCTCCTTGTTGTGCTCCAAGATAGCCATGACTCAAGAATGCTAACAGTGATTCCCACAGACAGCGCCAATTGTAAAAATTGGATTTCGAGGCCCAAGCCCATTTAGAGTAATGGAGCCTTGCACGTCAACCCAAGCCCAACAATAGAATTTTTTTAGTGAAAAGATAGGAAGGCAATCTGTTAGGTTCTAAAAGTTTAGAACAATTGGCATACCGTGAACACAAACTTGTCTAGATATAGATCCTAAAGTCTATAGGCATTATTAGACAATGCTCAAGGTGATTCAAGTCAAGATTTAAGAACAAGTCAGCTGCAAAAAGAAGATTTTAGAATTTTCCTGGTTTGACCGATTGAAAGATAGGCTCAACCAATTGAAAAACGAGTCTACATAATTTTAAAGGATTAGGGTTAACAGCAGTTCAAGCCTAAAAAGGATTAGGGTTTCAGATCTACTTCTTATAGTATATAAAGGAAATCCTAGGCACGTTTTATTATGACTTTGGAGGTGCTCTTGTGAGATCTAAAAGGTTTTGTGCCTTCTTCTATCAAAGTCATTACCAGATATCACTCTCATATCTTTAGAACCGATAGATCTGAAGTTGCTGCATGAAGATCAACAATAGTTGAAGATCTAAACCTTCAAGGGTGGTCTTGGAGTCACAAACAGGAGAGTTTGTGTTGCTAAACCTTTGAGTGGAGTCTCAAAGTCACAAGTGTGGGTGTTAGTGTTACAAAGGCCTAATAGAGAAGGAGTTTGTGGATTTGGAGCTTACACGTGGTCATGTCAGTAAATTCTACATGTTGTAGCAATAGGATGTTAGTGGTCTAAGTCTTATTGTAAACTTCGATTCTCTATAGTGGATTTGCTTTTTACCTTGAGGATAGCTAGGTTAAATCCTCCCCAAGTTTTTTACTGGTTTGGTTTTCTTGGGTGATCATATCATTGTGTTTTTTATATTTTTGCTACTTTACATATATGATTTATGTTTGTTTGACTTAGATCTGAATAATAAACCTAAGTATCCACTTGGTTAATTAATTAGATTAAACAATCTAGTTTACAGGGATCTAAAAGACCTAACACAATCATAATACAGTAGTATATCAAGTTTCTAGCTAAGGATGTTGATCATAGTCAAGGAAAAAAGAGTCAAATAAGTAAAAAAGCTCTCCTCGGTCTTTTTCAAGGATGTGTTCTTATATAAGTTTTGCTAAGGTTATCTCAGTTTGTGCACTATTCTTTTTCCTTTTTCTTTTGATTTTCTCCAAAAGTCCCCTCATCTCAGAGCTTCTCTCTTCTTATATACCCTATTTCTTTGCATCATGACCTTCCACGTGTATGCCACAAAATTCTCCCCTCTGATACTTATCCCATCATGGTTCTGCTGAAAGTGGTAGAAGGGGTTGCTAGCTCTGAAAACATTGTTCAGGGTCACCTCTTCATAAATGCAACGGATAAGTTTGCTACAGGGCATTTAATGCGGGGGTGGTAGGTATGCCTTTTCAGGTAACTTCCTACTACCCACTGTATTTCCCCAGAATGCTACTTCTCCTCCTTGGGCGCTCACAAGACACCATGCCTCTTCCCATCCTCTACTCAAGTAGGCCACCTTCTCAAGTCACTTTTACAAATGGTTTGGTGAGGAATGTCCCACTCCTTGCCCTTCTCGATCCACACACACACACACATATATATATATATATATATTTGTACAAAATCCATCAAGAATGAACATGTTTTTTTAATAGGTCATCAAGAATTAAAAGTTAGAATAAAAATGATCATAAGTATTATTAAACTTAGGCATGAATTTTTATATGCATCTAATTATGTTTATTTTTCTTTTCTGAATATTCAATTAATAATGTATATTTTTATAATAAAAAATTTGGTTTTATTTTAAATGCGTCCACGCGTATACATATGCTACAAGCTAAAATACATATAAAATAACCACTAAAACAAATATTAAACATTGTGGCCGAAACTTGAGTTGTAAACCAAAAATAAAAGTAAACAAATATGCACATCAACTAAATTAGATATGTATGTAGTTCCACTTATAATTTCAAAATTCTCATTTCAATTATATTAATTTTATGAACATGCTATTTCTTAATAGTTCTAATATTCATAAATGACATATGCTTGATCTTATATTAGCTAAATAAAAATTTTCTTTTAACTTATTTAGTATTTTAAATCACATAATACTCCTAACATGTTTCTTCGTTTTTCTATTAGATCTAGTTCAATAAAAACTAAATGAAAATCTTTATCAACTTCTCTAAATTTCTCTATTTGTTTTAAATCACTCTCTGAAAATTTTTATAGTGTGACTTATAAGTCTAATTCCACTATTTTTTGTACAATTTTGAATATTGCCCTTGTTCTGATATAGGTATTAGAGTTCTTATATTCCTCCCACTAAACATTTTACTAATAAAATATGTTTTGAAAAGGTTTATCAACCATCCTACACCCAAGCACTTGCAACTTCAATGAGAATTTCATCATGTTCCATAATTGTTTTTTTGGATGCAAATGATCGAGGACACTTGAAAGCTCCTAGGTCCAAACTGAGGATGACCAAAGGCTTGTACATGTGTTAACCCAAGTCTGGCAAGGGCCCAGACTGAGGATAGAGGGTATCAAGACCACGTGGAATCAAGCTAAAGTTTAAGGAAAAAGGTCCAATGAAGAGAAGATTGGGTGACTCGTCATCCAAAGAGAAAGCGCACCTTGGGAGAGCCTATTTGGTTCCTTGCACCATAAAGTGAAGCACTAAGGACAACATTAGAATCATGCAAGCGACGGAATAGGGGAATATCTAGTAAGGTGACCATCACCTCCACATTTAATGCTCTGTACCAACTAAGCTAGCTGCATTTATGAGGAAAAGACACCTGAACAGTAACTCAACAGCTCACAAATCTCTCAGTTACCTTCAGAATGGTTCTGATAGGACAAGCATCCAAGCCATCCTCCCTGTAACATATAAATGGAGGGCTGAGATGCAATCGGAAGGGATATATATTGTAAAGTTGTAATTTACAACTGTGTTTTTGTTGGCTTTTATTCCGTGCCAAATTTGATTGTAATTATTCTCAATCGTTTAAACCCTGTATTTGTTGTGGGATTTGTTGTAAGGGTTGTGTGATAGAGAGTGTGTGTGAAGACTCAAGCATGTGGAGGCTGAAGGATTTTCGCGGGTATGTCGCGGCCTAGCTTCCCGCGAAGTGAAGCATGTGCCATGCATGTGCTGGAATGCGAAAGGTCAGGCCAGGTGGAGAATAGCTGTCTCTCGCGAGTATCTTGCGGGTAAGGCCTTCCCGCGAGACACCCGCGAGACATGCTGTTCTGCCAGCCTATACTGACTGACTCACACATTTTGCACCTATCCTATATATACCATCATTACCCACAAATGTTGAGGGATGCTTCAGAGAGAAAACCCTAGCCAAACACATTGTGAATTAGAGATTGTCATCCCTACCTTTCTCTATACAATTGCTTGTGGTATCTCCTCAACCCTTCCCTCTCCATTATCCATATCTTTGAGAGGTTGATAGCCCAAACACTTACCACACCTTGAGAGTGTTGTGTGACGTTTTGGTGCTGTTGGGAAGCATTGGAAGAAGCCTGGAATGGCAGATGCAACATGGAGCTTGTTGCGGGATCCGGATAACTAGGACAAGACACGGTTCCGAGAAGCCTTGTTGGAGTAGGAGCTTGGAGGGCTTAGGTACAGCGGGTAGACTAGGCTTGGAGGGTCTTTTGCTAACCCATGTATCCCAACTGATTGTCTAGTGGATCGATTTCCGCTTGGAGGGCAGCGGAGAGGTTTTTCGCCGAGGTCTTCGGTTTCCTCTTCGATAACACGTCTCGGTGTTATCTGTGTTTGCATTCTTCTTCCCTACTCTTGTTCATTTCATTTTTACTATTGTGTTGCTTTAAATATGGATTAGAGTAGTTGTTTCGTTCATACGCTTGTGTTTACACTATTCCGCACTTATCTTTAAGTTAGTGTAAAATCAACCAAGCCGTTATTTTAATCTGGGGGTCTAAACCGCTCGTATGTTTTCAACACATTTTCGAGCTTTCATATATAAAGCAAGAAACTCCCCTAAAAAGGGGAGGAGAGACGTTGAATACAGAAAGAGAGAAAGAAAGGGAAAACTGAAGCTTATTGTAGAAAGACCAGTATTAACTTTTAATGAACTAATCATCCTTGGACTTGCGTGAGAAAGATTTTTACACTAAATTTGTGTCTCTTTCCCTTATAATAAATGCACCGACCCAATTATCCCAAGCTTGGGATTGCACTGCATTGTAACTGGCTCTTAGAACCTATTCTCTTACAAATCTATTGTTTTGGACTTGTTATACTAGGTCAAACTGCTCTAAGTGCGGTTAGGCCACAATCATAGTCCTTATGGTTTTCATTTTCAACCTCCTCCATATGTGCTTAACCTATATCCTAATTCTTTGAACAAACCAAAAGTTTCTATTATCCGTTGGGTTATTCAATTCACCCCTTTCATTTATGAATTCATTTAAAACATTTATCAAATTAAAATTTTCATCTATCTTTAATCTTGTTGTGAAAATTCGTGAAATAATTTGTTTACACAAGGTTAAAGAAGAGAGAGAGAAGAAAATATGACACAAGGAATTTACGTGGTTCGGCAATATGCCTACGTCCACAAGAGGCGACAGGATAAATTTTCACTATAACTATGGAGATTATAGCAATGACTTGAATACACTCTCACACAAACCCAAACCCCAAATACACCCTTGGTTCTCTCACAAATAAATAGAGAACACCCTATTGTATTTAGACAAAAGTTGCAAGACACTAACTTCCTACACTCTAGTGCACACACACAAAAGAAGTTCTAATTGCTATCACCGTAGCTTTCATTGCATAGCTCTCATTTGTTCCACCTCTATTTATACCTAAACTTCAGCCAAAATATCACCAATATGAAACATATCAAGTCAACAAAAATGGCCAGCATTTATTTCCAATGGAGTCATACATTTCGGCTAGCATGTATTTGGTAACTTCAGGTGTAGTTCCTTGCCCTTTCTTGACAATTCATGAATGCCAATGGAGCCATACATTCAGGCTAAAATGTGAAGCATGTATGCATGTCAAGTGTCCCAGAACATGAGAATAATGCAAGACTTCTATTAACAAAGAAGTCAATAAATTCGGCCATGAGTCAATGCAACATTTAATGCAACTTCTTGCATTTCTTCACACATGAATTCATGCAACTTTCTGATGGTTTGTTGGCTAATGTCAAGGTACGAATTTGACAATTCAAGCCATTCCAACAAATCTCCACCTTGGCTTGAATTGTATCAAGCTTCATAAACTAAACTCTTCAATCGCCTCCATCTTAAGCCCTTACGGGCTGTCACAAGCCACAAACACTGATCAAGTCCAAGTAGTACTTGAACTTGCTTATAGGGACCAGCTTCGTCAACATATCAGCTACATTATCTGAAGTATCAATTTTCTCAAGAATAATTTCTCCTGTAGCAGTCAACTCCCTTATCTTATGGAATCTCACATCAACATGCTTTGTCCTAGCATGATAAACCTGATGCTTTGCCAAGTAAATGGCACTTTGACTATCACACTGCAACTGAACTCCTCCTTGGTTCAAACCAAGCTCTTTGACTAGCCCTTTCAACCACAGTGCTTCCATTGCAGCTTCAGCTACTGCCATGTACTTAGCTTCTATAGTAGACATGGCTACTAGGGATAGTAGTGTGGATCTCTAACAAACAAGCCCTCTTGACAGTGTGAACAGATAACCTGTTGTAGATCTTCTGTCATCTATATTACCTGCATAGTCTGAATCCACATATCCTACCACTGAATTATCACCATGTTGCCTCACAAACAGGATCCCATATCCTGCAGTTCCATTCAGGTATTTGAATATCCACTTTACTGCATTCCAGTGCTCTCTACCTAGGTTTGCCATGTACTTACTGACAGTACTTACTGCATAGGCCAAATCCGGTGTAGTGCAAACCATCGCATACATTAAACATCCAACTGCACTTGCATATGGAACCTTTGACATGTCTTCAATTTCTTTTTAATTCTTCGGGCACTAACTACCAGATAATTTGAAGTGATTCGCCAATGAGGTGCTTACAGGATTAGCATCTTGCATGTTGAATTTTTTAAGAACTTTTCTGATATAGTTCTTCTGAGATATCCACAGCTTTCTTGACTCTCTATCCCTGCAAATCTCCATACCCAAAATTTTCTTAGCATTACCTAAGTCTTTCATGTCAAACTCTTTGTGCAACAAAGCTTTTAACCTGTCAACCTCACACATGCTCTTTGCAGTAATTAACATGTCGTCAACATACAGTAACAAGAAAATACAAGAACCATCATCAAGCATCTTAACATATATGCAGTGATCATACTCACAACGAGTATAACCAATCTGAATCATATAGGAATCAAACCTCTTATACCATTGTCTGGGAAATTGTTTAAGCCCATAAAGTGACTTCTTCTATCTGTAGACAAGATTCTCCGTACCAGGTTTCTTGAACCTCTTTGGTTGTTCCATGAAGATTTCTTCCTCCAAATTCCCATGAAGGAATGATGTCTTCACATCCTGTTGCTCTAATTTCATATCCTGATGTGCTACCAAGACCAGCACTACCCTCATAGAAGTATGCTTGACCACAGGTGAGAAAACCTCATTGTAGTCAATCCCATGTCTTTGTGAATATCCCTTTGCTACCAATTTTGCTTTGAACCGTTCTCCTTCCTTTTTTGATACTGCTTTCTTCTTTCTGAACACCCAATTGGAACCTATCGGTTTCTTTCCCTTTGAAGTTCTGACAACTCCCAAGTCTTGTTCTTATTCAAGGACTCCGTCTTCCCTACCATAGCTTCCATCCACTTGTCCCTTTCAAAGCTACCAATTGCTTCTTGAAAAGTGGAAGGATCCCCGTTACTGATTACTAAGCAATAAGAAGCAAGATCCTCGAAACCATACCTGACCGATGGTCTTATGTTGCGTTTAGGTCGTTCTGATATCATGTTGTGATCTTCTTCATTACTATTGTGAGGTTCCTTCTCTAGCTGAGACTCCACTTCATCTAGCTCCACCTGCACCACTGATCTATTGCTGTCACTACTGCTTCCTTTTTCTTAAGACTCTTCTTCCTTTCTAAAATCTTTTATCATGGACTTCTCGTCAAACACCACATCCTCGCTAATCACCACCTTTTGTGGTGCTGGATCCCAAAGCTTGTACCCTTTTACTCCTTTCTCGAACTCGAGAAAAATACACTTCTTGGATTTTGAATCAAGCTTTGACATTTCTTCGATAGGAATATGAACGTAGGCTGGACACCCGAATATCCTCATCAACAAGTAATCAACTTCTTTCCCTGTCCATACCTCTTCAGCAACTTTCCCATCAAGCACAACTCTAGGCGATCGGTTAAGAATGTAACAAGCCATGTTCACTGCTTCAACCCAGAAGACTTTAGGAAGCCCAGCATTCAATCTTATGCATCTAGCTATCTCACCGATTGTCCGGTTAAGTCTCTCAGCCATTCCATTCTATTAAGGTGTTCTTTGTACTATAAAGTGCCTCTTGATACCATGCTTTTCACAAAATTCAAGAACTCCCCATCCTTGTACACAGTGCCATTATCAAATCTTAGGCACTTGATCTTCCTTCCAGTCTGGTTTTCCACTTCGACTTTCCACTTCTTGAACTTTGCAAATGCCTCAGACTTGTTTTTCAAGAAGTAAACCCAAACCTTTCTAGAATAATCATCAATGAAACTCATAAAATACCGAGCTCCACCTTTAGAGACCACTTGCACTGGCCCTAAAATATCAGAGTGTACATAATCCAATATACCTTTTGTCTTGTGCGTGGCTGTTTTGAATTGCATCCTACACTGCTTTCCCATGACACAGCATTTGCAGAAATCTAACTTACATGACTTAACTCTAGCCAACATATTTCTCTTCTGCAATTCCCTCATATCACGATCACTCATATGCCCTAGTCACATATGCCACAAGAGTGTATCATCCTGCTTAGATTCAGTCACTGCAGCAGCTTCACCTGCAATGGTATTATCGAGTAGCTTATAGATATTACCTTCTCCTTTCTGCCCTTTCATCACAACCATAGTGCCTTTTGACACCTTCATTAACCCACTCTCAGACTTATAGCAGTAGCCATTAGAGTCTAGGATTCCCAATGAAATTAAATTCTTTTTCACCTCTAGAACATGTCGTACCTCTCCTAATGTCCTCACCACATTATCGAACATCTTTATCTTAATTGTTCCTATTCCAACAACTTTTCAAGTAGCATCGTTGCCCATTAGAACAGAGCCACAATTAATCAACTTGTAAGTGTCGAACCAATCTCTGTGAGAAATCACGTGGAAAGGACATGTTGAATCCAGAACCCAAGAATCGATTAGCCTGTTGGCACTGGTTGAAATAGAAAGCATATCTCCATCTGAATCTGAATCTACTGCCACAATGTTTGCAGATCTTGATGGCCCTTCCTTGTCTTTGTCCTTGCCTCTTTTCCACTCTGGATAATCTCACTTAATATGCCCCTTCTTTTGGCATTTATAGCACTTCACTGTCTTGCTTTTGGATTTGGATCTACTATGTCCCCTAGCAGAACTGTGATCTCTGTCTTTCTTCCTTCCATGATCTTGATTACCCTTTACCATAAGCCCTTCACTAGAACTTTCACCCAAATTCTGCTTTCGCTGGTAGTTATCCAGCAGGGCTCCTAAGATCTCTTCAAATTCCAGAGTCTCTTTCCCCCAAAGCAGGGTTGTAACCAAGTGTTCATAGGATGCCAGGAGGGAGGACAGAAGCATCATCGCCTTGTTTTCATCATCGAATTTTATATCGATCCGCAACAAGTCACTGATAATTTTATTGAACGTGTGGACGTGTTGAGCCAAATTTGCACCATCTGCCATCTTAAGCTCATACATTTTTCGCTTAAGATTAAGTTTATTTGTGAGGGACTTGGACATATACCGGCTCTCCAACTTCAACCATATAGCCGCAATAGACTCGTCATCCATGACATCGTACATAAGCTCGTCTGCCAGACATAGTCGAATTCTACTGGCCGCCTTCATATCGAGTTCTTCCCATTCGTCATCCGTCATCGTCTCTGGTTTCTTTGCTTTCCCGTACAAAGCCTTCACCAAACCTTGTTGTACCAACAAATCTTTCACCCTTCTTTGCCATAACCCGAAGTTACCAGTTCCGTCGAACTTAACCACATATACCTTGGCAATAGAAGCGTTGATCTCCATTGAATAAATCAACTTGGAGCTCTGATACCAATTGTTGTGAAAATTGGTGGAATAATTTGTTTACACAAGGTTAAAGAAGAGAGAGAGAAGAAAATATGACACAAGGAATTTGTGTGGTTCGACAATATGCCTACGTCCACAGGAGGCGACAGGATAAATTTTCACTAAAACTGTGGAGATTACAACAATGATTGGAAGACACTAACACACAAACCCAAACCCCAAATACACCCTTGGTTCTCTCACAAATAAATAGAGAACACCCTATTGTACTTAGACAAAAATTGCAAGACACTAACTTCCTACACTCTGGTTCACACACACAGAAGAAGTTCTAATTGCTATCACCGTAGCTCACATTGCATAGCTCTCATTTGCTCCACCTCTATTTATAGCTAAACTTCAGCCGAAATATCACCAACATGAAACATATCAAGTCAACAAATATGGCCAGCATTTATTGCCAATGGAGTCATACATTTCGGCTAGCATGTATTTGGTAACTTCAGGTGTAGTTCCTTGCCCTTTCTTGACAATTCATGAATGCCAATGGAGTCATACATTCCGGCTAAAATGTGAAGCATGTATGCATGTCGGCTAGCATGTATTTGGTAACTTCAGGTGTAGTTCCTTGCCCTTTCTTGACAATTCGTGAATGCCAATGGAGTCATACATTCCGGCTAAAATGTGAAGCATGTATGCATGTCGAGTGTTCCAGAACATGAGACTAATGCAAGACTTCTATCAACAAAGAAGTCAATAAATTCGGCCATGAGTCCATGCAACATTTAATCCAACTTCTTGCATTTCTTCACGCATGAAATCATGCAACTTTCTGATGGTTTGTTGGTTAATCTCAAGCTACCAATTTGACAACTGAAGCCATTCCAGCAAATCTCCTTTCCTTTACATACACTCTTGGATCTTCATCTTTAATGCACTTAACACAATTCAAGTCTCATGTTTTCATTTCCATTTCTTTGCAAGTTTATGAACATTTTTATTTATCTATCCTGCATCCGATACTTGCAATGTTATTCATCATAGGTTTTAAATCTAGCCTTTTGACACCCTTCTTAATTTGCTTCCCTCTTTATCAACTTATAATTTTCAAAAGTGCTAGTGTATCTACATCTAGGTTGAACTTTATAACTCTCCCTCTTTAATCTTGCTATTGCTTGAACATGCTCATTCCGCCACAAACTCTCCTTAATTATAGCAATCCACATTTTTTTGATACTCCAAGTACTTCTTGAACCACTATTTTAATACACCTAGCTATATTCATTCCACATCATATCAAAATATTTATTCAGCCACTTGGCTTCTTTGATCATATGTTATTGCAAAGTCTAGAATAGAATCTTTTGATTCATTTCTTACTTTATACTCATGGCTTCCATAAAATCCCAGTCAACGTTTCATATTTTCTTTAATCCACGAACATGATCAATCTAGGCATATAGAACCATGAATCCATACATCTCAATCGAAAAAGAATCAATAGAAAAAGAAAAGGATCGAATTCATGGATTCTTGAATACTAAGAGAATAAATGGAATATATTAATCTAGCATGCTTGGTAATCCATGTGTTCTATTTGAGAGAGGAGTACTAATATCTAAGAAGCACAGATATGAATATGGGTACGGGTAAGCAGTGACGGTTCTAGGAATTTTTTTTAGAGGGGTCATTAAAAAATTTAAATTAAAAAATATTTAATTAAAAAAAATTAATCTTATTGTTGACACAAAAAAACACAGATACACACACATGCAAATACATGAAAATTTACAATTTTTTATTTTCTATGAGTTTTTGTATTTTGAAATCATTACATGATATTTTATTATCAGTTATCATTATCTATTGTCAATGTGAGTAGGTGTGACCATTTTATTTTGTTAAGTTTAAATAAAATTTTTATTTTAAGCAATTGCCATTTTCTATTTGTTATTATTTTTACTAAAATATTTTAAACTAAATGATTTTATTAATTATTGACTCACATTGCCACATTCATCCATTCATAAATAATACACTAAGTGTCTACTTAGCCAATCAAATCCTTGAGCATCACTAACTTTACTATTTTTTTCCTTGAACAACTAACTTTATAACAATAAGTAATTACAACATGATAACAATACACACACATGTAGCAATCCCCACCGACAACGAAAACTGATTGGAGTCTTGGTCTGGTGATAATGAGCTACTATCAGGAGTGAACACCACAGCTTAAAACTCAAAAAAAAAAAAAAAATTATAACAAAAAAAAAATAATAATGTACATAATTAGTGTCAAACACACACTTTCACACATATAATATAAATTTATAATAAAGAAAGACACTCACAACTCACAAACACTCACTTTTTACTCTTAGAGTCAAAGATACAAGAGATATTCAAATAGAGAAGAAAGATGAGATTAAATTCACGTGAGAGAGAGAGAGAGAGAGAGAGAGAGAGAGAGAGAACGTAATATGTGATTTGTGTTGTTGTTTGATTTTGAAAAGAGCTAATATATGTTATTGTTTGATTTTGTGTTGGACTAATATGTGATCAGGGTGTACAAGTGTACGTAACACCACTAAGGCATGGGAGAAAGCATATGTGGTTGAATCTAAACCATACACGTGGAACGACTGTGAGCAAATGAAAAGGAAGCGTTGGCTAAGGAATCTTGTTCTTGGTTTGTGCTAAAGGCCTGACTGCCTTGGAAGGAAGTAAGATATGAACCTAACATGGTACTCAAGCACTCACAAAAAGGGAGATAGTGAATTTATAAGGTTAGAAACTACGAGGAGACCCCTTATTGGTTAAATGCATGTTGGACCACCTCAGAGACAAGTGTATCAATCACAGTACTCTTGATGTCCCTCTCAATGTCCAGAAACTTGTTTCCCAAGTAGTGGCAAAGTCCACCTGCCCATGGGTCCTAGTGCCACGTTGGTGCAATTCCTATCCTCTAGTCATTGAAGACGTTCAGCATTCTCAGGTTGTTATGTGGGCAGAATTATAGTACCTATGTCAGGAGACAACTATACCTCAAGCCCCTCAAGGTGGTCAAGGTCCCTAGGGATCTCCTTACTTGACCAAGGAAGACATATTTGCTTTTTGTTTAAAGCTAAGAAGTTGGAGAGTGCTGTTTATATTGAAACCAAACCTCTTTACCCTAAAGAGATAGCTAAAACGCCTTACCCTACTAACTACACTCCTTATATCTTTCCCAAGTATGATGGCATGACAAGGAATGCTAGAAAACATATCAAGCGGTATGTAGATGCGCTGATGGCTCACTCCAATGACCATAAGCTGAGTCTCAAGGAGTTCTCTAAGTCTTTAGAAGGCCGTGCTTTTACTTGGTACACTAGTCTTGCGCTAGGATCGGTTTTGAGTTGGAATGACTTGGCAATGCAGTTCATGAAAAAGTTCTTTGCTTTAAAGGAAAAGCTCATGTTGTCAGATCTATAACATGAAAAGCAAAAGGTGTCTAAAGGGTTGCTAAAGTATATTCACAGATTCAGATACCTTTCTTTACTTGCTATGACCCTGTGGAGGAGGAAAAGCTAATGGATGTTTGTATTGCGAGTTTGCTGTATGAATATCGGCCTTATCTCGAAAACTTGCAGAATTCTAGTTTTAAAAGGCTTGTAGAGGGGGCAAGAAGAACATATATGTTTGTGAGGAAGCCTTCAAAAGGTTCGACTTCACAAACTGTGAGTACACCTAGATAGCCTTAGAAAAGAGAAAGCAAGAAGGTGGAAGTCATTGTGGTAGAGGAACCTAAGAAAGTAGTCAAAGGTAAGAAGAGGGAGAGAGGTGACATTCCTCCTTCTTTTACTGTTTCTATTGAAGGGTTATATAGCATCCTAGAAGCTTGACTAAAGGATGGTGTAATGGTGTTACTTGAATGCAAATGTGAGCCCACAGAAGAAGAAAAGCGAAATCCACTTTATTGTAGGTATCACAGGAGATGTGTTCACCATACCATGGATTGCCATGCTTTGAGGAATATCTTCCATGATAAGATAGCCAAGAGAGACTTGGTTATCAAAGCTGGGAAGAGGGCTGACCCAAGGATACGTAGACTAGAGGTGGCAATGACTTTCTTTTTGGGTCATGAGGATCCCATGGAAGAAGAAGCAGAGAACATGGCTAGCAGCAACTTAGCACCTCCACCTTTGGTAGATGAAGAAATGGTAACAAGAATTCAGTAGGAAGATAAGATACATGCCTTTCTTGAAGGAATAGGTCTTAGGCCAATGGCTAGAAGAGAGGCAGCCCAAGCTTTGACTAGGGTGATGGAAAGGAATCATGAGGTGCCAACTGTTGAAGGAAGTTTGATGCAAGTGACATACCAAGAAGCAAAGGATTTAGTCACCTCCTCTAGTAAAGATCTAGCCAACCAAGTTGTTGATGGCGACAGACCTTTATATCTCACTGACATTTTGGGAGCATCTTGAATCAAACGGGCCTTGGTAAACACTAGTGCATTCAATAATATTCTGCGTTTCCCAACATTTGATGCCTTAGGTATTCTGAGAGAAAGAATCATTCTAGAGCCATTACAGGTAGCAGGAATAGGAGCCTTACAACAGAGTACTTTAGGGCATGTGTCCTTGGATCTTAGGGTTAGGCCAATTTGCGCACCCACTCCCATGCATGTAATGGAAGGGAGTACATCCTATCATATCATTTTAGGCCATCCATGGCTAAAGGCTTATAAAGCTGTGGCTTCTACATATCATCAATGTTTAAAGGTTGTTTAGAGGAATAACCAAGTAGTTATTGAGGCCACTAGGATGCCTATTGATAGAGCGGAGCTTCATTTTGCTGAGGCAGCTTTATATGAAGAGTATGAGCCTGTAGGTGAAAGAAAAATTCTCCCTTTTAATCTTATTGCTTTGCAAGTGGAGGAGGAAGATGATGGCGAAGTTGTAGAGCCAAAAAGGCCTTCCAAGATAAGAAGAACCATCGAGCCTAATGGCCAGGTGGTATATGAGTTTTAACGGTTAAAGGAAGGGAATGAGGAGGATGGTGTGCCTAATTCCCTTAATCTGATACAACAGCCAGAAGAAGTTCACGTAGTTGAGGAGCTTGTGAAAGATGCTCCTAAGTACATGAACGACGTTGTTAAGAATGTGCAAGAAGAACTTGTTGAGATCGATCTAAATGATGGAGAAAAAGGTTAAAGATTGGTGAAAATCAGCAAAAGTTTATTTGAAGAAGAAAGAAGAAAGTTGATAACCTTGTTCAGCGGAAAATAAATTAACTTGGTGATTTGTTTACAAATGGGGAAAACCTACACGGCAAAAACCCCACCGGGTGATTTTAAGGTCACTACTCCCGAGAATCCACTATTATCACAACAAGCGGTTATAAGTAAAGGAATCCCAGTACCTTATACCAACCTATAGTTGAACCCTTACCCCAATACCCAATTGGACTTGTTTTGTAGTGACAATCCCTCCTTGTAATGCACGGCTCCTAGTAAGTGACTAACCAAGCGAATCCCAGTACGCGACTTTAACCAATTGGCTACAAAGTTCTTCAGTTCATCACACAATGAAGATCCAGAAGATGCTTGGTCACAAAGCCCTACGGTGTACAAACATAGCAACTTCTTCACAAGAAAGATGAATAAGGGCAAATTCTATCTCCAGTCACAATTTGCTTGAATAAACTTTGCTCAACACTTGTGCAACTTGTTCCACCTTTGAAGATCCTTAAAATAATCCTTTTATATGTCCAAGGTTGTGAGAAAAGAAAGCTCAAACATACAATCACAAATTGGAGTCAAAACAGAATAGAAATTCTATTTTTCATAAACCTTTACAGATGCCTAGCTGTAGAGTTGCTGTCGAGCCACGAGGCTAGAATAGGTCTTTGAGCTCAATAGATGGCTAGTTGTTGAGCATTAATGACAAGCACTTTTCAGACTTGAATCTTGGATAGACTTTTATGGCTTCAACACTTGAGCTTGAAACAAGGTTTCTTGAAGTATTAAACAAATCATAGATCTACCCAAATACAAGTAAAGTGTGTTTTGTCAAAGGATTAGCCAATTACATAAAATAGTGACATATGTTCCTAATAAGTGAATCACATATGTCCTAACAAGAAGAGAGTGACTTTTGTATGATGTGATCAATGTCAAAAAACATTCAAGAAAATCCAGATGATATTGGTGGATCCTCACACAATGGTGGCCCTTATACCTGGAAAACCCCTACCATTGTACATAGCCAACACGGAGTAGTCCTTGGGAGCATTATTAGCTTAGGATCAGGAATTGGTATAGAAGTTAGTATACTATATTAGTAGGCTTATGAAGGGACTAGAGTGAAGATATTCAATTGTTAAGAAAGTACGTTTGTCTTTAGCCTTTGCTATGTCAAAGTTCAATCATTACTTTTTGGGACATCGTGTGTAGTTGGTGACCAAGAGTAATTCAGTGAAGTGTCTCATAACCCGCGCCCTTAAATGTTAGGGTGGATGGCGCAGTGGGCCATCCTGACGTCGTGCCTTGATATCGAATGCATAAGACCAACCGCCATCAAAGGCTAGGCAGTAGCTGATCTCTTGGCTAACTTCCCTGGGACAAGTGATTTTTCACCTCCCCAATAGGAAGTTTTGGTGACAGAGGAGCAAGAGTGGTCAATGTATTTCGATGGATCATCTGCATTTCAAGGGGGGAGGGATAGGTGTGGTATTAAGGTCACCAAGGAAGGAACATACATTTGCTTATAAGTTACATTTTCCTTCCTCTAATAATGAAGTGAAGTGTGAGGCCTTGTTGGTAGGGCTGAAGGCTGCCAAAAGGTTAGGCATAAAAATTTTTTCGGATATTTGGTGATTTTGAGTTGGTAATTAAGCAAGTTGAAGGAGTTTATAGAGTAAAGAATTCTAGTTTGGCTGCTCACAAAGTTGTAGTACAAAGGGTTATGGAAGACTTTACTTCCATAGAATACAAAGTGGTTAACAAGAATGAGAACAAGCTCACTGACTCGCTGGCAACCCTAGCCACTAAATCTGTATTGAAGAAAGAGAAGATGACACTTCAGGTGGAGAAACAACTTGGTTTGGTCCAGGATGAGCTGTATTTCCCTCAAGATTGGCGAGAACCCTTGTTGAAAGTAATGACTCAAGAAAAGTACATTGGGTTAGAGTTACCACCAAACATGAAAGACTTCCTCAAGATTAATGGGGATTTTTTTTTTTTTTTTCAGGGGAGTAGAAAGTTTGTTGATAAAGTGTGTCTCGAGGCAGGAAGAATTGACATCGTTGCATAAGTTGCACTATGATATTTGTGGTGTAGACCTTGATGTCAGCCTGTATAGAAGACTACAAAGGTTGAGGATCTTCTAGCTAGAAATGGCCAATGATGCTAAGGAAGAACATAAGAGTTGTAAAACATGTTCTATCATTCCTCCAGATCAAGCAAAAGTGCTTAATGGCGAATTGTTGGAAGAAGATTGGTAGGATCCATACTTGTGATACCTTTCACAAGGTGTATTGCCTACTGATCGGGTCCAAAGAGAAAATTTAAAGAAGTATGTAACAAGTTTCAAGGTAGAGGATGGGAAGTTATTTAAGAGAAGCTTTCAAGGAAGGTGGATGGTATGTATTCCTACTAAAGAAGTCAATGGTGTTCTTTCAGATCTGTATGAAAGAGAGCCAACAGGACACTCAAGTAGGAGAAAGCTATGGCAAATAGATTTACACTAGGGATATTACTGGCCTACAATGCAAAGGGATACTCAAGACTTTGTTAAAAAGTGTCAAGAATGCCAAAGGCGAGGGGATGAAATACACAACAGCCATCAAATTCTTCATCCAACTGTGGCTCTACATCCTTTCCATAGGAAAGGGACTCTTCTTCTCAAGCATCTCTGATTTACACATTAAATCCTTCTGCGATGCTGATTGGGCTAGATGCCCTGATACAAGGACGTCACTGACAGGTTATGTAATGTATTTGGGAGAATGTTTGATAGCATGGAGATCTTAAGAAACGAGTAGTTTCAAGATCATCAGCAGAGGCTGAGTATAGGGCAATCGCCAGTGTAGCATGTGAAATAACCTGGGTACTTCAATTACTCAAGGATTTAAAAATTAAGCACCCCAAACTAGCTATGCTCTTCTGTGATAATCAAGTAGCCTTGTATATAGCTACTAATCCAGTCTTCCATGAGAGGACTGTCATCTGGTTTGAGACAAAATTCTAGAGGGTATGATTAAAACTTTTCATGTGAATTCAAATGCTCAAGTAGCTGATGTGTTTACCAAAGCTTTAGGCTTCAATTCCTTCACAAGATTAACACAGAAGTTGGGTTTGCGAGACATTTTCATGCCAAAGTAGTTGCCAAAGGAGTTGCTGACTAAAACTCATCTTCAAGTCCATGATCTTCCAGTTCAGGATTTGAGGGGGAGTATTAAAATTGAAGAAGGTCAAGACGGTGAAATAAACAAAGTAAAGAAGAACCCAGGAAAGACTTAAGGGGAGTCCACATGTCAGAGAAACAAGAATCAAATAGAAGTGACAGATGTTAAATTGTAATTGGATGTATTAGTAATTAGTTAGTTAGTTATTTTTGAAGGGAAAACTATTATCCTCTGTTAGCCCCTGTTTCTATGTATATAAAGCATAGGTGATAATTATTTTGTAACTACTTCTCATTTTCATCAATCAAAGAGTAGATTCAGTTTTCTTCAATTTCTCACTCTTTTTTCTTTGTTTAATAGAGGTTTCAAGGTCGGAAGTAGGATATATATAGATAAGCCATTTCTCACAATATTAAGTTTACATTTTCATATATAAGCTGTCATGCCCCAAACCCAAGTAAGAGCTAGGCACGTGACAATAGCCACACACTTATAAAGTTTACACTCTACAAGTGTGTAAGGCCCTCTTAACAAATAAAGAATTATCCTTAAGAAAATTTGATCAATAAATTTAAAAATATCCTCAATAAAGCAATTCTCAAAAGATCTCCAAATAATGATCTTCCAACATCAAATAAAAATAAACTAAATCCTTTAAATCCAAAGGACAACACAAATGGTAGTCTTAAACATAAAAGTTCAAGTCTTATGCCATTGATTTCCTAAACTTCACTCATGTGCACATCCCAGCGGAAGCCTAAACATATGCTACTCTTCCTTATCAAAATCTGAAAGGAGAAAGAGGGGGTGAGCTAACAACTTTATAAGTAACCAAAATCTGAATAAGTTTTATCCAGTAATAAATTTGTAAAGTAATAAGATGTAATATGAATCTTCAAAAGTTATGATATGCTATGGGTTTTCAAAAATAGCTAAAGAAGTTTCATAATCTTAAAATAGTACGTTGCAAATAGATCACATACTTTAATCTTACAATTATATCATAGATGGTTTAGAAAGTAGTTAGTTTTCAATATATCAAAAGCAATAACTTACAATAGGTTCCAAAAATACATTAGCAGTTTTAATGACTCAAAATAGTTAAATATTCAATGTAATTCATATTCTTAACAATCTTATGACTATGGTCACGCTATATCCCCGTGACTCGGTGTTAGGTTCTAAAGACTTAGGATTTTATGTATTTAGAACTCTAATATGTAATGTTGGTAAACCATGATCAAAACAGTTTATTTAGTCTAGGTTTAGGCTTGCTGAAAGTATGTTTATTTGTAAAATTGGAATCAAGTGATTGCAGAATGTATTGGACTAAATATACAAGGCTCAATCGATCGAAAATTAGACTCGATCGATCGAACCACGCACAGGTTTATTTTTCTGCAGAGTTCCAGTTCAGCCTAAACTCTATTTAAACGTCTTGGGGCTCAAGTAAAACACTTATATATATAAGGGAAACCCTAGAACGTTTTTTGAGAGCTTTTTAGAGAGAAAAGAGAGTGCCTCTTTTGTATCTAGGGTTTTGTACCCAAACCTCTCTAAGGTCTTTGTTGCTCATATATTGCGGTTTGTGTGAATCTCTTGTGAGATCCTTGAGGAGCTTTCCTTCACATAAACTTAGGGTTTTCAAAGTAGAGATAATTTCAACATCTTGATGATCAACAAAGTTGCTACCATTGGAGCTTAAAGAAAAACAAGCGGGGAGCTTGTAGCTGATTGGAGAATCCAAGAAAGAAGGAGTCCATGGATTCAAAGCTTGCACGTGGTCGTGTCAGTAAGTTCTACTGGTGGGTAGCACTAGGAAGTCAAGCGAGGAGCTTGTAAGTCCTTTTGTATGAACTTCGATTCTTTTATAGTGGATTCAGATTTACCTTGAGGATAGCTAGGTTAAATCCTCCCTAGGTTTTTACTGTGTAGTTTCCTGGGTCATCATATCTTGTGTTCATTTATTTTCCGCTGCTTTATATATTCTTGATATGATTGTGTGATTATGATAACCTAGAATAGCATAATTTGACTAAGTTAATCACTTGGCTAATTCTCTAGGTTAATCTAATTGTGGTCAAAGGGGTCTAAAAATCGTTCACTGGGCATCAGAGTACCAATAAATAACCCCCATTGGCTGGGTATCATAGTACCAATGAATAACCCCCTATTGGTTCGGGTATCAAAGTATCAATGAATAACCCCCATTGGTTTCAGAATACCAATGAATAACCCCCATTGGTTTAGGTATCATAGTACCAATGAATAACCTCCATTGGTTTGGGTATCAGAATCAATTCATAGTCAAATTGCCCATAAAAATATATCTTATTCAAATACACACACACACACACACACACACACACACACACACACACACGCACATATATAATCATATATTCAATCTCAAATATATTTGTGATATTTCTATATTCTTTACTTTAAATCAATATAGCTAAAAAAAAACAATTAATTAAAATAAATCTAATATTCAATTCTCATATATAATTGTGAAAATTCTTTATTCTTTACCTTGAATCAGTATAGCTAAAAACAATTAAATAAAATACATCATATATTCAGTGACCAGATATATTTGTGATAATTCTTTACTTGAAATCAGTAATACAATAAAAATAAAATTTTACAACTATAAACAATTTTTAATAGTTAAATTATGCAAAATAAAACCAATTAGGATAAGGTTACTTGCCTCAGCTAGCTCACCACAAAGAATTTCTCCCTAACACTTTCTCTAAAATCCTTAGATCTCACCTAACAATTTATAAGCACAGCTTACTCAATAATCAAATAATAAGAATAACTTGCAAGTTACTTGACCAGAAGAGAAATTTCTAAAGTACCCAATTTTTTCTCACCATTAACTCTCCTACGGTTTCTCTATGGTTATATATTCCACATTCTATCATTTGTATTAACACTATTTGTTTCACGCAAAAATTCCCAAGTACTGTGTAATATAAGACTCTCCTCACACGATTATTTAGGCTAAAAAGTCAAAGTATTCATAAGGTCTAAATGCTCTATAAAGCTGAGTAAAATCTCTAACCAAAAAGCTTTTGTCTATTATCTCCATAGACTCTAAAGTCTAAAAGGCTATTGGACTAATGGTGGTCTAACCAATAGTCCACTATTTCTTTAATAAATATTCACAAAGAGTAAACAACTCCATGCCCAACAAAGCACCAAAATTTAAGATGTTATAGAGAAGACGTGTAGTGAAAAAGGGTTTTATCGCCCAATTCCAACCCTTCTCTATTTACACTCACATCGTAAAACCCATAGAATTTTTTTTGATAATTCCGCTATTGGCCAAAAATACCAACATAAAATATACTCTAATTCTAAATAAAGTTTAGATTTGACAAGAAGAGATTTTTAGACTCTTATCTCAATTGTACAGTCAAATCTTCTCTACTTTAGTATTTTAGGTAGTCTCCTCTCTCAAAACATCTGTCAGTATATGCTGACTGAAAATTAGACTATGTAAAATAGGGTTTTCAACCCTATTTTCTAAAAAACCCCTTAGTAATATTAATTATAAATGTTGACCCCATAAACAAATTTACTTAAATACCCCTCCTTTTATTTTATTTTATTATTTATATATATATATATATATATTTTTTTTTTTTTTGTCCGGGTATTACATTCTCCCCCTCTTAAAAGAAGTTTAGTTCTCTAAACTTGAAATACCTGAGTCCTCAAAAAGATATGGGTATTTCTCCCTCATTTCATCTTCTAACTCCCTTGTAGCCTCTCTCATAGACTAGTTCCTCCATTAAACCTTGACATAATGTATGGTACGACGCTTCAACTCTTGCTCCTTCTTGTCCACAATTTTAACTAGTTGCTCTTCATAAGTTAAATCATCTCTTAATTTTAAAGGCTCATAATCCACTACATGACTGGGGTCTGGAACATATTTCCTTAACATTGAGATATGGAAAACATTATGTACCCCTGATAAAGAAGGTGGTAAGGCGAGCCTATAAGCAACTTTACCTATCCTCTCCAAGACTTCGAAAGGTCCTACAAAACGAGGGCTTAACTTACCTTGAAAACCAAATCTCATAACTCCCTTAGTAGGTGAAATCCTCAAGAACACATGATCACCCACTTGGAACTCTAATTTCCTTCTTCTAACGTCTGCATAACTCTTCTGCCTACTCTGAGCTGTTTGGAGCTGCTCTTTAATCACTTGAATTTCATCTACTATTTACTGTACAATCTCAGGACCCATCAATCTTCTTTCTCTAACATCATCCCAACATATAGGAGACCTACACTTCCTACCATACAAAGCCTCATATGGTGCTGCTTTAATACTTGCTTGGTAGCTATTATTATATACAAACTCCACCAAAGGTAGATGTTCATCCCATGAACCTTTGAAATCAATTACACAAGCTCTCAGCATATCTTCCAATGTTTGTATAGTTCTTTCTGAAAGTCCATCTGTTTGAGGGTGAAAGGCTGTGCTAAACTTCAAGTTAGTACCCATTGCCTTATGCACTCTCTCCCAAAATTGAGACACAAATATTCGGTCTCTATCAGACACAATGGATACAGGTGCACCATGCAATCTCACTATTTCATTGATATACAATCTAGCTAACCTTTCGAGTGAGAAATCCACCCTAATGGCCAAAAAGTGTGTAGATCTTGTCAACCGATCCACAATCACCCAAATTGCATCTTTACCAGTAGGGGTTCTAGGCAACCCCGTCACAAAGTCCATAGGAATGTCCTCCTACTTCCGTTCTGGAATGGGAAGAGGTTGCAAAAGTCTAGCTGGTCTTTGATGCTCCATCTTAACTTGTTGACACACTAGACATTGAGCAACATATTGAGCAATCTCCCTCTTCATGTTGTTCCACCAAAAAGTCTCCCTTAAATCCCGATACATCTTAGTGCCTCCTGGGTGTATCGTGTAACTCGTGTTATGAGCCTCCTTTAGAATTTCTACCTTAAGGTCTGGATCATTTGGTACACAAAGCTGATTACCAAACCTCAAGGATCCATCCTCATGAATGCAAAACTCAGGTTAAGAGCCTAGATTTATCAAATCTCTTATCTTTTGCAACTGTGGATCATTACTTTGTGCAATCTTTATCCTTTCAATCAAGGTAGGTTGAACTCTAAGGTTTGCTAGATGTGCCTCTGCTTCATGAAACCATACTTCTATCCTCATTTTTCTCAAATCTTCCAAGATGTGTTTTTGTGTAGTCAACAATGCTGCCAAATTTCCTGTAGACTTCCTACTTAAGGCATCAGTTACTACATTGGCTTTTCCAAGATGGTCACTAATAGTCAGGTCATAGTCCTTTAATAGCTCCAACCATTTTCTTTGTCTCATATTCAACTCTTTTTGAGTAAAGAGGTACTTAAGGCTCTTGTGGTTAGTGAATATCTCACATTGTTCTCCATACAAATAGTGCCTCCAAATTGTTTGAGCAAAAACCATTGCAACTAACTCCAAGTCATGTGTGGGATAATTTTGTTCATAAGGCTTCAACTGTCTAGAGGCATAAGCCACTACCTTCCCATGCTGCATAAGAACACACCCCAAGCCTTTCCTAGAGGCATCACTATAAATGGTGAAACCTCCACTACCTGAAGGTATGGTGAGAATGTGTGTTGACACCAACCTTCTCTTTAATTCTTGGAAGCTTTTTTCGCACTTTTCGGTCCACTCAAACTTAGCTCCCTTTTGGGTCAAGCGAGTCAAAGGCATGGCTAAGTGAGAAAATCCTTCAACAAACCTCCTGTAATAACTAGCTAGTCCCAAAAAGCTACGAACCTCTATCACACTGTTAGGTCTATTCCATTCTATTACTGCTTCCACTTTCTTAGGGTCAACAGCAATCCCATCTTTAGATACAACATGCCCATGGAATGCAACATTGTCTAGCCAAAATTCACATGTTTTAAGCTTTGCATACAACTTCTTCTCCTGCAATAGTTGTAGTACAAGCTTCAAGTGATTCTCATGCTCCTCCACACTCTTGGAATATATCAATATATCATCAATAAAAACCACAACAAATTTATCTAAGAAGGGTTTAAACACCCTATTCATCAAGCCCATAAAGGCTGCCGGTGCATTGGTTAAGCCAAAAGGCATCACCAAAAATTCATAATGACCATATCTTGTACGGAAGGCTGTCTTAGGCACATCAACAGTCTTAATCTTCAATTGATGGTTACTAGATCGAAGATCAATCTTAGAGAAAACCTGTGCTCCTTGGAGTTGATCAAACAAATCCTCTATCCTTGGTAAAGGGTATTTATTTCACACTGTCACCCTATTCAACTCCCTGTAATCAATGCAAAGTCGCATGCTTCCATCCTTTTTCTTTACAAACAACACAGGTGCACCCCAAAGGGAAACACTAGGCCTAATGAAGCCTTTGTCAAGCAACTCTTGCAACTATGCTTTTAATTCCCTTAACTCGGCAGGTGCCATTCAGTATGGGGCTTTAGAAATTGGGCTAGAACCTGATAATAGGTCAATAAAAAACTCTATCTCCCTATCTGGTGGTAACCCTGACAAGTCTTCTGGAAACTCTCTCTCACTACAGGAATGTCCTCCAACTTCGATTCACCTTGTTGTGTGTTTCTCACAGTGGCCAGATATCCTTTACACCCTTTCTTCATCATACGTCTAGCTTGTAAAGCTGAAATCACCCGTGGAGAAGTATATGCCCCACTTCCCACAAAACAAAACTCAATCTCACCAGGTACTTGGAAAATTACCTTCTTCCTATGACAATCAATTATGGCATAATAGGCAGCCAACCAATCCATCCCAAAGATTATATCAAAATCCTATATCTCCAACAAGGTTAGATCTGCTAGTAACCCTCTATCTGCTATTTTGACAACACAAGACTTGCAAACACTATCAGTAACTACTACACCCCCAACTGGGGTATCCACACATAATTCAGATTCCATAGGCTCAAATTTAAAATTATTTTTCTTTGCAAAATTAGAAGATATGAAGGAGTGAGTGGCACCAAGATCAAACAATGCAAAGCATAAGTTGTGGAAACCGGGATAATACCTGTAACCACAGCATTAGAAGTATTAGCATCCTGTTGAGTGAGTGCATAAACCCTTCCTTGGATCTTGGGCCTTTGGCTTGCTCCCTGATTTTGTCCAGTTGTTGGTCTTGGAATGGTCTGAACCTCCTTCCGTTGGGGACACTTAGCAATCCTGTGACCCCTTTGTCTGCATGAGAAACATGCTCCAGTATTCCAGTGGCAATCCTTATCTGCATAAAGCCTACCATATCGAGAGCACTTTGGCAGTGCCTTGGTATCAACACATTGTGTTCCTTGTTTCTTGGCTTGAAAGCTAGAGCTTTGCTCTCCTTGCCTAGGCCTCTTTTTCTGGTTATTATCGTTATCTACTTGATCCTCATTAAGCCCTATCTCTACTAGTAAAGCCTTACTCACCACTGCCCTAATGGTAGTCAACTCAAAGGGCACAACTCCTTGCTTAATTCGGAACCTTAATCCATCTTCAAACCTTCGAGCCTTAGTTTCTTCATCCACCACCATTGTCGGAGCAAATTTGGCTAACCTGGAAAATTTTGCTTCATACTGAGCAACTGTCATGTTCCTTGTGTTAGCTTGATAAACTCTTTTGCCTTCTAAAAAAGGATGCTCTTAGGAAAATATTTCTCATAGAATACAAACTTAAATAGCTCCCAAGTCCAAGGCTCAGTCACCTGGCCATGTTTGTCTTCTTCCAACCAGCACCAGTCATAAGCATCTCCACACAACATATAGGCTGCATAAACCACTTTCTCACCCTCAGAGCATTCAAGAACTCTGAATACTTTCTCCATCTCAATGATCCATTTTTCTGCTTCCATAGGCTCAGTAGTCCCCTCAAAAGTTGGAGGAGATAACCTCTTGAATTCAATCATCCCACCATGATGACCTCGGCATTGCTCCATCATCCTAGCCAAGTTATCTCGACCACTCCAACCAAGGTCTGCATCATTTGGATCACCTCTAGTGGCTAGCCTTGGTTGTGCCTAAAGTCTCGGTTCCTATCTTGTTGATTCCTACGATTGCCAGAGTTGTTGGGAGCGTACCCAGTATTTTTGCTGTGAGGTGGCATCCTAACCTCTGTTCATTATGCACATGACAAACTAACATGTTATCAAACTTCTAAAAAAAAAAAAAAAAAAAAAAAAAAGAAGATAAAAAACTCATCTAGTATATATATCAGACAACGTATCCCCAAATGCCTAATTTCTACCCCTCTCACCATTTAGTTTCATAAATCAATGCCTAAGGATCCAGCCTAGAGCTCTAATACCATAAATATTGTCACGCCCCAAACCCAAGTAAAAGCTAGGCACATGACAACAGCCTCACACTTATAAAGTTTACACTCTACAAATGTGTAAGGCCCTCTTAACAAATAAAGAATTATCTTCAAGAAAATTTCATCAATAAATTTAAAAATATCCTCAATAAAGCAATTCTCAAAAGATCTCCAAATAATAATCTTCCAACATCAAATAAAAATAAACTAAATCCTTTAAATCCAAAGGACAACACAAATGGTAGTCTTAAACATAAAAGTTCAAGTCTTATGCCATTGATTTCCTAAACTTCACTCATGCGCACATCCCAGCGGAAGCCTAAACATATGCTACTCTTCCTTATCAAAATCTGAAAGGAGAAAGAGAAGGGGGGGGGGGTGAGTTGACAACTCAATAAGTAACCAAAATCTTAATAAGTTCTATCTAGTAATAGATTTGTAAAGTAATAAGATGTACTATGAATCTTCAAAAGTTATGATATGCTATGGGTTTTCAAAAATAGCTAAAGAAGTTTTACAATCTTAAAATAGTACGTTGCAAATAGATCACATACTTTAATCTTACAATTATATCATAGATGGTTTAGAAAGTAGTTAGTTTTCCATATATCAAAAGCTATAACTTACAACAGGTTCCAAAAATACATAAGCAGTTTTAATGACTCAAAATAGTTAAATATTTGATGTAATTCATATTCTTAACAATCTTATGACTATGGTCACACTATATCCCTGTGATTGGGCATTAGAGTACCAATAAATAACCCTCATTGGCTGGGTATCAGAGTACCAATGAATAACCCTTATTGGTTTGGGTATCAGAATCAATTCATAGTCAAATTGTCCACAAAAATATATCTTATTCAAATACATATATATATATATATATAATCTTATATTCAATCTCGAATATATTTGTGATATTTCTATATTCTTTACTTTAAATCAATATAGCTAAAAAAAACAATTAATTAAAATAAATCTAATATTCAATTCTCATATATAATTGTGAAAATTCTTTATTCTTTACCTTGAATCAGTATAGCTAAAAACAATTAAATAAAATACATCATATATTTAGTGATCAGATATATTTGTGATAATTCTTTACTTGAAATCAGTAATACAATAGAAATAAAATTGTACAACTGTAAACAATTTTCAATAGTTAAATTACGCAAAATAAAACCAATTAGAATAAGGTTACTTACCTCAGCTAGCTCACCACAAAGAATTTCTCCCTAACACTTTCTCTAAAATCCTTAGATCTCACCTAACAATTTATAAGCACAATTTACTCAATAATCAAATAATAAGAATAACTTGCAAGTTACTTGACTAGAAGAGAAACTTCTAAAGTACTCAATTATTTCTCACTATTAACTCTCCTACAGCTTCTCTAGGGTTATATATTCCAAATTCTATCATTTGTATTAACTCTATTTGTTTCACGCAAAAATTCCTAAGCACTGTGTAATATAAAACTCTCCTCACATGATTATTTAGGCTAAAAAGTCAAAGCATTCATAAGGTCTAAATGCTCTGTAAAGCTGAGTAAAATCTCTAACCAAAAAGCTTTTGTCTCTTATTTCCATAGACTCTAAAGTCTAAAAGGCTGTTGGACTAATGGTGGTCTAACCAATAGTCCACTGTTTCTTTTAATAAATATTCACAAAGAGTAAACAACTCCATGCCCAACAAAGCACCAAAATTTAAGATGTTACAGAGAAGACGTGCAGTGAAAAAGGGATTTTATCGCCCAATTCCAACCCTTCTCTATTTACACTCACATCGTAAAACCCATAGAAATTTTTTTGATAATTCCGCTATTGGGCAAAAATACCAACATAAAATATACTCTAATTCTAAATAATGTTTTGATTTGACAAGTAGAGATTTTTAGACTTTTACCTCAATTGTACAATCAAATCTTCTCTACTTCAGTATTTTATGTTGTCTCCTCTTTCAAAACATCTGTCAATATATGCTGACTTAAAATTAGACTATCTAAACTAGGGTTTTCAACCCTATTTTCTAAAAAATCTCTTAGTAATATTAATTATAAAAGTTAACCCATAAACAAATTTACTTAAATACCCCTCCTTTTATTATTATTATTATTATTATTATTATATTTGTCCGGGTATTACATAAGCACACCTGAAGACTCAATCCAATGCTTTTCTTCCTATGTTGTTTTTCTGTTATAGTGTTATCTAATTGCACCTGGCAAACTTTGCTTTGTATATTAGTAAAATTAAAAACCAAAACAAACAATTTGATTGATTTAAGATCACTTCTGACTTCTGAGATCTATTCTCATGAATTAATATATCAACAAAGAAAGCACGGGGCTATTGAATCTTAATTCTCAAATGGTATTGTTATAGTGCTTTCAACTTTGGAAAACAAAGTGGAATCTAAAGGTAGCATACCCGGATCCCTAGCCGCCATATGTGGACGGAAGCAATTGCCCTATCAGAAATTCTTGGATGAGGCATGCGTGGATTAAACTTTTCAACAAAAGGAAAAAAAGTTCTCTTGTTACTTTCTATTTTTGGCTTTTACTTCATGCTTCGTGATTGTTTTATTATTATTGTAATATATTGTCTTGTATTTCACTTCATGAGAATATGCAGGCACCAGGCATGCATGTAGGCTTGTTTCTATTGGTAATTTTATATGTGACAAATGAAATGGTTTGAACCTACTTAATTCCACTTGCTATTTCAATATTCTTCCAGATTATTTAGTCAAATCCTCCAGTAACTAAGAAAAATAATGCATAGCTTTTCATCCACATTCATCTCAACCTTCACTTGCACAGTCTTAATTAAGAGGCTTGTTGGTTTGGCCTACATATGAAGAGGTTTGTTACTGGAGCACGTGAGTGAATCTTGTAGACTAAACAACTAGCTAGGTTAGTGGAAAAGGATTCGAAGAATCTTTGCAGACATTGGGTAGCCAGGGATTTGCTGCTGAATATTTTGATGTATGGGCGGCGTTGGTTATAAGTCAAATTGTAATACACAAGCATGCGTGGTTATAACTATTATTTTTTTTTTTCTTCTAACAAATAGGGGAGGGGTGTTAAAAAGTTTTACTTTATTTATATATATATATATATTTATATATAAAATATATAATTGCGTTCAAGTTATACCAACCAATAACTTGTTATAAAATTCATATTTTGAAAATCTCACCATTAAATTACATGATCTATATGTTTTTAATATGCATACTAATTTTTATGCCAATCGGATATAATTTACCATTCAATCTAAAAACACATTTTTAATGCATTATTTTAAACTACAAAAACTTGAATTTAAACAATTAATTGATTACATGGTCATTGATCTTTAGTCATCTTTAAATTTTGCAAGCATGAAAAATATATGAAAATAATGTAATTTAACGGTAGATTTGTCAAAATTCGCATCTAATTAAAAAATATTATGTAGTATAATATTGCTTAAAGTTACATCAGATATAACTTAAATTCAATCTTATAAATAAATAAATATATATATATATATGTGCGCATGTTTTTATTATTATTTTTATTATTTTTTATTTTAAGAATGACCATGTATGTAGTCGTTTGTGACGTATTTTGAACTTGTTTCTTTTATGGCCATTTCCTTGCATATAACTAGGTGTGTGCATGAGAGATAAGTGTAAGGACTGTTTTTTATGTTTGAAAAAAAAAAAAAATCTATGGAATTGGAGAAGCCTAGAATTAATTTAATAGAGAACAAGAAGAAAATTACAGCCCGTTTTCTCTCCCTTGTTCAGAAAATACTTATTGTTCTCTTAAAAAAAATTAGTCATTGATAACGAAATCTTAAAAGAAACTAATCAAAATCGTTGTTCCCTTTTATTCAAAAACCAACCTAGTGGTATCAGAGCTTTGTTTGAGAGCAAAACAAGCTAGTAATGAAGATTTTTTCAATTTTTAATTATTATTATTATTTTTTTTTTTTTTAAGAATGACCATGTACGTAGTCGTTTGTGTTGTGATGGGAAAATAAGCTCTAACGGAAGCAACGGCAATGGCAAGTCCAAGCAACCAAAATATGTGAGCCCAACTACCTTCATCTCTTGTTTTCGATGGGGAAAAAGTATCATTCTTTGGTTTGTGAAGATGAAAATCAGTTTCCTTTCACATGAGTGTTGGGAGTATATAGAAGATGGGTATGAAGAACAAGAGGATGAGGCAACCTTATCCAATGCTCAAAAAAAAAAAAAAAAAAAAAAAAAAAAAAAGAAGGAAGAAGAAGAAGAAAGAATTGAAGGAGCATAAGAAGAAGATGAAAAAGCTCTCAAGTTGATTCAACAAAAGGTAGCCGACATGATTTTCCTAAGAATCATCAATAAAACTAACGCAAATATGGCATGAGACATTCTTCAATAAGAGTAAAAGAGCTACAATGTTGCTTCTTAATAGTCCAACAGTTATTGACATATGCTCAATCTTATAGTAGCTAAATAAAAATATTATTTTAATTTATTAGGTATTTTGCAATCACAAAATATTCCTAATGTGTTTTTTCATTTATTGAGGATGTTATTATATTATTATTCACATTCTATTCCATCTCTTCTGTTAGGTTCTAAATATTTAGGATTAAATGTTTAGATTCTTATTTTGTGTATGTTGGCAAACTGAAAATAAAAGCATGTCTAGATTAGGTGTTAAACATTGCTCAAGATTGTACAAATCATACAAGAACATTCGAGCTGCAAAAAGGAGAATTCAAGTTTTGTGAAGCTCGACCAATCGAAAATTAGAATTAACCAAGCAAAAATTGCAGAAAAGTTAAATTCACAAAATTTAAATCAGGCCCAAGCCCGCAAAAACATTTAGGATTTCAATCCAACACTTCTATGCATATAAGAAAAACTCTAACTACATTTTGAAAGCTCTAGGAAGACTTGTGAGTTACACAATGGCAAAGCCAAGAATTTATATTTGTGGGGGCCATATATAAATTTTTTGTGTGTGTATGAAATGTAAAATAGTAACGTGCAATACTTCATAAATGAATATGTATAAACAAAAGTATATTTAATTAAAATTAAACAATCATTAGACAAAACTGACAAAATGATTTAATATCTTTAATCAACTACAAAATGGGCAAAGTCGCAAAACATACAATAACATAAAAGTTAAACATCTCTATTCAAAACTGTAACCTATGCTCTTTAAGAGATCTAAAGTCATCAAATATTGAGTCAATAGTGAAGTTCTCAGCAATTTACATTTTAATGTAGACAGCTAGTTATCTAAGAGAAACTCGTCCTTGATTTTGTTGCGTAGTCTTGTTTTAATAATTTTCATTACTAAAAAGGCTCACTCACCAGTTGCTGTGGACAATGGAAGAGTCAAAACAAGGAATCAATCGACCAATAAGAGGATATATGTGACTTTTCTGTCTCTACTAACCTTTGACATAATTCTGCCAGAGATGACAAATTTTGTAACTTTGAATGATTTTGCACATCATGCTCAAATAGCTTCAATTGAATTTTCAAATTAGTCCTATCACGCTCAAAAAAATCAAGAGGATAATATTTCTCAACAAGACGACATATATCATCCACATTAAAGGATTTGTAAGCATCCTTTGGATCCAAAGTAGAGCAAAGTGTCAAGAGTTCTACTGGTCATTCACCAAACCTATTGTCAAGCTCTTGCAATTGAACATCTATTGTAGCATTAAATATATCAAAATGATAATGATGCTCCATTGTAACATGATCCCTTTTCTTATGACTTCTACCTTCAGCAAATCAAGCACTTAGATTGGAATATCAATTTCAAATATTTTGGAGAATCCTATGACATTCTCAAGAAAATTATCCCAGCCATCTTCTTTCAAATTTTGGAAGAGTGCCTTTGTTGCTGAAACTAAATTTTAGGCATTTAAGATGTCTTGAGATTTCTACTGCAAAGCTTGACAAAGAACATCATTAATACCCATGATTTCCTTCATTAGATGTAAACTAAATATAAACTCAAATGAATTAATCATTTTATTAGCTACATTTGCATCTCCATGTTGCAAGTAGGTGGACCCGTCTTCCTTTATATTTTCAAGCACCAAACAAGTTGGACCAAACATCCTCATTAGGCTACAAATGGAATTAAAATAAGATCCCCAATGAGAATCAC
This sequence comes from Quercus gilva, assembly GCA_023621385.1. Taxonomy (NCBI): domain Eukaryota; kingdom Viridiplantae; phylum Streptophyta; class Magnoliopsida; order Fagales; family Fagaceae; genus Quercus; species Quercus gilva. Next base: position 54,578,330 of record CM042477.1, on the reverse strand, counting down.
TAGCTCGTTTTAGAGTCTTAATTTGGTTTGCTCCTACTCCTGTTTCAAGTTCATCAATAGCTAACATTCTAGAAATTTATGCAGCTTGAGCAGCACTTAGTTCATCATTACATTTACATGAAGAACTAACTATAGTGGTAATGAAACTTAAATTCAAGAAGAATTCATGGATAGGGATTACCTCTCTTGATGCAGCAACTAATGCTAATTGTAACTACTGAGCAAAGCAAAGCACATAGTATGCATAAGGACAATCACTAAGAACTAAGGCTTGCAATCCTTTCCATTTACCACACATGTTGCTAGCACCATCATATCCTTGTCCATGAATATTTTGAATGTCAAGATAGTGATGAGAAAGAATAGCATATATATTTCGTTCTTCAGGGTCAATGTAGCAGTGTCTTTAACATGAGAAAGATCAAAGAAGCATTCTTGTATAAATCCATCATTGTCAACAAATCTCAAAACAAGAGCCAGTTGCTCTCTCTTTAACTCATCATGTGACTCATCAAAAATGATACAAAATTTGGAATCCCCAATGTCTTCACAAATCTTACTTCGCACTTTGCTTGCAATACATGCAGAATCTCCTTGTGAATTGTAGGTGAGGTGTACTTAGCAAAAGGACACCCTTGAAAGGTGAGCTACCGAATAGTATCAATAGAAGTTTTCACCTGCAGTCAATTATTTAGAATTTTTTCAAACTTTGCACATTCATCAATTTATCTATATGCACTAATTCATTCAATAGATCATCACAATATTTCACAGCATTGTTGTGGGGTGAGCAAGGATCCTCCCCAACATGATTCAAAAAGGCACAATTCTTTCCATTATTAACTTTTTTCCAATTTCTAAATCCTGTTAAAGTAAATGCATCACAGCCAAGGTGTCTACTTCTTTTCATGGTAAAGAGATAACATGACAAACAGTATGCATCATCTTTAGTAATTCTCCAGCCAAGAAGAAAATTGAGTGAACCAAGAAGCTTGAAAGCGACGAGGATGCTTTTCTTTAGAAAATGGATAGTTTGAAAGACGGGTTTGATATGGTTTGTCTTTTAAATAAGCATGTCTAACTTCATCACATATATTGGCTGGATAGTTACACATTTCAATGTGCTCTCCTAGATCTCATTTTAAAATTCTAACACCAACTTCATTATAACTAAGTGGTAAAAATTTTAAATGAATTTCTTCAAGTTCCACTTCCACCACTAATGGTCTAGAAGGATGTTTTTGAGGATCAATCCTTGGAGATTTGGAAGGACGCTCATTGGAAGTTGACGCTTCAAAATTAGAACCAAAAAGTGTACTATTTTCTAAATTACCGTCTTCATTTTTTTTTTTTTTTTTTTTTGAAGAATGAGTCAATAGTCCTAAACTTTCCCATGACCTAGATTTATCAAATTAAATTATCACTCATTAAATAAAATGACTGAGATTTAAAAAAAAAATATACTAATAAAATACTAATAGTCCAAAGATTGCTAAATAAAAAAACAAACAAACATTCAAATGTCAATACATAAAAAAAAGAATATAATAAACAACAACTAAATACATGTGTATATATTGTTTATAATATATTGATTTTTATAATAATATATAATATATTATAAGGAATTTAAAAAAGAAAGCAACGAAAAGAAAAATAAAAATACTTGGAAAGTGTTAAAAACTTATGAGTCGGCCGGTCTTAGGGGAATAGACAGAGCACTGCACACTGCATAAGCACAGAAGCTTCACAAATTGAGTCACAAATTGAGGGTCCCACAGCAATGAGTCATTGACAAAAGTACAAAATTGAGTCACTCTTTCTTGTCTAAATTGAACATATGCTCACATAGTACACTACATTATTGCAAAAATTTTACTACACTACTACAAACTTTTACTTTTGAATAAAGGGATGAAAAGCAAAGAACTGAAATCAGAAAAGATAAAAAATAAATAATAATAAAAAATAAAAGAAGAAGAAGGTAAAGGCAGTGGCGAGAAGAAGGCAAAGAGAAAGAACTGAAAGTTTGAAAAAAAAAAAAAAAAAGAATGCAAAGGCCAAGTCCTCCATGGAGACAGAGAGAGCAGAAGAGAGAGAGTTACCTGTGTAAGAAAGATTGTTTTTGCAAGACTGCAATTGTGTATGTGTGGCTGTGTGGGAGAGACAAAGTTTCAGACTTTTCAATTTTTCTACTATGTACATGTAAGCCCTAGATGTGTTGGGATGAAAATTATAATTTTTTCCCTTTTATTTGTTGAGGTAATTCTTAAAATACCTATATGTTCATTTTAAAGATGTTGAATGTGTAATTATTGTAATTTGTTAACATGCATTTGTGGATTGTATTTTATTTAAATGAAAATTGTATTTATTTTTATACTTTCTTATATATATATATATATATATTATCAAGTATGGAGGGCCAAAATGATAAGGTTATTTAAGAATTTTCAAATTGTTTAGGATATTTCCTCACCAAAAAAAAAAAAAAAAATGTAATTAATTTTTTTCAAAATTTTGGGGGGTTAAGGCCCCCCTCGGTCCTTAAATGGCTTCGCCGCTAGAGTTACTCCTATAAGATCTATGAGGTTTCTGTAACCTTCTAACTCTACAAGTGTCTACCAGAATGAGATATGTAATCAAGAACTGGTGGAATCAAGTTATTGCTACAAGATCAACAACTGCTGATGATCTAAACCTTTTAGGGGGATCTCAAAGTCATAAGTGTGGGAGCTTGTGTTTAGCAAATTCAAGATAGAAGAGTTTATGGAGTCAGAGCTGTACGTGGTCGTGTTAGTAAGTTCTGCTAGAGGTAGCATTAGATTTAGGTGTTAAATCTTTTGTAAACTTCCATTCTATCATAATGGATCTATTTATCTTAAGGATAGCTAGGTTCAATCTTTCCCAGGCTTTTACCTTGAAAAAATTAGTTTCATTGGTTTTCTTGGATAATCATATCATTGTATTATTTACTTTTCAGCTATGCATGATATGATTTATTACTGTTTAACCTAGATCTCATAATTAACCTAAGTAACTACTTGGCTAATTCACTAGGTTTAAACAATTTGTTTTAAGGGGTCTAAACAAAGAAACATCTTCATTTATTTATGAATGGTTGTTCTCAAATAAAAAAAACACTAACTATTTACCCAACCCCACCTAAATTTTAATTGCGCCATTCTTTGAATTTAACCACCTGTGGACATAATGGGGAGTCACCACCTAGTTTTTACAATGGTCTAGGAACCATATATATAGCGTCCTTTCGAATAAGGACCATTGATCTTACTACCAAAAATACGGGTTTAGAGTTAAGGTACGGTCTATGGAAGGTGTTAGGCACCCAAAACCACCTAACCCTAAGGTTGGCTTCCTTATGTTGTGTCTTATGTCTTAATCTCATTAAAGGCACATTCAATATTGTCATTCTAAACTCACACACACACACTAACATACATCTTACAATAAACACGGCATCAATCATCCCAAAAACCCTAGTCATTCATCTATCATGGCATCTCATCACGTCACAAACCCTAGCATTCATCTAGTATGGCCAACACATCATCTCAAACAAGGCAAAAAGATAGGCATGGCAAACAAATTAGATCATCACATGTGTTGCAAACCTTTAGACATGAAATCAAGAATCAAACAAACATATTACATTATAAAAATGCTTGTTCATACTAATGCATGACTTTCCTCACTTACCTTGCTGCATCTCAGCACCTATGGCATTAATGGATGGACATGTAAATGAATGGTATGGTATTAAAGTATGAAAAAAAAAAAAAAAAAAAAACCTATTCTAACACGCAATGACAAACAAACATGTGAACAAAGAAACAGAGACTTAAAAGCATAAAAAAGGAGTAAAACTGAGACATTATGTAAAGTAAAAGAAGAAATAGAAGTAGGTGTTAGGTTCTAAGGTCTTAGGATTTTATGTATTTAGAACTCTAATTTGTAATGTTGGCAGACCATGATCAAAACAATGTATTTAGTCTAGTTTAGGCTTGCTCAAAGTTGGTAAAATATTGTAAAGTTGGAATCGAGTGACTGCAGATGCATTGGTGCATTTCGGCCTAGCTCGATCGATCGAATGTAACTCTCGATCGATCGAAAATCGGCCCAGATGCGTTTTCTGCAGAAATTCCAGCTCAGCCCTAACTCTTTTAAAACGTTTAGGGTTTATGTTTTTGCCCTAGGTATATAAGGCAAAACCCTAGCCACGTTTTTAGAGTTGCACAAGTTGTATTGTTGCTCATACATTGCGGTTTTGTGTAAATCTCTTGTGAGATCTAGAAGAGCTTTCCTTTACACAAAGCTTAGGGTTTCCAAGATTGAGATTACTTCAACATCTTGATGATCAACTTGGTTGCTTCCATTGAAGCTTAAAGATAAACAAGCGGGGAGCTTGTAGCTGATTGAAGGATTCAAAGAAAGAAGTAGTCCGTGGATTTGGAGCCTGCGCGTGGTCGTGTCAGGAAGTTTTACTGGTGGGTAGCATTAGGAAGTCAAGCAGGGAGCTTGTAAGTCCTTTTGTAAGAACTTCAATTCTTTCTTAGTGGATTCCGTTTTGCCTTGAGGATCGGTGGGTAAAATCCTCCCCAGGTTTTTCCGTGTGGTTTCCTAAGTGATCATATCTTGTGTTCTTTTATTATTCCGCTGCTTTATATGTTTTATATGCATGATATGATTATTTGATTGTTTTAACCTAGAATTGTTTAATTTGACTAAGTAACAACTTGGCTAATTAATCTAGGCTACGCAATCTGGTTGTTTGTTTAAGGGGTCTAAACCGTTCAAGTGGTGTCAGAGCGGGTTGCTCTTTTTGTTTGAAATTTTTTTCTCTGAGCTGATCCTTGACCCCTGTTGTCATGGATTCTTGGAAAATCTTTTTACTCATTAGTCAACTTATCTACTTACTGTCTTTGCCATTTGTTGTTTTTGTTAAATCTTTCCTTAAGTTTCTTGGCATAATCACTTGTGATAAGAATTATGTTTGTTATATTGCTTTAATCGCCTTAAAGACACGTGATTCTTGTCTTTGGTATTTGGATAGTAGTTGTTCCAGGCACATGACAGGAAATAAAGATTTATTCAAAACACTTTTTGAAGGAAAGATTGGGACAGTCACCTTTGGAGATGGAAGTAAATCTGTGATCAGAGGCATTGGTACTGTGGATATTCCAGGATTGCCAGTGTTTGAAGATGTTTGGTATGTTGATGGATTGAAGGTCAATTTACTCAGCATTAGTCAGATTTGCGACAATGGTTTAAATGTTCTTTTCACCAAGTATGAGTGTGAGATACTTGATGGAGGAGGTGACTGTATGTGTGTTGGTGTAAGGACAGCTGACAATTGTTATGGGATAACACCAAGTGTAAACAACAAGTGCTTTAGTGCAAAGATAGATCAAGTTGATTTGTGGCATCAACGGCTGGGGCATGCCAGTCACAAGCAGTTAGAAAAGATTTCCAAGTGTGAGGTAGTTATCGGTTTACCTAGATTTGAGAAGATAGATAAGTGCATTTGTGGACCATGTCAGATAGGTAAACAAGTAAAATCCAAGCATCCATCTGTGACTAGTGTTCAAACGTCAAGACCTTTAGAGTTACTACACATTGATCTTATGGGTCCTGCCAGAGTTCAAAGTCTAGGTGGAAAGAAGTATATTCTAGTTGTTGTGGATGACTTTACTAGGTATACTTGGGTGGTACTTTTGAAGGATAAAACTGAAGCTCCTGAGAAGATGATACATCTGTGCAAGAAATTGCAGGTTGAGAAAGACACTGTGATAGCCAGAATCAGAAGTGATCATGGAAGAGAATTTGAGAATACCAAGCTGGCTACTTTCTGTAATAAGCAAGGCACTTGCCAAGAGTTCTCATCTCCCAAGACTCCTCAACAGAATGGGATTGTGGAAAGGAAAAATAGGGTTGTTCAGGAGATGGCACGAGTCATGCTACACAACAAAAATTTGCCAAAGTCCTTCTAGGAAGAAGCAGTCAACACTACTTGCCATACACTCAACCGGGTGTATTTTAGACCTGACTCCAAGAAGACTCCCTATGAACTTTGGAGAGGGAAGAAACCTGTTGTCAAATATTTCAGAATATTTGGCAGTGACTGTTACATTCTACGTGATAGAGAGAACCTAGAAAAATTTGATGCCAAGAGTGACAAAGGATACTTTCTAGGATACTCTTCCACCAGTAGAGCTTATAGAGTGTACAATCTAAGAGCCAAAACAGTCATGGAATCCTCAAATGTTGTGATAAATGATGAAGTGTGTTTTGAAGCATCTTCAGAAAGCACTGTTCCTGCTCAAGATAAGCCTTTAGAAGTTAATGATTCTCTTCTTACTGAGTATGTTGGGAAACGTAGTGAGGAAGAGCTGTTGGTGTTGAATGATACAGTCTCAGTACCATCTAGTTCAGAACCATCCACTCCAGTTCGTGACACTCGACAGGCACAAAGTGAGCTCAGTCCTTCATCTAAAGGCACTTCCACTTCTTTAGTTAAAGGTCCATCCTCTAGAGTGAGACTGAACCATCCCTCCACAAATATATTGGGTAGTCTGAATGATAACATGAGATTGAGATCAAAAGCATTAAATGTGATCACTCACTCTTGCTATCTGTCCCAATTTGAACCAAAGAAGGTGGATGAAGCACTTCAAGATGCTGATTGGGTAAACTCCATGCATGAAGAACTTCATCAATTCGTTCGGAATGATGTGTGGGAATTAGTTCCTAGACCGAAAAATGTAAATGTGATTGGAACTAAGTGGATCTTTAAGAACAAGTCAGATGAACATGGAACGGTGATCAGAAACAAATCAAGACTTGTTGCACAAGGGTACACACAGGTGGAAGGAATTGACTTTGATGAGACATTTGCACCAGTGGCAAGGTTAGAGTCCATCCGGATATTGTTGGCCATAGCAAGTCATCTAAACTTCAAGCTATATTAAATGGATGTCAAGAGTGCTTTCTTGAATGGAATGATACAAGAAGAAGTATATGTTGAACAACCTAAAGGTTTTGTAGATCCTCACAGACCAGATAACGTCTACAAATTGAAAAGAGCTCTCTATGGGTTGAAACAAGCTCCTCGGGCTTGGTATGACAGACTGACTGCATATCTCACTGAGCATGGATTCAAAAGGGGATCTGCAGATACAACCCTCTTCATTAGAAAAGAGAAGACTGGTTTTGTTGTAGCTCAAATTTATGTTGATGACATTGTTTTTGGTGCTACTAATGATTCTCTTGCTCATTCTTTTGCAGATGAAATGAAGGCGATGTTTGAAATGAGCATGGTTGGAGAATTAACTTACTTTTTGGGATTGCAGGTAAAGCAAACAGAGGCTGGAATATACATCAATCAAGCTAAATATGCAAGAAATTTGGTTAAAAGATTTGGACTGGACAAGGCTGCTCATGCTAGAACGCCGATGGCTGCTAATGCAAAATTGACAATTGATTCATCAGGTGAGTCTGTTGATGTTACTTTGTATAGAAGCATGATAGGCTGTCTTTTGTATCTAACTGCTAGTCGTCCTGATATATCTTTTAGTGTTGGTGTTTGCTCTAGATTCCAGTCTAATCCTAAGGTTTCTCATTTAAATGCTGTTAAGAGAATTATAAAATATGTGAGTGGAACCTGTGATTATGGTTTATTCTATAGCAAGGAGTCAAATTTGTCTCTTGCTGGTTTTTCTGATTCTGATTGGGCTGGGAATGCTGATGATAGGAAAAGCACCACTGGAGGGTGTTTTTATGTTGGAGCCAATCTTGTGGCTTGGATGAGTAAGAAACAAAATTCTGTTTCTCTATCCACTGCTGAAGCAGAATATATTGCTGCTGGGAGTTGTTGTTCTCAGCTCCTTTGGATGAAGAAACTTCTGAGTGATTATGGGATTCCTCAAGATACCATGGTTGTCTATTGCGATAACTCTAGTGCTATAGATATATCTAAGAATCCGATTCAGCATTCTAAGACCAAACACATTGAACTTAGGTATCATTTCATTAGGGATTTGGTTGAAAAGAAAATTGTTGTTCTTGAATATATCCCTACTGATCGTCAAAACGCTGACATCTTTACCAAACCGCTTGATGGAAGTAAGTTTGAGACACTTCGTCAAGTGATTGGTGTGCTTCGATGTCCCTAGTTGTTGTTGACTTTCATGGTCCTTGTGCTTCTTTGCTCTATCCTTTGTGACCATTGTTCTTTGGTTTTTGTGTCTTTTTGTTCTAGGACTTGCATTGCATTACATTCATGCATTTCATTCTAGGATTTATTTGTTTTCTCTTTTAATAAAAAAAAAAAAAAAAAAAAAAAGGGAGAAAGCAAAAAACTATGTTTGACACTATTTTTCTTGATTTCTAAAAACAAGGTTGGTCAATCTTTTTACACATGTCATGTCCTGTGTACCTTGTTTAACTTTGATGAGCTTATTTACTGCACTTGACTAGTTGAAAATTTGTAGTGCATGTTGTGTGGGAAAGATGTGTTGGTTTTTAATCACTTTGCCTTAATCATGAAGTCACATGTTCTTTGACCGTCGGACTTGATCCTTTTGAGAAAGGCATAAATAACCATCTCACCACTGTTCACTAGCCAATCATGAACACCTTAGTGCATATCATAAGATTTTGTGCTCGAGAAAGTGTAGCACATGCACAAAAAGAACATAAGGTGTAGCTTCATTTAAAATTAAAACTGGTGTGTACTATTAGGCTTGATGCCAATTCACTTAATTCAAACCGGTGTGTACTATTAGGCTGAATGCCAATTCATATATAAATAAGAGGCAATAATGCAAGAAACTTACATGATTGCAAGCTTTTGTTCTAGGAGATGTGGGAGTTATAGGATGTAACTCTTTAGGTGATAGTCTCTTTTAAATTCTATTTGATGAATTGTGTAGACTTTGTGTTTGATTGCTATTCACATATCACCTCACATATATCTCAAGTTTTTGCTAGTATCACACACTTCACAAGTTACTCTTTGTTAAACACTGTACATGCTAGTGTGTGTGTTTTTGGTCTGACCAACCAAGTTTGAAAATATCTTGAGATTTGTGCACAACATATTTGGCTTGAGAAAATTAAATGGGAGGATGATTGAAACTTGTTTTTGAGGAAATTGGGTTCAAAATTTTGGGTTTTTGAAAAAGCATTCCATTTCATACTCATGCATTTTGTTTTCATTGATCAAATGCTTTGAGGAGTTGTTTTTTAAAATTGGGCTTGCATTTTTCAAAACTGTGTTTTTTCCCAAAATTTTTGTGAGTTTCTGCCCATTTCGATCGATCCATTGTGATTTTCGATCGATCAAAAAAGTGCCCTGGATTGTTCTAAAACGACTGTCTCATTCGATCGATCGAATGTATTTTTCGATCGATCGAAGATCGTGGAGAAGCTTTTTTAAAAGAAGAAATCTGACTTTTTCAAACACCTTTTCAAAACTTTTTCAAAGTCTCTTTTCTCTCTCCGACGAGGCAAGCTCAATAGTTCCAATTTTTTGTCATTTTCCTCCAGATTTTTTGCAAGAAATCTCTTTCCTCAAGCTGGTAAGACTCTTTTGCCCTTCCTTTTCAACTTATTTTCAAGTTTTCATGCATTTTTTCATGCATTTAAGGGAGATTTTCGGAACTTTTTCTTTTTGGGATTGTTGATGATTCAGACCACATTTTGTGAAATTGATCAATGGGTTTTTGTGGGGACACGTCCTAGATATGCTCTTAATAGTTTAATTTGATCAATTTTGTGTTTGATGAAAAATTGAAAATTCTAGGGTTCCTATTTGATCCGAATTGGGGCTTTTGTGAAATTGAGTTGAATTTGATGAAATTGGCTTTGTGTATTGATGTAATCAGGCATTATAATCATATTGTGTTTTGTAATGCTTAATTCATCAATTTGGTGCAAAATTTTTCAAGTGGTTTTCAAATTTTTAGGGTTTTTGTTAAGAAACTCTATGTTCGAGCCAATTTTGTGAAATTGAACTTAATTTAAACTTGTTTACTGCATTTAGTTCATGCATCATAACATTGTTATTGTTCATGCATCATATAGATTTTTCATTCTATTGTTTTTGTGCTAACTTGCAGTCTGTCCTTGGTTTTTTGTTTTTGTTCTTTTGGTTTTGTCTTTGTGTCTCTGTCCTTTCCTTAGCACCATGCCTAGGAAGACTAGAGTTCGTAGGACTATTCCCTCTCGTTCTCCTTCCCCCCCTTCCTTTGACCGAGAGAGGTTTCCGAGCGAGAAAAACCAAGAGACCTATGAGAAGCTCAATCTTCAGAGGAAGATTTGGGCTGAGCGTTCTGTCATTCTAGATGAGCTAGATCCTGCCATTAGTGCAAACTTTGAGCATAGAGGATGGTTGCCTTTGTTAGATGTGTCTAACCCTCCTCCTCCGGCTACCTTAATTAGAGAGTTCTTTTCGAACATCTCTATCCGCGTCTATGATTCCAACACTCTAGTTAGGAGTTGGATACGAGGCGTAGAGTACTCCATTACTCCTTAGGTAGTGGCTGATGCTCTTGGGGTACCGTTGGTTCGTGAGCCTATCTATCCTTACACTGAGTCTCCCGAGCTGAGCGACGTTTTGTCTTACATCACTGGGACTACTGTCCAGTGGGGTTCTGATCCTAGGATCACTTTTGCTGAGCTCTCCGGGTTACATTATCTTTTCTTTAGGATAGCTTGTCATTCCCTCTGGCCCATCTCTCATGTTCACACCATTCCTCTTGAGAGGTGTGTATTTTTGTACGCTCTTGTTACCGATGCTCCTATTAGTTTTCCTCATCTTTTTCTTCGTTCTTTGAACGAAGTTTATAGGAGTTCATCTACTTCTCATGCCCTTGTTCATCCTATTTTCATTCATAGGATTTTGCTTTATCTTGCTCTTAGTGACTTCCCCTCATCTGAGCCTGTACATGTTATTGGTCCTATAGGTGCGTCTTTTCTTAGACAGAGGGCCGCTCATCTTCGAGCTGGTTCTAAACACCCTAGGTCTGAGCCAACTAGTAGCACTCCTCCTCCTCCTTCGTCTTCTACAGGTCATGCTAGTGATGATATTCTTGATCCAGTTGGTGATGATGCTGCTGCTGCTGCTGTTCCTCCACCTCCTTCGGGCGACTTCGATGTTCGTCGTACTCTGGAGACTGTCATGACCGTTTAAGCGGCTCATGGTCAGATTTTGGTGGACCTGCTGGATGAGATGCGTGCTCTGCGAGCCGACCTTGCGCGTCTTCATTCACCTTCACCACCACCTTTTGCTGGCGACTCCTGATTGCCCTTTGGCATTTCGTCACAAAAAGGGGGAGTGGATATATTGACTTGTAGAGGAGTTTTGACTTTTTGAGGAGTTTTTGTAGTTATGGGGAGATATATATTTTTTTCAGCATGAGATATTATTTTGTGGAGTTTATTAGATTGTATCTAGGTGCTTTACTTTGTATATCATTTTTGGGGATATTTATGTTAGGGGGAGTAACATTGATATATTGATATACATGTTTTTATTTGATTCTTGTTGTCTCATGATTCACTGCTTATTGATTTATATTTATGAGTTGTTCATTGATATATATCTTTATTTTGTGTTGTGTGAATCTTACAAGAATATTATACCTGTTTATATACTATTTTCTGTCACACATGCGTTTATGCGTTTGTTGAGTATTTTAGGAATATACAGGTTGTTTCAATTGAGCTGCTGTCTACACTTGCAACCGATAGATAGTAGTTAGGATTGAATTCTAGTCTTTATGAGCATTATTTTTGTAAAGGGATTTTCAATTGTAAACTTTGAGCTTTTTATCTGTGTTTTGTCACGGATTGCCAAAGGGGGAGTTTGTTAGGTTCTAAGGTCTTAGGATTTTATGTATTTAGAACTCTAATTTGTAATGTTGGCAAACCATGATCAAAACAATGTATTTAGTCTAGTTTAGGCTTGCTCAAAGTTGGTAAAATATTGTAAAGTTGGAATCGAGTGACTACAGATGCATTGGTGCATTTCGCCTGGCTCGATCGATCGAATGTAATTCTCGATCGATCAAAAATCGGCCCAGATGCGTTTTCTGCAGAAATTTCAGCTCAGCCCTAACTCTTTTAAAACGTTTAGGGTTTATGTTTTTGCCCTAGGTATATAAGGCAAAACCCTAGCCACGTTTTCAGAGTTGCACAAGTTGTATTGTTGCTCATACATTGCGGTTTTGTGTAAATCTCTTGTGAGATCTAGAGGAGCTTTCCTTTACACAAAGCTTAGGGTTTTCAAGATTGAGATTACTTCAACATCTTGATGATCAACTTGGTTGCTGCCATTAAAGCTTAAAGATAAACAAGCGGGGAGCTTGTAGCTGATTGAAGGATTCAAAGAAAGAAGTAGTCCGTGGATTCGGAGTCTGCGCGTGGTCGTGTCAGGAAGTTTTACTGGTGGGTAGCATTAGGAAGTCAAGCAGGGAGCTTGTAAGTCCTTTTGTAAGAACTTCAATTCTTTCTTAGTGGATTCCGTTTTGCCTTGAGGATCGGTGGGTAAAATCCTCCCCAGGTTTTTCCGTGTGGTTTCCTTGGTGATCATATCTTGTGTTCTTTTATTATTCCGCTGCTTTATATGTTTTATATGCATGATATGATTATTTGATTGTTTTAACCTAGAATTGTTTAATTTGACTAAGTAACAACTTGGCTAATTAATCTAGGCTACGCAATCTGGTTGTTTGTTTAAGGGGTCTAAACCGTTCAGTAGGGAACCTGAATTAGGGTTACTGGGCACGAGTATGCGTGCGCATGCATAAGCCTGCATATGCAGGCCAGTTTTATGTGTATGCATATGAATGCTCGAAAATGTGTTGAAAACACAAGAGCTGTTTAGACCCCCAAAGAAAAATTACGGCTCGATTGATTTTACACTAACTTAATACTAAGTGCAGAATAGTGTAAATGTGAGCAGATAAATAAACTAGCTACTCTAATCCATAATCTAAGCAACAAAGCAGTAAAATGGAATTTAAAAGAGTAGGGAAAAAAGATGCAAACAAAAGATAACAAGTCGATGTGTTATTGAAGAGGAAACCGAAAAACTCGGCAAAAAACCTCTCCGCTGCCCTCCAAGCGGAAATCGATCCACTAGTCAATCAGTTGGGATACATGGGTTAGCAAGAGACCCTCCAAACCTAATCTACCCGATGTACCTAAGCCCTCCAAGCTCCTACTCCAACAAGGCTTCTTGGAACTGTGTCTTGTCTAGTTCTCCGGATCCCGCTGCAAGCTCCATATTGCATCTACCATCTTTGGCTTCTTCCAATGCTTCCTAGCAGCACCAAAACTTCACTTGAAACTTTGAAAGGGTGTGGTAAGTGTTTGGGCTATCAACCTCTCAATGGTATGGAAATGGAGAGGTAGGAGTTGAAGAAATTCCACAAGCAAATGTATAGAGAATTGTAGGTATAACAATCTCTAGCTCTCAAGATGTTTGGCTAGGGCTTTCTCTCAGAAGCACTCCTCAATATTTGTGGGTAATGTGGGTATATATAGTGTGGGCACAAAAAGAGTAGATTAGAATGGATAGTCTAGCATAACAGAATGTCTCGCGGGTGTCTCATGGGAAGGCCTTACCTGCGAGGTACTCGCGAAACACAACTGTCTCCATCCTGGCCTGACTCTTCGCATTCCAGCATGTGCAAAGCACATGAGTCACTTTGCAGGATGCTAAGTCGCGAGCTACCCGCGAAAACTCTTCAGTCTTCAATTGCTTGAGTCTTCACACTCTTTCTCTCTCTAACACACAACCCTTACAATCAAATCCCACAATAAATACAGTGTACATAAGATTGAATAAAATTACAATCAAATTTGGCACAGAATAAAATCCAACAAAACACGCAGTTGTAAATAACAACTTTACAGCATACTTCGAGCCTACATATGCCTGCAAGAAACATGCGCACGTAGACACACCCTAAAGAACTCTAACCCAGAAAACAAGAATACATAAACAAAGCAGAACAATTCTAACAACCTAGCATGCTTAAAAATGTAAAGAAAGCCTAAACCTAATCTAAACAAACATTATTCTAGGGTGAGGCTAACTTTATTCTAGGGATCAAGCTTTGGTGAGATCGTAAGAATAAAATGTTAGGCTTATCACAAGCTGGATATATAGATAAGGTTCTAGAACGGTTTAGCATGCAAAACTCCAAGAAAGGATTGCTTTCTTTCAGACATGGCGTTCCTCTGTCTGATGACCAAAGGCCTAAAACTCAAGAGGAAGAAGATATGATGAGACAAGTTCCTTATGCTTCTGCAGTAGGAAGTCTCATTGGTCAACCGATATCAATCAAATCCAGGACCAAAACATTGGCAAGCTGTAAAGTATATTCTCAAGTATCTACGAAGAACGAGAGATTATATGCTTGTTTACCAAAGTGAGGATTTGATTCCCATTGGCTATACAGATTTAGACTTTCAATCGGATCTAGATTTCAGAAAATCCACTTCAGGATGTGTTTTCACCTTAAGAGGTGGAGCCATAAGTTGGCAAAGTATTAAGCAATCTTGTATTGCAAACTCCACCATGGAAGCAAAATATGTTGCTGCATGTGAAGCAACAAAGGAAGCTGTATGGCTCAAGAAATTCCTTTCTGACCTTGGTGTAATGAGAATGGAGCATATTCCAATCACATTGTTTTATGACAATAGTGGAGCAGTTGCATAATCTAAAGATCCAAGGAATCACAAGAAAGGAAAGCATATTGAGAGGAAGTACCATATCATTCGAGATATTGTTGCTCGTGGAGATGTGGTGGTAGCAAATATTGAAAGTGCAAACAATCTAGCAGATCCATTTACTAAAGCCTTGCCTCAAAGGACTTTTGAGTCACATTTGGAAGGAATGAGAGTTAGATTAGTGCACAATAGTCTTTAGGGCAAGTGGGAGATTGTTAGGATAAGTGCCCTTAAATCCTATTGTATGATGTTATGTATGATATTAAGTGTGACATTATGTATTACTTAATATTATGTTTAATAAATTTGTTTTATTATTATCTAAAATAATGGTAATACGAATATTCAGACATTATCATATAATCCATGAGATGCATAATATGTGATTTATGTGAAAAGTCACAGAAGATATAAATCACAAGTTTTTTGTAAACTCGGAATTATAATTCGTAGTCGGTGATGAAATTGGGCATTTCATCTGCGAAGATTATAACATATCAACTACGATGATTTGTCTTGATCATGGAAGTGGAGAATTCTAGTTGATATGTTTTAAGAGTTAAAACATATTGATCTGGACTGCTGTGAGATTTATTATTCTCCTAAAGACTTTCAAATGAATAATAAATCTCATGACTTATATTTGCATGAACTCTTAATCCTGAGAGAATAATGGATCTGATCATGAAGTGTAGGTTGCTTTGATATATCAGGAGTGAGATCTAAAGTTATGGTCAAAACCTCAGTATGTTGGGCAGCCACATTTAGTGTTGATGGAACATATATTCTCAAGATGTAATTCATAGTCTTTTAATAAAGATGCAAAATATTCCCTTGAAATAAGTTTAATAGGTTTGTTATTTAGAGAGTTAGGCCTAACCATTTTAGTAAGTAATTACTAAAGTATATATTTATGAAATTGGATTTCATAAATATATGATGAATAACTTAAGAGGATTAAATCGGGTACTCAAGGATTAAGATGTAGTAATCTACAAAATGGCAGTCTACTTTTATGACTTTGTATTACTACGAATATTTTATTAAGGGGTTGCATGTACAATAAAGTCTTGGGATATAATTTATAGATAAGGCCTAGAGTGCAACTATATTTATATAGTGGTATTAAATATAGTTAACGGTAACTTTGGACTTGTCAAGAGTTGACAGAAAAGCCCAAGACCCATTGGAGCTAGTGTCTTATTGGTCCCTTTTGGTCCCATTCCAAACTACATACTTAAGCCCAATTGGAAAGGCCTAAAAAGGCCAGCCTGATTAGATAATCAGTTGTAAGGGAAGAAACATACAGATTTTGTAAGAACATGAAATGGTGTATGTGAGTGTAGGACACTCTCTCATTCTCCCTTGAACAAACTCATAGAAACTGATTGAGAGACCACACATCTTGGGCGTTAGTGGAATTGGAGTGAAGATTAAAAGTATTCCTAAGTGCTTACAATCTTAGTTTTGAAATTCACCACACCAAGGTACACTCTCTTGTTCTCAAATTCTGAAATTTACTTAGTGCATGTTATCAATTACGAATGAAGTAGATCCGTTAATTTTTTCGCTGCGCACACTCATATTTCCATCAGCCTAGTGTGTGTACAGTGTGGGCAATGTGTGTGAAACATAAACACCATGACCAAACCAAGTTAAACAAGGTCACAAAAGTGTAAACCCAGAAATTTGAAGTCACTTGAATCCAATTTAGCACAAAAATGTCACTAAGACATTCCATCAAGCACCTAGTATGCAACCATGAACACCAACTATAAGCTGGGCATGAGCATGATGAAACAGAGCCTAAATACAAGATCAAACAGCCATAAAGACCCAACACAAGAACAAACACAACAAAAGAAACTCAACCCAATCAAAGAATTGAAAAAATTTTCACACAATTTAGAACCCCAACCCATTTTCGAAAAAATTCCCAAAATTTGGAACCCTAACTCAAATCTCTGTAAAATCTTAGGATCTCATGAAGAAAAAGTTTTGTAAACATACCTTAAAGTTGAAATTGCAGAATAGAAGCTTGAAATTGATGGGGATTTGAAGAAAAATTGATTTTGGGTTAAGAGAGGTTCGAGAGAGGCTTAGCGAGGGAAATGACTAAGTGTTTGAAAAACTGTCACATCTGTTACATAAAAACTGAGAACACGCATTTTTTGCGAGTTAGGCCGTAGCGACACAATCGCGAGAATGGCCATTAAAGCACAAACACTTTCGTGAGAAGCTTTAAGTCGCGAGCCAATAACGATACAGTCGCTATAGCTTATGTCTGATTTTGGAAAAATCTAGTTTTTTCCAAATAGCATTTCGCGAGAAGCTATTGATTGCGAAATAGTCGCAAGAGTCTCTAAGTGAAAAGACAAGAAATTTATTTCCCTTAAGCTCTTTTCGCGGGAAGCTCTAAATCGCAAGCTTCTCGTGAGACAACCTCCGAACTAGTTTTTGATGAAAAACACAAAAATGCATTTCGAACAAAAACTAAAAACACGAAATATAAAAACACTTTTAAAAACAAATAAAACACTCAAAAATCTTTTTGGATTTGATCTGCAAGTACTTGAGTATACACATCACATTTGAACATGTACAATTACACAAATGAGATAGGCATTAATTGAGTCAAAGTCTTGTATGTTATGTGTGAGTATCAAATGTAGAATAGTCCTTAGATCAAAGTGAAGCTTCAATGATCAATTCAATCAAGTCATACACAACTATCACTAAGTCAAGTGGACTATCTCAATTATAGAAATGAGTATATATAACCTCCCACAAGAGAATGATTACATAACTTAGAAGCTTTTCATTTGGCTTCTGTATAACATTTGATACATTTTGGATAACACATCACATTTTGAGATCAGTGCTTGAAATTTTTGATATTTCAATATTGAGAGTTAGCCTTTAGCTTTTTGAGCACTATACAATTACATTAAAAGAGTCACTTTCCCTTTTTCCTAGTCAAATACTAGTATGTGCAACAAGCTTTTGCAGTTCAATATCTCTTTTCATTTAGAGATTTACATTTAGTGAGCTCTTTTGCAAAATCATAAAAATAAAGTGGGAAGAGATATAGACACAAGTCTATGCAAGTATCAAGACCAACAAGACTATTGACCAATCATTCATGACAAGCTTGAAGATCTATTTACAACAGTCGCACATAGTTTTCAAGATTTCTTCCACACATAAATAAGTGCATACAGAACTAGCCAACCTCGTAAATGCACTACGCCATGAGTATGAATATACTAGGCCAAACTCACATGATATATGCACAACATAAGCGATTAAAATTTTTAAAGATTTTTCAATTTTTATAGGTTTTTGAATTTTTTGAACACACCCAAAAATAGAACAAGAAAAGCAAGACCAACAAAACTGGTACAAACCATACAAGTAAATGAAACATGCTGAAACTGAAATCAATGCATGATAAGATGCATGAACAAATGTCCCTAAACATGGGAAGTATTAATGCATGGACATGTTACAATGCTTATGCATGAGTACCCCTTTTCACCCACACGGCACGTGCGTTTGGGGTGATATCCCTATAGGATTGGGTACACAAGTTAGGACTTTCAAACCTTCTAGAAAAGCTTTCTAAGCAAGTGGTGAATGCACCTATCATTTTCATCACGTCCATCACACCTGGATCTCCATTTTTGCCTCTTGATGACTTAGCAGCCTAAGTTCTCTTGTCATTCCTTGGTCCTCTTGACCTTTGATCAGTTACATTCTTCAATGCTCTCAGCTTATGACAATTGGGTTGAGTGTGTCCTTAAATACCACAATGATGACAAACGTGGTTCGTTCTAGGACCGCTTTGTGGTCGTGGGAGAGATCTCCCTCTTGCTTCAGTCCTGACTATAGATTCGTTCCGGGGCTTATTCATTACCCTTTGATCAGTCACAATTTTCTTCTTTTCAACCTTCATCTTCTCCACAATGGGAGCAACTACAACCAGCTCTTTGGCCTTTACAAACTTTATTTCTTTGGAGATATTTACAGCAGTTGCACTGCTTTCTGTAGTATATCCTAATCCGGATTTATCTGAGAATTGCTTTTGAGAGGAAATGACATCATCCAGCTTCTTGGTGGAGACCCTCTCTACCTTGGCATTCGCTTAAACCACCTCAAGCTCCAAGAATCTAATTTTTAAGTAAGCTTCTGACAGCTCACCATTTAGCTTTTCTATTTCACATTTGGCCTCCTTATGTCGGACCATGAGACTCCAGTAGTCCTCTTCTGCTTTCTTCATTTTCCTCACAGCCGCCTTCGCCACCCTTGCATACTTTCCTAACTTCTTAAGGAGTAAGGTGTAATTCTCTTGAAGACCAGCTATATCCTCATCCTCTTCAGCATTTGATTCTTCCACAATCCCCATGGATTCTTCATCACTGTGCTCCCCAAGTTCTTGTACAAGTTGATTCAAGTCCTCCGAGGACTCAACATGTTCAATAGCCATAAAGGCGGAGTAATTTCCTTCTCCATCACAGCTCTCTTCCGAGTCAGAATTGGAAGAATATGTATCGCTGAGTATTGTGGCATAAGCCTTGCCTTTTCCTCTTAAAAAATTGGGACACTCCTTTTTTAGATGTCCTTGGCCATTGCATTCATAGCAAACAATGCCTTGAGGAGATTGAAACTCCTTCCCCTCTTTCTTCTCATACTCTTTGCTACCACCTTTGGAGGATGAAAATTTTTCTCTATTGAACTGATTCCCACTATTTTTCATCCTCAGGAATTTTTGAAAGTTTTTCGCAAGAAATGCTACCTCCTTCTCCACACCATCTTCTTCATAGGAATCATCCATTCTTTCGGTGATGGTTTTAAGTGTGAGAGATTTACTCGACTTATGAGAAGCTAGTCCCAGCTCATATGTTTGGAAAAACCCAATTAGCTCTTGGATTTTGATCTCATCCAAGTCTTTACTCTCTTCTATGACTGTGACTTTTGCTCCAAAACTTTCAAGCAAGGACCTTAAAATCTTTCTAACCACCTTAGTGACTTCAATTTTCTCACCAAGATTGAGTTTAGCAATTACAATTAAGTTGAGCTTTCCATAGAATGAATCAAAAGGTTCATCATCACCCATCTTGAGTTCTTCAAATTTGGTGGTAAGCATCTAGAGCTTTATGTCCTTAACTTTCTTAGTACCCTCATATGTGGTTTCCAAAATGTCCCAGGCTTCTTTGGCAACCGCTATGTGTGAAATCCTATGGAATTCATCTGGAGAAATACCACAAAAAATAGCATTCAGGGCTTTACTATTAGCATTAGCTGCCACAAGAGCTACCTTATCCCAGGTTGATTTGGCAGCCTCTAGCCTAGTCCATCCTACTTCAATTGCATCTCAAACGGTATCATCAATAGAACATAGAAATTCCCTAATATGGACTTTCCAGAAAGCATAATTGTTACCATCAAAAAATGGTGGAACATTTAGGGATTGAGACCTCTCCATCTCAAATAAGGTCAAGGATCACACTCAGGTATTTAAACCACAGCGAGTGAACCTGCTCTGATACCAATTGAATGCTAGAAAATGTGTTGAAAACACAAGAGCTGTTAGACCCCTAAATAAAAATTACGGCTCGATTGATTTTATACTAACTTAATACTAAGTGCGAAATAGTGTAAATGCGAGCGGATAAATAAACTAGCTACTTTAATCCATAATCTAAGCAATAGAGCAATAATATAGAATTTAAAAGAGTAGGGAAGAAAGATGCTAACACAAGATAACTCGTTGATGTGTTATCGAAGAGGAAGCCTGTTAGGACATATGTGTTTACATGTTAGGAACATATGTCACATTTTATGTAAATTGGCTAATCCTTTGACAAAACGCACTCTACTTGTAATTGGGTAGTTCTAGGTGTATTTAATACTTCAAGAAACTATGTTTCAAGATCAAGTGTTGAAGTCATCAAGTCTGTCCAAGAAAAAGCAAGTTGAAGTGCAGAATTTTTAAATCTCGACACCTGCTCGACACCTACCTCGACACCTGCTAGCTGTCGAGATTTACAAAAGTCAGAATTCTAATCTGATTTTCTTGGGATCCGTGAATGTGTTTTTGGGCCTTCTTTTCTTCTAACCCTAAACATATTTAAGGAGTGTTTTAAGAGCCGTCAACATAGACACAAGTTGCAGAAGCATTGAGCAATCCTTGTTCAAGCAAATTGTGCTCTAAGACGAAGTTCTTAACCTAGATCATCTTCTTCAAGAAGTTGCTGTGTATTGTGCACCTTAGGGTTTTGTGACCAAGCATCTTCCTGATCTTCATGCATAGGATGATCTGAAGAACTCTGCAGCCAACCTCTCATTCTAAAGTTGGTGCTTGAAGTCGCGTACTGGGATCCGCGCATCTGGTTAGTCACGTACTTGGGAGCCGTGCATCAAAAGGGGGAACTGTCACTACAGATCAAGTCCGATTGGGTATTGGGGTAAGAGTTCAACTGTAGGTTGATAAGGTACTTGGGATTCCTTATTTGTAACTGCTTGATTTGATAATAGTGGAGTTTCGGGAGTGGTGACCTGAAAATCACCCGGTGGGGTTTTTGCCGTTAGGGTTTTTCCCCATTCGTGAACAAATCACCGTGTCTTTTATTTTCCGCTGCATATTTAGTTATTCGGTGATTTGTTTGTGCTGCCACGTATTTGCATGTTAAATTGATTAATTAATAACTTGACTTAATTAATTAATTAGTTTAAATCACAAGGGGTCATTCAGTTTGTGGCCTATCAAAGCCGAAGAACTCGGCGAAAAACTTCTCTGCTGCCCTCCAAGAGGAAATCGATCCACTAGACAATCAATTGGGATACATGGGTTAGCAAGAGACCCTCTAAGCCTAATCTACCTGATGTACCTAAGCCCTCCAAGCTCCTACTCCAACAAGGCTTCTCGAAATCGTGTCTTGTCTGGTTCTCCAGAACCCGCAACAAGCTCCATGTTGCATCTGCCATCCTTGGCTTCTTCTAATGCTTCCTAGCAGCACCAAAACTTCACTTAACACTCTGAAAGGGTATGGTAAGTGTTTGGGCTATCAACCTCTCAATGGTATAGAAATGGAGAGTTAGGAGTTAAGGAAATTCCACAACCAAATGTGTAGAGAATTGTGGGTATAACAATCTCTAGCTCTCAAGGTGTTTGGCTAAGGTTTTCTCTTAGAAACACTCCTTAACATTTGTGGGTAATGTGGGTATATATAGTGTGGGCACAGAAAGAGTGGATCAAAATGAACAGTTTGGCATAACAGAATGTCTCGCGGGTGTATCGCGGGAAGGCCTTACCTGTGAGGTACTCATGAAACACAGTTGTCTCCATCCTGGCCTGACTCTTCACATTCCAGCATGTGCAAAGCACATGAGTCACTTCGCGGGATGCTAAGTCGCAAGTTACCCATGAAAACTCTTCAGTCTTCAATTGCTTGAGTCTTCACACTCTCTCTTTCTCTAACACACAACCCTTACAATCAAATTCCACAATAAATACAAGGTACATAAGATTGAATAAAATTATAATCAAATTTGGCACGGAATAAAAGCCAACAAAACACATAGTTGTAAATAACAACTTTACAGCATACTTCGAGCCTACGTACGCATGCAAGAAACATGCGCACGTAGACACGCCCTAAAGAACTCTAACCCAGAAAACAAGAATACATAAACAAAGCAGAACAATTCTAACAACCTAGCATGCTTAAAAATGTAAAGAAGGCCTAAACCTAATCTAAACAAACATTATAAAGCGTAAACAAATTATAAGAAAAGATTAAAACACAATAAAAAGGAAGAAATGAAAAGAAAAGTTTAGAACATAATACCTTAAACAAGAAGCTTTTCAAACTAGATTTTGACCGCTTCTCTTAGTCAAATCTATTCACAAATCGATAAAAAAGTGATAAGTAATCTTAAAATTCGAAGATCAAGATCAAAAAATGTCTCAATCAAATAAAATTGACTTGGGGATGTTTAGTAAAAACTCCCTTTTTGATTCACTATTTCTAGTGAATCTTAGATTTTCCTTTAGGATTTTCTCTGCTCTCCTTGAAATATACCATGTAAGGCTATTTATATTGTGAAAATGGGTGGTTTGGAATGGCTACTAGATGATGTGAAATTCATTCAAAATCTCAATCTTAAATGCAGAAGACTTGCCTTTCATAGGTTTTCAAACCCTACTTGCGTGCGCGGGTTTTCTTTGTCCTTTATTTTTCAAAAATAGATTTATTTGCTCATAAAAAGTTGTATTTTCCATTTTTACACCTCTCAAGTCAATTTATAATCTAATTGGGCCCTAAACCAACCTTTGGCTTTAGAATTGGGCCCTAAACCAACCTGGGGAACGGGGGCCCGAGTCGTAAGGGGTACAAAATCTGATGTCTACACCACCAATCTTGATCATGTCCCACCAAAAATAACCCTTCACTATATCTTTCAAATTCAAAACTCAGGATTTTTAATCTAAGCCTTGAAATCTAGTTCTTGTATGTTATGAACCCAAACTTTGAGCAACCCTAATTAAGACCATTGCTTCAATCTAACCACTTGATTTTAATTGTATCTACACAGGAATTAACCCTTCATCACAAACTTCAAATAAACTAGTTCGATTCCCAATTTGAAAATTCACATTAAGCTCCTGTGTGTCATGCACTCGAGATCGAAGAAATCTTGATCAGGCTTTTCTATTAACTTGATCAATCAATTGAGCTCAAATTTCAGAGACTAACATATTTTACTATGAACCCTAAGAAGCCTTAATCATGCATTTTCTCATAATCCGACCATATGATTAACCTCAAACTTCACTAGTGCCTACAATTTCCTTTAGCCTATAAACTATATGATTATGATATTGATCAGATATTGGTGCTTGATGATCACATGCCATGTACTTGCACCACAACAAACCTCGACCGGGCTCATTCTTGCAATCTAATCATCTGATCAAACCCACCAATACTCTGAATCGGAAACATTTTCTAAAACCATAGACCTTAAGACTCGAGCCCCTATACCAAACAACCCCGCCCCCCTCCAAAATTTCAACTACTTCATGACTCCAATATGAACACTAGACTCCCTTACTTTTTCTTTAGAATCAGACATTTAAAACCACTAAATTCAATACCAAAGCCCCTATACCAATCCCCTCCCCCCCCCTGCCCCTTCGAAAAAAATTTCAACTGCTCCGTAATTCCAATCTGACCACTAGATTCCCTCGATATATCACCCACAAACCCCCCCCCCCCCCCGCGCCCCATAAAATTCATATCTATTAGTTGATTTTCCAATTAAACACTCAATAGTCGAAAAATAATAAACCCTAGTCAAAATTAGGGTTTTCTCAAAACCCAATCAAACAATCTTCGAATTACATGGTTAGGAATCTTTTGTAACTCTATTTACTATGGTTAGTGTTAGGTTTTATTTATGTTGGCAATTTATGAGAAAAATATATTTTGTTAGTGTTTTTAGAAGTTTATTTTTACAGTCAAAATTGCTACAAAGTTTTGCAATTTAAAGTATGAATCTAGAAATTTTGATTCATGTTGGACTAATCAAAATTAAAATTTCAATCGATTGAAAATCATAAATCAAACTACTATGGTTTCATGCCACTTATTGTACACAATAAAAGAGGTTATATAGGACGAGTAAAACAAAGAGAGAGAAATTCCTCCTGTGCCTATTAATTATTTTGTACCTTGGGTTTTTATACCCAAAACTCTCTCATACCTTCTACTAGTAATATTATTTGAAGAAAATCAAGATCTGGTGTTATAGGAGTTGCTGCTTCAAACTAGTCATCAAGTGTGTTGGATTTAAACCATTAACTCCAATCTTGAAGTCATGGACTAGAGGTCTATGCTGGAGCAAAACTCCAAGGGTAATTTTGGAGTCATGGTGTAACACCCTAGTCATTAAGTGTAATTTGGAAGAAGCTTAAGGGGCAAATTGATAATTTACTCAAAAGATATTTTTGGGGCAAATTGGTAATTAAGCTTTTTAACTTAAGTCACCCCTCCCCCCTTTCTTCCTCATTTTTCATGTTGATCTCTCCCTCCCTCTCACGTTTTTATTGTGCTGCCAGCCTTTCCCTTCCTCTCACCCAAATTGTGATACCCCAATTTAATTGATTGTGTGATGTGTGTGGGTGTGTGATGAGTCCCACATCGGGTATTTACTGGGTAGATCTGGGCTTTATTAATAACTACAAGGAGCCTTAATTGTGACTAGTACTTTTGAGGTATAGCACAGATGTGGCTAATATTTTTCCTTAGGTCGTTACATATAGTATCAGAGCCAGCCCGGTAATCCCATGTGGGCTCAAAGACACTACCCCACAAAGTGGGCCCTAACGAGGACATTAGGGATTTAAGTGGGGGAGAATGTGATACCCCAATTTGATTGATTGTGTGATGTGTGTGGGTGTGTGATGAGTCCCACATCGGGTATTTATTGGGTAGATCTAGGCTTTATTAATAACTACAATGGGCCTTAATTGTGACTAGTCCTTTTAAGGTATAGCGCAGATGTGGCTAACGCTTTTCCTTGGGTCGTTACATAAATCTTATTCCCTCTTCATCTGTCATGGGCAGCTACCGCTTGATCGTCCCTCTAGCCACCATGTACTCCCTTAATTGTGCCTTTTTCCCAACAAGAATTTAAGGTAAAAATCTAAGCTTTAATATCAATTTCTTCAATGAAATCCTTTGGGTTTTTCTATTTAATGATTATTATAGTGAATACTTGATGGGTTTTGATGAATAATGGAAGATTAAAGGGTTAAGATGATTTGGGTAGCAATGGTTTTGTTAAATCCGAAAATTTCATATCATTTGAAGAGTTTTCGCTTTGATAAAAGGTTTTGGTTGATTACTTTCCTAATGGGTATTTGAAGGTTGGTTTGCTAGATCAACTTTGGGTCTTGTTGTTGCATATGTTGATGTAAGTTTACTTTTGGAAGTGTGTTTATTGCATTTTAAATGACTTTGGCAAATGTGGGTGTGAGTGAAGTGATAATTACGTATTTATGCAAGTGAATGTGAGCATGTGCTTTTTGCATACCAAGTGTTTGATAAGTTGTTTATATGAGATTTTAGGTTAGATTCCTTGTTTTTAATATTCTTTAAATCTTGTCGTTTTAATGGGAGTGATTCTCAAATAATTTGGGCTAGTCTTAAAACTATAACAATTTTCTAAAGCTGTTAAGGACAGATTTGAGTCAGCTGCATTACATGATTTTTAGTAAATTATAGAAACATGTTTTTTCAGCTGAATTTTGGATGGTACATACTAAACATATAAGAGCTTATCCCTATTTAATTTCAAGTTAATCGGATGACTTTTCGTGGACCAAACAAGTTTTACAAAATGGCTGGCTTGCTATATATTGAAACTAAAAGTACGATGAAAACGCTAAGATTTTGCGGAATTTACTTCAAATATTTGTTTAATGGATTGGTTTGTAAATTCATGTTCTTTCTTCGACATGTGTTTTACTTAGTTAAGTCTAATAATGGTTTGGTTTAATCATTTAGTGCTCTATATGGAAACTCATGAGATATGCTACCCTATTATGAATTGATGTGTTTTATATTATGTTTATATGTGAACATTTCATGCAATGGAGAATTAAAATGCTTTGGTTTTGTGTTGTGGCACTATGAGTTTGTATGCTTGTTTGGTTCCCTTTCAGGAATGGGTACTTCTCTTAGGTTGGGCAAGCTAGGCTTTAGTGCATCTGATTTGTTTTAGGGGATCCTATTCGATTTTGGAGACAAATGTGATGATAAACTTTGTGATAGGCCTTGTTATTAATAGGCTTGATCCTTATGTTTATAGGTTTTAAGATTCTTGGTGAAGGACCTAGTGACGGGATTGGTTGATTTTGTGATGCTCGATTGAGGTAAAAATCGGTTGGCTTTCCGAGGTAAGTAGCTTTTTAATGGAATTTTTGAAAAAAATTACCATGCTGCATAAATGTAGTTTTTGGGTTAGACACGCTTTTGGAAACTATCTATGGAAACTATATTTTTCCTAAAAACTATTGAGTCATAACCTTAATATATATATATATATATATATATATGATTATATATGAAAATGCATCATATTTGGTATCATTTGGGGAAATGAATGAATTGTTGATATGGAAAAATGATTATCTTCTATTTAATCTTTGATAAGGAAATCATGGATTTTATGGTATATTAGAAAATTTAAAGATGCTTATCTTGTCTTGTTATGTGGGAAATTGATAGAAAATTTCATGACAAGAATGAAGTTGAAAACCTTACAAGCTTTATGGAAGTTAGATTATTTAAGGTTTTTTTGAAACTACCTAGATATAAACTATGTGCTTCAAAGTAATGTAACATGTGAGCTGTTAGGACATATGTGATTCAATGTTAGGAACATATGTCAATATTTTATGTAATTGGCTAATTCTTTAACAAAACGCACTTTACTTGTAATTGTGTTGATCTAGGATGTGTTTAATACTTCAAGGAACAAAGTTTCAAGTTCAAGTGTTAAAGCCATGCAAGTCTGTCTAAGAATCAAGTGAGAAAGTGCTGGATTTTAAAGCTCGACAGCTAGCTTGACGGCTAGCATCTATCGAGGTTTAAAAGTTGTTTCAACCTGTGGCTCAACAGCTAGCTCGATAAATGGCTATCCATCGAGGTTTATGAAACTCAGTTTTTCAGAGCTGATTTTCATCCAATCCATAAGTATGTGTTTAGGCTTTCTTTTCTCACAACCCTACACATATATAAGGATTATTTTGAGGGCCGTCAAAGGTGGCATAATTGCACAAGTGTAGAGTAAAGTCTTGTTCATGCAAATTGTGATCGGAGATAGAATTTGCCCTAGTTCATCTTTCTTTTGAAGAAGATACTGTATTTGTACACCGTAGGGTTTTGTGACCAAGAAGCTTCGTGATCTTCATCGTCTGGATGAACTAAAGAACTTTGTAGCCAACATCATTTTCAAGTTGGTGATCAAGTCGTGTATTGGGATCCGCGCATCTATTGGTTAGTTACGTACTGGGAGCCATGCATTGAAAAGGAGAGATTGTCCCTACAGAACAAGTTCAATTGGGTATTGGGGTAAGAGTTCAATTGTAGGTTGGTACAAGGTACTGAGATTCTTTTACTTGTAACCGCTTGTTTTGATAATAGTGGATTCTCAAGAGTGGTGACCTTAAAATCGCCCAGTGGGGATTTTGCCTTGTAAGTTTTCCCCATTCGTAAACAAATCACAGTGTCAATTTAATTTTCGCTGCATTCTTAGTTATTTGGTAATTTGTTTATGCTGCCACGTACATTGCATCTTAATTTGATTAATTAATAAACTTGGCTAATTAATCAATTAATATATCATAAGGGGTCAATACATTCTTGGCCTATCAAGTGGTATCAGAGTCGGCACACTCTAATTAGGTTTTAATCTTTGTTCTGTGATCCATTGACCCCTGTTTGTCATGAATAGAGGACAGTCTCTTAATATACCTCATTTATTTGAGGGCACTAACTATGCATACTGGAAAGTACACATAAGATCTTTCTTGTAGTCTTTAGATAAGAAAGTGTGGCAAGCTGTGGAGATAGGCTGGACCAAGCCTATAAAAGCGTCGGCCAATTGGGATGATGCTAAGATCAAGGTGGCAAACTTCAATAACAGGGCATTGAATGCTTTATTCAATGTAGTCACGAATGAGGAATTCAAGAAGATATCATCTACTAAAACTACTAAAGAAGCATGAGCCATTCTCCAGACAACCTGTAAAGAAATCAAGGCTGCCAAGGATTCAAAGCTTCAAAGGCTCACTTCAAGCTTTGAAGAGATCAAGATGGAGAAGGATGAGTCGTTTGATGAGTTCTATGCTAAGCTCAAGGACATAGTGAACTCAGCCTTCAATCTTAGGGAAACCATTCCTGAACCCAAGATTGTGAGAAAGGTGCTCAGATCTCTACCCGAGAGATTTCATGCCAAGATCACCGCAATTGAGGAATCAAAGGATATTAACAAAATTCCTTTGATAGAAGTGCTTAGCAATCTGCAAACCTATGAGTTGGGTTTGACAAGGATTGGGAAATTGAGCAAGAGCAAGAGTATGGCATTGATGGCCAAGAGCAGTGATATTAATAAGTCTTTAGACAATGAAGATTCTAAAATGAAGCCTTACATTACAAGCAATTCAAGAAGTTCATGAAGAATGCCAATGGAAAGGGCTTCGACAAGGTCCGTAGGCAATCCAGTTCCTCAAAATTCAAGAGCCAAGATAAAGGGAAAAAGGATGCTAGGGATGGCAGTCAGTACACTGTTCCCTCATGACCAAAATGCTTTGGGTGTCAAGGTTTCAGTCATATGAAACAAGAGTGCCCTACTTATCTCAAGACCATCGGAAAAAGCAAGGCACTTGTTGCTATCTTGAGCGACACTAAGCCTAAGGATGACTCTGATAATGAGGATGATGGAATCCTAAATGCCTTCACTACCACTGTAAATCCTATTAAAAGGATTGTTGAAGATGTGGATGAAGAAGAGGACTTTGTGGAGTCTAAATTTGAGAAGATGGATGAACAAGATAACATCCACACAGCCTATGCAAAGTTATACAATGTCTCCAAAAAGCATGAGAAGTTGTATAGGTTGGCCACCAAGAAGCTTAGTGATGTGGAGCTTGAGCGAGAAGAAATCTCCACAAAGTTTGATGAAGCCAATTAGACTATTGGAGTACTGAGATTTGAGAATAATTTTTTGGCTGAGAAGACCAAGAAGCTTGAGGCAGAACTGTTTCAAGTCAGAGCCCAGTTAGAAAGAACTTCGAGTGCAAAGCTGGATGAGATGCTTAGTCTTCAAAAATCTACTTCCGATCGAACTGGTTTAAGGTATAATTTCTCTTCTCATAGTATTGCTTCTGCTAGTACTATTGTTTTTGTTCCTTCTGGTGATAATATTGAAATTGATAACAATAATGTTAAAAATGAATTACCTGTTGAGAAGATAGACAAGGGTAAATTTATCTTAGGAGCACCCACTAATTTTGATAAGAAAGAGATTAAGAACCCTAGGCCTAAGAAGGGAAATATTCAAAAGCCAAAATAGAAAAAGCAGCATTTCTGTCATCACTGTGGTGAAGCTGGACATACTCAACCTAATTGCTATAAGTGGTTAACCATTCAACAAAGCAACAGCATGATCGCGTTGGGAAACCAGAATCAGCTTTCATCCTCCTTTGCTCCTCTTGGATATCTTCTCAAAGCCCTCATATTCCTTTCGAAATTAAATGGTTTTAATTCTTCCCCCTCACTGTCGGATCAAGGGTTTGCTAAATGGAAAGGTTCTTCCAAGGTGTGGAAGGAAAAAGGCTCCAAGTGATTCTATCACTTTTTCTCTCTCTCCCTTTCTTGTTTTTGTTTTTGCATTACTTGTGTCTTTTGCTTTCTAGTTTTGAGTCATTCTAGTTTTATGCATTTCTTTGTTTTTGTTTAACATGTTTTTGGTTGTTTTCTTTTTAGTTTTGCTTTATTTTTCATATAAAAATAAATAAATAAATAAAAATTAAAAAATCAGAAAAATACAAAAACAATATGTGTTTGTGTACGTTAGTATTTGTGTACCTTGGATGGCCATTGAAACAAAATTTTCTAAACTTTGTATCTTTTGTAGCTTAGATGAGCATCTCTATGCACAACTAAGCAAGTGAGCTTTATGGCTCATGTTTGTGATGAGTAAGATTAAGTAATCTCTTGTACTTAATACTCGTATAACTCTTTTTGACGGGAAGGACTAGAAAATTCTAAGAGAAAGACATAAATAACCATCTCACCATTGTTGCCTGCCAATCATGAAATGACATTTGTATGCTTCGGCATAGCAAAAGTAGAATGTCAAATGCTTAACATCATTGGGTATTTCTTTTCTATCTCATATATGTCATGCATGGTTTGCTTAAAAGGACAATATGCAAAGAAAAATAAAAGCAAAAAGATCATAATGCTTTATATATGATTGCAAGCGTGTATTCTAGGAGATGTGGGAGTTATAGAATTTACCTCGAAGGTGATAGTCCCTATCAAACAGTTATAATTATGTGTGAGTGAAGTGATTTTTTCATATCTCAAATCGTCATAACATGTAGATACTTATGTAATCTTGTGATGTTTTATATATGATTGCAAGCGTGTATTCTAGGAGATGTGGGAGTTATAGAATTTACCTCGAAGGTGATAGTCCCTATCAAACAGTTATAATTATGTGTGAGTGAAGTGATTTTTTCATATCTCAAATCATCATAACATGTAGATACTTATGTAATCTTGCGATGTTTTTCACATATAACACGCAATATTCTTTGCTACTTTTGATACATATGCAGGTACAATGTGATTTGGTCATTACAAGGAATACTTGAGTAAATGTATAGTCACTAAGCTCTCTTAACTTGTTTTTGAAATATAACATTGGTTAGACTTGTTTTGTGTGTGTGTGTGTGTGTGTTTTGAATCTATGTGCTTAATATTTTTCTTGATTGAGAGATGATTTGAGAGCTTAAAATGTTGTTTGGATCTTTGGTTTAGTAGCATGCTTGATTGCATTTATATCTGTGTTTTTCTCTTCCTTGAAAAACTATTTTTAAGCAATCTCGATAGCTTTTCGATAGCTCTTGATAGCTAGGCTATCTACCGAGACCCTTTAGCTGCTTTTTATCGCATTCTCGATAGCTCTCGATAGCTAGTTTGCTCAATCGAGAAACTTTTGGTCTTCTTGATAGCTACTTCGATCCATCAAGCTTTATTGTTGAGGAAACCTCTTGTTAGATCCTCGATAGCTGGTTCGGTAGCTAAAACATGCCTTTTTAAATCTCGATAGCTCTTGATCGATCGAGATTTAAGAAGTTTCTATATAAAAGCTCTTCGCGATTTTAGATCACTTCTCCTCGATCTCTCTTGACTAATTTCAGCCTTTTCACCTCCCAAACACACTTCTCTAAACATTCAATCCACATGATTTTCGGCCTTTCTTGTTTTAATTCACTTGGTATGATCTCTTTATCTCTCATTCTTCATGCATTTCATGCATTTAGGTCTAGGTTTTGGGTTTTTGAAAAATTTTTGGGGTTTTCCAAAATTAGTGAGGTTGTTGTGACATTTTTGGATGGGTGTTGCTTAAATGAGTTTAAAACTTCATGCATTGCATCACATGTGCATTATAACAATGTTTCATGCATTTTAGATATGTGTTTACTTTGTTGCTATGTTGCGTGCTAGTAGGTTTAGATTGGGTTAAGCCCATGATGCATTTAAATTTGCATGTCACATGTTTATACATTTTCATGCATACGTACCTTCAAGTTTCTATATTTGTTATATGTTTATCTTGTTGGTGCTTTTTTGATTGTCTCTCTCTCCCTTTCTCTCTCTTTCTTATGTTAGTTGCATCATGGCACCTAAACGTAAATCCACTCCATCTTGGAACCCTCTTTGTTCTAGGGCTTCTTCTTCTCCTTCTGAGCCCACTCCATCTCACAAATGATTCTGTGATGAGAAGGCTAAATCAGACTTCTTGCTTTTCACGACAAGGCATTCATTCAGAACACCAAGTCATTCTGTCAAACTTTTCTGACACTGACCTGCCCATTGTCATCTACATAAGGGTTGGGAGTCACTGTGTGGCATCCTGGTCATGTGCTCTTCCATGATCATACAGGAGTTCTACTCCAATATGCACAAATTTGATTATTCTAAACCCCAGTTTGTCACTCGCGTTTGGGGTATACGTATGGTAATTACTCCGGATATTGTATTCGAGGTACTACACGTCCCTAGGGTAGCGCATCCTAACTACCCTGGTTGTGAGCGTCTGCGGACAGTGTCCAAAGACGAACTCTTGTTTTTATTTTGTGAGACACCTTCTTCTTGGGGTGACCATCAAAACACCTCTTGCTCGACCTTTGCAAAAGGTCCGAGAATCCTTAACATGGTGATGACATTCGTTCTCCATCCATTGTCTCACTATAACACTATCACAGAGCCTCATGCTCAATTTTTTTTTATCCTTCATTAAGGATCTTTCTATTGACTTTCCTTCTCACTTTGTACTATCCCTTATAGATGTCGATAAGGATACGGTGACCCGTGATAAGCTCACTTTTCCTTCGGCTATCACACGGCTCCTTTGCCATTTTTCTGTCTCCTATCCTGAGTCTCCCCACTTCACGTTCATATGTGCCATTGATAGCTAGCTCGATAGATAGCTATCTATCGAGGTTTATGAAACTTAGTTTTTCAGAGCTGTTTTTCATCCAATCCGTGGGTATATGTTTGAGCTTTCTTTTCTCACAACCCTAAACATATATAAGATTATTTTGAGGGCCGTCAAAGGTGGCACAATTGCACAAGTGTAGAGCAAAGTCTTATTCATGCAAATTGTGACCGAAAACAGAATTTGTCCTAGTTCATTTTTCTCTTGAAGAAGCTACTATGTTTGTATACCGTAGGGTTTTGTGACTAAGGAGCTTCGTGATCTTCATCGTCCGAATGAACTAAAGAACTTTTTAGCCAACATCCTTCTCAAGTTGGTGATCAAGTTGCGTATTGGGATCTGTGCATCTATTGATTAGTCACATACTAGGAGTCGTGCATTGAAAAAGAGAGATTGTCACTACAGAACAAGTCCAATTGGGTATTGGGGTAAGGGTTCAATTGTAGGTTGGTATAAGATACTGGGATTCCTTTACTTGTAACCGCTTATTTTGATAATAGTGGATTCTCGGGAGTAGTGACCTTAAAAACACCAGTGAGGGTTTTGCCGTGTAGGTTTTCCTCATTCGTAAATAAATCACCGTGTCAATTTAATTTCCGCTGCATTCTAGCTATTTGGTAATTTGTTTGTGCTGCCACGTACATTGCATGTTAATTTGATTAATTAATAAACTTGGCTAACTAATCAACTAATATATCACAAGTGGTCAATACATTCTTGGCCTATCATGAGCTTTTTGTGGTTTTAACACCATGCCATGTGTGATTTCCCGATGATCACCCGATTTGGTTTTCATAGTCTTTGTGACAACGAAATCAAATCCATGTCAATGTCCTTTCACTTTGGATGACGCGTTCTTCCTTCCTGCCCAATGGGGGGAAGAGATTCCTTGATTGTGTGTGGGTAAGGCTATTGCCCATTAGGCCAAGTGACCACATGCAAGAGAGGTCCTATTTGAAGCACTTTCTCTGCTGCCCATAGGGGGAGAGAAAAACCTTGAGGATATGGGTAAGGCTGCTGTCCATGGAGCCAAGAGTCTGCATACTAGAGAGGACAATATCATGCCAGTTATGGATGGGTGGATCTCTTGACCGGTCTATGTGGTAGTGTGGTATCTTTGTGATAAATTACCGTATGTTAGATTTTATGACTTTGGAAACTATATTGTTAGTGCTCACAGATTATGGTATATTGTTTCAAGGTATTTAATTTAAGAAACTGTGTTCTATTATTTAATCATTCTTGTCATACTATTATGGAAATTATCTTCCAGTATTCAGTTAGAATTTTCTCAAATTAAAACATGCTTTGTAAACTATTTATCATCATGAAACTTTCATTTCTCCCACCTCCATTAATTATGCTACTTACTGGGCTTTAGCTTATCTCACTCTCCAACAGTTTTTCAGATAAATTTGCTACACCTCGGCCATGGAGCTCATTTTATTGGTGGTGATTGGAGCATTATGCTAATTGAGAGATTTATGCTATTATTGGTTGGTGACTCAATTTACTAAATTATTCAAGGCCATAGCTAATTCTTCTGGAGGTTGGGCTCTTGAGGTTTGTTAGCCTTAGGCATGATAGGCCTAGAATTTTCTATTGACATTATGTATCTTAGAGAGGATCGTGATTTTGTTTTTATTTATTTGGAGCTGTGGATTTTCATGTACATTTGGAGACACATGATTTGTAGTTTGTATTGCTTGTAAGTGTGTCATAGAGTTCTGGATTACATTGTGGAGAGATCAATATATTTATTTATTTTATTGAATGGAAAGAAAAAAAAATCACTACAATACCTCTTGAAGGCTTGGTCTTTCATGCTTTGGACCCTTCTGGGTTTGGGGCGTGACACATGGATTGGAGGTTTACAGTTAGAACACATCCATATCAGAGATATTGTGGATTTTAGAGCTTAGTTTAGTAATTGTAGTTAAGTTAACGAAGAATATGGCTATTCACTCTGTGAACTTCTATTTGATAATGGATTTGTTCATCTTGAGATTGGTCTCCTCAAGTTTTTATTGTGAAACTAGGTTGTTTCGTTAGTTTTTCTAGGTCATCACATCTTGTGTTATATTTATATTTTGTAGTGTATGATATAGATGTTTGTTTAATTAACCTATGGCTTTCATAATAGATCTAATAATCAACTAAGCCTTAAAATTTTGTTAATTACTATTTTGATAGGGGTTTGAAACAAATAGTTAGCCCCGAATGAACAAATTCTATTACAAAAATCACAAAAAATAAAGTGCGCAAGTAAACCATAGTCAAACTTTTTGACCCCAAAAATGCCAAAACCAACACTCGAAATGCCTAACCACTAAACGATCATGTACATGTCATAAGCTTTCCAACAGTATATGGCATGCAATAATCCAAATGCATGACACATGGACTGGAGGTTCACAGTTAGAACACATCCATATCAAAGATATTGTGGATCTCAGAGCTTAGTTGAGTAATTGTAGTTAAGTTTACAAAGAATAGGCTTATTCACTCTGTGAACTTCTATTCGATAGTGGATTTGTTCATCTTAAGATTGGTCTCCTCAAGTTTTTACTATGAAACTAGGTTGTTTCGTTGGTTTTTCTAGGTCATCACATTTTGTGTTATATTTATATTTTGTTGTGTATGATATAGATGTTTGTTTAATTAACCTATGGCTTTTATAATAGATCTAATAATCAACTAAGCCTTAAAATTTTGTTAATTACTGTTTTGATAGGGGTTTGAAACAAATAGTTAGCCCCAAAAGAACAAATTCTATTACAAAAATCACAAAAAATAAAGTGCGCAAGTAAACCATAGTCAAACTTTTTGACCCCAAAAATGTCAAAACCAACACCCGAAATGCCTAACCACTAAAAGATCATGGACATGTCATAAGCTTTACAACAGTATATCGCATGCAATAATCCGAATCCAATAACACCTCCAATAACACCTACGCCTTGGCAAGCCAACACGAATTCACAACGCCTAAACTTTCAGTAGCCATAAATTTTGACACTAAACTCTAATTCTTGAAAAATTGCTATCATTAGAAATAAGCTCTCTGAAGGTGCTTAATTTGTCAAATTTTGAGTTCCAATAGACCAACTAGGTTGATGGCACCTAATCATATATACAACTCACTTTTTCACGAGGAGTCCTTTCTCCCTTCTTGTAGGCTGTAGGAGTGAATAATTTTCTTGACTGACTCTTTCAAATTCTGTATGTCTTTTATCACATGCTAGATCTTAGCTAAAAGCCCTAAAAGAATGATGAAATTATTGACAGCGGATCCAACTATATTTTCTTTTCCTTTTTTTTTTTTTTTTTTTTTTTTTTGCTAAGTAATTTAACTATATTCCACTTCACATAAGAATGGTTCACATTTCAATCTGATATGTGAATGTATATTTATGTGAGATAGAGTTGTATTGTAAACAAAATAATATGTGAAAGAAGATTAATCCATCAGCATTTATTTTAACCTAAGAATTGAGTGAGGCAAAGTTGACCGACCCTCATTCATACTTTGGTTTCTAAACCTCACACGTTCAGCCTATTTAATTTGTGTGATCGCTTATCAGATAAGGTATATTTCTATTATGGAGTAGAATTCAAATTAAAAGAAAAACAAAAAGTGGCTAACATTAGATTCAACAAGAACACACAATTTCAACCAAACCATTCTCATTCCCAAATTATTTTTAAAATGTTCACATTAACACGAAAAATTGAATGTGAAAAATGAGATGTAAAAGAGTGGAAGTGTGAGAATCAAAGCCCTTTTTTAAAGTTTTGATATTGCAGAAGTCTGGAAAAAGCACACACGGTGCTCTCATTGATAGACAGAAACTAAACTAATAGTTTCTGGGTAATAAACCTCGAATTCACGAGAGGTTTCTTGAATCCATAAGATGATAAAAACTGGAATCTACTAGAGAAGAAAATTGACAAAATGTCTATGTTTATTGATAATAATCTAATTTGCCTCTAACGGCTACAAAACATATAAATACTAAGAAAAAAGTTCAAAACCCTAATTTGTACTAATTACACAATTAGGTGACAAAATACAGAAATTTTCCAAAAATGGCTAAATTGAGTTTAATGCAGAATTATAAACTACTGACCTTAAGGGTCATCCCAAAACAAACAAGATCTTATTTTGACATTAGAGCAAAAAGTTATTAAGGAAACAAAAATTACTAAAAACGGCAAAAAAGCTGTTTCTGGTATTTAAATGAAGGAATTCGCCATTTTTAGGAGTACCTCAAAGCAAAACGACAACTATTACTTAGAAGGCTGTTTCGTTTCAGCCCGCTAAATTTCATGCGATTACGACTCCGAGACCCATGATATCTACTAGTGCCTTTTTGCCTTGCATGATGATTTCAGACACGCATCTGAGTCCAGAGAGTCTATGACGGTTTGTTCTGCATCATGTTCCATAGAATGATGCCAAGGATCTGGTCCACCTGGACTAACTCGGTTAGACTCATACATTTGTCTCTTTTCTAACGTCTTCAACTCCAATCCCATGTTGACAAGAGCTTTAGCACCCACGAGAATTTGCTGCAATGATTTGTTTGGAATATTCCATGCCTCAACAATAGGATTGAGAGGACGAGCTTCAGACCTTCTTGTAAATGTGAGTAAGGCCAATATTATAGGGCAAACCCAAAACATCAACTTAGTCATTTTCCTCTCCATATTCTGCAATAGCTGTTGAGGTTTTAAGTTCTGAAGTAAGAGTTCTGCAGTAAGCTCTATATATAGAAAAGTCATTTGTAATAATATTAAGTTTACATTTTAATATTATAAGCACCTGATGAAGTATCAATCCAATTCTTTTCTTCTTATGTTGAGTGTCTGTTATCTAATTGCACAAGGCACGTACACTTCGCCTTGTATATTAGTAAAAATAAAAACCAAAATAAAGAATTCAATTGATTTAAGATCACATCTGACTTATCTGAGAGTTATTCTGATGAATTAATTTATCAACAAAGAACGCACTGGGACTTGAATCTCAATTCTCTAATGGTATTGTTATAGTACGTAACACTTAGCTGCCTCCACAGTCCACATGCACTGTGTATAATTGGTCATTTTCTTGAGGACTTTGGCCAGTGCTTTCACCTTTAGAAAACAAAGTGAAATCTAAAAGGTAGCATACATGTAAGACTTTGGCCAACCTATATGTAAGACATATAAATCCCTATTCGTCAAAGGTGGAGGGAAGGAGGACTGTAGGAAGGGAAGCAATTACTATTTCATTTACAAAGGGGAAACCTGGCATGCGTGGTTTAAACTTTAAAGTACTAGTGATTTTTTATTATTAACTTAATTTATCTTCTTGTATTTCTCATCATTAAACTATACAGCCATGTAGACTTGATTCTATTGGTGTCCAAGGTCGGAAAGTTTCAAAAACTGATACATGAATGGTTTGAACTTTGAACTAAGAAAGCAATGCCTGACTGCCCAATCTTTGTAAAGATTCGGTACGTCCCACCAGTTATATCAATAATTTTCCAGATTCTTTAGTCAAATCTTCCAGTAAAAAAATAATCCATAACTTTTCACCCGGATTCCACTAAGCCTCCGTTTGCGAAGAGCATATTGCATTTTCCAATGGAAGCGTTTTTTTCTATAGGTTTTGTACATTGTTCGTAGGACTCGTGAGAATAGATTTCAGCAAATTTTTCTTTACAACTGGATCTCAGGGTACTATTAATACATTTAAAAATTATTTTGCTACAGTATTTTCAGTTTTCAACAATAAGCAGTATTCAAACATACCATAAAACAGCGTTTGGATATAGCTTATAACGCTAGCTCTTGAGTCTGGCGCTTTTATTTATTTATTTTTTTTTTTTGAGAAGTGCGTTCTGTGGCTATCTAGTGGGTCCTGTTCACTGTTTACAGGACCCACAAACCTCTTTTTTCAACAAAACTTTTATTAAAATTGAGTCTGACGGCATTATTCAAATATTTAAAAATTATTTTGTTACAGCATTTTCAATTTTCAGTAAAATAAGCAGTATTCAAACATATCATAAATCTTCTTTTGCACATTTTTGTTTTTAAATGGCTTGTGGGTGTGCGCTACATAGTACACATGAGAAGAGTGTGTTATTGGCCAAACTTGGTGCACGTTAGCGTAACTATAATTATAGGCTAAACAACTAGCTAGGTTAGATTGGGACAACCGTATGTCACCCTCAATAACGTTGGTTGATTCGCGGCGTAGTGTCATAGTACCACATTTAGTGGAAAATGGATTCGAAGAATCTTTAATAATAATTTTCGTGATGTATTTTTACAAAGATTGGGTAGTCAGGGATTTGCTGATGAATATTTTGATTTATTAGCGGTATTGTTTGTAAGTCAAATTTAACACGCAATCATGCATGGTTGTAATTAGTTTTTTTTTTTTTTTTCTTTTATATATGGATATCATTTTTATTTTTTCCCTTCCAACAAACGCGACATTGGTCAGTGGTGTTAAAAGTAATGCTTTGTAAATTTTTTTTATGCATGTAGTTGTTTCTTATGTATTTTGAACTTGTGTCCTTTATGGTCATTCCATGCATCTATCTAGGTGTGTGTATGATGGAAAAGTGTAAGGACGGTTATTTATATTTGAAAAAGATATCCATGTAATTGGAGAAGTCTATAATCAAGTGAATGGAGAAGAAGATCGAAGAAAACTACAGCCTAATTCTATCTTGTTCAAAAAATACTTACTGTGCATCTTCAATGGCAAAATCTTGAAAGAAACTCATAATCAAAATCATTGTTCCCTTTTATTCCAAAGCCAACATAGTGGCATCAAAGCATAATTTGAGCGAAATACAAGCTGGTGGTGAAGATATGTGATGGGAAAACAAGCCCCAGTTGAAGGCAACGGCGAGTACAAGCAACCAAAATATGTAAATGCCCAACTACCTTCATCTTCTATTTTTTTATGGGGAAAACTATGGCTTTTGGTTTGTAAAAATGAGAACCATTTTTCTTTCACATGAGCTTTGGGAGTATGTAGAAGATGGTTATCCTACTTCTAACAATAAAAACTCAATGGCTTTTACAGAAATCTGGAGAGAAATAAATATGGTTAAGTTGATGTTTTGGGTTTGCCTTATATTGGTTTTCAACATATTTGCAAGCAGGTTTGAAGCTCGCCCTCTCAATCCATTTGTTGAGGCATGAAATCCAAACAAATCATTGCAGCCAATGCTCGTGAGTGCTAAAGCTATTGTCATGAACATGGAATTGGAGTTGAAGGTGACAAAAAGGACAAATATATGAGGCTAACGGAGTTAGTCTTGGTGGACCAAATCCTTGGCATCATTTTATAGAACATCAATATAAAGGTCCGAAAACGAATATCTTTAAAACATTTGTTAAGATTTGATCAACTAGAACTAGTACGCTCAAACCTTTACCTCTCTTTTCTGTCACCTTCAACTCTAATCCCCTGTTGACAATAGCTTTAGCACCCATGAGCATTGGCTGCCATGACTAGTTTGGATTCCATGACTCAAAAAATGGATTGAGAGTGTTAGAAATACTGAATGATTGTATTGTATTTCTCAATTAAAGAATATACACAAGTGCCTTTATATAGGAGGCATATGAGTGCAGTACAAGTAAAAGTGTAGTACAAGAGTGTGCTATACAAGTAATCTAGTTTGGGCCTAAAGCCCACAACGCTATACACGTTAACAGCCTCCCTCAAACTCAAGGTGGATGTGAGACCAACTTGAAGTTGTCAACCAAAGTACGAAGGCATCCCTTATGACGTGACTTGGTGAAGATATATGCAAGTTGATATTTAGAGGAGACTGAGATCAGCTTGAGAGCACCATGGACAAGATGATAACGGATAAAATGACAATTGATCTCGATGTGTTTAGTAGCACCATGGACAAGATGATAACAGATAAAATGACAATCGATCTCGATGTGTTTAGTCTGTTCATAGAAGACATCATTGTGAGCAATATGAATGGCACTCTGGTTGTCACAATGGAGAAGAGTAGCAGAGGATGTAGACACACCTAAGTCTTTGAGAAGCCATCGTAGCCAAAGGAACTCAGATGTGGTATCAGCAAGGGCACGATATTCTGCTTCAGTACTGGAGCGGGCCACATGAGTTTGTTTCTTACTTCGCCAAGAAATCAGAGAAGAACCAAGAAGAAAGCAATAACCAATGGTAGACCTGCGATCAATGGGATCTCCTGCCCAATCAATATTAGAAAATGCACGGAGAATAAAAGGAGATTGAGTAGAGTAGAAAAGACCATGGAAGAGAGTGCCCTTAAGGTATCGAAGAATGCGCAGAACAGCAGTATAGTGAGTCGATCGTGGAGTAGACAGATACTGGTTCACCTGGTGAACAGCATAGGAGATGTCTGGATGAGTAACAGTGAGATAAACTAGGCTGCCAACCAATAGTCTGTAAAGAGAGGAATTAGACAATGGTTTCCCCCCTGAGGGAGTCAGATGTGCATTCAGCTCAACTTGAGTGTCAACAGTCTTGCTATCAATAAGTCCAGCTCGAGACAAGAGTTCAGAGGCATACTTAGCTTGAGTAATATAAAGTCCATCTGTAGAATGAGTGATTTCAAGACCCAAGAAGTAGCTGAGATATCCAAAATCTTTCATCTCAAACTGCTGACTGAGAAAAGCCTTAAGTTCTTGAATGCCACTGAGGTCATCACCAGTTATGATCATATCATCCACATATAGGAGAAGAAAAATAGCGCATTTGTCAGTGCTATGAAAAAATAAGGCAGAATCATAATGACTGGCCATGTAACCCAAGCGAGTTCAGAGGCATACTTAGCTTGAGTAATATAAAGTTCATCTGTAGAATGAGTGATTTCAAGACCCAAGAAGTAGCTGAGATGTCCAAAATCTTTCATCTCAAACTACTGACTGAGAAAAGGCTTGAGTTCTTGAATGCCACTAAGGTCATCACCAGTTATGATCATATCATCCACATATAGGAGAAGAAAAATAGCGCATTTGTTAGTGATATGAAAAAATAAGGCAGAATCATAATGACTGGCCATGTAACCCAAGCGAAAGATGGTAAAGCTGAATTTGGCAAACCAAGCTCGTGGAGCTTGTTTAAGGCCATAAAGTGCACGTCGAAGGTGACAAACCTTATTTGAGTCAACAGAGAGACTAGGAGAAGGTTGCATATACACTTCTTCACTTAAATCCCCATTAAGGAATGCATTTTTGACATCTATCGGAAAAATGTCTCATTTACTGACAGCAGCAACAGCTAAGAGGGCACGAACAAATGAGATATGAGCAACCGGAGCAAAAGTCTCTTCATAATCAATCATATACTCTTGTGTAAAGCCTTTTGCAACAAGAGAAGCTTCATGGCGCTCAATGAACCCATCAGAGCGAGTCTTAATCTTGTAGATCCACTTACAACCAACCACAGATTTCCCGGGGGGAAGTGTCACCAAGTCCCAAGTATGGTTCTTAGATAATGCATCAAGTTTCTCTTTTATTGCAATCTGCCATAAAGGGTCAGTGGAAGCCTCACGATAGGTGTGAGGCTCGTGTAGTGTAGTAAGGGCAGTGTAACAATGATAGTCAAGTAAATGTGCAGGAATAGATCTTGTTAGGTTCTAAAGATTTAGGATTTTATGTATTTAGAACTCTAATGTGTAATGTTGGCAAACCATGATCAAAACAATATGTTTAGTCTTGTTTAGGCTTGCTCAAAGTATGTTTATTTGTAAAACTGGAATTGAGTGATTGCAGATTTATTGGACTAAATCTGTAAGGCTCGATCGATCGAAAATTAGACTCGATCGATTGAACCACGTACATATTTATTTTTCTGCAGAGTTCCAGTTCAACCCAAACTCTATTTAAACGTCTTGGGGATCAAGTAAAACACTCCTATTTATAAGAAAAATCCTAGAACGTTTTTGACACTTTGGAGAGAGAGATTAGAGTGTCTTTTGTGCCTCCTTTTATTTTTTAGGGTTTTGTACCCAAACCTCTCTAAGTCTTTATTGCTCATATTTGCGGTTTATGTGAATCTCTTGTGAGATCCTTGAGGAGCTTTCCTTCACATAAACTTAGGGATTTCAAGATAGAGATATTATCTACATCTTGATGATCAACAAGGTTGCTGCCATTGGAGCTTAAAGAAAAACAAGTGGGGAGCTTGTATCTTCTGAAGAATCCAAGAAAGAAGGAGTCCGTGGATTCGGAGTTTGCACGTGATCGTGTCAGTAAGTTCTACTGGTGGGTAGCATTAGGAAGTCAAGTGGGGAGCTTGTAAGTCCTTTTGTATGAACTTCGATTCTTTTGCATAGTGGATTCAGTTTTGCCTTAAGGATCGGTGGGTAAAATCCTCCCCAAGTTTTTTACCGGTTTGGTTTTCCTAGGTGATCATATCTTGTGTTATTTATTATTCCGCTGCTATATATTCTTGATATGATTGTTTGATTGTTTTAACCTAGAATTGTTTAATTTGACTAAGTAACAACTTGGCTAATTAACTAGGTTAATTCAATTTGTTGTTTTAAAGGGTCTAAATAAATCTAACAAGTGGTATCAGAGCGGGTAGCTCTTCTGTTTTAGATCTTTTGATCTAAGAGCTGATCCTTGACCATTGTTATCATGGAAAATTTGAAGTGTCTTTCTGCTCATGTTTGTGATGTTTTGAATAAAAAGGACACTATTGTTTTTGTTGATTTTTTTGATGCTTTTGAAACTCTTCGTAAGGAATTATCTAAATCTTTAAAAATTTCTAAGAAATTCAAGGAAGAGTTAAAATTAGCTAATCTTGAAAAAGAGGAATTGATTGTTAGATTAGATTAATCTAATAAAAAGAATGAATTTTTGAGAAATCAAATTTCCTCTCAAAATGAGAAGATGAAAAGCTTGGAACAAGAGTTAGTTGAATCTAAAGCTAACATTGAAAATTTGACTAATACCAAGCCTGTTGTTGATAACAGAAGTGTGTCTGTTTCTCTTAAGCCTAAAGCTGAAAAAGTTTATATCCCTCCTTTCAAGAGGAATAATAAAGAGAAGGCTTATTGTGCTAGGTTAGACAAAGGTAAAAGTTCTGATGTAGACGCTGAAGTTTCTAAACCTATGTCTAAACCTACTGTTAGAGAGTATAATAAATCTGTTTTTGTGCCTACCTGTCACCTTTGTGGTGTTATTGGTCATATTAGACCAAATTGTTCTTTGTTAAGGCAAAAACCAAAATCTGAGACTAGATTTATTGTTGGGAATACTGATGTTCCTAAATTTGTTCCTATTCGCCACTTTTGTGGTGTCCATGGTCACATTCGTCCTAATTATCATAAGTTGAAATTTAAAAATTCTGTATGTCAATCTAGGATATGTGATGATATTGCTCCTGTCATAAGTCCATATAAATTGTTTCATATGCTTTTGAAAAATTTAAGCTTGTTGGCTTGTGAAAGGAATTTGCAGGATTTTAGTCTGTCTCAGAAGATTAGTGTAATTCCTCAAATACACTCTGCTCTCATGGATTTTCACCTACAAAGCCGAAGACTCGTGCTATATGGGTGAGAAAAGATCCTTTAAGGTGAGTGTTGCTGACTTGTCCCTATTTTAATTCTTTCTATTGTTTGTGGACATGTCTTGTTTCTGTTTTTGGTTGTTTTCTTTTTTTCTAGGTTGTTTTTTTTATTAAAAAAAAATCCAAAAACATTGAAAAATTTTAAAAAGACAAAAATATTTTATTTCGTGTCTTGTTTTATTTTTCTTGAGGATTACATGAGTTTTAATATTTCTCTTGATTTAGAACATGCTTGACATTG
The DNA here is from genome assembly GCA_023621385.1 of Quercus gilva. Lineage (NCBI taxonomy): Eukaryota > Viridiplantae > Streptophyta > Magnoliopsida > Fagales > Fagaceae > Quercus > Quercus gilva. Next base: position 54,533,430 of record CM042477.1, on the reverse strand, counting down.
TGGTAAAACTTGAATAGCATGTGTTATAAATGTGCTAAGCTATTTTTGACTTTATGTACTAGTTTGTACATGTACTCATGGGTTAATTAAGAAATTGATATTTCTTGTTTGTGTACCCTCTATAGCTTAGTTAAGCACTGTCATGCATTGCATTTGCATTGCTCATTTAGCACAATGTGTGTTTTTTTTTTTTGTCTTTGGTCATAAATTTTTTTCAAAATCTCAACAAGTGGTTATAAAGTTTGTTAAAACAAAAAAAATTTTTGTGTTTTGTATTATATATCTTGGATTTATAATCAAGGATTGGCCATATTATTTTTACATAACATGTTTATGTATCTTGTTTAGCTTTGATGAGCTTATTTATTGCACTTTACTAGTTGAAGTTTTGTAGTGCATGTTGTGTGGGAAAGATGTCTATGGTGTTTATCACTTTGTCTTAATCTTGAAGTCATATGTTATTTGACTGTCGGACTTGATCCTTTTGAGAAATGCATAAATAACCATCTCACCACTGTTCACTAGCCAATCATGAACATCTTAGTGCATATCGTAAGATTTTGTGCTCAAGAAAGTGTAGCACATGCACAAAAAGAACATAAGGTGTAGCCTCGGTTTAATTGCTTAATGCTTAAAATTGGTGTGTACTATTAGGCTTGATGCCAAATCACATAATTAAAATTGGTGTATATATTATGAGGCAAAATTCAAGAAACTTACATGATTGCAAGCTTATGTTCTAGGAGATGTGGGAGTTATATGATGTAACTCTTTAGGTGATAGTCTCTTTTAAATTCTATGTGATGAATTTTGTAGACTTTGTGATTGATTGTTATTCACATATCACCTCACATGTATCTCAATCTTTTGCTAGTTGCACACACTACACAAGTTACTCTTTGCTAAACTTGGTACATTTTATTGTGTGTAATCTTGTTGTGGCCATCCAAGATTAAAAGTTCCTTGATTTTAATGCAAAATGTGTATAATGTTTACGCTTTGAGGACAAATTGATTGAAAATCTTGATTTTGGAAGATCTGGGTTAAATTCAAGTGTTTTTGAAAAAAATTTCGTCTCATACTCATGCATTTTTTATAAAACAATGTGCTTTTAGGGGTTTATGCATTAAAATGCTTTGTTTTTCAAAAATCTGATTTTGCGGACTTTCGATTGATCGAACCTGTTTTTCGATCAATCGAAATTGCGATTAAAATTTTTGGTTTAAGTCTGCCTGACTCGATTGATGTTCGATCGATTCTCGATCGATCGAAACTGAAAAATTTTCAGGTTCTATGTTTTTTACCAAAATTTTTTTCCATGCATCATTTGTGTTTAGGATTCACATGCGTTACATTGATTTTCTGTATCCATCTTGCAGTTTTGCAGTCATATCTCCCATTGTTTTCACACATAACATGCATACACTTTGCTACATTAGGTACTCAACTTGATTTAAAAATTGATTGATTAATTTTTGAGTTTTGTACATTCTATTATATGCTATTTCTTATGTGTGAACTGGAGAAAATATTTTTTTTAAAAGATATGATGGATAATTAATGTGCAAATATTATCTCTATTCATGCAACTGTTTATGGGTCACATAGTGCCATGTTTGCATTTTATTGAAAGAGAGAATATTTTTTCTTCATGTGTATCCTCACCTTAGTTTTTAACTATGGTTTGTGTGTTTTTAACTTTGGTCCTGCTGGTAAGGATATTCCTGATCCTGTTGGTGATGCTGCTGCTGCTGCTGATTTTCCCCCACCCCCTTTATTTTTCCCCAAAACTGTTTTTCCCACAACTTGTTTTGTTTTTCCTAGTTTTTTAGGAGGAGAAAAGTTTTTTTTTTAAACCTGTGTTATTCATAGGGGGAGCTATCTCTATTTTCTATAGAATTGAATTGTTTTGTGTTCCCCTTGATTCTCTATTTCCTCTTATCCTTTATTGCGTATGTTGACTGTTTACTCTTTGTATGAGTTGTCTTTGTCAATACGTGACAAAAAGGGGGAGAAATTATTGATTTATGAGAATCATATTTGTCTTGTTTAGGGGGAGTTGAAATTATTTTTGAAAGGGAAGAAAATAAAAACTTTTTGTTGTATCTAACTTAGGGGGAGAGTTAGTTTACTTATGTTTTTATTTCTGTTTCTTGTTTCACTTATTATTGATTTATACTTATGAGTTCTTCATTGGTAGATATCTTTATTTTGTGCTATGTGAAATCAAGAATTTATTTTTGTTTACTTGTATTTTCCACACATGCGTTTATACATTTTGTTTAGTGTTTCAGGAAATATACAAGTTGATTCAATCGAGCTGCTGTCTATACTTGCAACTGATGGATAGTAGTTAGGTTGGATTTGTTGTTATGAGCATTATTTTTGTAATGGGCTTTTACTTTGTAAACTTTGAGTTTTTAGTTTGTGTTTTGTCACGGATTGCCAAAGGGAGAGTTTGTTAGGTTCTAAAGATTTAGGATTTTATATATTTAGAACTCTAATGTGTAATGTTGGCAAACCATGATCAAAACAATATGTTTAGTCTTGTTTAGGCTTGCTCAAAGTATGTTTATTTGTAAAACTGGAATCGAGTGATTGCAGATTTATTGGACTAAATCTGTAAGGCTCAATCAATTGAAAATTAGACTCGATCGATCGAACCACGTACAGATTTATTTTTCTGCAGAGTTCCAGTTCAGCCCAAACTCTATTTAAACGTCTTGGGGATCAAGTAAAACACTCCTATTTATAAGGAAAATCCTAGAACGTTTTTGAGAATTTGGAGAGAGAGATTAGAGTGCCTCTTGTGCCTCCTTTTATTTTTTAGGGTTTTGTACCCAAAACTCTCTAAGTCTTTGTTGCTCATATTTGTGGTTTATGTGAATCTCTTGTGAGATCCTTGAGGAGCTTTCCTTCACATAAATTTAGGGTTTTCAAGGTAGAGATATTATCTACATCTTGATGATCAACAAGGTTGCTGCCATTGGAGTTTAAAGAAAAACAAGCGGGGAGCTTGTATCTTCTGAAGAATCCAAGAAAGAAGGAGTCCGTGGATTCGGAGCTTGCACGTGGTCGTGTCAGTAAGTTCTACTAATGGGTAGTATTAGGAAGTCAAGCGGAGAGCTTGTATGTCCTTTTGTATGAACTTCAATTCTTTTGCATAGTGGATTCAGTTTTGCCTTGAGGATCGGTGGGTAAAATCCTCCCCAGGTTTTTTACCGGTTTGGTTTTCCTAGGTGATCATATCTTGTGTTATTTATTATTCCGCTGCTATATATTCTTGATATGATTGTTTGATTGTTTTAACCTAGAATTGTTTAATTTGACTAAGTAACAACTTGGCTAATTAACTAAGTTAATCCAATTTGTTGTTTTAAGGGGTCTAAATAAACCTAACAGATCTTACCCGAGTTGAGTGACAATGTGGAATGTCTTGTATAAGATCTTCAGGCGGAGCAGGAGTAGGGGACCCAAGCTCAAGGTTGGGGTTGGGTAGCTCGTCTTCAACCTATTCATCTTCCACCTGTTCATCTTCCACCTGTTCATCTTCCACCTATTCATTAAAGGGTGAACTAGGAAAGGGATCAGTGGTATCTGGTGGTTGGACAGAAAAGTCTATAGGAGAATCAAGAGCAGCTACAGAAGGAATATGTGCCTCATCTGGAAAAAGATCTAAGACAGTGGAAGAAGATAAGGAGGCACGGAAGTGAGAGAGCTCGACAAAGAGGCGATGTTCCCAAAAGACAACATTGCGGGAGACACGAAGACGATGAGAGATAGGATCATAACACCGATACCCCTTTTGAGTTTCGCCATAACCAAGAAAACAACAAAGTCTTGACCGAGGCTCAAGTTTGTTATGCTCATGTGGCTGAAGAAGAACGAAACAAGCAGAACTGAAGGAGCGAAGGTGGTGATAGTCTGGAGGTGACCCAAAAAGGCGCTCATATAGAGTTTGATTTTGGATAATAAGACTCGGAATGTGATTAATAGTATGAACAGCATGAAGAGCAGTTTCACCCCAAAAAGGAGTAGGAACTTTGGAAGAGAGAAGGAGAGCACGAACAATGTCAAGAATATGACGAAGTTTTCATTCGGCTCTACCATTTTGCTGAGAGGTACCTAGACAGGTTAGTTGATGAACAGCGCCATAGGAATGCAAAATAGCTTGGAAAGCATATTGAGTGTATTCAAGAGCATTATCAGATCGAAAAATTTTGATGCGTCTGGAAAACTGAGTTTCAACCATTTTTGCAAAATTAGAATATACTTCTAATAATTCAGAACGATGTTTCATATTAAAAATCCAGCTATAGCGAGAGTAATCAGCAACAAAGACAATAAAATATCGAGATCCACCAATACTAGAGACAGAGGAAGGCCCCCAAACATCAGAATGAATAAGGTCAAAGATATCAGTGGATATGGATTCACTAATATTGAAAGACAAAGTTGGTTGTTTTCCTAACTGACATGAAACACAATCAAAATTTTCTGTAGACACTGAACCTAACAAACCTTTAGAAGCCAACTGTTGTACCCGAGAGGAAGATGCATGACCAAGTAAAGCATGCCAAAGTGCAAGGGAAGGAATTGAAGAAACTGTAGTAGCTGCAACAACAGAAACAAGAGCAACAAGTGGAAGACGAAGGTTGTCCATAAGAAACATACGCCCAACTCTAGGATCGGTCCCAAGCTCCTGTCTCGTCCTCGGATCCTACACAATGCACCCAGAATAATCAAAGATAATGCGATAACCCAACTCAGCTAATTGTCCCACAGAAAAAAAAAATTTATAAGAAAGGTCAGGAACATTAAAGACTCCAAGAACCGAGAGGTTGGAGGTTGAAACTGAACCTATATTATGGCCAGACATTGTGGAACCATTTGCTGTGCGAATATTAAGAGGGTGTGATGCAGGTTTAAGGTCAGAAAATAAGGACGAGTGAGGTGTCATGTGATTGCAACAAGCAGAATCCATAAGCCAAGAGGAAGGCGACATACCAGATAAAACTGAGAGAGAAGAGGAATAAGATGCATTACCAACTATACGAATGACATTGGCGATGATATTTATAAGGTCATCTCTAGAAATGGAGAAAGTGGATCCAAAAGATTGAGACTGTGCAGAGACAGGAGCCACGGGTTGGACACTCTCAGTGTTAGCAACTGTAGCAGCAGAAGTGGAAATAGCTGATTTGTTGTGCTGATAGCAAGTCTCAATATTATGGCCAAAACGTTTGCAAAAATTGCAAAAACATTTGCTGGATTGTCGGCTATGATTATTGCAACAAGAATAAGACCTGTCCTTATTCTTCATTTAGAAGCAAAATATGCAAAAACAGACTGCAAAAATGAAATCTACGCGAAAAGCTGGGTGAGGAGCACCTAGACTGCGAAAAGTCAACTCTGAAAAGTCAACGGTCAAAGTCAACGATCAACGGCCTAGTCAAAGTCAACAATCAGCAGAGATGACATACGCTGACGTCAGCAGATGACTGGATGCTAACATAAGCTAGGGCTGACGTGTTGCTGACGCAAGCAGTGATGACGTCACTAGGGCTGACGTGGCGAAGCTGATGACGTCAGCGGACCAAGTTCTGGCGGGTGGAAGCTCATGGTGGCATGTGGCTGTGAGTGGTGGCACGTGAAGGCGCATGGCAATGACGCCAGGAATGATAGTGGCGAGTGGAGGCGCGTGGAGGGTCCGATGAAGACGAAATTTCACAGAAAGGCAGATCAAAGAGATTACTTTCCGATGGTGCAATCCGTGGTCTGATCGGAGAAGCGAAAGTGGTGGTGGCGACAAGGTAGTGGTCTTTGATGTACTGAAGTTGTGATGGAGGCAGTGGTGCTGCTCACAACAATGGCTGCAGATGACACCCAAGAAGACAAGACTGCTTAAGTGCGGCACACCAAAGTATTAGAGTAGTGGCTCTGATACCATGTTAGAAATACTGAATAATTGTATTGTATTTCTCAATTAAAGAATATACACAAGTGTCTTTATATAGGAGGCATATGAGTGTAGTACAAGAGTGTACTATACAAGTAATCTAGTTTGGGCCTAAAGCCCATAACACTATACACGTTAACAGAGAGGGCAAGCTTCAGAGTTGCTTGTAAATATGTGGAAAACCAATATAAGGCATACCCAAAATATCAAGTTAGCTTTATTTCTCTCCAGATTTCTGTAAGGGCATTGAGGTTTTATGGTCCGAAATAGGATATAGGGTAAGTTACACACCTAAGGAGCAAACATACAATCCATCAACTTTGATCTAAGCTAAAAGCCCTAGGAAATAATTAAATTATCCACAGCACATCTAACCTTACTTTGATCCTCGAAAAAAAAAAAAAAAGAGATACGATAAGAGGAGTGGCTCAACAGTGATACAAATTTTCAACAACATTACGCAATCTCTGTCTCTCTCTATCCCAAATTATTCACTACATTTTTATTCCCTGCGCTCTTAAATTATTTCTTTTAATGTTCCATAGAATGACGCCAAGGTTCTTGTCCACCAGGACTATCTCCTTTAGGCTCATACATTTGTCTCTTTATTGTCACTTTTAACTCCAATCTCTTGTGGAAAAAAGCTTTAGCAGCCACGAGCATTGGCTGCAATGATTTGCTTGGAATATTCCATGCATCAACAAATGGATTGAGATGGCGAGCTTCAGACCTGCTAATAAATGTGTGGAAGACCAATATAAGGCAAACCCATAAAATCAACTTAGCCATATTTCTCTCAAGATTTCTGAAAGAGCCGTTGAGGTTTTAAGGTCGGAAGTAGGATATATATACAAAAGCCATTTCTCACAATATTAAGTTTACATTATTATAAGCACACCTATAGAATCAATCCGATGCTTTTCTTCCTGTGTTGTTTGTCTGTTATTTAATTGCACCTGGCAAACTTTGCCTTGTATATTAGTAAAATTAAAAGCCAAAACAAAGAATTTGATTGATTTAAGATCACTTCTGAGAGCTATTCTCATAAATAAATATATGAACAAAGAAAGCACAGGGCTCTTGAATCTTAATTCTCAAATGGTATTGCTATAGTGCTTTCAACTTTGGAAAACATAGTGGAATCTAAATGTAGCATACCCGGATCCCAATCCGCATAGGTGGAGGGAAGCAATTGCCCTATCAGAAATTCTCGGAGCCGGCATGCGTGGTTTAAAGTTTTCAACAAAAGGAAAAAATGTTCTCTAGTTACTTTCTATTTTTCGCTTTTACCTCATGCTTCGTGATTATTTATTATTATTTTAATATATCATCTTGTATTTCACTTCATGAAAATATGCAGGCAGGCATGCATGTAGGCTTGTTTCTATTGGTAATTTTATAAGTGACAAATGAAACGGTTTGAACCTACTCAATTCCGCTTATTATTTCGATACTCTTCCAGATTATTTAGCCAAATCCTTCAGTAACTAAGAAACATAATGCATAACTTTTCACCCACATTCATCTCAACCTTCACTTGCACAGTCTTAATTAAGAGGCTTGTGGGTTTGGCCTACATATGAAGAGGTTTGTTAATGACTTACTGGAGCACGTGAGTGAACCTTGTAGACTAAACAACTGGCTAGGTTAGTAGAAAAGGATTCGAAGAGTCTTTAAAAACATTGGGTAGCCAGGGATTTGCTGCTGAATATTTTGATGTATGGGCGGCGTTGTTTATAAAGTCAAATTGTAATACACAAGCATGCATGGTTATAACTACTATTTTTTTTTCTTTATATATATATATATATTGATTTTATGCATGCATGTTTTTGTTTTTATTATTACTAACATTTAACACCAGCGCAATGTGCGAGAATATTTTACATATTTAAGGTACCATCAATTTGGCATAAAAATACAATAAAATTCATTAAAATTCATTAGGGGTAGTGTAGAATATCAATTCGTTTTGTTCTACTTTTTTACACTACTGTCTACATGAATAAGTGAAGATTATGAAATATAATATCTAATAAATGGATGAAAATATTAAAGCATATAAACATGTTCCCATTTTTTTCATGAAGTTCCAAAAGCTTCTAATAATATTTAAGGCATTTAGCATGATGTACAACAATTAATATTCTTATTAAAGGCTTTGTTAACGCCAATCACTTCAAAAAACAAAAATGACAATGGGCAATGTAGAGTCATGTTCAATAACAATGTCAAAAGTCCAAAATTCCCCATAACATAAAATTAAGTCTAAGAACTCGTTAACCAGAAAAAAAAATAAATAAATAAATAAAAAATAAATAAATAAAAATTAGTGAGCTTAGCCATATTCTGGACTTGATGCTCTGAGAATGCCAACTCTGTTTCACTTGGATAAATTGAGCCATAACCATTCACTTGCAACAACTATAGCATATAGTCCATCTTGAATGTGCCAACTACAAAGGTATACATAATAGGAACTAATGAAGCACAATTTCACCTCGTCAGTATGTTCCTCGTCAGTACGATGGATGACCTCATATCTTGTTTAAAAAAAACGCTAAGTAGATAATGACATCGGTTTAGGGCCTACCAAAGACCCTCCGATACTTAAATTAGCTAAAACTCTTTAGAAATAAGTAATCTAGAGAACAATTTGTGTGTGTTCAATTTGAATCATTTACCTGTCTCTCCTAGCCTTATATAGCCTCCGACTGAGTAAATGCTCAGTCTATTTGCCTCTCTAACGTTATACCACAGCTGAAGGATTTATGGCTCAATAATGACCACTTAATCCCAACCCTTTAACGTTCGTAACAACCATTTAAATGCACATCATTGGATGGAGTAACAACTTTGTGCTCATTTATCATTTAGTCATTGAATGCTGTCTGGAATTAATGTGCTTACACTTGTCCATAATCTTACTCTTCATTAACATGGACAATTTGCAAATACGAACGACCGTTTATGCGCTACTCATCAGTTGCCCCCTTTATTCCTTTGTCGTCCTTCATTTGGACAAGCAAAAGAATATGGAAAGTCTTTTTTGGTGGGTCAGTTTATTTGTGCCTTGAGATTCTCGTCTTATCACATTTAATGTTGATAGGCCAAGAATGTAATGACCCCTTGTGATGAATTAATTGATTAATTAGCCAAGTTTATTAATTAATCAAATTAACATGCAAAATGCATGGCAGCACAAATAAATCATCAAATAACTAAGTAAGCAGTTGAAATTAAATTGGCATGGTGATTTGTTTACGAATGGAGAAAACCTACACGGCAAAAACTCCATCGGGTGATTTTAACGTTATCACTCCTAAGAATTCACTATTATCATAACAAGCGGTTACAAGTAAAGGAACCCTACCAACCTACAGTTGAACCCTTACCCCAATACCCAATTGGACTTGTTTTGTAGTGAAAATCTCTCCTTTTTCAATGCACGACTCCCAGTATGTGACTAACTAATTGTGCGGATCCTAGTATGTGGCTTGATCAATAACTTGAGAAGGATGTTGGCTACAAAGTTCTTCTGTTCAATACACGATGAAGATCATGAAGTTGCTTGGTCACAAAACCCTATGGTGTACAAACACAGCAGCTTCTTCAAGAGAAAGAAGAACTAGGGCAAACTAGGTTTCCGATCACACTTTTCTTCACACTTATGGAATTGTCCACTTATGCAACTGTGCGTAACTTTTTACGGCCCTTAAAACAATCCTTATATATGTTTAGGGCTGTGAGAAAAGAAATCCCAAACATATACCCACGGATTGGATGAAAAATAGCTCTGAAAAACTGAGTTTCATAAACCTCGATAGACATCTATCGAGCTAGTTCTCGAGACATGGGCTTCAGCAGCTTTTCAACCTCGATAGATGCTAGCTGTCGAGCTTTAAAATCTGGCACTTCATTACTTGATTCTTGGACAGACTTGCATGGCTTTAACACTTGAACTTAAAAACTTATTTCTTGAAGCATTGAACACGTCCTAGATCTACCCAATTACAAGTAAAGTATGTTTTGTCAAAGGATTAGCTAATTACATAAAATAGTGACATATGTACTTAACATTGAATCACATATGTCCTAACAATCTTCCGCTTTTGCAATCCGTGACAAAACCACAACAATGAGATATGAGAGAAGTCATAAATAACTCAACTCATACTCACTTGTTGAATACAATAAAATCTATCCTAACACAAACTCTTGAAAAATTTTGCAAGAAAAAAGTTTATGGCAAGTAGACTTTGACAACCTGTATTTCTAAAACACTTTAAACAAAACTCATCAAGGCATTTTAGTGTGAAACAGAAATAATAGATTGCATACATTTAATAAGAAACATGTGTATAAAGATAGAAAAGAAACAACACATGGTGAGATAGGTGAAAGAACATACATCAATATATATATAAACCAAATATAAATACATTGTATGTCAAAATGGTCACAAGACCAATATACAAAAGATAATGTATCTAAAATAGAAAGAAAAGAAAAGATACAAAAATCCTCACTACATCCCTTAATATACACTCCTTCTATCTCCTAAGCTAACCCTCCCCCTATGAGTATGACTACTCTCATCTCAAAACTATTCCCCCTTTTTGTCATGAGTGCCAAAGGGCAAGTAAATCAAGTAGTCATCTCATCATCACTAGGAGAGCCATCATCATCATTCTCAGCATCATTAGCACTCTCATCCTCAGAAGCTAGCGGAGATGGAGAGGAAGCCATTGTGAAACCACCCATCACAACCTATTGCCGCGCGATACGGCCAACATGGGTGTTCACCTGACATAACTCTAGCTTAGAGTGTTAAGGCAAGCGTCTATGTGCACAAGCTGTTGCCATGATGACCTCAAGTGCCACTCCACCCACTAAAGAAGAAGGAGCAGAGGTGGATGGAGTGGTAAAAGCTAGAGGAGCTGCTGTCTCTGGCCGGGGCTGCCTCAAGCGAAGCTGTGCAAGACTCTGCTTCACAATAGCAGCGTCAATGGCACACATAAAAGAGAAGTGGGGAGACTCAGGATAGAAGACGGAAAAATGGAGAAGGAGTCTCGTGATAGCGAAAGGAAAAATGAGATTATCACAAGTCGCCATGTCCTTATAGACATCTATAAGGGAGAGTATAAAGTGTGAAGGGAAGTCAATAGAGATATCCTTAATGAGGGATAACAAAAACCGAGCACGAGGCTCTGTGATAGTGTTATAGTGAGACAATGGATAGAGAACAAATGTCATCACCATGTTTAGGAATCTCGAACCTTTAGCAAAGGCTGAGCAATGGGTGTTTTAATTGTCACCCCAAGATGATGGCGTCTCACAAAATAGAAACGTGAGTTCGTCTTTGGACACTGTCCTCAGACACGCACAACTAAGGTAGTTAAGATGCGCTACCCTAGGCACGTGTAGTACCTCAGAAACAATCTCCGAAGTAACTACATTGCGTATACCCCAAACGCGAGTAGAAAACTAAGGTATAGAGTAATCAAATCCGTGCATATTAGGGTAAAACTTCTATATGATCACGGAAGGGCACGTGACCGGGACACCACAAAATGACTCCCAACCCCTACTATGGATGATAGTGGGTAGGTCAGTGTCAGAGAAGTCTGACAAAATGACTTGGCGTTCCGAATGAATGCCGCGTCGTGAAAAGTTCTCCAAGAAGTTCGATTTGGCCTTCTCTTCACGAAACAGGACATGAGAGGGAGTGGGGTTAAATGGACAAGAAGAAGAAGATGCCCTAGAACGAAGAGGGTTCCAAGATGGAATGGATTTACGTTTAGGTGCCATGATGTAACTAACGTAAGAGGGAGAGAAAGAGAGAAAGAAAGGGAGACAATCAGAAAAGTACCAAGTAGTTTTAGTATCAAATGATAAAAATAGGAAGGTTCATATGCATGAAAATGCATGAACATGTGACATGTAAATTTAAATGCATCATGGGCTTAGCCCAATCCAAACCTATCAGCACACAGCATAGCAGCAAAGTAAACACACATCTAAATGCATGAAACATTGTTATAATGCGAGTGTGATGCAATCCATGAGGTTTTAAACTAATTTAAGCAACACCCATCCCAAAAATTGCACAAAACCTTCGTCAATTTTGAAAAACCCCAAACTCTTTCAAAAAACCCAAAACCTAGATCTAAATGCATGAAATGCATGAAGAATGAGAGATAAAGAGATCATACCAAGTGATTAGAGACACGAACGAGCTAGAAATCACGTGAAGTGAAGGTTTAGAGAGAGAAAAGTGAGTTTGGGAGTTGAAAAGATAGAAATCTATTGAGAGAGATCGAGGGAATGAGATCTAAAATTGCAAGGCACGTATATATAGAAATCTCATAAAGCTTGATCAATTGAAAGCTATCAAGCTTTAAAAAGGCGTGTTTCAGCTGTCGAACCAGCTATTAAGGATCTAACGAGAGGTTTTCAACACAGGAGCTCGATGGATCGAGGTAGCTATCGAGCAGCTATTGAGGAGACAGAAAGTTTCTCGATTGATCAAACTAGCTATCGAGAGCTATCGAGAATGCAATAAAGAAAAGCTGAAAGGTCTCGATAGATAGCCTATCTGTCGAGAGCTATCAAGATTGCTTAAAAATAATTTTTCAAAAAAGTGAAGAACACAGATATGAATGCAATCAAGCATGCTACTCAAACAAAGATCCAATCAACATTCCAAGCTCTCAAACTCATCTCTCAACAATAAAAATGATGGGCATTTAGATCCAAAACACACACACACACACTAAACAAGTATAACCAATTTTATATTTCAAAAACAAGTTAAGACAGTTTAGTGAGCATACATAAACACAAGTATTCCTTGTAATTGCCAAATCACATTGTACCTGAACATGTATCAAAAGTAGCAAAAAATATTGTGTGTTGTGTGTGAAAAACATCGCAAGATTACATAAGTGTCTACATGTTATGACGATTTGAGATATGAGAAAACCATTTCAACTCACAAACAATCATAACTGTTTGATGGGGACTATCACCTTCAAGGTACATCCTATAACTCTCACATCTCCTATAATACACGCTTGCAATCATATATAAAGCATTTTGATCTTTTTGCTTTTATTTTTCTTTGCATATTTTTCTTCTAAGCAAACCATGCATAGGCATATAAGAGAGAGAAAAGAAATACCCAATGATGTTAAGCATTTGACATTCCACTTTTACTATGCCGAAGTATACAAATGTCATTTTATGATTGGTAGGCAACAGTGGTGAGATTGTTATTTATGTCTTTCTCTTAGGATTTTTTAGTCCTTCCCATTAAAAAGAGTGATATGAGTGTTAAGTACAAGAGATTACTTAACCTTACTCATCACAAACACGAGCCACAAAGCTCACTTGCTTAGTTGTGCATAGAGATGCTCATTTAAGCTAAAAAAAATAGAAAGTTTAGAAAACTTTATTTCAATGGCCATCCAAGGTACACAAGTACCAATGTACACAAACACACTGTTTTTGTATTTTTCAATTTTTCAATTTTTTTTTATATGAAAAACAAAATAAAGCAAAACTGAAAAGAAAACAACCAAAAACATGTTAAACAAAACAAAGCAATGCATAAAACTAATTTGACTCAAAACTAGAAAGCAAAACACACAAGTAATGCAAAACAAAAACAAAAAGGGGAGAGAGAGAAAAAAGTGACAAAATCACTTTCCTTTCACACCTTGGAAGAACCTTTTCATTTAGAGAATCCTTGATCCGGTTGAGGGGGAAGAGTTAAAACGTTAAAGTTTGAAAGGAACATGAGGGCTTTGAGAAGATCTCCAAAATGAGCAAAAGAGGATGGAAGCTGATTTTGATCTCCCGATGCGATCATGCTATTGCTCTTTTGAGTGGCTAACCACTTATAGCAATTAAGTCAAGTATGTCTAGCTCCGCCGCAGTGATGACAGAAATGCTGCTTTTTCTACTTAGGCTTTTGAGAGTTTCCCTTCTTAGCCCTAGGGTTCTCAATCTCTTTCTTTTCAAGCTTAGGGGGTTCTCCTAAGATAGATTATCCTTGTCTATGTTCTCACTAGCTAATTCATTCTTAACATCATTATTCTCAGTTTCAACATTATTAGCAGGAGGAACAAAAATAGTAGTACTAGCAGAAGTAATACTAGGAGAAGAGAAATCATACCCTAAATCGGTTCGATCAAAAGCAGATTTCTGAAGACTGAGCATCTCATTTAGCTTAGCGCTTAAGGTCCTTTCCAGCTGAGCTTTGACTTGGAACAATTTTGCCTCAAGCTTCTTAGTCTTCTTAGTCAAGAAATTATTCTCAAATCTTAGTGCTCCAATAGTCTGATTGGCTTCATCAAACTTTGTAGAGATTTCTTCTCGCTCAAGCTCCACATCACTAAGCTTATTGGTGGCCAACCTATACAACTTCTCATGCTTTTTTGAGACCTTGTATAACTTTGCATAGGCTGTGTGGAGGTCATCTTGTTCATCCATCTTCTCAAACTTAAACTCCACTAATTCCTCTTCTTCATCCATATTTTCAACAATCCCTTCAGTAGGATTTACGGTGGTAGTGAAGACATTTAGGATTCCATCGTCCTCATTATTGAAGTCATTATCGAAGGCATGTGTACACTTATGCAATCTTACAATGTTTTTCATACACGACACGCAATATTCTTTGCTACTCTTGATACATGTGCAGGTACAATGTGATTTGGCTATCACTAGGTTTACATGTGTTAATGTATGCTCACTAAACTGTCATGACTTGTTTTTGAAATATAAAATTGGTTAGACATGTTGTGTGTGTGTGTGTGTGTGTGTGTGTGTTTGGGGATCCATGTGCTTAAAATTTTCATTGAGAGATGATTTTGAGAGCCTATTAGGTTGATTGGATTATTGGTTAAGTTGCATGTTGGATTGCATTCATATCTATGTTTTTCTCTTCTCGAAAAACTATTTTTAAAAGCAAGCTCGACACCTCCTCAATACCTCTTCGATACCTAGCTATCCGTCGAGCTTCTCAAGCTTTATTTTTTCGCAATCTCGACACATCCTCGACACCTGGTGGATCGATCGAGAAATCTCCTGCCTCCTCGATAGCTTCTCGATACCTAGTCGATCGATCGAGATTCTATTCTTCTGTCTTTGGTTTGTTCCTTGATACCTTCTTGACACTTGCATCTGTCGACGTTCTGTTCTCTCGACACCTGTTTCGACACCTCTCGATCTATCGAGATTCCCTTGCATGCATTTCATTTTTTTCTTGCATTTCTTTTTCCCTTGTGTCCATAGCATCTTGTTTTTCTTTTCTTGTTGGTCTATGGTTCCTTGTTCTCTTCATTCCCTCTTTGTCAATTTTTTGTCTGTCTCTTGTCATGTCTTTTGGCTTCTTATGCCCTTTGACAATCGTGTCAAAATGGGGGGAGAAATTTGAGAATTGAATGTCTTTTCTTAGGGGGAGTAATAGATTTAGGGGGAGAACTTCATGTTAAAGGGAAGAATGTTTTTGATGTAACTAACTTAAAGGGAGAGTTAGTTTGATACACATTGATATTGGTATATTCTTTGTGTTGTGTATCTTTTGGTTTTGTAACCATTTACATACATCATGTGTTGTTTCTATATTTGATGATGATGTATGTGTTTCACTCTTTATCTCACATGTGTTGTTTCTTTTTTCTCTTTATACACATGTTCCTTGTTTATTTAACTTGTCATTATTTTCCACATGGTACCTTGATGTGTTTTGTTTAGTGCCTTTCAGGAAAGACAAGTTAAAGCCAAGTCAAGATTCCGAACCTTCTTCTTGCAGCAACTTCCAAGGTTCAAATCTTTTAGACTAGGCTTATTTATTCTGTAATCTTGAGTAGAATGTATTCTAGGACATTTAATGTACTCTTGTGGTTTTGTCACAGATTGCCAAAGGGGGAGATTGTTGGGGACATATTTTTATGTAATTGGCATATCCTTTGACAAAACTCACTTTACTTGTATTTTGGTAAATCTAAGTAGGTTCAAGATGATCACTACAAGTGGTAAATTAAAGACATGAAGACTACTCAAGAACTGTTCAAGAAAAGTGCAATCTGTAGGTTTCGATACTTGCTCGATAGAAGCTTGATCTGTCGAGATTCATTAAAGCTCGATAGATGCCTCGATCGATCGAGCTTACGGGATTTTTGTCTATAGCCAGCAACGTTTTATTCTAAAAGACTATTTGTTTATGGGTTTGTATAATTCTTATTGGACTAGGAAAGCCCAAGGTTTGTGTAAACCTATTTGGAATAGGAGAGCCCATTAAGCTCCTATTTAAAGGAGGTAGAAAAAGAAAAACCTAACCCTAGAAAGCTTCATAAGGTTTTCTTTTTGAAACCCTAGCCTCCTACTACAGAAGAAAGAGTTCTTGCTGCGTTTCTTGTACGCCTTTGGGTTCTATAACCAAGCAAAGTCTCTTGCACCAACATTAAAGATCTTATTGGTATTTCTATGTGAAGCTGCTGCAAATCAACTACAATAATCAAAGGGTTGCTGTGGAGTTAGTCACGTACTTGGATTCGTGCAAAGGAGTAAGCCACGTACTAGGATCCGCGCATCAAATTGATTAGTCACGTACTTGGGAGCCGTGCATTAAAAGGGGAAACTGTCACTATAGAACAAGTCCAATTGGGTATTGGGGTAAGGGTTCAACTGTAGGTTGGTAAGGTACTTAGGATTCCTTTACTTGCAACCGCTTACTGTGATAATAGTGGAGTTTCGGGAGTGGTGACCTTAAAATCACCTGGTGGGGTTTTTGCCACGAGGTTTTCCCCATTCGTAAACAAATCACCGTGTCATTTAATTTCCGCTGCATATTTAGTTTATTGGTGATTTGTTTATGCTGCCACGCAATTGTATGTTAATTAACTTAATTAATAAACTTGGTTAAATTAATTGGTTAATTAATCACAAGGGGTCAATACGTTTTTGGCCTATCATCTCCGAGCTAGAGTTGACTTACTGCTGGACAAACCTCTGCGAAGGGGTGCTCCGGTGGTTAGCCCTAAAGGAGATAGGTCATGGATGGCTTTCAAATATGAATGGATTGTGGGATTATGCTACTCCTACGGATGACTAGGACATGAGATGAAGTCTTGCCCTCATCAGAAGATAAGCAATAGCCTACCAGGTAATACTGATACCCCATATGGGGAGTGGTTGAAGGCGGGGGGTTGACGGCGTATGAAGGAACCCCAGTCCCATGAACGCGGCACCTCATCTGCTACGAAAAAGGGTGGCGGCGGCACACAGGCTAGTTTGCCAGGCCATGGCCCTGAAGAAGATAGGACAACAGCTACAAAGGTGGCGTACCCAGCGGATATTGTGGACTCGAACTTAAACCACGACATGCAACCAAAGGAAGGAGTGATTTCTGGGACTGAGTCGCAATTAATGGAAGTCAACTTGGTTCAAATAACTGACCAAGGGTGCACTGATAAGGAAACTGAGGTTTTTGTGGGAGACAATCACGTGAATTCAGCCCAGGCCTATGTTAAGACGGTAGACGTGCATTAAAGGTGGACATGCATGAAAAGTTTGACGTGACAATTGAAGGTGATGGAGACATTACTATTCACTCTAGCAACTACATGAGTCAGAAGCTCCCTACTCCAAGCAGGCCACCTAAATGGACTAGAGTGGTATGACCAAAATATTATAATGGGACAGAAAGTGTTGAGGAGCAAAAAAATATAGTGGGCCATGAGAGAGAGCATGAAGACAATGGCTTGGCACTTGGACCTGATGAAAGAAGGGAAGGAAAACATAGCAGAACTTTGGTGGACCTTCCTTACACAAATATTTCAACGGTGGAGGTTGCAATGCAACCCCGCTGAACACAATGATCATCATAAGCTGGAACTATCGGGGACTTGGGAACCAACGGACAGTGGATGTACTCACTAATTTGGTGAGAAGTAAAGGACCCACCGTTCTGTTTCTTATGGAGACAAAGCGGTCTATCGCAAAGATGAAAAAATTATGTTTTGATTTAGATTTCCAATCTGTTTTAGCTATCCCAAGTGATGGTCAGAGTGGTGGTTTGGGTATGCTTTGGAAATCAGAATGTAACCTTCACATACAGACCTTTTCTCCAAACCATATCGATGCACACATTCTGACAGAGAACCAACACCCATGGCGTTTAACTGGTTTCTACGGGCACCCGGAGGGTCATCGAAAGCAAGAATCCTGGCGCTTCCTTAAACACCTATGTGCTAGATCTTCTTTGCCTTGGGTATGTATGGGTGACTATAATGAAATACTCAACTCAAATGAGAAGCGAGGCAAGCTCACCAAACCGCTTGCACCAATGCTAGCATTCAAGGAAACACTCCTGCATTGTGGTTTAGAAGATTTGGGGTACCAAGGATATACTTTCACTTGGAGAAATGGCCGACCAGGTGATGCCTTCATTGAACAAAGGTTGGACCAGGTGTGTGCTACCACAGCCTGGCAAGCTCATTTTACTGCAGCTAAAGTGGTCCATCTACAAGTATCCTATTTTGACCATGATCCGATTCTTTTGAATACTTATTACTTGGCCCACCAAGTACATACACGGCAAAGAAGGCTCCAACGATTTGAAGAAAGATGGGTGTCCCATAAAGAATGTGAAAAAATAATTGAGAATGCATGGACACAGCACCACCTAAACGGAAGCCCGATTGTTGACACCCCATTTTGCAATCCGCATTTAACCTCACATGGAGGGTAAAAGGGTAATTTCACCTTGGGAATATGCATCTTGATTCTGGTCACTAGATCCTTAATCTCATTTGACCAAAATGATCTTGATGTTGTAACAATCAAATTGACTGGTCATATGCCCTAATTGGACCATCAGATTGAAAGTTATCATAAAATCAAGTTTTAATGGCCGAGATGCACTATCACAAATTGAGTCCAACTATATGTGATTATGAACAATTGATTTCAATTGGTTATAAGTGTAATCAATTTGAGATCAATGATATGTCATAATTTGATTGGTTAGGACTACATTTTATGGTGAGGATGCATACACCTAATTAATTAGATAGTTAAACATTAATTCTTCAATGAGTAATTTGTGCAATTATCTTTTAATTAGAGTAAATTTGGAACCAATTAAGTCTGAAATGGGAGTGATTGAAGCCATTTAATGTTAATTGGGAGCTAATTTGAGACCTATTAATGTTAATTGCGCTGAAACCATTTTCTAACAAATGACCTCTGCTCACCATTTCATCGATATCTCTCAGAATATTTTGAATCTGTGAATGAGGTTAATTCTTCCAGAAACTAGACATCTGGGGCTTCAATTTGAGTATAAGAATGAGACAATTCCAACAAGAATTGAGTTAGATATGATTTTTCGAAGTTGGCTTTACAGGCTGTTACAGCAGCTACGGGAAAATTGAATTTTGGCTTGCTCCTCACTCCCACCAATCTCTCCATTTAATGCACCAGATTTTCCCCAAGGATAAAATGAGGTCTAGGTTCATGATTCTTTGTCAACCCTCATTAAATGGCATTCCATTCATATTTCCTCCACCACCACTATATAAACCCTTCCTCTCCTTCATTCCAAGACACAGAAAAACCCCCCTCTCTTCTCCTCTCTTTAGTTCTAGGAAGTTTAGTAGTCTTTTCATATCTTGGTCATCTTGAGACTCAAGGTATTGAGTGAGACTCACTCTTCCTCTACTAACTCTTCTTTTCCTTCACCCTTAGGACCTCCCTTAAGAGTCTCCTCCTCCACCATATGAATCTTGTATGAAGGTATAATCCATTTTCCTAATTGTTTTTTGTGTTGCCATGATGAGAGTTTAAGATTAAAGCATGATAATAATCATTTAAATTCCTTTGAATATATTTGAATGTTCTTAATTGTTCTTATATGTTCTTCACATGTTCTTAGTTGTTCGTCACATGTTCATGCATATCACTAGTTTTAATTTTAAATCCACATCAAAAATATGAAAAACATGTTTGTCTAATAATTCTTTCAAATTCTTGAATCTAGGTTATCACCATCCACACACATTCACTAGAATTTATTTTTCAATCCCAATGAAATGCTTGATCAATTGAATTAGGGTTTATCACATGCACACACATTAAATTCAACATGTAAATTAATTGACATATTGGATATATGATATGAATGTTGGCTACCATAGTCTAGAAGACCGATTTCACCAGGCAAGGTGGGTGCCTAATACCTTCCCACCTTGTAACATAACCTCCGAACTTAGATCAAGGGTTAGTAGAGCAAATGCTTATCCATGTAATTTTTGATTTCTAGATTGTAACTAGGAAACAAAGCTATGTTCTTTATCTTAGATTGTATCTAGGACCAAAGCCATGTAATTTTCCTATAATCAATGTAAATTCAATTTTAAATTAATAAAATGAGGAATTTTTCAATTTTGGTTTTCTTATTTATTCCAATAATTAAATAAGTGGCAACTTGATTGTAAAACCCTTAATCTAAAGAAGAAAATATAACTAGTCGAACCTCCATTTTGAGAGGCAATAACACGACTCCACCCATTCACGTTGGTTTGGCCCAACATCCTAAAAAAGGGGGCCGAGGGCACGGTCTCTCACATCGATGTTCAAACTCTTCGAGAAAATCAAGCATTGCCAAATGAGTTTGGTTGCATGGAGCCGTGAGGTTTTCGGCAACACAAGACACAGGTTGGAGGCAAAACAAAATACACTAGAGGTACTGACCACTATAGGCTATGATGACAACTTGGATCAGATAAGTAAGGTGAGGGGGGAGATAAATGATTTACTTTAGTAGGAGGAGGTGTTTTGGCGGCAAAGATCCCAAGCGATTTGGCTCCAGGTTGGGGACAAAAATGCCAAGTTTTTTCATAAACGAGCATGCCAACGACAACAGAAAAATCAGATTGATGGCTTGTTGGATGAGGATGGGGTTTGGAAAACAGAGGAGAAGGGTATTGGTGGGGTGGTAGAAGAGTACTTTCAAAGGATTTTCTCCACTTCCCACTCGAGTAATGCGGATGAGGTACTTGAAGTGGTAGACAGAGTAGTAACGTTGGCCGTTTGTTGGAGAGGAGGTACATAGGGCCTTATTTTAGATGCACCTATCGAAATCACCAGGCCCTGATGGTATGTTACCCTTCTTCTTTCAGAAATATTGGCATATAGTTGGAGGCGATGTTACAACAGCAGTGCTTTCAGTTCTAAACTCCGGTCATGCCCTAAATAAGATGAACTTCACACATATCCTGCTCATTCCCAAGAAGAAGGATCCTCAATCTATGTCAGACTATCGACCCATTAGCTTGAGCAATGTAGTGAATAGAATAGTCTTTAAAGTTTTAGCTAATAGAGTGAAACCCATTCTCCCAAAAATCATTTCAGACTCCCAAAGCACCTTTGTTCCTGATAGACTTATTTCAGACAATACCTCGGTTGCATGCGAGATGCTACACAGACTGAGAAACAGAAGACAAGGCAGAGTTGGTCACATGGCAGTTAAGCTCGACATTAGTAAGGCATATGATCATGTGGAATGGGAGTTTTTACAAAAGATAATGCTAAAACTAGGCTTCTCTAACAGATGGGTAAATTTGGTTATGCAAGGGGTGTCATCAGAAAGCTATTTGGTGCTCATCAATGGTGAACCTTGAGGTTTTATCTCCCTATCCCGCAGTATAAAACAGGGAGACCCTTTGTCACCATATTTGTTCCTGTTTTGCGTGGAGGGACTCTCTGCCCTACTTCGAAAAGCAACCGAAGCACAACACATCCAAGGGATTATGTCTTGCCAGAATGGGATTAGTATTTCCCATTTGTAGTTCGATGACGACAGTCTACTATTTTGCCCAGCCATTCCATCTGAATGTAGTCGCCTACTCCACATTCTAGGTTCATATGAGTAAGCATCTGGCCAAGCTATTAATAGGCAGAAAACGGCTTTATTCTTCAGCCCAAACACGGCTATGGAAGTGAGGGAAAATATACGTGATATGCTCAATGCTCAGATAGTGGCAGAGTTTGAGAAATACTTGGGTTTGCCGATGGTGGGAGGTAAGAATAAGGTGAATACCTTTAAGGAACTTCAGGAAAGAATAGCTAGGCAGGTTACTAGTTGGAAATAAAAGTTCATTTCAATAGCGGGAAGGGAGGTCCTTATTAAATTCGTCGCACAAGCCATACCGATGTATTCGATGAGTCTGTTTAAACTACCAAAAGGCCTTTGCAATGATATCAACTCTATCATCGCAAAATATTGGTGGGGACAGACGAGAAACGAGAAGAAAATACATTGGATAAACTGGAAAAGGCTTTGTGAACCGAAGAGAAAAGGCGAGATGAGTTTTCGGGACATAAATGCTTTCAACTTGGCTATGCTAGCCAAGCAGGCATGGAGGCTAAGCAACCAGCCAAACACTCTATTCTTTAGAGTGTACAAAGCCAGGTACTTCCCTAATTATTCTTTCTTAGAAGCGGAATTGGGAAGCAACCCGTCGTACGTGTGGAGGAGCCTTCTACAAGCTCAGGATATCATACTAGAAGGATCGAAATGGAAGGTAGGAAATGGGAACTCAATTGATATTGCCAAGCATCAGTGGCTACCCCGACCTCCATGCTTTCGTAAGAATGGGCCATGGCTATCAAAGGTAAGGGAATTAATGGATAAAGACACAAAGCAGTGGGACAGGGCTAAATTGGCATATTGGTTTGAGGCCCATATAGTGCTGATATTTTAAGCACTCCTTTGTCCAACTTGAATGCAAATGACGTGTTGGTGTGGAAGGAAACAAGTCCCAAACCTTCTCGGTCAAATCAGCGTATGGAGTAGCACAGAGGGTGCTTAACCCGTCACATGGTGATCACTCTATGGCGTCTGCAGATGGGCGATTATGGAAGTCAGTGTAATCCCTTAACACTCCCCCAAAGGTATGGAATTTTCTAAGGAGGGCATGCTTAAATATCTTGCCAACTTGAGACAACCTGTGTAAGAAGAAAATGCATCCAAACCCTCTTTGTGTTGTATGCCACCAACAGAGTGAAATAGTGAGTCACATATGTGGGAATGTCCTTTTGCTCGAAATGTGTGGGCCCTAGTCCGAAGAAAGATCCAAAAAGGCAGTGCTCATGCTTCAGACTTCTTCTTCCTAACGCGAAGTATGCAAGTATGGATGCGAAAGCGAAAGCATAAAGTACAGAACACAATAACACACGAGGGTTATGTGGTTCAACCTAACGGCCTACATCTACAAAGGAAACCCTAAAGAGCTACATCAATAATATATTATAGTATAGTACAAATCCTGTGTTACAATGAACCATAACATGTGTATATATAATAAACTAAACCCTAGACTAATATACTTCTAGTACAAGTAGGAGACTTAACTTGCACACAAAGTAGAATTAGATTTAGGCCTATGCTAATGGGCTAATATATATCTAACACCTCCTTTCAAACTCAAGATGAAAGCTTGATGAAATTTTGAGATTTGATAAGGTTAAGAAGATCCTTTGAATGAAGTTTAGCTCTATAATGGTAGTTTGAGGAAGACAATGGTCTTACAGTGTTGATGCAACTTCTAACGGTGGCATGACTACACCGGAAGTTGACAGTAATAGGAAGCCAAAAAAGATGAACGCAGCGAAAAAATACCAAGGAAGACAAAGATTGCTTTTAAATATACCGCAATGACAGAAAACCATAGCCACAAGAACCTGACTTTGACACCATATTAAATATTAGCAATGATACACTATCACTACAAGAAAATGTATTTTTAGTGACGAAAAAATTCGTCACTAAAAGTCTAGTTTTTCATCACTAAGAACTTTAGTTACGAAATTCGTTTCGTTGCTGTAGCCCTATCGCTAAAACTCTTGGCGACGAAAAATTTCGTTAATAAATGTCCGATTTGTTTAAAAAAAAAAAAAAAAAACTTTTAGCGACGAAAATATTTCATCACTAAAACCATTTCAGTTTATTAAATCATATTTAGTGATGAACAATTTCATCACTAAAACTATTTTTGGGTACATATAGTGACAAAAAAATTCGTTACTAAAACTATTTTTAAAAAAATTCAAGCACATATAGCAATGAAAATTTTCCTCACTAAAACCATTTCTTACAAAATTCTGCTGCATTTAGTGACGAAATATTTCATCACTAAAATAATTTTTTGTTGCCATATTTGTTACGAAAAAATTCGTCACTAAAACTTATTTTCTGTTTTTATTATTTTCATGGTGTTATATTAACCTGTAACCTGTCATTACATTATTAAAACCTCACATTTGATTAACACATTTATTTCAACAACACATTTATAAAAAACCGATCCATACATTTCACAAGTTAAAATTAAAACAAGTATCCAATTCAAACTCCTTCCATACAATAATTGTTTTCAACACATATAATAACTTAAGATGTTTTATAACAATACAAAAAATGTAGCATAATATAATTAGAACTAACGGAAGATGTCCTCATATGTCTTTAAATAATGCTTAAAGTAAATCTCCTAAAGCTACCAATAAGAAATCTACACAAATATAAAAACACTACTATATTAAAATCATAAAGTAAAAAAACTAACTATGTTATAAGAAACATTTATAACAATGAATTAAGAGTAGTCACACCAATAAATTAAAATCACAACAACTAATGTATAAGTTGTAAAAATCAAATTTAAATTTTCAAGTGTAATATAATATAATTAGTTTCAAATGATACATAAAAAATGAAATGTTTTAACTTAAAGATAAAGTACTAACCAATAAGTGATTTAACTTGAAGATGAACCACCCCCATAGGTAAAAGCGTCATCATAACCCTTGCTTCTCAAAAAATTAAGAATTTTCTTTTGGACCTTCTTGCTTAGCTCGCGCCTCTTACTCCTTAGCTCGCTCCTTTTCGTCCCTAACTCTTGCCTCTTTAAGCTCACCTTATAACACCATGCAAGCCACCCGCTTGCTCAAAAACAACAACCCACCACAAAACCAATCACAAACATCACAAGTACAATGCTTACAAGTATTGAAATCGAATAAAGTAATACTCATCACACCTAATTAACAAGTTTCATTCACATTTGCAAGAAATTAAAAACACTCCCAATATGAATTTAAACCACCTTATAGCACCATGCAAGCCACCCGCTTGCTCCAACATAACAACCCACCACAAAACCAATCACAAACATCACAAGTATAAAGTGTTTACAAGTATTGAAATCGAATAAAGTAATATTTATCACATCTAATTAACAAGTTTCATTCACATTTGCAAGAAACTAAAAACACTCCCAATATGAATTTAAATCACCTTATAACACCATGCAAGCCACTTGCTTGCTCCAACACAACAACCCACCACAAAACCAATCACAAACATCACAAGTATAGAGTGTTTACAAATATTAAAATTGAATAAAATAATATTTATCACATCTAATTAACAAGTTCCATTCACATTTGCAAGAAACTAAAAATACTCCCAATATGAATTTAAATCACCTTATAACACCATGCAAGCCACCCACTTGCTCCAACACAACAACCCAGCACAAAACCAATCACAAACATCACAAGTACAATGCTTACAAGTATTGAAATTGAATAAAATAATACTCATCACATCTAATTAACAAATTTCATTCACATTTGCAAGAAATTATAAACACTCCCAATATGAATTTAAATCATCTTATAACACCATGCAAGCCACCCGCTTGCTTCAACACAACAACCCACTATAAAACCAATCACAAACATCACAAGTACAATGTTTTATAGGTATTTAAACAAAGTTTACTTACTATGATCAAGCTAAGTGTATAAGTCTGATTTGTTGGCTAAGCTTTGGTCTTTGACTTTCACAGATCTAAGCCTCTTTCTATTCCCCCACAGTAACCCAAACAATCACTAACCTTGTCATCACATTCAACCAAAAACCTTGTCACCAATACTATAAAAAAAAGCCTTCAAATTATGTCACCAATGGGCATTCATCAAAAGCCTTTACAAACTATATGCAAAGAAAATTCAATTGATGGGTCTCCTATTCACCAAACCTATATAGCCAAAACATATTATGGATGATTAAATTACTAATGGAAAGAGACTATAGAACTAATATGAAAATGGAATCAAACATAAAATGCCAAAATAAAAACAACTCAAAATTTTAAGGGTCAAAAGTGTACACTAATCAAGATTTAATTATTAGATGAAACCATCCAAACCACAATTGAGTTATATAAAAAATGTTCAAAGGCATATTTGTTATTCCAGTAGACAGTGTACCCAATACTTATTGAAAATATCAAAAACTTGTCCAATAAGATTATTTAGCTGACTTAACAAACATCAGTAACTAATGAAGAAGGTCCTTTAAGTATAATTTCTCATATCAAAGAATCCATACGCCATTGTACAGCTTATATCATGAACTTACAAAGCAACAACTTTACGATTAGTATCCTGGGGAATTAAAATAATGTAATCATATAACCTTTGCTAATACTTGCTTGAACTAACTTGACATCAGTAAAGGAAAACACTAAAAAGTGAAATCTAAACGTCCATTACAAGGAGAGGAGAATAAAAAATAAATTGTATCATTGATCTAGACATTAAATGTTACAAACCAAAATACAAGCTAACACAACTGAAATATATAAGCATTAATTTGACTTACAAAAGGTTCCTATCAGAAAGGCATTTCTTGTAAAATGAAAAAAGAAGAAGAAGAAAGCAATCAGTAAACTGTGAATATCGCTGAAGCAAGTGCCGAACATGATTTGCTAATGAGTTCTTATTTACAAACAAATAAAGATAACCATAGCCATTTCGATAGTCTCTATTTGGCTGCTCATAAAATGCAAGTAAATGAAAAAAAAAAAAAAAAAAACAAACAAACAAACAAACAAAACAATACCAAAAACCTTTCATATTACAAATGAACATTCAGAGAGAGACAAAAGGCTTGGGTATTCTTTGAAATTGTGAAATAGTAGAAAAAGGGTGAGTGACTTACTATCGACGACGTTGAATGCTTGAATCGGCGACAGAATGCTCAAATCGGAGACGAAATGCTCAAATTAGTGACGATTAGTTTTCTTCTAGGTTATTAGCGACGGTGGGCTTATCGGCAACAGCGACGGTGAGTGGGCTTATCGACGTCGGTTGATTTCGTTTGGGTTATTGGCAACGGCAAGCTTATTAGCGACGGATGGGTTATCGGCACCGATGAGAGGGCTTATCAGCGACGATGACAGTGAGTGGGCTTATTGGCAACGGCAATGGTGAGTGGGCTTATCAGCGATGATTGATTTCATTTGGGTTATCGGCGACGGTGAGCTTATCGGCGACTGATGGGTTATCGGCAATGGTGAGAGGGCTTATTGGCGACGACAGTGGGCTTATTGGCGATGGTCGTGGGCTTATCGGTGACAATTGGAGCATCAAAGAGTCGAGCTTGGTTTTTTTTGTTTTGGAGTTTTTTTGTTTGACCGAAAACTCTAGAAGAATAGTGTTGGGTATTGAAATGGGGCTGTTTTGGAGTATTTATAGTGAAGCTTTAGTGATGAAATTTTTTCGTCGCTATTGCCCACTTCTAGCGATGAATTGTCACAAAAGGAGCCGAAATTTGCTACCGCTCTAACACACTTTTAGTGACAAATTTTAATTTCGTCACTAAAGAAACCATATTTTGTTAAGGGTTTTAGCGGCGAAATTCAAATTTTGTCGCTATTGCCCACTTTTAGCGACAAATTGTAATTTCGTCACAAAATGAGCCTGAATTTGCTACCGCTCTAACACACTTTTAGTGACAAATTTTAATATTGTCACTAAAGAAACCATATTTTGTTAAGTTTTTTAGCGATGAAATTCAAGTTTTGTCGCTAAAACTATGAAATGAAAAACCATAATTATTTTTAGTGACGATTATTTTCGTCGCTAAAACTTCCTTATAGCGACGAAATAATTTTCGTCACTAATACTATCCACAACAATACCTACAATGACGAAATATTTCATCACTAAAAATTTCAACTTTTAGCGACGAAATATTTCATCGCTATAGATTAATCAAACTTGCGACAAAGTTTCCCTCCATTGCCGCCCATTTTTCAGATCGCAATAGTGACGAAATTTATGTTTTGTTGCTAAATGCTATATATATTTTTATTATTATTAGCGACAAAATTCATATTTCGTCACTAAAACTGTATTTTTAGCGACGAAATAATTTTCATCACTAATTTTTGTCACTGAAAGTACATTTTGTTGTAGGTATGTTGAATATGCTAGTATGGATGCAAAAGTGAAAACGTAAAGTATAGAACACAATAACACACGAGGGTTACATGGTTCAGCCTAACGATCTACATCCATAGAGGAAATCATAAAGAGCTACATTAATAATATATTATAGTGTAATACAAATCCTGTATTACGATGAACCATAACATGTGTATATACAGTAGACTAATATACTTTTAGTACAAGTAGGAGACTTGACTTGCACACAAAGTAGAATTAGGCTTAGGCCTTTGCTAATGGGCAAATATATCTATAACAAATATGATTTTTTTTTTTTTTAAGAAACTGCTAAAGTTATAACAAATTTTACTACAAACTGGTGTTGTAATGAATGTGATCAATGACATGAGGCTTACAAAAACACTAAAAATATTATAAAATTTACAACATGAGAATTACAAAGATATACCACCAATCACAAATATTTATTTAAAAATATATTCAATAGTTTGTTGAAATGTACCTATCATATTCATTGTCACATCAAATTATAAAAGTTATGGAGACCACCACACACCCTTAGTGTAGTGATCACTTCACAAGTATAAGTTCTTGTAGAGTGTGGGGGGCAATGGCCGAGATTTAAGTCTCTAGATAAGAGTTTCGCACACATATAGACTTAGATTAGGCTAAAGTATAATTTTTATCATGTATAAAAATAATCAAATAAATAAAATTTATGTAGTAAAATTTATGGTACTTTTATCATTTTCATATTTGAATTACTTGTGATTAGTAACACGTCTATTTGTAAGACCCATTTATTTAAATTTGTCTTATCTCTATCTCTAGCATTACTTAATTCTTTGAGCCTTCCTAATAGTGAAAAAAATTGTAAACTAAAATGTTTTAATATCTCCCAAAAATTATTTATATATAAAACATAAATAATAAAATTATAAAATTTGCCCCCAAATTTTGGGCCTTCTCTAGTAAGGGGGCCCTAGACAATGGCATCTAGGCAATGGCCTAATTGGCCTAAGCCTAGGGCCGGCCCTGCCTGACTTTATAGGATAGCACATGCTCGCCTCATGTTAACACATACACTTGAGATAAAAATATGACCACGCTGACAAACGACCTACGACACTTGGTCCTACATTATAGCACATGACCGCCTCACATTAAAACGTACACTTGAGATAGACAAACGAACAAGGCTGATGGATAACCAACAATACTTAGCTCTACTGGATAGCATATGCCCGTCTCACATTAACACATGACGGGACTTGCACATCATACCTAAAAATCCTCCTACTAGCTCGTATCCACCAAGTGTGGGAAGTTAATCTTGAGAATGTCAATACCATTAACTCCACTCCCTCCCTTATGCTCCCTACAAAGGAAGTGGCTAAATTCCTAGAAACGTGGTTAGCTTTACATCATTATATAAATACCAAACCTCCTCCGTTTCAAGGTATAAGTGAAATTTCCTAACTCTCATTCTTAGGGTTCTTGGAGATTATAGTGCTTTTCTAATTTTGCCATCAAAGTATATATAGCTGACACCACACTTGTGTAGTCCGTAGGTGTTTCATTCTTTAGGTCTCCTGATACTACAAGTTTAGACTTGTTGTGCATAATGCACTTAATTTTACATACAACTGGAAAAGTAACTAAAATTGTGATTTCCTTTTTTAGATAGGACTTTGACGCTAGAAGGGATATATCTTTTCACTAACAGATATGTTATTTATCAAAGGTTGTCTAGTAGTCTATAATTACAGGACTTCGCATTGTATTTTGCAGTATTTAATTTGCTTATATGACGTAATGTTTTACATATGTGATCTTCTCTCTCACAAGGCTTTTAACCACGGACACAAACTGTAGTATCAAAGTCATGGTTAATTCTAAGATACCGCACTCCCTCCATCAACCCATCCAAAAATCTATTAATGCTTATTTTTTAGACTATTGCAAGACAGATTCTTGAATTGATGACATGAGTTTCATATTATAATTATGTTATGATCCTAGCATCCCACATTGATTAAGTATAAAGCTTAACCAGGTGTTTATAAGTTCTTGGGCACCCACCCCTTGTATGTCGGTTTTCAAGGGTGAGTTCTACCCATGAGATCTTAACAAATTACCATCTCACAACTGCACATTGGATGAAGAACAATTTTAGGTCACCATAAGAGGTGTTCCTTTTATAGGAAATATAAAACTTAGTGCAAGAAAATTATGTTTTAGATGATAAATATTTGCAAGAATTTCAAGAACAGGTAAGGCAGTGTTTGAGTACAAACCAATTTTAGTCGACTTGAAGTGACTAAACACCACTAGAAACAGGAAATTCACTTCGTAAAAAGAGGAATGGATTTGGTACAACCTAACTTAATAGGGTTTCTTTGTAAAATGCACAAATTATCAATAAGAAAAGAAATTAAAGATACTTTATTGATAATACTAACAAGAAATGATAACCTAATTCAATGCGAGATTAATTCATGCGAGACTAATGCACTTAAGCATGAAATGATAACCTCTGGATTCTGGGAAAGAGAGAATCAATGTCTCTAGTTTTGATGGATGATTGTGCATATTCTTCTGTGTTAGTGTATCTCTCTTTTATTTATATTTGAGGATGTAAGGTTGAATTTAATCAACCATCTTGTTGGCTTTATTCCGTGCCAAATTTGCTTGTATTTTAGCAATTAGTAACCCTGTATTTATGTGGGATTCATGTAAGGGTAATATGTGAGAGAGTGTGAAGAAATGCTCAAGATTGTGCAAGGATGCAAAGACTCACGGCTGACTCACGACTGGCAAGCCGCCAACTGCAGCACACGTGAGAAGCATGCAAAGAAGTTGAAGAGTCACGCCAGCTATCGCACTACAGGACAAAAGCCCCAAGCTGGACAAGCCATTAACTCGCGGCTGGAACTCGCGACTCAAACCAGTCACGAGGCCAAGCCACCAGAACACCCTATTTGGGAAAAGCTAACTCTTCACATTCCAAACACACACCACTATATATAGACCCTTATACCCACGAAATGTAGAGAGCTTCCAAAGAGAATTTCAAGAGAGAAACCCTAGAGAAAAACAAGATTGATTCATCCACAATCTTCACCTAAGAGACTCTCCAAATTCCTCTACTCTTTTCCTCTCCATTGATACATCCTTGAGAGGTTCTTGACCAAATCCTTTTCTCACCATACTCATATCTGTGAGAAGGTTTATTTGGTATTTTGGAAAGCAGTTAGAAAGGAACCAATTCACATTGGTTGATGCTATGGTCTATAGCGAAATCCGATAAGCTAGAAAAGAAAAAGGTTCGGCGCAATCTCATTGGAGTAAAAAGCTTGGAGGGCTTAGGTACATCGGGTAGATTAGGCTTGGAGGGTCTATTACTATTCATGTATCCCAACTACATTTTCTAGTGGATTATTGACCGCTTGGAGGGCGGCGGAGAGGTTTTATGCCGAGGGCTTCGGTTTCCTCTTCGATAACACATCGTGTGTTGTCTGTGTGTTTGCATCTTCCTTCCCTTTATCTTTGCCATTTATTTTTTGTTGTGGATGTGTTTATATTTGGCCTAGATTGTTTATCAATTCTATGTTTAGCTTATGTTCATGTTCCGCACATTAATCGTTTGATATTAAGCTTGAATTGATATTTTATAATTTGGGGTCTAAACGTTCAAGGGTAGTTTATACCCATATTGAACATTCAGAGGCCTTGACAGTTATTTTAAATTGTCATGTGCCTTGTTGCAATTGTTCTCATTTCCATAAGCATTGGCTAAAAATTATTTAACTTCTGTGATAAAATTGTCATCCTTCACAAGCTTCTCACTTGCTATCATTTACTGCATTGGATTCCTGCGCATGTGTGCTTTTACATGTATGCTTCTAAGTTCCAACGTGATTTCACTCCTTCATAAATAAGCAAGCTGCTTCTTAAAGTTCGGGATAATTTTTCATAACCGAACTTTAATCGGCTTTTGCTATAAACAGAGATTGAATTTTAGATATCTTATTTAATCATCAGAGACTTTACCAATAATTAAGCTAACTAAAATCCACATAAATTGACTCCTTTTAAGCTATATGTTTTGTACTACTACTAATTAGTCATTAACTAATGATCGGAAAAATGGTTCGGTTGTAAATATTTAATGTACTCAGGACCTTCACGAAGTAAAGTTATTATTTTCTTATTTTACTTCAAGTGCATGGATGGGAAAAGGGGACCTCAATAGCTCGATATGATGCATGCTTCTGCGGTTCTTTCAATCTTTTTGTGAGGTCATTTGATCGTTCTGCTTACCATTAAAAAAGTAATACCAAGCGTGGATCCACGTATATTGTGTGCCTCAGCTAGCACTAGATATCTACGACCCTTTAACCGAAAACAAACACTTCCCTTCAATTCCAACTTATTTAATTATTTGAACTCCTTTTGGTCAACATGTAAATCATGCGGAGGCTAGGGCTGGGCACACTTTTATTGATGACGTCAATCATGCGTGTACATCTAATACAGATACAATTAATTACTCTAATTGGTTTCAAGTGATGGATTCATAGAATACATAAATGGCATTCTTGGATATATCTAATGTCTATAATTTGAATACCAACCGTCTCCCTCCTATATTCAGCAAAAAAAAAAAAAAAAACCGTCTCCCCTCCTCTAACCTCTACCTAAAAAATAATATTAATAATTAGTGCAATTATTTATCTTTATAAGTGTTCCTTCGTATTTGATGAGTCAATTTCTTAGCAAAAAAAAAAAAAAAAAGATGAGTCACTTCACTAAATTAGTAGGCAAGCAACTTGCAAGTCTCGTGAGGAGTAATACATTTATAAATTATTTTACAACATTTTTACTTACTAATAATCATTTACCACTGTTAGGTTCTAAAAGTTTAGAAATTTATGTATTTAAAACTCTAATTTGTAATGTTGGCAAACCATGATCAAAACAACATGTTTAGTCTTGTTAAAGTGTGCTCAAAGTTGTTTATTTATTGTAAAGTTGGAATCGAGAGACTGTAGATGTATTGGAGCATTTCGGTCTGGCTCGATCGATCGAAAAATAGATTTGATCGATCGAAAATCGCAAAGATTGCATTTTTCTGCAGTTTTCAAACTCAACCCTAACTTATTAAACGTTTAGGGTTTTATGTTTTTGTCCTAGGTATATAAGGCAAAACCCTAGCCACGTTTTTAGAGTTGCTCAAGTTGTATTGTTGCTCATACATTGCTGTTTTGTGTAAATCTCTTGTGAGATCTAGAGGAGCTTTCCTTTACACAAAGCTTAGGGTTTTCAAGATTGAGATTACTTCAGCATCTTGATGATCAACTTGGTTGCTACCTTTGAAGCATAAAGAATATCAAGCGTGGATGCTTGTAGCTGATTAAAGAATTCAAAGAAAGAAGGAGTCCGTAGATTCGGAGCTTGCACGTGGTCGTGTCAGTAAGTTCTACTGGTAGGTAGCATTAGGAAGTCGAGCAGGGAGCTTGTAGTCCTTTTGTAAGAACTTCAATTCTTTCATAGTGAATTCTGTTTTGCCTTGAGGATCGGTGGGTCAAATCCTCCCTAGGTTTTTACCGTATGGTTTTCTAGTTGATCATATTATTGTGTCTTTTATTATTCCGCTGCTTTATTCTTTTGATATGATTATTTGATTGCTTTAACCTAGTATTGCATAATTTGACTAAGTAACAACTTGGCTAATTAATCTAGACTAACCAATCTGGTTGTTTTTAAGGGGTCTAAAACCGTTCAAGTGGTATTAGAGCAGGTTGCTCTCTTGTTAGAGATTTTTTATCTCTGAGCTGATCCTTGACCCCTGTTGTCATAGAGCATGGACACTCTCTTATTGTTCCTCCTCACTTTGATGGGAACAACTATGCTTATTGGAAAGTAAGAATGAAAGCATTCCTGAAATCAATTGATGAGAGGGTTTGGAATTCCGTTGAATACGGATGGCAGAAGCACACTACTCCTATGAGTGAGTGGCAAACTTCTGAAAAAGAAGCAGCATGCTTCAATAGCAAAGATATGAATGCCATCTTCAATACTGTTTCAATGGAGGAATTTAAGAGGATCTCAAATGTTGAGGTTGCTCATACTGCTTGGAAAATCCTCTAAATTGTGCATGAAGGCACAAAGATAGTTAAGATCAATAAACTGCAGCAATTGACTTCTAGATTTGAAAGCATTAGAATGTCTGATGATGAATCTTTTGATGAATTCTATGCTAAATTGAATGACATTGTTAATTTTGCTTTTAACTTGGGTGAAGTCTATGATCAACCTAAAATTGTTAGGAAGATACTTAGATCTTTAACTGAAGACTTTAGACCCAAAGTGACTGCCATTACTGAGAGTAAGGATGTGGACTCCATCCCTGTGAATGAGCTTGTAGGATCTCTTCAGTCCTACGAGTTTGACCTACCTAAAACTACCAAATCCAAATAAATGGCTCTTAAGTCTGTTGATGATGTTGAGGCTGGTGGATTTGATGATGAGCTCTCTGCTACAGAGATAGCTTACCTTGCCAAGAACTTTAAAAATTTTCTTAGAAATACTAATAGGAGGGTAAGGAATACCAACATTGTTGAACCTAGAAACTTTAGGAAGAATGATCCCACTAAGGTTAATAACTTTGAAAAACCTAGAGAAAAAGTAGGTCAATCTTCAAACAATTCTTTGGGTGCTCAGTGTTTTGGTTGTCAAGGGTATGGTCATGTTAAATATGAATGTCCTACATTCTTGAGAAATAAGGGTAAAGCTATGGCTGTAACCCTTAGTGATAATGAGGTTTCTGATGATGAGTCCAGTGGTGACGAGGATGGAAACTTCATTGCTTTCACTGCTACTGCTGTAGTCAATGAAAGCATATCTGCTGAGGAGAACCCTTCTGATGGGGAACTCTCTGAAGATGCAGATCTTCAAGAGGCCTATAACAAACTTTGCAAAGTTGCTGCAAAGGATGCTATGAATGTTGAACTTAGCCTAAAGAAAATTGAATCTCTTGAGCTTGAAAAGAAGAATTTGCTTGTTAAATTGTTTGATGCTAATGATCTTTTGAACAATGTAAAATCTGAGAATATGCTCTTGTTTGATAAAGTTAAAACTTTGGAACATGATTTATCTATTGCTAGATCTGCTAGTTCTAAACTTGATCAAATGCTGAGTGTTCAAAAGTATCCTTCTGATAAATCTGGTTTAGGTTTTGTTGAGAGCATCTCTGTGTCTGCACCCCATTCCACTATCTTTGTTCCGTCATCTTCTTCTGAACCTTCTGTGA
The DNA here is from genome assembly GCA_023621385.1 of Quercus gilva. NCBI lineage: Eukaryota > Viridiplantae > Streptophyta > Magnoliopsida > Fagales > Fagaceae > Quercus > Quercus gilva. Next base: position 54,497,824 of record CM042477.1, on the reverse strand, counting down.
GTGAGGTTGTTAAACCTGTAGAAGTTTCTCCACCTAAGAAGATTAGTGTAGATTTGAGAGAATCTAAACCTAAGGAGCCTACCAAAGTTAAGGACAAGATGCATGGTAAACTTGTTTGGGTTTGTCATTACTGTGGAAAGTCTGGACACATTCGTCCTAATTGTTACAAGTTTCAAGCTGATAAGAGAGCAAACAAACCAAGAGTGCCTGTGCCTCGAGCACAAGATCCTATGGCACTAATTAGTGAATTGGTAAAGGCGTTAAACCTTTATTCCAATCCTGGAGTTGGTGTTGGGAAATTTAGACCCCGATTGATAGAATTAACAAGTTTTAAATCCAAGTTGTTAATTAGATTTATTATCAATAAAACTTGTTAAAACAAATAAACATCAATATCATGTCAACAATGAATGCAGCGGAAAAGTAAATAAGACAAGATATGATGACCCAGGAAAACCAATGAAACCAACCAGTTTCACAGTAAAAAAAAACCTGGGGAGAAACCTTCCCGAAAAGCAATTCACTATAGAAAAGAGAAGTTTCAGATCTAGTACAAAACCTTTGTCCCTAGACTCTACAATCCCCGTAGATGAACTCATAGCAGAAACCTTCTACCGCTTCAGAACCTCTGAACTCTTCAATATATGAACGCCACCCTTTGATGCACGAATCCCAATACGTGACTAACCAATTGCGCGGATCCCAGTACGCGACTTCAATCACCAACTAGAAGAAGATGTTGGTTGCAAAGTTCTTCACTTCATCAAGAATGAAGATCAAGAAGCACTTGGTTACAAAACCCTAAGGCGCAAAAACGCAGTAGCTTCTTTCAGAGAGAATAACCCTTTTTCATATGTTCTCCTTGTATTCTCTTATTCTCTTGTGTAACGGCCTCTAAAATAAGCCTTATATAGGTCTAGGGTTATGGGAAAAGAAACCCTACACAAATACATAAGCCTGGCCCAAAAATCAAAAAGCTGAATTTCCGTAACCTCGACAGATAGCAGCTATCGATGAGGTGTCGAGAAGGTGTCGAGGTTTAATGAATCTCAACAGATACAGCTATCGAGGAGGTGTCGAGAAGGTGTCGAGGGGACAGAAACTTTCTCGATCGATCGACAAGCTATCGAGAAGCTATCGAGATTGCGATAAGAATCAGCTGAAGAGCTCGACAGATAGCCAGGTGTCGAGGTAGGTGTCGAGAAGGTGTCGAGATTTAAAAATTCTGCACTTCAACTTGCTTTTTCTTGGACAGACTTGATGACTTCAACACTTGATCTTGAAACATAGTTTCTTGAAGTATTAAATACACCTAGAACTACCCAATTACAAGTAGAGTGCGTTTTGTCAAAGGATTAGCCAATTTACATAAAATGTGACATATGTTCCTAACATGTAAACACATATGTCCTAACAATCTCCCCCTTTGGCAATCCGTGACAAAACCACAACAAACAAATGAACATATGAGAGAAGTCATAAATCACTCAACTCATATTCACTTGTTACATACAATAAAATCTATCCTAACACAAACTCTTGAAGAACTTTGCAAAAAGAGAGTTTATGGCAAGTAGACTTTGACAACCTGTATTTCTGAAACACTTATAAACAAAACTCATCAAGGCATCTTGTGTGAAACAGAAATAATTAGATTGCATACAAATATAAAGAACATGTGTATAAAGAGAGAAAAGAAACAACACATGAAGAGGTAGGTGAAAAAGAAAAACATACATCCACATATATAGAAGATAAGTACAATGTATGTAAACTGATATACAAGGCCAATGTATCTAATAAGACTAGAAAAGAAAAAGATACATCAAAAGCCTCACTACATCCCTCAAAAAGTATGAACACTCCCCCTATCAAAAATGTCCTATCCTAACTCTCCCCCTAAGATGACTACTCTCATAATCCAAAACTACTCCCCCTTTTTGTCACGAATGATAAAGGGTAGAGTGTCATGTAGACATCTCATCAGTAGAGCTAGCATCTCCATCATCATCATCTGAAGCATCATCGTCATCACCATCATCATCATCATCCTCAGAGTCAGAATCTGAAGCCACTGGAGGAGGTGGTGGAGGAGAAGCCTCAGAAGCAAAACCACCCATGGTCGCCTGCCGTCGTGCAATACGACCAACACGAACATTCACCTGATACAACTCAGTGGTGAGTGTATCGAGGCGAGCATCCATGCGCTGCAGCTGCGCCATAATGTCTCCAAGAGATACATCGCTGGAGGAAGGAAGAGGAGTCGATGTAGATGGAGCAGATCTGGATGGAGCCGAACGGGAGGGAGGAGTGGAATCCGGCTGTCTCGCCCTGAACTGTGCCTCACTACGTTTTACGGTAGCGGCATCTATGGCAGAGATGTGTGTGAAGTGGTCGGACGAGGGGAAAGGGATGGAAAAATGGCGTAGAATCCTCGTGATAGCGGAAGGAAAGATGAGCTTATCACGGGACGCTGCATCTAAATGAACATCTATGATAGAGAAAATGAAGTCGGAAGGAAAATCTATCGTGAGATGCTCAAGTAGAGAAAGCAAGAAACGAGCACGAGGCTCGGTGATAGAGTTATAACGGGAAAGAGGATGAAGTACACAAGTCATCACCATGTTAAGGAATCTAGGACCTTTAGCAAAAGGTCTACATGATGTGTACATATGCTCACCCCACTCAGAAGGGCGCTCACAGAAAGCAGAAATGAGCTCATCCCTGGACACAGTCCTCAGTCGCTCACAAGTAGGATAGTCAGGAAACTCTATCCTAGGAACATGAAGCACATCCGCAACCAGCTGCGGTGTGACAGAAATGCGCGTACCTCGAACGCGAGTATGAAAGAGAGGTACTGAACGATCAATCCCGTACATGTTGGAGTAAAACTCCTGAATAAGTACGAGAGGACAAGTGACCGAGATGTCACACAGTGACTCCCATCCCCTACTGTGAATGACAGAGGGAAGGTCAGTGTCGGCAAAGTCTGCCAGAACGACGTGGCGTTCCGAATGAACACCTCGTTTAGAAAAGTTCTCAGTAAATGCCTTGTAGGCATCTCCATCACGGAACCGAAGATTATGAGGAGCAGTATCAGAAGATGAAGAAGCTCCAGAACGCAGAGGGTTCCGAGCAGGAGTGGATTTACGTTTAGGTGCCATAGATGCAACTAACGTAAAAGAATGAGAAAAGAGATAGAGAGGGAGACAATCAGAAAAGTCCCAAACAGTTCAAATATAACAATATCTTGAACAAAAATGGACGTATGCATGAGAATGCATGATCATGTGACATGCTAACATAAAAAGCATCATGGGCTCAGCCCAATCCAATCCTAGCAGCACACAAACAAGAATCACACAACTAAATGCATGAAAATATCATTCTGATGCACATGGAATGCAATGTATGACATTTTAAACACTTTTTATTGAAAACCCAACCCAAAATTTCAATAAAAACTCAATGATTTTGAAAAACCCAAAGTTTTCAAAAACTTTAAAACCTAAGTTTCAAAACCATGAAATGCATGAAGAATGAAGGAAAACAAGATCATACCAGGTGATTCGAAGCAAGGAAGTGCCAGAAATCACGTTGGATGAAGGTTGGAGTGAAGAAAATATCTCTGGAAGTTGAACCGCCTCGGACAGATCGAAGAGAGATCGAGAAAGTGAGAAGAAAATCGCGATCGCAGCTTTTATAGAACCTTCAGTAAATCTCGACAGCAAAGGTGTCGAGAGGTATCGAGATGGTGTCGAGATAGGTATCGAGAGAAAATGCCTTCGACAGCTAAGGTATCGAGGAGGTATCGAGGTACCAAACAGCTTATCCAACATCAGAAGCTCGATCGATCGACGTGGTGTCGAGGAGGTATCGAGGAGACAGAGATTTTCTCGATCGATCCACCAGGTGTCGAGGAGGTATCGAGATTGCGATAAAGAAAAGGCTTAGAGGCTCGACAGCTGAACAGGTATCGAGGAGGTATCGAGAAGGTGTCGAGCCAGCTATGAAATGCAGTTTTTCGAGAAGTGAAAAACACAAACATAAATGCAATCAAGACATGCACCTCAACCATGATCCAACCAACATAAAAAGCTCTCAATTAACATCTCTTAATGAAAAAAAAATGAGCACATGGATCTCCCAAGAACACACACACACACTAAACAAGTCTAACAAATTTTATATTTCAAAAATAAGTCATGACAGTTTAGTGAGCATACAAAAGCACATGTAAACCTTTGTGATGGCCAAATCACATTGTACCTGCACATGTATCAAAAGTAGCAAAGAGTATTGCGTGTTGTGTGTGAAAAACATTGCAAGATTGCATATGTGTATACATGTTATGACGATCTGAGATATGAGAAAATAACTTTTAACTCACACACAATCATAACTGTTTGATGGGGACTATCACCTTCGAGGTACATCCTATAACTCCCACATCTCCTAGAATACACGCTTGCAACCATTTTAAAAGCATTTTTAATCTTTTTGCTTTTTATTTCTTTGCATATTTTCTTTTTAAGCATATCATACATGGGCTTATGAGAAAGAAAAGAAATACCCATTGATATTTGACATTTCAATTTTGCTATGCCTAAGCACACAAATGTCATTGACATTACACTTTTGCTATGCCGAAACATACAGATGTCATTAATGATTGGCGGGCAACAGTGGTGAGATGGTCATTAATGCCTTTCTCTTAGGATTTTCTAGTCCTACCCGTCAAAAAGAGTGATATGAATGTTAAGTTTAAGAAGTAACCTAATCTTACTCATCACAAACAAGAGCCACAAAGCTCACTTGCTTAGTTGTGCATAAAGATGCTCATCTAAGTTACAAGAGATACAAAGTTTAGAAAACTTTGTTTCATTGGCCATCCAAGGTACACAAGTACCAAAGTACACAAAACACACACTGTTTTTGTATTTTTCAATTTTTCCTTTTTTATTTTTATTTTGAAAACAAAATAAGCAAAACCAAAAAAAAACAAATAAAAACATGTAAGCAGAAAGAAAGATGCATATGCATGAAGGCATGATAGAAAAATGCAGATGCATGAAAGCATGATTTCAAAAACAGATAAGAAATCAAGAAAAGAAAGTCCTACTTTAGATAGAAAGAATTAAAGCAGAGGACAAACAGAAAAGACAATTAAGTCTTAGGCTCCTTTCTCACCCACACAGCACGAGTCTTTGACCGTGAAGATGAAAAGGCACGTGTCCTAGTATGTCTACTAAAGGACATAGAAGAATTAGAATTCTCCTGAAATTGAGTTAAAAAGCTCAAAGCTTTTAATAACTCTCCAAACAAAGGTGTAGGTCTTTGAGAAGAAACCTGTGACCGTTTGGACAATTGCTTATGAGGATACAACCTAAAGCAATTAGGACGAATATGTCCAGAAACACCACAATGGTGACAAACATGAGGTTTAACAAAGGATTTAGATTTCATACCTTTGTTACCTTTCTCAGATTGGGGCACAAAGACAGTCCTTGATCCAGAAGCCATGGAAGAGGAGGGGCCGGAGGAAACAACATATCCTAAGCCAGTTTTATCAGAACTAGGCTTTTGAGCACTCAAAACCTCTTCAAGCTTTGCACTAGACATCCTCTCTATTTGAGTTCTAGCTTGACTAAGCTCAACCTCAAGATTCTTGACCTTCTCTTCTAATGAGGTGTTCTCCATAACAAGAGTTTCAACTAATCTTGTAGTCTCATCTAGCTTGACTAACAAATCAGCTTTTTCAGTATTTACCTCATTAAGCTCTTTTCTACAAAGATGAGAAGTCTTTTAAGATTTTATGAATTCAGTGCATAGCTTTTCATAGGCTTCCTGAAGGGTCATCTTCTTGGGTACTTCATCATCAGAAGAATCCCCACTGTCACTAGCACTCTCCACAATCACCTTATCGGTTGAGGCAGCAAAGGCCATAACATGACGACATTCATCCACATACTCATCAGAAGAGTCATCATCAGTATCACTCCAAGTTGCAATCAACCCTTTCTCTTTTGGCTTATCGGTCTTTTCCTTCATGAGGTAGTTTGGACACTCTATCCTCATATGACCAAAACCTTTGCACTCATGACATTGGATGAGGAGTTTCTCATTCTTGCCCTTCCTAGAGGATTTAGGTTTCCTAGGAGATTTACCCTTATCCTTTTTCCTAAATTGAAGAAGCTTGATAATCTCATCAGTTATGAAAGTTAGATTCTCATCCTCATCTTCACTTTCATCTTCATCTTCAGAGTCCTCAATCTCTTCCTCTATACCCTTAAGAGCCAAGTTTTTACTCTTTCCACCTTTTCCCATTGAGCCTAATCCCATCTCATAGGTTTGAAGGTTCCCTACAAGCTCAGTCAAAGGAATTTGATCAATGTCCTTTGCTTCTTCAATGGCAGTGATCTTGGCATGGAATCTTTTAGGTAAAGACCTAAGGATTTTTCTAACAATTTTGGATTCTACTATAAATTCTCCAAGGTTGAAAGTAGAATTCACAATATCCTTGAGTTTAGCATAGAACTCATCAAAGGTCTCATCCTCCTCCATCCTTATTTCTTCAAAACTACTAGTGAGTTGTTGAAGCTTCACAGTCTTTACTGCCTTGGTACCTTCATAGGTGGTCTCAAGAATTGTCCAAGCTTCTTTGGCAACTTCTGTGGATGATATTTTCTTGAATTCCTCATTGGTCACCCCACAAAACAGAGCATTCAGGGCCCTACTGTTGAAATTTGCCGCTATGATTGTAGCATCATCCCAATCCACAAGTGCTTCCTTTGGCTTAATCCAGCCAACTTCAACAGCTTGCCATACCTGTTCACCTAGAGCCTGCAAGAACACTTTCATACGAACTTTCCAGTACGCATAATTAGTTCCATCAAATAAAGGAGGAATAAATAAAGATTGTCCTCTATCCATGACAACAGGGGTCAATGGATCACACTCAGGAAATTAATCCAATCAGAGTGAACCCGCTCTGATACCACTTGTTGGGAAATTTAGACCCCGATTGATAGAATTAACAAGTTTTAAATCCAAGTTGTTAATTAGATTTATTATCAATAAAACTTGTTAAAACAAATAAACATCAATATCATGTCAACAATGAATGCAGCGGAAAAGTAAATAAGACAAGATATGATGACCCAGGAAAACCAATGAAACCAACCAGTTTCACAGTAAAAAAAAACCTGGGGGGAAACCTTCCCGAAAAGCAATTCACTATAGAAAAGAGAAGTTTCAGATCTAGTACAAAACCTTTGTCCCTAGACTCTACAATCCCCGTAGATGAACTCACAGCAGAAACCTTCTACCGCTTCAGAACCTCTGAACTCTTCAATATATGAACGCCACCCTTTGATGCACGAATCCCAATACGTGACTAACCAATTGCGCGGATCCCAGTACGCGACTTCAATCACCAACTAGAAGAAGATGTTGGTTGCAAAGTTCTTCACTTCATCAAGAATGAAGATCAAGAAGCACTTGGTTACAAAACCCTAAGGCGCAAAAACGCAGTAGCTTCTTTCAGAGAGAATAACCCTTTTTCATATGTTCTCCTTGTATTCTCTTATTCTCTTGTGTAACGGCCTCTAAAATAAGCCTTATATAGGTCTAGGGTTGTGGGAAAAGAAACCCTACACAAATACATAAGCCTGGCCCAAAAATCAAAAAGCTGAATTTCCGTAACCTCGACAGATAGCAGCTATCGAGGAGGTGTCGAGAAGGTGTCGAGGTTTAATGAATCTCAACAGATACAGCTATCGAGGAGGTGTCGAGAAGGTGTCGAGGTGACAGAAACTTTCTCGATCGATCGACAAGCTATCGAGAAGCTATCGAGATTGCGATAAGAATCAGCTGAAGAGCTCGACAGATAGCCAGGTGTCGAGGTAGGTGTCGAGAAGGTGTCGAGATTTAAAAATTCTGCACTTCAACTTGCTTTTTCTTGGACAGACTTGATGACTTCAACACTTGATCTTGAAACATAGTTTCTTGAAGTATTAAATACACCTAGAACTACCCAATTACAAGTAGAGTGCGTTTTGTCAAAGGATTAGCCAATTTACATAAAATGTGACATATGTTCCTAACATGTAAACACATATGTCCTAACAGTTGGGAATCACTCAAATGTGAATAAGAACTCCAATGCTCATGGTGCATCTAAAAATTTTTAAATGCAAAAGACTCGAACTAACTGAGTCTTTCTGACATGGTCCTTGTGCTTCATTGCTCTATTCTTTTGTGACCATTGTTCTTTGGTTTTTGTGTTTTTTTTTTTTTTTTTTTTTTTTTGTTCTAAGACTTACATTGCATTTCATTCTAGGATTTATTTGTTTTCTTAAAAAAAAAAAAAAAAAAAAAAAAAAAAAAAAAAAAAAAAAAAAAAAAAAAAAAAAAAAACTATGTTTGACACTATTTTTCTTGATTTTTGAAAACAAGGTAGGTCAATCTTTTTACACATGTCATGTCTTGTGTACCTTGTTTAACTTTGATGAGCTTATTCATTGCACTTGACTAGTTGAAGCTTTGTAGTGCATGTTGTGTGGGAAAGATGTGTGTGATTTTTAATCATTGTCTTAATCTTGAAGTCACATGTTCTTTGACTGTCGGACTTAATCCTTTTGAGAAAGGCATAAATAACCATCTCACCACTGTTTACTAGCCAATCATGAACACCTTAGTGCATATCATAAGATTTTGTGCTCGAGAAAGTGTAGCACATGCATAAAAAGAACATAAGGTGTAGCCTCAATTAAATTAAAACCGGTGTATACTATTAGGCTTGATGCCAATTCACTTAATTCAAACCGGTGTGTACCATTAGGCTTGATGCCAATTCACATATATAAGAGGCAAAAAAATTCAAGAAACTTACATGATTGCAAGCTTTTGTTCTAAGAGATGTGAGAGTTATAGGATGTAACTCTTTAGGTGATAGTCTCTTTTAAATTCTATGTGATGAATTGTGTAGACTTTGTGTTTGATTGCTATTCACATATCACCTCACATGTATCTCAAGTTTTTGCTAGTATCACACACTACACAAGTTACTCTTTGTTAAACACTGTACATGCTAGTGTGTGTGTTTTTGATCTGACCAACCAAGTTTGAAAATATCTTGAGATTTGTGCACAACATATTTTTTGATTAAGAAAATTCAATGCGAGAATGATTGAAACTTGTTTTTGAGAAAATTGGGTTTAAAAATTTGGGCTTTCGAAAAAGCGTTCCATCTCATACTCATGCATTTTGTTTTCGTTATTTAATGCATTGAAGAGTTGTTTTCAAAATTAGGTTTGTGTTTTTCAAAACTGTGATTTTTCTCAAAATTTTTTGTGAGCCTCTGCCCAGTTCAATCGATCCATCCTGATTTTCGATCGATCGAAAAAGTGCTTTAATTTGTTTAAAAATGACTGTTTCATTCGATCGATCGAATGTAATTTTCGATCGATCGAAGATCATGAAAAAGCTTTTTTAAAAGATTAGATCTGACTTTTTCAAACTTTTTCTTTCTCTCTCCGACGAGGCAAGGCTCCACAATCAAATTTTTGTCGTTTTCCTCCGAAAATTTTGCAAGGTTTCTCTTTCCTAAAGCCGGTAAGACACTTTTACCCTTTCTTTTGAATTTATTTTCATGATTTCATGCATAAATCCATGCATTTGAGGGAGATTTTCGGACTTAGTTTTTTTGGGATTTTCTGTTGATTCAAGCCCTATTTTGTGCAATTGATCATTGGGTTTTTGTGGAGACACGTCATAAACATAATCCTTACCTGTTAATTTTATCAATTTTGAGTTTGGTGAAAAATTAAAAAATCTAGGGTTTGTTCTTGATCCGAATTGGGGCTATTTTGAAATTGAGTTGAATTTGATGAAATTGGCTTGTTGTTTTGATGAAATTAGGCATTATAATCTATGTGATGTGTTTTGTACTGCCCAATTCATCAATTTGTTTAAAAATTTCAACAAGTGCTTTTCAATTTTTGGGGTTTTTGATAGAAATTCCCTGCTCAAGCCAATTTTGTCAAATTTGATCTCAATTGAACTTAATTTTTTTACTGCATTAGTACATGTATCATGGCATTGTATTTGTTCATGCATCATATAGATTTTTATTCTATTGTTTTTTGTGCTAACTTGCAGTCTGCTCTTGGTTTTGTTTTATTCTTTTTGGTTTTTTCCTTGTGTCTCTGTCCTTTCCTTAGCATCATGCCTAGGAAGACTAGAGCCCGTAGGTCTGTTCCCTCTCCTTTTCCTCCCCAACCTTCCTTTGATAGTAAGAGGTTTCCGAGTGAGAAAAACCAAGAGACTTTTGAGAAGCTGAATCTTTAGAGGAAGATTTGGGCTGAGCGTTCTGTTCTTCTAGATGAGATTGATCCTGCCATTAGGGCAAATTTTGAGCGTAGGGGCTGGTTACCTTTGTTGGATGTGTTTGATCCTCCTCCTCCAGCTACCCTGATTAGAGAGTTTTTCTCGAACATCTCTATCCGCGTCTATGATTCCAACACTCTAGTTAAGAGTTGGATACGAGGCGTAGAGTACTCCATTACTCCTCAGGTAGTGGCTGATGCTCTAGGGGTACCTTTGGTACATCATCCTGTCTATCCTTATGCTGTGTCTCCCGAGTTGAGTGATGTCTTGTCTTACATCACTGGGACTACTGTCCAGTGGGGTTCTAATCCTAGGATCACTTCTGCTGAGCTCTCCGAGTTGCACTATCTGTTATTTAGGATAGTCTGTCATTCTATCAGGCCCATCTCTCATGTCCACACCATTCCTTTCGAGAGGTGTGTATTTTTGTACGCTCTGGTTACTGATGCTCCTATTAGTTTTTCTCATCTCTTTCTTCATTCTTTGAACGATGTTTATGGGAGTTCATCTACTACTCATGCTCTTGTGCATCCTATTTTTATTCATAGGATTTTGCTTTATCTTAATCTTAGTGGCTTCCCTTCCTCTGAGCCTGTTCATATGACAGCTCCCATAGGTGCGTCTTTTCTTAGACAGAGGTTCGCTCATCTTGGAGCTGTTTTTAAACACCCTAGGTCTGAGCCATCTAGTAGTGCTCCTCCTCCTTTTTCTTCTACAGGTCCTACTGGTGAGGATGTTCCTGATCCTACTGGTGATGTTGATGCTGCTGTTCCTCCACCTCCTTCGGATGACTTCGATGTTCATCGTACCCTGGAGACTGTCATGACCGTTCAGGCGGCTCTTGGTCAGATTTTGGTGGACTTGCTAGATGAGATTCGTGCTCTGCGAGCCGACTTTGCGCGTCTTCATTCACCCTCACCACCTCCTTTCGATAGCGACTTGTGATTGCCCTTTGGCATTCCGTCACAAAAAGGAGGAGTGGAGTTTTTGACTTGTAGAGGAGTTTTTGTAGTTATGGGGAGATTTTTTTGTTAGCTTGTGGAGTTTTTTAGATTGTATCTAGGCGCTTCACTTTGTATATCATTTTTGGGGATATTCATGTTAGGGGGAGTAACACTGATTGATATACATGTTATATTCATTGATTTTTGTTGCTTTATGATTCACTACTTATTGATTTATATTTATAAGATGTTCATTCATATATGTCTTTATTTTGTGTTGAGTGAATCTTACAAGAATATTACACCTATGATTTACTCTTTTCTGTCACACATGTGTTTATGCGTTTGTTAAGTATTTCAGGAATATACAGGTTAATTCAACAAAGCTGCTGTCTACACTTGCAACCGATGGATAGCAGTTAAGGTTGAATTTGAGTTTATGAGCATTATTTTTGTAAAGGGCTTTTTACTTGTAAAACTTTGAGCTTTTAATTTGTTTTTTGTAATGGATTGCCAAAGGGAGAGTTTGTTAGGTTCTAAAGATTTAGGAATTTATGTATTTAGAACTCTAATTTGTAATGTTGGCAAACCATGATCAAAACAACATGTTTAGTCTTGTTAAAGTGTGCTCAAAGTTGTTTATTTATTGTAAAATTGGAATCGAGAAATTGTAGATGTATTAGAGCATTTCAGTCTGGCTCGATCGATCGAAGAATAGATTCGATCGATCGAAAATCGCATAGATTGCGTTTTTCTGCAGTTTTCCAACTCAGCCCTAACTCATTAAACGTTTAGGGTTTTATGTTTTTGTCCTAGGTATATAAGGCAAAACCCTAGCCACGTTTTTAGAGTTGCTCCAGTTGTATTGTTGCTTAGGGTTTTCAAGATTGAGATTACTTCGACATCTTGATGATCAACTTAGTTGCTACCTTTGAAGCTTAAACAATATGAAGCGTGGGTGCTTGTAACTGATTGAAGAATTCAAAGAAAGAAGGAGTCCGTGGATTCGGAGCTTGCACGTGGTCGTATCAGTAAGTTCTACTGGTGGGTAGCATTAGGAAGTCGAGCGGGGAGCTTGTAGTCCTTTTGTAAGAACTTCAATTCTTTCATAGTGAATTCTGTTTTGCCTTGAGGATCGGTGGGTCAAATCCTCCCCAGGTTTTTACCGTGTGGTTTTTTGGGTGATCATATCATTGTGTCTTTTATTATTCCGCTGCTTTATTCTTTTGATATGATTATTTGATTGCTTTAACCTAGTATTGCATAATTTGACTAAGTAACAACTTGGCTAATTAATCTAGGCTAACCAATCTGGTTGTTTTTAAGGAGTCTAAAACCGTTCAACCACATTAGCAGTTTGTAAAATAGTTTGTGACTTTAGCATTTTCTCTCTTATGAGTATTATTCATTTGTGCTTTTCTGATGGTAATTGAAGGCAACAACAAAGTATGCATTTTTAGTCCAAATAAATGGAACTAACATAATCAAATAATTATTACTGGACATAGGAATGGAATCAAAATTTCTATTTTCAAGGCTCAAGTATGAACCAAAAATTTCTTTTTATTTAACATTGAAAATTTAATTCCAAATAAGTAGGAAAAATTACATTTTACCACTCTAAATTATGCACCTAATTACACATTGCGGCCTAAACTTTCAAAATGCACAATTGCCACCCTAAATTATAACTCGTGTTTCACTTTGTAGTCGACCATCAATTTTACTATTAACTTGGACGAGTTAACATGACATCATCTGAAAAGACCCAATTGCCCATCTTCTCAGTCCCTTAAAACAAATAAAAAATGACACTTTATCACCTTAAACTATGCTCCCGATTACACTTTACGCCATAAACTTTGGTTTTCCATTCAAGATAATGGCAGATTTGACAACGGATTGTATAGCGTAACACTAGTTATAGTTTAAGAGGTTAACTAAGCATTTCGAAATTTTAATTTGGGATACAGTTTAAGATGGTTAAGTGTTGTAATTACCCATTGCATAAAAATAGAATATGCATTAATTCAAAGTTAACATATAAACAAAAGAAAATACAAAGATTAATAGTTTCTCAATATATTTCTAATTATCATTTACCAAAATGAAACATGAAATAAATTTAAATTGCGAAATCATTTATCAAAATGTAACTAGACCCAAAACTTTGATTCATATTGCAATAATAATCTCCCCCCGCCCATTTGGATACAGAATTTCGTATGTGAAGGCTGTTGTTGTTTTATATATATATATATATATAAAGCATGACTGGGTTTTTTTTAATTTAAATTTTGAATGCAATAAATATAATTGTAATAAACATGTTTTTTAAAAAAACAACAAAATGAAATTACATCATCTTGGGCACTTACTGTAAATCACCTAGTAAGTTTCAAATAGTTTAATTAGTAAAGTATTGTATCATCACATAAAAGATCTGGGTTCAAACTCCACTTACACCAAAAATCAAATGATGTCTTGAGCTTGATGATAAAAGACAATCATCATAGAGCAGAAAAAGAAATCAACAACAACAAATATCACCTAATTAGTGGATATTATCAGGATGATCAAATTGAATAAACTTAAAAGTTGGAGGTAATTTGAGTTACAGTTTTGACAAAACGGGAAGAAAAAAAAATGTCCAAGCGAAAAACTTTTGGGTCTTTTATGTTTTGTAAAGAATGCTGTTCTCAAATAACAGTTCCAATCAAACCTTAGTTTATTTATTTCTTATTAAGAGTAGGTTACCTTCATAATTCGCAATTTAAATATCAAGTGAGAGTGGAAGAGAAGGCGAAATATATATGATCGCCATGCAGAGGGATAGAGGGTGCCGACTGCTCTTATCTATAATTAACAAAGTTCTATCACCTAGTAAAGATGAAAGTTTCTATTTGCATTGATATTTCTTACCCCTCGGTCAATTTTGCCTAGCGTCATAATTAAATTCTCTATAGACTGCTTTATCGCTTAGTTCATATTGCAATGATTAGTGGGTCTTGCCGCCTTACTCAAAAGAGACAAAAATGATGCATTTTGAGTGACAAGAAGAGGTGCTTATGGAGGTTTTGACCGGAAAAAATGATGGATTAAAAAATTTCACAATGATGGCTTAGACTTGAATTATTTTCTTATTTCCATATCAGTGTCGAACCAATTGATACTTTGATTGTTTCAGCCCAAATTGAGTTTGGGCTGAGCTCGGACTGTCACGCCCCATCTTAATAGTACTGGCCAATGCCCAGTACTTTTAGGTTCATTAATCTCTCACCAGAAGAAACCGTAATGAAACCAAGATTTTGTTAATTATGAATGTGTCTATCGTTTCCAAAATTTGGGACTTTCTCACGCTCTCTTGGTTTACCTACGTGGTTGATAAATTCTCTTGTCATGTCTCGTCACTTTGTAAGATTACAAATTTTGGGACTTATGAAAGTGATCATTCTAATTAAGACACCAATTGAAGGAAGGTAACACTTAAGATTTTCATGAGTTATATATATATATATATATATATAAGAGAAACCATCAAGTCTTTTGAATGGGTTCACTTGTATACTTCCATACAACGAAAATATTTGAATGAGACTAATCCGTCAACACAAAAGCTTATTACGCACGACTTTTATACTTCCTTTTGAGCCCCATTACCCGACTCGACTATCTCTTTATCTATAACTTCACCGGTAGGACAAACCCGAAACATATCCACATTAATTTCTAAAAGAATTTAAGCATGTATTAAATGATCGAGCAAGGTTAAATACAATCTTTTTTCACAATAACTCACGACCTGAGCCTCCCTTTCCTAATGATGATAATACTAGAAGGGTACATGACTGGTCTAGGGTCTAGTTAAGGAAACTCTTAAATTTAAATGATGCTTTGGAAGAGAAAAAGCGTGCATAAACACTAACCATGTGCTCGCAGGTACATCACCTACATGTGCAAGTACCGACAATGCGTGTGCGCCCACATGTAGGGTTTGAAGAAACTATGTAAGGAAATTTTTGATAGAAATGCATGCAGAGCTAAACCCACATCGCTTGGGAAAAACCTTGCACCCTTCCCTGAACACTATAAAATATCTCCAAGACTCTTTTTCCAAAACACACAAAATCTATTAGAAAATAGTGATTGAAAGACAGAATTCTTACTTTTAAAACCTACTCAAGTTAAAGTTTTCATGGTTGAGACCATTTTTCGTCTAAGCTTTCTAGTTAAAGCTTACTAAACCTTTTAGGTTTCTGTTGTATAGACTGACCAAGAGGAGTTCTTTGTGTGAGGTATCATTCTTGCCTTTTCTCTTCATTTTTCTTTAAATTCTTTACTGTTTTACAACTTTGATAATATGTTTTGTTGCTTAGGTTTACTACTTTAGAAGTTAGAAGCATGCTAGGATGGCCTAGGAGTAATTATGTTTGAGTTTTGTTTGCTAAATTTTTGGGTAAAGTTGTGCGTGCGTGCTCGTGAATGCGCACACAGGTCCACGACCATGTGAGCACATGCTTCTACATGCGTGTGCATGTTCAACCCAGAAAACTTAGATTTTATTGTTTTTTGTTTTACACTTTTTTGTTAGTTTAAATGCCTGTTTTAGGTTTTTCTTGAGTTAGTTTCCACATGTTTAGGTTAGTAGTTAATGCTTGGCTATGCATAAGAACATGAACATGCAATGTATGCATAGGTGCTGTGGTGATGATGCAATAAGGTAACTGAAGGTGAGTCATGTATTATAACATGAACATGTATATTTGTATGATGATGAACATGATGAATTCATTTAATATGGTATGAATATGTGATATGTTGGATAACATGATGAATATGTGTTGGTTGATGCCATGAGTTTCAATGCTTTATGTGATGATATGATATGATGATGCTTGCTACCCCATGTGATATGAGATGCTATGGTATGCATATGTTATGTGTGCATACCCAAAACGAGCTTAACGGGTTGGCTCACTCTTGGGCTCACAATCTATTTGTAATGTGGGATTTGGATTTCCTACTTTGGATGATTCTAGCCTAAAGACCCAACAATATCTCTCAAACCTTTGTATTCCTTTCCCCTCACTCTTATGACTCTTGTACTTAACTCTAAGCTTTTTCCAGAAACTTTCAACAACCTTCTCATTTCTTCAATTTCTCATATTTATAGCCCAAAATTAGTGGAAGGATCATGATTACTCTTCTGGTTAGTGGGAGAGGAGGTCCAATGTTGTTATTACTAAGTGGGTATTTAGTTGGGAGTGGGGTGTGGTAGGAGTGGCATTGGAACTGGTTCCCACTTCAGTATATATGCTCGGCAGCGATACTTCCCAAGGCACTACCGGGCATTCGAAAGACAACATCCCTGAGCAATTGTCTCCTTGCCCAGGAAGTGGTTCGCTGAGCAAGGCCCAAGTGACAATGCTAGGCATGTGCCAATTAGGGTTATTTACTCATTGGGCTTTAAGGCAGCATGAGGCCTGGGCTTGTAGCTATTTGTGCTTGGGCTTGGGCCTTAGGTAGAAAGGGGTCGGTATCATGAGCCACACTGTTGAGTCAGAATCCAAGGCCTAGATGGGTCTGGGTATCACAATGCCATACATTAGCTCCCCCTTGATTCGTGCTCGGCTCTCGGAGACGAATCAAGGAATCCAAGAGACAATAGCTATCCAGGAAGCTTTATGGGTGGATAATGGACGGTTCAGAAGCCTATTAATGCTCTCTCAAAAGGTGTGTTGTACCTGGCCGTTTGGTTCAGCTATCATCATTACCTGATGGTTCGTGAACCGAGGCAGCATCCGTGATGTTCAGGGCGAGTTTGGAGAGGAGAATGATTTAAATCCTTGCTCGGTGATAATATTCGAACCGGGAAGTAGGCTTCTGTCCTTAAAGAACTTTTAGTGTAAGGTTTCCATCTATTCGGTGATAATGATCGAATCGAGATGTAGGCTTCTGTCCTTATGAGAACTTTTATCTTTAGCTTTCCACCTGCTCAATGATAATGATCGTACCGAGAGACAGGCTTCTATCCTTAGAAAATTTTTTAGTGTAAGGTTTCCACCTGCTTGGTGATAATGATCGAACCGAGAAGCAGGCTTCCGTCCTTAAAGAACTTTTTTGTAAAGTTTCCACCTACTCGGTGATAATGATCAAACCGAGAAACAGGCTTCCTTCCTTAGAGAACTTTTGTGTAAGGTTTCCACTTGCTTGGTGATAATGATTGAATTGAGAAGCAGGCTTCTGTCCTTAGAGAAATTTAGTGTAAGGTTTCGACTTGCTCGATGATAATGATTGAACCGAGAAGCAGGTTTCCATTCTTAGAGAACTTTTGTGTGAGGTTTCCACCTACTCAATGATAATGATCGAACCAAGATGTGGGCTTCTGTCCTTAGCATAAAACACGTTGCACCTGCACGGATAAACATCATCTTAATATTATTTGATAAAGCATATATACAATGTTTCATTCAATTTACGCCCCCGTGTACAACTAATCAGTGGTAGAACTTCTTCAAATTGTGGACATTCCATGGCTGGGGAAGTAGTCTTTCATCTAAATCCTCCAAGTAACAAGCTCTTGCTCCTACGAGAACAGTAACCCTGTAAGGTCCTTCCCAGATAGGGGCCAGTTTCCCAACATTCGTATCTCATGTGTTCCCTACTGCTTTCCGTAGCACCAGGTCCTTAGTGCTGAATTCCTTCGCTTTCACCTCTCAATTATAGCTTCGAACGAGTTTCTGTTGATACTCGGCTAGTCGTATGGTCGCCGCCTCTCGATGCTCATCTAACAAATCCAAACACTCCACTATCAACCCGTCATTCTGGGCAGGAGCAAATTCTTTAACTCGCGCACTGCATAGGTTTACCTCGGCCGATATCACGGCTTCTGCCCCGTACGTTAAGGAGAATGGGATTTCTCTTGTAGATCTCCTGGGTGTTGTTTGGTATGCCCACAAAACATTGGGTAGCTCCTCTGCCCACCTACCCTTTGCACTGTCCAATCTTTTCTTTAGTCCATTCACAATTAGCTTGTTGACGGCTTCAGCCTGGCCATTGCTTTAAGGATACGCCGGGGTGGAGTACCTGTTCTTAATATCGGATATAAGGGAGTCTGGCACACCAAATCTCATGACTATATTCTTCCATACGAACTTCTTAACATTCACATCCCTAATATTGGCTAACGCCTCTGCCTCCACCCACTTGGTGAAGTAATCAACAGCTACTAAAACAAACTTTCGATTGCCAGTTGCTCGGGAAAATAGACCGAGAATATCTAGCCCCCATTATGCAAAGGGCTAGGGGCTATTAATGAGATTCAAGTGTCCTGCTGGCTGGTGGATCAAGGAGGCACGCCTTTAAAACCATTCATACTTACACACATACTCGATGGCGTCCTTCTGCATCTGTGGCCACCAGAACCCCTGAGTCATTGCTTGGTGAGCCAATGAACGTCCCCCCACGTGACTGCCGCACACCCTATCATGTAGCTTGGCCAAGAGTTCATTTACTTTCTCAGGATGTAAACACAAAACGGACGGCCCCTCAAAGGACCTCCGATACAGCTTTCGATCTGCTGACAACCAATACCAAGCGGCTATTCTACAAACCATGTTGGCCTCGTTTTCATCATTCGGGACTTGATCCTCCGTTAAGAAATCAACGATCGAGTCCATCCAGTAGGGCCCGATTGTTGAAATCACTGTAACGCCAACTTTGGGGATATTAATCACTGTATTGATGCTTGGATCCGTTATGAGCTCCACCTTGATTAGCCGAGGCACATCCTCTGTCATCGCTGACGTCAACGTAGCTAGTGAGTCAGCATGTCTGTTTTGCCCTTGAGCCACTTGGTTCACCTTTGCCGTACAAAACTTACTCATAACTAGCTTTGCCACCTGTAAGTACTCTTTCATTCGAAAATCCCGAGCTTTGAAACTGCCCTGCACCTGATTAACCACCAGCTGTGTATCTGAATAAACCTCTACATCTTGAGCACCCATGCCCAAAACGATCCTCAATCCAGCAAGTAAAGCTTCATATTTAGCCTCGTTGTTGGAGGCCTTAAACCCCAAACTAAAGGAATGCTCCAATCGTATTCTTTCTAGAGTGATAATGACAATCCCAACACCAGCTCCTATGGCACTTAACGCACCGTCCACAAACACCTTCTATGGGCAACACTCCACATGACAAACCATCCCCCCATTGTTCTTGGGAGAAAACTCCTCAACAAAATTAGCAAGAACTTGGCCTTTCACCAAATTCCTCGGCTTGTATCTTATATCAAAGGACCCTAGCCGAGTTGCCCACTTACCTATCCGGCCTGTAAAGTTAGATTTCTTCAACAACGACTATAAAGGATACTCGGTCAAAACATAGATAGTATGGGCCTGAAAATAGTGAGGCAACTTCCTCATAGCATGCACTAACGCTAACACCAACTTCTCCAGGGGTAAGTACCTTGTCTTGGCATCGACCATGGTCTTGCTAACGTAGTACACAAGCTGCTGCATCCCCTGGTCTCTTAAAAGCATGGCACTCACGACATGATCAAACATCGAGAGGTACATAAATAAGTCCTCCCCGAGCATTGGGGCTGCTAACATGGGCACCCGCATCAAGTATTCCTTTAAGTCTTGGAAAGCCCTTTCACACTCCTCATTCCATTGAAATCCCCTCCATATTTTCAAAAGTTGATAGAATGGACGGCAGCGATCAGCAAACTTGGCAATGAACCGATTAAGGGAAGTGAACATACTGGTCAAGATTTGTACCTCATTTGGATTGCTCGGTGGCTTAAGGTAATGCACGGCATCAATCTGATCGGGGTTGACCTCTATCCCGCGGCTAGTGATCAAGAAACCAAGGAACTTGCTAGCCCCAACCCCAAAGGCACACTTGTCAGCGTTTAGGCGCAGCTGATGTTGCCGAAGCACTTCAAATACCCGCCGAAGATCTTCTATATGCTGTGCCTCCTGCTTACTTTTCACCACCATGTCATCAACGTACACCTCAACCGTATGCCCAATCTTGTCCCGAAACATTCTAGTCATCATTCATTGATAGGTTTCCCCGGCATTCTTCAACCTAAAGAGCATCACAGTGTAATAGTAGTTTGCGTCTAGTGAGATGAATGCCGTCTTCTCTTGGTCCTCAGCAGGCAAGGCGATCTGACGATAACCCTGAAAGGCATCCAAAAAACACATCATCAGGTGCCCATAGGTGGCGTCTACCAATTGATCTATGTTTGGCATAGGGAATGAGTCCTTTGGGCATGCTCAGCTCAAATCCGTGAAATCCACACAAACTCTTCATTTGCCATTCTTATTACTAACCACTACGGTATTCGCTAGCCACTCCGGAAAGAAAATTTCTCTTATCGCCCCGGCCTCTTTTAACTTCCCGACCTCTTGCCTTACTGCCTCGACGTGTTCTTTAGCCAACCTTTTCGGCTTCTACTTCTTTGGAGGAAATGACGGGTCTACGTTAAGCTTGTGAGCGATGAACTCAGGATCAACCCTGGGAACCTCATACGGGCTCCATGCAAACACATCTACATTCTGCATAAAAAATAACAATGTTTCTATCCTATCCCCATCCTTCATACTTGCCCTTATCTAAAAATACTGATAAACATCCGGCAGTATCTTCACTCTAATTAATTCCTCGGCACAATTAGTCCACATTCCCTTTTGGGGATCCTGTAATTGCTATGAAGGGGCTTCCTTGGTGGTTTCTTTCTGCTTATCCTGCTTTTTCTTCCAACTAACCGCGGCCACTAGGCATTGCCTAGCCACTTGCTAGCTCCCCCTCACTATGGCAATGCCCTGTTCAGTAGGAAATTTAACCTTCACATGCAAAATGGATGGAACAGCTCCCATTGCGTAAACCCACGGCCTCCCCAGAATCATCGTGTATGGAGAAAATGAATTGACCACCGTGAATGCCACCATCACCTCTTTACCTTCCATATTTACGGGAAGGGAAATTTGGCCCTCAAGGATGACCACTCTGCCATCAAACTCGACCAACGGTATATCATACTTTATTAAGTCTTGGTTATTTAACCCGAGCCCTTTGAATAGGTATGGTTACATCACGTTGGCCCTGCTTCTCTGGTCTACCATCACCTTTTTTACTAAGAAACCGCTTATCCGAGCCATGACTACCAACGTGTCATCATACAGTTGAATTGTTCCTTCTAAATCATCATCACCAAAAGCGATGAGCTCCCAACCAATCTTCATTTTCTTCTCGGGTGATTACTTGCCGGCATATTTTCCGACAGGTGCTACAATCAGCACTCCTCTTCTAACTACAGCCGTACTTCTCGGGGCAGCGTGGATGATTTCAATCAGCCCTAATGGCGGTGGCCGAGGATTTCCCCTTTGTTGAGCACCTTGCCCGGTACCCCCAGTTTCCAGAATCCACCACAAACTCCTTCATATATCCTGCCTTCACTAGTTACCCTAGATGACGTTTTAACACCAGACATTGCTTGGTGGTGTGCCCCTTATCCTTGTGATACATACAATACAGGTTTTGGTTCCTCCGATACGGGTCACCCCTCATTTTGTTCGGCCATCTAAAATACGGCTCGTTCTTAATCCGATCTACGATCTTGTGCACCGACTCTTTGAACGTCGCATTCACCTCTCTCTTTTGTACCTCCGGCTCTTGTATTCTTAGATCCTTTCGAGGCCAAGGCTAAAAACTGGGTTGCCGAGGGCGATTCACAAGTAGGGCCTTACCTTTACTCTGTAGCCGATCATCCTCGAGACGTTTATACTTTTCAATATGCCTCATTAGTTGCCTCATACCCTCAGGAGGCTTCTTCGTCAATGAGTGCACAGAGACATCATTTGGATATAATGGCTGACGTGTTTCAACGGGTCCGTTTTCCCATCTTATGAATTAAATGGTGGTCGGGTAAACCTGCTCAGCATTGGGGCCCGTTCAATGTCATCTGAGAATGGTGACTAAGCAGCTCTTCGTAAGGCACGCTTATAGCATCCATGGTGGCATTACAAGGCCGTTGCTCTTTTGGGGAATCCGAACCTCGGTCTGCATACTCCCGGGAACATGAATGTTCTCGACACCGACGGGACTCTCATGAATGCTAACGGTTTTGATGTCAATAGGGACTGGACTGATTGGATCCGGTAACATAGTGATCTTCCCCACTCATGGATCCCCTTACTTGGTTATCTCGGTTCTTCTCTAGTGTCTACCCCTTGCCTCCAACTCCAAATCTCTTACCAGTCTACGCAACCGTTCAAGCTCCTCATCTCTCTCATCCAATTGCCTGTGCCTTGAAGCATCTGACATTGTTCGATTTGTTTGGTATAACCCCTCTCTAAGGCCAGACTGTTCTTCCTCTTGTTCACGCTCCCTATCTTCACACCTTTTTTGCCTTCGCTCTCGCCTTGTGGATCCCTGAGATAATCCCACTAAACCACTTTCAGCAAAACCTTCTGAACGTCTCTTGGACATCTTTTGGGTGTGAGTCTCGATTGAACCACAGTTTTGTAGGAGATTCCCACAGATGGCGCCAATTGTACGCACCCAGAATGAGCTTAATGGGCTAGCTCACTCTTGGGCTCACAATCTATTTATAATGTGAGCTTTGGATTTCCTACTTTAGGTGATTCTAGCCTAGAGACCCAACAATATCTCTCAAACATTTGTATGCCTTTCCCCTCACTCTTATGACTCTTGTACTCAACTCTAAACTTTTTCCAAAACCTTTCAACAACCTTCTCCTTTCCTCAGTTTCTTATATTTATAGCCCAAAATTAGTGGAAGGATCATGATTACTCTTCTGGTTAGTGAGAGAGGAGGTCCAATATTGTTATTGCTAAGTGGGTGTTTAGTTGTGAGTGGGGTGTGGTAGGAGTGGCATTGGAACTGGTTCCTACTTCAGTATATATGCTCAGCAACGATACTTCCCAAGGCACTACCGGGCATCCGAAAGACAACACCCCTGAGCAATTGTCTCCTTGCCCAGGAAATGGTTCGCCGAGCAAGGCCCAAGTGGCGATGCTAGGCATATGCCAATTAGGGTTATTTACTCATAGGGCTTTGAGGCAGCGTGAGGCCTGGGCTTGTAGCTATTTGGACTTGGGCTTGGGCCTTAGGTAGAAGGGGTCGGTATCATGGGCCACACTGTTGAGTCAGAATCCAAGGCCCAGATGGGTCTGGGTATTATAGTTCCGTACATTATGCATAGATGAATGCTAGATGAATGTTAGTTTGTGTATGATATGAGATTATGAGATGCCATGTTGGTGCTTAGATGAATTATTAGGATCTATGAGATGCAATGTGATATACTATGCTTAGATGAATGCTAGGGTAAGTGTTTAGATGTATGCTAGAGTATGTGTGTGTGTGTGTGTGTGTGTGTGTGTGTGTGTGTGTGTGGGGGGGGGGGGGGGGGGGTAAGATTTTGATGTATGCTAGTCTGTGTGTATGTGTGTGTGTGTGTATAGGATAGCCTATTAGAAGACTCTTTAATAGAGTTAGGATATGTAACATAATGAGTGGAGGCTGACTCACTAGTCAGGCAAGGTTAGGTGTCTAACACTTTCCTATCCTTTTACCTTAACTCCAGATATAGACTCTAAATAGATTAAGCCCTCTGCAAGGGGCACAAATATATTTCTTGGACTTTATCCAGATGGTGACTCCCATTAAACTTTTTGCCTTCGGTCCACTATACTGAGTCGTATTCCCTAAAGCATAGCGACTGCACCCACAACGGTTCTTTAAATCCCCATTTTATCTCTAACTAATTTATTTTTTAAACAAAATGGGCCAAATGAAAATAAACTTACCCAAACACACATACTATGAACATTTATGTATATGAATCTCAAGAGATTAACCTAAAAATAATATCAAACTCCGAAGTGTATTATGTAATCATCCTTTTATTTATTTTTATACAAGATAGAATATACTACTCTAACATAATTTAACTGTATATGTGTGTGAATCTCCTTCCTGGAGACTTGAACTCCAGTCATTTCCCCCTCACACCTCACAAGTACTTATACTTATGGAGTGACCATCGCATCAAGGGTGTACAGTGATTGTGTAATCATCCTTATATTTTATACTTATATATAGACAAATACCTATACCATATAGGAAGGAGAATAAATTACTGCGTAAATAATTTTACATCCTATTATTCTTCTTTTGTTCACTTTTGAAATGTAACAACACTAATGTTCTTTTACTATTTTTTTTTTTTTTTCTCTCTCTTTGATTAGACCTTTCATTTCTTTTCATTTTACTTTTTCTCTACCATTGTTTTTATTTTATAAATTTTGAATATTAAAAAACATCAATAAAATAGGAAATATTTTCTTTCTATTTTTTTCTAAAACTTTTGAGATATAAAAGGGAATAGTTTATTAGTTACATCCACAAGAACTGCAAAAAAGTTTCACCCAAGAAAAAGAAAAGGAAAATCTTTTTCCGCCTTGATGGTGAAGAAAAGGAAAATCAAACAATGTTAAATGATCATCGAGTGAGTTGCAATAGAGTACTGCTATTTAGGTTTTTTGGTAAGCCCGGGGGAAATTGCCCCCCTTCGATCTGCTTTGACTTCGCCCTTGCTCCCTTTCATAGTAAAGGCACTTCAAGGAGCACACCTCACAATTATTGATCATATACTGGATGATTCAAAGAAGAAATCAGAAAACTATGAAGGTTGGCGGTGCAACACGTGAAGTGAAGGGAAACAAAGTTTGCTTATAACTCAGTCTGACATGCCCAAAACAGATAAGTTTGAAATATATATTTAGTCAAAAATTTTATAGCTCATCCATCACCTCGTGATAATGATAATAGAAAAAAACATTCGTGATTTAAATCTTTCATCTCCTTTTAAATAATAAATTTAAAAAAAAAATTTCTCCAATTTCCAATTATCAAATATATATGTATAGAAATGTAGGCTATACCAGTTTTCTTAAAACCATGCATTAGCTTTGACGTAACTCATTTGATCGAATAAGTGCAAAAATCTGAGTGTAAAAAATAATAATAAAAGAGTTGACTGTTTCATTTCGGTATTATCATATTCTTTTTCTTAGATCATTAGATATAGTGAGGTAGGGAGATATGATGTTCAAATCAGGTCAGACCCCAAAGCACCAAAGGAAATGTCATTTCAATTCTTTGGTAGGGAGTACATAAGAATTGCTCATCATGTCAACCCTACCAAAACTATTATAGTTATTAATCTCTTAAAGCATATCTTTTCGCTTTTTCGAAACCCTACCCCATGAAATATTTTCGTTCCAATACAGGTAGCGCCAAAATAGGTCTAACTGGCAACCGTTGACAAAGTAATAAATAGTGGTTTGGAAAGATATTAATCAGATTGGTAAACCTTTTTTTTTTTTTTTTGCATAACTTTGTTTTTGTCTTTCACTTTCTCTTTCTGTCGCATTGTTCATGGTCTCACGATACCTAATCACAAGCACTACTGACATATTACCACAATAGAAAATTTCCACCATCGTTAAGAACAAAAAGGCCACAATATGAACAGAAATCCTCTGACGTATTCCATAATTAATTATGATTTAGTATTCATGGAGCACCATTTGATTAGCGTTTTGAAATATAGAAAACGTATGGTTGCATTATATTTTTTATTGCCCAATTATAGAAAAGAGAATATGTAGTTTAAGCTTCAGAATCTTTTTTTGGCTTAATGGTTGTTTTAAAAAATAAGTGCACATATTTCATTCACAAATAAGTGTTTGGAATATATATATATATATATATAAGAACTCATAATACATAATTTCAATAGCATCAATTTTATTTAATTAATCACTTGGCACTCGAAATAACATTAATTATTGATGAACAATACAACCGCTTTGAAAATAGTTTCCTCTTATTAAGAATTCAATGATGCTTCGGATCAGGGCCCCCGGGACTACGTCGTGTAAGAGTATGCGGCTTCGTGATTGTTACCTTGAAAACGAACCCCATGTGGAAAAGTTCCTTGACACCCAAGGGCACTGCTTTATCTGAATCAGTTTGATAGTTGGAAGCAATATCTTGAGTGAGAAGGCGAGGTTCAGACACTGCAAGTGAGTAGCACACCAAAATGAGGCATAGCCAGAACCGTACGAAGTGTGCCATATTTTGATATTCTCTTTCAAAGGTTGTGAAAGAGCTGCAGTGGTGGTTCAAAGGCACAGAAATAATGATATATATAGGCCTATGTGGTGATTGCCTACTCACGCTCTGTATGGACACATTTGAGCGTGGAATATCAAAATGAGGCACAAACCAAATGTGATGTGTCCATTAAGCTAGTGTATAGACAAAACCAGAGTTGGAATCTTCAATTTGAAATCCTCTAGATTCTCCAATGGCGTTTGTTCATAATTTGGTTATCCTCGTGCACATGCATTGTGAATCTAGTCAGTGACTTTGGCCATATAGGATAAAGACATTGTTTTAACTATCCCCCAATCTTCTTCCGCCTTCTATTCAAGTCTCATACTTTAAACAAGTTTTAATTTATGATTTTTTCTTTTTCTTTTTTTGATAACTAAAATGATTCACAAGTCAGGCCTTGGTTTGATAAACTAATAATTTATGGATAAGTGTTTCCATCGAATGCAAGAGATCCTGAATTTGACTCTCTCTCTCCACACAAAATAATAATAATAATAATAATTGAGAGTAAAACTGCCTATCTGTCATAAATCCCACCCAAAAAAAAATATATATATATATATATATATGTGAGCTTTTTTAGATTAGGTGGGTAGGATTTTATTTTTATTTTTATTTTATGATGCATGTCAACCCAAGACATTAATAATTAAAGATTCACTCGTCAGGTGACCCATGACCTAACCCATCAAAGGTTCTTGTCTTTTTCTGCTTTTAGGCTTTTGGCTTCTCCATGAATAAGGTGAACAAAACATATGATATCCAATTGGTGACACTGCTATCCATTAATATGTGATCAATGCTTTAAACAGCATTAATAATTGAATTTAAACCAGTTTTACAATTACATTAATACTCAGTCTCTCATATTTTTGCACTGATTCTTCAATACAACTTGGGTTGCAACAATGCAGCGAATCACATCGCATCAATCTAAGAAGCAAATAAGAAAATGACATTACTGTTTCGGCAGGTTACAAAGGAAAACATATATTCATGGAGTGGACTTTGCCACGTTAGGACCAAATATATCAAACCCGCTTCTTTTTCTCTTCTCTAAGAACAAGGTGGCCAAAAGATCTGAGTGTCTGACACTGCAATGCATGAATAAGGTGGTCAATGCTTTGACTGCATGAATGATTGAATTTACGCCAACGTTACGATTACAATACTCATCTCATTGTCCTTTTGCATTAATTTTACAATACTCAGCTTGGTTTGCAATAACGATGCAATGAATCGAAACCCATCAATCTAAGTGGAGTGCACTTTGCCACGTTATTCTTAGTTTAGGTTTGTTTGTTTTGTTTTGTTTTGTTTTGTTTTGTTTTTTGTTGTTTTTGTTGTTGTTGTTGTTGATGTTGTAATGTAATGTAATGTAAGATAGAAACCATACTCTAATCTAAAGTATATGGGTCTAAAACTTCCTCTTCAAAACTTAAATATTGTCTTTTACTTTTCGTACATACTTGTGTAATGATTATTATGTTCAAAATACAAAATTTATAAAATTAAAGTACAATTTCTTACATACAGATTCCATAATAAAATTCTACCGTATGAATATATAGGTCAATAAATAACAATAGTTAAATTTATTTTTTTCTTAATTTGGAAGATAACATATTTTGTACTAGGCGCATTGGTCAATGTAATGACATATATATTTAAATTTTATTGGGATATCAAAGGTACACTTAATTAAATAACAGCATGTAAGTGTTTGCTCTACCAAAATAATGCTCAGCAATGATCATTTAAATGAAAATGATACCCGAAAAATAAATAAAACCTCTATTATAAAAAATAAAATAAAATAAATAATGTCCATAACTTTAATTCTTCAAGTGTAAAATGTAAAAGAAACTAAGATTCTTTTAAGAAAAAAATAATGAAGACTTCTATTAATTAAGAGAATCACTTATATCTTTTTAGGATGGTGTATTTTGCATATGTTAAGGTACATAACAGTATTAAAGTATTCCCTAAAAAAAATAAATAAATAAACTGTATTAATTAAAGTAATAAAAAGAAAAAAATATATATATGTATTGGTTATTTACATAAATTTAATTGTTTTCAGGAACATGTACATTGAATACACCTTGGTTAAATGCTGTAAAAGTAACTAAAGAGGGGGAAAATTAATGTACTAGTACATAGATGTATTACAATGTTTCAAAAATTCAGGAGGGACTATTATTTAAAATTTCTTTATATATATATATATATATACTTTGTGTTGAAGTTTCATATACATCCTATTTATTCTGGTTTGTATCTCAATATCTATTCTATGGAAAAAAAAATTGAAATCACCTTCTTTTTTGTGTGTAGAGCATTAACAAAAAAAAAAAAAAAAATCTACTTTCTGTTCTTCGCATTCAAGATGTAAACGGTAAACCACAATATATGATTTAAATTTTTTTACTGACCCACATGTATGAGATTATGTGCTAATTGGAGGAATGTTGTGAATTTTTATTGTGTCCTTGACATGACTCATATCTTCTTCTAATTTTTCACAGTTTCATACTCTTTCTATAAATCTAAATTTTAACTACTTAAACAAATAAAGAAACATATGCTTAATTCTACATAATTTTTTAAAAGAATTTAAGGCACTGAAACAATAATACAACTTTATAGGTATATTATTATATTCTTAACACTCTTACATTGATCTATTTTCTTAATTTATTTTAATTTCAACATTATGTATTTAGATTTTTTTTTTTATTATTTACTATAATTTGATTAATTTTGTTTTCTTTATTTGAATGATTTGAAATATATATATGTATATATAGTTAATTGAGCTTACGAAGAAACATGATCATAAGAATGAGTAGGTGTCATTTAATTTTGCCCCCCTTAAGTTGAAATCCTAGCTCCGCCACTGCTCTTCATTTATTGGATATATGCAGGGCCGGCTGAAGCTATAGGCCACTTAGGCAACCGCCTAAGGCCCCACTTATAACAGGGGCCCCCAAATAATAATAATAATAATAATAATATTATTATTTTTTCATCTAAGAAAAAAAAAAATTTACAACCGGCCTTCTCCTTTAAAGTTTGTTTCTCACAGAGGCCCATTTCTTGCCCAAAAAAAAAAAAAAATTTGTAACAGCCATCACCAAATCTCATCAGGTCCGTTTCTCACATAGGCCTGTTTATCACAAAGAAGAAAGTTGAAGTGACAATGTGACGAAAGCTAATCCCATCAGATCAGACTCAGATCAGACCCTCACCAAATCTTTAGCTTGCATAAGCAAAGATTACAAACGGCCAGAAAAAAATATTACAAAAGCAGAAAGAAGAGGCAAATAAGAGAAGAAAGAAAAAAGAAAGAAGAAAAAAAAAAAAAAAAACTCATTCTCTAACTCTCTCTATAGATTGATTCTAAAAAAAAAAAAACACTCGGCTTACTCATCAACTGTGTCTGTGTTGGCAATAGACTTGTGTGTTCATTGAAGGTTCGTTTTTTGTTTTCTCTTCTTTTCTCTTTCGTCTTCTTCATCACTTCATGTTTGCTGCAATGCTGCTGGGTATCTTGGTTTTTTTTTTTTCATGGGTGTCTGGGTTTTTTTTTTTTTTTTTCTTTTGAAGAGGGTTTCTCAGTTTTTTTCCATGGGTGTCTAGATTTTTTTTTTTCTTTTGAAGAGGGTTTCTCAGTTTTCTTTTCATGGGTGTCTGGGTTTTTTTTTTCTTTTGAAGAGGAGTTTGCTCATGGGTCTGGGTTTTTTTTTTCTTTTGAAGAGGCGTGACTTGAGTGTTGAGTGTTTGGGTTTTTTCTTTTTCCTTTTGGCTGAAGAGGTTTTTTTTTTCTTTTGAAGAGGCGTGACCTGAGTGTTGAGTGTTTGGGTTTTTTCTTTTTTCTTTTGGCTGAAGAGTGAAGGCTGAACTTGAAGTACTCTTTAGATTCTTTTAGATTTCTCTAGAAGAGGCGTGACTTTTCTTTTTGGCTGAAGCCTGAAGCGTCTAGGCTTTTTCTTTTTCTTTTTGGCTGAAGGCTGAAGCTTAGACTACTAGATTCTTTTACATTTCTCTAGAACCTTTTGGCTTTTGAATGGTTAATAGAGCTATAAAGAGAAAATAGTTAAAGTCTAATAGTCTTTCATGTTTTGAATGGTCAATAGTCTTACACGTTGTGTGTGTGTGTGTGTTTATTTTTTTTTATTTATTTAAGAAATCAGATTTAGATGGTCAATAGACCCATAAAGAGAAAAGAGTTAAATTCTAATAGTCTTACACATTTTGAATGGTCTAAATGTTCAATAGTCTTACATGTTTATAATTTACCTTGTACTAATATTAATTTTAAATTTTTTTGTGCAGGTTTAAAGTGTAAAGTGATCATATTAAGTAAAGCTGCAATTGTGCTTTTGATAAAACAGGTTCTATTGTTTTATACATTAAATTTATATTATTCTAGTTAAATTGTAATTTTTTTATATTATAGATTGTGTTTCATTTATTCATAAATATTTTTTAATTACAAATGTCTACTAGAAAATATTTATCTGGATATGAAAAAAAAAAAAGAAAAAGACAAATAGAAGAATTAATTGAATCTCAAAAAGGAGCTATGGACAAATTTTTTACTAGTAAAAAACAAAATCTTACCGAAAATTTGAGTGAAGGTTTCATAAATGAACAAGAAATTCATCAAAAAGAATTAGAAGATAATGAAAATATACAACAAAATGATAATAACGAAGGTGGTCATGATAATGTTCAAACATGTAATGTCACCATTCTTGATAATGAAGCTCAAAATAATTTAGAGGAGAGTGAAAATATTAATGATCAACCTAATTATATTCCTACAAATATTTTTGATCCAAGTCAATGGAAAACTATTGATATAAAATTAAGAGATTTGTTAATAGAAAATGGTCCAATAAGAGTTGATGATCTAAACTTTCCTATAGATAAGAACTCTAGACATTTTTCTACTATGCATTATATTCGAAAATTACCAAATGGGGAGAAACATGATAGAAAATGGTTAGTATATTCGAAAGACCTAGATAAACTATTTTGTTTTTGTTGCAAGTTGTTTAATTCAAAATCTAATACAAATCAACTAGCTAATGGAGGAACTAAGGATTGGAAAAATATTAGTTCTATTCTTAAAAATCACGAAACAACTAGTGAGCATATTACTAATATGAATACTTGGATTGATTTAGAACTAAGATTATTGAAGAATAAAACAATTGATAAAAATGTCCAAGAACAAATTAAGAAAGAGAAAGATCATTGGAAAAAAGTATTATTAAGAATAATAGCGGTGGTAAAAAATCTTGGTAAAAATAATTTGGCATTCCGAGGAAATAACGAAAAGATCTATCAAGAAAATAACGGAAATTTTTTAAGTATAATTGAAATGATTGCAGAATTTGATCCAGTAATGCAAGAACATGTTCAACGTATTCAACATGGTGCAATCCATAATCATTATCTTGGACATAATATACAAAATGAAGTGATACAATTATTAGCAAATGAAATTAAAAGTAAAATTATAAAAAAGATTAAAGAAGCAAAATACTTTTCAATTATACTTGATTGTACCCCCGATGTAAGTCATCAAGAACAAATGACTCTCATACTAAGATGTGTAGATATTTCAATAAGTCCGATAAAAATAGATGAACATTTTGTGGAATTTTTAAACGTAGATGATACTTCTGGAAAAGGTCTTTTCAATGAAATTATAAATGCAATAAAAAATCTTGAACTTGATATTAATGATGTACGTGGACAAGGATATGATAATGGGTCTAATATGAAAGGGAAAAAACAAGGGGTACAAAAAAGAATTCTTGATATAAATCCTAAAGCATTTTACACACCGTGTGGTTGTCATAATCTCAACCTTGTCCTATGTGATATGGCTAATTCTTGTCCTAAAGCTATATCTTTTTTTGGAGTAGTACAACGTATATACACATTATTTTCTTCTTCCACAAAGCGATGGAAAATTTTACAAGATAATGTGACAGGTTTAACTCTTAAGCCATTGTCACAAACACATTGGGAAAGTCGAATTGAAAGTGTGAAAGCAATAAAATTTCAAGTTCTAGAAATAAGAGATGCTTTGTTACAATTGGCAAAAACAAGTGAAGATCCCAAAACAAAAAGTGAAGCTAATTGTTTAGCAACATATGAGATTGAAAGTTTTGAGTTTTTGCTAGCTATGACTATTTGGTATGACATATTATTTGCTGTTAACACTGTTAGTAAAAATTTACAATCGAAAGACATGCATATTGATGTTGCTATAGATCAATTAAAAGGTCTCATGTCTTTTTTAAAAAAATATAGAGAAGATGGATTTACATCTGCTATGAATTCATCTAAAGAAATTGCAACCAAAATGGAAATAGAGCCTATATTTCGTGAAAAACGTATAATTCGTAGGAAAAAACAGTTTGATGAGAATGACAATGATGAGACAACACAATCCGCTGAAGAATGTTTTAGAATTAATTATTTTTTATATATAGTAGATCAAGCTATTTCTTCAATTGAAAGTAGGTTTGAACAATTTCAAATATATGAAAATATTTTTGGTTTTTTATTTAATTTTGAAAAACTAAAATCACTAGATGATGATAGTTTGAAAAAAAATTGTCTTAATTTTGAATGTTTTCTCACACATGAAACTCATTCCGATATTGATGGTTTAGATTTATATTCAGAACTAAAAGTTTTAAAAGAAGTTTTGCAAATAAATGATAACTCTCCAATTAATGTACTAAATTATATAAAGAGGCTAGAATCTTTTCCAAATGCATGTATTGCTCTCAGAATATTACTAACTATACCTATTACAGTTGCTTCTGCGGAAAGAAGTTTTTCAAAATTAAAATTAATAAAATCCTATTTAAGATCAACTATGTCACAAGAAAGATTAAGTGGATTAGCTATATTATCAATTGAAAAAGAAATGTTGGCGGAACTTGAATACAAAAATTTAATTAGTAATTTTGCCTCTCAAAAAGCAAGAAAGATAAATTTTAATTGAAAAAAATATATAAATTTATAATGAAATATAATAAAAGGCCCCATTTAAAGCTTTCGCCTAGGGCCCCCAAATACGTTGAGCCGGCCCTGGATATATGTACTAATTGTCTCTTAATATTTTGTTAGATGGCAATCATTGTAGTCTTAAATGGTGGTCATATGAGAAGACAAGAATCGAACTCAACTTCTGCTCTAATATCATATTAAATTAATTACCGATTGTCTCTAAAGTTTAAGTTATTAAAATCCTGGCTTTGCCACTACGTACTTCAAGCACTAATTCACTACTTCCAGGCTCAGAGCCTAATCATTCCAATGCTCTTTAGTTATTGTGCAACTCTATGATTTCACATACCTCTTTGTTAGGATATCTAGTATTTAAAATTTTAAATTAACTTAGGAAGTATTGGGGCTGCATTTGCCACTGGTTAATCATATTGGTTGAATAACTTGAATGTGCTCTTGCTTGGTTTATGCATGAAGTACTCTTCTGCTTGTGAAAAACGTGTGCCGTGTTCTCAAAGGGTGTCTTCCTCAGCGTGAAGTTGAGTTCTTTCGCTCAGCTAATCCTTTCACTAAATGGTTTGGTAATTCTTCTGTTATTTCTGTTAAGAAATAGGTAGTCTTCATTTATTGGATATATGTACTAATTGTCTCTTAATATTTTGTTGGATGGCAATCATTATAGTCTTAAATGGTGGTCATATGAGAAGACAAGAATCAAACTCAACTTCTGCTTTAATATCCTATTAAATTAATTACCTATTATCCCTAAGGTTTAAGTTATTAAAATATGGTAAATTTAATTGTTTAACAGGCCACATACTTCTAATAGGAGACTTCAATGCTTTTGATATGGTAAAGCTCCATTAGTATCTGACATTTACAGCAGAATGTTTCTAATTTCTCAATGTCTACATCTTTGCAATTACTTAGTTGCATTACTACGTACCATATGGATTTGGGGCCACAGCAAGGTTCGCTCTTAAATGTGTTTCCTTACGCATGAACTTGTCTAAGAGTGGTATACAATTATTTTGAAAAAGAATGCATCAAACACTTTGTAGCACTCGGGTTTCAAATGAGTTTGGAGCGGTAAATCCACAAGCAGCTAAAATGACTGTAAAGGCCATAATGGTTCTTGTAGTTTCAGAGGTGGTTATGATAGCCAATATGGGCCCTTTGATTGGCCTCTTAAGATTCATTGATGGCTTAAGCAGTAGTTTCAACTTCAAGTAACTTTCTCACATTCTCTCATGTAATGGCTTTAAGTTCGATCAGAACTTCTGAAGTTATAACTTCTTATCAATTCAAGATATATTATCAAATAAAAATTAATTCATTATTCAGTTTAGAATATTTTCTTTGCATTTATTTATTTATTTTTTGATAATTCGGTAATTAAAGATGGAGGATTTGAATCTAAAGCTACAAAGTTCTTTGCAATTTAAAAGTTAACTAATGGTATAAAAAGATTTAAACAAGTTTACTTTATCACCAAGCACTCTTGGCATGATGGCTGGAGTGGAACTAGGATTTCAAACTAAAAAGGGCCAAAGTATTAAAAAAAAAAATATCTAAATAGGTATCCATATAGTACTAACAAACTATAAACCAAGATAGATACACAAAATCATTGTTTCTTAATACATTAAGATGCAATCATCTACCAATAAAAATAATTAAAAAAAAAACATAAAATTATATTGTTTCTTAAGAGCATGAGTTCTTGCCAAAAAAAAAATTTTTATTTTTACAAACCAAAACTTACTTTCGCTACTTTAATATAGCATTTGAAATGTCTCGTATAGTAGTGTTTTTGGTATTCAATGCTCTAAATATTTATCATTTAGAACACATGATGCTAGTACTATAATACTGGGCTGACTAAAAATTTTTAATTTTAATTTTAATTTTATTTTTTATTTTTTATTTTTTGGTTAAGTTTTTGAGTTTGATAATTAGTAGTTGGGCTGGGCAAATTAAAAGGGAGAAGGTCTAAATTTTTGGAAGATGGAGGCATAACTCTATAAATAAAAAAATACTAGTCGCAAACCCGTTATATGCACAGGAACCTACCTATTTGTAAGGTGGACTAAAATAATTTTATAAAAAATTTATGAAACTACACTTTTGTATGATTTGCTCTTGTATGACTTCAATTTGTGTTACAATTTGATGAAGAAGCTATTGCTTGAATGTGCAATGAATTATAAAAAATTTGTCAGACAGTTTCAGAAAATAACATAAGAAGAGCTCATACCTCTACTCAACTTAATATATATATATATATATATATTGGAGTTTGCTTTGCTTTTATAATATTCATGATTAAACTCGCAAATTTGGAGATAAATTATTAATGTTTGAGTTTGAGTTTAAGTTGGACTTGTTAGAAAAATAGAGTTTTACTCCTTATTAAGTTTGGATTGAGCAAAAAAAAAATTTTTTTTTTTTTTAAATGATAATGATGAGTTTGAGTTTAAATTGGACTTGTTAGAGAGATAAAGTTTCACTCCTTGTCAAATTTGGATTAAACAAAAATAATTTTATTTAAATATAGTGCTAATGTGAAAAATTGTGAGAGTTCTAGAGTGTTTATATATATATATATATATATATAGATTACCAAGTTCATATATGCTATCTTTATCTGTATTATTATTAGTATTATTATTATTTTTTTTTTTTTTGGTTGTGCAAGGTACACTCATAGTTAACACATCTCCAATACAAAGCTACAAAAATTCACATCTGAACACTTATGATATAGCATTCAGATACAAATAGTGGACTAAAAATTGCTAAAATAATCCTAATGAGTTTTAACTAACTAACCATGAGCATTTTTTTCTATCCCTTGGAAGTGACAGCAAATTTTGGCACCGTTTCCAAAACAGAAATAAAAAAATGCTTCACAGATCAACCACACCAGACAGCTTCTGGATTTGGTTCAATAGAAGTACCCTTGCTTGATAGTTGCTTGGTAAAGAGCATTCTTTGCATCTGGATGATTAGTCTCAAGAACTCCTACAACTTTATCAATCTTGCAATGAAGCTTCCCAGCTGCAATAAAACGCGAGAGCTCCAGATCAATTAACTCCACAATTCAGAAGAAAATACTTAAACTTGTCCATTTTCTGTCCTTTTCTTGCAATTTCTTATCTACGAAACAAAAATAATTAAAACAAAAGGGTCTCAAAGTGCAGAATTACCTTCCAACGCTCCCACTGATTCAAACTCACAAATTCAAGAACTAACTCAGTCCTAAACCGTTCCAACTCACCCCGACCTTTGCTGACCCCTTCCTTAGCTCGCCCCCATAAACTCACCCACCTTCACATTGGCATCTTCCAAGCAACCCTGTTTCCTTCTTCCCTGACTCGCCGAGTTTCGATCATAACTGCTCCGAGCCACGCCGGACCGACCAAGTCAGACTCAGCCATGAAAACCCATTAGACCCATTTGGGTTTGCAGAAGCTAGAACACGAAAATTGGGTCTGTTGTGGGAATTTTTGGACCTGGGGTTCTTAGGAAGCTTGAGAAGAATGAGAGTTTGAGAGTTGTGTGTGAGTGGAGCTGAAGAAAATAAGAGTGGATTTGGTTTGTATGGGACTGTAAGCTCCATTGGTGAGTTTTGATTAAGGAATCTGTGGCCATGGGCTGGATGAGACTCTTGACATATGGGACGCCATTTCTGGGTTGTAAATGTTGGATGTGGGTGGTTTGTGGCAAATGGTGGTCTAAGGAAGGAGATCAACCTCTCTTCTTAGGAAGAAGATGACTGTTGGTTTGTGGGTATGGTGGGTATGGAGTTTTAATTGAGAAATCTGTGGGTTTTTATGCGATGCAATGCTTTGCTGTAGGTTTGTCGTGGGTCTGATTGAGGAGGAGTTGATAGAGTATTCTCAAAAAATAAATAAATAAAATTCTTTTCTTTTCTTTTGTTTGGGGGGGGGGGGGGGGGAATTTGACCAACACGTGAGCCCCCTCCTACCCCCTTAATTCCCAACCACCATACCTCTCACTTTCTCTTCTCTTTTCTTTCTTTTCATACAAACACAAGCACACTCATGTCTCCCCTCTCACACTCCCACATCCACCACCTCCACTATCTTTTTCCAGTAAGGTTTACCGGAAAACTCCATAAAAAAAGTTAAGGCTCACTCATTTCTACTATTTGGGGTAAAAACTCCTAATCTTTTTGGTGGATTTTATACTTTTGCTTGAGGTTCTTTTAATCTAAGTTTTGATAATGATATTCATGTGATTTATAAGCTTTGGAAGTGAAATTTATGTGTTTATATGTATGGGTTTGGTCTTGGTGGATTAATTTCATGAGTGAGTTTATAGCTTGTACAATAGTGGTTGTCTAAGGTTTGTTATGGTGAAAATTTGGGGGTTTTGGCTTTCTACTATGAAATAGATGGTAGATATAAATTTTATTGTTTATTTGGAACTAGTTAAAGATTTAAGTTGTTAGTCTTGGAGGATATTGTGATTTTTGGTATCATGGGTCTCTTGTTGATGTGGTGTAGATCTTGTGGGAACTACTTATAAAATGTTGAGATTTTGATGTTAAGGAGAATACCTTGAATGGCTTATGAGCATAAATTTGAGTTATGCTTTGTAATTTAAATTGTTGAGAAACTTTGGAAGTGGGATACATTACTTGTGAGGTTAAATATTTAGGCTTGCCTAATTTATTGCTTATTTGGCAATTTCTAATTTGTAGCTAAATACAATTTCAAGATTTATGCTTATCATGATAGGTTTGGTTGACATTGTTTAAGTTTTAACTAATTTCCTTTGGAGCTTTGGAACTATGTTTTTTGCAGATTGTAAGGTAAGTAGCTTCTTAATGGGATTTTTAGAAAAATAATCACATGACAAGAAATGTCATTGTTTTTTTTTTTTTTTTTTTTTTTTTTTTTGGTCAAACACATTTTGGAAAATTATTTGTGGAATTATATTTCTAAAAAGTGTTGTGTTGCGACCCTACTATATACGATTATATATGAAAAACGCATCATGTTTAATATTTCATATGGGGAAATGCATAAATATTTGGCATGGAAAAGTCAAGCATCATTGATTTAATTCTTGGTATTGGATTTTATGGATTTATTGCATTATTTGCAAAATTTCAAGATGCTTATCTAGTCGTATTACTTGGAAATTGATGCAAAATGCTTTGACAAGAAATGGTTTTGAAGACTTTAAGAATATTATGAATATTGGGTATTGTGGTGATTTTATGAAACTACTTAGATATGAATTGTGTTTTGATTTCATATAAACTATGAGCTCTTTATGGTTTTACCATTGGGAAGTGACATGTGATTACCTGGTAATTACCTTGCTAGATACTATAGTCTGTGTGACATTGGTATCTTAGCGCCCGTCTTTGTAATGGTTACGAGTTCCAGCTTTGTATCAGCAAATTAGTTTTGGCTTTATGTCAGAAGAATTGTTGGTATGGGTGTGTATTCCAAATACTTTTATTATTATTTATTTTCTAACTGTTGGGAATTTATGAGTAAAATAACTATTGGCAATCATAATAAAAATAGTCGTTGAGCTTTTATGAGTTATTAGTTACCGATAACTATAGGTTATTATTGTCATGAGTAGCCTATCTAATATCCATCACTACACCATTTCCTATAAGTCTTTTGACTACTCTATATTTATAAATGCATAATTTCTATTCTTTTTCTCTCCCACATATTTTTCTACAATATATATTTGTTCCAAGGAAAGGCAATAGAGGGTTGTTCTTGAACCTTCGTGAGTGGAAGTGCGTCCATCATGAAGGTTGACACTATAGTCTAATCTTGTGGGATTATTTGGCTAAGAGAACCAATCGCATCGAGTTTTACTCTGAGTGGCACAAATTAACCTTTAAGGACAACGCTTTCACAACATGATTCTATAACATTGTGAGATTGTTCTAAACTTCTTTTTATTTTATATCCTTGCTAATTATTGGGGATATTATTTATTGTATCAAAACTTGTTTATTCACTAAAATATTTCCAACAATCTTAAAAGTTGACCTTCATGCTTCAAAAATGGATGAACAAGTTATCGATCATGAAATTTTATATTGTGGTATGATATTATGTTTGTAAAGAAAAAATCTTAGTAGTTATATTTGTAGATATAATTACATCTTTTGTGTAGTTTCCTTTCCTATATGTTTAATCTAAGTAATTTGGTGGACCCAGAATTTGAAAAGAATAAATAATGATGTCTTTCAAAACGTGATTTTGATTCATTAATTCGTGAATAATATTATGCATCATTGTCTTGAAATGTGGATACTAACTCATTGCATTTGCAATTTATGTGATAAATTATATGATACTATATGTTTATTATATTTTGTGAAATTGTTTTATGTCTATTGAAATCTGAGGAACATGAGATTGAAGAAAAACGTATGTGTTTTGAGAAATATTTTTTGGAATTCATAAAAAAATGTTAGCGATAATTTTTATGAGAAATGAGATTAAAAAAAAAAAATATTGGTGAAATTCTGAATGAGAAAAACAATGGTGTAGACTTATGGTGAAGACATTCCTATTGTTAAGTGGGAAAAATGGTGCTATATGAATTTGACACTCCAATTATATGATGAAGATATAATGATACCATAATTTAATTAAATATTATCTTCCTTGCCAAAGTTTTCAAGTAATTAACTTGGAATGATGTTTTTATTGCTCACGGTGTGTGTGTGTGTATATTATGTAGTTTCATGGTGATTATTCTAACGAGTTGTGCACTTGTTTAATCATAAATTGTATTTTGTAAGCTATGTGCTACATTGTATAATAATTCTTGTCATATTTTTATTGAGAATGATTTTGTAGATTTTAGTTAAAAATTCCTAAATTATAACATGCTTTATAAATTATTTATTATCATGAAACCTGCATTTTCCCTATCTCATTTATTATGCTACTTACTAGGCTCTGTCTCATCCTATTCTTTCACAAACTTTTTCAAAGTAGGCAACGATCTCTTGAGACAGTTTTTTGTGCCTAGTAGTAGTTAGACAAACTAATGATGAATGCTGAACTTTTGTGATGATGATCCTTAGGTGTTATACATCCTAGAGGAGGCTTGATTTATTTTTTAGTATCTAATAGTTGTGATGACTTTTATTCCCACTGATAGGACAAGATAATAATGTGTAATTATATTTATTCAGACCTCTATTTTTTTGTGGCCAATGGCCCTTGTAATTATTACATAGAACTTTAACTTACTTTAGGAGTATCATTAATTAAATTATTATGAATATTCTTGATGTTGATACTTTGTATGAATTATTTGGATTGAATTATCAAGAATGAAAAATCTACAAGTACCATTGGGTTGTATTTCTGTCCCTTTTGGGTTTGGGGGCATGATATGGTCGCCCTACAAGTATAAGTATTTGTATGATTTAAAAAGTGTATGAGTTAGGGTTCAAGCCTCCAAGATGGAGCTTCATACACATACACTTAAATTAGGTTAAATTAAAATTCTATCTTATATAAATTTTTTTAAAAAAAAATTACTTTTGAAGCAATTTTCTTTTTGGGTTATAAAACAGCCTCGCAGTCACATCTTAAAGTGAAAATGTATAGTAAATTATTTTTAATATATTTATATATATATATATATATATGGGCCTTAGAAAATTAAACTTGGCCCAGAAAAATAATTCTTAACCCTTGAACCAACAAAAATTAACTCAATCAATAACAAAAAAAGCCCAAGCAATAACAAGTAGCCCAAATAACAACAAAAATTCTAAAAAGGTATCCCATTTTATAGCCTTTCAGAAACAAAAATTATAAAACTATAAAAAAAAATTTTAAAAATCAAGCTGGTAAGTGGCAACATGTAAGAGCCTATTATCTGGTTGGGAGTCCAGTATGTGTGCCGTTTTGGACTTCGTTGTACACGTATGAGGGAAATGCCTTTGGATCAGACTATAGATAGAGTACTGTTGTACGAACATTTCTTCTAGCTCTTGGAACGAATTTCACCAATAAGCAAAAGTATGTTATTAGTACAAAAATTCATCATTTCAACAAAATTGTCCCCCCAACCCCGCATTCCTTTTGTGCAATTTATGTTCAACTTGATCGTATAGCATGAAAATTAGGAAATTTATGACTGTTTAATACATAAACAAATGGTCTTAAATCTATATTCTGTAAAATTTTGTGGTAAGTGAAATATTCCAAACCAGTTCTGAATGCTTAGTCATGGATTTATGATGTTTCAGACAAAAAATAAAAATAAAAATAAAAAAAATAAACAAGAGAGGATATCTTTGAGTGAACTGTGTATGGGCAAAATATTAGTGTCAGTTGTTTCCTTAGACTCAATTTTGAGTGAAACTAATTTCTGTCCAAAGGGGCCAAATGTTGTCATTTGAATACCCTTTATTACGACGGAAACGTTGTTTATTGAGCTATACATGCCTGACAGATTTCTTAAAAGACAAAGTTTCTCTCAAAACTAGTTTGAAGAGAAACCCTACAAACTAGTCATATATCATTATATTGAGCGTGAATTTTGAAAATCTAACCGTTAAATTATATGTTCTCATTACATTCTTAATGCTTACAACATTTCAAAAAGATCAAAGATCAATTGCTATGTTATCAAATAAATGTTATAATTTCAAGCTTAGATTCAGTATCTTAGGTTCTTAATGGAATCCTATTAATTACAATTTTTAATAAGATATGAATAGTGTTATATTCTAAGAATAACTCAATTTAGAATTTTCAATAAGATAATTAAGAATAGTGTTATATTTTCTAAGAATAATCATATTTAGAATACCCAAGTGATTGAATTAAATTGGGAAACCTAATGAACTGTTCCTAAGGTACTCTACCTAAATTTTATCTTGTGAATATTCCAACAAACTGCAAGCTTATTTGAGTTACTAATACCACATATGTTTCCTAAAGTCAGTGTTATAAAGCCATGAAATATATTTAGGGGTTGAATCCATAAAAAATATTGAGAAAAGAAATTATTTTCTAGTGTTTCATTGTGTTCCTGAAAACACTTCAATTTTTTTTTTCAATGTTTGATTGCATTTTGAAAAATGCTATGAAAACATAATTTCTACTACTTTCTCACATTTTCTCATCTACTAAGCACATTTACAAATTTTTTTTTTAAGGTAAAAAATGGGTAAAATTCTATTTTGGTGTCTAAACTTTATTAAATGTTTGTTTGTTTTTTTTTTTTTTTTTTCCCCCTAAACTATAAAAAGATTGTTTTCTTCTCTAAACTATTAAAAAGTTCATATTTCTTCAATAAATTATTAAAAATTTTTACTTTCTATGCTCAAACAAAAAAGATCTTTTTTAATCCCTAAACTATTAAAAAAAGTTCTTTTCGCATCCCTATTTTTGTCTCTAACTCTTAAAATAGCTATTTACAATGTTTAAGGATATGACAAAGTACTTAAAATTTAGGAACTAGAAAAAAAAAAAAAAAAAAAAAAAAAAAAAAAAAAAAAAAAAAAAAAAACAACTTTTGATAAGGTTTAGGAATCAAAATAGTATTTTACTCTAATAAAATCCTGAATGTGGACTAGTAGTGATGGTAGCTGGCAACTACCAAAGAGGCGGATACTAGGTACGCTAGTGGGGGTGGTAGTTGGGTTGCAGACAATGGAAGTGAGGGTAGAGATTCGATTAATAAGTTTTTGGTAAGACAAAAAATAGTTACAGGAAATGAAAGCGTAAACTAATTTTTGCTATAAATGCATTTATTTCACGGTCTAACATTATTTATTGCCCCAAACACCCGTAAATGTGTAAAATATTTTCTTTATCACGTTGCATGCTCCAGGCCAACGTTGGCTAAACGGCTGGAGTTATCGGTTGAGTTCGTTTGTGGCAAATTACCGCAGATTAGCATTTGTTGTATCTTTTTAAGTAGTGGTGGTTTAGAACTAATGTTAAATGGCAGATCACAGATCAATTAACCAATGGGCTTAGGGTTTCCTTTCCTAGGCTAGAATAAGGTATGATGTACTCTTCAAAAATTAGAACATGTCGCAATAGTAAATAAAATATGCAAAAAATAAATAAAAATTTTATTTGTCTTTAATACACATGATGCTAGTGATCTAAGCATTCACATTTGATCTTACAAATGATATATGTAGAGAAATTTTTGTTTTTTTTGTTTTGTAGGGATATGCAGAGAAATTTTAGTATCAAAGAATAATAGAAGCCCATTACCCGATCTTGTACTAGTAAAAAATTTGGCAATAGTGTTACACTACCCTACTTATATGAGATATGACGGTACTATAGCAAATGGTATAATATTAAATTCCTTTTTCTCTCACTCTGTCAGCCACATTCTTCTTCCTTTCTTTTATTTTAATCTCTCGTTCTCTCTCTTTCTTTACTCCTAACTCCCTCTCTCACATCTCTCATGCGTACAAAGCTTGCCACCGGAGCTGGGTTGGATTCAGAGTGATGGCGATTGGTGTGGTCACGGCGTGGGCACGACAGATTCCGATTGGGTTGTCTCTCTGTCTCCCACGTCTCTCTCTCTTTCTGTCAGCATTTGTCTCTCCGTCTCCCACATCTCTCTCTCAGCAACTGGCTCACTCAAGCACCGTTGGCCACCATATTGCCCAGAAACGCCAAGCCCAGGCTGCCGTTGGCCACTGTCTCACACGGTGTGGATTGTGAGATCTCTCCGGCGATTTTGCAGTGAGATCCCTCCGGCGTGGGTTTACAGTGAGATCTCTCCGGTGATTGTGAGATCTTTGGTGTGGTGGTTTTGCCATGGGGGTTATGGTGTGTTGGTTGCTATGGAGTTGTTGTGATTTTGCAGGTTGTATTGGTTGCTATGGATTTGTTGTGATTTTGTAGGTTGATTTTGCCATGGTGGTTTCTATGGTTTTTGCCATGATTTTGCAGGCCGTGATTTTGCAGGTTTTTGCCGTGGGTGGAGCAGTGGTGGGATGGTGGGATTTGGATGGTGGTTGTGTGGGATTTTTGGGTTTGTTCACGGCAGTGAGAGAGATGTTGAGAAAGAGAGAGAGGGGGGAGGAAGAGAAACAAAAATTAGAGAAAGGAGAGATTATTTTGGGTTATATATTTTATTGAGTAGATATATT
Organism: Quercus gilva; assembly: GCA_023621385.1. Classification (NCBI taxonomy): domain Eukaryota; kingdom Viridiplantae; phylum Streptophyta; class Magnoliopsida; order Fagales; family Fagaceae; genus Quercus; species Quercus gilva. The sequence continues at coordinate 54,453,070 of CM042477.1, read as the reverse complement.
ATTTTAATATGTTATATAGAAATATAAGAATCGAGATGTTGAGTGGATTGTAAAATTGTATGGCATAATAAATAAAATAGTTTTTAAGATAGTAAAATAGAATATTCAAAAAATACTAAATGCGAGTGCTTGAGAGAGCTTGATGTTGTTGGCCATCTTTAAAAAAAAATGATGTTTTTCGTCTTTAATGTTATTTGTTTAAATCCTTAGTGGTCCATTTGAGAGAGAGAGAGCAGTAGTAGTAGAGGAGTTAGAAGAGAATTTGACCAAAATTAGTTTATTTTTAGCTAATTTTATTTTACTCTACTTATCTTCACTCTCTCTCCTTTTTCCCTCAATTCAAACAAGTCCTAAGTTTCATTGCACAATAAATAATGCCAGAGCTTTCACTATCATATATTTTTAATTACTGCATGAGATTATATAAAATTTACAATATTCTTGTGTGTATCTATGAGAAATTCTGATGTTACACTCAAAACTACAATTTTATCCACAACTCGTTTACGTGGCGAGTATACGAGTTGTAGATAAAGTTGTGGTTTTGAACGTGACATCAAAATTTTCGTGTATCTACATATACATCTCTTCAAAACTGAAAATCATGGCAACGGGTCAACCCCAATTGGATACGTTGCGGACCATTTGTCTTCAAGAGGACATTTTGGACGGTAGTCAATTGAAGGTGCTCCGGTTTAAAAGTGCAAAAGAGAGTTTAGTTGATTATTAAAGTGTGTGTGTGTGTGTGTGTGTGTATATATATATGGTTGCCTTTTTTGTTAATTATTGAGTCCTTTAAAGTTAATACAATATTCACAGTGCTCCACGCATAATACATAGGAAAGTAATCACATGACAGTGGGAGGTAATGGATAACAATCCATTGGATAGCAAGTGACCCATGTAATATGAACAACCGTTGTCATTTTACACCCTGTAAGTTCATTTTCCTTGCATGGATTTATGATTTATTTATTGTTTATCATCTTGAAATGCATACCTTACCTACACCAAGTATCTGCCTTCTCCGGTTTGAGCTAGCCGGTTCATTTGAGTGGCGATGCATACTATTCAAACCACAACCTATGGAGAATTTCTGGACTAATATATGTTGTGTTATGTGGAGCCAAGTTTGTATTTGATTTGGATTATGACTTCATCCGATATAAAAGCGATACATGATTTTTTAGCCCATTGGAAATTCTTTGTGTAGGATATAAATCCCGTTGTCTCAAATTAAGGTTAGTTGTGTGTTTGAAAAAGAAAAGCTATATTGCTACATCTTGTATGTTTTCCTGTAATTAGTAAATCATTGCAACTTTGTGAATGTGAGCAAATTATTGAACCACGTAATTTTTTATAGTGTGTGATTGCATTGTCTGTGTGTTAGAAATACTGAATCGTAGTATTGTATTTCATAATCAAGGAATATACATGCGATGCCTTTATATAGGAGGCATATGTGTGCGGTACAAGTAAGCATATGCGTGTAGTACAAGTAAAGTGTAGTACAAGTACAAGTGTGCTATACAAGTAAACTAGCTGGGCTTAAAGCCCATAACATAATATATATGTTAACAGCCCCCCTCAAACTCAAGGTGGATGTGAGACCAGCTTGAGGTTGTCAACCAAAGTACGAAGGCGTCCCTTAGGATGTGACTTGGTGAAGATATCTGCAAGTTGATCTTTAGAGGAGACTGAGATCAGCTTAAGAGCACCATGGACAAGATGAAAACGGATAAAATGACAATCGATTTGGATGTGTTTAGTCCGTTTATGAAAGATATCATTGTGAGCAATATGAATAGCACTCTGGTTATCACAATAAAGAGGAGTGGCAGAGGATGTAGACACACCTAAGTCTTTGAGAAGCCATCGTAGCCAAAGGAGCTCAGATGTGGTATCAGCAAGGGCACGATATTCTGTTTCAGTACTGGAACGAGCCACATGGGTTTGTTTCTTGCTTCGCCAAGAAATCCGAGAAGAACCAAGAAGAAAGCAATAACCAGTGGTGGACCTGCGATCAGTGGGGTCTCCTGCCCAATCAGCATCAGAAAATACACGAAGAGTAAGAGGAGACTAAGCATAGTAGAAAAGACCATGGAAAAGAGTGCCCTTTAGGTATCGAAGAATGCGCAGAACAGCAGTATAGTGAGTCAATCATGGAACAGACAGATACTGGCTCACCTGGTGAACAGCATAGGAAATGTCTGGACGAGTGACAGTGAGATAAACCAAGTTGCCAACCAAGCGTCTGTAAAGAGAGGGATTAGACAATGGTTTACCCCCTGAGGGAGTCAGATGCGCATTAAGCTCAACTGGAGTGTCAACAGTCTTGTTATCAGTGAATCCAGCGCAAGACAAGAGTTCAGAGGCATACTTGGCTTGAGTAATATAAAGTCCATCTGTAGAATGAGTAATTTCAAGACCCAAGAAGTAGCTGAGATGTCCAAGATCTTTCATCTCAAACTGCTGACTGAAAAAAGCCTTGAGTTCTTGAATGCCACTGAGGTAATCACCAGTTATGATCATATTATCCACATATAAGAGAAGTAAAATAGTGCCTTTGTCAATGCGACGAAGAAATAAGGCAGAATCATAGTGACTGGCCATGTAACCCAAGTGAGAGATGGTAGAGCTGAATTTGATAAACCAAGCTCGTGGAGCTTGTTTAAGGCCATAAAGTGCACGTCGAAGGTGACAAACTTTGTTTGAGTCAACAGAGAGACCAGGAGGAGGTTGCATATACACTTCTTCACTTAAATTCCTATTAAGGAATGCATTTTTGACATCCATCTGAAAAAGGTCCCATTTACTGGCAGCAGCAACAGCTAAGAGGGCATGAACAGATGAGATACGAGCAACCGGAGCAAAGGTCTCTTCATAATCAATCCCATACTCTTGTGTAAAACCTTTCGCAACAAGACGAGCTTTGTAGCGCTCAATGGACCCATCAGAGCGAGTCTTAATCTTGTAGATCTATTTACAATCAACCACAGATTTCCTAGGAGGAAGTGTCACCAAATCCCAAGTATGGTTTTTAGATAATACATCAAGTTCCTCTTTCATTGCAATCTGCCATAAAGGGTCAGTGGAAGCCTCACGATAGGTGTGAGGCTCGTGTAGTGTAACAAGGGCAGTGTAACAATGATAGTCAAGTAAATGTGTAGGAATAGATCTTACCCGAGTTGAGTGACGAGGTGGAATGTCTTGTGCAAGATCTTCAGGCGAAGCAGGAGCAGGAGACCCAAGCTCAGAATTGGGGTTGGGTAGCTTGTCTTCAACCTGTTCATTAAAGGGTGAACTAGGAAAAGGATCAGTGATATCTGGTGGTTTTACAGAGAAGTCTACAGCAACAGAATCAGGAGCAACTACAGGAGGATCAGGAGCAGCTATAGAAGGAGTATGTGCCTCATCTGGAAAAAGATCTAAGACAGAAAAGGAAGACAGGGAAGTACTGAAATGAGAAAGCTCGACAAAAAGGCGATGTTCCCAAAAGACAACATTGCGGGAGACATGAAGACGATGAGAGACAAGATCATAACACCTATACCCCTTTTGAGTTTTGCCATAGCCAAGAAAACAACAAAGCCTTGATCGAGGCTCAAGTTTGTTATGTTCATGTGGCTGAAGAAGAACGAAACAAGCAGACCCGAAGGAGCGAAGGTGGTGATAGTCTGGAGGTGACCCAAAAAGGCGCTCATATGGAGTTTGATTTTAGATAACAAAACTCAGAATGCGATTAATAGTATGAACAGCATGAAAAACAGCTTCACCCCAAAAAGGAGCAAGAACTTTGGTAGAGAAAAGGAGAGCACGAACAGTGTTAAGAATATGACGAAATTTTCATTCAGCTCTACCATTTTCTGAGAGGTACTTGGACAAGTTAGTTGATGAACAGTGCCATAGGAATGCAAAATAGCTTGGAAAGTATATTGCGTATATTCAAGAGCATTATCAGATCGAAAAATTTTGATGCGTCTGGAAAACTGAGTTTCAACCATTTTTGCAAAATTAGAATATACTTCCAATAATTCAAAACGATGTTTCATATTAAAAATCCAGCTATAGCGAGAGTAATCATCAACAAAGACAACAAAATATCTAGACCCACCAATACTAGAGACAGAGGACGGCCCCCAAATATCAGAATGAATAAAGTCAAAGATATCAGTGGATATTGATTCACTAGTATTGAAATGCAAAGCTGGTTGTTTTCCTAACTGACATGAAACACAATCAAAATTTTCTGTAGACACTGAACCTAACAAACCTCTAGAGGCCAATTGTTGTACCCGAGAGGAAGATGCATGACCAAGTCGAGCATGCCAAAGTGCAAGGGAAGGAGTGGAAGAAGCTGCAGCAGCTGCAGCAACAGAAACAGGAGCAACAAGTGGAAGACAAAGGTTGTCCACGGGAAACATACGCCTAACTCTGGGACCGGTCCCAAGCTCCTGTCCCGTCCTAGGATCCTGCACAATGCACCCAGAATAATCAAAGGTAATGCGATAACCCAACTCAGCTAATTGTCCCATAGAAAATAAATTATAAGAAAGGTCAGGAACATTAAAGACTCCAGGAACTGAGAGGTTGGAGGTTGAAACTGAACCTATATTATGACCAGACATTGTGGAACCATTTGCTGTGCGAATATTAAGAGAGTGTAGTGTAGGTTTAAGATTAGAAAATAAGGACGAGTGAGGTGTCATGTGATTGCAACAAGCAGAATCCATAAGCCAAGAGGTAGGAGACATACTAGATAAAGTTGAGAGAGAAGAGGAATAAGATGCATTACCAACCATACGAATGATATTGGCAATGATATTTATAAGGTTATCTCTAGAAATGGAGAAAGTGGATCCAGAAGACTTAGACTGTGCAAAGATAGGAGCCATTGGTTGGACACTCTCAGTGCTAGCAACAGTAGCAGCAGAAATTGAAACAGCTGATTTGTTGCGATGATAGCAAGTCTCAATATTGTGGCCAAAACATTTGCAAAATTTGCAAAAACGTTTGATGGATTGGCAGCAATGATTGTTGCAATAAGAAGAAGACCTGCCCTTATTCTTCACTTAGAAGCAAAATATGCAAAAATGAATTGCAAAAATGAAATTTACGCGAAAAACTAAGTAAGGAGAACCTGGACTACAAAAAGTCAACTCTGGCCCAAAGTCAACGGTCAAATCTGGTCAAAGTCAACCTTTTAGCAACGGTTAACGGATGACGTCAGCAGGCTAACTGGTGATGACGTCAGCAAATGATGTGTTGCTGATGTAAGCAGGTGACGTCAGCTAGGGCTGACGTGGCGGTGATGACGTCAGAGATGACGTCGGCAGGTGTCCCAGTGGCGCGTGAGGCGCGTGGGTCAACTTCGCCGAAGATCTTGGCGGCGCGTGAGCCAGCTAATGAAGGTGATTCTTTGCCGAAGATGAAGACCGGGGAAGGACGATTCTAATGGTGTCGACAGAAACAAGATTGGAGCAGCCCTGGTGGCGCGTGGATGTTTTGGCCGAAACATTGACCGGCAAGTGGCGGCGCGTGGATGGTCAGATGTGGATGTTTCTGGCGGCGATGTGTAGATCAAGTGAACAGCTACACGGTGATATGTCTTATGTCCTAATCGGAGGTCGGAAGTGACAGATCCGATGATGGTAATGGTTTTGGCGGTGGAGGAGCAGCTTCTAGTGGTGGAGATTCAACCCTGAGGACCTCTGACAGCGGGGAGCAGTCGGGAGAGGGCACTGAAAGGGTTTACTGACCACAGAAGTTGAGGCAGCGAAAAATACCGACAAAACAAGACTGCAAGACATAAGAAAATTAGAGCAGTGGCTCTGATACCATGTTAGAAATACTGAATCGTAGTATTGTATTTCATAATCAAGGAATATACATGCGATGCCTTTATATAGGAGGCATATGTGTGCGGTACAAGTAAGCATATGTGTGTAGTACAAATAAAGTGTAGTACAAGTACAAGTGTGCTATACAAGTAAACTAGCTAGGCCTAAAGCCCATAACATAATATATATGTTAACACTGTGTATTATTTTTCTATCTATTTTTGCCTTTCACAAATTTAGGGTTGGGGTTTGAGTGAGAGCAATGGTTGAGGAAACAGGAAAGGATACAGTTCTATGACACAGACTTTGAATTCTAGAAGATGCAATTCGAGAGTTACCTACATGGGAAGAAGTACATGAATCTTTCTTGGGTGAGCAATCAGAAGGCATGGATGATAATGATAGGAGACTAGTACTTCTTGACATACTAGGGGTTATTCGATTAACAATGTCTAGATCGATTATACATAATGTTGTAAGGGATAAGACCATAATTGGTCTGATAACAGCCTTATTGATATGTATGAAAAGTCGTCGGCAAACAACAAAATGCATCTAAATGCCTTACAATTTTTTGTATTATTTGATTGCCTTGTGTATGTTATTTATTTATTTTATACATTTTTTTGTCTCTCAAATATTTACGAATTCGTGTATATTACCAACAGAATATTACTAGTTATTATAGATAAACTAGTGAAAATAAATCAATTATATTAATTCTCTCACTTTGATGCTAGGGTTCTAGTTCTACCACTCTTCATTACCCTTTTGTCTATGCCAGGATTGTGTTCTCAATTGAGAATGTTGGATATTATTCTATACCATCGTTTATGTTATCTTCAGTCTTCCTTGAGCACCAATTAGCGATTTTTTCCGGTTCAATTATATAATACATTTTGACATTTTGTTATGAGCTAATCAAAATCTCTTTCTGTGCACTTAGACCCATCATGAAAGCGATATATTTTCTTCTTTCCCCATTCTTTATTTTTTAAGTTGTAACTTGTGAAAGCAATGCACTTTTAGCATGCTCCTTTCAATAGCATTATCCCCAAATTGGCATAAAAATTATTGCAACACTTATATTATTTAGGAAAACAAATCATTAATCATAAAACCATACGCGTTGCCGCGTTGGTACTACATTCATAATATTAAACAGCCACGTTCACCGTCATTATATATAGAATACTTCTCTCCTCCATGAAGAACTCGTAGCCAAACTTCCTGGTCGTAGTACATGCACACATGAAACATAGAAATTTATGATAAATTACACTTTTTCATTCTAATTTATAAGACCATTTTCAATGTCCCTCGTAAACTTTAAATTTGAGCAATCAACCCCCCATATGAGACCAGTTAATGTTTGATCAATTTTCGTTATATATACTTAACCTTAAATTTTATTTTCTTATAATATTATCATATGATTACTCCTTTCTTTTTCTTTTTTTTTTTTTTTTAATGATCATATATGTGATAAATATGACAGAAATTAGCAAAAATTTAATGGTAAGATCGAGAACATTAAAACTTAACCTTAATTAGAAAGTTGATTGCTCAAATTTAAATTTTTAAAAAAGATATTAGGACTGACCTCATAGTTTAGAGTCATGAAAAAGTATAAGTCAATACCCAAATTTATTACTACATAAGAAAATTAATGCTTCTCTAGAAACTAGAAAGAGATACCGATGAGTACCTCCAGCTCTCCCATTGAAGTTCATTACTTTTGATGTTTATAATGATGCTTTGCATCAGGACCTCCTGGAATCTCTCGTGCGGGGTCCCGATGTGGGGTTGTATCTTCACTTTGCGAATCATAGTTCAGCATTTCCTTAGCATCTTGGGCCAGTGCTAGCAATGACCTGAATTGATTGCTTCCCTCTATGTTAGGATTAAGGGGGCGAGTTTCGGACCTCAAAAACAAAAGCAATATGAGTGTAAGGCACATGCAAAATCTCAACCGACGCATTTTTAATCTCTAGGTTTCAAAATTGCTAGGCTTGCTTGTAGAGACCCAACCTAGGCGGTGTTATATATATATATAAGATATACGGATACCATTGTTATAAAAAATACAAGTGGATAGATTCCAAAAGGAAAAAAAACAAATCAATTTGTGCAGGAGTGAGAGCACTATACATCCACCCACGCTTAAAAATTAAGAAAAAAGTTAACTAATACTCTAAGGACATGCATTGATTTATGAGCTTTTTTTTTTTTAATAAATATTTTATGCAGAAAAAATAACTGATTTTTATTTTACAATCTTTTAAATTTTACATAAAAGTAGTTTCAAAACTTTCTTAAAATATTCCATTTAACAAATGTCTTATGGGTAAACTCATTAACCCGGGCCAAAAAAAAATAGTCATCGTATTGGATGCAACACTAATGTGATGCCATTAGACTAAAAAAACAGCAAGATATTCCTAGGATATTCTAAGCCAATGAAAATTTTTCTCTTAAATACGGTTCATTTTTAGTTTATTCAGCTCCAGTGCGCCAAGTGATTTATCTTGTTAACGTACAAGTCAAGTTGGATTAAAAGAAATGGCTTAGGGTGGTCTACGTAGCCTCCTCTGAATATAATCTTCTCAGTCTTCCACTGCAACCAGTGTCCCTGCAGCTTATTGGCATATACGATGTTTGAAATATGTTTGCTCACAAGATTGGTCGACAGTGCCCTCCTACTTTCGTCCCAAAGTGCTTAATCTTTTTGTTTTTTAAGCTGAACTTTGGCTTCGTATTTGCTACCAAAAGTGAAATGCAGGACACGAAATTCGGTGGAACAAAATTAATATTAATCATGATGAGAACTAGAAAAAAAAAAATAGATTTGGTGAAAAAATGTTTGGACCTTTTTAGCCTAAAAGAGATTGAAAAGACAGTAAACGAGGCGCCACGTCTCCGTTTGCACATGAGAACGAGTTCTTCACTATGTCAGTAGGTATACTAGTCCAGTCGAAGTCATGCATGCCCAACCCTTTAGGGAGCCTTTAGATCTTACCTCCTCATCTCCACATGTTGAGTCATCTGATCTGAGTCAATAGGAGCGTATGAACGCCATGTCAATGAATTGTATCCAATGATCTATAAACACTTCTTTTTTCTTTCTTTTTTCTTTTTTGCGCTGAATAATCTATAAACACTTTCAAGGTTATAATGATCAATAAAAATTTCAGGTTGATTAACATCATGGAATTTGAAGCAGGGACTTGTCATGATTCAATTTAGGCTTGAGCGATTTTCGTCTAAGATCATAAAGAGATTTCAAACCTGTAGTGTTGGACCATTTAAAATATTGAAACGGGCTAGCCAAATGCATATGGTATTGGCCTTCCTCATGATTATGGTATGAGCTCTACTTTTAATATAGAGAATCTAATCGCGTATAAAGATCCAGAATTTATACATGATACCCCTTTTGTTTTACCTTCATGTGACCCTGTTCATATCTCCATCCTTACACCCCTCGATATTCCATATGCACAGAAGGAACATACCATGGTGCTCTTTTGGATGAACAGATTGTTTCTACTATGGACGGACAGGTCCAAAACTACTTAGTCTATTGGAAGGGACGCCCAAAGTTTAGTTGCACTTGGATTTACAATAAGGAGCAGCAACATTCAGATCCTAACTTGCTCAAGTCCTACCATAGATGCCATGCAAGAGCTACACTCAATGGAGTCTAGTTTCTTCCACCTCGGGAGGGTTCATTTGGGCACAAGATATGTCTTGCTATTAATTGGGCCTAAAGATCTAAGCTCTATCTCTTAATGATAAGGATTTTATATTAAGCAATTTGATACATTCATTACCTCTTTGGATTTGGAATTTAAGTTCTTTTTTTGCAAGAAAAGTTTTGGAAATCTACTTAAAATCCCATGGTTTCCGTTTTGTAAGACAGTTTCTAAGGGTACATTTGATACACTGAATGGAGATTACGATATGAATTGTAATATTTATTACTAGTAATAAAGTGTGTTGTAATGTAATAACTAAACGTATTCATTAGTTTGGTTGTGCACTACAACAAAATGTATTTTTAGTGATGAAAATTAGTGAGGAAATATTTTTCGTCACTAAAAATACAGCTTTAGTGACGAAATATGAATTTCGTCACTAAAAGTGAAAAAAATTATAACATTTAGCGACGAAAAATAAATTTCATCGCTATTGTGATCCAAAAAATAGGCGCCAGTGGAGGGAAATTTTGGTGCAAGTTTAATTAAGCTATAGTGACGAAATATTTCGTCACTAAAAGTTGAAATTTTTAGTGACGAAATATTTCGTCACTGTAGGTATTGCTATGATAGTATTAGTGACGAAAATCATTTCGTCGCTATAAGGAAGAATTAGTGACGAAAACTATTCGTCACTAAAAAAAAAAATGATTTTGCACTTAAATGTTTTTAGTGACGAAATCATAATTCGTCACTAAAGGTATGCTATAGTGATGAAAGTTGAATTTCGTCGCTAAAAATCTGAACAAAATATGGTCTCTTTAGTGACGAAAATAAAATTCGTCGCTAAAAGTGTAAAAATTCTGGGTCCTCTTGTGACGAAACAAAAATTCGTCACTAAAAGTGGGCAATAGCGACAAAAACATTTCGTCCTAAACACCACTTTTAGTAACGAAACTGATATTTCGTCACTATTTCCCACTTCTAGTGACGAATTTCAGTTTCGTCACTAAAAGTGGTCTTTAGTGACAAAATGTTTTCGTCACTAAAAATCACTATAAATACTCCATCCCAAAAATTAGCCTCACCCACTCAGCAGAACAAAAAACACTCAGAAACCTAAACAAAAAAAAAAAGAAAAAAAAAGAAACACTCACCAACTCCCGATTCGCTCAACCGACGCCGATTCAACTTCCACCGTCGCCGTTGAGCTCAACAGCCAAGCTTCAGTTTGCTGTTGAGCTCATTGGCGACGCCTCAGCTTGCCGATGAGCTCAACGGCAACGCCTCAGCTCGCCGTTGAGCTTAATGGTGAACTAAAGCGTGGCCGTTGAGCTCAACGGCGACGCTTCAGCTTGCCGTTGCAACGATTCAGCTAACCGTCGCCGATTAAGCTTAACGGCGACGATTCAGCTCGCTGTTGATGACACTTTAGGTCTCCGATTCAACTCACCAACGCTTAAGTTCGTGACGCTTCCGGCAATGCTTGAGTTTCCGGCAACGCTTCAAGTAGTTTTTGCTTTTTCATTTTTGTTTCTGTTTTGTTTGATAATATTACCATGATGATGACACCTTTTTTTTGTTAAATTATATTGTGTTTGGTTGCTGAGAAAGTATGAGAAAAGAAAAAGTGGTAATTCATTTTTTATTATTATAATGTATTGTTATCATCTAAACCTGAGAGAGGTGGAAGCAACCACCTCCACCAGTGGAGAGCTATTGAAAGCTTTGGTTTTAATGGGTTTTGGGTGATATTTAATTTTGTGAACCAGAGAGTGTGATTTGTGAAGCATTCAATGGATTTGTTGGGAAACAAGCAAAGGGTTTGGAAGTTCTAGAAATGTGAACTGGGCATTGCATCTATCTATTTACTTGTTGATTTTTAGTTGGAAGTCCAATAAGAAATTTATCCCTTAAAAATTAGATTGGCAATGCAAAAATTACTATGCAATGACTATGTTATTAATGTTATAGCTTTGAGATCTTAGTTCCTACATTTCCTAACTATATGAACATTGTGCTAGGGGATACCATGTAGGGTCTAAAAACATGGATGGAGATGGTTAACATTTGTACAACTCCAAACATTACTTATTAATCTTTGGCAGTCATAGAGAAACAACCTAGTCATCATCTGTTGGGGATTTGGCTTCTAACAAGCATGGACACTTTTTTTCTTGAGTCTTTTTTTTTTTTTTTTTTTTTTTCTTTTGTATGTGGGCTAAAGCAAACTAAAAGTTATCTTTCTTTTATCTCCAGCTCTCTCTCTTTTGTGGCTGAAGAAATTGTGAGAAACAAGGTGAAGAACACAAGTTAACTTTGAATTTTTTTAGAAAGTTGTAAACTTAGCTTGAGCAAAGTAAGTAAATTATAGTTAAAAACTTATAAAATTCTATAATTGTGATGTTGGTTTGTGGTGGGTTGTTGTGTTGGAGCAAGCGGGTGGCTTGCATGGTGTTATAAGATAGCTTAAATACATATTGGGAGTGTTTTTTATTTCTTGCAAATGTGAATGAGTATTTTTGATTAGATGTAATGAATATTATTTGATTTGATTTAAATACTTGTAAAACTCTATACTTGTGATGTTGGAAATTGATTTTGTGGTGGGTTGTTGTGTTGGAGCAAGCGGGTGGCTTGCATGGTGTTATAAGGTGGCTTAAATACATATTGGGAGTGTTTTTTATTTCTTGCAAATGTGAATGAGTATTTTTTATTATATGTAATGAATATTATTTTATTTGATTTAAATATTTGTAAAACTTTATACTTGTGATGTTGGAAATTGGTTTTGTGGTGGGTTGTTGTGTTGGAGCGAGCGGGTGGCTTGCGTGGTGTTATAAGGTGGCTTAAACTAATATTGGGAGTGTTTAAGTATTAATATAGACTTGTGCATTCATGAATGAGATAAAACTTTATCTAAGTAGCTTATAGACTTAGATGTTAAAATACATTATGCATAAGTTGTCATTATTTTACTAAAGTAGCATTTATCTTGTAATTGTAGTCAAACATGAATAAAAGTTAGATGACAATGGGTAAGACACCCGATAGTAGATCTAAAAAAATAAGGACAGTGTGCATTTAGGAATATGAGAGATTTAATATACAAAATAAACATGAAAACAAACAAGATGACTAGAAAACCACATGATTAGTCAGCTCGATCATCAAACAACTGAAACAAGGCGTGTAAACTAGCCTATTATATACGTCAAATTGATTTAAAAGTTGAATCAAATAAAACTTGGACTAGTTATTAACTAACTAACTCTTAAACAATTAAAGAAATAAAAAAGTGATTATGTAGAAATTGTACACCCACATGCTTATGTCCATGGGAGTCTTTATTATTTTGCACTTGGTTTTTTGCGGTGTCTTCTACTGAGGTTTTGAAATTCTGGGTTTTTGATATTCTTGAAGATAAGAGGGAAGTTGAACAATAGCTAGAGAAGCAAGTTGCAAAAAAGCAGAAGGGGGATGAGGGTGTAGAGCAGGCTGTTGTGAAGCAGAAGGTTGAAGTGAAGACAAAAAAGAAGAAGAAAGTGGAAACCAGATGATTCTTCATCTGAGTTTGAGGAAGAGGTCAACTATGTAAATTTTATGTTTCAGTTATTGTTAATTGTTTATTTCCATGAACGGTCTGAAGTGATTACAGTATGATATGACATTATTAACAAATTTTGTGCTTATTTCATGCAATGTTTGGATTTATGTTCTGTTTGTCTTATGTTGATTTGTGTCTACTTTTGTAAACATGTATTAATTATTGAACATCATTTATTTATTTATTTTTGGGCTGGGTTTTATTGATGGCACCCTTGGTTACTAAATTTGCAATTTGTGCTTATTAGGTCAAAAAAAACAAGAAGAAGAAGCCTCCTGTGGAGAAGTCCAGTGATGGTTCTTCAGATGTTGAGTCCAGTTATGATTCTGATGATGTGAGTAGTTCCTTTGACAATATTTATTTTTATTTTGTCTTATCATGCCACATTTACAACAACGCTTGATTAAGATGTCAACTTCTTGTCTCAGGAGCCTGCTTCAAAGAAACATGCAAGTGCTACTAAAAATGGTACCCTTGGTGATGATTTTGGGGTGGTTCAACTTCAAGTTAAAACACTTTTTGGTTAGTACTTTATTTGCTTTTTGCAACTTATACATTAGGAGTTGTGATTTTAATTTATTGGTGTGTTTACTCTTAATGCATTGTTAAAAATGTTTCTTATAACATAGTTAATGTTTTTACTTTATGATTTTAACGATGTATTGTTTTTATATTTGTGCAGATTTCTTATTGGTGGCTTTTAGGTAACACTTCATTTTTTATGTATCATTTGAAACTAATTGTTAGAATTTTTTTTATAACAAGTTAATGTTTTTACTTTACGATTTTAATGTAATAGTGTTTTTATATTTGTGCAGATTTCTTATTGGTGGCTTTAGAGGATTACTTTTGGCATTATTTGAAGACATATGAGGACATCTTTTGGCTTTAGGGGGTTCTAATTATATTATGCTACATTTCTTGTATTGTTATAAAACATTTTAAGTTATTGTATGTGTTGCAAACAATTATTGTATGGAAGGAGTTTGAATTTGATACTTGTTTTAATTTTAACTTGTGGAATGTATGGATTGATTTTTTATAAATGTGTTGCTGAAACAAATGTGTTAATCAAATGTGAAGTTTGAATAATGTAATGATAGGTTACAAGTTAATATCAACGTCATGAAAATAATAAAAACAGAAAATATGTTTTAGTGATGAATTTTTTCGTCACAAATATGGCAACAAAAAATTGTTTAGTGACGAAATATTTCGTCACTAAATGCAATGGAATTTTGTAAGAAATGGTTTTAGTGACGAACATTTTCGTCACTATATGTGCATGGATTTTCTTAAAAATAGTTTTAGTGACAAATATTTTCGTCACTAAATATTGTTTTTAGCGAGGAAAACATTTAGCGACGATTTTCGTCGCTAAAAGTTTTTTTTTTTTTTATTACCAAATTGGACTTTTAGTGACGAAATTTTCCGTCGCTAAAAGTCGCCAGAACTTTTAGCGACGGGGCTACACCAACGAAACGAATTTCGTCACTAAAAGTCCAATTTCGTCACTAAAGGTTCTTAGTGACGAAAAACTGGACTTTTAGTGACGAAAATTTTCGTCACTAAAAATACATTTTCTTGTAGTGGTGAGTTATAACATTAGAATGAAACTAACATTTATTTTAGGAAATATCTTACTCATACAATTATATCTCCTTAAAAATTGTTATTTTTAAATTTAAGAGAGATTAATAACTAAACTTATTCATTAGTTTGGTTGTGAGTTATAACATTAGAATGAAACTAACATTTATTTTAGGAAATATCTTACTCATACAATTATATCTCCTTAAAAATTGTTATTTTTAAATTTAAGAGAGATTAATAACTAAACTTATTCATTAGTTTGGTTGTGAGTTATAACATTAGAATGAAACTAACATTTATTTTAGAAAATATCTTACTCATACAATTATATCTCCTTAAAAATTGTTATTTTTAAATTTAAGAGAGATATGTGTTATTTTTTTATGATTTTTTATTTTTATAATTGTTAGATGTATATGGAAAGTTTGTTTATTTTGAAATATATTAAGTTTTGAAATTATTACACTTACTAAAGAATAGCTAATACAACCTTTTAAAGAGGAATAATTATTCTTCATTTTGAAGAATAGTTATTCATAAGGAATGACTATTTTTTGTAATAAAAACATAACCAAACTAAAGAATAACTAAACCATATGAATAACTATTACATTACAGCGCCTATTACAGTCTACTAAACATACCCTAAGTGAATAATAGAATTCCTTTTGGTTTATGGTATAGCTAGTGCAAACTCCATCCAACTTTAGGGGCCGACTCCTAGCGGGCTTTTCCTTTGCTTATTATTGACACCAAGCAACCTTAGGTGTCTTCTTCTAGGTTTTTTCCTTTATTTTCCTGTTAAATTGTTTTCGTTTGTCCTGCACCAGGGTTGATCTCAGCAGATAGCACAAGCTGCAATGAACATTTCATTATTTCTTATGTTTCTCTAGCATCCTCCAATCATATGGCAATTATTTAAAAAACCTCGGCTGATCCTACTTATACCAGAAGTAGAAGAGATAGAATTTAAATTTGATGAAGCTCGGTTCCCACACTTGGATATTGAAGATGTCATTAAAAAGATGGAGTTGAGTACAGTAAGGGGTTTCTAATAAAATCTAAATCTTGAAGGAGCTAGCGTTGGAGAATTCATCTCTCATTAATAATCAAAAAAGGTAAGATCAATAAGGATAGAAATTAATTGTTTATTGGATTAACAGGAAATTACATTGAGACAAAAATTTCAAGTCAATAGATTCAAAAAGCATTATTGAAATACAAAGTTATGGAAAATGCTAGAGTTGCAAATTATTTTACATCTTTTTTTATAAATGCTTATGTGGTGAGTGATTATTAATAAGCAAAAAAGTGATGTTAGTGGAAGGAATAAATGAGAACTATTAAGAATTGGTCACATCAACCATTTGTAAAAATATTATAACATAGTTTGTATCTATAGTATTACTCAAAAGTTATTTCATGCAAGGGCTTCTCAAAGGCAAAGGACTAATCATATTCAGTCTATTTAGGTCAATGTGGCTGTATGAAAAGATTCGGAAAGTGTTAGTCATATTTTTCATGTGTTGGCATATCTTATGATAAAACGCATTTTACTTATAATTCAGTGGTTCTAAGTGGTATAGAATATCACAAAGTATGTTTAACAAACAAGAAAAGTGGTATTATTGAAGACATGAACCTTGACACTAGCTCGATACTAGCTTCTATCGAGAATAAATGAAGAATCTTGATACCTCTCGATCTATCAAATTTCACAGATCCAGAAATCTTAAATCTATTTTTCGTCTCATGATGACTTGGATTACTAGGGTTTCCTTCACTAAACTTCTAAGGGATATAAAAGCTTTATTTTTAAGGTCATCATAAGACACAGTGACTCAATTAGAGAACTCATATACTATTAGTGAAGCTATTGCGTTCTTATGCGCTTTAGGGTTTTGTAACTAATTGAGTGCTTCTAGATCTTCAAAGTGTATTGAAGTGAAGAACTTTATATCCAACAACAAACATCAGTTGCTGGGAGTTAGTCATGTACTAGGATCTATACAAAAGAAGAACTCTCTACAAGATCAAGTCTAATCGGGGATCAGTGTAAAGGTCCAACTGTAAGTTGGTATCTTGGGGTAGTCCAAGATAGTGGTAAGATTCCTTATACTTATAATCGCTTGATTCTTGATTAGTGATTCTTAGGAGTGGTGACCTAAAAATCACTCGGTGGGGTATTTGCCTTATGAGAGGTTTTTCCCATTAGTCAACTTATGAGATGTTTGACTTAAAAATCACCATGTCAAATTTATTTTCTATTGTACTTTAGTTTATTTGGTGATTTTTTTATACCTTCACAATTTGCATGTAATTTAACCTAATTAATCAACTTGGGTAATTGAAGTAATTAACTAGAATCAATCTATAACCCAACAGAAAGCATGGCAAAAGAGGTGGCTCTTAATTATTTAAATTAAATATATTCTTTCTCCAACCAAGGGAATCAATACCATATCAAATACCAGTTCGATTTAGTTACAAAAATGAAATATTTCGATAGTGTTCTATATTAAAGTATGGTTTTAGGATGATCAATACATATATTGATCATTTTACAAAGACAACAATTCAAAATGAAAAAATAAATAAACACTACAAAAAAAAAAAATGCCTATTAGCGACCAAGAATTTGAGACGGACCCAAAAATCCCTCTCAAAAAATCTTATTTGTGATGGCAAAATAAAACCTTCGTAAATACTTGGTAAAATGTGAAATATTTGCAACCAACAAAAAACGATGTCACTATTATGTGTTATAGCCGTCACAAATGCTAATATTTTGGAGGGAAATTTTCCCTCCATATTATTTGCAAGGGACAATTAAAAATCTCTCGCAAAAAGTGTATTATTTGTAATGGTTAAAAAAATATCGTCACTAATACTAAATTATTTGCGAGGGTTAGGATCGACCTTTACAAATAATCATTAAAATGTAAAAAATTTTGGAGGGAAATGTTCCCACCAAATTATTTCCGAGGGACAATAAAAATTCCTTGCAAAAAGTTAATTTTTTGTGTGAGTTAAAAATATGCCCTTACTAATACTAAATTATTTGCGAGGGCCACGATTGACCTTCACAAAAAATCATTAAATATTAATTTTTTTTAGAGAAAGTTTTTCTATGATTCAAAGAAAAATAAAAAGAAACGCATAAACATATAGCACTTTGAATTCTTTAGATGAACCTTTTGTTTACCATCTACAGAAAAATATTTCATAAACATCCTATATAAGAAAGATCTGTCCTTATTTTCTAAACAATTGTACCCATAAAAAAAATGATAGCACTTTCACCTTCAATATGTTAGCCTAAAATTCAAGAATTTCAGCCTTTTATACTCTCCCTCTTTCTCTCTCTCTCTCTCTCTCTCTCTCTCTCTCTCTCTCTCAAAAATGAATAAAAATTTCTTCCCATTAAAATAATTAATAAAAGATTAATTTATAGATTAAATGGTAAATTACATCCGATTGGAATGAAAATTAGCATGCATGCTAAGAACATATAGAACATGTAATCCAATGGTTGGATTTTCAAAATATAAATTCAATAATAAGTTATTGGGTGATGTGACATTTCTTAGAGTTACAACACATGTAACTTAAACCTAACTCTATATTTCTTAATTCGATGTGAATTTTGACAAATCTACCGTTAGATTACATTATCTTCATATATTTTTCATGCTTATAAAATTCTAAGGTGACCAAATATTAATTGTCATGTCATCAATTAATTGTTTAAATTCAAGTTTTTGTTGTTTAAAATAATGCATAAAAGATAAGTTTTTAGATCAAATTGTAAATTACATTCGATTGGCATGAAAATTAGCAGGCATGTTAAGAACATATAGAGCATGTAATCCAATGGTTAGATTTTTAAAATCTAAATTCAATAATAAGTTATTGGGCAGTGTAACATTTTTTAGAATTACATCAGTTGTAACTCGTACCTAACCCTATATTTCTTAATTCGATGTGAATTTTGACAAATCTATTGTTAGATTACACTATTTTCGTATATTTTTCATACTTACAAAATTTCAAGGTGATCAAAGATTAATAGCCATGTCATCAATCAATTGTCTAGATTCAAGTTTTAATAGTTTGTTTCTCAAAAAAAAAAAAAAAGTTTTAATAGTTTAAAATAATGCATAAAAGATGAGTTCATAGATCAAATGGTAAATTATATCCGATTGGCATGAAAATTAGCATGCATGTTAAGAACATATACAACTTGTAATCCAATGGTTGGATTTTAAAAATATGAATTCAGTAATAAGTTATTGGAAGGTGTAATATTTTTTAGAGTTATGTCAGGTGTTACTTGAACCTAACCCTATATTTCTTAATTCAATGTGAACTTAGACAAATCTACTATTAGATTACATTATCTTCATATATTTTTCATGCTTACAAAATTTTAAGGTGATCAAAGATTAATAGTCATGTCATCGATTAATTGTCTAGATTCAAGTTTCAGTGGTTTAAAATAATGCATAAAAGATGAGTTTATAGATCAAATGATAAATTATATCCGATTGGCATGAAAATTGGCATGCATGTTAAGACCATATAGAACATGTAATCCAACGGTTGGATTTTCATAATATGAACTCAATAATAAGTTATTGGGTGGTGTAACATTTTTTAGAGTTACGTCAGGTGTAAATTGAACCCAACCCTATATTTCATAATTTGATATGAATTTTGACAAATCTACCGTTAGATTACGTCATTTTCGTATATTTTTCATGCTTACAAATTTTCATGGTGATCAAATATCAATAATGATGTCATTAATCAATTGTCTAGATTCAAGTTTTAGTAGTTTAAAATAATGCATAAAAGATGAGATTATAGATCAAAAGGTAAATTAAATTCAATTGGCATGAAAATTGGCATGCATGTTAAGAACATATACAAATTGTAATCCAACGGTTGGGTTTTCAAAATATGAATTCAATAATAAGTTATTGGGAGGTGTAACATTTTTTAGAGTTATGTCAGGTGTAACTCAAATCCAACCCTATATTTCTTAATTCGATATGAATTTAGATAAATTTACTGTTAGATTACATTATCTTCATATATTTTTCATGCTTACAAAATTTCAAAGTGATCAAAGATTAATAGCCATGTCATCAATCAATTGTCTAGATTTAAGTTTTAGTAGTTTAAAATAATGCATAAAATATGAGTTTATAGATCAAATGGTAAATTACATCCGATTGCATGAAAATTGGCATGCTTGTTAAGACCATATAGAATATGTAATCCAACGGTTGGATTTTCAAAATATGAAGTCAATAATAAGTTATTGGATGGTGTAACATTTTCAAAGTTACGTCATGTGTAACTTGAACTCAATCCTATATTTCTTAATTCGATGTGAATTTTGACAAATTTACCGTTAGATTACATTATTTTCATAAATTTTTCATGTTTACAAAATTTCAAAGCGATAAAAAATTAATAGGCATGTCATCAATCAATTGTCTAAATTCAAGTTTTAGTAGTTTAAAATAATGAATAAAAGATGAGTTTATTGAACAAATGGTAAATTACATCCGATTGGCATGAAAATTGGAATGCTTGTTAAGAACATATAGAACATGTAATCTAACGGTTGGATTTTCAAAATATGAAGTCAATAATAAGTTATTGGGTGGTGTAACATTTTTAGAGTTACGCCATGTGTAACTTGAACTCAACCCTATATTTCTTAATTCAATGAGAATTTTGACAAATCTACTGTCAGATTACATTATCTTCATACATTTTTCATGTTTACAAAATTTTAAAGTGATCAATGATTAATAGGCATGTCATCAATCAATTGTCTAAATTCAAGTTTTAGTAATTTACAATAATGAATAAAAGATGAGTTTATTCAACAAATGGTAAATTACATTCGATTGGCATAAAAATTGGCATGCATGTTAAGACCATAGAGAACATATAATCCAACGGTTGAATTTTTAAAATATGAAATCAATAATAAGTTATTGAGTGGTGTAACATTTTTAGAGTTACATCATGCGTAACTTGAACCCAACTCTATATTTCTTAATTCGATGTGAATTTTGACAAATCTACTGTTATATTACATTATCTTCATATATTTTTCATACTTACAAAATTTCAAAGTGATCAAAAATTAATAGCCATGTTATCAATCAATTGTTTAAATTCAAGTTCTTGTAGTTTAAAATAATGCATAAAAGATGAGTTTATAGATCAAATGATAAATTACATCCGATTGGCATGAAAATTGGCATGCACGTTAAGACCATATAGAACATGTAATCCAACGGTTGGATTTTCAAAATATGAGAATGATAGGAGAGTCAACCCATAGCACTTCCTTCAAAATTTTGTTTTAAATTCAATTAAAAGGTTTTCCATTTTTTCAAAACGCCCATTGCAATGATAAGGACCCCCCCACCTTAAAACGTGATTGAGATAAGGAAAACATTGTGATTTTTATTTTATCTCGACATTAACCATCGCTAGTCATGGGTTTTTTAAAAAAGAATTTAAAGTGAGGACATTTTCTCCCTCTAAAATCAAAACCATTTATCAATTCTATTTTGAACCCCGTTTTGCTTTATCTAATGGAATGAAATATTTCGATACCGGTCAATTTCGGTTTACCTTCTAGGTGTTTCAAGATTCCTAAAAAAATTATTATTATTATTATTCTTATATATATATATATATATATATATATTGTGGGATCATAGGCCCAGATCATACAATTGGGTCTTGGACTTCGGCCGAGAGCGTCGGGCTTTGGCCGAGATCATGAGTAGTCCGAGTCCGAGGAGGAATATCTCCTCGGATAACCTAAAACGCAAATCGGGTATAGATCCTAATGATCAAAGTGACATTCCAAGAAGTTCTAATGATAGGGACGAGCATCATGAATGCACAAGAAGGATAAGGACTCAAAAATATCTAAGAGAAAGCTGCTACACCGCATTGAATGCCCTGTAGCTAACTTTCTGATCGCATTTATATGGAAAAGACCCTCGAACAGTGCTACCTCGACAACTACAACTCATATAAGGCTAGAAAGGATGTCTGATGGGACAAGCACTCAAGTGATGGCTCAAAAGATCAACAAGTGTAGGATTAAGATCATCCAAAATGAACTATATAATGGAATAGGCCCTTCATGAAAAATGGATGGAAAAAGGAGAAGAGAAAACATTGTAGCAATCTTAACAACTCCTGTAACCATTGTCATCCAATATATACTAGAACAGAGCTCCTCGAACTGTGCCGAGGACAAACTTTCTCGCACAAACCGGGTTCAATTCTTGTTGGCTCATCCTTCAAAACCATATTAACTGTTATCCATGCACTGAAGCCTAGCTCTTTGATCCACTCTCTACAAATTTATTGTACTGGGTTCACTGGGCTAAGATCCCATACATTTTGGACTTGGTCCGAAAATCGTGTCCTTACACACACACACACACACACACACACACACACACACACACATATATATAATTGTGTACCACATAAAATTATCTTATCATAGTCATATGAGTAGTTTTAGGACCACAAATTATTTCACAATTTTTTTTACCACAACTCTAACGTGGCAGACTGTGAATAGTTAACCATTACTTACACATTGGATCTACAATTTTTTTTTCACTAATCACATTCTGCCATGTCACAATTATGACAAGAAGCTATAAAATTGTGTTCCTAGAGTTTTTCTTAATTTTATTATTATTTATTCAAACTTGGAGATTTCGGGAGCATTTTGGTCATTTTAGAGGTTTCAATAGTATTTTGGTCATTTTGTAGGTTTAAGGGTATTTTAGTCATTTTCAAGGTTTAGCGGTATGTTGGTTATTCTCATAAATAAAGTCAATTTTATTAGTATGAGCAATTTTGTCAATTTACAAATTATTATACCTACACCAATAAAATTTATTAGTAAAATAAAAAAGCTTATCGTGACAAAGCATAATAGTTGTCACACTATTGTGTTTAAACATAGGCAATGTAAGTCTCTCATAATATATGGCCTATTGTGACACACCAAATGCCACAAATAGATATAGTTTCTGTCACAATAACTCATGAGATATATAGTAAAAAAAAAAGAGCACTTTTTCACTCTTTCCCTCTCACAAAATTTCCCCAAATTATTTTCCCTCTCATTCTTTCACTTAGGGATTTCATGAGCTCTCTCCCTCTCATTCTCACTCTCCCTCTCACAATACTCTCTCTTTCTCCCCTCACTCATCTTCGATCTCTCCATCGGACCCATCAGCTACTGCCATCCACTACACAGCCACCCACTGCCATAGCCACCCTCTGTCACCCACTGCTACCCATTGCCACCACCGCCATCATCGCCCTCCACTCTCTTTGAATTGACTCCCACCTACACGCTATCCACCGCAAGTCTGAACAAGTAACCCATCTCTCTCTCTCCACTTTTGTTCCTTTTTTTTTTTTTTTTTTTTTTTTTTTTTCATTTGGGCTGTTTTACTCTCTCTCTCTCTCTGTTCATTATTGTCAAGATTGAAAAACTTTCTGAAATTTTTAAGATTGTTTGATTTTAAAGTTATAGTGTTTGGTGAAATGGGTATCTTATTTTGTTGATGCTAGATTTCGATTGGGTCTTGTTGGTTTTACAGTGAAGGAGTTTGATGTTAGTTCTCAATGAGCGTGGAAAAAAGGAGCAAGAAAAAGTGAGGGGTTTGAGATGGCTATGGCTGGCGGTGAAGCATATTTTGTGTACAAATATAGATTACGGGTAAGCTTGTTGCTATATATTTATGTATATTAACTTCATATATTTATGTTGATTATGAAGCCTTTATTTAGTCTTTGGTGCTACTATTAATTTCATTGGTATTAGTTTCTATACCTCAATTGACTACAATGATGAGATTGATAAAATGTGTAGTATTATACTAGGGTGTATTTGGAAGTAGTGTCATAGAAAAGTAGTTAATAAAACATATCAAATCTGATATGTATATATATATATATATATAACTCTGAATTTTAAAGCTTGTAATTTTGATGCGCAACATTTTAACCCAAAAAGTTGCAAAATGCACCTTTTAGCAGAACTGAAAGGTGGAGGGGAAAAAAAGGGGACAGCTCCTACCTTTAGTGAAAATTTTGAGGCCAAAGTTTAATAACTTTATGGTTATTAGTTTCCTTTACAAACTAATTAGGCAGGCCCACTTCAATAAAACTATTTAACCCCCATAGCCACTCAAACAGGGTTAATCTATAGCTTTCTTTTTGCTTTTGCATTTTGCTTAACACTTACTTACATCGTACAACTAACCCAGTTTTGAGACTGCACTCTATAATCATCTAAACATCGTTCTAAAATTCGAAATGTATAAAATTTTCAGTCAATATAGGCCTCAAATCACATAGTCCACCTTATTTTCCTTAAAGACAAAAGTACTGAGTTAGAACTAATGCTTCATAGGTCTTATTTTCCTTTCCATTGCTTTTTCTTTTTTACATTATCTTTAATTGTATGTCTATTTGTAATTGTTATCACAAATAGTTTGATCTTTGGCATATGTGGGTGTGAGTGTCGTGTAAACTATAAATTTGTGCAAGTGATGTGAGTATGTGCCTTTTTCTTACCAAGTGTTTGATAAATTGTCTCTATGAGTTATGAGTTTTGGTTTCTTAATTTGTTGTTATGGTCATTGTTTATTTGAGATTAAGGGTTTCATTCCTTGTTTTTATTATGCTTTAACACGTGATTTTAATGTGAATAAAATTTCAAAGCATTTGGGCTAGTATTAAAATTATAGCAATTTTCTTTTAGGATCCTAGATCTATCATGGACAGACTTGAGTTAGTTGCAATAAGTAATTTTTAATAAATTATAGAAAAATCATTTCGGACTAAATTTTTTATATTACCTTGTATACATATAGGGCCATGTTCCCTTAAAATTTCAAATCAATTGGATAATGACTATTTTGTGCAGATTTTTATTGTGTATTTACATATTTTAATAACTTTACCAATGTTTTTTTTTTCTTTTAAATATTGCAGTATCTTGAGACGAGCTCTGAGCCTAGCCCCATTGATTGCTTTAAGAAATTTCAGACAAAGAAGGATGGCAAAGAATGGGCAACTGATCATGCTAAGACATTTTATGTATGCAACTTATACCAAAATTTTAATTTTGTTATCAACTTTAGTTTTTTTGGTTGGTTTGATTATTCACGTGGTTTTTATTTATGTGTAGGAAAAAATGGATGCCATAAAGCAGTGAATAGCAAACCTGACTTTTTAACCTGTCTCAGAACCTCTTTACTGAAAAGGTAAGTTGCAATACAGCTTTCCTTGCTTATAACTTATCCAAGACCATAAGAAGTTTACTGTTGTTTATGATATATTATTATATGATTAGATTTGATATGGTATATGTGTACTTATTTATTGAAGTATTGATACAAATACAAATTCACTTTAATTGTTTCATTTTAAGTCATGATTAATGTTTTTTTTTTTAGGATGGTAGTAGCAGAAATGAAGAGGACAACTCAAACAATAACATAGAGGTTGTAAACAAATTGGAGGGTGACTTAGAGGAAGACTAATATAGATCTTGTCATAATTCTAGTTGTTTAAGTTTAAAACAAGGTTTAATTTCAGGATTTCTTTGTATATTTTATATTTTAAAGTTTGAACTTATATGAACTTTTATGTTTCGTTGGATCAACTTTTAGTAATTATTGTACTATTATAACGTAATAGTTAAACAAAAATGATATAAAATAAATTAAAAATGAATAAATAATAAAATTTTTAAAAAATTATATAAAATATTACCACTAATGACATAAAAATTTGTTCATAAATAACTTTATTGTGACGACAAAGTCCCTCGCAATTAATAGAATAGCGACACCCTTTAACCTCTTGCAAAAATGTTTTAAGTGACAGTTTAATGTCGTCACTATTATTCCTAACTAATTGCGAAGGGGTTAAAATCCTTTGCAAATAAATTTTAGCGATGTCATTATTTGTCTCATCGATAATTTGAAATTTACAAATAACTAATTGCGAGGGTATAAAGGTCTTCACAAATAGTTATTAACGACGGCTGCTTTTCCTCACTGAAAATAAGTTGCGAGGGGTTAAAAGCCCTCACAAATAAATTTTAGTGATGCTATTATTTGTCACTAAAAGTATGGAGTCAATTTGGAATTCGCAAATAACTAATTGTGAGGGTATAAAGGTCCTCACAAATAATTGTTAACGACAATTTTTTTCCTTGCTAAAAATAAGTCGTCAACTTTTCTTGTCGTTTGGTAATGTATTTGTCAAGGCGAATTTGTTCAGTAGCGATGGTAGATTGCCCTCGTAAATTATTTATTTGCGAAGGTATGGTCGCAAAATTTCTTTTAGTGACAAGCACAAATATGATGGCCGTCAAGGGCCATATGCCCTCGCTAATAACCTTTTGCGACGATATTTGAATTTTTGTGAGAGAATATAGCCCTCGCTAGTAGACTCTTTTCTTGTAGTGAAATAAGAGTTTAAATTCAATTCAATTAGGGAGTAAGAGAGTGGTTTTATACCCTCCAATCTCAGCATGTCACGTCAACATTTTACAAAGAATAGGTAGTATTACACAATCAATCCTCATTAACCCACCAAATCACAAAACTTATCCTCTCTCTCTCTCTCTCTCTAAAACTACACCTCCATGCCATGGTGACTCCAAGAATTTTGTCTAGGGTGTTCCTATTCCACTTTGAAAAAATTTCGGGTCATTTCAATATGTTTCGGAACATTTCAATAAATACCGGCCGAAATTTAAGATTTGGCTAGCATGAAGTTTGTGCTTAAAAAAAAAAATGTTCTTAAAACCAAAACAAATTTGAATTATGTACACCGAAAAATCTTAAAAGGAAAAAAAAATGAAAATAAAATAAATGAACAAAGGTACATGTACAATAAACTATAAATTCATTTGAAATATTAATAAAATTATCAATTATTGTAGTTTAGTTGTTTCATAAATTTGTTTTTCTTTTATTGTGAGGCCCCAAATATTTAGCAATCCCGGCCCACTCCACATTGGGCCCAAGGTCCACGCCAAGAAGAGGGCAGAATCTGAGGATAAGCGAACGAGACCCAAGTCGTCAAGGGATCTCGCCGAGGAGGCCCATGTCCTCGGCACACCACCTGAAGGATGGAAGCTGTCACTCGCTCATTAAAGGCCCGCGACTGACACCCTGACCGCATTAATGAGGAAATGACCTCTAAACAGTGTTGTCTTGGTTGCTGCAACTCATAGGAGGCCTGAAAAGGCGGCTAATGAGACAGGCACTCAAGTATAGGCTTGGATGATCAACAAGTGGACGGCAGAGATCAACTAAACAAGGCTATATAATAGATAGAACCCCCGCCAAAAGGGGGAGGGGGAGACCCAATAGGAGAGGAAATGAAAAAGGGATCTTCAAGGTGTCCGAGGACAACCCTTGTATATGTCAGTTCTGGGTAAAGAGATCCTCGGACTAGATCCTTGGACAAGGCCGAGAACAATATTTCTTCATGAACATTTAGCCGAAGTCATCGTTATTATCCTCACAAACACTTAGTCTAATTCCTTTATTATTATTTATATGAATCTCACGTCGATCATTGTTTACTTTGCTGGTGCTTAGCCTTTCTACCCACACTCTACAAATTTTATTGTTTAGGTCCAATTTAATTTGAGTCCTTACAATTGGTGCCGTCTGTGGGGAGGACTTGTGCACTAGCAAGTGCAATGGTTGGTGTGAAAAGATTAAGAACAACACTTCTAAAAAAAAAAAAAACCAACAAAAAACAATACAGCGTGCAGCAACAACATTCACTCAGAAGGCAACAATCATAAGAACAAAAAGATGCGAAAATAAAAGAGATGAAGTGGGCCTACTTCTTTATTGATATATGAAGAAAAAGTTATATCTTACAATTGATGCCCATGCAGGCTTGTTCTAAAGCTAACTACAAAGAAAGACGCCTAACAAGGCTGGTGGAGAAGCAAGAGAAGAGGAAAGGAGGGAAGGAAGGCAACGTTGAAAGGGGAAGAGGCTGCGACACCGGACGATTCCACCTCTCGGTTCCGCTTGGTTTC
The DNA here is from genome assembly GCA_023621385.1 of Quercus gilva. NCBI lineage: Eukaryota > Viridiplantae > Streptophyta > Magnoliopsida > Fagales > Fagaceae > Quercus > Quercus gilva. The sequence continues at coordinate 54,425,176 of CM042477.1, read as the reverse complement.
CCTCCCAAGCCCATCACTGCCAACTTGGAGGGTTGACAGATCCAAATCCGAGGGAGGAAAGTTACATTCTTTCTGGATCCCCCTTTAAACAACAAGGAGGGTTCCACCTCTAGTTAGGTTGGAAAAAAAAAGAATCTTCGGCCTTCTCCTACCCCAACCCCAGCATGACGTCCAGGGTCGGGGTGCCATCCTTGGCTCCTGAAAGGGGCTAGGCTTCCTCGTAACCGCCCTTTCCAAGGGTCAATTCATTTTATGGGGCACAAATTGCTATTTTTACAGAGCCCCTGAACAGTGTGTTGGTGAAATTTAAATTCAGATGTTTGTGAAGTTTGAAGAAAAGGGTTGTCCCAGAAATGCCTTTTATAGAAGGCGAAAATTGGTGAGAGCCAACCCGCACAAAATCCTAGGGAGAGATTACCGGAGGCAATAACTCCACCCAATTTTCAAGGGGCTTATCCGCCGCTAGATCCTCGTAAATCCGCAAGGACATTAATGAGGAGGCGCCTCATTAATAAGGAGGCACCGAAGCGTCAAAGCGTGTTACTCGAACGGCCCAAGGGACGCCTCATAACCAGAAGAGGCACGCCAAACGAAGAGGCTAGAACAGAGCAAGGTCCCCTCCTCGATGAAGCAAGTCAGAAAACTAGGTACTGGACAGAACCAAGTCCTTGCATGGTCCTCAGACTCAAGCCTCTGGGGAAACCAGCTACTTCAGACTGAGAACTAATAGTTAGATAAAACCTAGGCATTGCATGGTCCTCGGACCCAAGCCTCTGGGGAAACTAACTACTTAAAGAAAGAAAACTACTTAAAGAAAGAAAACTACTTAAAAATCAGAGAACTAGGTACTGGACAAAACCAAGGCCTTGCATGGTCCTCGGACTCAAGCCTTTAGGGAAACCAGCTACTTCAGATTGAGAACCAAGAGTTAGACAGAACCTAGGCATTGCATGGTCCTCGGATCCAAGCCTCTGGGGAAACTAACTACTTAAAGAAAGAAAACTACTTAAAAATCAGAGAACTAGGTACTGGACAGAACCAAGGCCTTGCATGGTCCTCGGACTCAAGCCTTTGGGGAAACCAGCTACTTCAGACTGAGAACTAAGAGTTAGACAGAACCTAGGCATTACATGGTCCTCGGACCCAAGCCTCTGGGGAAACTAACTACTTAAAGAAAGAAAACTACTTAAAAATCAGAAAACTAAGTACTGGACAGAACCTAGGCATTGCATGATCCTCGGACTCAAACCTCTGGGAAAACCAGCTACTTCAGACTGAGATTTAAGAGTTAAACAGAACCTAGGCATTGCATGGTCCTCGAACCTAAGCCTCTGGGGAAACTAACTACTTAAAGAAAGAAAACTACTTAAAAATCAGAAAACTTGGGACTGGACAGAACCAAAGTCTTGCATGGTCCTCAGACTCAAGCCTCTGGGGAAACCAGCTACTTCAGACTGAGAACTAAGAGTTAGACAGAACTTAGGCATTGCATGGTCTTCGGACCCAAGCCTCTGAGGAAACTAACTACTTAAAGAAAGAAAACTACTTAAAAATCAGAAAACTAGGTACTAGACAGAACCTAGGCATTGCATGGTCCTCGGACCCTAGCCTTTGGGGAAACTAGTCACTATAGGACGATCTAAGCATTGGAAAGAACCAAGGTTTTGTACTGACCGTAGGCCCAAACCTATGGCAAAGCCAACCCCTTTGGTGCTAAGTAATGAGCCCTGCTAGGAACGAAAACCAAGTAAAGTTGAGCACTAAAGCACAACAACTTAAACCTACCCATCCTAGAAGAACTAGCAAGGAACTCAAGCTAAAAAGTATAGATTAGAAAGAGAAGAAGGCTTACAGAAATAAGGGAAAACTCCTCGGGCGGGATTTTTGTGCTAAAGAAAGTTGTAGGGGCAGTTGAAAGAATGGTGACACTAACAAAAAGGTAAGGTCCCACAGGCCAATACGATAGGCCCGGGAATGTCAAAATCCTCCTCCCCGCCCAAGAGGCCGGACAACAGAATTTTGAGGGGCTATTGTGGGGCCGCAAATATTTAACAACCCTGGCCCACTCCACATTGGGCCCAAGGTCCACGCCGAGGAGAGGGCAGAATCCGAGGATAAGCGGACAAGGCCCAAGTCTTCAAGGGACCTTGCCGAAGAGGCCCATGTCCTCGGCACACCGCCTGAAGGATGGAAGCTATCACTCGCTCATTAAAGGCCCGCGACTGACACCCTGACCGCAATAATGAGGAAATGACCTCTGAACAGTGTTGTCTTGGTTGCTGTAGCTCACAGGAGGCTTGAAAAGGCGGCTGATGGAACAGGCACTCAAGTATAGGCTTGGATGATCAACAAGTGGACAGCAGAGATCAACTAAACAAGGCTATATAATAGATAGAACCCCCGCTAAAAGGGGGAGGGGGAGACCCAATAGGAGAGGAAATGAAAAAGGGATCTTCAGGGTATCCAAGGACAACCCTTGTATATGTCAGTTCTAGGTAAAGAGATCCTCGAACTGGATCCTCGAACAGGGCCGAGAACAATATTTCTTCATGAACATTTAGCCAAAGTCATCGTTATTATCCTCACAAACACTTAGTCTAATTCCTTTATTATTATTTCTATAAATCTCACGTCGATCATTGTTTGTTTTAATGGTGCTTAGCCCTTCTACCCACGCTCTACAAATGTTATTGTTTAGGTCCAATTTAATTTGAGTCCTTACATTTATAAACTATAATTTGTTGTATTGTTGTTTTATTAATTATTAAATTATTAATTGTTGTTTAGCCTAACATAATTTAATTTTTAGTTCTTTATACACTACAACAAAAAGTATTTTTAGTGATGAAAATTAGTGAGGAAATATTTTTCGTCGCTAAAAATACAGCTTTAGCGACGAAATATGAATTTCGTCACTAAAAGTGAAAAAAATTATAACATTTAGCAACGAAAAATAAATTTTTTCGCTATTATGATCTAAAAAATAGGCGCCAGTGGAGGGAAATTTTGGCGCAACGAAATATTTCGTCACTAAAAGTTGAAATTTTTAGTGACGAAATATTTCGTCACTGTAGGTATTGCTATGATAGTATTAGTGATGAAAATCATTTCGTTGCTATAAGGAAGAATTAGTGACAAAAAATATTCGTCACTAAAAATAACAATGGTTTTGCACTTAAATGTTTTTAGTGACGAAATCATAATTCGTCACTAAAGGTATGCTATAGTGACGAAAGTTGAATTTCGTCACTAAAAATCTGAACAAAATATGGTCTCTTTAGTGACGAAAATAAAATTCGTTGCTAAAAGTGTAAAAATTCTGGATCCTCTTGTGACGAAACAAAAATTCGTCACTAAAAGTGGGCAATAGCGACAAAAACATTTCGTCCTAAAGACCACTTTTAGTGACGAAACTGATATTTCGTCGCTATTTCCCACTTCTAGTGACGAATTTCAATTTCGTCACTAAAAGTGGTCTTTAGAGACGAAATGTTTTCGTCGCTAAAAATCATTATAAATACTCCATCCCAAAAATTAGCCTTACCCACTCAGCAGAACAAAAAACACTCAGAAACCCAAACAAAAAAAAAAAAAAAGAAACACTCACCCACTCCCAATTCGCTTAACCGATGCCAATTCAGCTTCCACCGTCACCATTGAGCTCAACGGCCAAGCTTCAGTTCGCCGTTGAGCTCATCGGCGACGCCTTAACTCACCGATGAGCACAACGGCGACGCCTCAGCTCACCGTTGAGCTTAATGGCGAACTGAAGCGTGGCCGTTGAGCTCAACGGCGACGCTTCAACTCGCCGTTGCAACGATTCAGCTAACCGTTGCTGATTAAGCTTAACGGCGACACTTCAGCTCGCTGTTGACGACACTTCAGGTCTTCGATTCAGCTCACCAACGCTTTAGTTCGTGACGCTTCCGGCAACGCTTCAAGTAATTTTTGCTTTTTCATTTTTGTGTCTGTTTTGTTTGATAATATTACCATGATGATGACACCTTTTTTTTGTTAAATTATATTGTGTTTGGTTGCTGAGAAAGTATGAGAAAAGAAAAAGTGGTAATCCATTTTTTATTATTATAATGTATTGTTATCATCTAAACCTAAGAGAGGTGGAAGCAACCACCTCCACCAGTGGAGAGCTATTGAAAGCTTTGGTTTTAATGGGTTTTGGGTGATATTTAATTTTGTGAACTAGAGAGTGTGATTTGTGAAGCATTCAATGGATTTGTTGGGAAACAAGCAAAGGGTTTGGAAGTTCTAGAAATGTGAACTGGGCATTGCATCTTTCTATTTACTTGTTGATTTTTAGTTGGAAGTCCAATAAGAAATTTATCCCTTAAAAATTAGATTGGCAATGCAAAAATTACTATGCAATGACTATGTTATTAATGTTATAGCTTTGAGATCTTAGTTCCTACATTTCCTAACTATATGAACATTGTGCTGGGGGATACCATGTAGGGTCTAAAAACATGGATGGAGATGGTTAACATTTGTACAACTCCAACATTACTTATTAATCTTTGGCAATCTTAGAGAAACAACCTAGTCATCATCTGTTGGGGATTTGGCTTCTAAGAAGCATGGACACTTTTTTTCTTGAGTCTTTTTTTTTTCTTTTGTATGTGGGCTAAAGCAAACTAAAAGTTATCTTTCTTTTATCTCCAGCTCTCTCTCTTTTGTGGCTGAAGAAATTGTGAGAAACAAGGTGAAGAACACAAGTTAACTTTGAATTTTTTTAGAAAGTTGTAAACTTAGCTGGAGCAAAGTAAGTAAATTATAGTTAAAAACTTATAAAATTCTATACTTGTGATGTTGGTTTGTGGTGGGTTGTTGTGTTGGAGTAAGCGGGTGGCTTGCATGGTGTTATAAGGTAGCTTAAATACATATTGGGAGTGTTTTTTATTTCTTGCAAATGTGAATGAGTATTTTTGATTAGATGTAATGAATATTATTTGATTTGATTTAAATACTTGTAAAACTCTATACTTGTAATGTTGAAAATTGATTTTGTGGTGGGTTGTTGTGTTGGAGCAAGCGGGTGGCTTGCATGGTGTTATAAGGTGGCTTAAATACATATTGGGAGTGTTTTTTTATTTTTTGCAAATGTGAATGAGTATTTTTTATTAGATGTAATGAATATTATTTTATTTGATTTAAATATTAATTTGTAAAACTTTATACTTGTGATGTTGGAAATTGGTTTTGTGGTGGGTTGTTGTGTTGGAGCGAGCGGGTGGCTTGCATGGTGTTATAAGGTGGCTTAAACTAATATTGGGAGTGTTTAAGTATTAATATAGACTTGTGCATTCATGAATGAGATAAAACTTTATCTAAGTAGCTTATAGACTTAGATGTTAAAATACATTATGCATGAGTTGTCCTTATTTTACTAAAGTAGCATTCATCTTGTAATTGTAGTCAAACATGAATAAAAGTTAGATGACAATGGGTAAGACACCCGATAGTAGATCCAAAAAAATAAGGACAGTGTGCATTTAGGAATATGAGAGATTTAATATACAAAATAAACATGAAAACAAACAAGATGACTTGAAAACCACATGATTAGTCAGCTCGATCATCAAACAACTAAAACAAGGCGTGTAAACTAGCCTATTATATACGTCAAATTGATTTAAAAGTTGAATCAAATAAAACTTGGACTAGTTATTAACTAACTAACTCTTAAACAATTAAAGAAATAAAAAAGTGATTATGTAGAAATTGTACACCCACATGCTTATGTCCATGGGAGTCTTTATTATTTTGCACTCGGTTTTTTGCGGTGTCTTCTACTGAGGTTTTGAAATTCTGGGTTTTTGATATTCTTGAAGACAAGAGGGAAGTTGAACAATAGCTAGAGAAGCAAGTTGCAAAAAAGCAGAAGGGGGATGAGGGTGTAGAGCAGGCTGTTGTGAAGCAGAAGGTTGAAGTGAAGACAAAAAAGAAGAAGAAAGTGGAAACCAGATGATTCTTCATCTGAGTTTGAGGAAGAGGTCAACTATGTAAATTTTATGTTTTAGTTATTGTTAATTGTTTATTTCCATGAACGGTCTGAAGTGATTACAGTATGATATGACATTATTAACAAATTTTGTGCTTATTTCATGCAATGTTTGGATTTATGTTCTGTTTGTCTTATGTTGATTTGTGTCTACTTTTGTAAACATGTATTAATTATTGAACATCATTTATTTATTTATTTATGGGCTGGGTTTTATTGATGGCACCCTTGGTTACTAAATTTGCAATTTGTGCTTATCAGGTCAAAAAAAACAAGAAGAAGAAGCCTCCTGTGGAGAAGTCCAGTGATGGTTCTTTAGATGTTGAGTCCAGTTATGATTCTGATGATGTGAGTAGTTCCTTTGACAATATTTATTTTTATTTTGTCTTATCATGCCACATTTACAACAACGCTTGATTAAGATGTCAACTTCTTGTCTTAGGAGCCTGCTTCAAAAAAACATGCAAGTGCTGCTAAAAATGGTACCCTTGGTGATGATTTTGGGGTGGTTCAACTTCAAGTTAAAACACTTTTTGGTTAGTACTTTATTTGCTTTCTGCAACTTATACATTAGGAGTTGTGATTTTAATTTATTGGTGTGTTTACTCTTAATGCATTGTTAGAAATGTTTCTTATAACATAGTTAATGTTTTTACTTTACGATTTTAATGAAGTATTGTTTTTATATTTGTGCAGATTTCTTATTGGTGGCTTTTAGGTAACACTTCATTTTTTATGTATCATTTGAAACTAATTGTTAGAAATTTTTTTATAACATAGTTAATGTTTTTACTTTACGATTTTAATGTAATAGTGTTTTTATATTTGTGTAGATTTCTTATTGGTGGCTTTAGAGAATTACTTTTGGCATTATTTGAAGACATATGAGGACATCTTTTGGCTTTAGGGGGTTCTAATTATATTATGCTACATTCTTGTATTGTTATAAAACATTTTAAGTTATTGTATGTGTTGCAAACAATTATTGTATGGAAGGAGTTTGAATTTGATACTTGTTTTAATTTTAACTTGTGGAATGTATGGATCGATTTTTTATAAATGTGTTGTTGAAACAAATGTGTTAATCAAATGTGAAGTTTGAATAATGTAATGATAGGTTACAGGTTAATATCAACATCATGAAAATAATAAAAACAGAAATTATGTTTTAGTGACGAATTTTTTTGTCACAAATATGGCAACAAAAAATTGTTTTAGTTACGAAATATTTCGTCACTAAATGCAGTGGAATTTTGTAAGAAATGGTTTTAGTGACAAACATTTTCATCACTATATGTGCATGGATTTTCTTAAAAATAGTTTTAGTGACGAATATTTTCGTCACTATATGTACCCGAAAATAGTTTTAGTGACGAAATTTTTCGTCACTAAATATGATTTAATAAACTGAAATGGTTTTAGTGACGAAATATTTTCGTCACTAAATACTGTTTTTAGCGAGGAAAACATTTAGCAACGAAACGTTTTCGTCGCTAAAAGTTTTTTTTTATTACCAAATTGGACTTTTAGTGACGAAATTTTTCGTCGCTAAAAGTCACCAGGACTTTTAGCGACGGGACTACAGCAACGAAACGAATTTTGTCACTATAAGTCCAATTTCGTCACTAAAGGTTCTTAGTGACGAAAAACTGGACTTTTAATGACGAAAATTTTCGTCACTAAAAATACATTTTCTTGTAGTGATAATATATTGGGTAATTAAATTATTAATTATTGATATTTAGTTGCTTCATTAATTTTTTTTTACTAACTACTAGCAGTCTAGCACACACCCCACTATGCATTAGCACACACTAGCACACCCTTACCTTTCTGATACCATACCGAAGACCATTTTGGATTAGCTAGAGAAACGAAAAATATCGATACCGGTGTACCGTTTCGGAATTACCGCTAAATATATATATATATATATATATTCTCTTAAAAATTTTATATATTCTCTTAAAAATATAAAATGATTTTAAAGTTTGACATAATAATTCCTTTAAATATTAATAATTATGGTTGTAGTATAATTTTTTTTTTTTAGAAGAGTTGTAGTTTAATAATAGTACTAAGTACATGTGCTTACTAAATGCAGTAATGAAAAAGCAAAAGAAATAAAAATCAATGTACAAAAGTTAAAGCTAGGACACGTGGGTGCTTGGAGATAAGTTTGAAAATTTTAAAAAATTTTGACTCATTTAATGACTTCAGTATTCACGTGGGAGTGAGACTCTAGTGTACAAAACAAGATATAGCAATAGGTGTTCAAAACTAGAAATACCAAATAACAAAGAAGCGGAAAAGTCGAAGAAAAACAAAGGACGAAGAAGAAAAGGCGAGGAAGAAGAAGTTGAAGTAGGTGGGGAGACTGTGATTGACAAAATGGAAGTGGCCAATGACATGGAAGGGACTAGCGATGTGGTGGTGAGTGGCTATGATGACAAAAAATTAATGATTTTTGGCTTTTTTTTTCTTTTTCTTTTTCTTTTCAGATTCTCTGTTACAATTTTTTTTTTTTTTTTATTTATAGATTTTAGTTCAAAATTTGTTTGGCATAAAAATGTTGAGTGTGTTCTTAATATTACTTAAGGGTGTTCCTACTTCTTTTTCAAGGGTAAACAAATAATTTTTTTTTAATTATTATATATAAATTTTATTTTTTTCAAGTCAGGGTGTTCCTGGGAATACCCTGGACTTTGAGTGGCGTCACCACTGCCTCCATGGATGATTTGAAGACATATATATATATATATATATATAAACTGTATAGTAAAGGTTTAGTGACCTAGGACTTAGGGTTTTCCTATATGATAAGAAGAAGAGAGGAGTCTTAGAAGATTTCCAAAACTATATATTTCGTCCATTTATGGTACAAAAATTATTTTATTAAATCTAAAAATATACTAACTGTCACACTATTTAAAATTGTAAATGACGTAATAGACTGTACACTTTTAGATTTGTAAAATCTATTATGACTTATGAAATGAAATAGAAAATATTTGGAATGAAATATATCCATTTTGAAGGGCTTCTCTTGATAGAGCAAAAGACCTTTAAAAGAAGATTATTTTGATAGTTTATTTTTGCGTTGAAAGCTACCCATGATGAAAGCTTCAAAGGTACCCATGTTGAAAACTATATAAGAATTATAAGAGCTTGATGTTTTTTGCCGACCCACATACATTCTTGTGTTTCCGGTGTGTTCTTTTTAATTTATTTGCCTTTATTTTATTTATTCAAATCTTTAAGTTCTATTACACAGCAAATGATATCAAAGCTTCCACGAGCTTGTATAAAATTTATTTTCTCAATGTTCTTGTTAGTATAAATTCTCAAAATCTACGACTCTTCAAATTTGAAATTCTTAGCTACTGGTCAGCCCTAACTGGATTTGGAGTGGACCATTTGTCCTCAAAAGGACATTTTGGACGGCAGTCGGTGGAATGTACTCCAGTTTAAAAGTGAAAAAGAGAGTTTGTTCTTTTTTCTTTTTCGTTTTATATGAAAAAATAATAATAATAAATAAAAAAAGATATTTCAATTGACTTTATTAATGAAAGGATATATTATGGTTGTCTTTTTTTGTTAATCACTTTGAGTACAATAAAATTTAAACATTCATAGTGTTATTCGCATAATACATATGACAGTGGGAGGTATGGATAATTTGGATAACATTCCTTTGCATAATGACCATTATAAAATGAACATGCTTGCAGGTCTGGTATTTACTAAGCAGAAAAACAGATGAACACGAGTACCGGGCATACTGAAACATGCAGAAAGCTTATATAAAATTATATCAATTTCTCTGCCCTTGATGCTAGGGTTCTAGTTCTACTACTCTTCATTATCCTTTTGAAATTCTAATTCTTCTGCCTATGCGAGGACTGTATTCGCAATTGAGAATGTTGGATATTATCCTATACGTACCATTGTCTATGTTATCCTTAGTCTTCCTAAAGCACCACTTTAGCTAATTTTTTTTGCGGTTATATTATATAAAAAAATTTTGTTATGAGCTAATCAAAATCTTTTTCTATGCACTTAGACCACACGATGAAATCGATATTTTATACTTTCCGCTTACTTTATAGCTTTAGAAAGCAATGCACTTTTAGTACTCTCCTTTCAATAGCATTATCCCCAATTTGGCATAAAAATTGCACCACTTATATGATTTAGGAAAACAAATTATTCATCACTAAGCCGTTGATACCGCATTCATCAAATCAAAAATCCACGTTCAGCATCATTATATATAGAATATTTCTCTCCTCCAAGACAAACTCACAGCCAAACTTCCCGATCATATATAGTACACATGCACACATGAAACATGGAAATTTATTCATTGTTTACAAGGTTAAATTACACTTTTTCATTCTAATTTATAAGACCATTTTCAATGCCCATCCTAAACTTTAAATTTGAGCAATCAACTTTGTAACTATGTTTAAGTTATAATATCCTCTTACTATTAAAACTTTGCTAATTTCTGTCATAACTCACATGATCATAATTAAACAAAATAAGCGAGTAATAATCATATGATAATATTATAAGCAAAAAAATTTTAAGGTTAAGTATAACGAAAATCAGTCAAACATTAAAAGTTGGGGATATTTCAACTGATTTCATAGTTTGGGAGTTGATTGCTCAAAATTAAATTTAAAAAAAGACATTAAAAACTGACCTCACAATTTAGAGTATGAGAAAAGATAGTTTACCCAATATTATTATTACATAAGAAGATACTTCTTTAGAATGAGACACTGATAGGTATCTCTACCTCTTATAGAAGTTATTTACTTTTGATGTTTATAATGATGTTTTGGATCAGGACCTCCTGGAATCTCTCTTGTGGGGTCATAACGATGTGGGATTGTATCTTCATCTTGCAAATCATAGTTCAGCATTTCCTTAGCACCTTGGACTAATGCTGCCACTAATAACCTGGATCGATTGCTCCCCTCTATGTTTGGATTAAGAGGGCGAGCTTCGGACCTCAAAAACAAAAGCAATATGAGTGTGAGGCACAAGTAAAATCTCAGCCTATGCATTTTGAATCTCTAGGTTGCAAAATTGCTAGGCTAGCTTGTAAAGACCCAATCTGAACTGTGCTATATATATACTGACCGATACCATTGTTATATTAATGCAAGTGGGTGAAATGGGACTTCCAATGACACAATTGAATAGACTCAACTCATTAATTCGTACCTAAAACCACTATATATAATGCAGTCACATAAAAAACAAATAATGACCAGATTGGATGTAACACTAATGTAATGCCATTAGACTAAAAATTCACTTAAGAGGTTCCTATAGGATTTTCTAAGCCAATGAAAATTTTCTCTTCAATATGGTTCCTTTTTGTATATTCAGCGTCAGTGCGCCAAGTTATTGATAATGCTAACATACATGTCATGCACGTTGGATTGAAAGAATGCATAGGGCGGCCCACGTAGCTATTCCTCAATATATAATATTCTCATTCTTCCACTGTAAACGCAGTGTACCTGCAGCTTATTGGCTTAACGATCCTCGAAATCCAATCATCCACTGCAACCACACTGTCCTTCATACTTTCGTCACAAAGTGCTTAGTCCATGCACTTCCCTTTGAACTTTGGTTTCATATTTATTTGCTACCAAAAGTGAAATGAAGGCCACCAAAATTTGGTGGAACAAAATTAATATTAATCATGAGAAGATCATGAGAACTAGAGCACACACTACTGACTGGAATGGAATAAATCAACTTCGGCTTTCAACATCAGTCTGAGTTCATCCTTAGAATTCACAAGACTCCAAGAACGTTGTCGCTAAATTGACCAAGAACTTGTGCTCACAAAAATATGTGAAAATTTGATGTCGTGAGAGTTTAAAAAAAGCATACACGATACTTTTTTTTTTTTTTTTTTTTTATATATATATATGAAATAGAAACAAAACTATTAGTTTTTAATTGTAAACCTCCAATCTACAAGAGGTTATTTGAATCCACAAAGTGATAGATCTAGAATCCACCAAAAAAACAATAAAGAAAAACTCTGAATTTTATTTATTAATTTGAATGATAGTTTGAATGCCTCTGGAGGCAACATAGCATATAAATACTAAAAAGACAAAACCCTAGGACAACTAGGAAGATGTCCAAGACTCTAATTTGATTAAACAACATTAAAGGAACCTAAAATTAAGGAAATGATAAATTTAAACCTAAAATACATGAAAATACAAAAAATAAATTGTAAATTCTATCTACATCAAATCCCTCCACTTAAAAAAAAAAAAATCCGTCCTCAAGTTGATGGTCGAGATCTAAAATCTTCCATGCCAAGCAAACAAAGGGAATACTTGAGTCTCTTGGTCTTCTTTCCGAACTTGCAACTCATCAAATCTTTCAACCCAATAAATTTAACAAACTTTGGTGCATCGCCCACTACAAGAATAATAAGATCCTGAGATTTGAAGGCATCACTTCGTTAAGATCTCGGGCAATATTCTCTACAATTTCTCCATGAGATTTTTCTTTGTTGCAATCTTCATGAATTGCCCCAAGAAGATCCATCTTTTCTTCTTTTACTTTAAAACAATTTTCAAGCAAATTATCTTCACAAAATTTTTTGACTTATGATGGTAAAAGTTGATCCTTTTCAATCACCTCAAAATTTTCTTTAGAAATTTGTTGCATCTTGTCAACCTTCAAATCCTCTTCTTTTCTTGACACATGAATTTGGCTATAATAATTTTGGTTTTGTGGTTGGCCTTTCATATTTTGAACATATTGCTCTTCATATGAATATATTGATCTATAATAGCTATGAGGAAACTATAAATCAATCAACACATTTTTCATTCTTTTCCAAGAGCCGATTGGATGCTTACCTCGATGCTTTCTATCAATTTTTATGTCCTCCAAAAATTAAAGTACTTTTGTAAATCAAGAAGTCAGTCAACAAAATCTAACTTACGCATCTCTCCATCAAAGGATGGAATTTTATTATATTTAGGAGTGTGTCTTTGAATATATTGATCAATGTTGTTGTTAGATGATTTCCTAAAAAGAAAATTGGCATTCAATTGCTGGATTTCGCGCATATCTTGCCGACTCTCTTCACAAGACTGTTGAATCTCTTCATGAAATTCATGAAACTCAACCTTAGTGAGGACTACATCTTCAACTTCGTCATTGTCATTATGGTGGTTACCATCACACTGGTTAGCCATCAATCCAAGGTAATTCAAGGCTCTAATACTAACTGATATCGCGGAAGCTCCAAGAAAGCACATATAATACTCTTTTTAATTGAACATAAACTAAACTATTAACTTCTAGTAATAAACCTTGAATTCAGGAGGAGTTCCTTAAATCTACAAGGAGATATGTTTGAAATTCACCAAAGAAACAATAGAGAAAAACTCTGAATTTTATTTATTAATTTGAATAATAGTTTGACTTTCTCTAGAGGCTACATAACATATATATATATTGAAAAGACAAAATTCAAGACGACTAGGAAAACATTCAAAATCCTAATTTGATTAAAAAAACATTCAAGGAACCTAAATTTAGAAAATAATAACTCTAAACCTAAAAGAATAAGAATTACATAAAAATATCAAAATTAATAAATTACAAAAATTAAATTGAAGATTTTGTCCAACATCAAAATTAGTGTTTTAGACATATGGGGGAACAAAGAGGAAACTTACTTAATTGCAGTTTTATTACACCACTTTGACGGATCCACCTAGCTATCATCAGAAGCTATAAGACAACTATAGTTTTTTACTAAAAGTTTATTTGCTATATGCTAAAAATTGATTGATGTAAAGTTGTACCTAAAAGAAAATGTCTACTACCTATATAAAAAGTGTGAAGACGTCATACTACAGTGTTTTGGTTTAGTTAATTTTGGAATAAACAAAAAATAAAAAAGAAAAAAAAAAGATTTGAAATGAAAAAATTTACTTAAAAATAAGGGTAATTTTTATTAATGAAAATATGAGGTACAATCACTTATAATATGGTTCAGTCATGTTCAGAGGAGAGCAATTAATGTACTATTAAGAAAAAGTGAGTTGATCTATGTTAAGAGAGTGAAAGAATGTAGATAAAGACGAAAAATCACATTAATAGAAATAATACAAAAGGACATGTTAATTAAGAGTATGAATTTTTATAGATAAAGTTGAATAAAGGAAAGGAATACATATGGCCTATCTTAACTATTTTGACGAAGATCTATAGCCGACTTCAAAATTTTGGGACTAAACCTTTGTTTGTTATTGATAATGTATACGAATCAAAAAAAAAAAACTTCATTTTGGATTTGGATATTTAACCTTCCATTGCTTAGCATGACAAGTGTAGTTGTGGGGAAAGTTTCTAATCGTTAGAGCCTCAATTGATTATGCAAAAGCTCTGTTGAGGGCAAAGAGACTAAAGATAGGAATGGGAGATCCGATTGTGGTGCGTTTCAATATGAAAGGCTCTCATTTTTTGTTTTGTTTTGTTTTTTTTTTTTTTTTTATTATTTATTTTTAGAGGTTTGAGGGAAAAAATTGGCCTTTGCCCTTTTTAAAAAAACAATCTAACATTTTGCCCTCTTTCTCAAATAAATTAGGAAAATGCCCTTCTTTTGTAACTCGATTTATGATAAATCGAGTTAAAAATAAAAAATAAACAAAATATGGAATCCTATAGCGGCATTTTTAAGGACCTACAGTGACGTTTGAACGACCTATAGTGGTATTTTGCAACTCGACCTCCATGAAATCAAGTTATAGGCAATTTTTTTTAATTTTTTTTACCTATAACTCGATTTCATAGAAATCAAGTTATAAAACGCCACTATAGGTCCTGAAAACGTCATTATAGGCTCCTTAAAAATGCCGTTATATGGCCTAACTCGATTTATCATAAATCGAGTTTCAAAAAATGAGCAATTCTCTAATTAGTTTGGAAAAATGGACAAAATGATGGATTTTTTAAAAAAAAAATGGCAAAGGCCAATTTTTTCCGAGGCTTGGGTCATAGACTCATAGTATTTGGGAGTGTGGTAACACAGTGAATAGAGATTAGAGAATAATTAAGATGCATGGTGCTCAGTTTGGGCCTACGCAGGAAGTAATCGGGGAAGAGCTTCATCCAAATTCATGGCAATAGCCAATCATACACTGCAGCAGATGATTAGAATACTAAAGACGATGATAAATATGAAATTGGGATCATGAGTGCAGGTGCGTCAAATTTTGAAGATCAGAAGCAGAAATCTAGCGATGATAAAATTCAGATAGTGATGGGTTAACTACAAATGTACGTTCGAAATCCTTAAAAAGAAGAGTGATTTGATAGTTCTTTTGGTGTTGAAAAGGTATCCATGATGAAAGCTATGTAAAAGAGCTTCAGGTTGTTTGCCAAACCACACGTGTTCATGTGTTTTTTTATTTATTTTATTTTATTTTATTTTTTATTTATTTAAGATAGAAATTATAATATAGTCTAATCTAAGTGTATATACTATATATGTGCGAAGCTCCTTCTTGAAGATTTGAATCCCGACTCTTACTCCTCCACACCCATAAGCACTTATACCTGTAGAGTGACTACCAGACCACATGCATTCTTGTGTTAACTAGCATAAGCAGTAGTAAAAAAAATAATAAATAAAAAAATAAATTATTTTAACATATCAAAATATTATTATTTTTCTATTTTAACATGTCACTTTACACAATATATCCGGCATCATTTTTTTTTTTTTTTTACAACTTTATTTAAATATTTTTTATTTTTTATTATTATTCTATCATTTTACCATTTTTTACTACATCACTTTATAATACATCATACATAAAAAAAATAAAATAAAATAAAATAAAATAAAAACTTTTTACCACTTTTAAGTTGATGAGAGAGAAAGTTGATTAAAAAATACACTAAAAATAAATACAACATGTATCGTACAAGTACTATTGTAAGAATTAACACATTTCATGAGGTATAGTTTTTAAAGTTTTGGTGTGCCGAACACTAAAAATTTAGCATTTGACACGGTTATGCCAACACGGACTTATATGCCTTTTATATTAATTGTTCAAATCCTTAAGTTTTATTAATTGCACAATGAATAGTATCAGAGGTTTCACTATGACATACACATCTTTAATTACTGAATGAGCTTATATAAAATTTATAGTCAGAACATTCTTGTGAGTACGTATAAATTCTCAAACTCTACGACTTTTCATATTTGAAATTCTTAGCAAAGGGTCAACCCCAATTGGATAATGAAGGGACCCATTTGTCTTCAAAAAGACATTTTGGACGGTAGTCGGTTGAATGTGCTCTAGTTTAAAAGTGCAAAAGAGAGTTTAATTTAGTTGACTCTGTTAATGAAAACATTATCATAGTTGCCTATGCTTTAAAATCACTTTGATTACTTTAAACTTTCTTCTTCTTCTGTTTTTTTGTTTTTTTGCTTTTTTGGTTCTGATAGAGTACTTTAAAGTTTAAACAATATTGATAGTGCTCCACGCATAATACACTTGAAAGTGGATAACAATTCTTTGCATTGCAAGTGACCCACAGTGGCAGAGGCCATTTTATTCACTGTATATATGCTCGTTTTCCATGCATGGATTAATCATCCTTCAACGCATACCAAGTATCTGGTTTCTCCGGTTTGAGCAAGCCAGTGGCAGTACATCTGAGTGGTGATGCATGCTACTTAAACCACAACCCACGAGGAATATTTTTTGAACTAAAATAATATGAGTAGTTTTAATAGATAAATCAGTGCCGTACATATATATTAAGGAAGCGTGCAGAAAGCTTGTACAAAATTATATTAATTATCCTTGGGTTCTAGTTCAACCACTCTCCATCAAGGGTCGCTCTACATAGATAGAAGCTAGGGTGCATGTTCACACGAACACCAGTTGCCAAAATAACAATTCATATTTGTAACCAAAAAAAAAAAAAAATTATATGCATAAATATAATTATATCTATTTAATCTGTCTACTCTAAAAAAAAAAAAAAAAATTATATTGAACATTTTGTTGTGACATTTTTGTTGTCTTTAGCATTAATCAATAAAATAATCTTGATTCATCAAACATAATCCTTGGCCCCTTAATAAATTATAAACGCTCAAATACCAACAATAAAAATTGGCACAAATAGTAGCAGACATAGCCCAAAGTCCAAACTAGTGGCAGTAGTGGCAGTGCGACAGCATATCTAGAGTGTTCAAATGAACCCCCTAAATTGGAAAAAATCTTTTTTATTTTTATTTTTTATGACCACCTTAAAATAAAAATTTGAACACTCAAGCCCAACAACTAACCAATTTAGCACCGACCTTTATCTTGGCCTTTTTAAACAAAAAGAATAAACCCAACAACAAATGATAACCCATTTGATAGCAATTTTTTGATCCAGGACAATTAAGTAGGTGATAAATTAAGTATAAACACGAAAGGAGTGAGGTAGTGGAAGGGGGCGTTGGACGGTGGTAGTAAAGACATTTTTTTTAAAAATGATTGTGTTGTATTGAATTCTTAACAGTGTAATGCAAACGACACAATAAAAATTCTTTTAATGAATTACAAACAGGGAGAGGCTCAAGATTACAAGTGAGAGGGGACTGGAGTATAAGCAAAAAAAAAAAAAAAAAAACTTCAAATAATCCATATAGTATTAACAAATTATAAATACACAAAATTATTTTTTTTTAATGCATTAAGATGTAATTATCTACCAACAAATAAAAAAACACAAAATAATATTATTTTTTAATATTAGGCTGGCTACGATTTTTTTTTTTTTTTTAAGTTACTTTATCTATTTTGTCATATTACTTTACAATACACTCAACATCGAATATTCTATTTTTTTTACCACTTCATTTAAAATAATAAATAACTCATTAAAATAATATAGGAAGAGAGAGAATTTGAGTTTTTTAATTGAAGGAAGAAAGATAATCTTAATAAAATACTTGCTACAATCAACTGGTATTTATATCAGTTTACTGTAGTTGAAAAAAATTTAGTTTTAGCTTCTCCAATAACACATCGTTTTTTGGTTTTTCGGTGGTAAAAAAGTTGTTTTTACTAAAATACAATCATCATTGCGAATGCTTTTATTGTTTTTATTAAGTTTTTAAGTTAGATAGTTACTAGTTAGGCTAGACTAACTAGACTGATTGTTTTTGTTAAGACTTAAGAGAGGGTCCAACTACAAAAATGGAAAATATAATAAGAAAAAAAAAAATTTTGGGCTAGGGGCCCACGCCCCCTTGGTCCGTCCTTGATCACAAAAACTAATAAATAGTCAAAGTTGAGTTAAATTATTCATCAAAAGAATTGAAAAGCATAAAGACAAAATAAATGATAAATTGAAGTTCACTTAGTAATAATATATAATTAATTTTAGAAACAGTAATTAATAATTTTATTATAGTAAGAGACAATAGATGATTTCCAATATTTAATATTCACAATAATAATTAATATTTTCATTATATTAGAAACAATATGTCCAATGAATTTATAGTTTATCATTTACTCTCTTACTAGTACTATGAATAAATTTCTAATAAGAAAATCACATGTAGTACTATGGATAAATTTCGGAAAAAATTGCCAAATGCCCTTTTTTGGAAAAACTAAGCAGCGTTTTGCTCTATTTTTCAAACTAATTAGGAAAATGTCCCTCTTTTGAAAATCGATTTTCTCAAAATCGAGTTAGGCCTTATAGCGGCATTTTAAGGAGCTTATAGTGACATTTTCAAGACCTATAGTGGCATTTTGTAACTCGATTTATATGAAATCAAGTTATAGGTAAAATAAAAAAATAAAAAAAATTGCCTATAACTTGATTTAATAGAAGTCGAGTAACAAAACGTCACTATAGGTCCTCAAAACGTCACTATGGGTCCTTAAAAACGCCGCTATAAGGCTTCAGAATTTTTTTTTTAATAACTCGATTTTGGGAAAATTGAGTTTCGAAAGAGAGGTATTTCCCTAATTAATTTGGAAAATAGGGCAAAACGCTGCTTAGTTTGCCCAAAAAGGGCATTTAGCAATTTTGTCCGATAAATTTCTAATAAGAAAATCACATGTATTAAGATTCTTCACCTCCCAATGATTCATCTTCTTAAAGAACTTGATCTTCTTTCAAATCATAGGTTATGAGAAAAGATCTCATCTTGTCATCCTAATGATCAAGATGAAATAAGAAAATATTATTTCAAAAAAGGTCCTTTTTAACCCCTTCTACACGAATTTGAATAATCCCCCTAAAGAAAAATAAAATCATGGAGCCGCCACTGGCTCAAACAACAACAAATGAAAAAAAAAAAATATATATATATATATATATTTTCAATAAAAATCTCATTCAAAAAAAAAAATTAAAAACCCCTACTCATTTGGATTCATAACCTGTTCAATCCATTACATAAAATATTTCATAATTTCATTTTTCCTAAAAACAAGGGTATCAAAAGAAATAATGTAGCCGTGAATTCTTCTCAACTTTGCTCTCCTTTTGCTTTCCTCAAACAGCTCAGCTCGCAATCATAACATGTATGATCTGATTCTCTCTCTCTCTCTCTCTCTCTCTCTCTCTCTCTCTCTCTCTCTCTCTCTCTCTATATATATATATATATATACCATAAAGGGGGAAGGGGACACACGGAAGAAGGGAGAGAGGCAGAAACACAGTAATAATATAGTGAAAGTAAATGTAAATAGCAAAGTTAGAACAATAATAAGGCGGTAGAACCAGCCAAGCAGTATATATCAAAATAATTGAAAGCAATTAATGAAAGCAATTTAAAACCGTCCAGTATGGCGGTAATCCGTCCAAGGTGGCGGTAGCAACAAGTAATATAATGAACATAAACTGAAAATACATCTTTATTGAAAGTAGGTAAACACTTACAGTAGTAATAGTCAATACAACAAGATCTCAACAGTAGAGGTTTAACAGTTACAAAGCTTGAACTAGTTACAAGGTTTGTATGAACAAGGTTATGGTGAACAAGGTTGTAGTCAACAAGATAATAGGAGAACTCTCTCAAAGAACATAAACTCTCTAGAGGAAGTTCTAACAAAAGTTCTAATAAGTTCTAAATAATGTTCTCCAATATGAGTTCTGTCTCTAACATAAGAGACAACCCCTCTTAAATAGGTAAAATTCGGAATGAATAGTAACAGGTGAATAGTGACGGATGAATAGTGCCAGATGAATAGTGACAGGTGAATAGTGACAGATGAATAGTAAAAAGTGAGTCTTTTTCTTTTTTGACTCCAAGTCATGGAAGGAACATGAAGAGATCAGGAGCATCTTACAGAAAGGTCTAGGCCTTCATTTTTAGGCTTAGGCCACATCATTTCTGTCCTTAAAAGAAGCCATCAGAAGAAGCCAAATTTGCACTATGATGGGAGTCTTCAGGAGCATGCAATACTTCCAACATGTGAGGCATAAAATCAGCAAAATTTCTGACAAAAGTCAATAGGAATATTTCTTTGAACATCACTAGCAAAATCTCTGACAAAGGTCAATAGGAATATCACCACGTGCGCATGTTCTTGAATAGTGGCCATTATGCTGGCTAGACAAATAGGGAATAGTAGTAACAATAACCTGAGGACCATACAATCAATCAGTAGAAGGAGCATCGGACGGATTACCATCAAAAGGATCAAAGGAACCTTGTGGAGAGTCACAATCATGCTCATGATGAATAGCATATTAGTTGCAAAATTCACAATATAAAATAGGCTCATCCAGTGGTCTTCTTCCTGGAATGAGAAAGCTCTTTGGATTACAATGTTCTGCAATACGCAAACAAGCAATAGCGTCAACATGTGGCCTGGGACCAAAAACAGAAATTCTATCAGTGCTTCCCATGAAATGATAATCCTTCCACAGGTTCTGAGCAACTTCAATAATTTGATTATTAAAATAGTTTCCCCAACATTTTGCAAGAGCATAAGGATTTTTGAAGGACAAATGAGGATCTCCTTCAAGCCATTGCCCCTGATGAGTATGACCATTGATGAGAATAAGATGTTTCGAAGGCTGGACATTCATCCAGTTATCTCTTTCCCATCTAGGCAAAGTACTCCAACATCTGATGGGAATAGTGGGACCAGTAAATTTTTTTATGGCATCTTGAATAATTTGAGGAAGTTAACTGGCTTGGTAATGGCTTGTTAATTTTAGAAATCTGATAAAGCCATATTCAAACATATGAGAAAGCCAGTTGGGATCTCTATCATCATCATCATCAGCAACAAAGTAACCATCATCATAATTAATTAGGAGACCAGGAAATCGGTGTGTTTTTTCATACACTCTGAGAGTACTCCCAAAGTGTTCTTCCCACTCCAACTGGATAAACACATTATCACCTTCATCAAATTCATCAGGATCAGGAATAGTGGCTGTAACAAGTTTCTTGAAACATTTGAACCATAGGTCGAAAGACCTAAACATAGCCTTACACTTCAGTATACGTGATTGTATGTCTGAAGGCAAGTTGGCAAAAGCACTTCTTAACATAGATTGGGACTTAAGGCTCAATCTAGAATAATCAGTGCCCATTACAGTCATTTTATCCTTTGAATGGATATCCTCTTTGCCAAAGAGTTTACTAGTGTAAGGATCATTTGTAATATTTGGATGGTTAACAAGTTGGCTTCTAAAAGCCCCAATTTCTGAAACAAGGTTTGAAACAAAGTCATTATTTGAAGCAAGAGGGTTTTCTGAGATAAGGTTAACATAATGGTTTAGGTAAGCCTCATTCTGAACAGAAAGGTTAACAAGATGGATTTCCAGGGCTCGGAGAGTGTTTGTAAAAAGATCATGGTGGGTTTGAATAAAAGCAGCTTGAAGGTTATCAAGAATAAATTTAATAGAATCTGGAAGTTCTGAATAGATTCCATTGTGGAATTGTAAATTTTTTGACAAAACTTCCTGCAAAGCAATTACAATATCACCACTGGAATATGCCACCGTTGCCGGGACATACTCTTGAAGGGATGTCGATCCACTAGGTTTTACCCCAGAAGATGCGCCTTCATGCATTTTGTTTTGGGAATAGTCCTGTACAGGAGCTTTTCCCTTGTTTTTCCTCTCAGTAGAGGGAGCTATAATAATTCACTTATTAGTGGTATAAATACTAATATTATCCCACTCACTAGTGGTATTTATCCTTGCATCAGTGCTCGATTCCTGCAAATGATCATTAGAAATATTAGAGTCACTGGTAATAGTAGATATTTTGGCATTACTAGTATTACCTTCAAAATTGTTTGTGAAGCATGTAGCAGGAGAATCTAAAGCATCATTGATATCAATTTCAAGTTGTGAAACAAATTTAAATTTTACTTTCTGTCCAAAAGAATCAGTAGTAATTCCATCTTTATCAACAAGGAAGGGATACAGAGCATTTATAAATGGCAAACCAAGAATCACTTTATCAGTCATATTTTTAACAAGAACAGAAGGAATCTTGAAACAGACATCATCATGGTAAATATGAGCATTATTCAATTCATATTTGATTTTCATTTGAGCACCAGTAGCATAAACCAATTTTTCAGTTGATTTTTCAAAATATTTCGAAGGAATCAATCCTTCCTGAATACAATTCTTATCAGCACCAGAATCAATCATAGCAATAACAGTGAAATGATAATTATGGGAAACAAAAATCTTCACTTTTGTGAACCATTTTGGGGGAAGAATTTTGTTAATACTAACAAGACTAGGTTGAACATCAACAAGAGGAATTTGAGAATCATCAACATTACCGTTATCAGAAAGAAGAGCCTGTTGACTGGATTCATTTCCATCCTTGTGCTCATCTTGGTCATCATCAGTCTTATTTTGATCAATAGTTTTATCAATTTTTAACATTAACATTTCTTGTTTAAGATTATGGTTATCACTTTTAATGTGTTTTAGTTCAAATTTTAATTCACTTATCTCCTGTTTAACAGTATTAATTTCACATTAGAGATCATTAACAGTTAAATCTTTGGATTTCTTCTTATTAAATCTTTCCAAAGTTTCTTCAAAACTTATTGTTGATTTAAGTTTTTTACTAGTTTCATCTTTTAACAAGTTTTTCTTGAACTTATCCAAATATTCTTTTTGTAATTCAGGATTTTCAATTTGACCAATCAATTTTATTAGCAGGCTTTCATTTTCTTCACCTTTAGTGAGAGCATTAACAGTTTTAACAACATTGCAACAGGAATCTCTACAACCAAGTTTAATATTAGGAGAATCAGAAGAATCATCAGCAGAATGATAACAAGAATCAGAAGAAGAAAGATCATCTTCCAGAGAATCAGACGAATTGTTTGATTCAAGGATTCTGAATAATTCTTCTTGATCATTATCATCAATTTTCAACATGTTAAACTTGTTTTTCAACTTACCAGGTTTTTGGTTACAATCTTTACTAAAATGACCAGGTTTTCCACAATTGAAACATTTACCTTTACCTGACCGTTGGTTAACATATTTTTTAGAAACATTTTTCTTTTTAGCATAAAAATCATCAAAATTGGTTCTGTATTTTTTATGTTTTTTATGGCTATAATATTTGTGACTTTTATCATGTTTTTTACCTTTTTGCTTAGAAGGAGCAATAGAAGGTAAACCATATTGTTCACAAAAATTACCCATTTCATATTTAGCTTTTCTTTTATTTTTTAATTGGTGTTTTAACAGTTTTTCATCATTGCACATATTAATTCCAAGTTTTTTAATAGTGCTTAAAATATCACCATAAGTTAAATTATCATAGTCAATAGAATCATTTTTACCAATTAATTCTTGTTTTACCTTATGAGCAAAGATAGGAGGCAGACCGTCAATAAACTTTTCTTTCCAATAAGGCTTGAAACAGTCTTTCCGCTGCATGACCCTGGAAAAGAAAACATCTTGGTACCATCTATAATCAGACATAGTAGGGCATCTCAAATTATTCAACAAATCAGAAATTCGAGATGAAACATTGGATGGGGGTACCAACAAAATGTTTGATAATAGTATAAATCAAGGTATTAACACCATCAGGTACACCTCGACCAATACGATCATCAAAAATAGGCAAGCCTTCATCATTCTTTTTAACAGCATGTTTAATAGAATCTCTGGATTCTTCTGTGAGATATGAATCCCACCATCCACGAAGAGTACCAGAAAAGCCAGTAGTAAGAAGGTCAACAATTTCAGATTGTTCAAAATCATGATTATTTTGATAAGTAATACCAACCATGGACATATGTCCCATTTTGTTAATAATTTCTTGTTCAGAAAAGCCATCAATATTCCATTCATAAATTTTATCAGCAGAAACAGAAAACTGAGTTTGAAAAGGTCTTTCTTCAAACTGCATATCAGGAGGAGTAGGTTTTGAATACCAATTTTTTGTAAGAAACATGGGCTTGGAATTGCCAACAAATCTTTTAATTTTGGGTAAACCATCATCAAAAACATTTTTTGCAGAGATAGAAGAAACAGTATCAGAATCTGTATTTTCATCAGAAACAATTTCATTTTTTGAAATAGTTCGAGCAGCAAGAGTACTTGTAGAAGTACCTTCAGTTTTAACTTTTAAATCAAAAAGCATTTTGTCAACAGTTTCAAGAAGTTTAGACTGAGAGGTTCTAAACTTGAATTTGTTATCATGATTGGGTAAATTAATCAAAGGTTCCTCAGTCTTGATAGAAACAGGTTTTTGAACAGAAGCAGATTTGTCAACAGAAACAGTTTTTTCAGCAATTTTTTCTTCAATACGGTCAAGCTGTTGACCAATAACATGCAAAGATTCATTAGTAAAATTGTTTTGTTCAATAAGGCTAACAACAGGAGTTTGAGCATCAGCAATTTTGAAAGGAGTAGCTTTAACATCAATTTTGTCAGTAGTCACCAAAATAGTGTCAAGGGGTGGATGACTAGATCTGACAATGGTTTTGTCATTTTTAACAAAATTAGATTTCTTTATCACATTCAAATAATTTTTGGAAACTTCATCTTTAGAAACATAATAGTTTTCAAGAAAATCAAAGAACAAAATCTGTCTTTTCAACTGATTCATTTTTTCTAACCATTTTCTTTTAACACGGTTTTTCTCAGACTGAGCAAAATCATTTTGGTAAATTTTTCTTTTTGTCCTATTTTTAGGAAGCATAAATTCATCAAACAATGGAGTCAGGTCAACTTCAAAATTTTCATTGACAGCAGTCAAAACTCTTAAGTGGTTAACATTATTTTCAATAGGAGGAAAATCAGAATCAGAGGGACAAACAGAATTAGCATCATCTTCTTCTTCATTAGCAGTTTTGCCATATGAAGAGGAAGTTTCAGCTTTAGTAGAGTAGAAAACAGAGCTGACTTGAGATTTATCACTAGAAACACCTTTTAACTTTAGATCAGTGGGTTTTTCAAAGTTCTTTTGCAAAAACTCATTGACATCATGATCTCTTTTTGAAATACTTTCAGATCCAGCAAAGGAATGTCTTCCTTCGTTGATCCTTAAGGGTTGATTGTTTTGAAAACATATTTTAACAGTACCATCAAGATATTGTTGAATATTTGTGAGATCAAGCTCATCAAAAACAGGTTTAGGAACAGGAGATTCTTGATTCAACAACCATTCAGTAGGAAGATTAATATCTTGCCATTGAATCATTTTTGGAACTTGAACTTTAGCATAAGGAGTTGAACATGTGATTAACATTGTTTTACCAGAGGGTTCTTTAGGATTCAAACAACAAGGATTTAACTGAGTACCTAAAAGTCTGTAATAAATATGGTAAATCAAAGCAAAAGGTTTACTACCTTCATCCATAATATAACCAGAAGAAGCAATGTTCAAAGTCAATGCTTTAATAATATTAGGATCATCCAAAGCAAGAGTAATATCAGGATAACAGTTAAAGTAAACAGGACCATCATACAAAGAAGCAGTGATCATACCAAGAATGCTATCTTTAAATACCTTAAATCTAGCATCACGTAAACACATGAGAATAGAAGCATTAATACCCTTTCGGGTGAGTGGTTTAACAGCAACTTGAACCATACCAATATGCAGGTAACTGAGTTTTTTAGCAATGAAATCATTAATATTTCTTTTGGAAAACAAGCAACATTTTTCATGAACTTTTGAAATAGAAAATGTTTGTTCAACAGTTCGAACTTTGTAAATAGGATGAAAAGTGGTTTCAGCCCAACTAGTTTTGTAAACTGTTTTAGTATCAACTTTGGGAATGTTCCATTTACGGAAATCAGGGATCTCATGATCTTCAACAGTGTGATCTTCTTCATTCACAATATTAGGAGGACAACCAGTCCTGGAGCTGACAGAGGAGTTGGATCTCCACAACTTATCCATATTATCCTAGTTTTAACACTCAATTATCATGTTTTTCTCACAACCGTTGCATTTCGTAACACATACCCTAAGCAACCCTATACCACACACATGCCCTACACGCCCTCCTGGCTCAAACGGGCCTTACAGTCAGGTTCTGGGAATTCACTTTATACCTAGGGTGGCGCCAACGACAGCAAGAACGGGACACAACAACTGAGCACCAAAGGTTCAGACAGAGACGGACAAGGCACAAAGAACACAACCATATATATATATATATATAATCCCTCTTATCTATCATCATTACTCTCTTTCTTACTCTCATCTCAACATTTGCAGTTCTTACTTTATCTTTCATCAAGTCATTTTTGCTTTTTAATTGTGTTAGTAAAAAGAATTGTAACACTTCATAATATTTTGATTTTTTTTTTCTTTCTGATGTCAATATAATTAAGTTCTCTTTTTATTAAATTTTGTATAATTTAATTTTTTTAATGACGATCTTAAAAAAAAAAAATCTAAAAAAATTCATGGAACTGCTACTACTCTCAATCATTACCCATATAACTTGTAATTCTTATATATTTATGGATCTCCTCGAGTATTCAAAGTTGAGAAAGTTAGATATTATCCTATACCATTGTTTAGGTTATCCTCAGTCTTCCTTAAGCACCACTTAGCTATTTTTTGTGGCTATTTTATATAACACATTTTGTTTATGAGCTAATCAATATATCTCTTCTTTGCACTTAGACCACATCGTGAAAAGTGAAAACGATATTTTCTTTTTCCCCTTTCTTTACTTTGTAACTTGGGAAAGCAATGCACATTTAGTATGCTCCTTTCAGTAGAATTATCCCCAAACAGGCATAAAAGTTGCAACACTTACACGATTTAGGAAAACAAATTATTAATCACTAAACCGTTGGTACTACATTCATCAAATTAAAAAGCCATAGTACATACACGCATGAACATAGAAATTTATAATAAGGATAAATTACATTTTTTTTCGTTCTCATTTATAAGACCATTTTCAATATCCCTCCTAAACTTAAATTTGAGAGTTTAATGCTCAAATGAGTCAAATTTAAATTTAGAAAAGATCTTAGGACTGACCTCACAGTTTAGAGTCATGAGAAAATGTAAAAGGTACCCATTTTATTACATAAGAAGGTGATGATCAGTACCTCCAGCTCTCATTGACGTGCTTTACTTTTGATGTTTATAATGATGTTTTGCATCAGGACCTCCTGGAATCTGCCGATCTGTGGTAGGATCTTCATTTTTGATATCATAGTTAAGGAGTTCCTTATTAGCACCTTTGACCAATGCTGGGATTGACCTGGATTGATTGCTTCCATCTATGTTTGGATTAAGAGAGCGAGTTTGGGACCTCAAAAACAAAAGAAATAGCAGTGTAAGGCACATGCAAAATCTCAACCTATCTATTTTTACCATTTTTAATCTCTAGGTTTTGAAATTGCTAGGCTAGCTTGCAGTTGCAGATACTCAATCTGCACGATGTTATATATGTATACACTGCTAACATTCTTATATTAATTAATACAAGTGGAAAAAATAGAACTTCCAATACACAATTTACTAAATTTTGTACGAAACTAATTAAGACCACTATATATGCACCAGTCACATAAAATACAAATAGTGACCGGTTAGGAAGCAACACTAATTAATGTGATTCTATTATACTAGGCCCTATTTGATAGAGTTGTTTAACAATTCATTTTCAGTTTTTAAATAACATTACACACATTTTCACATACTTTTTTATCCACACGTATTTCAAAAAAATATAAACAACGTTACTCAAACTCTTCTACTAAACGGGTCCCAAAAATTCAACAAGATATTCCTTGGATATTTTAAGCCAAGGAAAATTCTCTTAGGATATTTCATTTTCAAAACTTTGTTCTCCTAACTCATTTCCACAACTCAAAAAGCCACTTACATTTGTTTGGCATCAATTTTTTGGTCTCACGTGTTTTTTCCTCCTATTATCTTCCAATTAAAAGTTCACCACCACACCAATATCATCTATAATAACAGCAAACCACACCCACACCAACCGAAAAACAATTCCACCCCTACTCTACAACCTACTTAATCTATAAGCCAAAAAGTTGGGGGTGAATTTTTCCCTATTTAACTCCAGGAAATTGGCATCACCTGCTGTGGAAGCCCAATGTTTTAACCACAAAAATTGAGCTTCTTCATCACTTTGGCATAATCTATAAGGACAACGTAGCAAATTCAGCAACAACTAATAACGCATCACCACCAATGGCAAATCCAGAACCCCACACCACCATCAACAACGCCAAGAGCCACACAACCAAAAAAAAAAAAAAAAAAACCATCATCTAGTGCGACCACCAACATAGCACAGGTTTATGTCCATTTTAATATTTTATTACGAAAATGTCACTTAAGTCGATTCTCAATTTTCGAAAACTCCAAAATTTTATTCTCACTTTTTTGGGTGAAGAGTTCCGAAGAAATCATGAACAAAAATTGAAACCAAACAAACCTTGAGGTGGTGGGACCCATAGCAAACAAGAAATGAAAACTAAAAACAAGGTGATTTCAATGAAACACTGGCCGTTACAAGAATCTTTTTTCAGGATATTCTTTAAGAAGTATAAATTATACAATATAATAAAAGAAATTGATCTCGAGCCTTTTTTCTGGGGTCTATTGGGCATTTGGGCTTTCTATGTTATATATATATATATATATATTTCAGATTTTAGTTCATTTTTTTTTCCTTTTTTGAGCTTCTTTTTGCTTGAAAGCCTCAATATATTGTTAAGTAGAACAAATTATGGAATAAAGTTTAACTGAGGGTGTTCCCAAATGTTTTTTGAAGGGCATGACAAATATAAAATTTTAAATTATTATATATAATAATAAAAAAAAAAAATTCAGGTTAGGGTGGTCCTGTGACCACCCTGGCCTTCAAGTGCCATCACCACTGCAATGAAACCAAAAACACTCTTATTAAGGTTTCAAATTTTATAACTCGGCCATCATATAACGTTAGCTATATATATATATATATATACTACTATTTAAGGGACTTTTCCTGTTTGAATTCCTCATTTTCATGGTTCTAAAATACTCATACTTCTCTATATTTAAGTAGAGACAAAATTAAAGGACAATCTGGTAAAAATATAACTCTTAACTCCTACTAAAATATTGCCTAAAAAATAGGGTCACTCTCTTATTGATTTTCAAATTGCTTTTATCTACTTATAAATTAAATTTTCAAAATAAAAATTATATATATAAAAAATAAAAACACATTTTTTTTTTGGCTACAAAATAGGACCATTAAAAAAAAAAAAAAGAGCCTCATCTCACACGCAAAGCGCGTGTGATGAGGCTAGTCTATACTACTTGTAGGGACTCAATTTGTAATGGACCCTTAACAATAAAATTTGTAGAGATATGGGTGTAAGGATTTGGCATCACCGAAGTAAACAATGACTGGTATAAAGTTTTTAATAAATAGTTGATGACATGAGATTCATTAGGATCTAAATGTGAGAATTTGGCTAAGTTTTAGTGAAGCATATTTGTCCTCGGCCCAGGCCGAGGATCTATTATTCTTTTTGCTTCCCATCGACCCCCCATCGACCCCCTCTCTTATGCTAAGAGCCCTCATCGATATATAGTCTCCTTTTTTGTTAATCTTAACCATCCACTTGTCAATTTTTTAGGACTCTGTGTACAGGGATTTGTCCCATCATCTGTAATTAGCAGGCTTTGTGTTAGTTCTTAGCCGCCTCTGCAGACTTTCTATTAGTCGAAGTAACTGAGGCAACTGGGTTTGTTAGTCACATCACTATTAAGGCAGTCAAAATGTTAGTGAGATATATTCAACGAATGAAGGATATTTTCCCTTTAGCGAAGTCGGTGTGCCAAGGACGTGTCATCCTTGACGAGGCCTTTGGGTGACCTGGGCTATTTTCATTATTCTCGGCCTTCACAATATCCTCGGCATGGGCCATGGGCCGGGTATAGAGTGGGCCAGAGTAGTTAACGATTGGGGCCCCACAATAGCCCCTCAAAATTCTGCTGCACGTCCCTTTGGGCAGGGAGGAGGATTTTGACTTCCTCGGCGCATTTTCTCGGTCTTTTGGGCTCTACCTCATCGTCAGTGTTATCGCTATTTCAGCTGTTTTTGCAGCTTTCTTTTTGCGCAAAGGGTCGCCCGAGGATGGATAGGTTTGGGTCCGGAGACCATGCAAGACCTTGGTTTTTCTTAGCACTTAGTTTTTATGAGGAAATGTTCTTCTTGCTGGCCTGAGGCTTTGGACCATGCAATGTTTAAATTTTGTCTAGTGCTTGGCTTTTATTCTAAAGTATCTGGTTTCCCATGAGGCTTGGGTCCGAGGACCATGCAATGCCTTGGTTCTGTCCAGTACCTAGTTTTCTCATTGTCATCTGAAGTATCTGGTTTCCCCATGAGGCTTAGGTCCGAGGACCATGCAATGCCTTGGTTCTGTCCAGTACCTAGTTTTCTCATTGTTGTCTGAAGTATCTGGTTTCCCCATGAGGCTTGGGTCCAAGGACCATGCAATGCCTTGGTTCTGTCCAGTACCTAGTTTTCTCATTGTCGTCTGAAGTATCTGGTTTCCCCATGAGGCTTGGGTCCGAGGACCATGCAATGCCTTGGTTCTGTCCAGTACCTAGTTTTCTCATTGTCATCTAAAGTATCTGGTTTCCCCATGAGGCTTGGGTCCGAGGACCATGCAATGCCTTGGTTCTGTCCAGTCATTGTCGTCTGAAATATCTGGTTTCACCATGAGGCTTAGGTCCGAGGACCATGCAATGCCTTGGTTTTGTCCAATACCTAGTTTTCTCATTGTCATCTGAAGTATCTGGTTTCCCCATGAGGCTTGGGTCCGAGGACCATGCAATGCCTTAGTTCTATCCAGTCATTGTCGTCTGAAGTATCTGGTTTCACCATGAGACTTGGGTCCGAGGACTATGCAATGCCTTGGTTCTGTCCAGTACCTAGTTTTCTCACTGTCATCTGAAGTATCTGGTTTCCCCATGAGGCTTGGGTCCGAGGACCATGCAATGCCTTGGTTCTGTCCAGTACCTAGTTTTCTCATTGTCATCTGAAGTATCTGGTTTCCCCATGAGGCTTGGGTCCGAGGACCATGCAATGCCTTGGTTCTGTCCAGTCATTGTCGTCTAACGTATCTGGTTTCACCATGAGGCTTGGGTCCGAGGACCATGCAATGCCTTGATTCTGTCCAATACCTAGTTTTCTCATTGTCATCTGAAGTATCTGGTTTCCCCATGAGGCTTGGGTCCGAGGACCATGCAATGCCTTAGTTCTGTCCAGTACCTAGTTTTCTCATTGTCATCTGAAGTATCTGGTTTCCCCATGAAGCTTGGGTCCGAGAACCATGCAATGCATTGGTTCTGTCCAGTACCTAGTTTTCTCATTGTCATCTGAAGTATCTGGTTTCCCCATGAGGCTTGGGTCCAAGGACCATGCAATGCATTGGTTCTGTCCAGTCATTGTCGTCTGAAGTATTTGGTTTCACCATGAGGCTTGGGTTCGAGAACCATGCAATGTCTTGGTTCTGTCCAGTACCTAGTTTTCTCATTGTCATCTGAAGTATCTGGTTTCCCCATGAGGCTTGGGTCCGAGGACCATGCAATGCCTTGGTTCTGTCCAGTACCTAGTTTTCTCATTTTACATCTGAGGTATCTGGTTTCCCCGTGAGGCTTGGGTCCGAGGACCATGCAATGCCTTGGTTTTGTCCAGTACCTAGTTTTCTCATTTTACATCTGAGGTATCTGTTTATCCGTAGCCGTTTAGTTCTACATTGATATAATTTACAATAAGCATTAAATAATTACACTTTTCAAGCAGAAAAATAATAATAAATGCAAGCTGGAGTTGGTGGAGGATAAGACCTTGCCGTGTTTTGCCTTTTCGTTTGATGGGACTCTTCTGATTACGAGGCGTCTCTTGGGTTGTCCGGGTAACGTGTTCTGACGCTTCGGTGTCTTCTCGTTTAATGAGGCGCCTCCTCATTAATGCTAGCCGTGGATCTATGAGGATCTAACGGCTGTTAGGCCCCTTAGAACTTGGGGCAGAATTATTGCCTCCGGAAATCTCTCCCTGGGATTTATTGTGGATTGGCCCTCATCAATATTCCGCCTTCTATATAAGGCGTTTCTAGGGCAACCTTCTCCTTCACACTTTGACAAACGTCCATCTTAAACTTCTCCAAAAATATCACCCAAGAAAGGTTCCGCCAAACATAGTCGTTTGAGCCCCTTCGAATGAGTTGGCCCTTGGAAAGGGCGATCTTGGGGATGCACAGCCCCCATCAGGAGCCGAGGATGGCACTCCGACCCTGGACGTCACATTGGGGTTAGAGTAGGGGAAACCTAAAGGTTCTCCTTCTTTTCAACCTAACAGGAGGAGGAGCCTTCCTCGCCGTCTGGAGGAGGATCTAGGAAGAACGTAACCACCTTCCCTTGGGTATGGGTCATTGACCCTCCAAACCGGCTGCATTGGGGGTGGGAGGGAAATCAGGCGGAACCCAGAAGTGGAGCCGTCCTGTGCCGCGACCTCTTTCACCTCCTATGTAGCTCTTCTTCCCTCTTTTCTCTTTTTTCTCTTCTTCTTTTGCTCCTCAACGAGCCTTTCTTTTTTCTTTTCCTCTTCTCTTGCTTCTCATCCAGTCTTCTTTTCTATCTTTTGTTCCTCTGCCAACTTTCTTTGTTTCTTTTCCTCCTCTTTTCCTTCACTTCTTTTCTATCTTTTGTTCTTCAGTCAGCTTTGCTTTCTACCTTTTGTTCTTCATCTCTTCTTTCGCTTCTTTTCTATCTTTGGTTCTTCTGCCGGCTTTGTCAAGTGTCTGCCTTTGTAGTTAGCTTTAGAACAAGCCCTACGGGTTTCATTTGTAAATGATGTAATTTTTCTTTATGTATGAATAAAAGAAGTAGACTTGTTTTGTCTCTTTCTATTTTTCACATATTCTTGTTCTCGTGATTGTCGACTTCTGAATGACTGTTGTTGTAGTAGATTGTATTGTTTTGGTGTATTGTTCCTGAAAGAGTTGCCCTTAATTTCTTTACACCGATCATCGTACTTGCCAGCGCACAAATCTGCCCCACGGTGGGCACCAATTGTAGGGACTCAATTTGTAATGGACCCTTAACAATAAAATTTGTAGAGATATGGGTGTAAGGATTTGGCATCACCGAAGTAAACAATGGCTGGTATAAAGTTTTTAATAAATAGTTGATGACATGAGATTCATTAGGATCTAAATGTGAGAATTTGGCTAAGTTTTAGTGAAGCATATTTGTCCTTGGCCCAGGCCGAGGATCTATTATTCTTTTTGCTTCCCATCGACCCCCTCTCTTATGCTGGGAGCCCTCATCGATATATAGTCTCCTTTTTTGTTAATCTTAACCATCCACTTGTCAATTATCTGGACTCTGTGTACAGGGATTTGTCACATCATCTGTAATTAGCAGGCTTTATGTTAGTTCTTAGCCGCCTCTGCAGACTTTCTATTAGTCGAAGTAACCGAGACAACTGGGTTTGTTGGTCACATCACTATTAAGGCAATCAGAATGTTAGTGAGATATATTCAACGAATGAGGAATATTTTCCCTTTAGCGAAGTTTGTGTGCCAAGGACGTGTCATCCTTGACGAGGCCTTTGGGTGACCTGGGCTATTTTCATTATCCTCGGCCTTCACAATATCCTCGGCATGGGTCATGGGCCGGGTATAGAGTGGGCCAGAGTAGTTAACGATTGGGGCCCCACACTACTATTTAAAGGGCTTCTCCTGTTTGAGATCCTGATCATTTTTTTTTTTTTTTGTTCAAAAATGCCCTTACACTATTATGTTTAAATATAAACAAAACTAAATAACAATACAGTAAAAATACAACTCTAACTCCCACTAAAACATTGCCTAAAAAATATTGTCATTCTTCTGTTGATTTTCAAATTGTATTATCCACTTATAAATTAGATTCTCTAAATAAATAAATATATAAAATAAAAATACAGGCTTTTTTTTTTTTTTTTTCTACAAAATAAACGTGTAATATTTGTTCATTTTTTGAAACTAGCCTCATAACACTCTTGATTGTATTAGTAGTTCTAAATACGTAATACTAATGAAAAAACATGTAAAACACTAAAACTCAAATTAAAATGAATGAAAGATTATAACACTACCACACACGCAAAGCGCATGTGATAAGGCTAGTATATATGAAGAGGATTTGAAAAGTTAGTTTTTTTTTTTTTTTTTTTTTTTTACTGTAAAAAATACTCCTAATTTAATTAATCTAAACCAATCAAAATGAGGTTAAAATAATAAATTCTCTCCTAAATAAATTCCTACCCACGTTGAAATACTATCCCACGTTCTTTTCGAAAAAAAAAAAAACTACCCCAGCCACCCAAAAAAAAAAAAACACTCCCAGTACATCAAACGCTCTCCACGTTCATCAACACACACACACACACACACAAAAACCACTCGTCCATGTTTAAATAACAATCTATCAATTATCTACCCACGTAACTTCTCACAAACGCAAACTCTTCTCAATAGTTTATTAAAAAGAAAGAAAAAAACTCTTCCCTAAGTAAACAAAAAAAACCTAATAAAAAAAACACACACACACTCTATCAATTATCTACCCACGTTCCTATTGAAAAAAGGTTCTATCCAAAAAAAAAAAAAAAAAAAAGAACACTCCCCATGTTCATTAAAAAAAAAAAAAAACTTCTCAGTAGTTGAACTTCTCACAAACACAAATGCATAATATTCATCACACCCTTAAGAATTTTTTGTAATTAGAAAATATAGTAATCCCAAATTATAATAGATGCAAATTATTAAAATTTGCCCAAAAAATAAAAAATCATCTAAGCACGCGCTCACAGAAGCTAGTATATATAAAAGCGGATTTCTCTCTTTCAACTAAACTTTTATATGGTTCAAATATACCCTCATTAATAAAAATTAATTTCATTTAGAAATATGATCATAAATATCATATAACAAATTTCATTTTAAATTTAAAAAGATAACTCCTAAAATTTAGAATTTTTTTCCTTCACATTTAAAAAAGAAATTATAGTTACTGCTTATCTCTAAAATTTATCCTTTTATTTGTTTGAAAAATAAAAAATATATATATTTCTAAATTTATATAAATGCAAATTATTAATCTTTACCAAAAAAAATAAAAGTTAATATATATTTCATGCACATGCTCAGAGGCTAGTGTGTGTGCATATATATATATATATATATTTTGTATGACATGCTTCGTTTTTGCATACAAATTGTTTTCAGAACGTGACCGCTATCAACTTGTATGTTGTAATACATTGCACGCTGTGAGATTTAACATTCATGAACTTGCAGTCTTGCACCCGAGAAAACAAATTATGTGGTTGCTTAAATTTGCTATTAAGTAATTACAAACCACTGGACCTCAGCTCTTCTGTTCATTTCCATCCCATTTTTGTTCAATTTTTATGCTTCAGGGAGAATTGAACTTGGATCAAATTGGTCCCAAGCACAAAGCAAAACATGTGACAAACCCACCAAAAAACAAGAGAGAGAGAGAGAGAGAAAGAATAGGTACCTTGTAAGCATTCAAATTATGGTTATTATCTATTGGGCAGTATCTTGCTCTATTATACACAAAATACACACAATTCAGTTTTTGAAATGAAAATATGTTCTGAAGTCACAATTGCAGTTCAAAATTTTTAAAACTCAAATCTTGGCTTCAAAACACAGATTTTGGTTCAAAAAATAATTTGTATACAGTGTGTGCAACAATGTGTGTACTAACAATTAGCCTTATTTATTTATCAGAAATGGTATTGCCCATGCGTGAGCTGACAAGAAATCAGCTTGAGAATGTTTGCAAGTAGGCAGTTCAAATGATAAATCCAATTCAACCTATGAAGCATCACACGTGACTGTCTAACCGTGCCGTCCCCACTTTAGCTATGATGAAAGAGAACATCTAGCCTTTCCCTGAAATTAACACAGGAATACAAACTCATCTATTTTAATTAAGCCATACAAAAATAAAAATGTGCAATCAGGTGGATAAGAAAATAGGCTAAGTCAGCCAGAAAATGCCTTACACATACCTTAATATGAAAACAGTTGCTGCCACCCACTGATCATGCTTGAAGCTCCTTGGACATCAATTGGGAAGCGAAATTCTGAATCTTACGGATGTTCTCAATTATGAAGGAATTTCCAACACAATAAAAACCGAACAAAGAAAAAAAGAACTTAACATCAAAGAAAGTAAGGATATCTTCTCGTCATAGATGGGATGGTTAAGCATCAGCAAATTGTTATTGTTGACAATAGCTCGAACTAATATTTCTTTGGCTTCCTCATGCTTCTTTCTCAGCATGTTGCAAATCTGCAGGAGAGAAAACATTAGGACAAATTAAAAATTTTAATAGGGTCTAAAAATAAACCTAATTAAATACTAGGACCCAAAAATAAACTACATATAACTAGAAAAATTAAATTAAATATTTATTTGAGTCTCCCGCATCAGTTGCAAGTTTTGGAAAGAATTTTTTGGTCATTGGGAATCTCAAAGTCAGCAATTCACTAAATGAAGATGTATTCCTCAACAATTTAACAACTGCAAGTCCTTTTCAAGTTTCAGGTTCACAGTTTTGAAGTCACATACAGGTTTGAGACTCTGTCAAGTTCATGGTTTGATGAGCAACTATTGAGTGAAGCCTATATGAACACTAAATAGCTAATAAATAAATCCTAGCTTACTCACATCATCAAGATCCTTCGTATATGCCTCAGCCTTCTCAACATTTCCATCATTCTCCATAACTAAAGGAATTTCCAAGTCTATCATGTTCACCTCTCGAGCACATTCAAGTCCAGAGGTCCGGTGGTCAGTGAAGACATGCTTGGCACTACTCTCTGCCTGAATCCCATGAATGCAAACCTGGAGCACATGTAAAGGAAAGTGAAGCAACTTATGTTCAACCATCTATATGTTTTCAAATAAAGTTCAGCAGTTAGGGTTGATAAATAAACCAACGAACTCTATAGATATCTACCTGTTCTTCAAGGACACTTTCCAAAGGTAATTTTGAATTGCTGCAGGTGATTTTTGATAAAGCACATGTTATTCCAGTAAGTTTAGAACATATTATTGTCAATGGAACAATCATACCTGCTTTCACTAGGTGACGCAGAGAGGCGTTTTAGAGGCTTTAAGTACACTGAATCTGCATTTGATGCCTGCAAAGTAGCTTTCTATCAATATTGGTGATGGGAAGTCATGATAATTTTCTTATAACTTACTGAAGCTTCATATCATTATTGTTGTGATATCATTTTCAAGAGATCTTTATGAATAACAAAGAGTGGCTTAATAATATAAAACCTCAAATGTTTTCCTTTTCAAGGATGGGCTTTGAGACATTTGTTTCTCAGTAATGTCAACACAACGCTCAATCTTCAATGCTATATTTCCTTGTACTTTCATTTTTTTCTCTGACTTTTCCAAGGAGTTAATTTCTCTCCGACTTATAGAACTTGATAGAACTTTGTTTGCCTCTGTAATCCTACATTGAAGACATACATCATTTAAAGACTAGTAAACTATTTTCAGATAGGAAGGCAGCCTTTAAAGAAGACTTATACCTATATGGGAATCATACCTCGAAGTTTTAATGCTAGAGAGATCAGGTGTCCTCTTGCCAGCTTTTATGGAGCAAAGTTTATTCCTTTCACCCGAAATGTTCTTCAAGTGCCGCAAAGACTCCATGCTTGAAAGCACAAGTTTAGAATTCACGCTTGTCTGGGCACCACATTCAGTTGTCTTACCAGTTAGGCTGGAAAATTCACAAAATTCTCTTTAAGTCAAAACTTGAATCAACAATATAATATTTCCCTATAAGGTCTTATGAAAAGATTACAGACCAGAATATATGTCTGAGAGAACTTACTATGGTAGCATTATCATAAAGAGATTAGGAGACTAAGCAGTCATGTTCAAAACAGAAGATTAACATCCAAAAAATAAAAACAATCTATGGTAACAAGGCTTTTCAAAGAACTTTATCTGTTGAATATAGTGAGGAGTGACTGAAACATAATTAGCACGTCCCAAAAAACAGAGTAACTTTTTGAAAAATCATTATCTAAAATCAACTAAATGAGGAAACTTGTATTGAACATAGATTCCTTCAAAAAAATGATGATGTACAAACATCCAAAAAAATATGCCAATATGCATGTGTATATATATATTGCATTGTCAGTTCCTCCCATAATTAGTTTTCCATCATTTGATTTCATCAATTTTACATTTAGGATCCTCATCTTCTTATCCAAACACTTTACAGTTTTTTTTTTTTTAACTCTATTTAAGATCAATAACACAAGGTTGACATCAATAGACAATAATAATTGTATAAGCATGCCAAATTTCATCTTTAGAATAGGCATTGTCACAAAGGTTCTTAAGCATTTATGCATGAATTGATATTACTTTCTACAGTGACTGAAATACAACCAACAAAAGCGTTCTCTTATGTTACATGGATGGGACAGACAAAGGGAACTTTTAAAGCTCTAAATCACTTAGGAAAATCCTATGTAAAGAAATTGATATTTCAGCTAAAACACTTAGGAAAATCCTATTTGAAGCAATTGATATTTCAGTTGTTGAATGACCAAACAACCCATCTCAAAGCTCAAAGTATTGTACCTCTGATATAAAGAACTTCAACATAAAGTCAAACAGCAAAGCTTAATTACAAGATGATATATATATATATATATGAATGTATGTATGTATATAAAATAGTTAAATAAAGTATAGATAGCTTACCTCAAAGAATGATGGTCTTTAACGTTCTTTTCACTTCCTAGCAAAATAAATTCACCTTTTTTTACTTCTTTGTCATGTGGCTGTAAATTCTCAATCAGCTTGCTCCCAATTGGTACATTATCAGAATTTATGCCCTCCCTGTTAAAGAATGTGAGGGGCATTGTCATTTGATCTTCAATAGGGGAACTTTTTCTTTTTACGGTTCTTAAATGATCTAATCTGGAGGGACAAATGTTTAACATAATGCCAAGTGTAGAAGCTTTATCTGAAAATGGAACTATCTGGTACAGATGCCTCACCTGATTTTACTAACATTTTTAACATTATTTTCACTTCCCAACAAAAGAGGTCGGCCTTCTGTTAGTCCTCTAGCAACTGAAATTGTAGTATGAACCAATTTGCTTCCAGTCTGTGTATCATTAGCATCCAAGCCCTCCCTGTTGCAGAATATATCAAATAGACGATCATTTGAAGGCCTATAATAGCAATTGTTTCATAAAGCATAACTTACACTTTTTCACTGGAAGGAGATAGATGCATGGCCCCAACTCTTTTGCTGCCAATTGAGGGAAACTTTGTCCCAGATGGTTGATGAACTTTAGGTCCAGTTTCCTCTGGCCTCTTACAAGAAATAGAGTGGATGTCTCCATCTTCTTTTCCTTTCACCAGTGTCCTCGTATCAACTACCCTGCATCAAGTAAACAAAACATGTGCTCTAAACAGAACCTCAAAGTTAACATGCAGTGTCAAAGATTAATCATCACAGATTATGAACATAATGGATGAAAATGGAATAGATATTGTTCAACGGAATGCATGAAAACGTGACAAATCCAAAGAATATATATATATATATAGATATATAAACTTATAAACCAAAAAGGCCTTCTATTTTCCGGATTTATAAGCTTCATATACAGTCTCTAACAGAAGTAGTACATTTTGTGATATTTTCACCTGAAGCCATCTTAGAAGATTAGTGCTGAACAGTTTCTCATTATCTTAATTCATTAAAAAAAGAACTTTCCTAAATTTCTGAATTCTCTTACCTGTCCAATGGGGCCAAAGAAAGCTTGGAAGTTGAACCCTCGTTCTTTTTGACCCCCTTGGTGTCATACGGCATTTTCCTTGAGATATTTGTGATGGTGTTGTCTTCCATATCTAAATCTTGTTCAGCTGATTCAGTTGGTTCCATGTCATCCATAAATCTGATTGGTTCATTGACACCAGTCTTATTCCTTTCAGCATCATTGTTGTCTGATGCAGTGATGTGCATCGGAGGTGAATTCTTGCATGCTGAATCTTCATGATGAGATCCCATACTGAAAATCATTTTGTCAGCATCAGTTTGCTCTCCACCTGAAGCAGTTTTTTCTTTTGTGCCCAATGAAGAAATTTGTGTCTGTACTTTTGAAAAATCCGAAAGAGTGTGTTGATTTGATTCATTGTCATGTACAGGTTTGACAGGTATATCATCTTTGACCAGCTGAGAAGATGGTTCTGTGAACATTGACTTCTGAGATGAGCAAATTTGTTGATCAGTTTCTTCTGCACTCATCATTATTGTTTTCCCTGGAGAAGTACTTCCCCCTTGTGTCAGAACCAAATTTTCAAAGGTTTCAGATTTTGAAGCAGAATCATCATTGAAGGAATTAAATTCCCCTTGACCACCAATTAAAGTCTCAACCTTTGAAGTGACTACACTTTTGGTTGCTGGAACTTTCATGCTAGAGCTATCATCATACCTACCATTACCTTCAGTCAGGTCTAAAGCAACTCCTTTGCTATCTGAGGTTTTGTAAGAATTCTTATCTTCATTCATTAAGCTTGACTCATCACACCTAGCATTGCCTTCAGTGAGGTTTAATTTAGAACCTTGACACTGACTTCTCTCTGAAGCAATTCCTTTGCTTTCTGAGGCCTTGTTAGACTTCTTATCTTCTTTCATTAAGCTTGAATCTAAATTGAAACCATCCAAACTAAATACAAACAGAAATGTGCCAGGTTAAGAAATTTTGAAAATGAAATCATAAGTCCACTTGAATTACTGGTATAAAATTAAAAAAAATAATAGAACAGAATAAAAAGGTCCAAAGACGTCTTGGAAGAATTGTCCACTTACTCACTAAAATCAAAAGAGAAATTAAAGCCATCTTTTTTCCCTTTATGATTTCCACTGGAACATTCTTCTCCTGATCTTCCCTTGGGCTTTGCAGTTTTTTTGGGCGAACATGAGAAATCAAGGTCTGACATGTCTACTTTGAATGATGACAACTTGTCAAAATCACCATCTAGATTGAAATCCATATCCCTGAAATATATCCAAAGAAAAAACATTGCTTCTAAGTAATATTCCTCAACGTATATTGCAGCAAGGGCAGCCACAATTATTGGTAATATATCTACAGGTTTAGGAACAAACATTTCAGTGAGCCAGAATTTCCCAAAAAAATACAATTTAGTAAACATAAGACAGAAAATTCACCAGATATTGCCAAAAAGGGCATAATGCTGCAGAATATAAATAAGAAAAAAGAAGAGATGAGAAGAAATCATAAGTAAAGTTTAAGGAGTTTAAATAAATACTCAAAATCAGAATGCAATTCAATGTTTAGAAAATCAATAAGGTGTTCACAATTAAGATATCACCATTAAATTGATATTTTACTTTCATTAAATTTGCAAAAACTAAATTTGCGTGGAGGATTTCAAATGAAGGGATTTGAAAACCAATTGCTAGTATAAATTACTTTGTATGAATTTAAGAACACATGATGGATTTGAGCTTTGAGGATTTTGCGCAAACAAAAAAACTTGTTATGATATGGATTTGATATAATATCTTACACCTAATCATTTCAAATCCACATATTAATAAAGCTTTAATTCATCTATAAGTTTTTACCAAAGAAAACTTTTCCTAGTTATACTTTATTCAAGTCATTCAAAATAAAAACTGAAACTCAAATCCTTCTCTTCAAACACCTCCATCCAAATGAACCACAATGTTTTTCCAGTACTCACATTTTCTCAAAGTTGAACGCCTTCTTTTTGCCTTTGGGTACTGTGTCAAAGTTAAAATCCATAGCATCATCTTCTGTAACCGACATTGATTTCCAGGAGCTGAGGAACTCATTTCCAATTTCATCATCTGCTTAAAGAGGAATATTGGACTCATTATAATGTGTAAATGAGCATGTCATTAATGAACAACTAATTCTGGTAAATTTATATGTAACAAGATGTCAAAACTTGAGGATTTAAGCAACCAAATATAGGGTTGGCCACACTGATCCTTGTCTTCTAGCACACTTCGGAGCAAAAAGTCATGGTTGTGCTAATTCAGATTTCACCTGCGAACTCTTAAACATTATATCCCACCTTGTTTATTTCGAACCCTCTACATACACCATGATGTCTGAAAATTGCCATCTAATTCACTACAAAATTAAGTCATGCGCATGACAGAACATTTACTTTCTAATTCTCGTACACTATTATTTATGTGATAAGGGGCCCAAATCCATTAAGTTTGAAAATCTTACTACATACTTTAGGACAAGGAGATACCTAGCAGTGATGTTTTCTCTTTTGATTTGATAGATGAAGTTCCCTTCTGTGACTCTGCCATCTGCAAAGATAACTAAAGGTATGATTGACGTCTGAAAACAGCCAGAAATATTCAGATATGGATTCAATTGAAAAAGAGGCAATTAGAATGCAGAACTACAGGACCATCCAACCTAGCCAACAAAGTTTTAAAAAAAATAATTAAGAGCATAAAAGATGAGAAAGGGTAAAACCAAAATATTTGGATAAAAGCAAATCCATCTTTAATGATGCATTAAGTTCACAATTGAAAAATATTTGGATATACAGTAACAAAGAGCTAGATCAGTAAAGAAATTTAGAGACATGTGAAAGAACCAATCAGATTTATGAATGACAAGGAACCAAAGTGTGATCTATTTATATATATTCCGATGTTCGCTCTCAAAGTATTGCATGTGAAATATATTCCGATGCTACGCATGCTTTTAAATTATTTTTTACAACAACAACAACAACAAAAACAAAAAAAGGAAAAAGGACTGAGACATCAAATCCAAACAGTGATGCTTAATTCAAAGATGAGAAAAACTAAGATAATTTCTAAAAATTGGTGAATGAATCAATTTTATCAGGAACCATCAAAACGATATACAAACGAAAGAAATAGATTCACAAAAGTTACAAGTAATTTTAAGGAACTTATCTCATTTTGATCATAGCTTCAAAGTGAAAGGTGAAAGAGAATTCAATTCATTTACAAAATGTAGAGTTACTGTTCAGAGAATTTCTAGATCAGACTAAGCACAGTGAAACTGAAAGGCTACAATAAGTTATTGTGGAATCGAATTGATTTAATTAACAAAACTAAACAAAAATGGAAAATAAGAGAGACTTCACTAACCACAGAATGCTTCAAATGTAATCCGATGTAAAAAATGAGCAACATACAACTCAATTTTCAAACAATTCACAAACTCTATGACCAAAATCCACCATATTAGGCACAATAGAAGTATAAATTTTTAAAGGAAAACAAAATCAAATCAATTTCATTCAAGAATCAAGTCGATCCGCAAATTCGCTAGAAATTAATCAATTACATGAACATGAACAACAACGAATTAAACCCTTTCTTATTTTCTCAGATCAGAAAAGCAATGGATCACTTGAAGATCCAAAAACCTAGATTATACGCTATCAGATACTGAATAA
Organism: Quercus gilva; assembly: GCA_023621385.1. Classification (NCBI taxonomy): domain Eukaryota; kingdom Viridiplantae; phylum Streptophyta; class Magnoliopsida; order Fagales; family Fagaceae; genus Quercus; species Quercus gilva. The sequence continues at coordinate 54,381,017 of CM042477.1, read as the reverse complement.
TTCATGAAGTATTTCACATCCGTAGTTTCCACACAGGGAGAGAGAGAGAGAGAGAGAGACTTGCCTGGTTTTGCAGTGGGAGAGAACTGAGAAGAAAGGGTGTTTGGTTTGAAGGAAAATGAGTACGGAAGCTTTTGGAATGAATGAAGTGGAGAAGGAAATGGAAGGGTTCTGTACGTTTGAATGAGCTTTGTATTTATAGATTTTAAAGTTCCGCGAGGCGGGATAAAGGCTCTCTTTTCCCTTTTTTTTTTTTTTCTTTTCACTTTCAAAATCATCCGCTTTTCCTTAATTTACAAATAAAAATTTTAAGAAAAAATATATATACTAAGCTCCCTATATAGTATTTAATCCTATATAGTAGTATCGTTTTATGCCTATATTAAACCTGTATCGGAATTGACTTGATAAAGATTTTGGGCCACTAATTCAATTAGTTGATCGGACTCTCAAAAAAAAAAAAAAAATTAGTTGATCTCCATTCAAACCACTGGTTAAATTAAAATTTAAATAAAACATTAAAAAAAATTCTAAATTGATATATATATTTTTTTAATATTGTTGGGTGTTTCTTATTTTATGTAAAAAAACTATGGAATTTTTTTCTAATTTCCGACAATTTTTAATTTTACGTAATGACCTCTTTCATATCAAAAAAATAATAAATTAAAATACTAATTTAATGTAAATTTTTTTTTTTTTGAATATTCACTTTTTTGCCTTATATAAGGCATTAACTTTATCATTCCCTAAAACATATGTTCCCGAACTATATAAGTAAAGTCTTTTTATTTTCTTTTTATTTTTTTTTTTTTTGATGTGATATTTTCCAACAAAAACTCCTTTTCATATTACATTTACATTGTTAGAGATATAGGAATGCATGGGTTTTTTTTTCCCCGTTTCTAGTGTAACAATTTTCACAAAATATGTCCAACTACCAAGATTTAAAGTTAGTAACAGCAGATAATAAAGCGATGTTAGTAGTAATTCAAATAAAAACCAATTAAAACTTATAAACTCATCTATTTTGAAAATTATTATGTTTATAGCATTACTTTGAAAGAAAAGATACTATGAATTTAATGGTTGAAGGTTTGACACATGTTCTACTATGTCATCTGTAAACAAAAAGAAAGTTTTTCATTTAATTTATCTGAAATTAATTTATATGCATGCATATGATGTTTTCTAAAACAAATATTATAATCTCAAGCCTAATATTTAATTTATTTAACAAAAAAAGTCTTGATTTAACTTTTAGAACTCTATCAATTGTGTCTCTAATTTAAAGGATAATTACATATGATTTAGAGTTTTGTTTGGCATTGTGGCTTCATGAAGAAAAAAAGAGATTTAAAAAGAAGAAAAAAAAAATTAGTAGAGACAAAACCCTTATCACCGTGCGCACCCTGTGGTCACTCCACAAATATAAATGCTTGTGAGGTGTGGGGGACAAGGGCCAGGGTTCAAGTCTCTAGGAGGGAGCTTCACACACATATGCACTTAAATTAGGCTAGAATAGAAATTCTATCTTGTATTTAAAAAAAAAAAAAAAAAAAAAAACACAATACAATAATCGAGTAGAATATTAATGATTTTATAGGAAAATCCATCATAAATAGAATTGGAATCCCACATAGGATAGTCTTTGATAACAAGAAGCAAATCAACACCAACTAGTTTAGGGAATTTTGCTCATAATTGGGAATTAAGAGTTATTACTCATCTCATGGTCACTCTCAGCCATGGACAATTTGAAGTGACCAACATGGCAAAACTAATGATAATCAAGGTTCAAGGCTCATGTCAATAACTCAAAAGGACTATGGCCAAAGAATTAACAAGTGTGATCTAGTCGATCAACTCGAGCACACTTGTTAATTCTTTGGCCATAGTCCTTTTGACTCATAGTGCTATAACTAAATGGTTTATACTAAATTGATGCTTATTTGGATTGTCATGATTTTTTTTTTTTTTTTTTTTTTTTTTTGGGGTATATACTTCAACCCCCTAACTCAAAATCTTGGTTCCATCGTTCTCAAAAAAAATCTTGGCTCCATCCTTTGCCATAAACACAAAAAGAAAAAACATGTACCTAACTGATCTATTGTATTTACCCACAATCTAGTCCTAATTTCCGTAAGCTATGAGAATTATGTTGGCTTCACTAAATGTCAACTAACAAATTCCCACAAATTTAGCAAGTTCTTTATGGACTATTTTCTCCTAAGAGGCAACATCAAATTTGGAGCAGTCAACATATTACCTGAAATAGATACAAAACCAGATAGTCCTAATATCTAAATAAGAACAAAACACGAGATTGTCAATCTTCTAAATATCCAATAACCAAAAAGTTTCAATTTTTATTCATGAAGAGATATTAGGGTGGCCACTGACCGATTACAAATTCGAATCATCAATGTATGCATAAATCAGATTTCACCTGCTACCTCACCAACCTGACTTATTTCTATAGTCTGAGTCCAAGCATATAAGTAGTAGATCTCCAAAGACATGCCTAATTTCTTTATGACTTGTCTTCCCAAAATCGACCCCAACAAGAGGCGTGTACACGGCACAATATGTATAGAATAGTTCAGTGTGTGCGTATCACTCCCCCTCTCCAAAAATAAACCATATCATGCTCCTCCAGCAAAGATACTAAGTTCAAGGTTAGAGCAGCAGTGAAGCAAGAAGCAAATGCTGCAGCAGTGAAATTAAGTGATTGTGGAGTGAAGTGCTTGTGGAGTAAAACAAAGTGAAGCAAGTGACAGTGTAATACACAAAACGACACAAGAAGTTATACTACCTGTAGTTTTAGTTTGCATTAGTTATTTATGTTCACACGTGAGAGTCACACTTGCTATATTGTAACTGTCATATTGTAACTGATGTAACTACCAAGCGCATAGTTTGGAAATTAGTTTTCTTTCAGTTAGCTTCCAGTTAGTATATATGTAGGACCTGTGTACAAATACAAAGCAATTCATTTTTCAATCATAATAGAAAGTTTTACAGAAGCTCTCTCTCTCTCTTTCTCTCAGCTTCCATATCTCTCTGTTCGTCTTTCTATTACTCCCTATTTTCATTCTTACAAAAATTGTAAATTTATATTAAATTTATGGTGTGAAATCTCATTCAAACTCAAACTCATAAAATAAATTTCAACTAATACATAAAATATTTTTATTACAATAGTCAACGATGAAACATTAAGAAGAATAAATTGTGAAGTGTAAATATGCCATAACACACATTAAATGCCACGTGTTTGATTTTAATTACTGTTATTCTTCAATTTTCCCACCAAAGTCTGGTCATTCCAAGCATGATAATACAATCTTATACATATTAGAACACAAGTAATAAACCTGCCAACAAAACAGAATAGTTAACCAGGTATATATTAATATTGAACATAACGTTTCAGCCAATAACAAAACACAATACCATTCTTAGGGGAAAAGATTAACATAAAGCAAATGCACAGGATTCAGTTTACAATGGCCAACAATTAATGTATCAGTATAAAGAGGAATCTACTTCTTGATTCTAGTGTCGAAGTCATGGGCATTTCATAAATTATAATAAAATCTGGCTCTACATTATGCCCATAAGAAAATATTAAAACAACCTGTAATCACTACAAGAATTTTGGTCTTTAGCGACGGCATATAGTCGTGCTAATGCTTTAAATATCGTCGCTAATTATATTGGCGACGAAAAATGTCGTCGCTAACTTTCGTTAAACGAAAATAGTAACAAAAAAGTTTTTTAGTGATGATATTAATGTCATCATAAATACAATACTATTAACGACAACAAAGGCATTGCTAATAGTGACAATTGTCATCATAAATAACTCGAGACCCCAAGACGAAATGTCGTTGCTACTAACTCATTAGTAGTGACGAATTTTTTTGTTGTCGCCAGTAGATTATTATTAACAACAACATTTTTGTTGTCGCTAATATTTCATTACTAGCGACGACGCTTGCTGTCGTCACAGATAATGATATATAAGTGACCACAAACATGTCATCACTTAAAATTGCATATTAGCGATGATATTGTTTGTCGTCACTAATAATATTTTACATTTTTTTATTTTTCTTTAAAATTTACATTCTGAATTTTACATGGGTACCTGTTGGGAAATAACAAAGCACAATCCTATGCACATAAAAAAAAAAAAAAAAAAATTCAATCTCAAATACTCATATAAATATAACAACTGCTCAATCAATAACTACTAATAAGGGAAAATAATACCCAAGTTCAATATCATATACATAATAAAAGCTCCAATCTATTCACTCAAATACTAATCAAATGATAACGAATTCCATGGTTATGATAACGAATTATGATAAAAATGAAGCTATAATTAGTTTAAAAGTTAAAAAATCAGAGGTAAAGCAAGTCAAATTAGTCATAAGTAGACTTAAAACTAATAAATGGTTATTGATGAGCCATCTGAGCACAGCAAAAAGTTTTAAGGTTCATAATATCCATGAAAAACTAGTATTGTTGATGACAAATAGGATGAAGAGAAACTGCAAACTCAAATTTATAATTAATTACATTGTAACAAAAAAGAGTTTCATAAGTAGAGCTAAATTGACTCTTCCAAATATAATTCAAGTAAAATGAAGAGAATGATACAGAATAAGATAAAGAGTTATAACCAAAAGGTGTGTAAAATTAACCACATGGGTGACCTCTAAACCATCCACAAAAAAACTATCTCAAGCATTAACTTAAAAAGATTTTAATTTTTAGAAATGTGAGATAATGGCTCTATGCAGATTTTTATACTCCCTCTCCAAATTGAGAGTCCCACTTTGGGAATTTAACAATAAAGTGAAAATGATAAATGGTCAAAACTATACATCAAAAGCTAAAAATATACTCAGATTTTCTTTTCTTTTTTTAAATGATTCATTTTTTCCCTCCAAAAAGATTAATTCAAGAAGGTTCTAATTTTTAAACTTTACTTTTCGAAAGGCTACATTTAGGGAAGGCAAGGCGGGGTGAATATTCTTTGTTGGAAAGATTAGGGGCAGGTTCATGGTTTACTTTATACCACAAGTTTGCAGTACATGTGTACCTTTCTAATGCTGAGAGAAAAATGCAATACATGAAAAGCAACTCACATATATTTTTAGTGAAACTTAATCAGAACATTAGTTAATGTTTGAGTATACCTATATAAGTTTGCATGAATACAAATTTTGTTCACTTTTGCAAAATAAAAAATGAGAAATAGAAATTTGGATGCGATGTTTAATTTGTAAGTGTAAGAAAATTAGGGGCAACATAGAACTAATAGGCAAGCATCCTAATAAACAAGAATATGTTAAGCTTCTTCATGGTTTTACAAGGAAATGGCATCTGATGACATGTTTAAAATTTTAGATTTATATGGAATAATTTACAATAACATTGAATTATAGAAGTAAACACAAAAGGAAGGAAAAGAAAGGGAGACTACTCACAGCCTTTGAAGACCAGGAGACTTGAAACCGAAATGTTGCAGGGCTTTGACACTTCACCAACCAAATTGTTCAGCTCCACAACAGCAGCAAAAGCCAGTTATTTTGCTTAAAAAGCCTCTTCAGCCAATTTTTTATTTTACACACATAACCCACTATTCTCCTCTAAAAGTTAAACATGTTCCAACTTAAGTTTCTCATTCTCAATCTCCCATCCAAACAAACAAACACAACAATGAGTTCCAAAAGTGCAGGCACTTGTCAAAATGTAGAATGACACATAAACAATGAGCTCTAATACCAGACAACTATGTAGTATACTTTACAGATGAATCAAGAAGTTTCACAGCATGAGTGGGTCAAGCAGCTGGATCTTCTACAAGGATCACATGCTAGCCATTTGTGAATTAGATTTTGCCAGATGGATTGCCATGATGTAGAAGACATGGTGTTATTTGCATGTTATAAACAAGAGTTTTAAATTGGGCCAAAAAAGAGAAACTCATGATAAGGACAATCAGGTCACTGCCATAATAATCTGACTTTAATAAACCATAATTCCACACATCACAAATTTTCAAGAACAAATACTCGTATAAGCATAACAACTACTCAATCAATAACTTCTAATAAGGAAAAATGATACCCAAGTTTTATATCATATACATAATTTAAATTCAAATCTACTATCTCAAATAATAATAAAATAATGACAAATTCCTTAAGATGATATACAACCAAGTTTGCAATGAAAAGTATCTTTCCTGAACATCATCAGTAGCCCAAGGCATGTGACATTTTAACCTAAAATAAAAAGAATAAATCAATGTAAAGGTCAACTAAAGTAGATGACAAAATGTATACAAAATAATTTTAACATCCAAGTAAAACTTTAACATTTTTATTTTTCAAAAATACCATAGCTAAGAAGATATGAAAACTTTATATATTTAACAAAACTTAACCTGCATTAAAACTCAACTTAATCTTCATCCCCAAGATCTCCAATAGATTCATCATTGCTAGATAAATCTTTTTCCTGATTTAAGCTTGAAACATCGTCATCACTATATGTTTCTTCTTCATTGTTGGAATCTATATCCCATTCCTCATTAGACAAATCATCATTAATGAACATACTTTCATCAAGTTGCACATATACATCATCAACAGATATTAAGTCCCCCAAATCTATTGCTGGCTCATCATCTCTATGTAACAAAATTGAGTCTTCATCATTTCCTTGTTGAACTATTGCATTAACCCCAATACATTCAGTTTCTTGGTATACTGCATCACCATTATCTTCTTCATTTTCTTCATGCACTTTCTCTATGCCTATGGGAATATCATACATGTTGCTATGCATCATATAATGCACCACTCGCCAACTACTGCCCAATTTGGTATCATTCAAGTGAAAAACTTGTGAAGCTTGGCATGCTAGGATAAATGGGTCAAAATGATACCATTTACGAGATGTATTCACACTTGTAAAATGCTCATCCCTTTGCATTTCTGTTCCATCCCTAGTGTCCCACCAATCACACTCAAATAAATATACACGATTATTGCACAAGTAGGTTAGCTCCAAAACATTCCTTAACTCACCATAGTAGTTAGTTTTTGTTCCACCATCTTCACCCGAAACAAAGACACCACTATTTTAAGTACGACGAGTATGTTTACGGTATTTCGTGTGGAACCTAACACCATTCACAATGTAACCTTGGTAAACTGCAACTAGAGCATTAGATCCGCATGCAAGACTATATAATTCTTTTGACACATTTGTTGCATTACTCCCACATATACGATTTTGGAACCAATTTTCGAAATCAACTTCATGCTTATAATCAATGTCAATGATGTCTTCTCCTTGGATCTCCAAATAATGCTCACTACATTATAAATACATAAAAACACATCATTTTATTTTCAAGTAACATGAAAATATTCTATAAAAAAAATCAATGGATCTTCAAATAATGCTTACTGCATAATAAAAGCATATAAGCACTTCATTTTATTGCTAGGTAACATGTAAATTGGAAAAAAAAAAAAAAAAAAAAAAAAAAAAAAAAAAAGGTTCATTGAAAGACTTAGGTTTTGTTCGAATCAATTTCTAAGCAATTGCTAAGCACATACCATCAAGCCCATGTGAGATGCATATCATCAAGTCTTACATATTTTGGTGCTCCTAAAGGATGTACTGGTTGTGAAAAAACAGATAAGCCTACATCCCTTTCCCTTTGGCACCTGTCGCTATTCCGCTCCTCACAACTCCATACTGTCTCAATCTCACGAAGATACATGGAGTAAAATGTCAAACATTCAATAGATAAATATCCCTCAGCAATTGACCCTTCTGGATGTGCTCTATTTCGCACAAACCGCTTTAATTTACCAAGAAACCTTTCAATTGGATACATTCAGCGAAATTGAACAGGGCCTACAAGCTCTACCTCTCGAGGTAAATGAAGAGCTAAATGTACCGTTATATCGAAAAAAGCAGGTGGAAAAATCATTTCCATTTTGCATAAAATCACAACAATGTCTTCCTTCATTTGATTTAAGACATCTAACTTCAATGTTCGTGAACACAAGTCCTTAAAAAATAAACACAATTCAATCAATGGTTTACGTATATTATCATTAAAATATCTATGAATTGCAATAGGAAGTAATCGTTGTAAGAGTACATGAAAATCATGGCTTTTCATTCCTGAAATCATACCCTCATTGGTGTTCACACATCTACTAATATTAGATGCATACCCATCAGGAAACTTCACAATTTTCAACCAATCACAGAATCTTGTATTCTCAGATTTTGTCAATGTATACTTTGTTTGTGGCATTTTTGTAGATGTACCAGTTTTCTGTAAGTGCAAATCTTTACGTATGCCCATATCTTCTAAATCCTTTCGTGCATTAGAAGTGTCTTTATTTTTCCCTTTTCCACTATCATACATCAGTGTACCTAAGACACTGTCACATATATTCTTCTCAATATGCATGACATCTAAGTTATGTCTTAGTTTCAATGTTGACCAGTAAGGTAACTCAAAAAAAATACTTTTCTTTGTCCAATTCAACTCGATCTTCGTGCGCTTTCTTTTTCTTGTAGCTTCATCATTTCCAAATTGCACTTCTGGAACATTCATTAGTTGTTATAACAGTTGATCTCCTGATAATTCATTAAGGGCTATCTTATGCTCTTCAGTTCCATCAAAAAATTCTTTTTTTTGGTGCCAGTTATGCTCCTGAGGTAAGAATCGACGATGACCCATATAACACAATTTGTGGCTAGACTTCAAATAACTCGACTCTGTATTCTCGTTACATATGGGAAATGCTAACTTTCCCTTGGTAGACCACCCAGATAAGTTCGCATATGCAGGAAAATCATTTATAGTCTATAATAACGCTGCATGCAACTTAAATGAATGTTGCGTTGATGCATCTTACGTCTTGATGCCTTCATTCCATAATTCTTTTAAATCATCCACCAACGGCCGCAAGTACACATCAATTTTGTTTCCAGGTGCCTTACATCCAAGAATAAGTAAGACAAAATCATATATGGATCCTTCATACACCTCCATGGAGGTAAATTATATGGCATAAGTACTACTGGCCACATGCTATATGATGTACTCATGTTACCAAATGGATTGAAGCCATCGCTTGCTAAACCAAGTCACACATTGCAGGAATTTGCAGCAAACCAAGCATGTTTTTTATCAAACTATTTCCACACTATTGAATCGGTAGGATGTCTAAGGTAATCTTCATCTCCAAGTCGCTCATCTTTGTGCCACCTCATGCCTTTAGCTATATCTTTCAACATAAATAATCGCTGCAACCTTGGTTTAATTGGGAAATACATTAAGACCTTCCAATGAATTTTTTTACCTTTACCGTTGTTCTCTTTCCATCTTGAAGTATGACATTTTGGGCATTCTTCTTTATCAACATTTTCCTTCTAGAAAAGTGTACAAACTTTTTTGCATACATGTATCAACTTATAGCTAAAACCCAAGTCTCGCCTAAACTGCTTTGCTTCATAATACGATTTTGGCAATGACTCCCCATCTGGGAGCGCCTGCTTTATCAAGTCAATCACCAAATCAAATGACTTATCACTCCAATTGCAAAGTGACTTTATATGAAGCAGCTTCATAGAAAAAGAAAGTTTAGAAAACTTCTTGCAACCTGGATAAAGCTCACGTTAGGCATCTTCCCACAACTAATCAAAGGGTCTTGCTTTGTAATCATTGTTTGATGGACCTGGAGAAGTGGAGGATTCACCTATATTTGCATCTAGAAATGTCCCCATATAAATGTAATCTAACATTTCCCCAATGTCATCAATGTCCTCTGCTTGTGAATTATCATCATTATGCTCAGCTTGCACAAGTTTAAACAACGGATCTTCTTCCCCATGAAATATCCATTCGGTGTAATTCAAATCAAATCTATTCATAATCAAATGAGTCTCCACCGCATCTATATGCTGATAATATCGATTTGTGCATTTACGACATGGACACTTAATCCTACCAACTCGATCCACACGACCATGTGCCATGTTAATGAACTACTTAACACCTTCACTATATCGTGTACTAGTTCTATCAGTTTCATGCATCCAACTTTTATCCATCTTGATGTCCCTATCATAATTTCAATAAACACATTCTTACTTGAGATGAAGTGGGTTGATGAGTTAAACAAGTTCTCTATTATGATGTCTCTATCATAATTCGTAAATATAAAGAAGTGAAATACTTACCAAGTATAACCTAATTTTCTTCAAAAATAAAATCAATTAGAAAATATAAACAAAATTGCTTGTTATTGAAACAACAACAATCATAATAAACTATTTTCAGCTAGTCTGATCAATTCATTGTACAAGACTACAAGTGCCTCAAAAAAAAATTAAAATTTTCCTTAACAAAGCCTTTTTCCCATGTATTTGATCAGTTTAATGAAATGCATTTAGTCATTCCATCTAGAAAGCACCAACGCAAAACATGGAACACAAAGTATGATAAAGATATGGACACAATATAGGTAGTTCTTCAAAAACTAGGAGAGGATATTGTGGGGAAGCCACAATTAACTATTTTAGGTCTACCTTGTGTTAATTTTAGGATTAGAAACAAACAAATATCATAATATTTGACAATATTTCAAAAACAAAATCAAAAGCAATAATAAATATAAGACAGTCCAACTAGTGTAATTGAACTCCCTTCAACCACAAAATAACTATAGAGATAAAAAAAAAAAAAAAAATAACAAATATCTAACCTTTACACGCTTTGTAGTGGCAACCCAATTACGTTTCCCAAATCGCTAACCTGCAAAGTACAACAGAAAAAAACACTCTCAATGCTCAATGATGTTTCCCAATTAGTTGAAAGCAAAGAAGCTGAGGGAAATAAACAAACCAAACTGTTCAACATTGATAGTGTACTTGATCGGCGCCGGAGTCTGTTACAGTTGAATGGATCTTACGAGCTTATTCGAATAGTGATGGAAGAGGAAGGTCCTCTTTTTTTTTTTTTTTTTTTTTTTTTTGCATTCACTCACCAGTGGGATTAGCGAAACCCTAGAAATTGAAATAAAAATGGGAATTGAATCTGAGGGGTGGGATTGGAAATTTGTGGAAATTGAGAGGGGCAGAATTTTGAGAAGATTTGAAAGAGAGAGTAATCGTGTAGAAAATTTGAGAAGAGTCGACAATGACCTAGTGTGCAGTATTTGAGAAGAGTTGACAATGACCCAAAAGGTGTATGTTAGTGCACTGTTGTCTTTATTCCCTACCTAAGGAATTAAGACAAAATTACAAACTTACAATTTCTTTACCCCCTTCTCTCTAAATAATTTATACGGTAATTTTATTTTATTTTTACTTTTCCTTTTCCTTTTCCTTAATGATTTCTTCATGCATTTATTCTTGATAAACTTCTTTTATATTATAACTAATGAAATGTTAATTAAAAAAAGAAATTAAATAAAAATATTATTGTTTTATTACCATAATTGATAATAAAAAATTGAAAATAGACTCCTAAATTCTTTACGTAATAATTTATTCTTTTTAAAAATATATATATATATATCTAAAGAAATTATAAGGATAATTATATAATAGACTTAGTATTTTTTTTAATATTATTTTTAGATTAAATTTGAATTTTTAGGCACAAAGATGCAGTCAATGATGTAGTTTTAAAGTTATAAAAATTACACAATTTATTGAGATGACAAATTGTGAGTCATGAACAATCATTTTCACATAGATTCATCACTAATAAAACTTTTCTTTTTCGCCACTTACAATTTATCACTTCAACAAGTTGTAAAAAGAGTTTTTGAACAAGTTGTGTTGTTATAGTTATGTATGTGGGTCAGTTCTTAATCTTGTCTCCAAAAATCAAATCATAATTTGGCCACTAGCTGAGCTCCCCTATCATATAGCTTTTGTAATCTAGCTGTATCTTTTTGATGAGGGCCTTTTTTTCCCCTTCCTTTTTTGCTTTTTTTTTTTAATTAAATTTAACTTGGTATTCAGGTGAGTAGCATTTTATTTTTCAAAATATACCATGTAATATCAAATGTGTGTATATGCACTAATTATAAATCTCACCTCCTAAAGTTATATCTTAACCTTGTCATTGTTTAGGCTCCCTTATCATATATTATATTGTTTATTTTATTTTAAAGTAATTACCGCCCCAAGAGAACATGGTGGAAGAAAGGTAATTTGTGAAGTGGAAGAAAGAAACTCTTGTGGCTAATTTGTTGCTTAGAATTACTAATCCAAATTTAATTCAACAACATGAACTTGGAGAGAGGGCAAGTACTCTATTGATCGTTAACTTAACATATGATGGTAAAACATATTCTAGTGTCTTAATCACTTGGAATTGGAATCATTGAAAATCATGCCTAACGGAAATGGGGAATTAGTGAGGAATGACCTGTCCACGAAGTTATTATCTTTTCTTATATATATATATATATATATGTATGTATGTATGTATGTATATATGTATACAATCTATCAGTCATTACATGCAAATTTATATCTCTTTTTTTTTTCACCCTTAAATTCATTCTCCCAAAGTTTAAGTGATGGATGAGCTACAACTGATTGTTTATAATATCCAGGGTGCCTAATTTTTGAAGTTATTACTTCATGCGATGGAAAGTTAAGTTTCAGTTTCAATTTAGGATTTACAAATACTCATGAAGATCTAAGCAAAAATATAAATTTTTACTAATCGGAAGTAGATAGGTTTTCTAGTTTAAGCATGACGCACTATTGAACATTAATACTCCATATAATTTAGGGATGGCACTTAAAATGATTGTGAACTTTTGCCATGAAAAAATCCCTTTCAAAAACCTCTCAACTCCACTTCTCATATCTACAAAATACTTTTTCCTTGTAAACTAAGGCACAAAAGTGAGAGCTTTGTGCACTAAGTACGACTATAAAACCTCGAACTTAAGATAACTTATTTTTCCTAAATTATTATATCACAGGACCGGTAAAGATCCATAAACCAATTAATAAACCAAACACATTCAGTTAGCAATACAATTAAGTAAATAAAATACAAAAATAAAAAATAAAATAAAATAAATAAATGAAATCCCAACTATCATTTCCTAACTGATTTTCCAAACCTACAACTTCCACCACTGAAAATTTAGGCACCGGATTTTGAAAAGTTAAAAGATATAACATAATTGGAGCATACCAAAAAAAAAAAAAAAAAAAAAAAAAAAAAAAAAAAAAAAAAACAAATACAGTAAATGATAGAGATAAAAAATGGAGATTATGTTTGGGAAACAAAATGGAGAGACCTGGGAAATTGAGGCGATGGCTATTGCAACCGGCTTGGAGTTCGCTTCTGATCTGGGTTTTCAAAGGGCAATCCTTGAGACTGACTCGCTTGTGTTGGTGAAGGCTTTGCGGGAAGATACAGATTTCCTTTCAGCTGTGGGTTTAGTTTTGGATGAGATTAGACATAAGGTTAATTTTTTTAATGAATTACACTACTCTCATGTAAAGAGAGAGGGTAATATTGTTGCTCATAAATTAGCTCGTCATGCTATTTCTGTTTTGAATGTTGTAGTGTGGATGGAGGATGTTCCACCACTTTTAGTTTCAAGTGTATTGGCTGACATAGCCGGTTTTTCTTAATTTGAATGAATTTCGTTCTTCCTCAAAAAAAAAAAATACTAATAAAGTAATAACAAAGTCTTCATAAAGTAATAACAAAGTCTCAAATACTAATAAACTAATCGCCTTATAGACTAGCTACCAAACCTTGCCATCAGTACAGCTAGTTGCTGACGTTGTTCCTCTACTTGACTCTATAACTGTGCCACTTATTTCTATGTTTCAACAAGTTTTTGATCCGAGTCACCCTGTTTTTGCTCCGCATCAGACAGTTTCAGCATTGCATTGGACAAATCTTGCTTGCAAGTTTCCAACTCCATATTCATGCTTGTCTCATATCACAAATGAGAAGAAGGGGTTGGGGTCGGAATGACAAATTTCCCCATCCCTCTTACAAAGCCTCGCCTTGTCCCTAACACTTCTATAAAAATTTCCTCCTCAGTGTTTTGGTTCTCTTCATCAGCTACTTTTTCTTTCATTAGATTCTGCACAAGTGACATAAAATTTTATTAAATAATTTATGCAATTAATTCAAGATTTACTCTATAAATTATCTATATGAAATCAAACTTTCATATATATGAATACAAATTGGAATATTAATTACGTAATTTTCTTCACTGATAGTAGTCACAAAAGAACCATCTTTCTTTGTGCGGGTCATCTTATAAAAATCCACTTTTCCAATCTCTTTACCACCTTGTTTTTTGTGCACATAATAAAGATAAAATTAAAATGTGTACACTAGCATTATTATAAATAATAAAGAATTAAATTGTTGCAACCTCTTCATAATAAGCAATAAATGATTTGGATCTACAAGTGTGACCAGTTTTGTTCTTCCCTCTGTTCTCCTTATTCCGGTCTGACTTTTTCTAACAAGTATAACATAAAAAAGAAAAAAGATAACAATTAAAAAAAAAAGAGAATTAACAATCTTAACAAAAATATATCAAAATATACTTGTGTTGAAAATTATTAACATTTTAGTATTAACAAGATTTACCTTCCATGTGGTTGTTTCATAAAGATCACGTAAAGCATCCCATTTGTCCTGTGTCAAATCTGGTGGAACATTGACCCTCACTTCCTCCTTACTAAATGTCAAGTACTCCTTGTAATAGTTACTCCGAACATTATTATAGCTACTTGACAATGAAATCTCCATACACTTCTTATCCTCAACGCGATTTGGGTCCAACGTGAAATCAGCCTAAAACATAATAATTAAAAAACAATTAACATTCATTTTTTTACACAAATTTTAAATACCATAGCCTTTGTAGTAACAACTTACCACCAAACGATTCTTCAACATTTGTCGGTGTTCTTGTGGGGCCTTAGACCAAGATTGATAGCTAAGGTTCACATGTTCACGAACGATGAAGCCCACCCTTCTTGTAAACATACTAGCATTTTCGCCCATAGGTCCTTGGGTCCCTGGAGGGATGGTTATCGGAATGAGTCCATTTTCCCTTAGTTTTTTAAACTTGGTGCATAGATTTCTACCTCTTTTCCGTTTGTTGGGCATAGTAACTATTAGGAAAAATAAGATACCATAGTTAGTAACATTTTGGCAAAATAACTTATTCAAATTCTATACAATAACAAAGATAAGTACATGAAAGATTAAACTTTCACTCATCAGATGCAATAAGGACAACCATCTCATGTAGTGGTCCATCAGGTGGAGACATTCTTCTTAGGGGGGCCAAAAACTAATATATATTGATGGAGAGAGAGGAAGACAACAAATAATATCATTGACAGAGAAAAATAATCATTGTAAAGAAAATAAAGTAAAAGAATTTAAAGCAAATGAAAAACCATTAACACAAACGAAATATCACTTATCTAAAAATCAAATCATTCATAGTGAACTTAAAGCAAAAGAATTTAAATGGATACACAAACAGATTGTTAATTAAATAAGAAAAAAAAGAAATAGAAAAAATGGGGAAAAAAAACCAGAGGCATTCTAATCAATTCATTATTTCTATGAAAGTTTGGAAAAATACACTAAAAGACTTTGGCCCTAAATCTTGAAATTTCAAAGCAAGTTTAGAACTGTTTTTAGCTACATGATTGACAAGCATCCAAATCTAGGAACATAGTATACTATATGCCAATCAAACAATTGACAAATGGGATGAGACAAACAAGAGTCTGCTGGATGGGGTTCAATTATTTGCTTGATATTGTTAGTATAGTTAAGAGTAAAAATTCCCAGTGGGACCATCAAGCACAAACAAAAATGCCAGTAAAGTCTAGTCCCTTAGTCCAAGTGAAAAGTTCGCAAGCTGCATTTTACAATTTGTTGGACAAGAAAAATAGCTATTCAGCCACATCCAAACAATATTAAGAATACTCTTAATTTAAGAAACAATATTAACAATATTAAGAATAATACTTTTAATATTTTTTGGACTTCGCTTGCACATCTAAACAATATTAAGAATAAAACAAATGTTTCAGAAATAATATGCTTGTTAAGGTTCCAAAGCAAAGACATTGCTAAATCCAGAGTGCGAATTCTATGTAAATAAAAAATAGGCTTTAAATATATATATATATATATATATGTATGTATGTATGTATGTGTAAAATGGTGTTCACAACATGGACATCCAAACAACACAGTCTCTAGTTCTTTCTTAGGTGATGGAATTTAATTTCCCAAAAGAATTCTTAGGTGAAGTAAGGATTAAAATTCACAAAGCTAGTAGGATACTACTATGACAACATCTAGATAAAAAAGTCACTCTAATCATTTCCTTCTACTCTTTTTTTTTTAGTTATAATATAAACAAAAACCAAAAAACAAAATGCTTTCCATATCTATTGAGAGAAGACTGTTAGTGACCAAAGAACTTTTACCGGTGAACTTCTTCCATCCCCATGAAAAGGAACTAGACAAAATTTTTCTTTAATTATTGAGCCAACTAAATAAAGGTTCAATCAATTAACATTTTTGGTATTATCATTTATCACCATAAACAAAAGATTACTTTAGAAACCCATTTGAAGGACAAAGAAAAAAAGAAAAAAAATCCCAAATGTCCACAAGTAAATAAATCTATTTTCTACATGCAGTTGACTATAAATATTGAACTATCCCCAATGCACCAAAGGATCAATTTTGAACCAATCGGTTTTGACCATGATGACTCACAAAAACCACTATAACTGGAGAAAATGAATATAAATTAAGGTAACAATAAAAAGTAATTTTTACAATTTGGATATTTTATTATATTGTTGATCAAGTGATGTTGATTAAAAAGCTATTGTCAGGACAACTTATAAGTAATAAAATTTATACTACTTTTTAACAATTTTCCTATTTTAATAAGTTGAAAACTTAAGAGCACTAAGAACAAAATTAACCAGAAGTAAAGAAAAAAAGAAAATACCTGAACAGCAGCAACAGATCTATAGGTTTATTGGGTATGTGAGAAAGAATGAGAGAGAGATGAGTGATATATAATTGGCGGTAATGTCTGAGAAAGACATGGGGATCATGCTCATCATGGGACTTCAAAATGCGTTATATTAGGTGTTTTTTTTTATTCCCATTTTCCCTCCAAATACAAACAATCATTTCTCTCAAACATCTTTAAACTGCCGTAAAAAAATAAAAATAAAAAAATAAATAAAAAAGACAGAAGCACATACAAAAAAAGAATTTTGATACCCATTTCCGAAATACCAAAAAAATAATTTTGATACCCATTTTCCCTCCAAATATAATTTTTGGCCCATCCCTAACCCATTTTCCCTCCAAATACAAACAATCCTTTCTCTCAAATATTTATAAACTGTAATCAAAAGCAAAAAATAAATAAATAAATAAAAGACAGAAGCCATCTGGGATGCGTTGAGGAGGAAGATGAGAAGAGATAATGCGCAAATCCGCTCCATTTTTGTGGAAATCTGCCTCTTGGTCTCGCTGTTTGCATAGCTCTAAGTGGTAAAAAAAAAAAAAAAAAAAGTAAAGTTATGATTTACAACTATGTTTTATGTTAGCTTTATTCCATGACAAAAAGTGTTGTAATTGCTTTAATTTTGTTCCTTGTATTTTGTGGGATTTTATTGTATTAGGTTTAGTATTAAGTTGGTGAAGAATCGAGCATAAAATGAAGAATTAGTGGATTTCATGAGTGTCTGGCTAGAAGCTAACGCGCGAAAGAGCCACGCGAGAAGCATATGTTGGAAGCTGAAGAGTCATGCCAGCCTGGAGAATTTCGCAGGTAAGGCTTTCCCGCGAGATACCCACAAGACTTTCTAGCTAAAGGATTTTTAAGTGTGACTTTCTTACCCTTCACCCATACTATATATACCATCATTACCCACAAAAGTAAAAGAGGTCATTCAGAGAGAAAAACCCTAAATAGGTTTTCTACAACACATACACCCATCTTTTAGAGAGAGAGCTATCCATCCTTAGTGAGAAATCATTATAGTCTCTTCTCCTTCCCTCTTCCATTATCATACCTTGAGAGAAGATTTGTACCCAAACACAACCCACACCTTTTCAGAGTGTAGAGAGTGTTTTGGAGCTTGGGATGCTTTAAGGATTTGCCAAAAGAAGCTGGTGAGGCTTGGCGGATGCAATCGGGCGTATTGCAGGATCCAGAAAGCTAGACAAGACACGATTCCGAGAAGCCTTATTGGAGTAGGAGCTTGGAGGGCTTAGTTACATTGGGTAGATTAGGCTTGGAGGGTCTCTTGCTATTCGTGTATCCCAACTGATTGTCTAGTAGATCAATTTACCGCTTGAAGGGTGGCAGAGAGGTTTTTCGCCGAGTTCTTCGGTTTCCTCTTCGATAACACATCGCCATGTTATCTTGTGTATGCATTCTTCTTCCCTACTCTTTTATCTTTCATTTTACTACTGTGTTATAATGATTATGGGTTAGAGTAGCTTGTTTGTTTATTCGCTCATATTTACTCTATTCCACACTTAGTATTAAGTTAGAGTAAAATTAATCGAGCCGTAACTTTAATTTGGGGGTCTAAACAGTTCTTGTATTTTTAACATATTTTCGAGCTTTCAAAGAATATAAAAAGAGATGAGCTTTACAAACTTGGGTAGCAAAATGAAGAATAAGATAGGTAGAGAATGAACATAAACTATAATGCTTGAATCTTGGAATTTACATTCATCAAAAAAGAATCTTAGAATTTACAGACTTGGGGAGCAAAGATGAGACATGGGAACTCACATATTTTCTTGAGATTATAAACTATAATGCTTCCTAGCTATATTAGTAGCCTATAGCTACTATTACTAGCCTATGCAGCTATTAATTTTTTGTTTTACATAAAAGGTCAAGACTTGGGAATTGAGACGATGATAGGACATCTCAAAGACACAGCCCCATTGAATGCAAGGACCAAAGTGCTTATTTTGTGAAAGCGCAAGTTATTAGCTCACTTTTTTGCTGAATTTTTTTTTTTTTTTTTTTTTGCAAAATAGTTAGGGGCTGTTTGGCTCCATTTTTTTCATCACTCAATTTCCGTCACTCAATTTTCATCACTCATCACTCTAAAATACCAAGGCTGTTTGGCACCATCACTCACTTTCTATCAATCAATATTTTTTACACTATTTGTGGGCCCCATACCTGTCACTGGTGCAGCTTATTTTTATTTTTATTTTTATTTATTTATTTATTTATTTTCATTCAGTACCCAAAAACCTGAACTCATTGAAGAGAGAGAGAGAGAAAAAAAAAAAAAAAAAAAGAAACCCAGGAGAAGACCAAACCCAGTGAAAGAAGAAAGGAAAAAAAAGAAAAAGGAACCAAGAAGAGAAGACTGAACCCAGTGAAAGAAGAAAGAAAAAAAAAAGTTCAGATCACCCAAACCCAGTGAAAAAAAAAAATGAAACCCAAGAGAAGACCGAACCCAGTGAAAAAAAAAAAATGAAGAAGAAGAAGAAGAAAGAAACTCAAGAGTAGAAGACCGAACCACTAGAAGAAGAAAGGAAAAAAAGAAAAAGAAAAAGGAAACCCAAGAGGAGTGGAGAAGACAACCCAAGAGGAAAGGGAAAAAAAAAGTGAAAAAGTGGTCAAAAGGTGCGGCTAAAGTTATGACAGTGGGTCCCCCTTATTTGTTTTATTACAAAAATGTCATTAAGTTATGAGTTATGGAAATTGAAAACAGCCAAAAGTTGTTTTCAATTTCTACAACTCATAACTTAAAAAGTAGAGAATTGAGAGATGAAAACAAAATTATGGAAACAAAGTATTGTGCAGCCAAACGAACTTCTTGCAATGGATCCCACCATTTTTAAGTTATGAGTTATGGAAACAAAGAATTGAGTCATGAAAACTGGCGAACCAAACAGCCTTTTAGCTGCTCACTTGTACACTTTCTTATCCAACCTAACATTAGTTTTGTCCTTTTTGATGTGCTAGACCCAACGTATCTCATGAAACCTCTTTAATAATTTATTTTAAATAAAATAATTTTATATTTTGCTTGTGCCTGACATCTTTTCTTTTATTATTACCTTTTTTTAATACTTCGTACATCAAAATAATATCAAATGTTTAAATAGATTTATAATTTTAATAATAATAAAAATTAAAATTTACTATCATGTGTCATCCAAAATATGTTTGTATTTTTAATATAAACTAGTCGCAGACTTACACAATGCGTGAAAATATCATTAGTAATTATTTTGTGGTTAAACTTAATTATTTGAAAGTAAAAAATTTATAATAAAAATTTATTAAGGATCATTTTGTGAATCGCCAAAAGAAAATTCTTACCACATAAGTCAGTAAACTACCATTAATAAAAATAATTAAAAAAAAAACCCAAAAATATATAACATAATTTATCAAATTATTCATACAAAATTTTGTGAAGAAATCATTTAAATCAGCCATTAAATATAGATACGACATACGCTAAAAATTTCATAATTAAATATAGTGTAGAGTAAATATGGTTTTTACAAAAAACAATGAATTCAAATTGACATATTAAGAATAATAATAAAAAAAAAGTAGAAAAATTAAAAAGAAAAGAAACCTTAGTGTAAATTTTTGTGCAATTGAATATTTCTCTCTTGTTATGGTTTGTTCATACGTATGTGTATATATATGTGTGTGTTTAAAAAGAAAAGAAACCTTAGTGTAAATTTTTGTGCAATTGAATATTTCTCTCTTGTTATGGTTTGTTCATACGTGTGTGTATATATATGTGTGTGTAAGAATGTAATTATTATTTGAATGATTATTGTGATTTGTTGATAATAATTAATAAAAAATAATAGAAACCGAAAACATATTTTTTTCCTAATAAAATAGAGGAGCCTAATTTATTGTCATTTAAAGTAATTAAAACAATAGAGAACATACTCATATAGTAAGACATTTGTATTACCTATAAGCAAACAAAGAGTCATTCTTATAGAATTTGATGACTTTTATTTATGTAAACCAATTTAGAAAAGACTTTGAATTTTTTATTATTATTATTATTATTAGAGCCATAATTTTTAGATAGTTTATTCTGTTTTAGCAAAGATGACGTGGTAATGAAAATAAAGATTAATTGTAGTATTAGTATATTATATATCTTTTCATTTTTTTGGTACGATGCATCCTAATATGAAGTATTCATTATGCAAATTATTGTTCTTTATATCAACTTCTAAAATCCAGGTGGTAATGAAAAAAAAAAAAAAAAAAAAAAAAAAAAAAAAAAAAAAAAAACCTCCACAATTGCTAGAACAGTTGAATTTTATTATTATTAAATATTGGTTTTTTTCTTTCTTTTCATTGGAACTAACCGATGAAGAATTTGGGCTCTCATTTTTGGGCTCTTATCATTGCCTAAATTTCGTTTTACCATCGTCATTGCTGCAATAAATCCAATAAAACACACCCATTTATGAATGAAGTTTACTAACATAATGGTATTCTTAAATATTCATTCTTACTTTTTTTTTTTTTTCCTTGCATGAACATGGCCATCTTTGTTTTTTTTTTAATCCTTCTTTTAGTCATTTTATCAAAGACGTGGAAATATAGAACTGCGAATATTTGGATTACTTTCAGCATTGAAATAGAGAGCAAACCACTTTCTTGGAAACATTTCATTGTAAAAGAGACATAAAAAATTAAAAAAAAAAAAAACACACATGCACACACACACACATAACACTGCAATATATAAAATACGCTTAACATACCATATGGTTTGAAGGGACAGAATGATATCCCCATTTAACAATATAGGCTTGTAGTTCTGAAAGTAGCTCTATACTTGCAAGAGTTAAATCCAAAACCATTCCTTTTCTGGTTAAGAAAAATAGATGACATCTAACAGTTTATATATCTTCTATTTGATTTATCTCTCTGATTTTATAGGAGCAATGGCAACTAAACATGTATGAACTAGTTGGATTCAATGAGAAGAGTAAGAGGCAATAAAGGAGGAGATGGAGAGTTTGAGGCATTAAAGAGCTTACACGGGGAGTTTAAAATAGTGAAGATAGAAAGTCATAGGTGTTATGGAAGTTAAAGTGAAAACTATAATAGTGTTATAGAAGGTGAAATGAAAACTACAAAAACGTTAAAAGACTAATAGAAAAAGAATGGAAATAAAATACAATTTTTTATTAATGAAAATAAAATGATGACATGGTTGCTGATGTGACTCAACTGGAGCGTAGCAACAATAAATGCTATGCTTTAGCTTTTAAATATATATATATATATATATAAATGTATAATGAATTTTAAAAAAAATTAACATTTTAACTAAAACATAAGAATAAAAAATATTAAAATCTTTTATAATTTATAAATATTTTTAACAAATTGTTTGGCCTTGGACTTTTACCAAAATGTGTATATATATATATATATATATTTATAAAATAGTAAAACTTTGAAACGGTATGCAATGATATATTTTGAAATCCGAAACGTCCTGAAATGGTACACTGAAATTGGCCACTATTGAAATATTTCAATCTACTAGACAAATCGAAACGAGATCCAAAACAATATTCATAACATTGGAGAAAACATAGCCATACAGGTTCACAACATATGTCCATCACGCACCATCCTTAGATTTGAAATCTAACCGTTGGATTCGAAGAGTGCAATGAAATGTTCTTTCTAATAAATTATGGTCACAATCAAACGGTTAGATTTAAAGAAATGTGCGGTCAAAGTTTAGTTAAAGTTGGTCAAACCTGGTCAAACTTAATAGATGGTCCGGAGACCACTCGACATGGTGAAATTCATATTTGAATCTTGATCATTGGGATTGAAGAGTATGGTGACATATTAGTATTGGTGAAATTTGAGAACAATTGGATGGTCAAATTGAGAGAACATAGCCATATAGGTACACAACACGTCCATCACGCGCCATTCTAAGATTTGAAATCTAACCATTAGATTCGAAGAGTGCAATGAAAGGTTCATTTTAGTAAATTATGGTCACAATCAAATTGTTGGATTTAGAGAACTGTGTGGTTAAAGTTTAATTCAAGTTGGTCAAACCTGATCAAACTTAATAGATGGTCCCAAGACCACTGGACTCAATGAAATTCATATTCGAATCTTGATCATTAGGATTGAAGAGTATGGTAACATATTGATATTGATGAAATTTGAGAACAATTAGATGGTCAGATTAAGAGAACATAACCATACATGTACACAACATATGTCCATCACACGCCATCCTTAGATTTGAAATCTAACCGTTGGACTCGAAGAGTGTAATGAAAGGTTAATTCTAGTAAATTATAATCACAATCAAATGACTGGATTTAGAGAAAAAGGCGGTCAAAGTTTAGTTAAAATTGGTTAAACCTGGTCAAACTTAATAGATGGTCCTAAGACCATTAGACTTGATGAAATTCATATTTGAATCTTGATCATTAGGATTGAAGAGTATAGTGACATATTGATATTGATGAAATTTGAGAACAATTGAATGGTCAGATTGAGAGAACATAGCCATATAGGTACATAACATATGTCCATCACGCGCCATCCTTAGATTTGAAATCTAACCGTTGGATTCGAAAAGTGTAATGAAAGGTTAATTCTAGTAAATTATAATTACAATCAAACGGCTAGATTTAGAAAAAGAGGAGTCAAAGTTTAGTTAAAGTTGGTCAGATCCAGTCAAACTTAATAGATGGTCTCAAGACCACTGGACTCGGTGAAATTCATATTCGAATCTTGATCATTGGGATTGAAGAGTGTGGTGACATATTGGTGTTGATGAAATTTGAGAACAATTGGGTTGTCAGATTGAGAGAACATAGCCATATAGGTACACAACATATGTCTATCACGCGCCATCCTTAGATTTGAAATCTAACCATTGGATTCGAAGAGTACAATGAAAGGTTCATTCTAGTAAATTATGGTCACAATCAAACGGTTGGATTTAGAGAAATGTGCGGTCAAAGTTTAGTTAAAGTTGGTCAAACCTGGTAAAACTAAATAGATGGTCCCGAGACCACTGGACTTGGTGAAATTCATATTCGAATCTTGATAATTGGGATTGAAGAGTATGGTGACATATTGGTATTGGTGAAATTTGAGAACAATTAGATAGTCAGATTGAGAGAACATAGCCATACAGGTGCACAACACATGTCCATCACATGCCATCCTTTTATTTAAAATCTAATTGTTAGATTCGAAGAGTGCAATGAAAGGTTAATTCTAGTAAATTATGGTCACAATCAAATGGTTGGATTTAGAGAAATGTGCGGTCAAAGTTTAGTTAAAGTTGGTCAAACCCAGTCAAACTTAATAGATGGTTCCGAGACCACTGGACTTGGTGAAATTCATATTCGAATCTTGATCATTAGGATTGAAGAGTAGGCTGACATATTGACATTGATGAAATTTGAGAATAATTGGATGATCAGATTGAGAGAACATAGCCATACAGGTACATAACATATGTCCATCATTTGCCATCTTTAGATTTGAAATTTAATCTTTGGATTCAAAAAGTGTAATGAAAGGTTAATTCTAGTAAATTATAATCACAATCAAACGGCTGGATTTAGAGAAAAAGGCAGTCAAAGTTTAGTTAAAGTTAATCAAACCATGTTAAACTTAATAGATGGTCCTCTGACCACTGAACTTGGTGAAATTTATATTCAAATCTTGATCATTAGGATTGAAGAGTATGATGACATATTGGTGTTGGTGAAATTTGAGACCAATTGAATGGTTAGATTGGGAGAACATAGCCATACAGATACACAACATATATCCATCTCACGCCATACTTAGATTTGAA
Source organism: Quercus gilva (assembly GCA_023621385.1). Lineage (NCBI taxonomy): Eukaryota > Viridiplantae > Streptophyta > Magnoliopsida > Fagales > Fagaceae > Quercus > Quercus gilva. Next base: position 54,355,997 of record CM042477.1, on the reverse strand, counting down.
ATTTAACTGTTGGACTTGAAAAGTGTAATGAGAGATTAATTCTAGTAAATTATGGTCACAATCAAACTATTAAATTTAGAGAAAGGCACAGTTAAAGTTGGTCAAATCCGATCAAACTTAATAGATGGTCTCGAGACCACTAGACTTTGTGAAATTAGGTTTAGTGGAAAGGTTTTCAGTGGATTATTGGGTATTGGAGTAGTTGTTAGAAAATATTAATAAAGAAATAATTTTGAAAGATGATGAACATCGTGTTAACATTGACTTAGATAAAATTGATTAGGCAAAATGATGAAAATATTTATTATTTTGGCTCATATATCATATATTATCACTTCTGATTTTAATTAATTTGAATTTGTATGTTATAAATATATTTTAATTTGATTTATTTACTTACTTTTAGTAAATATCATTAGATAATTGATGATTGAATTGGTTATTAGTTGAATATATTATGAATTTATAATGAATATACCTTTCATATATTTATAATGAATTTATTAGTTTGGTAAATATTGACTAATACCTTTCTTATGACACATGATACAGAAAAATAAAAAATTGATTCACGATACGATTCACATGTTGATAACTATGAGAATTAGTCAGTATTTTGAGTGGAATCAGAACTTTCTCAATTTTTATTATTTTATTGATTTCAAGTTTCAAATAGGTAACATTATGATTTGAGAGTATATTGAAGCAACAAGCCCTCCGTTGTCTCATATTTTCCTCTTCTTCTTCTTTTTTTTTTTTTTCTTTTTTTTTTTAATGTATTTGAAAGTTTTAAATTTCTTTGGAGGCTTCAAGTTTATTTTGGTCATTATATAAGTTTAAGGGTATTTTGGTCATTTTGACGAGGTTAATGGTATTTTAATCATTTCAAACATTTTAAAGGAATTTATGTCATTTTAAATATTTTAAGAGGCATTTCGAGGATTTGAAATATATATATATTATATCAAAATTGTTTTGGCCACATATTAGTGACGACAATCTTTGTCTTCATTAAAAGATCCCTTATAGCGACGACCTAATTCGTTGCTAATATAAAATCTGCTTCCCTCCAATAATTCCCACCACTTTTTGAGAGTGAAAATTTTACCCTCTATTGTATTTAGGTAGATATATTTGCAATGACATATTGTGTCATCGCTAATAGCCTTCTAATAGCGACCACCAATGTGTCATTACTGATGAATAAAGCATATATATAATATATTTACTATATATTTTTGGCCACATATCTGTGACGAAACATAAGGTCGTCCCTAAAGATGATTATTAGCAACGATAGATGTCGTCATTAAAATAGACCTTATTTTAGCAACGTAAATGTTGTCACAACAAAATTTATTGTTGTTACTAAATGTTTCCCTCCATTTTCCAAAAGTAAATAAAATTCCCTCCATTGCGTTAGCGATGACTTATTAGCGACTACCTAGTGTTGTCACTACAATACACTTATTAGCGATGACCATATATTTTCATCGCTAATGTATGCCTAATAGTGACGACTTTTTGGTCGTTGCTAAAACATTGGTCGTAAAAGACCAAAATTCTTGTAGTGAATATTGCTTTAAACCAAATCTCCGTTGCAACTACCTGATTCAAACCCAAATATTAATATTCAAAGGGAGATGAGGAAATACAAAACAATAACTCCAACAACCAAATATGCTTAAACAAATAATCAAAGCCATTAAGCCAAAAAAATGCGAATTTAAAACTCATTTTACAAAGTCAAACGGTGCACAAATAACAATATTTTACGTAACCTTGGCACACAAAGTTTAAGGCAAAAATCATGTAACCGAATAGTATAACACCATATTCTCAACCAAAAAAAAAAGTATAACACCATGATCAATATTTAGAGAAATTTCTTAATCACAATTGATCGAATTATTAATTTTCTAACTTTTCATCAATGGTATATAGCACCAATAATGTTGCTTTCTAATTTTTGTACTCCTCATGCAGAAAAGAAACCGGGAGAAATAAGAAGTGAATGTAAATATACAGAGAGACAGTTAAAAGAGGTAGCAAAAGTGTATTGAAACAGTTTGCTTAACCAAAATTGGGAATTGACCACGGTTGCCAAACTATATAGTTAGTAGGCAACATTTTAAAAGTATATACCAAACTAACATCTCGAGTTTTAAAAACTCGATTTAGGGCTTATAAATCGAGTCTCAGAGACTCAGAATCCTTGTTCCGATCATGTTCTGACTTTCTGTTTTTCCACGTGGCATCCACCTAAAAATCAAGTCTCTAGGACCCGAGTTATATCTCGACACTTAGAGCCTTGATTTATGTCCATATGGATTCTACCTAGATATCGAGTCTCAGAGACTTGATTTTTTAAAAGGGAAATTGAGTATTAGAGACTCAATTTATAAGCTGTGGTGCACAGGCATCCACGTGGTTAGGGTAGCTACTTGTCCTTAGTTGTACATAATTGTTGGACTCTCTCCGTTTCCTCTTCCAAAAAACCCAACTGCACACTCTCTCTTCCTCTCTCACTTTTGTACAAAACTCACCCCCATTACAAAACTTCAAATCAAACTCACGCCCCATTTACACATCCTCATGTCAAATAAGGTGTATATATATGTACTGTTAGCTTTTTTTATGGATGTATCATGAAATTTTTTTTCTTTTTTTTTGGTTTGATATTTTTCTTTATATTTTTGTTGGAATATGATTTGAAGGATTGTTAGCTTTTTTTATGGGTGTATCATGACTATTTTTTTTTTTTGGTTTGGTTTGATATTTTTCTTTATATTTTTGTTAGAATGATTTGAAGTTTTGTAATGGGGTGAGTTGTGTTTTTAGTTTTTTTTTTTGTTTGAGTATGATATGATAATGATTGAGTGTGTATGCAAATGTGGGGTTTGTATATGCATATGATGTAACAAGTTAGTGTATATATTTGCTAGGCTTTTATAAAAAGTAAAAAATATTTAAGATATATTTGTATTGTTAAGCTATTTGTATTGTTAAGCTTTTATCATGACTATTTTTGTTGTTGTTTGGTTTAATATTTTTCTTTATGTTTTTGTTAGAATGATTTGAAATTTTGCAATGGGAGTGAGTTTTGTCTTTAGTTTTTTTATTTGTTTGAGTATGAAATGATAATGATTGAGTGTGTTTGTATGTGATGTGGGGTGAGTATATGCAAATGTGGGGTGTGTTTGTATATGCATTTGATGTAAGAAGTTGTCATTTTTGTACTTTGAGTAGATAAAAATGTTTTGTAATTGATGTTAAATGAAAGAGATAAAATATGTCACTGACTTATTATACTTGACTCTAATAGGTTCACAATCTCTGAAAAATATTGATATAAACACATACTATGGTTGACCCCTTATCAATCCTGAAGAGATTAACGGATTCCCATTTAAAAGGTCGGGTATCCAGTGCTATTATATCATGATACGTCGCAGGTTAAAGACGTTGGATGATTTGAAGATGAAAATAATGGTAGAATTGAATTTGAACCCTGCTTGTTATGACAAAAAGATTATTTACCGTTACCCACAAAAAGTACTTCATGAACAGATAAATTACAGGTATATGGTGATCAAAGAAGACAAATATGTAAAGATCAAGTTTAATAGGATCCATAAAATGCCCCAAGTAAATGCTGTTGAGTTCTATGTAAGTTCGGGGCCGCTTGCAGAAGTTGATGCCGAGGAGGTGCAACAAACAACTACATCTTTACAATTTACAGCCCTAGATGATGGATGCACTACATCAATGGGAGGCTATACAATGGGAGGTTATACACTCCTATCTCAAGATCATGTTGCCAATACTGGTGAAACACTCCAACTTCAAGAGACGCATTTAGGGGAGGAAGACGAAGACGAAGATCATGCTGTGAATAATGGTGAAAATCTTGATGATATGGATGACTACGAAGAGAGGATTGAGCGAGGCGACTTTGAGAGGGATGTGGATGACTATGAACTTGCTCCCAATTTTGAAGAGGAAAATATAGGAAGGTGATGCAGACGATGATATTGGCGTCTAGCATGTTACAAATACGACCAACATACTACCAACTTCGATAAATGTTGAGATGAATGAGATCCATGAGGATGACAAAAGGAGGATCATCTATAGGAATAAGAAGGCATTCTACCATTTTTTTTTTCTTTTTTATGAATGATAAAACTTCATTGACCAAAATTCAGTACAAGCTACATAGGCAACAAACACAAACTTGAGTTCAGACTAACCAACAAAAAAATGCTAAACTACCCCCAAAACAGTGAACAAACCCAAGTAGAAACTACCACCAAGCTACAAAGGGCACCTACCACATAGAACAAGAACAAGCAAGAAACCAATAAAATAAAGCCAGACCCACAACTCAACCTACAAAAGCAAAACCATACCTAAGATTAAAAGACAACAGCTACTTAAGCAGCACATCTAAAAGAATTCTCCAAATACAGCAAAGAATTCTATTCCAAGATGAAATCCTATATTTCTTCTTCGCTGTTACTCTTCCTCAAACATCTTGCACAATTGAGTAACTTTACACCTACAAGTTTAGTAGGTTGTCATTTAATCTATTAAGTTTTTTTATTATTTAGTTTTAATTTTTCATTTTGGTCCTGTTAAACTCCATAACCACAGAAATCATCTAAATAAATCCCACAAAGTCTGGTATTAGATGATGCATCCAGATAAGGTAGCAAAATTGTTAGTTTGTCATAGAACAAATAAATTCAAAGGCAAAAAATGCAATTCTGAGATATTGAGAATTTTTGTCAAAGATGGCTTGCTTTCATCATATTTTTCTTGATGCTTATAAGGAATTACATAATTTGACTTGTAGTAGACACAAAAGAAATGCAAGATAGTTTCTAACACAACTTATAAAGTAGCTTAAGACATTCCTAGGATACAAGTTTCAAAGTCATATTCTCATATTCTTCACACCTTACTAGACAGTTGGATACGATGTTCAAAGCAGAACTTAAAAATCAATTCTAATACCACAAAGAACCAATTGATTATTACTAATTGCTAGATATGAAACTATTCAATTTATTTAAAGAATTTAGTTGCCATTTTGACCCTTTATGTTCTTCAAACTGCAACTCTGCATCACAATATATTTATATTTTTGTAGAGAAATTGTATTATATGATCTGCATGTGTACTAAGTCATAATCATTTTTTTGGCAAAAATTGGTGGTAGAAAAATCAATTATATAATAAAAAAGTTACTAGAGGATTGGAAATTTGTATGATAACTTTTGCAAATCATAATTAGAGTATGTCACTCTTAACATTATTAGAAAAAGGATTGTAATTCAAAAGTGATGTTACTGAGCTACAAGATTCCATTTTGTTCACATATTAACACCACAAAAACAAAAACAATCTAACACCCAAAAGCCCACCAAGTAATCAGTCTTATTCAAAAGCCCTTTATGAAACCAAAGAAGGATACAATAGACACTATATATGGTGACCAATCAGTATCAATCAAATATTTATGAAATAAAGAAAAGGCGTAAATGCACTTCTAGTCCCTACATTTTGGTTTTTTTCCATTTTAGTCCCTACATTTTAATTTTACTACTTTTAGTCCTTAAACCAATTAACGCGTGTTATTTTCGTCTTTTCCGTCACTCAACCGACGAAAATAGTTAAAGTGGTAGCCAGAGCAATTAAAATATTATAAAAATGTCACATCACCATGACACATCAGCATATAAATTTAAAAAATTAATTTATTAATTTTAACTAAATAAAAAAATTAAAAACATAATTAAAAACAATAAAATCAAACCCAAACCTAGAAAATCAAACCCAAGAACATGAAATTTATACCCACCAACAGTAACCCACAACTACCGAAATTTATACCCACCACCGAAACAACACCACACACCATTGAAACTTCAAAACCAACCTAAGAACCACAACCTATTCAGACCCACAACCCATTCAAACCCAAGCCTCAAAACCAATTCAATCCACAGCGGCAAACTTCGGCGATCAAAAGCCACAACCCACAACAAGTGAACCCCAGTGAGCAAAAGCCACAATCGACAACAACAAACCCAGGCGAGTAAAAGGTCGTCTTCAAACTCTATCATTGTCGTCATCGCCTTCAAGATCTACCATCGCCACCATCGCATTTAGGCACTGCCATTGCTGCCATCGCCTTTAAGCTCTGCCACTGTCGCTATCATCTTCAAGCTCTGCCGTTGCCTTCAAGCTCTGCTGTTGCCTTCAAGCTTCACCGTCGAGTGAGATAGCTTAACTCTCATCCTTAAAGACCATGATCCGAACCCACCAAAATGAAGAAGAATCCAACGCCGGCAATTTTCAAGCTCGGTCGAAAGAAGCGCTAGCTAGATCTGAAGCCGAGTATAAGAAACCCAGAACAAATACCCAAACCCAAAAAATGAAACCAGAAAAACAAAAACAAAAACAAAAAAACAATGAGCCGAGTTTGATTCAATGAGCTGAGTTTGGCTGGGTTTTTCTGGGTTTGTGTGTTTGTTTGATTCAATTAGCAGAGTTGGCCAAGTTGGTTGATTTTGTTGTTGCTTGTTTGAAATTAACTAGGTTTTGTTTGAGTTTTTGGGTTTCTGGGTTTTTGAGTGTTTGAGATTTTTGGGTTTTCTTTGATTTTATGATTTTGGCTATGAATCTTTGGGGAAGAACGAGAAAAACTGATGGATTTTCAGCATGGGTCTTTCAGCATTGGTCTTTGTTCTCTTCTCAAAATTTATTGCATTATTGATTTGATTTTAAGTGGGAAATGAAGTTGATTCAATGGGTTTAATTTTGAATTCGTGTTCTTAGGTTTGATTTTCTGAGTTTGTGTTCTTGTGTTCATAGGCATTTGATTTTATTGTTTTTAATTCTGAATTTGTGTTCTTGGGTTTGATTTTCTGGGTTTGGGTTTGATTTTATTGTTTTTAATTATGTTTTTATTTTTTTTATTTAGTTAAAATTAATAAATTAATTTTTTAAATTTATATGCTGATGTGTCATGGTGATGTGGCATTTTTTTATAATATTTTAATTGCGCCAGCTGCCACCTCAGCTATTTCCATTGTTTAACTGACGAAAAGGACGAAAATAACATACGTTAATTGGTTTAGGGACTAAAAGTGGTAAAATTAAAATGTAGGAACTAAAATGGAAAAAAACCAAAATATAGGGACTAAAAGAGCATTTACGCCTAAAGAAAAAATACTAAAATTATGAAATTGATACTCCTGCCAAAACCATGAATGTGAGAAATCCAAATAATAAGGAACAAAAATAGAAGGAAAAAAAAAAAAGAATAAAAGAGAGGGACCCAATAACAATATCAATCAATAATTAGACATTCTCCTACATTCTTTACCAGCAATAGAAATATAAGTAAAACAAAACAAAACACACAATCTCAAATGCTATGATTCTGTAAAACCCAACCTAAAAAAAACAAACAAACAAACGACATTTTAGGAGCAGATAAACACAGACAAACCCACATGAAAAAAATCACATAATAAGAAAAACAACCAAAAATGTACTTCAAAAGTGGGTTTAGGAGAAGAAAATCACACCTGAGAGAATTGGAGAAGGTTGTGAGAGTGGAGGTGCGTGAGAGTGGAGACTAAATGAGAGTGGAGAGGGTGCTTGAGAGTGGAGACTGAGTGAGAGTGGAGAGGGTGAGTGAGAAAGGCATGAGAGGGGAGAGGTGTTAGAGTGGAGAGTCTGACTATTTAATTTTGAAAAAGCCCTTTATGAAATTGAGTCTTAGAGACTTGGTTTCCATGTGGCTTCCATGTGGAACAACCATGTCACATACAAATCGATGCTTAAAGGGTTGAGATATAACTTGAGTTTCTAATACTCAAGTTCCAGGTGGATGCCACGTGGAAAAACGCCAACCCAGAACATGGAAACCAAGTATTTGAGGCTCGATTTATAAACCCTAAATCGAGTCTTTTAAACTCGAGATGTTAATTAAAATTAAATATAGTTTCAAAAAGTTGCCTACTAACTATATAGTTTGGCAAACGGGGTTAATTGCCAATTTTGGCCTTTAATCTATCAACTGAAAAGACACAATTTTTCGATGTTTTAAAATGTAAATAAAATTTATAACTATCCACTGGAACAATGCAATTGAACACCAACAATAGCAAAAAATTGTAATGAAATGGTTTGTATAAGCTCCAAATGAAAAGATATATTGTTCTGTGTATTTAATTGTAGACGTGGCATTAATTTATGTAGCCACATGATGCAATGAGAAGTAATCAACAAAAAGTCAAACATTTCGTCTATTAGATATTATATAAATATAGATAATCATTCATTTAGTTAAAAACGAAATCTAAAGTTATGTAATAATAATAACTCATTTAGTTATTATTTCTCTAATATATATATATATATATATAATTCATGAATAAAGTCATGCAATGCAGGAGACTTTCACTAGTATATAATTAAATTAAACGTGGTCTGAAGAATAAGATTGTTTGAAAAGTGCATTTTTTGTTACTCCAAGTATACAGCAATTTTTTTTTTTTTTTTTTTTTTTTGAGAAGTATACAGCAACTTGATATTTCTTCCCCTCATATAATAGTAGGCTACACTATAATTAAATTTATAGTAAGAACCATCATTCATATATATGAAAGGTGAGTACTCCAAAAATCCCTAATAATTTTTTATTTGAATTTCATATTTGTGCTGGAGATGGAAAGATGTGCCAAGAGCCTTATCGTTTTCTGCCTATTGCCTTTTCCACAACATTTTCGCTCCTTAATAAATTTTCTGCTACCCTAAAACAGTTCAATTTTTTGTTTCTTTTAAAATCATCATTCATGGGGTAGAGATAAGGGCCATAACGCATAAGGGTAGTCTCAAAGTCAAATTTCAGATAATTTCAAGAATAAAAACGTTAAAATAAAACAAGAAAATTAAAAATACTAAAACTCAAACAGAAAAATGTAACACCATATTTTATTTCTCCGAACAATTTAAAATAAAACTTAGAAAGAAATACTAAATCCATGTAACTTGCTTATCCAAAGCTTTACTCCTGTTTATTTAATGAAAAATTTATGTTCACAACATATACACAATACTTAAAAATCAAGCGTCCAAAACACGATTTCAAATATAAATTCAAAATGATACACAATTTCACAATCTAGCTGAAATGTAACACGATTTCAGGTCACGTGATGCGCACACGTGTGTGATTAACAACGCCATTATTTAATTATATTCTTATTGAGTCACACAAATCCGAGGCTGTACTCCAATTTTATTTCACAAGACCCAATCTGTGGATGCCACTAGAAGTCTTTGGCCATGACTTTTCCTTAGCCTTGATCAACAAAACTCTAGCCCAAGCAATCCATCCTTTCCAAGGCATCCTCTTATCCCATGAACTCCCCCACTCCAACATAAGGGTTAGCCCTCTCTCAGCCTCTCTCTCAGCCTCCTCAAACATCCCTTTGATCAAATAAACCTGACCCAACACCACATGCGGCTCCCCCACAAAAGGGTTCTTCTCAATGCTCCTCAAAAGCAACTCCTCAGGTTTCTTCTTAGACATATCACAAACAGCTTCCCAATACAAGTCCCTTGCAACTATTTGCTCCCCTGCATCTAAAACCCTCTTACAGTTTTCAAAAACCGGTGGCACCACAAGCTCAATATCTTCATCTCTATGACTATCAGTTTGCACCACAGCTCCACCACCAACCCTTTTCCTCTCTTCCTTAAAAATCTCTTCCTCTCTCACTATCAGATTATATAGCGCTCCCAACCTCGATAGATAATTCAACCATAAACCTGGCTTTCCATCGCCAGGCCACAAAGCGGCACAGTTGTTGCCTGAAAGCTCGAGGCGACCGTTGAAGTTATCAAAGAGAGCGTCTTGAAAGCCAAAAAATTGTTCACTGAAATCTGCCATGGTCATTAAAAGGAAAACCGCGACCACCCTTCGAGAAACTGGGACATCTTGGCTGGTGTTAATGTGCTTCACAGTAATCCCGTCAGCGGGGAGAAGAGCCTGCAGCTTCTTCCTCCATGGTTCTTCTTCATTGAACAACGCCTTGTGCATGGCATTACTCAACGATAACTCTGAAAGCTTAAGGTGTTCGACGAGTTCTGAATCAGAGTAATGGAATAAAAGATCATGACGAATGAGATGCTGTCTTGGGACGATACAGTACAAGTGGATTAACCTCTCCACCTCATCCCCAACATGGGTGCGAACCACTTCACGACCCGTAGAGGGATCGAATATAGCCAGGTTGGTGTTGGAATTGGAATAGGAGGAGTGGAGGAGGCCACAAAGGCACACAGAGTTTGGTGCTTTCCAAATCTTGAGAATACGGTATATGTCAACGAGGTGGTCAAGGAAATTGCCAAGCTTGTGCCACGACTCACCGGCTCCAGCGGAGCGCAAGACGGCCACCAGTGAAGGCAAATTCTTGTCGACAGATTCAAGTTCATCGCGGAGGAAGGGGCGAGATGAGTCTAGGAGGTTTTGGAGGTAGTGGGCTTGAGATGGTGCCGGAGATAGTGAAGATAGCATGGTTGCTTTTGTTGGAAGTAATTACTCACAAAGGAAGAGGGCATGGATCGAAGGGAAGAGAAAGAAAACTCTTTGTTATATTTCTTCTTCTTTCGCTTTGCTTATCGTTTGAAGAATGTATGCATGGCTTTATATAAGCCCCCCTGGCCCTCTCCACTCTCGTAAACTTCATTATTATATTTATTACCTACTATATAACTTTTTTTTTTGAGGGGCTACTTCTATATATAACTTCAAAAACTTTCACGTGTATTATTTCATGTATATTTAAATCCTATGCTAACTTATTTCATAAATAAAATTTTAGTCTCCTAAATTAAATTAGGAGTAGGGTTTACTTGGCCTGTTTGGTGAGTTAATTCAAACCCACATTTTTATATTTTAAACAACTTTACATATATTTTTATATACTTTATTATTTATATATATTTTAAAAATTTACAAACGACAATTCTTAAGCTTCTTTACTAAACCACCCCGAACTACTGGCAGAGCTAGGGGGGCGACTACATAATTTCCTTCTGTTTAATTAAATAGTGAGATGGCTTTGCCATCCCTGAAGTAGAAAAAAACAAGACACACCTGACAATCTATCTGTCATGCACCAGGCGCACGATATACGAGCTCTTCCTCACCGACCGGAAAGTAGGAACAAATGGACAAAAGCTGCTTCACACGTTTAAAACATATCACTATTTACGGAGTAGTTCTCAGACAAAAAATTATTCTTCAATATTATTATCATAATTCTGATAGAACATTTTAATTATGATAGAACAAACTGTTAATGATTAACCATCATCAAATAGACTCAATACTTTTTCACTAATCATACTTTGTCATGTTACAGTTATAATAAAAAATTGTAAAAATTTTTGTGGTCTTAAACTTTTTCCTATTTACAACTATTTAGTTTAATTTTCAGTTTTGATCTTTATACGCTTCTCGCTATAGGCAGTAGTCTCAGCACTTTTCTTGCTTATTCTCCCACTTTATTTTCCTTTCTCACGGCATTAAATTTAAAATTAATGGCTCCTATGGTTTACCAAAATGGAAAAAAGTACCTAAAAAAAAAACCACTTATTATCCTATTACATGCTAGCACAAAATAGATTTAGGGTCTGTTTGAATATAGCTGAAAACTGAAAACTGAAAACTGAAAAATACTGTAGCAAATAATTTTTAAATGTGTAAATAGTACCGTGAGACCCATTTTTAATGAAAAAGTTGCTGAAAAGTGAAATTTGTGGGTCCATGAACAGTAAAATTTATGTGAAAAAGTCAAAAGTTGCGGCTACTGTTCATGAACAGTAGTCGCAACAATGACTGAACAGTAAAAATTTGGGCTGAACACGTGAAAAAAAAAAAAAAAAAAAAAAAAAAAGGCTGAAAAAACTCAAAACGTGAAACGCCCAATCCAAACGGAGACTTAGTTTACTTTCAGTACTTTTTTAATTGAAATTTTTTTTAATTTTAACGAGAAACTGTTACATCATCCACTAATTTTAAAAAAAATGTAAAAATTAAAACCTATGACCACTCGTCATTGTATATTTAAAACAAAAAAACATGTACAGTTAAAAAAGTACTGGATGTCACACTCTTGATGCAATGATTACTTCACAAATATAAGTGCTTGTGGGGTGTGAGGGAGTAAGGGCTGAGGTTCAAGTCCATAGAAGAAAGCTTCACACACATATATACTTAATAGATTAGACTAGAGTAAAATTTTTATCTTGTATAAAAAAAAAAATTAAAAGTACTGAAGGTAAGCCAATCGCACAAAATACCTTAAAGCCGTTACTATCTTTTTGCTTCAAACGACTTAATATATATTCTTGTGCACAATAATGAAATAATTTGGATTTTTGTATTAAACACAAATTTTAAATACTTATAAGAATGAAGAAAAAAATATTTTTCAAATAGCAATGTGTGTATACAATTTTATACTTATATTGTCATACACTTAGCACTTTTAGATTAATTTATTTTCTCAACTTATTTTAAGGAATCAATTAGGAGTGTAAACCTTACGTATTTAGATTAATGTCTTACTTTTTTTAAGGTTAGATTAATGTCTTACTTTTTTCTTTCTCTTTTTTTGAGAAAAACACACACACACAACGGAGAGATAAATGGGTGATTAATGTCTAACTTTGATTGTTAATAACTATGACTTGATTATTTTTTATTTCTTTATTTTAATGATATGAAAAATATATTCAAGACTATTGGAAATTAAAAAAATCATATAGTGTTTTCAAAATATGAAAAAACATCAAGAGCAATTAGGTTAATAATGTAGGTTTAAAAAAATAAGTTATATTTTAGATTTATAGATTTTGTATGACTACATTAAACTACAAATGTTAATTTATTTTTTTATTAATATCAATTAAAATATTTCAAATTATTTTTGTTCTTAAGAGTCTTTTAATCTTGCCCTTCTTGAAATGAAATTCTAGCTCTACCACTACTTTTAATTACATTAATAATAATAATAATAATAATAATAAGAGAGCTTGGTTAACTATTTTTGTGCGATCAAAATGAATCTAAAATGAGGGTTTGTTTCTGCTATTTTATTTTAAGAAAAATATGAATATTGGTTGTAATTGTAGATGAAGATAAGATTGAGGATTCTGAAAGAAGATGCTAACACCTAATAACACTAAGAGAAAAGAACAAAAATAAGATGCTGACACCTAACACTAGAGAAAAGAACAAGAAGAAGACGATAAAAAGCCAGAGATAAGAAAGTAGGCATGTGATAGGGTTTGCATGTTATTCCTTGGATATCTTGGGATATGGTGTACCAGGTGGAGCTAGGGGGGTCGAGGAGGGGCAATTGCCCCCCACATCAAACTCGTTATGCATCTGTTGCCACAGATCAATTATTATCTCTACTGTGTTGATTTGTTGCCACACATCAATTATTATCTCTACTATTCTCTGTATTGTACACCTAGATGTATTCTTTTCTTTTTTAATAATATTTCTAACGTTATTAAGTCAAAATTGCTTCTTTCCTTTATGATATACCAATCATAAGCATGCTGTAAGTAGAGGTAGCAAAATAAACAAGAGATTTTAAAAAGTTGGATCACCATTTTTGTTCCCTAATACAGATTTAGCATGAAAACTTCTCTGTTAATTTACCTTTTTTTCATTCATGTTTACGTGTTTTACTTGTTTAAAATATTTACTTAAATTAACTTATAATCACCTTAGAATTTAGAATACCTTAAGGATAACAATGACTTTTAAATTTCAACTCTTACATTAGGCATGGAAAAATATTGAAAAAAGACGAGAACAAAAATATATCTTTCTTCCTATATCCCATTGGTGTTGTTATTGTCCTTTCTCCTATCTGTAAGTGTTGAATGTGACTCCTGATTGTGTTTTTGCTTTGGATTCTATTTCTATTGCATTTCATTGCAGTGATTTTGAGCAGCTTCAATCCTTCAAGATATTTAATGAACACGTACTTAGTCAAAGTTATGATCCACAAAGGCTGACAGTTCAGGTAGCAACGCAGCATGAAACATGAGAGGGCATTGATGACACTTTTAATTGTTTCTCGTGTATGAGAAAGGAAAAGCAGAATGCCGCATGAAACAATTTTGGGACTTTCTTTCTAGGCATCTTAATACGGCAAAATGGAAGTTGGATTAGGTCAAGTCGGGGCAGAAAGTGTATATTTAGCGAATGGGAATATTGATCAAAGGGATCTATTAAATGTATTAATTTTTTGTTTAACCTTCTTCTCTCATCTATGTTTTCATTAATATATATTTGGAAAACTCAAACTGCCAGCCCCATTGAAGTTTCTTCTTCTTCAATCAACATATAGATTAGGTAAATCATGTACAGGCTCTGTCTCAGCATGCTTGCAACTGCAATGTGGATTGCAGTATTTCACTTTTCTTAGAGACTTGTTGGAAAAGTGTAATTATTGATTGATTGGGTATTTCAATTCATTGGTTTTATATTTCATCTCTTAATGTATATGAAAGGGATCTAATAAATTGATATTGTCAATGTTAGTTGAGAAGAATGATGATCCCCAATTTGTATAACTTATAGTGATAGGCCACGTGTGTGTGTATATATCTTAATACTACTGGAAAAGTGCAATTATTGATTCACTGGGTTATATTTTGTGAAACAATTTACCATTTGTAAACACTCAATGATATTTGAATTCACGGTAGCCTTGAAACGCGTGCGTGGGTAAGTGTAAAGGGTAAATCCAAAAATTAAACCTAACCAAAACATTGCAATAGAAACTCACAAATGGAGGATTGAAATAAAAATAAATTAATTAATTAAAAAAAAAAAAAACACACACACACACACACACACACACACACACCACTGGCAAGACAACAACAGGACAAAGACTCCAACACCGAAGAGAAGGTTGCTACAGTGGTTCTAGACTTCTAGTTCATCTCTCTCTCTCTAAACATAGCTTTCTACCTCCCTCAACTAAGCCAATAAATCATTTGTAATGTCAGTTTCCTCTAAAATGAATTTTCCGTTAGTTTTTCAACACCAAACTAACAAATGTACTGATTTGGCAAGTGTATAAAGTTAAAAGAGTAAATTGGTCAAAATAAAATTTTAGGGGGGTGCTTTGGCCACTACTCCAAAGTTCAGGGAGTGTATGGGCTTTTTTTCCTTTTAAGGACTTCATAGCATAGCACAACCATCAAGCACAGGTTCCCCCCCAAAATTTTTTGGGACGTTTTTCATCTATTGACCTTGGTACTAGATAGGGGTGCATTGGTTTTTTTTTTTTTTTTTTTTTTTTTTTTTTTTTTTTTTTCCTTCAAAAATACCATTTTAGTACTTACATATTTGGATCACTATCAATTAGGTCTAGATTATCAACACACAAAAAAATTATCACTTTGGTCCATATTTTGGTAGTAGCAAAATTGGTTTTTTATTTTTTATTTTTATTTTTTAACTTGCAGTCAATTTAAAAACTATATTGGTCCATAAATTTTGGGGTCATTGTCCATCTGATCCCTTTTTTTTTTTATTCTTTTTTTAATATAAAACAAGCGGTATGGTTTGGGATGGTTTGTGCAACTATTCTAGGGACAACTTGCATATTTGTCAACTTGTAATTAGATTACATCACTTACACATGGAACAAATTGTGTGTCCATGGACTTTTTTATTTGTTTTGTGTCAAAAATCTAAAGTGCAAAAGATTTGAGGGGGAAAAGAGAGGCAAGATTAGGTAGGAAGATAATGGATTATTCTAGGTAGGAATTCAAGACTTGTGAATTCACCTCAACATACTACGATATCTCAAATGAATAATTTTTATTTTTTAACCCATATATAATACTCATTTTTTTATGTAGTATTTATGATGTTTCCCCACAATATTACTAAATGCTTTGAAGTTTAATCTTCTTAATTCATATTTTATAATTTTTCCTTATCCGCTCAACAGTTTCTGACTATTGAGTTTATTTTCTTAACTAATCGATATATATATATATATATAAAAGATTGGAATTACATAATTATTAGACATCTCTAGGAGTCTATACCATATTATAAATTTAATATTTAAAGTAATAAAATAACATTTAAATAAAATGTACACTTCCACACCATTCTCACCACCAAATCCCAAGACCCCAATCTCAAACACCTTGTTCATAATCTAAATGAAACAAAATCATTTGTATACTAACATAAAGAGAATGTAATCAAACAAAGAAAAATTGGCTAAATATACTTCCATCAATATTTAATTGTCTCTAATAGGGCTTCTATATCCTTTTTATAAAATATTTTAAAAATTGAAAAAAAAAAAAACAAAAAACAAAAAACAAAAAACAAAACAAAACAAAAACAAAAACAAAGAGAATGCTAAAATTCAAGAAGTCTAAGATAAAATTCACAGAACTGGTCTTGTATTATTGGTTTACAAAGGAGCTTCATTTTTATTAGAGATGTAGAGCACACTACTAATTAACTTACGATTGTATATCAAAGCCGTAACATCAAATTAAAATATTTGAAACTAATTCTAACAAACCATAGTAACTATAATTAATAGCACTAACAGCTAAGTAACCAAAGAGATACAGGTGGATAAGTACTAAATGTGAAAGACACATGAGAAAAAAGAACAAAAAAAATTATGTGAAAATCACGGTTTTCAAATCTGGACCGTTCAAAGAATTGGAAAAGTGAGAGATTCAAGGTTTTTAAGGTTGGACCAAGGTCGAACTGTGATGATGTCATAATTAATTTAGTAATTAATTAAAATAAAAATAAAGAGGTAGGGACCCATTTCGGGTGACCCCCGTACAATAAATTTGTAGAGAGTGGATAGAAGGACTAAGCACTAACAAGAAAGACAACAGTCGACGTAGGTTTACAAGAAGAATAACAAGAATTTGACTAAGTGTTCTTGAGGAAATTTCGTCCTCAGCCCAGTCCGAGGAGCTCTTTCCTTCGAACTAGTGAATACCAGGGTTGTCCTTGATCACCCTAAAAAAGGGCCCTCTTACTTCCCAACCGAAGGGCCAACCCCCTTTACTTTGGGGATTCTATCTATTATATAGTCTTGTTCAGTTGATCTCTACCGTCCACTTGTCGGTCATCTAAACTTGTGTCTGAGGGCTCGTCCCATCAACTGCCTTTACAGACTTTCTGTTAGTTGAAGTAACCAAGGCATCACTGTTTACTGATCAATTTGCCATTAATGCGGCCAGAGTGTTGGTGGCATGCATTTAATGGGTGAGTGACAGCTCCCTTCTTTCAATGTCGGTTTACCGAGGACGCAGGCATCCTCGGCGAGGTCCCTTGATGACTTGGGCCTCTCCCACTTATCCTCGGATTCTGTACTCTCCTCGGCATGAACCTTGGGCCCGATATGGAGTGGGCCGGGGTTGCTAAATATTTAGGCCCCACAATAACCCCTCAAAATTCTGCTGCCCAGCCTCTCGAGCAGAGAGGAGGATTTTGATGTTCCCGGGCCTACGTCCTGGCCTGTCGAGCCTTGTCTTTTTGTCAGTGTCACAATCCTTTCAACTGCCCAGGGGACGTTCCTGGCGTTTCGGTATTTGGAGCGTGCCTTCATTAAATTTCAACAGCTCTGTGTCCTCCACGTTCAACGATGTGATGATGAATGGACGGTGGGGATGCTCCTGGCTCACTGGGTAGGAAAGTCCGTGAGGTTATTTTTAAATGGGGGTATATATACCCAGTTGAACTGGTTTGTCCTTTCACTATTGCATTCAAGAGATCTTGCGCACCTACTCCGAATTCGGTCACATCTCCAACTGTACTTGCGACTCTCCTTAGCACAAAAAGCCTGCCCGAGGAGTTTTCCCTCATTTCCGTAAGTCTTCTTCTCTCTCTAGTTCGTACTGTTCGCTTAAGTTCCTTGTTAGTTCTCTAGGATGGGTAGGCTTAAGAAGTTAGTTGAGTCTGAGGAGTCAAAGGACAAATTCGTCGCTGATTATAGGATCATCGATACAGTGGGTTTGAGGTACTGCAAAGAGGGGGAATGGAGTTCAAGGAGGAAAGAGGGTGAGGTGACGATTCCTATAATCGCCTTTCTAGAAGGCGGAATGAGGATCCCCATGGGGCCGATGATGAGGGACTATCTTAGACATTTCGGCCTATCTCCCACTTAGTATGCCATTAATGTATTTAAGATCTTAGACTGTGTGGATGCCTTGAATGAGAAGATGGGGCTGAGGCTAACCCATCATGATGTGAACTGGTGCTACAAACTCCAGCACTTGAAGGAGAAGTCTTATTACATAAGGACAAGGGACGATAGGGTTTGACTCATCCAGTGCCTCCCTGAGTCCAGCAAGGGTCTGAATAAAGACTTCCTCATTGTGTCTGGGGAATGGCACGGGGGCCTTCCGTGCCCAACAGTGAAGTGTACACCAGGTGGGGCATCCAGACTAGGGGAGCGTTTAGTTCTTTGTGCTTTAGTGTCCTGCTTCGCTTGGTTTTTGACAGGAACTTGCTTTCTTCTATACAGATCCGCGTGCTTTTGAGCGTCACTTCGGCCAGGTTAATAAGGAAGACTTGGAGAAGGTGCTGAGGTCGGAGATCTTTGTGAATAGAGACGACAACCAAGTTAGAGCCGCCCACGTGGTCTTAGGATACGACCCGATCCAAAAATCATTCTCGGCTCTGAGGCACGTGATCTGAGCTGGAAATCCTCGGCTGCGTAGCATCACCGTAGTCGAGCACGGATTTCTGATCCCTGAAAGGTCTTCCATTCCTGAGGGCGTACCGTTGGTAAGTACTTCATCGGCTCAAGTTGCCGAGGTTGAAGGGGAAGAGGAGGTGGCTGACTCAGGTCCGTTCGGGGATGAGTTTGGCGTGTTCGACCAGCCCCATTCGCCCGAGGACCCTACCGGCGATTTAGGTGACCCTAGTTTAACTGAAGCGGACTTTCTATCTGAAGAAGCCACTCCTCGGTCGAAGATGAGTTTCAAGAAGTGGCCTCAAAAGAGCTTGTTGGCACTGATCGAGGGGCAGCCGGGAAGGGACGCGCCGAGGAAGTCTTCTCCTGAGCTTCCTTCTCCCCCACCCCAACGGAGTTCGACGTCTAGGTCCAAGCCCACCAATCCTCCACTGAAGAAGGACAAAGACAAGAGACCTAGGGGGGGCGAAGAGTCTGATCCTCCCTGAGGTGGTGGCGATACTCGGCCATCATCAAAACAGCTGAGGATAGGGCATCGAGGCCAAGAGAAGCAGGCCTTTATCCAGACCGGGACCCAAGCTTGGCTTCTTGCCCCCATGCTTCATGGGGAGCCTCTGACGGATGATGCCTCCCTTAGGAACCCTCAAGGGGGTGAAGGTGCGCTCGTGACTGACGCATTGGAGAGGTCTTTGCTACTCCCTGCGGACATGGCCCAACTGGAGGCTTTGAGGAGCAAAGAGGTCTTTTTCGGCCTTAAGCAATACTTGGGCATGGTAAATTTTCTAATTGCTTGTGATTTTCTTGACTTTCTGTTTTTTTTTTTTTTTTAGCTCCTTATCTACTGCACAATGGTTTCAATTGGCAGGCTATTCAGACTACCTTTAGGCTGGAGGACATAGCCAGTAGCCAGAGCCAGGTCGTTGGCTCGAAGCATACCAAGCTGTTGGAAACCGTGTGGGCCCTCAACGCTTCCAAGGTCGATCTTAAAAAGGCGATGGACTAGCTGGAGGAGATGAAGGAGGCTCGATACACTGCTGAGTTGGCCCTTATTGCCACTGAAAAACTGGTTCTAGATCAAACGGGTAGCCTGCTCAAGGAAGAGGATCAGCTGAGGATATCTAGAGAGAAGATCGCGACCCTGGAAGAGAGGGTGCTTAAGGCAAATAAGACTAGAGGCGCTGCGAAGTCTGCTAGGGACTAGGCTTTGAAAGCCAAGGAGGAGGCTGAGTCTGCCAATGTTGAGGCTGAGGCCTCCAAAAACAAGGCTGCACAGGAGACTTATGAGGTAGGGGCGACTGAAACAGAAGACAGCCTTAGAGCCCAAGTGCCTGGGGTGTGCAGACTTTATTGCTCCCAGGTTTGGAATGAGGCCCTCAAACAAGCTGGGGTGGAGGCTTCGTTCGTCCTGTGGAAGGAGGAGAGTGTGTATTATCCCCTTGCCATTCGTGAGGCTGCCTCTCCAAGTTCTGAGGCCGAGGTGGCTGCCGAGAGCGTTGGGGTTGTTTCTGAGGAAGGCATCCTAGCTGCCCTTACTTCAGGCGAGCCCACCAAGGAAGCTGATCCTCTTGGGAACGTTGAGGCAAGCAAGGGTCCCACTGCTGACGCGCCTGGAGAAACTGTGGACCCCTTAGCTGATGTCTGAGCACCTCTTGTAGAGGAGGTACCCCACCCAGCTGACCCTTCCCAGGCTGCGGTCCCAAGCGAAGGCTATAAGGATTCTGAGACCTCCTCTACTCAGCCCCCTGAAGGGGGAGTTGAGATGGAGCCGAAGGAATGATCCCCCGTTGTGTCTTTGCTTTATTTTCCGTTCTCCTCTTTTTTTTTTCTTTTTTTTAGTATTGTAATAGTACATTTGCCTTGTATAACCCCTTTTTAAAGACTCAGTAAAGTGCATATTTCATTTCCTTTTATTCGTTTTGTTTGTATTATATTATACATACATGTATACATTACTTACACGATACTGACTTCAATTGCGCCTCAGCCGACTACACTGATTATCGTCCCCTGCAGTGCTCACTACTAGTACCAAAGTGGTCAGCCTCACCGTAGGTCTGGGCCCGTGGTCAACACAAGATCTTGGTTCTGTCCAGTGCTTAGATCCTCATAAAGTAACTAGTTTCCCCATAGGTTTGAATCTTTGGACCATGCAAGACCTTGGTTCTGTCTAGTACTTAGGTTCTCTTGAAGCAACTAGTTTCCCCATAGTTTTGACGCCGAGGAACATACAAGACCCAGGCTCTGCTTAACACTTGGTATTTCATGGGGGGCTGGTTTCTCCATTGGCTTGGATCTTCTGAAGTGACTAGTTTTCCCATAGGCTTAGGTTCGAGGACCATGCAAGACCTCGGTTCTGTCCAGCACTCAGTTCTTCTTGAATAGTTAGTCTCCCTAGAGGCTTGAGTCCGAGGACCATGCAAGGCTTAGGTTCTGTCCAATATTTAGTTCTTCTTAAGTAACTAGTTTCCCCATAAGCTTAAGTCCGAGGATCATGCAAGGTCTTGGTTCTGTCTAGTACCTAGTTTTTCTTTAGTAGTTAGTTTCCCCAGAGGCTTAAGTCTGAGGACCATGCAAGACCTTGGTTCTGTCTAACACTTGTCTTCTGAAGTAACTAATTTCCCCATAGGCTTGAGTCCGAGGACCATGCAAGGCCTTGGTTCTGTCTAGTACCTAGTTTTTCTTTAATAGTTAGTTTCCCCAGAGGCTTGAGTTCGAGGACCATGCAAGGCCTTGGTTCTGTCTAACACTTGTCTTCTGAAGTAACTAGTTTCCCCATAGGCTTGAGTCCGAGGACTATGCAAGGCCTTGGTTCTGTCTAGTACCTAGTTTTTCTTTAATAGTTAGTTTCCCCATGGGCTTGAGTCCGAGGACCATGCAAGGCCTTGGTTCTGTCTAACACTTGTCTTCTGAAGTAACTAGTTTCCCTATAGGCTTGAGTCCGAGGACCATGCAAGGCCTTGGTTCTGTCTAGTACCTAGTTTTTCTTTAGTAGTTAGTTTCCCTAGAGGCTTGAGTCCGAGGACCATGCAAAGCCTTGGTTCTGTCTAACACTTGTCTTCTGAAGTAACTAGTTTCCCGATAGGCTTGAGTCCGAGGACCATGCAAAGCCTTGGTTCTGTCGAGTACCTAGTTTTTCTTTAGTGGTTAGTTTTCCCAGAGGCTTGAAGCCGAGGACCATGCAAGATCTTGGTTCTGTCTAACACTTGTCTTCTGAAGTAACTAATTTCCCCATAGGCTTGAGTTCGAGAACCATGCAAGGCCTTGGTTCTGTCTAGTACCTAGTTTTTCTTTAGTAGTTAGTTTCCCTAGAGGCTTGAGTCTGAGGACCATGCAAGGTCTTGGTTCTGTCTAACACTTGTCTTTTGAAGTAACTAGTTTCCCCATAGGCTTGAGTCCGAGGACCATGAAAGGCCTTGGTTTTGTCTAACACTTGTCTTCTGAAGTAACTAGTTTCCCCATAGGCTTGAGTCCGAGGACCATGCAAGGCCTTGGTTCTGTCTAGTACCTAGTTTTTCTTTAGTAGTTAGTTTCTCTAGAGGCTTGAGTCCGAGGACCATGCAAGACCTTGGTTCTATCTAACACTTGTCTTCTGAAGTAACTAGTTTCCCTATAGGCTTGAGTTCGAGGACCATGCAAGGCCTTGGTTCTGTCTAGTATCTAGTTTTTCTTTAGTAGTTAGTTTCCCTAGAGGCTTGAGTCTGAGGACCATGTAAAACCTTGGTTCTGTCTAACACTTGTCTTCTGAAGTAACTAGTTTCCCCATAGGCTTGAGTCCGAGGCCATGAAAGGCCTTTGTTCTGTCTAGTACCTAGTTTTTCTTTAGTAGTTAGAGTTAGGAGGCTCATTCTCAGCGTTGGGGAGTCTGCCTTTGGAGTGGCAACGGCCTCGAACCCGCTCCGCCGAGGGAGGACTATTCTTCGGCCTAGCCCCTTCGTCCAGCACGCCACTTCTGATAACGAGGCGTTTTTTGGGCTATTCAAGTAACGCGCTTGACGCTTCGGTGCACGAGGCGCCTCCTCATTAATATCCTTGCGGATTTACGAGGATCCAGCAGTTGATAAACCTCTTGGAAATTAGGCGGAGTTAATACCTCTAGTAATTTCTCCTTAGGATTCTATGCGGGCTGGTTTTCACCAATTTTTGCCTTCTATATAAGACATTTCTGGGGCGATCCTTTCTTCATACTTCATAAACACTTGAGTTCAGATCTCACAGACACACTATTCTCTGAACGTTTCAAGGGCTTTGCCAGAATAGTAGCTTGTGCCTCACGAGATGAAGTGGCCTTGGGAAAGGGCGGTGATAAGGAGGCCGAGCCCCTTTCAGGAGTCGAGGATGCCACTCTGACCTTGGACATCATGCTGAGGGTGGGGTAGGCAGAGGCCGAAGATCCTTCTTCTTTTCAACCTAGCCAAAGATGGGACTTCCTTTGCAATTCGAAGGGGGATCCGAAAGGAACGTAACGTTTCTCCTCCAGGTTTGGATCTGTCAACCCTCCAAGCTAGTAGTGATTCGCCGGCTCTTAGTTGTTATAGGATTGGGATTTGAAGGGAAACCAAGTGGAACCTTGAGGTGGAACCGTCAGGTGTCGCGGCCGTTTCTTCCTTCCCCTTCCTTGCACCGCAAGTGTTGGTTGGGGAGCTGTGGACGGCCTTAACATAGGTCTGTCTCCACCTCTCCCTCCAGCACTTGGCTTGGCTTTAAAACAAGCTTGCCTAGGCCTCTCACCCTTTCCTTTTCTTTTAGCTTCAGCACAAGCCTGTTTAGGCGTTTTTCTTTGTAGTTAACTTTAGAACAAGCCTGCATAAGTATCTGTCTTTGTAGTTAGTTTTAGAACAAGCCTGCATGGGCATCTGCTGTAAAATGTAACTTCTCTTCACACATTAATAAAGAAGTAGACCCATTTTATTTCTTTTACTTCTTGCATCTTTTCATTTCTTGTGATGGTTGCCTTCTGAATGAATATGTTGCCATTGGCTGCATTGTTTTTTTTTTTTTTTTTTTTTTGAAAGAAGTGTTACTCTTGATCTTTCTACACCAATCATCGCACTTACTAGTGCACAAGTCCTTCCCATAAACAACGCCAATTGTAGGGACCCGTTTCGGGTGACCCCCGTACAATAAATTTGTAGATAGTGGATAAAAGGACTAGGCACTAACAAGAAAGACAACAATCGACGTAGGTTTACAAGAAGAATAACAAGAATTTGACTAAATTTTCTTGAGGAAAGTTCGTCCTCGACCCAGTCCGAGGAGCTCTTTCCTTCGAACCAGTGAATACCAGGGTTGTCCTTGATCACCCTAAAAAAGGACCCCCCCTCACTTCCCAATCGAAGGGCCAACCCCCTTTACTTTGGGAATTCTATCTATTATATAGTCTTGTTCAGTTGATCTCTGCCGTCCACTTGTTGGCCATCTGAACTTGTGTCTGAGAGCTCGTCCCATCAGCCACCTTTGCAGGCTTTCTGTTAGTTGAAGTAACCAAGGCATCATTGTTTGCTGGTCAATTCGCCATTAATGCGACCAGAGTGTTGGTGGTGTGCATTTAATGAGTGAGTGACAGCTCCCTTCCTTCAATGTCAGTTTGCCAAGGACGCGGGCATCCTCGGCGAGGTCCCTTGATGACTTGGGCCTCTCCCACTTATTCTCGGATTCTATACTCTCCTCGGCATGAACTTTAGGCCTAATATGAAGTGGGCCGGGGTTGTTAAATATTTGGGCCCCACACTAAATATTTGGGCCCCACAATAAGGTTAATAGAAAATAGTACAACATAAATAAGCATGAAAAAAATTGTAGTAATCGTCCATCAAGTCTAAATCATTTTGATCAAATAAAAAAAATCACTTTTAATTATTTTAGTAAATTCCCATGCAAATGCATTATTCTTAAATCACAAGTAAATTTATCAAAGAAAAAATATTTAGTAATATTTAATAAGTTGAGAGAGAGGTAATAGAATAAGTTGAAAAATTATAAATCATATAATTCTAAAATAAATATAATAATACTTCATATTTGTTCACAAGGAACGTAAGTGGTACGTTGGTCATAGTGCTAGTCATGGTTCTTGAATGACTTATGTGGTCTTCGGTTCTAAACTCCATAGTTCCCTATTCTCTATATTTAAAAATTAAAGTAAACTCTTTGACCTGGTTGAACCAGCTCATGGTTCGAATGAGGTCGAATCCCGTTCAAGAGGCTCTCTTGAATACAATTGCTTAATTGTAGCCTTGCTAGAGAGAGCTAAGAATACAACTGTCGTCTGTACACCGTTTGCACAGTACTCTTGAATAATTGCAATTAAACTAGAGGTTGCAACTAAAACTAAGGTAATCTTGATTCACAACAAAGAAAACTAAAAAACTATCATCATTTTTTACTTTTATGGTCAAGTCTCACACCAATTCTACACTAAATAGTAGTAATTTTTCCTACTATTGCAAAAATTGAAGTAAGCTCCCAAGCGCCCAAATATTGTATGAGGCAAATCGCAAAGATAAACTTCTAAAGATCTCATATGATTTTTAAAATTTATATCAAATAACTTTTCGTTAACTAACATTCAAAATTTCAAATACAATTCTAATAGTTCAAACTAATAAGGGAAAAAATTTTATTTCATTTATGCAAGAGCAATATGATACATTCGTATCAAAGTAAAGGTAAAAAATACAAAAAGACTAACAAAGAATAGGTGAAAAACATGGACTAAGAATTGAAGGTTGACAAAATAGTATATATGTTACCAAAGTGACATCAAATCAAAACTCCCAAAACCCATAAAAGGTTCTTCCCATATCCAATCATAACCCTTACAAAACCCACGATGACCTCTAACCTCCACATCAAAACCACAAGTCATTGTCACTCAAAATCAAAACCACAATACATATTCTCTAGTTGTAGCTAAATCATACATGTTAGGGTGAGATGGGATATAATGATAGGGTTAGATACATGTAGTTGATGGGTTGAAGCTAAAGGAAATCCTTCCTGGTTTGGAGAATCTCATATGTGTATTTGAATTGGGATGATGTAAAGGGCTATGAGCAAGTGTATATAAAGGAGTAGAAGTGCAATAGGAGAAAATCCAAAGTAAGAGAGAGAGGGAAAAAAAAAGTCTTAAAACAATGTACCTAAGAAAATAAAGAGTCTTTATCCTTTAGTTGGTATTTATTTAGTAAACAAAGAGTCCTTATCTTTGTGAGAGATAGATAAATATTCTTGAAACGATGAACCAAATAAAACTAAAAGTCCATATATTTTATTGCAAGCAAATCCTCAAGGAGAGTGCCACATGACAGAAACTTATACTCTCTTACATAAGGCCTCTCCTTATATTTGATTGATTAATCGATGAGCAATGCTATATAAAGTAGCAAAGTGCAAGAGGTGAAAATGGTGAGTGGAATGTGAGAGAGGAAAGTCCTAAAATAGTAAACCTAAGAAAATAAAGAGTCCTTATCTTTTAAATTTTAATTAGTCCTTATCTATAATGTGGCACTTGAGAAATATCAAGATACAGTGAATCTAAGAAAATAAATCGCCTTTATCTATGATATGGCACTTGAGTAACGAATTTATTTGAGAAAAAAAATCTTGTCAAAGAGAGCATCACATGGTAGAACCTCATGCTTACTTAAAACTCCACAGCTTAGATTTCTTTTATTTTCTTTTTCTCATAAATGTTTTTTTTTTTTAACTGGTCACAAATTACATCACTTAACTAATTAGTATGATATAGAAATTTTTTTTAACCTAAAAACGAAATGTAGATTGTGCACCATCTAATTAAAGAAATCCAATGCCTTTTACACCCACAATTTTTGTAAAATGTTTCTACATGCCACTTTTTATGCGTGAGGTAAGAAAGTAACTTTCAATTGTGCGAAAAATTAGTCACTACAAATGGGGGAAAAATTAGTCCCCCAACCAATAAAATGTTGTCGTGTGTTTGAAAAAATATATTATATTATAAGTGTCACAAAGAAGAAAAAGAGGAACCCTTGATTCCGAGGGGGAAGAACTTGGATATAGGAAGAAAGCAATTGGAATATGCAGCTTTCCCACACCATTGTTGAACGCTTAAAAGCTCAATTGTCTTAATTCATTTTTATAATTTTTTATCCTAGAATTGGTTTCCAACTATTGATTGATTTTCTTTATTAGTGTTAAAAAATTTGTTATTTAAACTAACAAAATAAAATTTAGAGGAACAATAGACTTTATTTCAAAAACTGGTTAATTGATTATGAAATTTATGAATAAGATTAAAAGCACAAAACACAAGCATGTCTAACGTGGAAACACCTCCAGGCTCCAGCAAGCAAAAGAGACCTCCGTGGCGTTGAAATGGCTGAGTTAGGCAAATGCAGCATCTTTTGTGCTACAAACCTTTTCAAAATGATGGTTCTCGTCATGATTTGGAGGGCGAACCTCTTTTACAATGTTTGAACTTTGAAGTCAAACATCAAGTAAAGATACTTTCCCTTATTAGGGAAACGATTCACTTTCTATATCTAATTTGAGAAGTAGTTGGAATATGGATCTCCTAATAGAACAATCTTGGTGACTTCCGTAAGATAACCAATCCCAATATTTTGGCTTTATAATTTACTTTCTAAGTCCTAGTGTTTCTAATGTAACATCCATGATTTGAATCCCCTCCACTTAAAATGTATAACCAAAAAAAAAAAAAAAGTCAAATTGGTACAAAGTGGTTTTATCGAGGTAGAGATTTTTCTTCCCAGTTATATGGATGCTTTGGTGGATGAGAAATGAATCAGGTGGACTGGAGGAAGGATAGAGGCTCCTCTGACAAAGAGCTGTTGAATATGCTATTAAGCTCATCGAAAATCAGGACCAAGAATATGGCATGCAAACCAGAGAGACAGTCATGTTGACGGCATCACTTATGGACTGTTACAAAGTAAATTTGATGGTGTGAAGTTCCGATGAAGTAGCTCAGTTGGGATCAGGGTACAAGTACATGACCATAGCTGCTTTGAGTGAGAAAATACTAGTGGGGATGATTGTGAGGAAGGGAAAGCATTGTCAGTAGTGATGGCAACAAATTTTACAAGAGAAATAGGATTGCAAAATATGATTGTTGAAGGGGATTTATCATTTATGATTTCAACCTTCAGTTCAACAATTCCCAATCTTTCCAGTGTCAATCACTTGCTCGAGGAAGCAAAAGAGTAAGCCAAAATTTTCAGGAGGGTGGTGTCAAATGTACAAGTAAAGACTGTAACAAAGCAGCAAATACTTCAGCTTTAGGATAGGAGCCCAAACCCACTAGATAGCAAAATTTTGGTTGGAGGAACTCCTTTCTTCATTGAAAGATATATTTCTGATGTATTACATTCATAGAAATGAAATACACTATTCTTTTCATTCAGAAAAATATACGTATGTTGTATGACATGCTTCTTTTTTGCTTAAATATTGTTTCAGAACAAAATGATAGCATGACCAGTACCAATAAGTTGTAATGAATAGCAAACAGAAAAGAGATACCTTGTAAAATTTTAAGTAATCGTTATCATTTATTTATCAGGAATGGTACTCATGCATGAGCTGACAAGAAATCAGCTTGAGAATATATGCCAAGTAGAAGTAGGCAGTTCAAAAGATAAAAATCTAATTCAACCTACTTTAATTTAGCCATACAAAAATATAAATGTTCAATCATTTATTAAGATAAACATCTTACTCAGCTTTAATTTACACAAGATGACAAACTACTTTAATTTAGCCATACAAAAATATAAATGTGCAATCAGGCGGATAAGAAATTTAGACCCAATAATGCAGGAGATACAAAAAGATTATTATTCAGTATTATTTGTGTTTGCAAGTCAATTGTATTTTTATATTTTAGGTCCTAGTAATTTATTGGACTATTAGTATTTTAATTTGAGAAGAAGGTTATTTTTGTAATAAGGCAATTAGGATTTCCTAACTAATTAAAACTAGGGTTTAGTAATTTTTTAGAAGAAACTTATTGTACTAGGAGATAGTTGATATTTTTGATGAATGAAAATAATGACCAATTGGTCTTTTCTTGGTCTGGTGCTGACTCCAAGTCTACTTTAGATGCTAACTCTAGTTGTTTCCTCGCTCGGTACTGAGTCTAAACAAGACCTATATGCTGACACCCGGATCATATCTTTTATTTTTCCATTATTTCAATCTTGTCCTAGTTGTCCTGAATAATCCTGCAGTCAATCCAGAACTAGAAAGACATCACCAAAAAAAAAAAGACCCACGCAAGACCCATTACTCGCCAACCGCCAAAACCCATAAAACCAACACCCACCGCCGCGAAACCCAACAACCACCAGCCACCAGACTAGAAACAGAGGAGTTTGAAGCCCACAAGAGCCGCCGATGTCAATACTAGATTCGCGCCTTCGAGAATTGCATGCACCACCTCGCTGTCAACACTGCTCTTTCCATGCCGCTTTATGCTTCGCCGGTCCCATCACTGCGATTTGACGTGCGAGCTCCGATCTGCACCTCAAGCACCGTTGACCGTGAACGTCGGTGAGCCCAAACCGTCGCTTCGCCGTTGACTCCAGTGCCGCTTCGTGCTTGCTCCGCCGCTTGTTTTCTCTTTTCGTTTCTTTAGCTCCAGTGTTTTACATGTTTGGAGTTGGGCTCAGCAGACTTTAATTTTAAGTAGTTCTTTTTATTGTATTTCACATTAAAAAGAGAGAGAGAGAGAGAGAGAGAGAGAGAGAGAGTACTGTAGTTGTGACAGCCCATTGCACGTATGGGCTCTTAAGTTGGTTTTTTTTGCAGATCTATTTTGTCCAATTAGACCCACCTAATTGAGGATTCAAGTCTGTGACTATCAAGTGCAGTAAGTTGACCACTGACAAGGTGAGCTATGGTAATATCTGAAGCACCTTATTTTGATGGTGATAATACTTATTCACGAAATTTTGTCAACTAGATGAATGGAATTGAGCAATTCTTTGAGCAAGCAAATTGGGCAAATAACAAAAAGGTTAGGTATGCTAAGCTGAAGTTAAGAGGTGGAGCACAAATGTTTTGGGAGAAACTTGAATATTTTCACTATATGAATTATGAACCTGCCATTACTGTGTGAGAAGATATGAAAGAAAATGTTTGTGATGAGTATTTGTCACCATACTATCAAGCTAAGTATCTACCCCAATCTTAGTGTGGTATTTTTCAAGTTAAAGCAAATATGATGAATTCTCATCCTCATACCATTTCATATCCTCAGTGCACTTTTAAACAATCTATCAAGAAATTAAAGGAATTATCTGTAAAGCTCATGAAAGATGTTCAAGACATGATTGCTCAGATGAAGCAAAAAGAGACTCAATCTGATTCAATTGGGAAACCAAGGATACTAGATCACAATGAACTTATTGCTGCCCCAATAGAAGACAACATTGATGATGATATCTTGATCGTGGAGAATCCTCCGGCAACACCAAAGCCTAATGTTGACACAAATGTACATGCCTCAACAAGTGTTGCTTTAACATGCGTGCAAAGAAATGAATCTATTAAAGAGTAGCAAGGTGAAGAGATGGTGCCTAAAGAGAGTATTATGTTAGAGGGTGCACATGATGTGAAAGTTGAAGTTGTTGAACGTGCTTCTGATCAACCCTCCACAGTCCTTGAAGATCTACATCTTGGTGAAGTCGAAGAGGTTAAAACTACAATGCTTCCTATGGTTTATAAGGTTCCAGACGAGATTATATTGATTCCACACATTGATTTTGTTATTCCAAATGAATTTGATGTGGTGGAATTCAGGGTTTTTCTTTTCCCTATGCTCCCTAAGGTGATTCCAGATTTGAAGCAAGTGTTACTTGTCAGCATCCTAATCCTTCAACACTTTAGAACTCAAGGTCGAGTTTTCTCCAACCAGAAGAGAATAATGCGGGAGACGCAAGAAGATTATTATTTAGTACTATTTATGTTTGCAAGTCAATTGTATTTTTATGTTTTAGGCCCTAGTAGTTTATTGGGTTATTAGTATTTTAATTTGGGAAGCAAGGTTATTTTTGTAATAAGACAATTAGGGTTTCCTAGCCAATTAGAACTAGGATTTAGTTCTAATTGGCTAGGAAATAGTTGATATTTTTTATGAATGAAAAAAATGGCCGTTTGGTCTTTTCTTAGTCTGGTGCTAACTCTAGGTCTACCCTAGGTGCTGACTCCTAGTGCCTTTCCCGCTTGGTGCTGACTCCAAGCAAGGTATAGGGGCTGACTCCTATGTCATATTTTTTATTTTTCCGTTATTTCAATCTTGTTCTGGTTGTCCTGCATCACCCAAGTTAGCCAGAAAATGCCTTGCACATACCTTAATATAAAAACTGTTACTCCCACCCACTGATCATGCTCGAACCTTCTTGGACACAGTTGGGAAGCAAAATTCTGAATCTTATGTGGTTCTCAATTATGAAGGAATTTCCAACACAATAAAGACTAAACAAAGAAAAAAAGAATTTAATATCAAAGACAGTAAGGATATTTTCTCGTCATTGATGGAATGGTTAAGCATCAACAATTATTATTATTATTATTTTTTTCTTCTTTAAGCATCGGCAAATTGTTATTGTTGACAATAGCTCAAACTAATATTTCTTTGGCTTCCCCATGCTTCTTTCTCAGTAAGTTGCAAATCTGCAGGAGAGAAAACAAAAGGACTATTTAATAATTTCAATAGGGTCTAAAAATAAACTAAATATGACTACAAAAATTAAATAATCCTAAATTAAAATAAATAATTCTTTGAGTCTCCTGCATCAGTTGCAAGTTTTGGGCTCTCATTACATCCTCCTTGGAATGACAAAGTCCAAACTTTGACCCAGTAAGGTTCATTAAAGCTATGTTGGGTTTAGTTGACATAGAGGTTTTTGGTAATTGGGGATCTCAAAGTCAGCATTTCACTAAATGAATTAATGAAGATGTGTTCCTCTACAATTGAAAAACTGCAAGTCCTTTTTCAGGTTTCAGGTTCACAGTTTCAAAGTCACTTACAGGTTTGAGACTTCGTCAGTTCATGGTTTGATGAGCAACTATCAAGTTAAGCCTATATGAATCACTTAATAGCTAATAAATAAATCACTTCGTATATGCCTCAGCCTTCTCAACATTTCTATCATTCTCCATAACTAAAGGAATTTCCAAGTCCATCATGTTCACCTCTCGAACACATTCAAGTTGGAGGTCCGGTGGTCAGTAAAGACATGCTTGGCACTACCCTCTCCCCGAATCCCATGAAAGTGAAGCAAGTTATGTTCACCAAATAAGGCTTCAACCATCTATATTATTCATATAAAGCTCAGCAGTCAGGGTTGATAAATAGACCGACAGCTTTTGTAGATATTTACCTGTTCTTCAAGGACTCTTTCCAAAGGTACTTTTGAATTGCTGCAAGTGATTTTTGATAAGGCACATGTTATTCCAGTAAGTTTAGAACATATTATAGTCAATAGAACAATCAGACCTGATTTCACTAGATGATGCAGAGAGGTCTTTTAGAAGATTTAAGTACACTGAATCTGCATTTGATGCCTGCAAAGTAGCATCCTATCAATATTGGTGATGAGAAGTCATGATAATTTTCTTATAACTTACGGAAACTCCATATGAGATCACTATTGTTGTGATATCATTTTGAAGAGATCTTTATGAATAACAAGAAGTGGTTTTATAATATAAAACCTCAAATGTTTTGCTTTTCAAGGATGGGCTTTGAGACATTTCTTTCTCAGTACTGTCAACATGACGCTCAATCTTCAATGCTATATTTCCCTGTACTTCCATTTTTTGCCCCGGCTTTTCCAAGGAATTAATTTCTCTCTGACTTACAGAATTTGATAGAACTTTGTTTGCCTCTGAATCCTACATTGAAGATATACATTAATTAAAGACTAGTAAACTATTTTCAGATAGGAAGGCAACCATTGAAGAAGACTTATCTCTATATGGGCATCATACCTTGAAGTTTTAATGTTGGAGAGATCAGGTGTCCTCTTGCCAGCTTTTATGAAGCAAAGTTTATTCCTTTCAGCCATAACGGCCTTCAAGTTCTGCAAATACTCCATGCTCGAAAGCACAAGTTTTAGAATTCACACTTATCTGGGCACCACATTCAGTTGTCTTACCAGTTAGGCTGGAAAGATTCAAAAAATTCTGTGAGTGTTATAAAACTTGAATCAACAATATAATATTTCCCTAGAAGGTCTTATGAAAAGATTACAAGCCTGATTATGTCTGAGAGAACTTACTATAGGAGCATTATCATATAGAGATTAGAGACTAAGCAGTCATGTTCAACTTAGAAGATTAACATCCAAAAAATCAAAACAATCTATGGTAACAAGACTTCTGAAAGAAATTTACCTGTTGAATATAGTAGGAGTGACTGAAGTATAATTAGCACGTCCCAAAAAACAGGGCAACGTTTTGAGAACTCATTATCTAAAATCAAGTAAGTGAGGAAACTTGTATTGAATATAGATTCTTTCCAAAAAAATGATGATGCATAAAAATCTAAAAAAAATATGCCAATATGCATATATATTGCATTGTCTTTAAGTTCCACCCTTAATTAGTTCCTACATCTGACTTCATCAATTTTATATTTAGGATCCTTATCTGCTTATCCAAACACTTGGCAGTTTTTTTTTTCGCTCTATTTAAGATCAATAACACAAGGTTGGCATCGATATACAATAATAATTGTCTAAGCATGCCAATTGCAAACTTTAAAATAGACATTTCCACTAAGGTTCTTAAACATTTATGCAAGAATTGATATTTCTTTCTACAGTGACTGAAATACAATCAACAAAAGAGTTTAAGCCTACTCTGCCAGTAATTATTATTTTGGCTAGAACCTTACATGTCTTACCTCACATGGATGGGACAAACAAAGGGAACTTTTAAATCTCTACATCACTTAGGAAAATCCTATGTAAAGCAATTGATATTTCAGTTGTTGAATGACCAAACAACCCAACTCAAAACTCAAAATGATGTAAATCTGATATAAAGAACTTCAACACAAAGTCAAACAACAAAGCTCAAGTATAAAAACTTGAAATTTAAACAAATGATCGATGAAATAGTTATTGATCTCATATAATCTTGAAATTTTGCAAGCATGTAGAATATAAGAAGAGCATCTAATCCAACCGTGGATTTGTTAAAATTCACATCCAACTAAAAAATGTTGAGTATGATGGACTTTAACATTCTTTTCACTTCCTAGCAAAACAAATTCGCCTTTTTTCACTTTTCTTCACTTTGTCATGTGACTGTAAATTCTCGATCAGCTTGCTCCCAATTGGTACATTATCAGAATTTAAGCCCTCCCCTGTTGAAGATTGTGACGGGCATTGTCATTTGAGCTTCAATATGGGAACTTTTCTTTTTACAGTTCTTACATGATCTAATCTTGAGGGACAAATGTTTAACTTAATGCCAAGTGTAGAAGCTTTATCTGAAAGTGAAACTACTAGGTACAGATGCCTCGCCTGATTTTACTAAGACTTTTAACATTATTTTCACTTCCCAACAAAAGAGGTTGGTCTTTTGTTAATTCTCAAGCAACTGAAATTGTTGGATGAACCAATTTGCTTCCAGTCCTTGTTTGCAGAATATATCAAATAGACGATCATTTGAAGGCCTATAATAGCAATTGTTACATAAAGCATGACACACCTTTTTTCATTGGAAGGAGATAGATGCATGGCCCCAACTCTTTTGCTGCCAATTGAGGGAAACTTTGTCCCAGTTGGCCATTGAAATTTAGGTTCAGATTCCTATGGCCTCTTACAAAAAATAGAGTGGATCTTCCCAGCTTCTTTTCCTTTCACCAGTGTCCTTGTATCAACTACCCCGCATCAAGTAAACAAAACATGTGCACTAAACTGAACCTCAAAGTTAACATGCTGTGTCAAAGATTATATCATCACAGATTATGTAGTAAATTTTGTGATATTTCTTCATTTTCACTTGAAGCCATCTAAGCAGATAAGTATTTAACTTCACAATTATCAGTTTCTCATTACCTTAGATCATTTCAAAAAGAAATTTTGTCAAGTGTCTGAATACTCTTACCTGTCCAATGGGGCCAAAGAAAGCTTGGAAGATGAAATCTGGTTCTTTTTGACCCCCTTGGTGTCATACCGCATTTGTCATGAGATATCTGTGATGGGATTGTCTTCCATATCTAAATCATGTTCAGCTGACTCAGCTGGTTCAGTCATCCATAAATCTGATTGGATCATTGCCACCTGTCTTATTCCATTCAGCATCATTGCTGTCTGATGCAGTGATGTGCGTCGCTGGTGAATTCTTGCATGCTGAGTCTTCATGATGAGATCCCATACTAGACATCATTTTGTCAGCATCAGTTTGCTCTCCGCCTGAAGTGGTTTTTTCTTCTGTGCCCAATGAACAAGTTCATGTCTATACTTTTGAAAAATCTGAAACACTTTGTTGATTCATGTACAGGTTTGACCAGTAAATCATCTTTAAACAGCTGAGAAGATGGTTCTGTGAACGTAGAATTCTGAGATGAGCAACTTTGTTGATCAGTTTCTTCTGCAGTCATCATTATTGTTTTGGGGAAATAGTGAATGTACTTTATTTTCACACTTGGAGGTAAATGTGATTAAGACTAACTAATTTTCCTAATGAGGATGACAAAGATGAAAGAACAAAAAAAAAAAACTTATTAAGCCAAAAGAATCTTACCTTTCCATCAGTTAGCTCATGTGAAAAGCTATTTGTATACTGCTGAAGCAATGCAACAGTGAAAGCTTTTGCAGAAATTAGATTCAGACTCTTAGAAGATATCTACTTGTAATTACATTGAAAGGTACCATCGGTTCCCAAAAGACCTTCTCAAAAGGAAAAAAATGGAGGAGGTGGTGGTGGCAAGAACTCCATATCCATGCTGCTCATGTCTGAATCATGACACATCTTGGGCAGTGAAACTGCAGGTGTTGTTTTCACATCTACCTCCTGTGCATTCTGAAGCTTTGGAAGTACACCTGTTCTTCCATTGTCTTCAACATAACTATCTGGTGGTTTTGCAACTCCCCCCTCTTGGTGCAGCTAACGATATTTAATAAGACAATTTTCAAGTAGACCAAAATCCAAGAGATAGGGAAATTTTAACAAGTTCGAAAAAGATGAATGGACAATAAAAGACATACCTTTCTCCATTGGAGAATTCTGCTGAGGCAATGATTTACTGTATTTAGGTTTTTCTCTGGAGGCCTTATAGGCACCAATATCATGCCTCTTATCATTCTCTTTCTGTGGCCTTCCTTTCACGCATCTAAACATGCAAAGACACAGCACCAATGCAAAAAGTATTGAAGCTCCTATAATAGCAATTCAAGTTACCCTCTTGGTTGTGAACACTTCAGAGATTGGACAAACATTTTACACGGTAGCAATGTAGATTGAATAAATATTTTACAAAGTAACAATGTAGATTGAACACAGAACCAATGCAAAAGGTATTCAACGCATAGCTCAGATGGTAAATAAACCACTCAAGCTTCTAGATTCCTTCTACACAGTAGCAGTGTAGACTGAATAGGTCCATGCCCTGTTATTTCAAGTTTAAGGAGTTTCCTTCTAAACCTGCATATTAATAAATAATGTTTATTTTATTTTAAAGTTGATAGGCACTGGTTTATTTATGACCTATATGCTCACCAAATTTGCGGGAAATGGGAATAGAACAATGTCATAGATGATGGAGGAAAAATGATTTGGCGAATAAATAGGTAATTTGAACACTTCTATAAATAAAAGAGCCAGCACAGAAATTTAGAAATTATTAGAAAATATGGTTGCAAAACAAGCCAAGTTTGAAATAGATTCCAAGAGCCAGCATCAAAATAGCACAAAATATCTCAGCTAATGACAAAAATATGTAAACAATGAACCAATAACATTCAAGAGAGGGGTTTAATTCAAGTCCTGTAAAGAAGAAAAAAAGATAAGAGTAGAGTGATTCCAACTTAAGAAAAAGAATTTACAATTGCACTGACTTTGAACTATTCTAAGTCGTAAGTAAATATAATCTAATGGCACAAAAAACAATGAGCCAGTGGGAGTTTGGCCTTTGCTAGTCCACCAAAAATAGAAAAATACAAGAATGTACTATAAGAGTGGGGTGTCGTCACAATCAGTAAGATCCCCCAAAAACTCATTCAAAAATTGATCCAGATCATCGGAGCAGAAATCTTCATCATCAAAATTAGTATTGAATATATCATGCCCAAATTCTGATTCTGAAACAGGATCAGATATAGTAACCATCGGTGGAAGAGTCTGCTCAGATGCAGTAGCAGCAGCAGGGGAAGCAATGGCATCAATGTGAATGACAGAATGTTGGTTAGAAACAGGAATCAGGGGCAGAAGAGTGTCATCAGATGCATCAGTGGTAGTAGCATGCTCGGCAGCCCGCTGCTTCTTTCTTGGACAATCTTGTTGGGGGAGGGGCTGTGGCTGAACTTTCCTCTTCCTAGAAGTGGTCTTGGCTTGATCGTTTCTACGTAGCCGGCACAAAACAGAGGAGGCAACAACAGCCTGATCAGAAGAAGGCAACTGCAGTGAGGAACCCTCAACATCAAGTGTGAACTCGTGCATGATCCAACAGCCATTCTGTGGCGACTGAGAGTTCTCATAGTGAAACCAGCGCTTTATTCCAATGGGTAGGCTGCTGTGGGTGTTGTATATAACCTTAGAGCCCTCATTACTCCAAGTTCCTCCGGAGCTGATTGTGCGACAAATGCGGCTGCCACGGCTACCCTTAGCCTTACCCTTACCCTTAAAACTCAAAGTGGTAAAGAAATAAAGATCCTCATCTTGTTGCAAAAAGGAACCACCAAAAAGATCCCAAATCTGATCAGGCTGATTGGGGCCGTAGAGATCAAAATCAAAGATAAAACCACGGTAGAAATCCAATGACTTTCCAGTAACCTTGTTGTAGAGGAAGTACGAGAGCAATTCATGGTCACTGGGGTCAAATTTGAAACCAACTATATTTGACCGAGGACTAGGACTGAAACCCATCTTTGTCCTGCAGAAAACATATATAAGAACATATACAATCACTATCGGTCAAAATGTTTCAACATACAGGTATATATAAATCATGTCATGCAGTAGTTGCCCATCACATCTTTGAGTCATGTTTGAGCTCTATATATAAGCAAATGTCCGATCACACATAATTAGGAAGAGATACTAAAGGACAATCATTGACATGAGGGCTTCAATTCTTTCAATCCATTATAACTAAAAGTGCTACACTTTAGCTGACCTATACATATAGCCTATACACTTTTACCTGTTAAACAACTTGACATTTTAGTTTATTTAATCTGGTCTGACTGTAATCACAGAGCTAACAAGAATTCTACTTTTACTATCAATTTAACCCTTTAATATAATGTGGTGCATACTCAATAAATTAGAAGCTAGGAGCTTTGTGATGCAATGAGGTCCTTAATTACCATCTTAATTAACTTACTAAAAAGTTAGTTTGCCACAGCTAACAAAACCTATAATAGAACTATTAATATATAATAATAAAATAAAAAAAATTGAAAACGTATGTGCGGCGAGATCAACTACCACTTTTCTTTTTCTTTCTTTTTTTCTAAAGAAATAGAACTAGCCTTGGAGCCATGCATGCTTTCGTATTCCCTTTTCCATTTTAGGACAAGAGAGTTAATTGTCATTTAACAATGGCTGCTCTTTCCTAAACTTAACAGATTAAGATTATGTGATGCTTGTACTTTTCTATGTTAGGGTTAGGGTTTGGTTTACGGAAACTAAAACAGTAACACAAACACGGGTATGGATCAGTATTAGGGTTAGGGTTAGGGTTAGGATTACCGGAAAAGAGAGAATTGGAGTTGCTTCTTCCACACAGAGAGCGTGCGTGCGTTCGAGATGAACACACTTCAGATTCAAAAGCAAAATCTCTCACTTCTTTCTCTTTCGCTCTCTCTCTCTTTCTCCCTAAATTCAAAACGCTGAGTGTATTCTGTCTGTGTTTCTTTGTTTCAGAGTGTCTGTGAGAACTGAGAGAGAAACTTCTGAACCTGGTCCTATTTATTTGACACCACTCCGCCTATTTTCCAACGGTCACTTCTGGTTTTTTTTTTTTTTTTCTCTTCAAATTCCCCAACCCAATCGGACTCCAACTAGACAACTAGCTGTCCTTTTTATGGGCCAGGCCATCCGGCCCACCTATCATTTATTTTAAAATTTTACTCACTGTATTTGCTTTTTTATTTTAATAAAATACACAAATATTCAATACAAAGTATATCGCCTCCCACACACATATATACTAATAATTTAACATATTTTCATACCAATAATAATATTAATAATTAAGCCCCAAATATAATCCAATAAATAAATAAAAAAATTATGCTACAATATTTTTGCAATAAACTTTAAGTGACATGTTTTTTTTTGTTTTTTATTTTTACATTACTATTTACTAATACTCCAAATTTACTTGGATGGAATATGTGATAATTGATATTATGAAATTTTTTCTTTTAGCTATACTAAATGTTCGACTACATTAAAAGGGACTTAATACTAACTAGAGGTACCATTTCGACTAGAGGTCAATTGGTAATCGATATTAGACGCTAACGTAACTAATAAAATTATAATAAAAAATGTCACATTGGCATCTAATTTTAAAAAAATTAATTTATCAATTTTAACAAAAGAAAAAAAATTAAAGACTAAAAAAACACATGAATTTAGATCTAGTCACGGCATTAACATTAACACAAACCCAAAAATATCAAACACTAGAACACACCCAAATTTTCTAGAGCTATCTAGCTTGCTTGGCTGAAATTGATAGGAATCTGACCTAAACAATTCTGGCTTTTGAGTCCCTTGAAAGGTTTATGTGAGCTAATTTGCATGCTCCATTAAGCTAGTGGATGTGACTTGTGAGTTTAAGCATTAGCATTAGGCATATGAGCCAAGTTTTAATATTCAATTTTTCTTTTTGGGTTCTGCACTAAATGGTCAGACTCTAATTCATACACAGGCAGGTACAGCTTATAGTTAAATACCCATTGCTCCATTGATAAGGCAAATACTCTCGGGCATTGAGTCATTTCAAAGTCTTTTTTATTTTTTGTACTTGGTCTTCTTCTAGTCTTTTACTAGTAAGTAGTAACTTTGCTCTCTCTCTCTGGAAATTAAGGAGATACATAAACTAAATAGTAGGAATAAAGCTGATGGTATAATCTTCTGATTATAAAAAACAGCAGTACTAAACATAGAAGTAGGGGGAGTTTCAAACAAAGAAAAATATTTAAAACTGTGATCTCCCCAAAGAAGCCAAGGCATCCGCACTAATGGTGAAAAAAATTTAAAAAATTAAAAATTAAAAAAAAAAAAAACCACCAAAAGTGTATCCAACTCAAAAAAAGACGCGAAAATCTCATAAAGGACACAAAGAAAAGTTGGTCCCTTTTAATACCCAAAAGGGCCAAAACTTTGCCATCACTGCCACTGGTGTGGTGGCTATCCAATTTGTTGTGCGAAACTGTACACCCAATTTCCACTAGTAGATTCCCAGTGTACATGGTCTTTTCCTTAGTTGGGGTAATATTCTAATAACAACAAAATGAGCCAAAGTAAGAAGACAGAAGTCATTGGATTTGGATGCAAATATGAGATGTCTGTCGGATGAATTGTTTCTTTCAAACACTCAAATGAATTGTTTTTTTTAGGAGTATGCAGAAAACCCACCGACCTGCCAAACCTGACCCAATCCAACCCAATCTACCCCGCCAGGTTGGGTCAGTTTTTAACACTTGGTGGGTTGGGTTGAGTTACAAAAAAAAAAAAAAATTTATAGCGGGTCGGGTTGGGTTTGGGTCATAAAATTACAAACCTGCCAAACCCAATCCGACCCACCCATATTTAATATATATTTAAAATATATTATATATTTAATAATTTTTTTTTTAAATCAACTATAGGGCACTTTATATAAATATAAATATATAAATATATATATTATATTTAATAATTTTTTAAAAAACTAGCTGTAGTACTTCCTCAGTTCCTCCTACAAATACTAATTTAATATATATATATATATATATATAATATTTTATATAATTAGTAAATTTTTTAAAATAATTAGTTTTTCTTATCCTATATAAAAGCAAATTAGTTCACACAAACCTTAATAAATTACTATAGTTGTTTAGTCATTAGTGTTGTTTGCCTTTAAGGAGTTACATTGATACTAATCTTTAGGTTTTTTTAATATATTAATATTTATATTTTTTTCTACTCAATTTAATAATAATAAATAAATAAATTTGTCAAACTTATGGGTGCAACCCGACCCAACCCACCCATGTGGGTTGGGTTGGATTATGTGATGGGTTGGGTTGGGTTGAATTTTTTTTTACCCACCAAGGTGAATTAGGTCAAAAAATCTCCTCAACCCGACCCATGCACCCCCCTTGTTTCTTTTACTTCCATCATTTT
This sequence comes from Quercus gilva, assembly GCA_023621385.1. Lineage (NCBI taxonomy): Eukaryota > Viridiplantae > Streptophyta > Magnoliopsida > Fagales > Fagaceae > Quercus > Quercus gilva. The sequence goes on along the minus strand of CM042477.1, from coordinate 54,314,604 downwards.
TAATTTACAAATAAATTAGTTTTATTTGTCCGATTTTCCTTTTTACCCCCTTTAGTTGGTCCACTTTTTTTGTTCCCTCTAAATTTTGTGAAATTTGAGAATGCTTTACATATTAATTTTCTTGTAAAATTTGTGCTCAATTGGGAGGTATTTTAATATGATACTTACTAGCCACATACCCACGCGATGCTTATTATGTAATGAGGTATAACATATAAAAAGTTACAATTACTTCGAGTATTGTCAATTTAAAAAATATATATATATTTCTACAAGTATTTTTTTTTATCATTTTATCTCTACAAATATATCATTCTATTATTTTTTGTGTGTTTAATTAATATATTTTTTTAAGGTGAACCATATCCTTCTAACTTTTGTTATAGTGTGTTATATTTGCCTAATATACAACTAACGTTTGTTTGAATACAACTTATTTTACTGAAAACTAAAAACACTATAGCAAAATAATTTTTAAATATGTGAATAGTATCGTGGGACCCATTTTTAATATATTTTTTTTGAATAAAGTGGTTGTGGATCCCATGAACAATGCGTGAACAGTAGCTTTGTCACCCGCATAGTGTAATCACGTTCATGAATAGTGCCGTTTAATGTTCATGAACGCTGAAAAAAAAAAAAAAAAAAAAAAAAAAAAAAAAAAAAACGTGCAATGGCAGAAATGCAAACTTGTATCCAAACCCCACCTAAATTTTATAATTTTCAAATTTATTATTCAAATTTCTCATTTCTTATTAAGGAATAAGGAGATTATCATAATAATCAAAACTCATCACAAAATTACAATATTATCTTAACCAAAATTAAAATGAAACCATATGAATAAACGATAGACTCTATAATAATTTATTATTCAAAATTTCAAACAATGGGTAGGCATATTTAAATTCGTAGTCATGTAGATTGTGTTTTAATATAAATTCAAATTTCTATTTCTAAAAAAAAAAAACTAAGTATTAACTCAAACCAAAATTCAACCAAAGCTATAAAAGGGAAATGGAAGACTTTGTGATGGGAAATTGAAACACAATACCAAAACACAATTTTTTTTTTTTTTTTTTTTAAATCAACCTTAATTAGAGTTATAAGAAAGAACAAAAATTCACCAAAAGAGAGGAGAGAGAGAGAGAGAGAGAGTACACACAGTTTTTGTGTGGAATTATGGATTGAGTGGAGGAAATGATATCAAATTTATACAAAATAAAATGGGAAGGAAAAGAATCAAATTATAAGAAAGCGAAAATGATAAATGAAGTGTAATGGTGAAGTTGAAAGTAGTGAGGGAGGTAAAAAGGCAGGGGGAAGTAAAAAGGCAAAGGGGAAAGTGAAAGGTTGGAGGAAGTGTAACCATAGGTGTGGGCTAATAGGGAGTAGAAGAGGTTTGTTGTTGTTGTTGTTGTTTTTGTTTTTTTTTTTTTTTTTTTTTTTTAAGGTTTAAAAGAGAAAAAAAAAGAAGTAGAAAAGAAGTGGATGATGTGGCCCAATAATTGTGTAACAAAATTTATTGCACACACACACATATATATATATATATATATATAATGATGGAAAGAAAATAACACTCAATGTTGAAAGGAGTTTTCAATCTAAACAATAGACAATTAGAGTTTATGATGGTGTGTAGTGCATCACGTTGGCCAAAAATAATTAATTTTGCAATACTCAATCAATAAGAGCATTTACAGCAAGGTTATCAAAAAATATAGCTTTTAGCAACTTAAAAATCTATTTTATCTATTTTAACAACTAACTTTACAATACATTCAACATCAAAAATTCTATTTTAACAAACAACACATTAAAATAATATAAATAAACAAATAAAATAAATATAATAAAACACTACACATGGTCAGAATTTTGAGAGAGAGACAGAAACTAAATTAATAATGAGAGAAGAAAGAGAAAATAATTTAATATTTGTAACAACTTGCTAGAGTGAGCTGTTACTACTAACAGCTCATTGTAGCAGGTTGGTAAAATATTTTAAGTTTAGCAACATTGATGTATGGTGTTTATGTTTTTTTGAAGCTATAAAATAACTAAAAAGCTATTTTAAGAGCATTGCTATGGATGCTCTAAAGATGTGGAAAAAAAATAATGACGTGGCCACTTCTATAGCTTAACAATAACGTAGCAACAATAAACGTATTTTTAGTCCAACAAGTACCTCTCCCATCATTAGCTGCTACGGTTGAAGTCTTGGCATTTCGAAGAGCTATGGAATTTGCCAAAGAGATCATGGTCCTGGATTGTATTATTGAAGGAGATGCAGAGGTAATTACCAAAGCTATTTGTAATAAGGATATTAGTCACCCCGAGTATGGCCATGTCATTGAAGATATTCTTGTCTTAGCTAGGGACTTTCATTTCAATTCATTTTGTCATGTCAAAAGATCAAGCAATACTGTTGCCCACTGTAGGGGCCTTTTTTGTTGTATTGGGTTGGGTTGCCTCTTGCGGTGATAGGCCCAAGTATTCTGAGTAAGGGAGTTGAGACCGGTCCAACTGTAACTTAATTTGGGCTGGCTTGTGCACAAACTATGCCTTGTCTGCTAGGAGCATACTTACGGCAGGCAAAGCTGTTTCGGACGGGATGTGGCAGACAAATATGATAATAATAACAAAATAGAGTATTCTAGCTATTTAATAAGAAATGACCAAATGACCCCTATTTAAGCAACGTAATCACAATAATGATAACTATTTCTACAAAGAGAACAAAAGGAGCAGAGTAATATATGAGTTAATCAGAAGAGAAAAGAGATCAAGTTAAATCTGGTCCGCAGGAGCAAACTCAAAAAGGAAAAAACGCTTCTTCTCAATACAATCAATCTCCCAGGTAAATTCTGCCGTAGAAATTGATCATTTTGAGGGAAACGGACCTGAATGGTTAATGCTCAAAGGAACCCCTTTTTGCTTTTGGCAGAGAGAGGGATTTTGAGAGGGACAGAGGGAAAGAAACCTATCGGTGCATACTAGACTAACTCTCTATTTTTCTTCTTTCTTTCTTTCTTTGTTTTAGTTTTCTTTTTTTTATCTTTCTTTTCCTTTTCTATTTTTTTGATTTCTCTCTGTTTCGACTATAACTTCCTTGTGTGTTGTTTTTTTCCTCCTCCTCTGTGTATGTCCCCTTTTTCTCCTTTCTCTCTCTTTTTGTACACGGCAAAGGCCTTCTTTTTATAGTGTCTGCCATGACCGGATTTTACTATTCTACCCCCTTAACCACCTTTGTCTGGTCTAGGTGTACTTGCCGACCATCACTATTCCGTCTGCGTGCCACTCCCCATTACCAGACAAAGACAACTATTTTGTTTATTAGTCTGCCGTGGCACCTTTTTTTGCAATGGTGCTAATGCTCTCTCTCTCTCTCTCTCTCTCTCTCTCTCTCTCTCTCTATCCCTCATGGCATGCACCTGGCAGTTCCAACTCAGCCTTACCTCTTTTGGGAGGTAAGTCATCCCAGCAGGACGTATCCCCCAAAAGAGCTCGAGCAGGAACCTTGAATAGGTTTTTCCCCTTTCCCCACCACCAAACCATGCCCTCTTACCTCTGACCCATGACCTTACCATGTCCCATATTGGCTGGGTACAAGCTGGTAAGATCTGGGCCTTGCACATGCTTGCCTTCCACATGTGTCCAAAGTCTGCCTGTTGCTCATGTGTCCGCCGTGGTCTGGAGGCTTACCTGCACTGTCTGCTATTCATTCTTAACCTTTTATGTGAGCCACTTTTTTTGGTTTCTCGCTCCTCTTAGGGACTGGGCTTTATTTGGTACTGTGTTTTGCATTTCTTTCAGCCCATTTCTTAATTGCCCTGACTTCCTGCCACATCACTTGTCATTCTTGCCGTAATGACTTACTCCTGTTGGGCATCCTTTAGGCCTGCCGTTTTATTCTTTCCTCTAGTTGCTTAGCATGGCCATTGGTGTTCCTACTTATGAGCTCCAGCAACCCTTTTGTTTTCCCTTGAGCATTCCTAGCCCATTTGCTTTCTTTGGGCTTCCTTGGCCTATTTACTAACTCTGCATTCCCATGGACTTTTACTAACTTCATTAGGCTTCCCCGATCCAATTTCCTTTTCTTATCCTTAAGGTTTACGGGCTTACCATTAACCTCTTACGTTCTTTGTTTACAATGCTTTGGGCCTGCCATAGCCCATTCTCACTTTTCTACATCATATACTGTCCATGGGTGCTATTTCTCTCTTTCCGCACCTTTTTAAGCCAATTTTCCTCCTCAAGACCCATTTGTTTATATTATGGGCCTATGATCCATTATTCCTGCCGCTTGAGCTTAATGGTTTTGCTTTATGTTTGCCATTCTTTTGCTGCCCGTGTTGCTGGGTTAGGCTTTCTTTCTTCTATTCAGATTCCACAAAAATGACCCTCAACACCCACTATTTAGTCAAACGCTCTAAGTCCGGTGTTGAGCTACAAGTCTAGTTTGATACCACACCTGAAGACATAGCTCCTTTGGTTTCTCGTGATGTATTGTAATTTTTCAGCTGATTTTAATAAAGTTCTTTCGCCTTCAGGGTGGTTATTTCAAAAAAAAAAAAAAAGTCAAGCATACAACCATTTAATTCATTAAAAAAAATACAAATAAAATAAACCAATAAAAACATGGCAACCCAAACAAACTATTGGCTAAGTGCTACTTCATATTGTCTTAAATATTAGAGAAATGCTATGTTCACAACATTTTATAACATTTTCACAACAAATCATAGATGGTTAGTTGTTTTTAGTTCAAATTTGAACCTAACACTAAGATCACATTTTTGCTTCAACAATAACAACTAGTAACAATCTACCAAAATCATAGATGGTTAGTTGTATAAAACTGTTTTAGTTTATACTAATTATTAGCTACCAGCTATCCTCCACATCTCAAATCTATGTGACTCTATTTTTGCCGTAGTAGGTGAAGTTATTTTTTTAAATACAAATGTATTTTTATACCTTATTTCAAATAAAATAAATAAATAAAACTCAACAGGTCGGAAGAAAACTATTGCTACATATTGCCTTCAACAATTAGTAGTTACTAGTTACTACTAGCTAGTAGCCACCGGATCAAAATACATTTGACTCTATTTTGATCCATGGAAAAAAAAAAAAAAAAGTGCATATAGTGTATAATAAACTAGATGTAATAAATATTGTACTTGATCCATTGGATCATGCAAGTCTCAACTCCGAAATGATGAAAAATTAAAATAAAATAATAGAAAATTTATGTAAAAATAATTGTTCACTAGTTACGAAAATTATCAAGTTATGACTATGAGTCCTTTTCAGAATGAGTTATTTAGTTGAAATTAAAATTTTTTTGCTAAAAAGTGTAAAAAAAATGTTGAAAAATTAGTTCAATAATACAATGGAACTCATGAATAGTATCAAAAAGTATAATAAGACCTATAAATAGTACCAAAAATAAACTAAAATTATAAATAAACTGAAAATTTCAGCCCCTCCTAAACAAATACTGAAAAAAAATCTTATTTTATACATTTATTTTTTAAATAAAAAAATCAAATGAAAATATCAGAGCATCTCCCGCCGCTTCTCTATATTTTTGTACGGTTTGAACATTGAACAGTGAAATTTATCTTTTATTTATTGATAAGGGGATTTTTAATTGGAAAAATAAAAGTTGTTGATCTCCAAAGACCCATCAGCTCTATTATGCAAACTGAAGATAGTAAGCTGAAGATAGTAAGCTGAAGGCAGTAAACTGAAAATAGTAAGCTGAAGACAGTAAGCTAAAGGTAGTAAACTGAAGGGTAAGCTGAAGGTAGTAAGCTGAAAGGTAAGCTGAAGGTCGTAAGCTGAAGGGGGTAAGCAAACCTCTGTCGGGATCCATTGGTAAGTGACAATGTTAGGGAGTCCACGAAGCTCACCGCATAGCCGACGAGTTGACCTTAAGCAATGAAGATGGGTAGCCAACGCTAATAAAGCTGAAGGGTGCAAGCGAAACTGACGACCCTAAAGCTGATGACCCTAACGAGGTAGTAGGCGAAGCTGACGACCCCGACGAGGGAGTAGGCAAAGCTGACGACCCCTGATGAGGGAGTAGGCAAAACTGACGACCCCTGAAGCTGACGACCCTAGGTTTTAGGACTTCTCTAATTATTTTTCATACAACACAAACCTAATATATATATATATATATATATCTGTGTGTCATAGGTCGGCAACACTAGGACTCCTAATACAACAAGTATTAGGTATTGTGTTGACTTGGGCTTGGCAATTCAAGCCACACGGCCCACATCAACATGGACATTGACATCAATCTGTTGAGACTTTGGACGACAAAAAAGCCATTGTAAAGGTTCAACCCCATAGCATTGCTGTAGTCAGGGAAAAAAGTGCATACGAGAATAATCCTGTCTTCAATAAAAGGTGGAGATTGTAGTCCGTAAAAGTGGAGCTCTTAAAAGTTTTAATGGAATTCATTGCATTTTGGATACAAGGATTCATGCTGTTTAAATATGTCTGAATACATTATACAACCCACAACATGGCCTTCCAATTCTCTTTTTCCTCTCTCTGGCCCCATTGATACTGTAAAGTTATTTATACTAAATATACTTATTTTCTTCCCATTCTTTCATGGTACCAAGCCAGAGCCACAAAAGGCTACGTTGTTAGGTTAAATGTGATTATGCAGTCTGAAGATTAGACCAGTATTCCCTGACAAGCTGCCCAAACAGGGAACCTTCTGTCTTCATTAACTTCATTGGTTCATCATACTCCACTAGTTTTCCTGAAATAGAATAGAGACATTTCAGAACATGCTTCATGCGTATCTAATAAATATCACAGTTTTATATTTGGGTTTTTGTTACTTAATTGTATATAGTATTAACTTCAGATCCTTCTATAAAATGCATACTGCACATACAGTTGACACACATTATCAAAGAAGTAGACAAGTACAACATGACTCATTTGCACATTGTGAAGAGAAAAGTGAACTGCCTTCTCTATACTGTAAACATTGTGGAGTCAGATCTAGCTAATGATTATGTCTAAAACAACACCTTAGTTCAGAAAATTTGGATTAAAAACTTTAGAAATTAGCAAAAATTAACATAATGAATGGCATCCACAGAAAAATAGACGATTTTGGTGCAAAAACACAGGGAATATTCAATAGAAAAGGGTTGAAGTAATGTACGTGACTCACCATCACTAATAGAGAGAACCATCGTGCAATTCATCACTGTTGGTATCCTGTGAGCCACAGTGATCACTGTACAATCAGCAAATTCAGTCCGAATGGTTTTCTGAAGAATCATATCAGTTGCATTATCAATTGATGCAGTTGCTTCATCAAGCACCAATATCTTACATTTCCTCAAAAGTGCACGCCCTAAACAGAAAAGTTGCCGCTGCCCCATGCTCCAATTTGACCCATATTCCACAACTGAGTAGCACATTTATTTTTGAAAGATCAAAATCTCAAAAAACAGAACCTTCTGCATATTAAACAATATCGATATGTTACCTAAGGAGTCTAGGCCATTTCCTTTCTCTTGAAGAGACTCTTGTAGCTGGCACTTCCCAAGAACCTTCAAATGGAAAATTATCACTTCGGTCATATTTGCAATCCATGCAGAAATTTATATATATATATATATATACACACATACTTAGCATTGCTCACCCAATGGAAAATTAATAAATACTTCTGATGTTAAAGCAACCAGAAGTGGCAAAGGACCAATGTAATACCTCCCAAATTTCTTGGTCAGAATGTTGAGACAAGGGATCCAAATTGAATCTCACAGTCCCATTAAAAAGAGTAGGATCTTGAGGTATTATTCCAAAACTTGACCTCAGATCATGAAGTCCAATTGTAGAGATGTCAATGCCATCAACAATAATCTTCCCCCCTGCTGGCTCCACAAGACGAAAAAGAGAACTTATAAGGGTTGTCTTCCCACTCCCAGTTCGGCCAACAATACCAATCTTGTGCCCTCCTTCAAAAGTACAACTTATCCCACAAAGAACAAGTGGTGCATTGGGTCTATATCTAACCTGTTTTCAAATAAATTTTCTCAGTATATACGGGAACCTTCCTTTGATTTAACATTAAAGGAATTAAACTTTACCTGCAAATCTTGTATCTCCACTTTACCCACAGTTGGCCAATTAGTTGTGGGGCGGTTTCCTTCTATTACTTCAGGGGCCTCACTAGGAATAAACATGTATTGGCTTAGCCTTTCTACACAAATGATGTAATTTTCTAAATTCCACTGCTTTTGAACAGAACTGACAAATGACATGTTTAAGGAAAGACCATAAGAAAGTGCCATCCCGATGAATCCTGTAATTGAAAATTCATATGGGAGATTCAGTAATTCAATATCATTCTATGATTAATATTTCCCAAAAAAAGGGCATAAAGATTTTGTAAATAACCAAATGATTGCAATGGTCATAGTTCCAAGGATACTATAGGTAGACTGACCAGAGCTAAAAGTCCGGGAAGGAAGCAAAACCATGCAAAGTGCAGCAGAGGCAACAACCATCGAACTGACCATTTCTATCCACTGAATCAACCACTCGTTTGCAGTAAAACTGTGGAAAAAAGGACTAGCATTTGTGTCAATGAGGTCAAGATTCTTTGTGAAGAGCTGGTCTTCCTTCTTAAAAGCCCTTATTGTGATGACTCCTGCTGCAGACTCTGCTAGATGATTTGCCACTAAGGACTTGGTTGTTCCATTGATCCGCATCATCTCTTTTGCAGAGGCAAAGTAATATCTCTAGCAATGTAAAAGGCAATGCCATTTTCTGTCAAATATACTCGCTAAAACAGAAGAGAACACAATAACATTTCACTTGAATTGAAAGAACCACACAAACACCACCACCACCATCCCCCACCCCCCCCCCCCCCCCCCCCCCCCACACAACGACCAAAAAAAGAGCCCCCCTGAAGAGTGCAAGAAAGGACAATTGCTACTCAGCAAATTTGTTCCAATTAGATTAGCATTATCATCAAATTCTTGAACCTTTTCACAGCATACCTTAAAAAGCAATTTGGACCTAGAATGAAACTTATAAGTTCTGTACTCTTTATCTAAAATGCATGAATCGTTTACTAGATAATAAATTTCATAATTTGGTGGCACATATTTCATCTAGAGTTATTCATATTACTTTGCTGATATGATTTTAGACATTAAACTCTTGTTGAAGTGAAGCAATCCAACATCCAAAATTTGTTTATATGCATTGTAATAAAGTTCACTCCACTTCATGCACTTATCTATTATATTAGCATCATGAGCCAAGGATATTGGTTCAAGATTTTCTTAAGTATTATTGGTTTAAATGGCTTTGAAAGAAAATTTTTCCACAGAATATAATTCATGAAAGGACTGGGTCTGTTATTTACCTGCAATCTGATTACAACATAAACAAATGGTATTGCGACAAACAAGACCTGCCAGGTGACAACAGCGAGTACTACAAGAATAGAATATGCATTAATGTACGACGAAACAGACCGGATAAGGCTGAACGGGACATCAAGATCTATGATACTCAGGTCAGAAGACACCTGCACATAATACCAGGAAAAATGATGAAAAATGAGTCGTAGAAATCAAACAAAAGGTTCATTTACATTTTATGTTTGTGATGCTTACCCGACCGAGTATCCTTCCTAGAGGTGTGGAATCGTAAAATGAAATGGGTGCATGAAAAAGGGAGTCTAATAGCTGCGAAAACAAGGATTTCGAAGATTTAAGTCCCATAACAACTGTAGAAATAGATCTACAGGATAAAAACATTATTGAGGCTAATCCAACCAACATATAAACGATGACCAATCTCAATGTGCTAACATGAGGATTATCAACATTAGCAGCCATCCATGAGTTCTGTAATATCTGACCAACTGCAAATATAAGGTGAGAGAGACTGGCTATGAAGAAGAACAAGAACGCTTTGTTTTGATTCAGATATTGCTTGTACGGTTTAAAGCCGGTGTCTCCTGTTTCTCTCTCTTCTTGCTTAATCAACTGATCACCTTCACATGCTTTTAATTCCTTTTCTACGTAAGTATTCTTAATCTCTTGGGAAGATGTTCCATGTCTATGGGCAGAACCAACAACGGCAACGCTTTCAGAACCCGCCGTCTCTTTGTGTGCATTAACAAGGTCCTGAAATACTTTGCTTGAGGCCAACAACTGATGATATGGAGCTTGTTGTAAGATTTCCCCATTTGACATGAACTGTGCAAAAATTCAAACTCACACCAAATCAGTATTTGGAACTAACAGATTCTAACTAATGATAATCTCAATACTAAATTACAGAACAGGTAAAGATCAATATGTTCTGCAGGCTAAGTGGCTCTTGTAGTGCATGATTCATGACATAGCTAAGGATGACTGGAGCTCAACCAAATTAAGATGAATGATGGGGAGATTGAGAAGAACAATGGTAACAGATAAACTACCACCATCTAAAGACAAGGTTCAAAATCAAGCCCACCTACTCTGATGCCATCATAAACTACCATTTGTCCTAAAAGTTAAAGTTGTTAGGAATTGAGAAATTTAATCATTTGACCATAATTCTAACAGTAGAAAATTTAAATTCTTCTGCAGGTTTTGGAGATTTTTAATAATAGAAACAGACAAGGTGGCCATTAAATGCCTCAAACATAGTTGCTGTAGTTCTAACTGGGAAAACAAATACCAGATAAATAAGATCTCTATGTACTTAAATAGGAAATTAGATATACTAACCAAAACAGAATTGAAAGCAGGCAAGAAGTCTACTTGATGGGTCACAAGTAAGACTGTCTTCCTTGAAAGTGCGCCCATAACATATTCCTGTCACAGTTGAAGTAATCTTACATTTAAGTTAGTAATTGAACCCAAATAAAGTGTAAAAAAAAAAAACAAAAATATGGAAGGTGTTTAAAAAATTAAATTACATTAAATATGCTTGTTGCAGTCTGTGCATCCAAAGCACTGAATGGATCATCTAAGAGAAATACATCAGCATCCTGATAGAGAGCACGGGCAAGTTGAACGCGTTGCTTCTGACCACCACTCAAATTAACACCTCTCTCCCCTATTACAGTGAGATCACCAAAGGGAAGCAACTCAAGGTCCTTAACCAATGAACACCTCTCTAGTGCTTCTCTGTATCTGTCACTATCCATAGCAGACCCAAATAAAATATTCTCTTGTATTGTCCCGCTTTGTATCCATGCTGTTTGAGAAACATAAGAAATCTTCCCACTGACTTTTATCTGTAATTTCAATAAATGAACCAGATTGCTTAGTCAGAATGCTTGACCTTTTTCCAATTTAAGATGAGCATTACATTTACGTCGTAGGGACACATAACAATGCCTGAGAATTGAAGTGTTGGAATACATATAATTAGAGATAACTCAGAGAGAAGTTGAATAGTAACTTACGGTTCCCTGAATTTTTGGAACTTCTCCGAGAATTGCTGCTAGAAGCGTTGACTTGCCTGAGCCAACTTCTCCACATATGGCCACCTTTTCACCAGGTCTAACCTCCAAATTTACGTTTCTCAATGTGGGCTTCAATGAAGTCTCTTCCCATGAAAAATTGGCCGCACTGATAAAAATGGAGTAATTCACATTCTCCGCGTTGCAATTGTTCTTAACATGTGCATTCTGCAGCTCTGGTGCTTCAAGGAATTTTATAATACGTGCAAATGCAACCTTGGCTTGAATGACAACCCCTATAACATCAGGAACAGCTGTAATTGAATCCTGAACAAGGCGAAAGGTTGCTACAAAGGTGAAAACGTTATTTGCATGCAGAGGAATTCTAATGAAATAACATGCTCCAAATGTTGCAGGAGAGATCAAAACAGGAGTTGACCAAAAGAGAATGCTATGATATGTTTTCTGTGACTGCACTTTAGATAGCCATTTGTACTCCATCTTCCTTAAATTTTCTATGGCTTTCTTGAAATGGGTTTCCCAAGCATACAATTTCAAAACCTTCATGTTTACTAGAGCCTCAGAACTAACCTTCGGTCTCTCATCTTGTGCCACTGTTAGCTTAGACTGAAACTTATGCTGTAACTTTGCAAGTGGAATATTGCAAAGCACGGTGAGAATTATCACCACCAGTGCTGCAATTGATGCTAGCCCCACTGCACGAAAAAGAACTAGTATTGCAATACATAGCTGGAGGCTTGTTGTCCATGTCTGATGGAACCAAAATGGAAATTCTCCAATTCTATAAGCATCTACTGTAACATAGTTCATTATCTCAGCACCAGAGTGCATTAACCTGGCAGAATTGGATAATCTCAGTTGTTTATTATAAATGGCTGCTAAGAGCAATGACCTCACTTTCAGTCCAACAAGCCTGCTTTGGAAGAACCACTGCCTTTGTGACATGGATTGTATGCACTTTGAAAAGAAAAAGGCTATTGCCAATACATGTCCTTCGTACTTGAATTTTTTTTTCCCCTCATAAGCCAGTATGAAGGCATTTAGAAGTACTGGACCACAAGACAGTGTGAGAATATATAACAAAGCAAAGCACCCAGATAAGAGCATTTCTTTCCAATGGATTAAAATTATTGCCTGTAGGATTGATGTTTGGGATGCTGGTTCTGCTCTTTTCTTCTTATTCAATTGCTCCAAGAATTGAAAATAACAATTTTCTGCTCGATCTGCCTTGTGCAACTTGGGTATATGTTCATCCTCAAGATTTTTCTGCCTGCCCATTTTCATCAACGGATTCAACCACCAAAACCACAGTCTACTAAAGAATCCGGCTTTGGCATATGGAGTTACAAGTCCTACTGAATCACTTTCAAGCTTCATCTTTTTGTTTTCTCTTCGCTCTTCAATCTCTCTGTTTTCATACAAGAATAGAATTATATTTTTATACGGAAAACTTGTCATCCAATTACTTATAGCACTCAATTAACTGAAAGAAAAAAAAAATTGATAGAAATTGTATAATTGATATTATTTTGAAGGAAAAAGAGGAGGAGAAGAAAAAAATCAATATGCACATCGGCACATGCCATGTAGCTATGGTAGTGCAGGTGTACCAAACAAAGGATATATAGGTGCATGTATAGGAGGACATATAACTATAAGAGATCTGATTATTTTCATGAAAATTATTATTAATAGTGTTAATTTGGAAAGTTACAGGATACATTTAATAGGGCTAATCTCATATGCGTGAAACACTTTGCATATTCTTGTTCTTAGATTAGCCTGGAATTAATGCATGTATAAATCACATGTAAGGATAGGAACATAGAGCTTATCATAATATCTTTAAAGAAAGAAAATAAGAAATATCTGTAAAGATGTCTATAATTTTCTTTCTAGTTTTTACCAGGATGTCAAATTACACTGCCAGCTGCTAAACAAAATTGACAGACTCAAACTAGAACTGGGTAGTTTCCAATAGTTGGGGTTTATCTCTCATTGTTCTGTCTAGTAATCTGTCTGATGTTTGTTTTCTACTGATTGCTAGTGCATAATTTTTTTTTTCTTCTTGTTGTTTTGGCTAACCTTCTGTTTATGTCATCTACTGGTTTGCAGTTGTTACACTTTATTGTGGTTCGGAATAAATTCTATCTTGTCCAAAACATGAAGGATAGCTCAAATTAATTATTTTCTTGTGAATGAGAATTTCAAAGTGCTTCCATGCAAAAATATTAATTTCATGACTATGACATACCTCAATATGCGTAAAAACAGGTTCTTTCTCCTTCACTTAGCTGATAGTTTATACAAAAATCTTTGCTGCATGCTTGTATCCTATTAGGAGAAACCAATTCAGCATTAAGTTTATCCGCTTAGAAATATAAGCAATGCCATCTTTCATTAAGCATATTTTCTGTCAATGATGGGGGAGAGTTACTGAATGGTCTCACATTATAAAGAAAATCATAGCAATAAGTTTATTGACAAAGATGGTGACAACGAATCCTGTATGGAATGCATGTGGATGTAAAAGTTTTGATTTGTGTTAATCATGAACCACTAAATGAAAACAACGTTTAAAAGAGTGTAGGTGAATCATACAAGACAAAAGAAAAGAGGAAGCATACCTAAAGGCTTAATTTAAACAACTGACTGAACATAAATTGTTAGAGAATCCCAATTCCCAGAAATAGCTTTGTATGGAACTTGATTATATATTTGTTTGGCTTTATCCATGTAATAACTTTTGTTTTTGGGTTGGATATTGCTCTAAGCCTGCAACTTAATATAAAGTCCTGAACTATTGGAATCTCACGTAAATTGAAATTTTGTTAAAAATCCACTAAAAAATGTTTTCCTTGAAAATTCTGGGTAGTGATCTGCTGTTTGATTTTCCACTATGAGATATTCTATTCTTTAAAAGAAGTTGGAGTACCATTAACGAGTGCAACCAAGTAAGAAATCACTGAACATTAAACACACAGATATTACGGTTGGTTGTTCTTTGTAGAGGTGGAGATTCATTGTACGAAATGTTCAGTGGGATGTTGTCATGGCTCATTTCTCTCCATTTGAAGGACAAATGGGGTATTTTTGTTAAATAATTGGATCATTGTCACCTTTATGTAAATTAATGTTCTGGAACCATTTTTAAAAAATAAACACAAACTGAATTGAAATTTATAATGTTAGGTTTTAGATTGGTATATTCCATGTAACAAAATCAAGGGTTGCACTTATTTATTTATTAAATACATTTTAAGTGGGGAAGAGGGGATTTGAATCTTGAACATTTCCGTTAGAAACAATGTCATTGAGGTACAAGACTCTCGGCAAGTTGCTTTTATCTCAATTTTGATCAGTGTTGAAGAAATTCAAAATTCAAAGAATTTTGCTCAAGTGAAAATCAAACTTGCTTGAGTGAAACAATAATGCAATTAGTGAATTCATGAGTATTTCACTCACTCAAAAAAAATCGTTCTGAAATAGAATCCGAGTGCTACTAGAAGAAGGATTCTTGCTAGCTTTTTACCCTACTTTGTGCACATGTATGAATCACATAATGCACAACTTTTTAAAGTCTAAATTACAAATCTTTTGTATATTTTGATTGATCATAACTATTTTGTTATAGTGGATTTTTTAATGAGATTGAATCTCTGAAATAGTTTTTCCATTAAAGAAACTCTTCATTGATTTCTAGCTTAACTAGTCCCAAACCCGCGCATTACGCGAGATAATTTTTTTTTAGGGTGATCTTATTAAATATATTTGGGGTAATAAATAATAACACTCTCCCATTTTGTTTATATTAATAACAAAATATTTTAAATTTATTTAAGAATCTGTTTATAAACGTTTAACCATGGTTAGTAAAAACATTACTCATAACTTTAGAATTAAAATACAAATTTATAAAATACCAAAACATTTGAAATGAAAAATATCTCCATAACTCATTGGGAAAAGAAAAGGGGGGAAAAAAAGCAAAAGACATTACTTAATATTTTGAAATACACTTTAATTTAAAATTTTATAATAAGAGAATTTAATTTTAAAATTAAGGATAATTTTGGAACCTACCTAAAGCATAGGCAAGTTAGTACACAATATTTTAATATTAATTTAACAAATTTTGGTCAAACAAATGTAAAGGGTGAAAATATTTTTTCCTTTCAAGTTTGGGGTAGAACGTCATTTCTTCAAACCTCAAAGAAGGAGAATATAATTACCCCTATATTATTATTATTATTATTATTATTAATTGATTTTTCTTTTTCTTTTAAGTTAATAAAAACCTTACATATACCTTTTTATTTATTTATAGAATATACATTTTTTTAACCTTTACGTTTTTTTTTTTTTTTTTTTTTAATGTGAATCTTTACAAATACCTTAAGTAAACTCTATATATTCCACTTCTTTAGATGTGTAAAATCATAGACTACTACTTCATAATGATATTAGCTAATTAGTTTTATCACTTTTTTTCATAATTTCATTTATAAAGTTTATTATTATTATCATATATTTACTAATTAATGATTTTCATAACAGAGATTTTAAAATTTTCTAGCTTTATTTCTTATGTAATTTCTATTATTACATGAGAACATCTCCTTTTAGTTATGAATTAGAGTTTGATTAGTTTTAAGTTTAAATATATTGCTATGATTGTGTTTAATTATTGATTATGGATTCAATTTTTTAAGTGAATGTAACAGTTGATGATTTTATTGCCCTGTAAAGTTTTTAATGTTCTCCATATTAGTCATATTTATTTTTTATTTTTACTTCTCCTTACAACCTCTTTGTTTTCCAATTAATAGTTACTAATTGACATTTGATTTTTTTTTTTTCTTTATCATCTCTCTCTTTCAATATTATTTAGTCTACTTTATTAGAAGAATTGAAATACTTATTAGATTATTAAAATAACAAAGAAAACTTTTCATTTTCCCATGGTGTGCATAGCCACTGCTGGGGGATCTATCATCTTTTTCATCCTTTTGACCATGTCTTCAAAAATAAAAAGCTTGAATGATTTGACCACTCATATTCTTGACATGATGAGATGCTATGCTATGCTATGCTATGTATACAAATATATTTTGTTGGAAAAGGAAAGATCTGATCTAGATTACAAATTTGAGTTTCATAAAACTTTTTGCCATTTGTGAATTGTGGTGAATCAATATATATATATATATATATAAAAGCAGAGATCTCATGTGAGAGTGCATGAGGTCCTACCATGTGGCGCTCTAATTTTTCATTTAGTCTTTTTAACCTCTTTTTATTAAGTTTTTTTTTTTTACTGTTACCTGAAAAATTATAGTAACTTCTTTTTACTATCATATAAAATATGGGCTGCTCTTAACAATTAGCCGAAATGTTATTCTCTACAAAGTGGGCTACCTTTTAAAAACAAACCAAGTCTTATGAAAAGCCCAAACCCAATTATTATTTAACATACTCTGACCCAAGTCTAATCCTTTTTATGTGTAGGTCAAAGCCAAAACTCTTACCCGTTTACAAACTCTCTTCCACCTCTTCAACGTGCAAATGATACTTCTAGAAAATCTCATGCTCATGAAAGCACATCTTCCTTTTTTTCTCAACTCAATTCAATACATTTTTGTTTACTAATAATGTTCTATGCAATTTATGTAAGCAAATTCTCTTTGTCATCAACTAGTGCAACAAAAATATATATATCTTAAGATTCCTGAGGTGGCTGAAATAATTGACGAATGCATATTTTTAAAATTATTAATATTAAAATTTTTTTGATAAATATCATATACTATCTCACAAAATACCATTTACATAATATTTTCTTTAAAAAAATTCAATGATTGGAACGGTCAAAAACATGGTTCTATTCAAGAAAGATCAAAAATAGATGCAAAACAATTTTCATAGGAGAATTTATTTTTAAAGAATTTGAAGACAATATGCATTGAATGGGATCCTACGAAACAGGTTTATTAATCATTTCAAAGTATACTCATCATTTACATGAAAAAATAATAATACATCATACTATTTACATTAAAAAAAAAATTCATATTAACTTCAAAGTTCATTGCATGATGTGAACTGTTACGGTATTGCAACAACCAACATCGGTACAATGACAGGTTGGTATTACATTTCATGTGTGTGTTAAGAACCCATGGGTAGAACTTACCTTGAAAATTGGCTTGCAAGGGGATTGGCTTGCAAGGGGAGGGTGCCCAAGAGATTATAAACAAATGGTTAAGCTTATACTTAATTCATGTGAGACATTAGAATCATAACATACCACCACGTTCTGTAGTCGACGTCCATCATGGCTCACTCTAGCAACATTAACCCAATGGTAGCACTTCCTCTTTTTGATGCCTCCACTCACCTATCAGTAATTTTAATCTAGCCTCTAGGTTGCCCCCTCCAAGATCCGACCACCAAATCACAACTCATTTGATCCCATACTTAATGAGCTACGTCCGATTACTCGACTTGGTGGTTGGCTCTGATACCAAATGTTAAGAACTCATGGGTAGAACTCACCCTTAAAAACCGGCTTGCAAGGAGAGGGTGTCCAAGAGCTTATAAACAAATGGTTAAGCTTACACTTAATTCTTGTGGGATATTAGGATCATAACAGTGCGCTTTATGGAAGGAAGGTCAAACCACAATCAAGATCATTTTGGTGTGCAAAATGTGAAATAAAAACAAATCTCTCTATCCCAAAGTTAAAGGCACTCACATTAACTACATACTCTCCAAATATTTATAATATATTCATCTCACTATAAGTACCATATATACAACTGCAAACTACTTCAAATACATGATTCAAATTGAAGTTTTTGATGCAACTAACAAAACAACTTTTTTTTTTTTATTAATATTTGATCAAGATGCTGAGAAAATCCTAAATAAATCTGTAAGAATCTTGCTAAAAAACAAACTGAGGTACAACTTATTTAAATTATTATATTATTGTAAAACTTTTGATCATAATATATATTAAATGTATTCCTCATATGCAGATTGATATTAGAGAAGGAATTCCACATGATTTGAAGAAAATTTTAGGAAGAAAATACATTTTCCTACTTCATTTGAATGAATTCAATCTGAAGAATGGTTTTGAAAATTACATAGTTGCTAAGATTTTTTATGCACCTTCAAATGACAAAAGGTGTAGAAGGAAAAAAAAAAAAATACACAATCTAATATGCTAACTCTTTTGCTACACTATTCCTTATAAAGTAACAAAAAATATATAAAATCATTTGCAAAAAACTGTTACATCACTAAAATTTAATATGAATGCAGATACCTACGCAAAATCTTAGCGACAAGTCCACAAGTCCAAACTTTATAAGATTTAGTCAACAATCTTCCAATTCCAATTCTTTAGTGATTAACACAAATGATGCAACAAAAGGAAAAAGTGATGAAATCTCAAAATTGAACAAATAAGGACGAACCAAACTTCAAACATTGAAGATGAAGAAACAGATGATGATAATATACCCCTTAACAAGATTTACAAGCATCTCTATACTACAAAAACAAAGGATTGAAGAAACAAGAAAACAAGATTTTGCAATGAAGCTTTTTATTACATCACATAATAAAGATTGTAGGGACTCGTTTTGTAGCCCAAACCCAAGATGTACGGAATGTTAGCCCAGTGAGCCAATAAATTTGTAAAGAGTGGGTTAAAGAACTAGCTACTAATGAATTTGACAATAGCTAGTATGGATGTAGAAGATGATTAAGTAAGAACAAGGAACATAGAGCTGAATGAATTCACTGTCCGAGAAGGTAAGTTTTCATATAAATTGATTAAACATAGTACAAATGCAATTTAGATTACTACAGTGCCTCTTCTCTATTTTTCCCGAGCCCCATTCTCATGGAGGGTCTTTTACATTATATAGCTCCTTTTGGACCATCTTGATCCTACACTTGTTGATCATCTAAGCCCTTATTTAAGTATCTGTCTCATCAGACATCCTTTTTGGTTTTCTGTGAGTTACGGTAACCAAGGCAACACTGTTTAGAGGTCTTCTCCACATAAATGCAGCCAGAAAAGTAGCTGCAGTACATTCAATGTGGTAGTAGCAGCTTTCCCTTGGATATTTTTGGGTTCCCATCTTTCTTGTACGTTTATGGCGCACGTCCCTATCATTAAAGCTTCCTAAAAGGTCACTTTGATCAATGAGATCCATATCTGGTCTGTGTTTAGCTTGTCTACCTCCTCGGACCATCTTCTCAGTCATATCATGTTCATGAAGGTCTGAGCTTCAAACTACAAACTACTGTTTAATCGTCCTCGGATCACCTATGTTCTCGGCCAAGGCCCAATACCGGATTTGGGCCTTTACCCCTACAAAGATCAATACTATGGAATTAATTAACATGCTTTTATCATATTTTATTATACAATATTACTCCAAAGTTGTTTTTTTTTTTTTTTTTTTTTTTTTTTTGTTGCTCATTACTTTAACAAAATATTTATAATGGATTTGAGTCTGCAATTTATAATTATTACTTCTTATGATAAACTCATTACTAATAAAATTTTATAACAAATATGCTATAATATATGTACAACATTCTCCCAAAAAAATTTTACATAAAATATAACAACATTATCCGTGCATTGCACGGGCAACTTATTAGTGTATCCTAATGTGTGTGCTCCATTGTGTAATTTATACTCCACAAGTCCTCACTCTCTCTCTTTCTCTCTTTATTTCCTTCCTTCTAAAAGAATCTAAATTTTGATAATAAGAAAATTTTGACACAAGTGATGGAACATAAAAGGAAACGCTCTTTACAAGACTGAAATCATTCATGCAGCGAGTAAATCTTCCCACCCTTAACCTCTCCGAAGGAAAGCGGATAATATTAAAATCACCTCCCAAACACCATGGCAAATTCCACCAACTATTCAAGTTTGCCAATTCCTCCTATATAAATTGACGCTTCCTGTTCAAATTTGGACCATAGAAACCTGTGAAAGCCCACTCAAATTTATCACTGACATTTTTGAACCTACACGAAATTGAAAAATGCCGCACTGCTTCCTCTATCTTTTCAACCACCCTTCTATCTCACATGAGCAGAATTCCACCAGAAGCACCCTTTGAACCCAAATATAACCAATCTATGTAAGGACAACTCCATATACTTCTAACAAGTCCTCTTGTAACCCATTCCAATTTTGTCTCTTGCAAACAAACAATATCAGCCCTCCAAGAATGTAAAAAATTACGAACCTTGAGTTGTTTTTCCTTCACATTCAAACCTTTAACATTCCAAGATAAAATCTTCAAATTCATTGGGATATAATTAAAGCCCTTTCCTTATCGTTACCAATGCGCCTTGAAGAAGCTGAACCATAATTGACAAAGCTAAATAAACCCCTCAATTCCTTATTCCTTTCTTCCCTGAGCTCTTCACAGCTATTTCAATTTTTTCCTTAATAGCCCTCTACTGTAACTCAGGTTCAACTGCCAATAGGAATTTGGTTGTTGGCTCTTCCAAACCTTTGAGGGATGTCCCAAGAAAATCATCAAAACCACTGAATTTTTCCTGAAACCTTTCTAAGTAATTGACCTAACCCAGCAATCTCTCCACATCCAAAGTTGCTGACCCTTCAAAAAGATCCAAAACACCCATAGGCAAAGAGAAAGCCAATGGTTCGACATTTAGAGGTGGCGGGGATTCAGTAAACTAAAAAGCATCCTCGGAACAAATATCTGAAACCCAATCCACCATAATAACATCATCCCCTTTTTCCAGTTCTGAATTTATCTCCTTAGATTTTAATGACACCCCCAGTACCAACGCCAACTAATTCGAGTCATCTACTCCGACAACGGCATCTCCCGGTGGCAAGGAAATTTGAATCGGGACTGCCACCCTCCTCCCATCTTGTAATTCAAGAACCCACTGCTCAAAATTCCCCCATTTCTTGATGACGTCGTCTGTATGCTCATGGATGATCCGTTGGATGTCACATTGCAAGGCCACATCACCATCAGAACACAAGCACTCATCCACGAAAGCATCAGAACATAGAGACTCAGTCACGGAAGCATCAGAATTGTTTAGAAACATCTCGGTGCATGTCGGTTCCATGTGTGTCGGAGTTAGCTTGACCTCAGTCTTATCACTACCTACCAGAGAAGTTTCTGTTGATGCTGAAGTGATTAGGTGAGAGGGAGGAACTTGCGAGGAGTACTTAAAGTGTGGGTGGATTTGAAATTGTGCCAAGGTGAGAGGAATAGTGGGCTGGGATGGTTTGGGTTGCCATTTAAAAACAGGTTGTTGTTTGGGCTTATTAAAGTCAAAGGGCTTTAGGTTTGGAACATGGCCAACCGAAGGGACAGATTTTTGTTTGGGCTTATTATAGTCAATGGGCTTTGGGCCCACTTCATTAACCTTAGACCACACTATAGCCCATTTCCCATCTAACCCACGCTCCACACGCATAAAAAGATCCAAGGACAGCTTTGAATTTATCTCGTCACTTTCAATTCCCTTTATCGTTGACAAAACCTTCACCCCGAGAAGCTCCCTCTATCTAAGAGTACTTACCTTGCAGGTATCACGGTTATTACGGTTGAGATCTGACAAAAGCTTCGCACCAAGTTGTTCCCTCTATCCTAGGATACTTTTCTTGCAGGTATTACGGCTGAAATCTGACAAAATCTTCACCTCAACCAATTTCCTTCAACTCCTCTGCCACTGGTGTTTTTCCGTTTCCCCGCCACCACCGATGCATAGGATATTGAGGCATCTCTTTTAGGAGTACCTTTGGTTGCTTTGCCTTTATATTTTGAACCGTCGTGGTTATAAGGCTTGTCAACCACCACCGCCGCCTCAGTCTTTGGTGCACTTTGTATTCTATGATACCATCCCTGACTAGTAAGAGAAGCTGGTTTTAAAAATTTCCTCAGGTTTAGGCCAAAGCCGCACTAGCCACTACCCAACCTTCTCTCATGTATCACTATGTTACCCTTCCGTTGACCATGAAGAAGTTCAAAAACCATTAAAAACTTTCCATGGGCGTTAGACCCAATTGAAGGATGAAAACAAAATCACCCTCTCTAATCGATCTTGCATAATGACCAGGTGATTGCTTTGAAATTAATTCCTCAAAGTGGAACAAAAATCGGTTTGCACCTTCCCCATAAAGACAGAGCACATTGAGGTATGGCCTCTCTCAAAGAGCCGAAGTAAGAAATAAGAACCACTATCCTCAACTAAAAACTCAAATGTTTTTGATTCAAAGAAGAAAAAAACAAAGCCTCCCTTATTGAAAAAGAAATCAACAAAAGAAGCATAAAAAACACACAAAAAAAAGCAGGAGGGCAGAAAAAATCTATGGCTAATTCGAGGTAGCTAGGCCTCAAACTCTCTGATTTTCTGAGCTGAGAATCATTTTGTTTTTTGTCACAAAAACAGAGGATGTTAGGTTGATGGGTAGAAGTACCGTTTTTTTTTTTTTTTTTTTTGTTTTTTTAATCCACATTAGCCATTTTGCCACATTAGCCTCTAGGATAATTGTCGCCCTCCTTCTAAAAAAACAAAACATCCTCAGCCTCTAGAATTGATCGGTTTCTCTTCTCTCCGATATTGGTAGATTATTTCACCTATTTCTCCAAAACAAGGCTTCCTAGAGTGTTATCCGATCACTTCCCAATTCTTTTGGAGAGTGGGAGTCATCGAAGAGGGCGAATTCCTTTTCGTTTTTAGAATAAGTGGTTGAAGGCGGAGGGGTTTTTAGACAAGGTGAAGTCCTGGTGGGAGAATAGCCATTTTCAAGGGACTTCTAGTTACATTCTTGCCAAGAAGTTGATTGCTCTAAAAACGGATCTAAAGAAGCGGAACGAAACAAATTTTGGCAATATCACTACCAAGAAACAGCAATTATGGAGTAAGTTGAATGCTTTAGATGTAAAAGAGGACAATCAATCTCTATCTGAGGAGGAAAAATTGGAAAAAGCATCCTTTCGTGCTAAGCTTGAGAAGGCAGCCTTGTTAGAGGAGATTAGCTGGAGACAAAAGTCCAAAGTGTTATATTTAAAGGAGGGCGGCTCTAACACAAGGTTTTTTCATAGGATGGCTAATTCTAATAGAAGAAATAATTGTATTGAAAACCTTATGATTGATGGGGCTTTGTCTTCCAACCAGGATAGGATTGCTGACCATATTGAACAATTCTATATGAACCTATACTCTGAGCAGCAAGAGTAGCAACCTTTCCCGAATGTATTGGGTTTTCCAAGGATTTCAAGGGATAATGTGGATTGGTTAGAGAGACCTTTTGAGGAAACTGAGATTTTTGAAGTCATCAAGGAGTTTAATGGGGATAAATCTCATGGGCCAAACGGTTTTTTGATGGCATTCTTTCAAGCTTGCTGAGGGATTCTCAAATCAAATATCATGGCTATGTTCCACCATTTCCATGTTACAAGTTAGTTTGAAAAAAAGCTTGAATGCAACTTTCATTGCTCTCATTCCTAAAAAAAGCTACAGCAGTGGAACTAAAGGACTTTCGACCTATCAGCCTTGTTGGGGGGGGGGGGGGGGGTTTATAAAATACTTGCTAAAGTTTTGGCTTTTCATCTTCACATGGTTTTAGGAGAGATCATTTCAACACCTCAAAATGCCTTTGTTCTAAATAGGAAGATTCTTGATTCCATTCTTATTGCTAATGAATGTCTTGATAGTAGATAGAAGTCTAATTAGCCAGGGTTGTTATGTAAATTGGACCTAGAGAAAGCCTTTGATCATGTGAACTAGGGATTTCTTACACACTTGCTTGAGTGTTGTGGATTTCCTGATAAGTGGAGACGATGGATTTCATTTTGTTTATCAACAGTTCATTTTTCTATCCTTATTAATGGTTCTCCCCTTGGGTTTTTTGGAAGTTCAAGGGGGTTGCGGCAAGGTGATCCTTTGTCCCCTTTGTTATTTGTTTTGGTTATAGAAGCCATTGGTAGAATGTTGGATAAGGCTGTCCATGAAGGTCGTTTGTTAGGTTTTAGTGTAGGTGATTCTACTGGAAGATCTTTGGTGGTTTCCCATCTCCTTTTCTCTGATGATACTCTAATTTTTTGTTATACTAATATTGATCAAATGTTGATTCTCTGTATGGTGCTCATTTGGTTTAAGGCTATGTCTGGTCTGAAGGTAAATTTGGATAAGTCTGAACTGGTGGCTGTGGCGGTAGTTCATTACATTGATCTTTTGGTGGCTGTCTTAGGCTGCAAGCAAGGGTCTCTCCCAATGAAATATTTGGGTCTTCCTTTGGGGGAAAAATTTAAGGACAAGTCAATATGGAATCCAATTCTTGAGAAGATTGAAAGAAAATTAGCAAGTTGGAAAAAATTATATTTATCCAAGGGAGGTAAAGTCACTTTAATTAAAAGCACTCTCTCAAATCTTCCTACTTATTTTCTTTCTTTATTCCCTATTCCTGCTTCTGTGGCCAACTGAATTGCTAGACTTCAACAGGACTTTCTGTGGGGTGGCCTAAGGGATGAGCCCAAATTTGATCTGGTTGATTGGTCTATGGTGTGTACTCCATTTTCTTTAGGTGGTTTAGGGATTAGGAACCTGAGAACTTTCAATGCAGCTTTATTAGGGAAGTGGTTATGGAGATTTGGGCAAGAAAGTGATGCTCTATGGCATCAAGTGATAAAGGTGAAGTATGGTTGTGATTGGGGTGGTTGGTATTCTAGCTCTTTCTCTGGTCCATATGGAGTCAAGGAAAAATATTAGAAGGGGGTGGCCCTCTTTATCTCAATTTATTCTATATGAAATTGGAGATGGATCAAAAGTGCAGTTTTGGCTAGATCGTTGGTGTGGAACATCTTCTCTTGCAGATTGCTATCTTGAATTATTTAGGATTTGTCGTATCAAAGAGGCAAGTGTAGCAGATCTAATGAGGTACACCAATGGAGTCCTCCATTGGGAGATTCTTTTTTGTAGGGATGTGCATAATCGGAAATTGGAAGCTTTCAGGAGTTTCATAAATACCATTTATAGCACTCCTGTGAAGGGGATTGGGGAGGATAAGAGATGTTGGTTGCCTTGTAAGAGTAAGGGGTTCATGGTTAGTGCGTACTACCATCTTCTAGTTGGCCATAGTGAGTAGTTTTTCCATTGGAAAAGCATTTGGAAGCAGAAGATCCCCTCTAGAATGACTTTCTTTGTATGGACCGCTGCCTTGGGGAAATGTCTAACAATTGACAATCTAAGGAAAAGGAAAGTTTGCATTTTGGATTGGTGTTATATGTGCGAGAGTAATAGTGAATCTGTTGACCATCTATTCCTTCATTGCCCAGTTGCTTTGGACTTGTGGGATATGGTTTTTGGTTTATTTGGAGTTTATTGGGTCATACCAATGTCTGTTGTTGGGCTATTTGCTTGCTGGCAAGGTCGATTTGGTCACCATCGTAATGGAGATATATGGAAGGTTATTCCTCATTGTTTGATGTGGTGTATTTAGAAGGAGAGAAATAGTAGGTGTTTTGAAGACAATAAGCGTTCCATGCCTAATCTCAAGCTTCTTTTCTTCAAAACCTTATTGGACTGGTTTTCTGTGTGGAGAAACCAACCTTTTTCTTCTATTTTGGATTCACTTGATTCTTGTAATGTTCAGTTTTGAGTTTTTCACCCCTGTATACTCCCTGTGTACTTGGGTGTCTCTCCCTTTTTGATTTCAATAAATTTTTATTACTTATAAAAAAAAAAACAACAAAAAAAAAAACAAAAACAAAAACAAAAACAAAAACAAATACAAAACAAAAAAAAGCTGGCCAAGATCCACTTAACTCTACTTTATTGGCTTATTTAAAATAACATGGTTAGAAAAGAGGATCCACTATGAATGGCTTTGCACAGCCCCATACCAATAAAGTTTACAAAAAGCTATCCTTATGAACAAAAATCTTCAGTCCTGTAAAGAGCTTTTCCTTTTATGTTCCATCACTTGTGTCAAATTTTTCTTATTATCAAAATTTAGATTCTTTTAGATGGAAGGAGAGAGAGAGAGAGAGAGAGAGAGAGAGAGAGAGGACTTGTGGAGTATAAATTACACAATGGAGCACACACGTTAGGATATAGTCACCACAATTCACAAATGGAAAATAGTTTTACCAAACTCAAATTTGTAATCTAGATCGGATCTTTCCTTTTCCAACAAAATATATTTGTAACATAGCATAGCATCTCATCATGTCAAGAATATGAGTGTTGCATAATTGAATTCACATACTTGAGAATTAATCGTCTAACATATTCAATGGCATGGGTGAAGGATGGATAATAGAAGGTAAAAAAAAATATATATATATATATATATATATATGTGATCAGCTGAACCACTATCTAATGTTAGTAGTGCTAGGCTAAGGCTGTGTTTGGTTGCCGTAAAACGTTTTCCGAAAAATAAATATTTTCCGGAAATGCTATTTTCTGGAAAAGGAAAATATTTTCAAGTATTTGGTTGTATTATGAAAATTGTTGTAGAAAATATTTTTATGTGTTTGGTTGTATTCTGAAAATGCTATTTTCCGGAAAATTTTTCACATTTTACTCAGCATCCAAACAAATTTATTACAAAAAATTTCAACATCACATCCAATTCAACAACAATTTTCGGCAGCAAATTCCGACAACAACAACACAACAACAACAACAACAACAATCAGTTCATAAAAAAAAAAAACAACAACAACAATCAAACTTAAAAAAAAAAAAAAAAAAAAA
Organism: Quercus gilva; assembly: GCA_023621385.1. Taxonomy (NCBI): domain Eukaryota; kingdom Viridiplantae; phylum Streptophyta; class Magnoliopsida; order Fagales; family Fagaceae; genus Quercus; species Quercus gilva. The sequence goes on along the minus strand of CM042477.1, from coordinate 54,287,318 downwards.
AAAAAAAAAAAAAAGGGAGAGATCGAGGAAGAGGAAGCGATGGGTCTGGGTCGACGACGATCGACGATTGACGGCGCAGCGTGGTGCAACTCACCGGTGCGAAGAGTGCTGGATTCTGGGTTCGAAGGAGATCGACGATTGACGGCGCGGTGCAGTGCGATCGAAGGTGCGACTAGATCTGCTCGTTGCGATGAGGCGATAGGGACTGGGTTCGTGGGTTCGTGGTCGCCGGCGACGGTCTCTGGGCTTGGATCGGCGATTCGTGGGTTCGTGGCCACCGGCGATGGGCGCTGGGCTTGGATCGGCAATGGCGCTGGGCTCTCTCTTTCTTTCTCCCTCTCTCTCTTCGTGCTCTCTGTTTCTCAGTTTTTCGGAAAATAGGATTTGAAGTGAAAATAGAAACTGAATTGGTTTTCATCTTTGACCACTGGTCAACGGAAATCAATTTCTAAAAAATTGATTTTTCGTGCGCAACCAAACACCTGTAAATTCAAAAAAGCATTTCCGGAAATGCTTTTCACCCAAAACAAACACAGCCTAAAGTATAATTGAGTTGAGTCCATAGTGACAGAGCATATGTAACCATCCTTTCATGGGGGTGGACCCTGCTAGTATGAGATCCATCCTATGTGAGAAGCTGATTACATATGCCCGATACACCAAATACCTTCTCATACATTTGAACAATGAAACTTTAGGGTCATAATTAATATGTACTCAATATTTAACTGAAATACATGTATAACAAAGAATGATTGGCACAAAATTCCTATGACCAAGAAAGAAAGAAAAAAAGTTCTTGTTTTGAATTTTCTTTTTCTCCCCCTGGTAGGGTGACTAAAATATTGAATTAAAGAGAATGTGGCCTGTTTTCTAGTAGATATATGGAAGAGTTTTGGTTTTGAAATTCTATGTACTAGTAACTATTTCATGTGTTGAACTGAATTGTTAAATAAAAATTATATATATTTTTCTAGAAGGTATAATCAACTTCATGCAATTTATTTAAAAGTAATGATGTTAAAACAAATTAGTAACTACTCTAAAGATTATATTTGTATATTCATAGCTTTCATGTTTAGAAAGACTTTCACTTATTAGCCGAACCGAAGTGGACCAAAATACTATGTTAATGTGGCTCAACATGAGTGTAATAATAATAAATGTTATGCTTAACATTTTAGATATTACCAGTTTGAGATTATATATATATATATATATATGGATTTAGATAGGTGCTTTCAACCCAAACTTGTATTTTCCCACTATGTAAGTGACAAGAATGGACTGAATGCACCAAATGGACCAAAATAAACTGAATTGAACCAAATTAATCGAAGAAGACCAAATAGAATTGAATGACTGAAGCAGACCGAATAGGACCAAAGTGGAATGAATAAGACTAATGTTGACTAAATATGATAGAATGGACCAAAAGGGACCAAAGTAGGCCGAGTAGGACCAAATTGGACTGAAGTGGACCGAATAAACTGAATAGCACCAAATAGGACTAAAGTGGATTGAATAAGACTGAAGTGGACATAATGAACCGAATAGGACCGAATAAGACTGAAGTGGATTGAATAGAATCGAATAAGACCAAAGTGGACAGAATGGAGCAAATGAGACTGAATAAGACCAAAGTAGACATAATGGACTAAATAAGACCAAATTAGACTGAAGTAGACTGAATATGACTAAGGTGGATAGATAAGTCCAAATGGATAGAATAGAACCAAAGTGAACCGAATCGAACCAAATATGACCAAAGTGGACAGAATTGGACCGAAGTGAAATGAATGGGACCGAATGGACTGACTATGACCAAAGTAGACCAAATAGGACCAGAGTGGACTAAATAAGACCAGAGTGGACCAAATAATACCAAAGTGGACCGAAAATATTTTTTTAAAATTTGTAAATATTAGTCTTTAGTCACCTAAAGTTATTTTTTTATATGTATTTTCTAAGAAATATAAAAAGAATTATCAAAGGGTTTGAATTTTATTGCAATTTGTTTACCTATGCTACTCCTTTTTTTTTTTTTTCTTTTTCTAATTAAGGATGTGGTTTGAAAGCTCGGATTTGTGCTAAAACACATAAGCTTGTTCAGAACCCCAATTAAAAAATTACTGCTAAATTGCTTTTACTCTAACTTAAACAAAGTGCGGAACAAGAGTAAATGTGCGTAATAAACCGATAACACTAGTTTAAGCCATATCCATCCACAATAAACAATTAAATGAAAGCTTAGAGAGTAAGGAAAAGAGATGCAAACACAAGATAACACTAAGACGTGTTATCGAAGAGAAAACCGAAAAACTCGGCAAAAAACCTTTTTGTGACTCTCCAAGTCGAAATCGATCCACTAAAGAATAAAGTTGGAGTACACGAATAACAAAAGACCCTCCAAGCCTAGTCTATCCCATGTATTTGAGCCTTCCAATAGCTTACTGCTACTGCAGAATCTCTCAAACGTAGCACCTGGGTGCTAGGGGTGTGCCGGAATGTGAAACGAAAGAGTTAAAAGAAAAATTAGAAAGTATTAGGAGTTAAAGAACCAAATAATATTTGTTTATAAAAATATGAGAAAGTAAAGAATAGTTTAAAAAGACCACAATTTTTGGTTTTTCTGTTTGTTACTATTAAGTAAAGAACATTTTAAGAAAATCTCTAAATTATGCATGAGATAGAATAAAGAATCATGCAACATACACCACAAGTTCACACCTATTGAGTTGGAAATTTTATAAATTCTCATATAGCTCACTATCGCTACTTTATTCTCATATGGAACCAGGATTTGCAGTTTTTTGGGAGGGGGGGGGGGGGGGGAAGCTTACTATAAATTCATTGAATTTCGTAACGTCTATTAATATCTTAATCACATATTTGTAGACAAAAATATATAATAATCATGTTGCAATGAACTAATACTTATTTCATCGATAGCGATTCTTCAAAATGTTGTTCGATGTTTTTCAGAAAATAGGATATTAGTAATGACTTCAAATTTATTTGTATTTTCTTTCAAAAAAATCAAACATTATAGTTGATTTTTCCATTGTCTAGAAACCATATAAAAAGTTATATAAATTATAGGGATTTATTTTACTTCTACATAACATTCAAATAATTTCTTGACTTGTAAAGTCATGAGATTTTATCCAATGTAAAAATAAATGTTTATTTGGTTTTTGTTTGGAACCAATTTTTGGAACAATAGATTTATAAGATAGGGAAATAATGATTATCTCAAAATTAATTAAATAAATAGTAGAATGAGTACTCTTCATGTGTTATTTAGACATAACTTACACTTTTTTTTTTTTGGGATGAGTGTAGCTTTTATCATTAGTTACTTCTTTTGAACCAAAAGTTGACACGTATATATACTCCATCTAGCATTATAGCAAATACATGCCACAACCCCCTCTACCCATTTAGGCATTCACAAGTTCACCATTCACACAAAACAACACAATTTTTTTTTTTTTTTTTCGATGAAAATGGTAGCCACAAGTTCACACGCTAATACACTATCAGTTACTAGCACTTATCAGATAAAAATTGGTTGAAGATCTGCCTCACGGGCTCACACAACACATCTTAGAGAGAGCAGAGAGAGGATTGAGGAGAGATTTCAGAGAAGAGAGGGGTCAAATTAGAGAAGGAAGAGCCTGATCTGCTATATTGCCTTAAGGGTATTCTTTTCTTTTCTTCTTTTTAGATTTGTGATTTGTTTGATTGGTTTTTTTTGGTTTATTTGAAGGTTTTTTTTTTTTTTTTTGGTTATTTTTGGGACAATTGGGCAAAAGGGTAGTTCATATATTTTTTCTATTTGGGTCAATTTGTAAATTTTTTTTTTTTTTTAGGGTGGGGCCAAGTATATAAATTTTGAAATCATATTTTCAAATTTTTGTTTATAGGAATACAAAAGTAAAATTTCTAAAAAAGTTTTTTTGTTTGGGGGGTGGCCCCCCTCGGTCCAAGCACCAGCCCTAGACATTTTGGGGCCTAAGACGAGAACTAAAAATAAGGCATTTTTTTATACTTATATATTAATTAAATTAATGTTTATTTAATATTTTTATATTATAATATATTTTATTTAAAATCTATTTTTCTTGCACTTTAAGATGCAAATTGACTAATTAAATTTTTGTATTCAAGTTCTTCCAACATCTCCTTTTCAATCGATAATATAGTTAATCCACTTAATCTCTTTAGTAGACATTTCTAATCAAACAATATATTTATAAAGACTAAAATAAAAAATAACTTTCAAGTATAGAGCAAATAAAAAATAGAACCTGATTGATATAAAAAGTATTGTTGTAGTTTCACCGAACAATAATAAGTTTTTAGTAATCTCAACCTGCATAAATAAAGACTTATTCAATATATTACCACTAACTAATATATATATATATATAAACAAATTTTTAAAATTAAAAAAAAAAAATTAAGCACGAACATAACAAAGATTTAAGCACAACCATAACACAAGGCTTATTAATAAGACCCACCCACAAAAAAACACAAAACAAATCTTATCTATAACATGGGAGTCAATTTCGTACTGGAAGCCATTTCAGTTTAGTCAGAGAAATGATATATTTTGGTACCTGTAATTACCGGTGTACTGTTTCAAGATAACCGCTATCTATAAAATCCTATATATATATATATATATGTTGCTTAATTTAAATCCTATGTCTTTAAGTATATTTAGGCTCAATTCATCTTTATCTTTATCCTTCTACAATGGCCCAATCCATTACAAATAAATCTAAATTATCTAACCATTATATTAAAAATTAAAAAAAATTAAAAATTGAAACAGCCATAAAAGGTCAAACATCCCACGTAACTCTCACGTGAATTCTGAATAGAATTCAATGCCTTAGTTTTACCATGACCACACGTTGCTTTCAAAAAGAATAAACACATCCCACACGTTTTGAAAATGCACTGAGAAGCCAAATGCTCAGAAATGAAAAGTCTGGTCTCTGGTGTTCATGAGCAGAGAAGAGGAGAAGACCAAAAAAAAAAAGAGCGAGAGATGCAAACTTACAGAACGAGGCCATGATCTAGGTAGCCACATAACTCAACTCAATATAAACAAAACCGGCCCAATAGAAAGCCAAGCGCCCAAATAAATTATACCTGATACGATGATACCTCAGTTGAGCCAGCCAGGTAGTTAGCAACAGTGGAGAGAATCAGAGAAAGAATGAGAGAGGCAGAGAGCAGAGGGAACGGTAAAAATTTTAGGATTTGAGTTGTTTTATTTGTTTTGATTTGTGATTGTTTTGTGGTTAGTATCTTAGATCGGATTTGTAGTTTATCTTGGTGATTTTTGGTTTGTCCAATAATGCTATTTTTGGGCAATGATTTTATTTAGAACCAATGTGTAACCGAAGTAACCAAAAAATTTTTTTTTTATTTTTTTTTATTAAAAGGATGTGCCGAATATTTTTAATTCATCTAAAACTTTTTTTTTCCCCTTATTGCCCCTTCTTTTCTAAAATTTTGGGGGCCCTTCCACTTGCGGCCCTAAGCAATTGCCTAATTGGCCTAATGGAAGGTCCGGGTCATAATAGCTTGTAATTAGTTACCATGCTAGTGTGAGCCAAAAATATCAAACATAAAAAAGTTTAAAGTTAAAAGGTTAAAAAAAAAAAAAAAAAAAAAATCTAACCCAGTGGAGTTGGCTGTGTGGTTGAGCGCTCGGTCTTAAAGTGATTGTAAAAAACTTTCTGACTAGTGATTTACCCAGTTATGAGCTTACCTGTTGCAAACAGTAATTAGTATCTGATGGAAAGTTTTGGATTTTACTAAAAAGAGGTATTACGTCTACAACAATTTTACAATATTTTTACAACAAACCACAGATGGTTAGTTGTTATTGGTTCAAATTTAAAACTAACACTAAGATTACTTTTCTGCCTCAATAATAACAACTAGTAACAACCTACCACTTAGGATTTGTTGTAAAATTGTTGTAAAAATGTTGTAGACATATCATTTCTTTTTTATTAAAAAATAATTATAAAATCCAAACTATATTATTAGTTAGGCAACGTTTAAAACAAATTTGGTTTCTAACAAATCAAGTGCAGAGGACTCGATTTTGCTCTGAGAAATTGTACTTGGAACTCGAGTATGAGACGCTCGAGTATGAAACTTGAGTGTAAGGCACTCGATTTTCAAGTGCAATTTCACACAGCAAAATCGAGTTTTCTGCACTCGATTTGTTAGAAACTAAATTTGTTTCAAAAGTTGAATAACTAATAATATAATTTGAGGGATTTGATTATTTTTTAATAAAATCCAAAAGTTTTGAAGAAACTGTGTGAGAAAAAAAAAATTCTAAGAATTGAGATTAAAAGTAAATTTTTTTTAAATTTCAATATTCATTGAAGGATGATTTGCAGGGTGCAATAACTCCAGATCTCAATCGGTGTTAAAAAAAAAAAAAAAAAACCGTTTGATTGTTGTTTCATCGTGATAAAATCAAACAAGACAAATTCTATATATAGAGCGAGAGATACTATGAGAGAGGAGAGAGAAGGTGTATCTACTTACAGTGAAGTTGAAGCTTGTAGAACTCAGCCTAGATAGGGGGCGTTTTACTTTTACGAGGTCGAACTAGAGAAGCCGGAAACAAAAGAGTGGTGAGTGATAGGACTTTCAAAATGTGAGGAAGGTGCAATATTTTTTCTTCTCAATAAAAAAGGGCGAGGAAGAGCAATTTATAATTTGCCAGTGAAGTACTATGACCCACACTTGAAGACCTCAGTCAACTTTTTTTTTTTTTTTTAAGAAGAAAAGTTTTAAGAGGGTGAGGAAGAGCAATTTATAGAAAAGGCAATTGCCGTTCTCATAATTTGCCAGCGCAGTACTATGACCCACTTGTAAAGACTTATTTTCTCAGTCAACCTTTTTTTTTTTTCCTTTTTTTTTTAAGAAGAAAAGTTTTAAAAGGGTGAGGAAGAGCAATATATGGACAAGGGAATTGCGGCTCTCATAATTCGCCAGTGAGTACTATGACCCCCACGTAAAGACTTGGGCGCTGTTCGGTAATATTGCCATAGTAATGTTATTTGTATTTTTAAAATATATATGTGGTAAAAAAATGTGTAAAAAAATGTGTAATGTTGTTTAAATATTGAAAACTGTTACTCAGAACACCATATCACGCAACCCTTTATTTTCTCAATCAATTTTTTTTTTTTAAAAGAAGAAAAGTTTTAATATTTTAGCTAGTCAAGCCTGCCACCGGCTACCCAAACAGAATTAATATGGAAGATTTTTTATTTCTTTTTGGTAAACTAAGGGTCCGTTTAGATAAAATTTATTTTGTTGAAATTGAAAACTAAAAACTAAAAACACTGTAACAAAATAATTTTTAGTCGTGTGAATAGTATTGCAGGGCCTATTTTTAATAAAAAAAAGTGGTTAAAAAGTTATATTTGTGAATCTGTAAACAGTGCATATGCGGCTTAACCAAAAAAAAACTAAAAACGCTGAGTTGCAAACGTAGACGCACAAAACGCGCTATCCAAACCCCACCTAAGTGTGCATTTGGGAAACGCGTTTTGTGCTTCCCACGTCCACATTTTGCGTTTTCTTCATTTTTTTTTTTTTCTCCAGCCGTGATTGTTGACTTTGGGGTGTGAACTGTACTGACTTTGGGGTATGAACAGTATACACAGTAAATTTTTCAGCAACTTTTCAGTCACGGGACTCATAAACCTCACTTTTTCATTAAAAATGAGTCTCACGATACTATTCACACATTTAAAAATTATTTTACTACAGTGTTTTTCAGTTTTCAATTTTCAGCTATATCCAAACAAACTCTAAAATTACTTTTTTTCTATCGATAACATCACGTTTTTTACATTAAAATATTGTAAAAATATTATAAATATAATATTTCTATTATAAATTAGGCTTGCGCATTTACCATGGGTCCCTGCAAGGAGCATTTAAATGCTGCTAACTAAAGAATAGGAAGCACGAAACAATATTGTTTATAGTGCGCTTGATTTATGTGTATTCTCCAACGTTATGGCCATAAATCTGCGCTGTAGTATGCAAATTGTGACTAGTTCTTTTTAATATATATATATATATATAGGTAAGTAATCCCTATAATTAGGTGATAAGTACTTGATGAAGTGCATGAAGCATGAAAATAAAGCATAATCTTTTGGTTCGACTACATTTTAACCTATTCAAGCCTTCATTCAATAATCTAAACAACTATGTTTGGTTCTAAATATTTAGGATTAAATGTTTAAATTTCTAAATTTATGTATGTTGGCAAATCAAGATCAAAATATGTCTAGATTAGGTGTTAGACATTACTCATGATGATTCAAATCAAGATTTAAGAACATTTAAGCTGCAGAAAAAAGAGTTCAATTTTTGTGAAACTTGATCGATCGAAAGATAGGTTCGACTGATCGAAAATCGTGTTCTACAAATTTTAAATCAGCCCCTAGCTCACGAAAATGTTTAGGGTTTCAATCCAACACTACAAGGTATAAAAGGAAAACCCTAATTACGTTTTAGAAGCTCTTGGAAGACTTGTGAGTTACTCTTGTGAGATTTGAGAGATTTTTTAGCCTTCTAACTCAACAAGCATCTGCCAAAACGAGATCTACAATCAAGAATTGGTGAAAACAAGTTGCTGCATAAAGGTCTACTATTGATGGTGATCTGAAACTTTTAAGTGGGATCTTAAAGTCACAAACAGGGAGTTTGTGTTCAACAAATCCAAGGTAGAAGAATTCGTGGAGTCGGAGCTGCATATGGTCGTGTTAGTAAATTCTACATGAGGTAGCTTTAGATTTAGGGTTTAAATCTATTGTAATCTTTCATTCTATCATAGTAAATTTGTTTACCTTGAGGATAGTTAGGTTAAATCCTCCCTAAGTTTTTACTTTGGAATTATTTGTTTCATTAGTTTTCCTAGGTCATTATATTGTGTTATACTGTGTTATATTTGCCTAATATACAACTAAATTTTATAATTTTCAAATTTCTCATCTGTTATTAAAAAAATATTTCTATAAGTATTTTTTTTTAACATTTTATCTCTACAAAACATATCATTCTATTATTTTTTGTGTGTTTAATTAATATATTTTTTTAAGGTGAACCATATCCTTCCAACTTTTGTTATACTGTGTTATATTTGCCTAATATACAACTAAATTTTATAATTTTCAAATTTATTATTCAAATTTCTCATCTCTTATTAAGGAATAAGGAGATTATCATAATAATCAAAACTCATCACAAAATTACAATATTATCTTAACCAAAATTAAAATGAAACCAAATGAATAAAAGATAGACTTTATAATAATTTATTATTCAAATTTCAAAAAATGGGTACGCATATTTAAATTCATAGTCATGTAGATTGTGTTTTAATATAAATTCAAATTTCTATTTCTAAAAAAAAATAAAAAAAATAAAAAACTAAGTATTAACCCAAACCAAAATTCAAGCAAAGCTATAAAAGGGAAATGGAAGACTTTGTGATGGGAAATTGAAACACAATACCAAAACACAAATTTTTTTTTTTTTTTTTAAATCAACCTTAATTAGAGTTATAAGAAAGAACAAAAATTCTCCAAAATAAGAGGGGGGAGAGAGAGAGAGAGAGAGAGAACTCACAGTTTTTGTGTGGAAAAAAATAAGAATTGAATGGAGGAAATGATATCAAATTTATATAAAATAAAATGGGAAGGAAAAGAATCAAATTATAGAAAGAGAAAATGATGAATGAAGTGTAATGGTGAAGTAGAAAATAGTGGGGAAGGTAAAGAGGCAGTGGAAAGTGAAAGGTTAGAGGAAGTGTAACCATAGGTGTGGACTAATAGGGAGTAGAAGAGGTTTTTGTTGTTGTTGTTGTTGTTGTTTTTTATTTATTATTATTTTTTTTAGAGTAGTGAGAAGAAAGGTTTAAAAGAGAAAAAAAGAAGTAGAAAAGAAGTGGATGATATGGCCCAATAATTGTGTAACAAAATTTATTGCACGCGCACACACACACACACATATAATGATGGAAAGAAAATAACACTCAATGTTGAAAGGAGTTTTCAATCTAAATAATAAACAATTAGAGTTTATGATGGTGTGTAGTGCATCAGGTTGGCCAAAAATAATTAATTTTGCAATACTCAATCAATAAAAGCATTCTCGACAAGGTTATAAAAAAATATAGCTTCAAAAATCTACTTTATCTATTTTAACAACTCACTTTATAATATAACCAACATCAATAGTTTTATTTTAACAAAAAACACATTAAAATAATATAAATAAACAAATAAAATAAATATAATAAAACACTACACATGGTCAAACTTTAGAGAGAGAGAGAGAGAGAAACTAAATTAATAATGAGAGAAGAAAGAGAAAATAATTTAATATTTGTAGCAACTTGCCAGAGTGAGCTGCTACTACTAACAACTCATTATAGCAGGTTGGTAAAATATTTTAAGTTTAGCAACATTGATGTATGGTGTTTTTGTTCTTTTGAAGCTATAAAATAACTAAAAAGCTATTTTAAGAGCAGTGCTATGGATGCTCTAAAGATGTGAAAAAAAATAATGACGTGATCTCTTATGTAGCTCAACAGGAGCGTAGCAACAATAAACGTATTTTTAGTCCAACAGGTACCTTTCTCATCATCAGCTGCTACGTTTGAAGTCTGGGCATGTTGAAGAGCTATGGAATTTGCCAAAGAGATCGCGGTCCTAGATTGTATTATTAAAGGAGATGTAGAGGTAAGCTAGGGACTTTCATTTCAGTTCATTTTGTCATGTCAAAAGATTAGGCAATACTGTTGCCCACTATTTAGCCAGACGCTCTAAGTCCGATGTTGAGCTACAAGTCTGGTTTGATACCACACTTAAAGACATAGTTCCTGTTGGTGCAAATACAATGATAATAGAAATAATACAAAGAGAAATTGAATAATACTACTGATTTTATTACTTTAAAGAGAGAAATTATACAACACTATTTGGACTGAGACGCGGCACTCGCTCTCTTTAAGGAGATTCAAGCCCTTGGTTGGCTAAACTTTGTAACCGATGCAGACCTTCTTTGACTTGTTTCCCCCAGGATACAATAACCCAACAAGTATCGTATGGCTAGAACAACCTCTACACAAAGTGTTCAAGTCCAAACCTCCACCAGAAAGAATGCCCTTCCTTGACAAGAATCTCTCTATTTTTTTAGTGTAATTTTTGCAGTAACCTGGATTGGGTCTGAATAAGTCTATTTAAAGGCCCAAACGGGTAGTCCATTAAGTGGGTTAATGGCTCTTTATTTTCCATAGTAAAAATGGAGTATTAATTCGGGCCATTTACTCACCGACGGATATGGTAATTATTCTAAATGGGCTGTCAAGTAGGAGGATCCAAGAGCCTGATTCATTTCCAATTTTGATACCTCCACTCTTCACCTCCCCCTTGTGCGCGTATCTAGCCCAATATCTGAGACAATTCATTTTAGCCCATTAATAACCACTATTAAAAAGAATAAAAAAAGTCTCTCTCCTTTTCAATGTGGGATTAAACATTTTCACCAACTCCTCATCTTCCATATTCATTCCCATATCTTTTCATTTATGTTATAACATTTATTTATTTTAATTATTTAATATTAAAATGCTCTAACAATCCCCCACTTATTTTAATATTAAATTTTAGTTAAAGAGAGATTACCAGGCAAAGATGGGTCACTATGCATCATGAAGGTGTGCTCTGCATTGAACCTTCACTTAGTAAAACAGCGATCTCAACTCCAGAGTCGTAGTGGTCTCCGACTTGAACTAGGACTGCTTTAGGGAAATTAAGTGTCACTGCTTACACATAACAACCCAGGTGTTGACATGAACTTTTATAGCTAGCACTTTACGGCCATGTGCTAATCCCGGTTTTATGAGTGCATTTGAGACTAAGTCCAAATCTCATAGGGAGCGGCCCCACCCCCACACTCACATAGGTGAAATTTGTCAAGGGTGCTCCTGTAATTCTAACGCCCCACTCATACGAGCTACAAATTTCATCAAGAGTTTTTTACTCAACCTCTCCACATTACAGGATAAATGCACTTACATCATAGGGATGAACAATTAAAAAATTATTTACAAAATAAATAATTAAAAATAAATAATTGTGCATTTCTTACGACCATCATATGATTCGTTTTTCCCATTGAACCCAATTCTCAGGATCTCTGGTCCTTGGGTTGGGTATCCTCATATATGGCTCATGATTCTATGGACTTTAGTCTCATCCCCCTTGATGTATTCCAGACTCTATCTTTTGCCAAGGCCTTGATAAATGGATCTGCAAGATTATCATTCGATTTAATATAATCCACAGTTATGATGCCACTACTCAAATAAGATCGCACGATACTGTGCTTTCTTCTTATAGGTCTGGATTTACCATTGTAGTAACGGTTTTTAACTCTACCAATTACAGCAGTGCTATCACAATGAATTAATATAGGTGGAATTGGCTTTTCCCAAAGTGGAATTTCATATAATAAATCTCTAAGCCAATTTGCCTCTTCACTAGCTGAAGCTAATGCTATTAATTCAGCTTCCATTGTAGAATTAGCAATTATTGTTTGCTTTTTAGATTTCTAACAAATAGCACCACTACCTAAGATAAAAATATAACCAGTGGTAGAGAGAGAATCACCTGACAAAGTATTCCAATCGGCATCACTAAAACCTTCAATCACAGCAGGGTACTTTTATAAAATAAGCCGTAACTTTTGGTACCAATTAAATATCTCATGGCTCACTCAATAGCTAGCCAATAATCTTTACTAGGCTTGCTAGTAAATCTGCTAAGCACTCCTGCTGCATATGCAATGTCAGGTCTAGTACAATTAGTAGCATAACGCAAACTACCAATGATGCTAGCATAATCCTTTTGATTAAAAATCTCATCATCATTATTCACGGGAAATAAATGAACACTAGAATCAAAAGGAGTAGCTACACTTTTGTGATCATGAAAATTATATTTTCTCAATATTTTCTCAACATAATGTGATTGATCAAGATATATTCCATCACATACTTTTGTAATTTTCATGCCCAAAATAAAATTAGCCTCACCAAGATCTTTCATATCAAAATGGCTTTTAAGCATATTTTTTGTCTCATTTATAACATGCATATTTGAGCCAAAAATTAACATATCATCCACATAGAGGCTAATAATAACATGCAAATTATTCCACGATTTAGAATAAATACATTTATCACATTCATTTGATTTATAACCATTCTCAATCATGCAGGAATCAAACTTTTCATGCCACTGTTTTGGTGCTTGTTTTAAGCCATATAGGGATTTAGTTAGCTTACATACGTTGCTTTCTTGTCCAGGCTCTACAAAGCCTTCCGGTTGATCCATGTAAATCTCTTCCTCTAGGTCCCCATTTAGAAAAGCAGTTTTTACATCCATTTGATGAATTTTCAAATAAAAAATTGCAGCAATAGCAATTAACAATCTAATAGATGTAATTCTTGTTACCGGAGAAAAAGTATCAAAGAAATCAAGATCAGTTTTTTGTTTAAAGCCTTTTGCAACAAGTTTAGCTTTAAACTTATCTATTGATCCATCCGGTTTCAACTTTTTTCTAAGGACCCATTTACAACCTATGGTCTTACAACCCGGTGGAAGATCTACTAATTTCCAAGTTCTATTAGAAATTAGAGATTCCATCTCATCATTTATAGCCTCTTTCCAAAATATAGAATCAGGTGATGTTAAAGCCTCTTTTAAATTTTGGGGATTTTCCTCAATGTTAAAAACATAATAATCAGGACCAAAATCCTTTTCAACTTTAGCTCTTTTACTCCTTCTAGGTCCAATTTCAAAATTTTCTTGATTTTGTAAATGTGAAGTAGAAGAACTAGGTTGTGACAAAATATTTTCTTCACCCCCACTATTTTTTAATTTAAAAGGAAATTTTTCTTCATGAAAAATTGCATCACCAGATTCAAAAATTATTTTGTTTTCAAGATCAAAAACTCTATAGGCTGCACTATTAATTACATAACCAAGAAAAACACAGGTAATAGCTCTAATACCCAATTTAGGCATTTTAGGGTCAGTAAGCCTTACATAAGCAAGACAACCCCATACTCTCAAATATCCCAAATTTGGCTTATGTCCTTTCCACATCTCAAAAGGTGTGGTGTGTGACTTTTTATATGGCACCCTATTCAAAACATGACATGCAGTTAAAATAGCTTCACCCCAAAAATGTAAAGGTGCACCAGATTCAATTAACATGGCATTTGTTAACTCAATTAAAGTTCTATTTTTTCTTTCAGCCACACCATTAGAAGCAGGTGAATATGGTGCAGTAGTTTCATGGATAATTCCCAAAGACTGAACAAATGAGTTGAATGCACTTGATTCATACTCACGGCCTCTATCGCTTCTTATTCTTTTTATTTTTCTACCGAATTGATTTTTAACTTCTTTTAAAAAATCTTGAAATTTTTCAAAAGCATCACTTTTATTTTTCAACAAATAAATAGTTGTATATTTAGAAAAATTATCAATAAAAGTGATAATATATCTATTTCTTCCACGAGTTAAAATTCCCTCAAATTCACATAAATCGGAGTGAATTAACTCAAGCAATTCGGTATTTCTTACAACATTTTTATGAGGCCTTTTTGTAATCTTAGCTTGACTACAAGTTTCACATTTTTCAAAATCTTTTGACAGTCTTGGGATTAATCCTAAACTACTCATGATTCCCACATATCTACTATTTATATGACAAAAACGAGCATGCCAAAAATTAATAGAAGAAAGCATATAAACTGAACTAGTAGATGCTTTATTATTCTTAACATTCAGTTTAAACATTCCATCACAAGCATAACCCTTGCCCACAAATAATCCCCTTTTAGTGATTACATAATTATCAGATTCCATAGTTTGCTTGAAGCCAGCCTTGTTAAACAAAAAACTTGACATCAAATTCTTCCTCATGGACGGAGTGTAAAGAACATCTTTCAATGTTAGCACGCGTCTAGAAGTGAATTTCAATTCAACCTCACCACTCCGAAGAACCTTGGTTTTGCTAGAGTCACCAAGCATTACAGTTTTTTCTTCTTCAAAAGGAGTGTACAATTTGAACAAATTTTTGTCATAGCAGACGTGCCTATTAGCATCAAAATCTGCCCACCACCCTTCAACATATTGCACCATATTGATGTCTGTAATCATAGCCACTAAAGGCTCTTCGATTATGTTAGCCTGCAGGACAGATTCAAGTTTCCGAAATTTGCAAAATCGTGCAATATGCCCACTCTTGCCACAGACAAAACAGGATCTATTAAATTGATCTTGTGAAGGGGGTCCTTGGTTCTTATTGTAATTTTTATTTGGGTTTCCCCTTCCTTGAGGTCTATTATTATTTTTAAAGGCTCTCTTTTTAGGCTTCAATTGACCATTTCTAGGAAAATGATTTTTGGGCATATTATTATTGGCTGAAATAAGGTTTACCTTTGTGGTGGAATTACTATTGCTCTCTTGTGTCATGAGTGCATCTTGTCCTCTAGCCTCCTCCTCCACACGAATGCGTGTGATCAAAGTCTCCAAGGATGTCTCCTTTTGTTTGTGCCGCAAAGTTTTTTGGAACTCCCTCCAAGACTGTGGTAGTTTATCAATTATGCCAGCTACCACCAAATTGTCTCCAATCTTTACTCTTTCGGATCCCACTTCTGCCACAATCATTTGGAAGTCTTGTGCTTGATCCACCACCGATTTTCCATCCACCATTTGGTAACGGAAAAATCTGCTAGTAGCATACTTCTTTGCACCTGTCTCCTCGGTATCATACTTGCTTTGTAAAGCTTTCCAAATTTTCTTAGCAGAATTGTAAGTTGTATCATAATAATCATAGAAATTCAAGCATACGACTATTTAATTCATTAAAAAAATTTTCAAATAAAATAAACCAATAAAAACATGGCAACCCAAATAAACTGTTGGCTAAGTGATTCTTTATATTGTCTTAAATATTAAAAAGGTGCTACATTCATAACATTTTTACAACAAATCATAGGTGGTTAATTATTATTAGTTCAAATTTGAACCTAAAACTAAGATTACATTTTTGTTCTAATAATAACAACCAATAACAATCTGTCCAAATTATAAGCAGTTAGTTGTATAAAAATGTTTTAGTTTATACTAATTTTTAGCTGCCAGCTACCTACCACATCTCAATCTATGTTACTCTATTTTTGCTGTAGTAGGTGAAGTTATTTTTTTAAATACAAATGTATTTTTATCCCTTATTTCAAATAAAATAAATAAATAAATAAAAACTCAACAGGTTGGAAGAAAACTATTGCCTACATATTGCCTTCAACAATTAGTAGTTACTAGTTACTACTAGCTAGTAGCCACCGGATCAAAATACATTTGACTCTATCTTGATCCATGGAAAAAAAAGAAAAAGAAAAAAAAGTGCATATAGTGTATAATAAACAAGATGTAATAAATATTGTCCTTGATCCATTGGATCATGCAAGTCTCAACGCCGAAATGATGAAAAATTAAAATAAAATAATAGAAAATTTATGTAAAAATAATTGTTCACTAATTACGAAAATTATCAAGTTATGACTATGAGTCCTTTTCAGAACAAGTTATTTAGTTGAAATTAAAATTTTTTTGCTAAAAAGTGTAAAAAAAAATGTTGAAGAATTAGTTCAATAATACAATGGAACTCATGAATAGTATCAAAAAGTATAATAAGACCTATAAATAGTAGCAAAAATAAACTAAAATTATAAATAAACTGAAAATTTCAGCCCCTCCTAAACAAATACTAAAAAAAAAAAAATCTTATTTTATACATTTATTTTTTAAATAAAAAAATCAAATGAAAATATCAGAGCATCTCCGCTTTTCTATATTTTTATACTGTTTGAACAATGAACAGTAAAATTTATCTTTTATTTACCTACTTTTTTAAATAAATCTTTTAACAAATTTTCTATCATTTTTCTATTTTATTTAAATATTATTTCTTTATTCATTATTTATTCATTTTTTAACTCACGTATCCACATATCCCATCCTACTAATTTATTTACTAATTTTTTATTATGTTTTATTTTTTTCTAATAAACAGTATCACATCAAGTTTAAAAAATGACTATTCATTAGCAAAATTTTTTTTGGGTTTTAAAGAAGCCAATAGAGCTCGTTTTTTCACTTTTTTTTTAGTTTCATTCTCTAACTTCGACTTTACTTTGGAGAGATGCTCTCACGTCCACGTTTAACAGACAAAAATAATAATAATAATAATAATTGAAACCGTCAAACCGAAGAAAGCAACTAAAGTAAAATCACAGTTTTTCGGTAACAAACACTATTAAAGTAAAAATCGCCCGGTGGTTGTTGGGTCCAGACTTTTGGACATCCAAAACGTCAAAACTCGATCATCCTTTTTAATATCCAGCCGCCTAGTTGGAAAAGTCTAGACCACAAAATGTTTTATAATTTCTTGCTACGTTATAACTTTGCAGAGTATAATTTTTTTAGTAAAGAAAAAATGGGTGAGATTACGTATAAGTGATATTTTAACCACTCAAATCAGAATTGTAGTAAAAAAAATTGGTGGTGTTAGTCGCAGCAAGTTCCGCATCACACCTCCAACTTCAACGCACCAAATCTCAAGAGTTTGAAAACTTGACAGCCAACACCATATATATAAATTCCCACACCACACTCATCATTCCCACCAACCAACCAACTAACTAAAGAATTCACCTCCTACTCCTAGTCCTAGCTACTACAACTTAGAAGCTCAGCTCAATTCCTCAGCAACAATGCAGGTCAAGATCTCACACACCGCCTTAGTATCTCCCACCACACCACCATTCCACGAAGACCACACCCTCCCTCTTTCCCATCTCGACACCGACCCCAACCTCCACGTCACCTTCCGTTACCTCCGCACCTACCTTAACACCGCCACCTCCGCAGCCGCCGTTAACGACCCTTTCCAAGTAATTTCCGCCGCACTCTCCGCCGCTCTCGTCCGCTACTACCCTCTCGCCGCCACTCTCCGCCAAAACCACCTCTTTTGCAGTATTAAAAACCTAACCGTGCCGCTCATCCACGCCACCGTGGATGACACCACTCTCGACTCTCTCAACTACCTCGACGACAACCCGGATACCCACTTTCTCGAGCAGTTGGTGCCCGACCCGGATCAGGAAGAGAGGCTTGTAAACCCGTGCGTGCTGCAGGTCACGGTGTTCAAGTGTGGTGGGTTTACTCTCGGGGCCGCAATACACCACTCGCTGTGTGATGGACTCGGCGCGACTCAGTTCTTCAACGTTATGGCTGAGTTGGCTCGTGGGGTGAGTCGGGTTTCGGTCGAACCGGTGTGGGATCGGACGAGTCTGTTGGGACCCAGAGACCCGCCCCGAGTTGAGGCACCGATTCATGAGTTCTTGAGTTTGGAGAAGGGGTTTTCATCGTACAGTGAGGAGACTGGTCCGGTTTTGAGGGAGTGCTTTAACGTGAGTGATGAGTGCTTGGAAAAGTTCAAGACCGCGCTGTTTGAACGGTGTGGATTGAAATTCACCACTTTTGAAGCTTTGGGTGCTTTCATATGGCGAGCCAAGTAAGTCCCCTCTATATTTCCTTTTTGTGTTTGCCTCCTAAATTTTTTTTTATTCTTTATTATCAGCTAAATTGCCAAATCTGTTAGTAAATGACACCACTTAAATTAAAATGTTCATAAAATTATTCATTTGACAGATTTTGTCATTTGATAAGTTTTATTTTTATAGAAAAATATATGTATTCATAAAAGGGGTGACTCATTTTTACAATGTTACTACGTGAGAAATGAAATTGACAAAAATTTAGCCTTATGCACTAATTTGACAATTGAAATAAAGTTATTGAATTAATTGAATTTTAACCTATTTATTATGTTGATGTATTATAAAAAAATAAAATTTGTAGTTGGCATTAAGTACATGTTTCAATTTGTAGGTATGGTACATGCATACCAAACTAAAACCTATCACATGGTTTTTTTGACTAATGCAACGAAAATAATGTTATCTTTTTCATGTGCAATTAAATTCAACTATGTGTTTTATTGATCAATAGATTCAATACAACCACATAATTGAACTAATTAAGGAACCTAATAGCTCATAAGGAATCGTAGATAAATTTTTTACCCCAATTACAAGTTCTACCCTATAATTATTGTCATTTTAGGCAATAGCTTCGACATTGAATTTATATTCTTAAGGAACACTTACTGAAAACCGAGTCTTTTTTTTTTTTTTTTTTTAATGATTATGAAAGTTTGGAAATTATGCCTTATGAGTTGCCTCCTGGACATTTTGTTTGTCATTTACGAAACAGGGTTAAAGCCTCAAAAATTCCAGGCGAAGAGAAGGTGAAGTTTGCTTATGCAATCAACATGAGAAAACAGGTAAAGCCACCACTACCTGCCGGTTACTGGGGTAATGGCTGTGTTCCAATGTACGCGCAGCTTAGCGCCAAAGAGTTGGTAGAGAAACCTATTTGGGAAACAGCACAGCTGATCAACAAGAGCAAAAGCAAAGCCACTGATGAATACGTTCGCTCATTTATCGACTTCCAGCATCTGCATTATGGAGATGGGATCACAGCAGGAAAAGGAGTGAGTGGATTCACAGATTGGAGGCACTTAGGCCACTCAACTGTTGATTTTGGTTGGGGTGGTCCTGTAACAGTTTTGCCACTCTCAAGAAACCTTCTTGGAAGTGTTGAGCCTTGCTTTTTCTTACCTTATTCTTCGGTGAGTGCTGGAAGGAAGGATGGTTTCAAGGTGTTGGTGAATTTGCGAGAGAGTGCCATGCCTGCTTTCAAGGAAGAGATGAAGGATTTTGGCAACCAAGAGTTTGGGCTGTCTAGATATTAAATAACAAGTTCACATCATGATTTTACTGTAGTATGTATTTTGGTTGACAGGGGTACCACAATCAGACAAGAGAGTTGTTCACGGAGTAATAAGTCTTTATTTGTAATTGGAATTGGGTTTGACTTTCGTCCAATACTTCTTGGCACATGACATGATACAGGCACAACACGTGTCCTAAATTGGCTACAGGTCAATTATGTATTTCTTCTAATACATAAAAGCATTGATAAAGTGACAAGCTCTCAATTATAAACAATAAAATGATATTAGATTCATGTGAAAATCAATCTTATTTTGATAGTTGACAGTTGTGAAAAATACTGAATATTGTGTCTTTAATGTTACTAGGTGGTAGTTTTTCCCCCTACATTAAAAAGTACTTAGAATCAATTAGCATTCCTTAATAGGTTGGTTTCTTAGACTTAATCCGGCGACTGGCCTTACTCCTAGTGATATCCGAAGTATGGTTTGCTTAGCCAATTTAGCAAGATCTTATTCAACAACCTCACCCATAGATTGAAGTTGATTTCACTCCTTTTGGCTTTTGGATGGCCAACGAAAGTTATCGGTAGTGGACCTTGAGTTGGAAGACTAAGCAAAGGCAATACAAGGCAGGGTACTGCCATCCCTCCTAGCTTAACATGCCAATTTAGAGGTTTTGAGAAAAGATTTCCCAGTTGCATTGGTTAATAGATTTCCATCAGTTGGAGGTGTTGATTCATCCTGCCTCTCTCTTATAGCTAGCCATTTTGGGTCTAAGCAGAGAAAAAAAGATTTACAATTTTGTGCCAAAAGAGATAATAAATTTTAATTGATAGGATGTTGTCAAAAGCCTTATGGTTTTGGTGACAATGTCCGGCTTCCTTTCCTCTATGGGAGAACCTATATTTGAATTCTCTCCCTCTCCTACTAAAAAATATTATTGAAAAGATGTTATTTATCTTCTTTTTTTCTTTTTTCTTTTTTCTTTTTCCTTTTTTTTTTTTTTTTTTTGATATATAGTAACTAAGGTGGTGTTTGCTAAAAATGAAAGAAGAAAGCATGACAAAGGGAGGAAAAAAAAAAAAAATCGAAGGATGATAGTTTTCCGATATTTGTTAAAATAGTTGGTAGTTTTCCATAAGAAGTAAAAAAGAGAAGATGTCAAAGGAAGAATTAAAAATCAAAGGACATGGTTTTTTGTTAGGGCATCCACGTCAATGGTGTTAAAAATTTAGATTTTATCATTCCAAAAAAATTACTTGTCTATTTTAACTCACTATTTCATAACTCACCCTCCATCAATGCTTTTACTTTTCACAACATAGCTAAATACTATTCATTTATTTATTATTCTCTCTCTCTCTCTCTCTCTCTCTCTCTCTTCAACCCACAACCACCAAACCCGCGACCTCTCTTTGTCTCTATCTCTCTATTTTCTTCTTCACCCTCTCTTCAACCCACAACCACCAAACTCACAACCTGAAATCAACCATCACCACCACCACAACCACCAAACTCATATCCATATCAAACACAAACTCATATGAATATACATAGCCAAAATCCGATCAAGCACAACCCACAGCCAAAACCCAAAACCCGATCTGATCAAACACAACCAAAACCAAAACCACATCCAGATCAAACAAAACCCACAACCTAATATTAACCCAAAATCTCGATCTCAACTCACAACCAAAATCAACCACCACCACCACCACCACCATCACAACCACCAAACCCATATGAACACAAATAAAAACAAGAACCTAAATACAACTAATACATACCCACCACATTGCTAACAATTGCCATCATCACCACCACTGATGTCGCCCATGAACCACCGCAAACCCACCTCTTTATTTGTCTCTGTGAGAGAGAGAGAGAGAGAGAGAGAGAGAGAGAGAGTTTGAGTTTTTTAATTGAAGGAAGAGAAGGCTTGGGAGAGATGGGAGAAATGGTAGGGGCGGTGAGGAAGAAAGAAAATAGAAAAGAGAGAGAGAGAAGAAAGAAAGAAAAGGGAGAGAGAGAGAGTAAAAAATTATTATTTGTTATAACATTTGAGTTACAGAAGACTACTATAAATGACATTTTATTATAGCACATTTGCAAAAAAATTTAGAAAAAAAACCATCAATGCAACATATTTTTTGTGGAATGGTTTGTTAAAAATAGTAATATAGCAATTGCAAAAAAATTTAGAAAAAAAACCATCAATGCAACATATTTTTTGTGGAATGGTTTGTTAAAAATAGTAATATAGCAATTTGAAAGCATCATCATGAATGCTCTTATCTGATATAAATGTCAATTAAAAGGAAAATAAAAGGAGAGTGGATGCCAATTTCCATATGTACTTACAAAAATTCATTTGCTGACCAAAATTCATATGCTGAGAAATATGTGGAAATTTGGAGGAAAAAAAAAAGAGTGGAGAGCAAGTATAAAGAACTTGTAAAAATATTATTTTATCCTTTACACTTTTATTTTTTTTTTTGGCCTTTTTTTTCTTATTGTTTTTAAAGTTGTTTTGGCTAGTTAACAAGACAATGAAATGAGAAGGGAAGATAAAAAAAGAGAGCAAAAGATGATGGTTAATGGAAATTAAGAGGAAAAGAAAATAAGGTCAGTGCCTTATTCCCATCTAAACTACCCAAAATTCATCAATTAAACGATAGGTAGAGAATTGAAGAGAAAATTAGTGTGAGCATAAAGATTACTGTAAGGTCAATTTTTGTTGGACCAAGCACAAGTTTTGTGGACTCAGCCCGATGAGACCCTAAACAATGAATTTGTAGAGAGTGGGTTAAACAACTGGGCTGGAAATGGAGTTAGCAACGGTTCAAGTAGATCAACAATTAAAAATAGTGTTCAGATTAGCCTTTGGCAAGAATCTTCCTCAATCCGAAGAGGTTAAAGTTTTTGACTAAAAAGAAATGAATCCCCCTCCTTTGAAAGACCTATTTCCTTTATATATACATCATCCATCTCATCTTCACCGTACACTTGTTCTTCATCTAAGCATCCACTTGAGTACTAGTCACATTAGATATTTGCTTTAGTCTGCCGTGAGTGGTAGTGGTTGAGATTGCATTGTTCAGGTGTCTTCTCCACATAAATGCAGCCAGGAAAGTTGCTGCAGTACATTAAATGCGGTGGTAGCAGTTTCTTCTTTAAGATATCTTATGATCTTCTCACCCTTGGGCATGCCCAGAGTTCACCCCATACTGTGGACTTTTCGGGGATGGTTGCTGGGATCTTCAGTATATCTACTTGATCAAGTTCTCTGACGATCCGATGAGTGGAACCTCTTCGGACCAACAGGTCGTCTTCGGATGCTACATTCGTCCTTTCTTGATTGCATTTTCATCCAACGGACTGAGCTAATCCCTCTCACCTCTTCGGACAGGCGTTCATATTCAAATTAGGCCCCAGGCCCAATACGTGGCATTAGGCTTTCTCACCCACAATAACCCCTCAAAATTCCAATTTTTCCCTCGCATCCGAAGAGAAAAAATGGGATTTTGACTTGCCAAATAAAAACATTGAATCTCTGACTCTACACGTGCGTACACGCATAAATCTAGGCGCTTTTTTATTGCTGCTGTTGTTGCGTCGTTTCCGAGGCGTCATTAATTGCTCCAGGCGGTGTCTTGTCTATGGAATCCAACGGCGAGCTACAAATCCAACGGACGAAATTTTTCTCAAAATTTTTGGGCGGGATAAATCCCACCACCTTGCCTACCTTTATATAAAGTCCCAGAAGGGGTTATTTTCTCTCACTTTGCAAATTTCAGGCTTCTCAGCGAACTCAAGCACTCACGCTCCCAAAGCCTCTCCTGTCATTTACTTCAACTCGTCCTAGAATCTGCTGCGATCTTCCTGTGAATCTAAAAGACATTCTCCCATCCGATTCTGCGTAAGTTCTTCATTTGAGATTTTCATATTCTTTTCAGTTTGCCTCTTCGGCGTTTGGATAGTCATTTCCCAACCACCGTTCTGTATCATTCCTCCCTATCTTAACTGAAAATGGGTAGGTTCAAATATCTGGTGGATAGTCCTTCCCAGATAGAGAAGTTTAGGGCGATGTATTGCATTCCCCAAGACGTGGGCTTAAGATATTGTTCCCCGGAAGGGTTGCTATTAGACCGAGAGGAGGGCGAAGTTGCGATCCCCATTATCGCCTTCTTGGAAGAAGGGATGACCATCCCCATGGGTCGGGTCACCAGAGATTATCTCCGAAACCATAGACTTTGCCCTGAGCAGTGTGCGGCTAACATGTTTAGGATTTTAGGAGCAGTCGACGATCTGAACCAACATATGGGGTTGGGGCTCACCTGGCTCGACGTGGTACACATGTACGAATGTCCTTCCAAGCAAGGGTCGGGATACTATCTTAGATCCCGATCCGATGAAGTCAGATTCTTCTCTTGCCTCCCCAAGTCTAACAAAGGGATGAAAGACGACTTTCTGATCGTCTCGGGCGCGTGGCATGACGGGCTTCATTGCCCTACCCGGCCAGGAGAGCCAGGTGAGATATCCCCTACTTAGGTTTCCTCACAATAGACTTAGGGTTTTTGTTCTCAATAATCTGGCCTTCTCTATCATGTTATAAGTTTTCTGACAGCTCCATTTTGATGTCACAGATAAGAATCACGTTGCTCCTCGGCTGAGCCTTACAAACACAGCAGCACTTAACTTCCTTCTTCGGTCAGAGATCTTTGCAAGCGAAGATGGGCAGCTTAGGGTCGTGCATCTCATCTTTGGCTATACTCCGAAAACAAAGGATTTCCAGCTAGTCGGCAACGCGATAACACTTGGAGACCCCCGCCTTAGACGCATCAACGTTGCTCGGAAGGATTTTTTGGCACCATTTGACCTCGCCCCCATGCCACATCCAAACCCACAGGGCATTCCGTTGCTCGTCTAGCCTGTTCAGCAGGTCCCCATTCAGCCGACAGCAGAGGGAGAAAAAGTAGCTTCTTCGACCCCTTCACTTGACGAGCAGATTGATCAGTTCAAGTTTAAAGGGGAAACCTCGGAGGAAGTTCAAATTTTAGTTGCCGACGAGGTGTTCGATAGGCAATCAGTTGCTCCACCCTTAAATATAGCAGTGCCTGACGACTCCTCTGAAGAAGACATGCAGAGTTTAACAGACTTGATGAAGAATAGGAGGCCGAAGGCCGTGACCAAGGGTACTGGTACATCCCAGCCCACGGTTAATCTTCCACTACCACCTCCTCCTCAAGCCCTAAAAGATCTCGGCCTAAAGCCACTGCCGGATCTGAAAAAGAAGAGGGTAGTGGCGGACATTGAAGACGGGGAGGTGGCACCTTCGAAGGGGACCAAGCAGCAAAAAACGGCCCAGGACACGAGGGGCAAAATGGCTTCTTCTACTGAGAGCAGGGAAGAACCCTTGGCCGCAGACGTGTGGCGGGGAACTCGGGTATGGTCCCCGAAGTTGACACTGGATGGTGCAGCCATCCCATATAATGCCTCCCTCCGAAACTACGCTGGAGGGAAGGCCGGACACATTGCAGAGGCACTGGAACAACCTCTGCTCCTTCCGAAGGACATGGAGTCCTATCGGCGCTTCAACCAGCAAGAGCTCTTTCTATCTCTAAAAAGGGATATAGCCATGGTAAGATAAATGACTCTCTTATAGCTCTTATGTGCGTTCACAACTAAAAGTTCTTTGTTTGCCATGCAAATTACCCAACAAATTTACGTGGCTGAAGAGTGGAATAAAAAGAAACATGTTGAAGTGCAAGTCGAGACCCATTCTAGGGAGGAGGCCGAGAAGGCATTGGGCAGTGTAAAAGACGAGTGCGCCCGCATCTCCGAGCAATTGAAGGAGGAGACGAAGGCAAAGAAAAGTCTGGAGGCAGGCCTGAAGACTGCTACAAAGCAAGCCGAAGACCAACGCCAGAAGCTGTATACTACCGAAATCAATCTGGAAACAGAGAAGGCGTTAGTGAAAGAACTTCGGGCTGAGCTTAACAAAGCTAAGGATGCTGCTAAATTGGCCAAGGAGGACGCTCAATTGGCTAAGGAAGCAGTTGAGGTTGAGAAGCAGGCTGCCTATATGCTGGGGGTGCAGGAGACCCAAACGAGGCTGACCAAGGAGTTTGCAAAGGTCTGCATGGAGTACTGCGACATCACGTGGGGCAAAAGTCTTGATGCGGCTGGAGTCCCCCTAGAGTCTGCCTTGAGGCAACCTGGAAGTGTTTACTATCACCCTGACATCTGCGACCTGCCAGATACCTTGGAAGCTTCCTAGACCGGTCAGAATCTTCTAGTCCCAACTGAGACAAGCCAGGCACCTCTTCAGACCGGTGATGCGGGCGATCAGCCAAAGACTGACCCAGTGCCTCAGAAAAAGGCTTAGGATGCACTTTTTGAACTTGTAATAATTAGAACCCATCATCGTTTATTTTGTAACAAAATTACCTCTTTAATGAATGAAATGGTATACTTTTTGTCTTTGTTGCTTTTATGGTATATATTAGATTGCGCCGTCACAGCTAATAACGACAGTTTGATAACTGAGAATCAACCAAAAACATGGTGATCTTTTAAACATGGCTAAACGAGGCCTCATGATAACAACAGTTGACGTAATTGAGCTTAAATTTGCATATTCTGCCAAACACCAGACTAGACTAATAACGTAGACTAACACTTGAGAAAAATTGTTCGTAGAATCACGTTTAAACACTTGGGAAGATCATAAATGTGTTAACTAACCCAGATCATTTGGTCCGAGGACAACAGGCATGATTGAATTTAAGTTTAAACGCAAACGTAAATGAGTGTCAACTAACCCAAATCATCTGGTCCGAGGACTACAAGCATGATTGAATTTAAGTTTAAACACTTTGAGAGACGTAAATGAGTGTTAACTAACCCAAATCATCTGGTCCGAGGACTACAGGCATGATTGAATTTAAGTTTAAACACTTGAGAAGATCATAAATGTGTTAACTAACCCAGATCATCTGGTCCGAGGACAACAGGCATGATTGAATTTAAGTTTAAACACAGAAACGTAAATGAGTGTCAACTAACCAAAATCATCTGGTCCGAGGACTACAGACATGATTGAATTTAAGTTTAAACACTTGAGAGAAACGTAAATGAGTGTCAACTAACCCAAATCATCTGGTCCGAGGACTACAGACATGATTGAATTTAAGTTTAAACACTTTGAGAGACGTAAATGAGTGTTAACTAACCCAAATCATCTGGTCCGAGGACTACAAGCATGATTGAATTTAAGTTTAAACACTTGAGAGACGTAAATGAGTGTTAACTAACCCAAATCATCTGGTCCGAGGACTACAGGCATGATTGAATTTAAGTTTAAACACTTGAGTTATTAGCACAATAAAATGGCACCATCACAGAAAGGAAAAGTACACTTAATAATAATACTTTTTCAGGTTATTTACATTCCACGGCCGGGGTACTACATGATTATCCAGATCTTCCAAGAAATATGCTCCAATGCCAGCTCTTGAGGTGATGCGGTACGACCCTTCCCAATTTGGTCCAAGTTTTCCCCAAGCTGGATTCTTTGCAGTGCCCGCCACTTTCCTCAACACCAAATCCCCAGGCTCTAAAGGTCTCAACCTTACATTGGCATCGTAGCCCTGTTTGAGCTTTCGTTGGTAATGCGCCAGTTGGACCATTGCATTTTCCCTCCGTTCTTCGATCAAATCCAAACTCTTTTCCAGCTGCCCATCATTGCCGACTGGATTAAAAGAGCTAGTCTTATATGTTGGAAACCCCGTCTCCAGAGGTATGACAGCTTCAGCCCCATAGGTCATTGAGAAGGGGGTCTCCCCTGTAGACCTGCGAGGCGTAGTTCTATATGCCCATAAAATGTGAGGCAATTCTTCTACCCATCTACCCTTAGCTTCGTCTAGTCTTTTCTTCAATCCGTTAACTATGACTTTGTTAACAGCTTCTGCTTGCCCATTTCCTTGGGGATAAGCAGGGGTAGAGTATCTGTTTGTAGTTCCCAGCTCGCTACAATAATTCCTAAAAGCTTTGTTGTCAAATTGAAGTCCATTGTCCGATATGAGGGTATGGGGGACCCCAAACCGAGTGACGATATTTTTCCAAATAAATTTCTTCACGTCTACATCCCTGATGTTTGCTAGAGGTTCAGCTTCGACCTATTTGGTGAAATAGTCCGTGCCGACTAGGAGGTACTTCTTGTTTCCCGCTGCCTTAGGGAATGGGCCCACAATATCCAAACCCCATTGAGCGAAAGGCCATGGGCTGGACAACGGATTAAGAATGCCTCCGGGTTAATGTATGTTCGGCGCAAACCGCTGGCATTGATCACACTTTTTAACGTACTCATGGGCCTCTTTCTGCATATTCGGCCACCAATAACCTTGGGTAATGGCTCGGTGAGCCAAAGATCTCCCACTAGTATGGCTTCCACAGATCCCTTCATGCAATTCCTCTAGTAGTAATTCAACTGCTTCAGGGTGCATGCACAATAAGTATGGACCTGAATAGGAGCGCTTATAAAGTTTATGGTCCTCAGATAGTCAGAAACGAGTAGCTTTCCTCCGTACTTTATCTGCTTCCCCTTTTTCTTCGGGCAACACATCATCCTTCAAGAACTTGATGATAGGGTCCATCCAGCTTAGGGCGGCCCTGATGTGATGAACTTGAACTGCCTTTTTTCTTAATTCCGTTGGTCTTTGCATGTCCTCAATGAGGATAACCCTTGGCAATTCTTACACCGAAGAGGTGGCGAGCGTGGCCAAAGAATCAGCATGCGTGTTACTATTTCTGGGGACGTGCCGCAGGTTAAATGTTTCAAACTGTGTCTGCAGTAATTTGGCTTAACTCAGGTACCCTTGCATTCTTTCGTCCTTCGCCTCGAATTCCCCTTGTACTTGTCCGACAATTAATTTAGAGTCCGAGAACATCTGGACTGACTTTCCTCCCATCCTTATTACCATCGTCATCCCTATTAAAAAAGCCTCATACTCTGCCTCATTATTCGTCGCAGAGAAATCCAGCCTTAACGCTTTTTCAATGACAATTTTCTCTGGGGATATCAGCACTAGCCCCACCCCTGAACCTCTCTGATTCGATGCGCCGTCTACGTACACTTCCCAGGGCAACGGGCTCTGTCGAGAAACCATGCCAACGGACCTTCCATCCGAGCCCGGTGTTGGTGTTACCTCCTCTAAATGGGGCTCTGTGAACTCAGCGACCAAGTCAGCAAGGACTTGGCCCTTTACTGATGTGCGAGGCATGTACTTGATATCGAAAGCTCCTAGGATTGTACCCCATTTGGCAATCCTTCCAGTATAGTCGGCGCTTCGGAGTATGGCTCTGAGCGATAGCTGGGTGAGGACTATAACGGTGTGGGCTTGGAAATAGTGAGGCAGCTTCTTCGTCCCTAGCACTACTGCCAGGATGGCCTTTTCTAGTGGCAAATAACGAATTTCAGCTTCATGCAATGACTTACTTATGTAGTAGACTGGTTTTTGTATACCAGAGTCTGTCCGGATCAACACTAAGCTTACTACATTAGGGGCTACAGCGATGTATGCAAATAAGACCTCATCTGGCTCTGGACTGGACATAATTGGAGGTCGAGCTAGGTAGTCTTTAAGTTGCTGGAAAGCAATAGCGCCTTCTTGAGTCCATTCGAAACCCTTCCACTTGTTGATCAGCGAGAAAAAAGGTTTACACCTGTCAGTTGATCTGGAAATGAACCTATTGAGGGCAGCAGTCATTCCTGTCAGCTTCTGGATTTCCTTGGGGTTCCGAGGAGCTCGTAAGTTGTTGATGGCTTTTATCTGATCGGGGTTAACTTCAATCCCCCTATGAGTCACCATATATCCCAAGAACTTGCCTGATCCCACACCAAACGAACACTTGGACGTGTTCAAGCGTAGTCTGTGTTCTTTCAGAATTTCAAAAACGTCCCTGAGGTCCCCAATGTGTTCTGCAATAACCTTGCTTTTTACCACCATATCATCAATATAAACCTCCATACTTTTACCCAACTGCGGTTCAAACATTCTGGTCATCATCCTCTGATAGGTAGCCCCTGCGTTTTTCAGGCCGAACAGCATTACCTTGTAGTGGTAATTCCCCACGGGGGTCACGAAAGTTGTTTTCTCCTGATCACCACGAGCTAGTGGTATTTTATGGTAACCTTGAAATGCGTGCAGAAAACTCATCCGAGGGTGCCCAATAGTTGCATCAACTAGTTGGTCTATCTTCGGCATTGGAAACGGGTCCTTCGGACAAGCCCTATTAAGATATGTGAAATCTACGCATACCCGCCATTTTCCGTTTTTCTTCTTTACCACCACTGTGTTAGCTAGCCATTCAGGATAAAAAATCTCCTTAATAGCCCCTGCCTGCTTGAGTTTCATCACTTCCTCCCTGACCGCATCTGCGTGTTCCCTTGATGGACGCCGGAGCGGTTGTTTCTTGGGGATGATGGCGGGATTAACGTTCAGATGGTGGCAAATGAACTATGGACTTACTCCTGGGGCTTCTGTTGAGTCCCATGCAAACACATCAGCGTTGGTTCTAAGGAACTCTATCAACTTTTCCTTCTTTTGAGGAGGCAGCATGGACCCAACTTGAAAGAATTTCTCGGGGTCGTTATTAACTACCACCTTCACAAGGCTTTCACATTCTGCCCCTTCGGCCGGGGTTTCAGTGTCCAGCGTTGAAGGTTTTAATTGCTATAAGCCTACATCGCGACGATCCGAGGATTCGGCCTGATGTTGGTGCTGGATAGCTGCCACTAGACATTGTCTGGACGTCGATTGATCTCCTCGGATTTCCTCAACTTGCCCTTCGGACGGATATTTAACCTTCTGATGAAGTGTGGAGGATACGGCTCCGAGGGTATGAAGCCAAGGTCTAGCCACAATTGCGGTGTAGAGTGAGTAGGCGTCCACCACTATAAAGTCTACTTCCACCGTTTCAGATCCGGTTTGCACAGGGAGTTTGATCTGGCCTTTCGAGATGACCACTTTACCATCAAAACTCACCAGAGGGGAACTGTAAGGTGTCAAGTCCTCGAGGGTCAAGTTCAGCCCCTTATATAGGTCTGGGTACATTATTTCTACAGCACTGCCCTGATCCACCATTACTCTCCTCACGTCGTATCCTCCTATTCTGAGAGTAACCACTAGAGCATCATCATGCGGCTGTATAGTTCCGATCTTATTATCCTCTGAAAAGCTCAAAATGGGTTAAGCTCCTGTCCTAAGCCTCTTTGGCTTCCTATTTATACTCTCCGAGGGCAGCCGAGCAACTGATAATACTATGGATGGGCAAGACCCTGTCCTACCTGGTGCGGCAAAGATAACATTTATTGTGCCCAAAGGGGGTTTCACAGGATCCTTTCTCTGAGACACTGCGTTTCCCTGGCCTCCCTGACCGTATGAGTGGTGCAAAAGTTGTTTTAACTTGCCCTCACTAACAAGTTAATCCAGATGGTCCCATAAACTCCTACAGTCTTCCGTAGTATGCCCGTGGTCAAGGTGATATTGGTAGTAGAGATTATGGTTGCGCCTTTCAGGGTTTCCGACCATCTTGTTTGGCCTCTTGAAGTAAGGCTCATTCTTGATTCTCTCCAGGACTTGGTGTACGGGCTCACGAAATACAGTATTGACTGCTTGAAAATTTGCCGAACCCTGTCCAACCCAATCCTTTCTCTGCCAGTTGTGGCTCTGTCGGTCCGACTTGAAATCCCTCCTCTCCTGAATGATAACCTTATCCTTGCCTTTACTCTGCTGTTGGTCTTCTTCAACTCTTTTGTACTTGTCAATCCTATCCATCAACTGGCACACACTGGTAGCGGTTTGGCCGTTAAGGACATCCTTAAGAGATGTTCAGTGGGAAGGCCTAGCTTAAAAAAGCTGATGGCCACCAAGTCACAGTCTTCCTCCATTTCGTTATATGTTTTCCAGAACCTATCTGAATATGACTTCAAAGTTTCTCCCTCCCTCATGTTGACGGACAATAAGGAGGCCATGGATTGTGGAACCCTTCGGCACGTGACAAAACGTGACCCAAATGCCTGAGTTAGCTCTTGGAAAGAGCTAATAATGTTTGCTTTCAGACTATCAAACCATCTCATGGCTATTGGTCCCAAACTGGATGGGAAGACCTTGCACATTAGGGCCTCGTCCCTGGAGTGAACGGCCATCCGCTGGTTGAAATGACTCACATGTTCCACTGGGTTAGTTCGGCCGTTGTAGATGGTGAATGTAGGTTGGTGGAAACGCCGAGGAAGTCTGGCATTCTCGATGTTGCGTGTAAAAGGAGATCTGGAGATCTGATCTAGAGCTTTACTTATAGCATCGTTCCCTGTGCCCCTAGGGAAGGGGCTCTGAGGGTTCCTCTCACGGTGGTGCATTTCCTCATAGGGAGAGGACTCACTGACTGGCGTTCGAGGCTTCCGCCTATATTCGACGTCCCGCTCGTCCTCAGAATCTTCATCAGAGTATGAGGAAATGCGCTTCCTCTTTGCATGGCGCAACTCTCTCCTTAGCCTTTCGATTTCCAACTGCATGCTTCGATTTCTCTCTGCATGGGACGTGTGGCTCTCTCCATGTGACTGATTTTGATCGTCATATGCAGTATGTACGCTGCCTTCACGATCCTGTCTCCGCTCTAGATGGAGAAAAGGATCGATGTGCTGAGTTGATCTGGACCCCATTGATCGTTGCCTCAGTTCAACCGTTTCTGAGGTGTTGCTTCCACCTTTGCTCAAGCTGTCCCCACAGACGGCGCCAATTGTAAGGTCAATTTTTGTTGGACCAAGCACAAGTTTTGTGGACTCAGCCCAATGAGACCCTGAACAATGAATTTGTAGAGAGTGGGTTAAACAACTGGGCTGGAAATGGAGTTAGCAACGGTTCAAGTAGATCAACAATTAAAAATAGTGTTCAGATTAGCCTTTGGCAAGAATCTTCCTCAATCCGAAGAGGTTAAAGTTTTTGACTAAAAAGAAATGAATCCCCCTCCTTTGAAAGACCTATTTCCTTTATATATACATTATCCATCTCATCTTCACTGTACACTTGTTCTTCATCTAAGCATCCACTTGAGTACTAGTCACATCAGATATTTGCTTTAGTCTGCCGTGAGTGGTAGTGGTTGAGATTGCATTGTTCAGGTGTCTTCTCCACATAAATGCAGTCAGAAAAGTTGCTGCAGTGCATTAAATGCGGTGGTAGCAGCTTTTTCTTTAAGATATCTTATGATCTTCTCACCCTTGGGCGTGCCCAGAGTTCACCCCATACCGTGGACTTTTCAGGGATGGTTGTTGGGGTCTTCAGTATATCTACTTGATCAAGTTCTCTGATGATCCGATGAGTGGAACCTCTTCGGACCAACAGGTCGTCTTCGGATGCTACATTCGTCCTTTCTTGATTGCATTTTCATCCAACGGACTGAGCTGATCCCTCTCACCTCTTCGGACAGGCGTTCATATTCAAATTGGGCCCCAGGCCCAATACGTGGCGTTGGGCTTTGTCATCCACAATTACTATTTAACCTTAACTTTTATTATTATTATTTTAAATTCTTTTTTTCCTTTAACAAGATAAAATCTGTAAAAAAAAAAAAAAAAAAATTGTTGAGAGCATTGAGAGGATCTCAAGATTCTTGGAACATGAGATCCTTCGCATTCACTAAAAAAAATGACTAAATTGTATATTACATCTTTAAAATTTGTAAATATTTTGATTTTTCCCTTTAAAGTTTCAAAATTTTAAACTGCTCTCCTAATGTTAGGCATCTTTTGAATTTGCTCCCTTTCGTCAATTTACAGTATTTAGCTTTTTGTTTACACCCAAGCTATCACCCCAATGATACCTTCTATGTTTGCATTAATTTTGATTTTGCACCCTCTATATTTGGGGTTGTTTTGATTAATTTTGAACTTAACAAACAACTAGGCCTGATGCATTAACAAAAGTGAATAAATCCAAATGATACTAAATGCCAATCAAAATTTGAAATTTTAGAGTACAGGACTAAAATAACCCAAAATTTAGGGTATAATTTGTAATTTAGGTAAAATTTAATAAATAAATAAATAATAAATAAAAGAGACCCCAATCTCTTTTTGTTTTCGAGACTTCTCTCTTTTTCTTGTTTTCTAAATCTCCCCTTTAACTTCTTTCTCAAAAAAAAAAAAAAAATCTCTCCTTTAACTTATTTTATTTTATTTTCAATGTAATTCTTTTTCTCTTTATTATATTATTAGTAACGAGAAAGGACAAAAGTTCAATAAAAGAAAAAAAAGAAAAAAAAAAAGAAAAAGAAAGAAAAAGAAAGGACAAAATAGAGAAAAAGAACTGAGAAGATTCGAATGAAATCTATCCTCTTATCCGCAACCTAAAAAACCGATGGGAAACCATGCCAAGCTGTGAAGGCTAGGAAACTCATCGACCATAACACAAACTGTACTCATAAACACTTGCCCATGGCGTCTGTACTAGGATCTTCCTCAACTGCAATCTTGGCTTCCAGGCCCCTCTCTTCTCAGACCTCCAAGCCTTCCATTTCCTCTCTCACTTTATCTCCAGGTACATTACTAACTAAACAAACTAAACCCCACTTCATTTTTCTGGGTCAGAACCATAATTTTGGGCTTACACTCTCATATTGAGTACATATGTGACAGACCCAGTTCGTTTATGGTGCTTCTTTGTCCAAAAACTTTAAATTTATTGATTTTTAGTCTTTAGCAATGATGATAAGAAATGGGTTTTAGCTTTTTTAGTGGATTGATATTGATGTTGACAATTGTGGGTTTTCAGGGCAGAGTAGTGGGAGGAAGTTTTATGGAGGAATTGGGATTCATGGTAAGAGGGGGAGGTCTCAGTTCCATGTTGCAGTTACCAATGTTGCAACTGACATCAACTCTGTTGACCAGGTACTTGTCTAATGTTGTTGATTTATCCTATTGTTTAGATCATATTTGGTTTTTGTTGCTATCTTTTCTATTCAAACACATGCTATAGATAAATTGGTTGCTCAAAAATTTCAAGTTATTATGAATATTTCTTGTGGTGTTTGAATAAGATTTGAGGTCCTTTTGTGCACTCAGGCTGTTTGTCAAAATAATCTTATGGTTAATGAGTGCTTCTTTTAACTTTATATGTAAAAAAGAACAAAAAGAAAATTATATCTGTGGATGATAACATTTCCTGGAATTGAATGTTTATAGCAGAATTTTAACGAATAGGTTTTGAACTTTATGCTAATAAGGATTGTGAACTTGATGATTTCCAGCCCCAGAAGCTTGCTGCAAAGGAAAGCCAGAGGCCAGTGTATCCATTTCCTGCTATTGTTGGACAGGATGAAATGAAACTATGCCTTCTGCTAAATGTGATTGATCCCAAGATTGGAGGTGTCATGATCATGGGGGATAGGGGAACAGGGAAATCCACAACTGTTAGGTCCTTAGTTGATTTGCTTCCTGAAATCAAGGTAGTAGCTGGTGACCCATTTAATTCAGATCCAGAAGATCCAGAGTCCATGGGCGTGGAAGTCAGAGAAAGCATTATAAAAGGAGAGAACCTATCTGTTGTCATGACCAAAATCAACATGGTTGATTTGCCATTGGGTGCTACAGAAGATAGGGTCTGTGGGACAATTGACATTGAGAAAGCCCTCACCGAGGGTGTCAAGGCATTTGAGCCTGGTCTTCTAGCTAAAGCTAATAGAGGAATTCTTTATGTAGATGAAGTAAATCTTTTGGATGATCACTTGGTGGACGTTTTATTGGATTCAGCTGCCTCAGGTTGGAATACAGTGGAAAGAGAGGGTATTTCAATTTCACATCCTGCTCGGTTTATTCTCATTGGCTCAGGTAATCCGGAAGAAGGGGAGCTAAGGCCACAGCTTCTTGATCGGTTTGGAATGCATGCACAAGTGGGGACTGTTAGGGATGCAGAGCTGAGAGTCAAGATTGTGGAGGAGAGAGCTCGTTTTGACAAAAATCCCAAGGAATTCAGGGATTCTTATAAGGCCGAGCAAGAAAAGCTCCAACAACAAATTGGCTCAGCTAGAAGTTCACTTTCTTCTGTTCAGATTGATCGTGATCTCCAGGTGAAAATATCCAAGGTTTGTGCAGAGTTGAATGTTGATGGGTTGAGAGGAGACATTGTGACAAATAGAGCTGCAAAAGCTCTAGCTGCTCTAAAGGGAAGAGATAATGTAACCACGGAGGATATTGCCACTGTAATTCCTAACTGCTTAAGACACCGCCTTCGAAAGGATCCCTTGGAGTCAATCGACTCAGGTTTACTTGTCATTGAAAAATTTTACGAGGTGTTTAGCTGAGGGAGGTATTTGTAATTTTTCTTGAATAGATTGATGTTTTATTTGATATTTTGTGGGCATTTCCATTCTCTTTTCCCCACAAGCAAATATCAGAATTATTTCCATGGACATTTAAGTTTTACCCTAGTAGTATTGAGGAGCATGAAGTTAAAGAGTCCGTATGTATGTATACAGGTTCTGTCAGTAGTTTTGCTGGAATCAATTCAATGACGCTTCAATTTTTTGTTTTCTTACAAAATAGCCTGTTTTTATATGTGCAAATCAACCACTAAACCAAGTCATGCTGAGATTTCTCTTCTGATATTATGGAGGTACAACTGCTAATAGGACAGGAAACCTTAATAAGTGAGTCAGCTGAACAGCTGAACAATGTTTCATCCATTTGCTAATAATGTGCAGGCAACATTTGTGGGTTTTTTTTTCCCCCCAAATATCTGTCATGAAAGTACTAAAATAAAATAATTTATTTATTTATTGATATTAGGAAAACAATGATCTAATTACCATTGATCATTTTGTGCAGTAGCCATCAACTTCAGCCATGATCTTGCTTGATATCCAATAGTCTGCTTACCTACTGAGATTTTTGGTCATAGATGATCTAATTAGTTTGCAAAAAAGCAGAACATCTAGCACACAATAACAAGAGTAACAAAGTATAAGGAAAAAGAAAGAAGAGCTGGAGAAAATGTTAGTTATTTCATTTTCATATTTCAAATTCAATCCTTCACACAGAATGATGTGATAACTTAAACATTGCAGATTGTAAATAAATAAATAATTAGTAGTGTTATACAAGTATCACATGATATAAGTCCCATAAAAAATGCTTAGGATCTATGTTGTAGTAGTATTGCTGTTAGTAGCTCTATTCCAGAAATTTGGCCTCTGCTCTAGAAATGCAGGTGGCCGCTCGAAGACAAATGATGCTGCCTTAATCAAGATTCCAGCAGTTAGAGCCCATATCACATACTTCTCAGTCTCTGCTTCATAATCGAAGTAATGCAGTAGATACTTAACTCCCTTCCATTCTCTCTCCTCTTCTCTCCTATTCTCATCCTATGGCAATAAAAGAAATGTCACTCAGGAATTTCTTTCAGATTAAATTTGTCGAAGAGAATAAAAAATAGTAGTGAGAATTGAAACTATAGTAAGACCTTGAGAAACATTTCTAAGGGAGCATCGAATATTGCCTCCACTTCAGCAGCAT
Source organism: Quercus gilva (assembly GCA_023621385.1). Taxonomy (NCBI): domain Eukaryota; kingdom Viridiplantae; phylum Streptophyta; class Magnoliopsida; order Fagales; family Fagaceae; genus Quercus; species Quercus gilva. The sequence goes on along the minus strand of CM042477.1, from coordinate 54,249,730 downwards.
TTGGACTTGGACTGAATGCTTTCATATCAGAGAGTATGCCAAGCACAGGAACTACTGTCAAACCAATCTGTGCAAAGAAACCAGTTCTAGTCAAAAACAGGTCAAGTGTGTAAATTGTAGTTCTGCTGAGCAACTTTACACCATGGCCTACACCTACAGATACCCCTTTAGACCCCAAGGAGACTTAAGAACATTTCACTCCAAATTTGAACAAAGATAGGCAGAAAATACAAAACAAGCAATTATCTTAAACTAGTTGTCAACTTTGCGATGAACACAACTTGCCCTACAACTTGATGAGATAGCGAGTTCAGAGCAGTAGACAATCACTTTACATTAACCCACCACTAACATCATTTTTATTTTCACCGCTCACATCCTTAAGTTGTGGTAAAGGTTATGTTCTGGATTTATTCAAAAGCACAGATGATTTTAACATTCTATGATTTCGAACACTTTAATGGGGTTCAAAATAGATGAACATTAAAGATTGCATCTGAGGCTTGTCATTAGTCATTACTAGTGAATGGTTGATTACAATTCTAATACGAATGACTCAAGAACCAAGATCCAATTTCATTTTCACAATATCATGTCAAACCTCCCCACACAATGCAAAAGGCCCATCATTAGAGCATTCACATTCCAAAATTCTATTCTATCCTATTTTACCATTCCAAAAAGCTACTTTATCAATTATACCATAACATTTTACAATACTCTCAGCATCCCAACTTTTATTTTATAATAGAACACATTAAAATAATATTTTTACACGATAAAATAATATATCCTAAAACCCAAATAAAAACAAAAATCCAAAACCCAGTGAGAGAGAGAGAGGAATTGATAAAGTGAATAAAATATTAGTTTTTTTATTTATTTTAGAATAGTGCTATTGTGCAATTCTAAAGGTAGAATTGCACTGTAGCACTATTGCAAATTTTTTTGCAATAAATGGTGTTTGCAAGTCCTTATGCTGGGCTTGTTTGGTGCATTAATGCTACAATTCTCTTACATGTAGCATTTGCAATACCAAATATGAATGCTCTTACTATTGATAGTTGATGATTTATCATTAAATCATAAGTCTGAACATCAATATGTCTAGGAGTGTTGATATAGTTCGAGAGTCGAGACCCATTGTCACATCCAACAATTTGTTTTGAAATCTGCCGACATAACCCAAATCAATTTATATCATTTTTGTACCCATGATCATACTTATACTGAACCATGAAAAATATTGTCCCATCCCATACAAGATACAACTAATGAAAGTTTTAGAGTGAGTAATATAAGTCAGACTGACACACCACAAGTGCACACCCCTCTCACAATATTGGACTCGCAATCAACCTAAATAAATCTAGCGACCACCCAATCTCACAACATGCTGAGGTGGTTGATTATGATTGTTCGACATCTCCTGTCTACTACTTTTTGCATAAATTCATCACTCACAGTCAACCACTTTAATAAATTGTCAAACTTGGATGCGTCGTAAAAAACGAGCAATTAGAGACCTTAAATTGCAAAGCATTATGCCATTATAACATGTATTACCTTAGTGACAAATGGTTCGAGAACAGTGACAACATTGACAAGGGAAGGGTCCAAGCCGATCTCCTCCTTAGCCTCCCTTAATGCCGTCTGTACATCATCAGCATCACCTTCCTCTCTTTTCCCACCGGGCAACGAAACCTCACCTGCAACCAAAACCCATTTCTTGTTTTCAGCCATGGAAGTAAACCCAACGCAAATTCAGAACCACAAAGCATGGCTAGTGGATCTAGAACTGTACAGTACGTACCAGAGTGCGTAGAGAGATTAGAAGCTCGCTTGGTGAGGATGACACGTAGATCTCCATAGGGATCTTGGAAGAGGCATACCAGAACTGCAGCTCTCTTATTGGATCCCAACGTTTGTTGTGTCGAGTTGGTACCATCGGGAACTGGAATTGGACTAGGTTTGTGAAGACGGTATTGTTGAGCTAAAGTTTCAAGCCTCTCTAACACTTTTGCGAGGCTGTTGGAATTGGAAGAGGACCCCATTATTGTTTTTGGGGCTTTTTTCTTTGTTTTTTAGTTCTTTAGCAATTCACAATTGACTTGTTATGCGAACCGTCCTCCTTGTGCCTCAATGACACTTAGCCCCGTTTGGTAGAGTAGTTTATCGTCGTATTTTTAGTTTTTAAATAATATTACATATATTTTTATACACTTTTTTACTCACATGTATTTTAAAATAATATAAACAATATTACTAAAATAATTTTACCAAATGGCCTCTTATTTGTGCATGTGGGTTCTCTAAAAAAAAAAAAAAACGAAGAAAAGAAAATAATGTGCAATACGTTTGCCACAAAATTGACTTTCTTTTTCCTTGCCAAACACTTAATTTTATCCTTGAAGTTGAAACTGAAAAGTATTACATCCACAATATTTTTACAATATTTTTACAACAAATCATAGGTAGTTAGTTGTTGTTGGTTCAAATTTAAACCTAACACTAAGATTACTTTTTTGCTTCAACAATAACAACCAGTAACAACATGTCACTTAAGATTTGTTGTAAAAATATTGTGAACATATCATTTTTCGTTGAAACTTTATACAAAACTTGGTTGTGAGGAAATGTTAGTTTCTGCGTTTCCTTAACTAACCCACCCTACCAAACTCTCTGTTCCTAACTTATACCAAACTTTAATTTGATTTTGAAAAAAAAAAAGAAAAAAAGAAAAGAAAAGTAGAGTCAAGGTTTGTAATGGCAGTGATTATTTCCTGCGCATATTCATGACAACTGAATCCACTAATGTAACGATGAACTTAGCGTGTGCGGACAAAGTTGTAACCAAAGGCATGAATTCCCATTTACTCGTGAGTATAGGCCCTTAAATTAGGTCGCTCAAGCAATAAACTACTGGGATGTCGTGGGCCTTGAGATCACCCAAGCTGTCCTTTCAACATTGAATTTTGACCATATGCTCATGAAAGTGTACTACACATATCTACTCATCTGGTCATCCCCAAGAGTAAATAACTAGAGAAGATACAAGATTATTATAGACCCATTGCCCTGTGCAATGTGATCTTCAAGATCATTGTCGAAGTGTTGACGAACAGACTGCAAGGCATCCTTCCCTAGGATATCTCGGACACACAAATTACCTTTGTACCATGTAGACTCATTATTGATAATGTTCTTGTAATGTATTCTATATGCTTCTTAAAAACTAATGGCAATTATGGCCAAATGCCAGCCCCTAAAACTCGATATGAACAAAGCTTAAGATTAGATAGCTTTTTTTTTTTTTTTTTTTAAATATAGATCAGAGGAGATGTTTAAAATGGGTGTTTATGCATCCTAGATACACTTGATTATGATAAGCGTGAAATGTGTGTTCCTTACTTGTTGAGACAAGCTGAATAGGATAAAGAGATGTTTGATGTATATGCTTTTAGGAGTGGTTCTAGATTAACTCACTTATTCTTTGCTAATGATAGGTTGCTATGCTATCTAGCCAAATATGGAATATTGCAACCAGTCTTTGCAAGATTTTGTAAATTTATGAGCCTCTAGCCAAAAGTTGAAACTGAGGCAAGACTTTATTCAATTTCAGAAAGAACACCAAAGTGGAGACCAAAGAGCGAATATAGAATACACTACGACTCCCTAAGATCAAGAACCATAAGATACTTAGATCTTTCATCTGTTGTTGTTTAATCAAAGCAAGCCACTTTTGGTGCAATTAAAGATCGAGTTTGTGTTAGAAATTGAGAGGAAAATATGACACTCAAAGTGGGCATGTCCCTCTATATACCTCACCAAGAGTAACATTTAGAAGTTATAGAGTGATGACTTGAACTGTTACTCTACCCCACTATGCCCACTCAATATTAATAAAGTACTGTGTATATAAACACAATGAGTGGTATCCACTGTAAAGTGAAAGAAATCTATATTTCTCACAGTGTTTGCAAAGTATTGTGACTCTTAGGTTGTGGGTTATATTTGCATGACTCTAGTAATTTGAAACACCGTCAAGGAAATATTTTTGTTTGTGAGTTAGACAATCTGGTATACAGAACAAATTTGAATTGTTGGTCTACATGGAGGCTAGCTCTAGACAACATAGAACAATCCCAAAACTCGTGTAATTGTCGATTTAGGCCAAGAGAGGTATGTCGAAAAACCGATAGTTAATATTCCATTGCAAAATCTATGTTTCTTACAATTTGGAAGTAGTTTTCGGGATGAAAGAAAAAAGTTATTGTCACAAGTAGGAAGAGAAGAGTTAATCAAAGTGACGGTCCAATTCATACATGTGTACACCAAGTTAGGGATAATTGGTTAAAGAGAGAGTTTGTTAGATCAGCTTCACCAATATGGACTTTCTCAAAAAAAAAAAAAAAAAAAAAAAAAAAGGCTTCACCAATATGGAAAGCAATTGAAAAGGCAAGATATTGAACAAGAAAAAGGGTATGTTAACGTTTTTTAGTGGATGACATGTTTATAGTGTTTGGCTTGACCCTTGGGTTCTAGGAATTGAAGGGTTCATCCCAATCCCTAAAAATGATATTGTTGAAAAAAACCCTCTATTGGTGGCCAGCCTAAACAACCTAGTGACTCACAGCTAGAGGAAAGAAATGCTGTATGAGCTGTTTATTGATACTTCAGTTGAGGCCATCAAGAGAATCACTATTCCCATTAGACCAAAGCAAGATAGTTTAAGTTGGGTTGAAGATACAAAAGGGTTGTTGTCAGTGAAGTTTGCTTATAGGGCTATCCAAGGCCACTGGTCAACTAGTACTAGTGCCTCAAGTATAGCAACCGGTGTAAATAACTAGCAAAATCTATGGAGGCTCAAGATCCATGAAAGTTAAAAAAATGTTCCTATGGAGGCTGGTCTCAGACATCCTACTAACCAAAGAAAATATTGCATAGAAGTTAGCATCAAATGACAGTAATTAATTACTCGCTATGTAAGGAAGCAAGAGACCAGCACTCATTTTTTCTTTAATTGCCCAATAGCCAAGGCTATCTGGTTTGGGTGTTGTGATGGTTTCATAGCAAACATGTTACATAGCTCTTTTTGTGGGGATATACTCAAAGCTATACTAGAATATCCTCCTCAGGCAATCTTGCAGATGGCATTAACATTGGAGTCAATTGGAACTTTAGAAATCAAGTAGTTCATTCTAGTGACCAAGAGATTAGGCTGTACAAAGTTATTAGTAACTTGGAATGCAGAATAAGGGAGCAAAGCAGTTTCTTACAATAGCCAGTGAAGCAAAAGAAGAAGAAAGCTGACCATATGCAGTGCCCTCCATCGGGTATGATCAAATTAAATGCAGATGTTGTTGTTTCTGATAATTGTTCCTCCTTAGCAGTGGTTGCAAGAAATGATAGAGGTGAATTGCTAAAGGCTTGGGCTAAGAATATCTTGCCTTGTGATCCATTATTAGCAGAGGCTTCTGCCATTTTTTGGACTCTACAACTAGCAATCTCAGAGAAATTCCCTTTTATCCTTGTGGAAGGAGACCCCAAGATATGCATTGACACCATCAACAAAAACGGAGAAGAAAGTTGCTGGTCTGTTTTTAACACTATCTGTAATATCCTCGAACCAAAGAAAGTGTCCTTGTGGTTGTAATACATCTTCCATCCCATCTACTGTTAGCGAGGCTTGGAAGACTGATTTTGTTGTTCCTTCTTCTGCTGAATGAAATTTAGATTTAACAAAACACAACAACAACAACAACAACAATAATAATAATAATAATAATAATTTAAAAAAAAAAAAAAAAAAAACCTGTGTACACCATAAGTTGCTTTAAATTGTCTCAAGCCCTTTATAATGAACACAATAGAATGATATGCAACTATTGGTGAGGTGTGGACTTCAAAGACTCGGGCGCATTTTACTTGGCTTAGCCATATAGGACTGGTGGTTATTGCAAAACAATCACTCTCTATTCTTCAGACTTTTTAAAGTCAAATATTTCTCATGCTGCTATTTTCTAAAAGCACCATTTGGGAAATAGACCACCCAAAGTCTGGCTGCAATCACTAATAGACATATGTCATTTGTTATTGTTATGTACAATACACTTACTTAACCCAACTAAGTGAGTCATGTACAATACACATGACGAGATACGTACATCTTCCTTATTGTTGGATGGAATCCAAATTTCTCGTGCTGCTATTTTCTAAAAGCACCATTTGGGAAATAGACCACCCAAAGCCTGGCTGCAATCACTAATAGGAATATGACATTTGTTATTGTTATGTACAATACACTTACTTAACCCAACTAAGTGAGTCATGTACAATACACATGACGAGATACGTACATCTTCCTTATTGTTGGATGGAATCCAAATTTCTCGTGCTGCTATTTTCTAAAAGCACCATTTGGGAAATAGACCACCCAAAGCCTGGCTGCAATCACTAATAGGAATATGACATTTGTTATTGTTATGTACAATACACTTACTTAACCCAACTAAGTGAGTCATGTACAATACACATGACGAGATACGTACATCTTCCTTATTGTTGGATGGAATCCAAAGCTCCAATCCAAACCTTTTCCTCTAAATTTTAAGGTTAAAGCTGAAACTCATAAATGTTTTTTAAAATTTTGTCATAGCTTATTATTAGTCAAAGAAACGTTCTAAAGACTTGAGAGGATCCCAATTTGAATTCCAAGTTGTTTTCTTCTTTCTAAGCAAGTCCTGATGAATACCGAATTCGATGCGTCAACAATATTGGTTGGAATGCTGCTTACCAACAGCAGATCCTCATCAAATATTAAAGCAATATTTTCTTTATTAAAAAAGAAAAAGTTTCAACAAGAATACCAAGGTGGACTTTTATCTTGAATCATGATATATAGATTTCAGGGCCCGTTTGATTGGAGATTTCTAGTATTGTTGTTCAGTTTTCAGTGTTGTGGAAATACGTGTTTGAGTGCTATAGAAATACATGTCAAAAGTGTTATTATTGTTTAAACATTGAAAACTGTTGTTTAAACACTAATACCAAACAGCCCCTTCAATCTTCAAAGTGTCACATGAACAAAGCTACCTTGGAGTGTGATGATTTGAACTTTTAACTTTAAAGATGACCAATTGCACCAAATGCACTCTTCATTTTTGTGTCAAAATTTTGACTCTCATGTTCTTAATAAAGTTTGATCATATTCGTTTAGAGATTTAATCAATTCAATTTGAATTTAAGCTCAATTATTAAATAAATTTATTTTAAACATTATTGTGTTCATGAATAAATTTGTGAACACACGCATATTTATAAAGACTTAAAATTGGATTGTATAAATTTTTCATAAGATATCAAATTATTATTTACAAATTATTGAAAATAATCCATTTATCGTAAGAATACAAGGTTAATGGATTTAATTTATAAGTTCATAACAAGTTCATAACAAAAACTATTCTATTTAGTTAATTAAAGTAATGCAATTTTAATTAAATTTATTTACTAATTATTAGCACATGCTTGTGAAAACGTAAATGATAACTAGTTGTAGTGTTTACTATATATAAGGAAAGAATAAGTTAATATTTTTTTTTAATAAACTAGGATAAAAATAATTTAGTAACTCGTAAATAAGCTCAAACTTCTTTCACAAGAAAATAAATCAAACTTAAACATATATTCTAGTTTGATAATGAACTCATGCTCAACTTGTACACAAAATAAAATTAAATAAACGATCATGAACTTATAATACTTGATTTGGTTCAGGACTTAATTTTGACAAGATTTTTAACATTCCATTCCATTTTCCCCTAAATATAATCTCTTTCTATTCCTCAGGGTCGTATAAAGCCTATTTTACCGAATGAGATCTAAATAAACCATAATATTACCTTTCATCACAATTTAGTCCACAAAATTTTAATCACTACTGTGGGGCCAGTTGCCCAAAAAGATAAACAGAGAGTTCATGGGAAGTGGGCTAGTGGCCCAACGGCCCAGTCCGAGGACACTCTCATGTCCGAGGATGGTTAAATAGAGTCATTTTGAGAATAACACAAGACAAAGAAACGTAAGTCGTACATAATGGCCCAAGCCACGTTCGAGGATAAGATTTATTGCTCAAACCACGTCCGAGGTGGGTGTAACTCTTTTAATAGTCAAGGAACTTCACAGAATTGCATGCAAACTAACTAATGAATATTGAGCAAAGAAGGAACCGGGAAAGGTAACAAATATCCCCTAAAAGCTGCTACCTCCACATTAAATGCTTTCCAGCTAACTCTCTGGCCGCATTAATGTGGAGGTGATGCCTGAACAGTCACCAAGCAGCCTTATGGCCACTGAGCGGAGGATCCAGGAAGTTCTGGATGGAATAGAAAGAAGTTCTCAGAATGGAACCTATACGTGTACGGTGAAAGCAGGATGAAGAAGGTAGTATATAACGTGAAATTGGAGTACACTAAAGAGGACTTTTGGGGAGAAGAAAAAGAGAAGGAGAAAAAGAATCCAGAGAGATATACACTAAAAACCTAGCTGATGAGGAGGGAGAAAGAGTTTTTCTTTTATTTAATTTGAAGTTCCTTTTTGCTGTAGAAGAACGATGTTTTTTTTCATTCACTGGAACTAGTTCTTACACCCACTCTCTAAAAATTTTATTGTTTGGGCTTGTTGGGCTCGAATCCCATCCCTCTTTTGGGTCCAATACCATTTGAGTCCTTACAATTACAATTGGCGCCTTCTATGGGAAGAGCTTGATCCGATTGTAGGAAAAGACAAGTGTAACAGCTGATGGCAGAGGGAGCACCACAGCAGATGGATGCTAATCCACACCAGGCAGAATTTAGGGGCCCTCAACATGGTAACCCGTTGGTGATCCATGAAAAAAGGGGGGATCACGAGGGAAATGCGCGAACAACCCACACGGAAAGGAGTCAGTCTTGGGGGAAGAGTCATGTCTCCCATGCGAAGAACGATGGGGACATGCAGCTTGAGATTAATAGATTAAAAAGGGAATTACGCTACAAGCGATGGAAGCGTACGACTCACAACTCGAGGCAATCCTCTGAGGAGTCAGATGACACCAGCTACAGATGAAGGTCTAGAACTCCGCCCAGTGAGCTTTTTTCATGTGATGAAGAGCATCACCGTGGGCGAACGTATAAGAGTCCACCTCGACAGGGCTTAGGGAATAACGCTTTGAACAAAGCACTGAGTCAAGTTTCCAAATCGCTATTCACGCGACGCATAGAGGATGCAAGCCTTCCTCGGCGGTTCCATCAACCTACATTCACCATTTATAATGGTCAGACGGACCCGGTGGAACATGTTAGCCATTTTAGTCAGAGAATGACCATTCATTCTAGGGACGAGGCCCTGATGTGCAAGGTTTTTCTCTCAAGCCTAGGTCTAGTGGCGATGAGGTGGTTCAACGGTTTAAGAGCGAATACTATTGACTCCTTTGAGGGGCTCATCCAAGCTTTTGGTGCTCGCTTTATTACTTGCAGGAGGGTTGTTCAGCCCCTGGGGTCGTTACTATCAATGTCTATGCGAGAGGGGGAAACCCTGAAAGCCTACTCTGACAGATATTGGGAAATGTTTAACGAGGTAGATGGAGCCAATGACAACGTGGCCATTAATTCCTTCAAGGAGGGCCTTCCAACCGAACATGATCTGAGGAGTTCGCTGACTGGCAAACCTGTTACCAGCATGCGACAGCTTATGAACTGAATTGACAAGTATAGAAGAGTAGAAGAGGATTAGATACGAGGTAGAGGAAAGTCCAAGGTAATCCCTCAGGAGAGGAGGGATTTTAGATCGGATAGATATAACAACAATCGACCTCGGAGGGACTTTGGAGGGCAATCAGGATCTGCTAACTCCCAGGCGGTTAATGTTGTGTTCTAAGAGCCAGTATAGCGGGTTCTGGAGAAGATAAAAGATGAGCCCTACTTCAGACTACCCAATAGAATGGCAGGGGATTCTATGAGACGTAATTAAAACTTTTACTGTTAATACCATCAGGACTATGGGCACATTACTAAATATTGCAGAAACTTGTGGGACCACTTGGAGGAGCCTGTCCAAGAAGAAAAGTTGACACACCTACTGCATCATTCTAGTGGCCGAGGAGGTCAAACAGGATCAACATTTCGTGGGGATGCCTCTTCAGGAGCCCCTCTGGGCACAATAAATGTTATATTTGCTGCCCCAGGAAGAACGGGGTCCTGTCTCTCCAAAGTAAATTCTGTGTCTCAATGTATGGATGGGGGTTCTAGTTCAGTGCCGAAGAAAACAAAACTGAGCACCTCACTGGTGTTAGGTTTTTCGGATGAGGATAAGAGAGGAACCATACAATAGCATGATGATGCTTTGGTAGTTACGCTTAGGATTGGGGGATATGACGTGAGAAGGGTGACGGTAGATGAAGGAAGTGCTGCCAAGGTGATGTATCCTGACCTATACAGGGGGTTGAATTTGACACCCCAAGACTTAACAGCTTATAGCTCCCCTTTGGTGAATTTCGAAGGTAGGTTAGTCATTCCGATGGGTATGATTAGATTACCAGTGCAGGCAGGTTTAGATGTGGTAGAGGTGGATTTCATTGTGGTAGACGTTTTCTCTCCATATACAGCGATTTTGGGTAGGCCCTGGTTGCATACCCTAGGGGTTGTTTCTTCCACTCTGCATCAGAAGGTGAAATACCCATCAGGAGGCCAAGTGTTAGAAATATTGGGGAATCAAGCTATGGCGAGGCAGTACATGATAGCAGCCATTCAATATCGGCCAGAAGTAGGTACATCGACCAAAGCCGAGAATGACTTATAGCAGTCAAAGAATCTGAGAACCATCTTCAGCACGTCCGCCAAGGAAGCGGAGTGTGAGAATCTGAAGAGAGTGAATGTTGGTGATGATCTAGACAGGTACTTTCAGGTTGGAGCACTGTTAACTCTGTTAGAAAAAGAGCAGTTGGTTGAGGTTCTAAGGAGAAACGCTGATGTGTTTGCCTGGAATGCCTACGAAGCTCCAGGGGTTGATCCAGATTTCATTTGTCATCATTTGAATGTCAATCCCTCTGTTACACCAAAGAAACAGCCACCTCGGCGTCCTTCTAAAATACATGCCGAGGCTATCAAAGATAAGGTGACTAAGCTTAAGGAGGCAAGGGCTATCAAGGAAGTGTTTTACCCTCAGTGGTTGGCCAATACGATCGTGGTGAGGAAGAAAAATGGAAAATGGCGGGTATGTGTTGATTTCACAGATCGTAATAGAGCTTGTCCGAAAGATCCTTTTCCTATGCCCCGTATAGATCAACTAGTAGACGCAACAGTAGGTCATCCTCGGATGAGCTTCCTAGATGCCTTTCAGGGCTATCATCAGATCTCACTGGCACTGGATGACCAGGAGAAGACCGCTTTCCTCACCCCCAATGGGAACTTTCATTACAAAGTAATGCCCTTTGGCTTGAAAAACATAGGGTCTACTTATCAACGGATGATGACGAAGATGTTTGAGCCACAGCTAGGCAAAAACATAGAGGTCTATATTGATAATATGGTTGTAAAAAGCAAGGTAGTGGCCGAACATGTGACGGACCTCACCAGCACGTTTGAGATTCTGAGGAAGTATAAGTTACGACTGAACGCCTCCAAGTGCTCCTTTGGGGTTTGCTCTGAGAAGTTTTTGGGTTACATGGTGACCTATCGAGGAATTGAAGTGAACCCCGACCAGATTAAGACCATAAATAGCTTGCAACCACCTCAGAATCCTAAGGAGGTCTAGAGGCTGACTGGGATGACTGCTGCGTTGAACAGATTTATATCCAGGTCAGCGGATAGGTGCAGACCCTTTTTTCTTTTACTCCACAAATGGAAAGGGTTCGAGTGGACTGAGGAATGCGCCCTGGCATTTCAGCAGCTCAAGGAATATCTATCTCGGCCACCTATTATGTCCAACCCTGAGGTGGACGAGGTTTTTTTTGCCTACTTGGCGATAGCCCCTTATGCGATCAACTTTGTTATGATACGAATGGACAATGGTGTACAACGACCAATTTATTACGTAAGCAAATCGCTTCATGAGGCTAAAGTGCGTTATTTACCGTTGGAGAAGGCCATTCTGGCAGTGGTGCATGCAACAAGGAAACTTCCCCATTATTTTCAGGCACACACTGTAGTCATTCTGACTCAGTATCCACTCAAAGCAGTTCTTCGGAGTGCAAACTACACTGGTAGGGTTGCCAAGTGGGGCACAATTCTAGGGGCTTTCGATATTAAGTATATGCCTTGTACTTCTGTGAAAGGTCAGGTTCTTGCCGACCTGGTGGCTAAATTTGCTGAAAGCCCTGAAGAAATTGAAGCAATCCCACAGGGCATGGATGAAAAATTAGTTGGCCTTATCTCCACACAACGTTCCTCCCCCTCTAAGGTATATGTGGATGGAGCAGCAAACCAGAGGGGGTCAAGAGTGGGGCTGGTTCTAATATCTTCTGAACAAGCCATTATTGAGAAGTCTTTGAGGTTGGGATTTTCAGCCACCAACAACGAGGCTGAGTATGAAGCTCTACTAATGGGAATGGGGATGGTTAAGAAACTGGGAGGAAAGACAATGTAAATGTTCTCAGATTCGGCGCTGATCGTGGGCCAGGTCAAAGGGGAGTTGGAGGCTCGCAACACAAGAATGCAGGTTTACTTGAGCCAGGTTAGGCGTATGGAAGGGGATTTTGAATTCTTTGAGTTGTCCCATATCCCTAGGTGTGGGAATGCCCATGCAGACTCTTTGGCCACCCTCACAACATCCTCAGCGATGAACTTACCTAGGGTGGTTATGGTCGAAGATCTAAGTGTGCCTACCCCAGTATCAGAGAGCATACTTCAAATCAATCAAATTAGCTCGGCACCTAGTTGGATGGATCCTATAATGCTCTTATTTGAGAAAGACATATTGCCCGAGGACAGTTCAGAAGCTAAAAAAATACGAAGAAAAGCTTCTCGGTTCTGGTTGTCCGAGGATAAAAAATTGTACAAGCGATCTTTCTCTGGGCCATACTTTCTTTGGGCCATACTTGCTTTATGTGCACCCTGAAGCCTCAGAGGCACTCTTAGAAGAGCTCCACGAAGGGATTTGTGGGAGTCACACTGGAGGAAGATTTTTATCTCACCAAGCAATCACCCAAGGGTATTGGTGGCCAGGCATGCAGAAGGAAGGTCAGGAATATGTTAGGAAGTGTGATCAGTGTCAAAGATTTGTCCCAAACATCCATCAGCCAGGGGGAGTTCTTAACCCTCTGTCTAGTCCTTGGCCTTTTACTCGGTGGGGTTTGGATATTGTTGGTCCTTTCCCTAGGGCAATAGGAAATAAAAGGTATTTGCTAGTTCGCACGGATTACTTCACGAAGTGGGTCGAAGCTGAGCTCCTAGCTAATATCAGAGATGTGGATGTCAAAAGATTTGTTTGGAAGAACATCATCACACAATTTGGGGTTCCTCAAGCTCTCATCTTGGATAATGGTCTCCAATTTGATAGCAAGACTTTCAGGAAGTATTGTTCCGACCTGGGGATAAAGAACAGATATTCCACTCCGGCTTATCCACAGGGAAATGGGCAAGCCGAGGCTGTCAACAAGGTCATAGTGAGCGGGCTTAAGAAGAGGCTAGATGATGCAAAGGGAAAATGGGTGGGGGAGCTGCCACATGTCCTTTGGACGTATCGAACAACACCCAGATGGTCAACAGGAGAAACCCCATTTTCAATGACGTATAGGGCTGAGGCCGTAATTCCACTTGAAACGGGTTTTCCCACACTAAGGACTAGCACTTTCACCCCGGATGGCAATGATGAGCTTTTGAGTAAGAATCTAGACCTGGTAGACGAACGATGAGAGAATGCGATGGTTCAGTTGGCCTATTATCAACATAAGCTGAAACAGGGCTATGATGCAAACGTAAGGCTGAGGCCGCTAACTCTAGGGGATTTGGTATTGAGAAAAGTCTTGGGAACTACTAAAAATTCAGTTTGGGGAAAGCTAGGGCCTAACTGGGAAGGACCGTATCGTATCACATCTGTAGCAGGAATAGGGGCTTACTACTTAGAAGATTTAGATGAAAAAATTGTACTTCATCCTTGGAATGTAAATAATTTAAAGAGGTATTATTATTAATATGAACAGTTCCATTCTATTTCCCTCTTATGGCTTATCCTTAATTCTACTACTTGTGTTTCTCAAATTGTTGAAGTGTTAAACAGAAGCTAAGTCATGTAAGGTCCTCGGACCACAACTTGGTGGAAATTAATACACTGTTATATTTATTGAAGTATTAAACAGAAACTAAGTCATGTAAGGTCCTCGGACCACAACTTGGTGGAAATTAATACACTGTTATATTTATTAAAGTATTAAACAGAAACTAAGTCATGTAAGGTCCTCAGACCACAACTTGGTGGAAATTAATACACTGTTATATTTATTGAAGTATTAAACAGAAACTAAGTCATGTAAGGTCCTCGGACCACAACTTGGTGGAAATTAATACACTGTCATTTTTATTGAAGTGTTAAGCAGAACTTAAGTCATGTAAGGTTCTTGGCCCACAGCTTGGTGAAAGTTAATGCATACTGTGACCTTAATTGGAGTATTACAATTAGGCTAAGGCATAACAGATTGTTTATACTACTAATTTAGTAAAAATTAGTGCTTCTTAAATTGGATCTGTGTGATTATCTTTTTATATCAAGGCAAACTCTATGAGCATCATTTAACGCATTTTAGGGTGTTCAGTACATCCAGGAATTAATTGTTTGAAATGCCATCCCCAGTTTGCTTTAATTCTCAATTAACATACATAAGTCTAAGTTTTCCCTCATAGGGTCAGATTTTACTCTTCTATAGCCTGGGATGATATAAAAATAAAAGAATAATCATGCAGGAAATTATACAAGTAATAGATAAAACTACTATGTCTTATATAAATCTGGGAAGGGAGATATACATCACACTTGATAATATCCTCAAAAAAAAAAAAAAATTACATTAAAATTAAAATTAAAAAATTACATCAACTACTTGCTTAATTTTATTTGGAGCTTGGGTGGTGGAACTTTGCCAGCTTCTTGAGAAGGAACACCTTTCTCTTTCTCCTTTGAAACTTCCCCAGCAAACAAAATGGTAGAAGCTAAGTCCTTTTCAAAGCTCTGAGAGGCTTTTCCATCCTTAGGCTCCTTTATGGCCTTGGCCGAGGAGATCTCTGTTGCCACTTCAGACACTTCAGGCTGCTTCTGCTGATTCGTTGGGAGAGGATTTTGATTCTGAGCTTCTTCAGCCGAGCCAACAGCAGTAGAGGAGACCTCTTGTGGTTGAGAAGAAGGATTTGGGGCTCGTATGGCTGGGGGGAAGTAAGTGTTCTCAGGCCTTCTCAGCTCTGATGATGGCTCGACCTCAGCATGATTGAGAGCTTCCTCCCAAGTTTGTGCACAGTATGTTCAGCACACAACTGAGACCTCAGCTCGGAATCTATCCTTGGTCTCAGCCACGCCGACGTCATATCCTTGTTGTTCGGCCTCATCCTTCTCCTTTTCAGCTTCAGCTCTTGCTTTTTCAGCCTCATCCCTCTCCTTTTCAGCCTGACCCCTTAGCCTTTGAGCTTCTTCCAGCTGTTTCATCAAAGTTGATACTTGTTCCTTAGAAGCTGCCAGCTGGTCATTCGCATCACGGAGGCTTTTCCTCTGATCTTCAGCTTGCCTTTGAAAGTCGGCCAAAGCTGAGTCAGCACTCTTTCGAGCGTGTTCTTCCACGGCCAGCTTCTTCTTCAGCTCTTCAACATTTTTCTCGCTGGTAGAGAGGGTCTGAACAGCAGTATTTCGCCTCTTCCTCTCCTCATCTAACTGCTGATAGAAAGCATTGATCATCTCCTCTAACCTGAAAGTGGCTTGAACAGCATTTAAAAAAAAAAGGAAAAAAAAAAAAAAAAGAAGAAAAAAGAGTCAAGGGTGCAATAAACTAAAAGTAACAAGTAAAACAGTAAGGATACCATACCATGCCCAAGTGTCTTTTTGTATTCATGAAGATTTTATTCTTCTTCATGCCTCTGAGTTCGGCCATGTCCTTGGGGAGAATGAGGGTCTCTTCCAGGGCCGAGGCAACGTGGCATCCAATTCCACCATTGAAGTCCCTGATTGAGGCATCTTCCCTTAGGGGCTCTTCAGCAAGCATAGGAGCAGGGAGCCAAGCCTCGGGCTCTGAAGATCGTATATTCTGCTTGGCCACAACTTGTTGAGATCCATGAGTTGTCTTTTGTTGCTTTGGAGCCCTCTGGACCTCATCTTCAGGAGTTGGGTGAGACTTCCCAATCTCCACCACGTCTTTACCTTTTTGTTCCCTCCTCCTCTTGGAATCAGTGGGTTCAACCCTCTTTGATTGAGCTGGTTGAGGAGGAGGAGGAGGAGGGGGGAGACTAGTCTGAGCAGACTTCACTGGCGCCCCCTTTCCAGATTTGCCCTCAATCACGTCTAGTAGGCTCCTTTGGTTTTTTCTTTGGATACCCATTTTATCAGAAGTCACCTCGGGAGATGGGGGTTGGTTAAAAACCTTAAACTCGTCGGTGGAATCCGATAACTCTACAACTTTGTCTTCTTCTTCTTCTTCTTCTTCTTCTTCCTCTTCCTCCTTCACTTTCTGAAGAATAGAACGGGACGAGGAAGCTGCTACAGAGATAGTAGCCACAGGTAATGGCTGGGTAAAAGGGGTGCCTTCAGGGATTGGAACACCCTCAGGAACTATAAATCCTTCAAAGGCTACGCTGATTCGATGCAGCCGAGGATTTCTAGCCTTTATCACACACTTAGACGCTTGAAAGGCTGTGGAAATTGGCTTGTATTGGAGGATGGTGTGTGCTGCCCTCAACTGACCGTCGGAGGGGTTCACGTATACCTCGGATCTTAGAATTTTATCCAAGCTCTCCCTGTTAACTAGTCTGAATTAAGGCTTGGTGGCACGCTTGTCTGCAAAATCAGTAAGACAGCAAAGAAATTTCCGTCAGGAATAAAATTAACTTAAAGTAAAGAGCACAAAATAAGGTGTAGAGGCGCTCAGCCTAAGAACCCACCTGGTTTTCCCACTTAGGTTGGACAGGGTAAACCGTCATGCCATGCCCCAGAAAAAATGAGAAAGTCATCTTTCAGGCCCTTGTTCGATGTAGGGAGACATTGGATTAATCTGACCTCAGGGTACCTAGACTTAAGATAGTATCCCTAACCCTTCAAATGATGAAGGTTATATACCCAGTTTATATCGTGGTGGGTAAGGCCTAGATTCATCTTATTGTTAAGGGCTTCTATACTCCCTAACACCCTGAACATATTGGAGGCGCACTGTGTAGGGGACAATCTAAAGAACCTAAGATAACTCCTAGTGAGATTACCCATCAGAATAGTCATCCCTCCCTCTATGAAAGCGATCATAGGGATGACTACTTCCCCTGTTTTTCTATCATCAAACCATGTTTCTGTGGAAGCATATCTCATGCCCACCGTGGAGGGAATCCTATACTTAGCCCTAAATTTCTCTATTTGCTCCTCGGAATCAACTAAATATTTAAACCTACCCATTTCTTAGGAATTGTAAGAAAAATTAGTGAAGAGGATTGAAGACTGAGGAAGGTTAAAGAAACTTACAGGTGTGAAAAATGAGCTCCTCGGACAGACTTCAGGTATTTATGAGAACGTTGAGAAGAAAGAAAGAGGGACAGGTTCAATGAATACTCGCTAAGATTGTGAGATTTTTTGTAACTGAAAAGAAATTTGATTTGAAAAGCTCTTTATAGGGGCGCAGAAATCGTAAACGGGAAAAGTCCTGCTCATAAATTTCAAAGGCCCTTCACCGTTGATTTGCATCCTGTTGAAACGTGGAGGACAGAGAAGCCGCCATCATTTAATAATGGCGTGCTCCTGACGCTGAAACGTCAAGGGCATGTCTTGGGTAGATGGAAAGGCGTTCTGAAATTTAGAAAAGTCCAACGAAGGAGTTAGGGGCGTGATATCAAAATCTCCCTTTTTCCGAGGTGACAAAAAGTGAGATTTTGAGGGGCTATTGTGGGGCTAGTTGCCCAAAAAGATAGACAGAGAGTTCATGGGAAATGGGTTAGTGGTTCAACGGCCCAGTCCGAGGACACTCTCATGTCTGAGGATGGTTAAATAGAGTCATTTTGAGAATAACATAAGACAAAGAAACGTAAGTCGTACATAATGGCCCAAGCCATGTCCGAGGATAAGATTTATTGCTCAAACCACGTCCGAGGTGGGTGTAACTTTTTTAATAGTCAAGGAACTTCACATAATTGCATGCAAACTAACTAATGAATATTGAGTAAAGAAGGAACCGAGAAAGGTAACAAATATCTCCTAAAAGCTGCTATCTCCACATTAAATGCTTTCCAGCTAACTCTCTGGCCGCATTAATGTGGAGATGATACTTGAACAATAACCAAGCAGCCTTATGACCACTGAGCGGAGGATCCAGGAAGTTCTGGATAGAACAGAAAGAAGTTCTCATAATGGAACCTACACGTGTACGGTGAAAGCAGGATGAAGAAGGTAGTATATAACGTGAAATCGGAGTACACTAAAGAGGACTTTTGGGGAGAAGAAAAAGAGAAGGAGAAAAAGAATCCAGAGAGATATACACTAAAAACCTAGCTGAGGAGGAGGGAGAAAGAGTTTTTCTTTTATTTAATTTGAAGTTCCTTTTTGCTACAGAAGAACGATGTTTTTTTCCACTCACTGGAACAAGTTCTTACACCCACTCTCTAAAAATTTTATTGTTTGGGCTTGTTGGGCTCAAATCTCATCCCTCTTTTGGGTCTAATACCATTTGAGTCCTTACAACTACATTTGACACTAATATTTGAATTAAAATAAAATCGTTAAGATTCCATTTAAATTAACACATTTTGTATCTTGTGGACATTAGTTACCCCAATATGGTTAATTGTATCACAAATTTAATTCAAGGCTTTTCAATTGCTACATTTTTAGCAAATTCTAAACGACAATGGTTTCATTTTAGAACAAAGGAGCATTAGTAAATTGTTAAAATGCTAAATTTACCAACCAAATGTAACAAAAAGCTCTTGTATCAGTGGAGGAAAAACCAAATTTTGTTGTTGTTGAGCTATAGGGCACAGCTATCTTTGCATGTGCATTGTAGCCCATATGCTAAAAAAAACAATATTTTATTAAAAGATATATTATTTTATTGTGTTGATGGTAGTGGTTGTTTATTGTAAAAGTGTTTATATTATTTTATTGTGTTAAATGCTAAAATAAAACCATTAATATTGAGTGTTTTGTAAATAGATTAAATAGCTTTTTGCGGTGCAAAATTGCTAAATTTTTGGCACCATCAATGCATGCTAATGCTAATGCTAATGCTAAGGGAGTTGAATTTAGCAATTAAAAGTTAATGTGCTAAATTATAAAAGAGCTCAGCTAAACCACATGGGGTAAAGAGACTACTGAAAAGTGTACCTATTCACTACCTACCATACGCTAAATTTCCAATAGAGATACACCATAATTAGAAGCTCCATAAATATCGAAATTAAAATTTCAAGAAGAGTATTTGATCATTTGTTAAGCCAAGTGGTAAGATCCTTTTCGTGGATTAGTAATTGGATGCTATAGTCTCATAGGCAAAAAGGAGTTCTAAAGTTTCATTCAATTAAAATCCAGCAATTTCCTTTTTTTTTTTTTTTTGAAATGGCAACGACTTCAAGTTTTTGTAATCTTTAGGCTTGAGAATTCCTTTTTAACAATTTTTTTTTTCAATCATAGAAAATAAGAGAAATTTGTACATGGGCTTTCATGTTCATTATCATAACAAATGCAAGATTACCCTGGCAAGTAACACCTCAGCATTGATAAGAGTAAACTCAATTGTTCTTCCCTTTGTAAAACAATGAAGAAAAATTCTTGATGCTGATAAGCTTGTCAGTTGTGTTAATCAATAACCAGATAGGCTCTTTGTTCTGGAGATCAGGTCCTGCAACAGCTTACAGATGAAAATCAGACAGAGTTCTAAGAAAATTTATTGAGGAAATTTCCAGTTAAAGAAAACCAGACCTGAACAATGGTGAAGAGGGTGACTCTTAACTTCTTTGTTCAGATAATTTACTCACAGCTGAGATCTCTTTGACACCCAATGCCAGTTGCCTCCTCCGGTCTGAAATATTTCAGCCTCTTCAGTTTAAATACATCTAACTAGAGCAATGTTTCAGCTTCTCTGTTTTTTTCAGTACATCTAAAACAATTATCTTGAATACATTATAATAGTCCAACAACCACAGGTTGTGATGGACATTATTGCAGAAGAATGAGTATACATAATTACAACCCACAGTATTTCCCTTGAAGTCAAGGCATTTTAATATCTTTATCAGTATCTCTAGAAACCTTGAAAATGGGATTCTGTTCCAGAAAAGCTGGTGGCTGTTTGTACACAACTGATGCAGCCCTTATCAAGATCCCAGCCGTTAAACCCCATATCAGATACTTCTTATTCTCCATTTCATAATCAAAGTAATGAATTAGATACTTGTGTCCCATCCACTCACTCTCCTCTGTTCTCCTATTTTCACCCTGGATCATATATATGGTTAAGGAAAATTAAAAGATAAAACTCATATAATCTAATCATCAAGAAATGGCCTTAAAAGAGAAAAACCTTGATAAACATTTCCAAGGGAGCATCAAATACTGCTTCCACTTCATCAGGATTGGGGGCAGGCTTGAATGCTTTCTTTTCATTAAGTATGCCAATAACAGGAACCACTCTCAGGAGGTGCTGCAGAGAAAAACAATAGTTGCTAAACCACCTAACGGGGGAGAACCTAATGAATGGTTGACATACAATTGGTCATGTGTAACTCAACATGCAAACTTATCCTATGCTAATCTCATACTTGGATTGTAATGAGAGACACAAAAGATGAAAAACATTAGTTATTTATGAAATAATAATTTGTGTACCAATTATGAGGAGTAATATGGAAATACGTTATGGTTTACTTGTGATGGTGAAATATGACAGTTTTGTTTACTGGCTAACTTTTTAAGAACTCTGCAAACCCGACAACCGTGTAAGTCATTTGAAAAGTTCTTCTTATATCTCTAGGCAGATTCGCCTCTGGGTAAAAAATAAATCTGACACTTAAATACGTGCATAGTTCACAAGAACATCTGCAACACTGTTGCCTTCTTAATAAAGGTAGTTGTGAAGAGCTAGTGACCATGAAGAATTGCAATAACTGTCCAGACAGAATATGTTAGATTCCAGGGAACAAGAATTTCCGAGAAGATTTGAACTATGCTAATGTGAATATGTCGGATTACAAGGAACAAAAATCTCCCTAAGAAGATTTGAACTATGTTCTGTGAATAAATTTTTAATTTTTATTAACAGAGTTAAATTTTCCATGGGGTAGAAGAGTTCCGTGTCTATCTGTTAAGGCTTTATATCTAGCCAACATACTGGAAGCTACTACAGAAAAGCTAGCAAAAGTGCAAAACCTCCTGTAGACATGAAAATCTGCATGATTTTGATAGCCATCTGATTGATGGTGATCAATATTTTTAATCAAGTCAATTTCCAAATGGTGACATGTTGATATTTGATCCTACTCAACAAGCTTTAAGCCAATGAGATTAAGCCACATGTCAAGCCTGCTAAGTTGTCCCCGCTCACAAAAAAATGACACATCACAAGTTAGTTGAAACCATGTGGTGGCATCAAATGAAGAGGCTTACATTGATTAAATGAAAGGCCAAATTCAAATTCAAATTCATAATTCATAATTAAATCTCAATAAATGTTGAGGGAAATTCCAAATCAAGTACCCTTGAGTTGTATATGGATAAAGACTTCTCACATGAGAAAGGGGACACAAAAAAAAAAAAAAATATATATATATATATATATATACTGACACTCAAACAAAAATAGATCTCTAAGTCCAAAAGAAAACTCTTTCTCATTCAAAATGAAGGTCTATTCCTCATCCAAATCAAAGTAAGAATTTTTTTATTATTCAATTTCCATAGAGATTAAGCCAATGAAACTTGATATTAAATTAAGTACTTCCATCTACACATCCAACTCAGGGACATTAAGGCATGATTCAAGATTAAGCTTTATAGCCATTTGGATTTAAAGCATCATGGAGATCGAATCAAATGAATTTATTGTATTCTTTTCTTGTAAAGAATCATTTAGAGAGTACCAACTTCTATACATATCAATACAAATTTGATTATTTGCTAAACTCATTCGTGACTGTGATTTATCAACATAAAATTTGTGTGCACACCTTCCATAAAGGAACACCAATGGTCACAAGAAATCCACCTTGAGCCATGTGACCTGTACTCACTGAAGCACAATCATCAATATCTTATCACACCATTTGTGAAGAAGTCTTACCCCCGCAAATCTCAAAAGAGAGTTTGCAAGTCAACACTTCGACTTCAAACTTTGCATTTCCAGATATTAAATAATAGAGCTAATCCCAAAATCCAAATCAAAAGGATAGAAATTCCAACTCTTTGCTCCTCTATAAGTATAACACAAAATGAAACTAAACTGAATAAAATTATCTACCAACTAATCTAAGAAATCCTACTTGGACATGAAGACAGCAGCCAAAAAGGACTGTATTTTGGTAGGTAGATAGTGGAGGAGGGGGAGGGGGAGGTGAGAAGCCAAAAAGGACCTAGTCAATGCTTTTACATAACCTTTCTGCGTTTCTTTTGAAGAAATCATTCTCCCAAAGTTTAAGTGATGGATGAGCTGCAACTCATTGTTTATAATATCCAGGGAGCCTAATTTTTTAATTTGGTACTTCATGCTGTGGAAAGTTAAGTCTCAGTTTCAATTCAGGATTTACAAATACTCATGAAGATCTCAGCAAAAATATAAAATTTAGTAATCAGAAGTAGAAAGGTTTTCTAGTTTAAGCATGAAGCACCGTTGAACATTAATACTCCTTATAATTTAGGGATGGCACTTAAAACGATTGTGAACTTTTGCCATGCAAAAAGCCCTTTCAAAAACCTCTCAACTCCACTTCTCATATCTACAAAATACTTTTTCCTCTTAAGCTAAGGTGCAAAAGTGAAAGCTTTGTGCACTGGGTATGACTATAAGGCCTCAAACTTAAGATAACTTATTTTGCCTATACCATTATATCACAGGAACAATAAAGATCCATAGACCAGTTCATACACCAGACACATTCAGTTAGCAGTACAAATAAGTAAATAAAATAAACAAATGAAATTCCAACTATCCTTTCCTAATCAATTTTCCAAACCTACAACTTCCAACACTGAAAATTTTAGGCACTGGTTTATGAAAAATTAAAAGATATAACATAATTGGAGCATACCAACAAAAAACAAAACCAGTAAATGATAGTGCTATAGTACCTTAGACAAAAATGGTTCAAGAGAAGTGACAACATTGACAAGCGAAGGATCCAATCCAATCTCCTCCTTTGCCTCCCTTGTGGCAGTGTCTCCATCATCCTTATCCCCCTCCTCTGCTTTCCCACCTGGCAATGCAACTTCACCTGCAACAACAAACCCACATATTAATTGGTGTCAAATTTCTCATACTTCATATCAAAAAACCACCAAACAAAGAAAAAGGGTGTCTGAAACTGCACTGACCCGAGTGAGTGGAGAGTTTGGAAGAGCGTTTGGTGAGAATGACACGCAGGTCTCCATTGTCACCTTCAAAGAGACAGATCAAAACAGCAGCTTTCTGGGTCTTGTGGGCTCTGATTCTTTGTGGGTCTTGTTGGGCAATTGGGGTGGCTGATTCTGCAAAACCCACTTGGGAAACAACCTTTCCGACGTTTTCTTCGAGGATTTGCTCGTCCAAGTCCCGCATGGTTGGTGTTGCCTTGTAGAGACGGAGCTGTTGGGCCAAGGCCACCAGTTTCTTTGAGCCTGAGCTGGATGATGAGTCCATGAGTGTGAGCTTGGAGAATGAAAAGGGTGTGGATTTTGATAGGCTTCGGAGAATTGGAATCATAAAAAGGGTTTAGAGGATGGTTTGGCGGAATTGGCTAAGCAGAAGGGTTTTGGGGGATAGCATGGGATAAATTATGAGCCATGAATTGAAGTGTGCGAACCAATAATCTGACTTGATCTTCTTAAGCATGATTTGAATTTTGAAGGAAATTTGGGTCATTGAAATTGAATAATTAAATGTCCTAACATTGCAATTGCTCCATAATAATAATAATAATAATAATAATAATAATAATAATAATAATAATAATAATAATAATAAAAAATCAATATTCAATGAACATGGATTTTTTATTTTTTTGAAAAGCAGTTAAAAGAATTCAACGATTTAAAAAAAAAAAAAAAAAATGGTCAAGGAAATTCAATGATGTAGGAACTTTGAACATGGATCCTACTTATATACACCAACTCTTGTTTGGACGGGTGTTTATTAAACCACATAAACAGTACAAATTGCAAAAATTGCACTAAAATTGCTCGCAAAATGAATAGTACACCACACCACACCACATTGCATGGTGCAGTGCGATTTGCAGTTTTATAATAAGAAAACCGCACCGCAATGCACCCTTTTCTATATATTAATATAGTTATTTATTTTTAATATTAAATATATTATTAATAGTTTAATAATCTTAGTTTTCAAAAAAAAAAAAGTTTAATAACCCTAGCAAATGTTGACTAGAAAAGCCAACCCAAAATAAAGAAAAATTAGCTCAATAATTCAAAACTTGGACCAAAAAAAGAGAAAAATTAGTTTTGGGTTGAGTAGAAAAAACTCAAAATTTGAAAAATATATTGACTTCAAATCGCATCTTATACATAGTATCACACATGTGATTGCAAAAATGAGGTGTGGTGCGGTTCGATTATGGTTTTGGCTAAACTTTAAACCGCACCACACTGCACCGCACTGCACATGTGACCGCAAAAATAAGATGTGGTGTAGTTATGGTTTTAGATAAACCGTATCACAAAGTACGATACTAAAAATGACCTAAAACCGCTTTGCATCACACCGCAAACACCCCTACTTGCTTGTTTGTTTGTTTATTTGTTCAGACAGAGAGGGCCCGTTTCTCGTTCTTACAAAACAAAAAATAACTGAGTTAAAGATTAGATATGAGAATGAGAGTGAGAAAACAATATGATGGCCAGCCCATGTCACTCGTGGGGACGAAAAAAAATCCCAAAGTGGAGAGAACTGAAGATAAAGTGGATACGAAAATGGGCCCAAATGCCCAAGTATTAGAATCAACAACCCAAGTTATAAAGGTCAGGAGCTACAGGTTTTTTTGTGTGTGTGTGTGTGTGTGAAAGTAGTTATAGGATTTTACAAAGAAGGAAAAAAACAGGTAGGGTTTAAATATGCTATTGGTCTTCAATTTTTATGGTCAGTTTTATTTTGACTCTCAAGAGTCTCAACAAATTTTGTATCAGTGCATTCCTTTGCTCTTTTCAAATACATTTCAATATTACCTTTTTCTTCATCTGGGTTGCAGAATTTGTTACAATAAAATAATGTTTAAATTTCTTAGTTGGCCAAAAAAAAAAAACCCCAACATTATCTAAAATAAATTAACTGATAAAACAATAAAATCAATATCCTAGATAAAAACTACTCCCATTTCTTTTCCTTTGTTTCCGCCCTTTCGCAATCAAACGATGGCACGTAGACATCCTACTTCACAACTTTAAAATATATTTTTTGTTTTCTCAATAGTATTAAGAAGATGGGAGAAATGATCGTCTTTCACATTCATAAAAATTGGTTGTCATGAATTTATCATTTGAAAATACAAAACATTGGAATAAAATTGACCCTTAAACAGTTAAACCAAGCCATGAAGTGTCAATGTGGACCTTATCTTCTCACCTCTAAAGTTTTTTCATTTGCTCAAATTCTCTTATTATTTTTTTTTCAAACATTTTTCAATGATAAATACACCATTTTATCACATGAAAATGACTTGGAGGAAAATTCTACCAACTTATTACGTGGCAGTTGAAAAGATAATTCAATTATTCATGTGTACTTCTAGTTACATGAGTTTTTAAATAAAATTTTAATTAAGTTAAAGGAAAACTTTCACCTTTCTCCAAGTTCCTGAAATTCAAAAACTAAAATTCTAAATGAAGAAAATTCAACACAAATCTTTCTCGGCTTTTATTCTTGACTACTAATCAAAAATCTCTTTTTAATATGCTACAAACCTCTAGCCAAACTCATGTAAAAGTTACAACAACAAAAAGAAGCTAAAGCTATACCATGTTTAAATTAGATCTAGGTTTTTAATATTGTTAATTTTAGTCACAAACTTATGAAATCATTTTAATTTGAAGCCATGGACTATCTCCTTATTCATTTTCATTATATATTATGAGTAGTAATGAAGAAGAGAAAAAGGGAAAACCGTTGATAAAACTGTGTTGACCATAGTAAATAGGCTCGATATTTTGGCTATAATTTTGCTTTTTAATCAAAACTTTCATAATATAAGCAAAACATTATGTTATTCTATGATTGCTAAATTGATTCATGGACAAGACTTAAGTGAAATGTAGAGTTTAATCTATGGTTTCCTTTTTTTCTTTTTCTTTTTTAATGCTTCACTACCGCTCAAAATAATAGAAATGAATAATAGAGATGGTCAAGGACTTCAAATTTAAATGATCTCATAAATTCAACACCTCAACCGACAAATAAAAACTTGAAACCTAATCTAAAATATAGTATAAATGCCTTTTTATATAATTGTTAAAATTGTTGAGTATTTAAGTTATTAAGAAAAGAGAAAATAGAGCAGACGCAAGAAATTAACATATAGTGTGGGTTTGGATACAGTGTTAAGTTGCGTTGCGGTTTCTCCCTTCCTTTTTTTTTTTTTTTTTTTTTTTTAGGATTTCTGGACTTTTTAGAGACAAAAATGACTGTTTATGAACAGTACGTGCACTGTTCACGCACGGTTCATGTATTGTTTACTATTAAAAAATATTAAAAATGAGTCACACGGTACTATTTATTCATTTAAAAATTATTTTGTTACAGTGTTTTCAGCAACATTCAATTTTCAGCAACTTTCAGCAACAATAAGTTGTATCCAAACAAACCTGCTTATTCCTGCATTTGCGTTTTTGTGTTTCTTTTTTTTTTTTTTTTGCTTGCTGTTGTTTTTGACTTTTCAACTTGTTTACTGTTCACTTTTCATCAACCCGTGCACTGTTCACAGCAAAATAAGCGGTGGAGTGCACACCAATGGATCCCATTTACTATTCACGGGACCCACAATCATCACTTTTTAGTATCTTTTTCATTAAAAATGGGTCTCACGACACTATTTATACATTTAAAAATTATTTTGCTACAATGTTTTCAGTTTTCAGTTTCAGCAACTTTCAGTTTCAGTAACAATAAATTGTATCCAAACAGACCCATAGTTTGGTATGATCGCAATAAAACCTTTGACAACTACATACTTGTTCTTGTACTTTTATCTTACAATGAACCTAATTTTGGGTTTATACTTCAAAGAAACTTAACCCGAAACTACTCTTTATTTTACGTGTAGAGCCTACAATACATTTGGGTTTGGGCCTCTTGTATAATAATATGATTTGTGCCTCTTCGACCACGATGTCTAAACATTTTAAAGAACTCTAGGCAAGTAGGATAAACCAAATAAACTAAACTAAAAATTGAGTGTTCCAAACATTATTTGAATAGATAATAATGACATCGGTCAAAGGGGCTTGAATACCTCATTATAGGACAGCTAAGGCCCACAAAGGACTCTCACAGGGCACGCCGATATTGATCATATCAAGTGGGCTCCGCCCACATGCTACCAACAATCTCCGCTAGCAGAGCACAAAGCACCCACTTGATTGTTTTATTGTGCGCTGCGCTATTCATCTACTACTACTTTCATCTTATTACCTTCAAATTTTGTTGGAGTTTAGTTTCTCAAAAAATAATTTTGGACATATGTAATTTTTACCACAATTATTTACGTGACAGATTCTGAGTATTAGAAAAAAAAAAGTTATGATTTTATGTAAAAGTGATGTGAAGCTAATCATAGTAAGATAAATATTGTGACTTTTTATGTTATATTAAAATTAGTGTTATTTGTTAGTTCAAATTAGTTCAACTGGTAATGTTTTTGATAGTTGAATAAGAGATTTGTGACTTAATTCCTGCTTATACTAAAAACTGATTGATGTCTCGGTCTAATGATAAAGAACATCACCAAGAACCGACGTCGTAGGTTGAAATTCTCTATAAAAAAAAAAAAAAAAATTAGTGTTATTTATTCATATATACACGTGATTGCTATTGCCGAATGGGACGGTTGAGTTGAGTGTTTACAACTTTCCCCTTGGACCATAGAATTTACTTTCGTAACTTTCTTTGTAAAGGTTAAAATTGGTGACGATAAAAGTACTTTGAATTTAGAAGTAGCCACATCTTTATCATGGGCATGCAAGCAGGTACACCTGTCAATTGAGTTCCCAAAGCCAAGGATATATATATATATATATATATTGGCTAATACCCATTTTTAAGGTGACTGTAATATTAGTACAGCATACTTTGGTATAATGATTCTGAGCGAGATATTACAAGTAATGGATAAAAAGTAATAAGATTATGTGATAATAGCATACCATCAATGTAATTAACCAAGAAAAATTATAACAAAATATGTGTGATATTAAAAGTAACGTGAATATGTTACTTTGTTGGGGAGGGCGAGGAGCTGACATGATGAGCAAGCTAGGCAAAGGAGCTCCTCCCAAGAAAAATCCAAAGTAACCAATATGATATGACATGATACAGGTCACTTTCGTATGAGGAATCTTTGCATCAAACGTCACACACTTTGTAAAAACAGCTTTGTCAAACCCAAACAAGTCTGCAGCAGTACTAGAAAGTGAATCATAGCATCGAATGAGCTAAGTAATTGAGTTGGCTGGCCTGGCGCCATTTCCTATTTTGGAAGAAAGAAGTAATAAGAACAGAAGCAACAGTAACTGATGAGAATGCAGTGCTGCACTTAGCTCATCACTGAGGATCTTGCTGAATCAATTCACTGGAGCTCCTACAACACCTACTAATAATTTAAGGCAAAGCTTACAATGTATAGGACAAGATAAAGACACATGATCAGTTTGTACATGTGTTTGTGAGTGGCAGTTCAAGGCCTAGGCTTACGGGTCATGTTAAGGGTAATTATTAATAAATTATAATATAAAAGTTTTGACAATACTTTCATAAAAAATTTAAAAATTGTCAACAATATTTAAGGTGTGTTTACGTATCGCTTATTTTATTGAAATTAAAAATTATTACTGAAAGTACTGTAAATAAAAGTAAAACCCAAACAAGTCTGCAGCAATACTAGAAAGTGAATCATAGCATCCAATGAGCTAAGTAATTGAGTTGGCTGGCCTGGCGCCATTTCCTATTTTGGAAGAAAGAAGTAATAAGAACAGAAGCAACAGTAACTGATGAGAATGCAGTGCTGCACTTAGCTCATCACTGAGGATCTTGCTGAATCAATTCACTGGAGCTCCTACAACACCTACTAATAATTTAAGGCAAAGCTTACAATGTATAGGACAAGATAGAGACACATGATCAGTTTGTACGTGTGTTTGTGAGTGGCGGGTCATGTTAAGGGTAATTATTAATAAATTATAATATAAAAGTTTTGACAATACTTTCGTAGAAAATTTAAAAATTGTCAACAATATTTAAGATGTACTTAGATATTGCTTATTTTGCTGAAACAAAAAAAATTATTATTGAAAGTACTGTAAATAAAAGTAAAAGTTAGTTGAAATAGTACAATAAGACCCATGAATAGTGTCAAAAAATGCAATTGGGCCCGTGAATAGTAAAAAAATAAGTTGAATAGTGAAATAATTTTAATTTTTAATCCTAATCTAAATGCACACTTACCGTTTTATTATTCCAACTATTTAGTTTGTGACTGACTATTTATTACTTTCACATAAACCAACTATTTTTCCCTCCATTACACAGATTGCCACATATGTGGCAAAGTTGTGTCACATAATGTTGTAGTATTATATTTTTTTTGTTATAAAAGGCTCTCACCCCATTTTAATAAAGCTTAAAATAGTAGAATGATGTTAAGGATATTATAAATTTTGCTACATAAAACTTACAAAATGATGTGTTATGTTACCAATCACAAAACAACAATTCAAAACTTTCATTTATAAGGAAGTTTGAGCACACCTATCACATTTATTAAAACATCTATTTGTATATTTTATATTTTTATATAATAAATCTATAGTACATTTAACATTTTATAAAATTGTGTGATAATAAGTTGTTTAAAAAAACAAAAAAGGGCTATGCACTATATATATATATATATATATTTTTTTTTTTTTAATCTTAAAAACGTTCTCCAAAATATTAGACCAATGAAAACTCAACCCAATTGAAAACCATAAAATAGTTTGGGTAAAAAAATGTTTTGAGATTTTAATTTTTGTAAACCAATATCCTACATAGTAGATTGTCAACATCAGCCACCTAATTTCCCACATGGACACACGTGAAAAAATCCCTATCCTTTTCTTTAAAACCAAAATCAAAATTGAAAAATTAAATTGAAACCTTACAAAAAAAAAAAAAAAAACCAATGCATCACCTTGTCCAACTTGTATAAGATAAAGTAAACCTCCTTTCTAAAAGAATAATAATTCTGATTTATTTTGTTAAATTTGATGCTTGAACCGTGATATTTCATTCTCAATATGAAATTAACTTTAGTTTGTTTAGTATTAATTCATCAAATTAACCTTGATTTGGTTAGTATTAAATAAATTTATTTTAATTGATATTTAAATATAGAATGTCTATTTAAATTTATCGCCTTAAGTCCCAAACTATGTTGATTTGGCCTTGTTGTCCTTATCATATCATGTCTCGTGCATTTGGAACACTTGATGCAAGCTATCTAATATTCTAAACCAGATATGACAAGACATATGATCACTTTTAAACACGTGTTCGTATGATATTATGTCTAGTGCATTGGAGTATTAGACATACAAGCCAAAGCTATAACCAAACCTCCACCCTCCTCTTCACCCACTTCCTAATGTATTAGTATAGACGGTATAAAAACTCTTTCACGCAAGGTGTAAAAAATAGTGTGAAAGAAACACTGCCCAGAGAATATTTGCACTACTACGTTCTCTGTGTGGTAACATGGAGTTCATTGGGTTATTAATTCATATGCTTACATTTTCTCAGCCCTAATTAGTTGTCCTAAGTGAGTCTTTTTTTTTTTTTTGGCTGAATCCTAAGTGAGTCTTGGAGCTGTCAAATATCAAGGCAGAATAAGTAAATAAACCCGCAAGGTCATAAAAAAGAGGAGGAAAAAGATACAAAATCTGGAAGAGAGGAGCAAAAATTGTCTAAGCCTGGATCCTCTGTGGACTCCCCTACTACAAACAAGAGGAGTGAAGGATGAGGAAGAGGAGAAAGAAGATCTTCAACCAAAAGAAGATGAGCAAGAAATAGAGGAAGAAGAAGAACAAGGACAAGCACAGCAAAGGATGCAAGGCCATTATGATCAGCATGTACAACAACAATCACAACCCAATAGAGCACCACATGGAAGAGCACGTTATACCCACCTAGCAAGAGCACTAAAGGAGAGGTCAAAGAGCACTAAAGGAGGAGAGGTTGTAGAAGTTAATGGAGGCCACATTGCACAAGCTATAGGAAGAAAAGACCGTCACAGCAAGGTATGTACTTCAAAAGGTCCAAGAGATAGGAGACTCAGACTTTCTGCTCATACTGCAATACAATTCTATGATGTCCAAGATAGGCTTGGCTTTGACCGACCCAGTAAAGCCATTGATTGGCTAATGGAGAAGGCAAAAGCAGCTATTGAAGCACTTGCAACAGCTAACTCATCATCGCTTCCAAATCAAAATTCTACTAGTGCCATGAACTCTGCTGAACAAGCTTGTTTAAATCTCCAGCAGCATCACAGTGAGTCAGAAACAATCATGGGTTTGAATTCTGGGTTTGGTTATCAAAATCAGCAGCATTCCAATGAGAACTCCATTAACAGTTTGAGCTTTATCTCAGAGTCAGAGGCTGCAAATGCTAATGTATACAAACCATCACCTTCAATTCAATTTCATGACCATTTCCCTCCTGAACTAAATTCAAGAACTATCATCCACACACAAGATCTTTGCCTCTCACTTCAATCCTTTCAAGACCCAGTTCTTGATAATGATCCCAGCCATGTTAGTCCAATTAATTTCACTGAACAAGCTGCCAATTCTGCCTCAGCTGGTTTGTCAGATCTCGGTGCCACTGACATAGAGATTGGTTGGTTTCAAAGAACAATGATGTCTTGGAATTCTGACACAAGTTATCATGGAGGAGGAGAAGATTTTGTCTTTAATTCCTTGCCACCACAACAATCTGCATTACTATGCCAAAACCAGTTGTTATCTCACCGGGGACCCCTTCAGTCCAATAATTTGCATTCAGTTTCTGCATGGACCAACCCACCAATCCCACCAATTTCCATTAATTCTGTTCACCATAATAGGTCAGCACTAAGCTCACAAACTTCACCAAGATTTCAGATTGAAGAGCAAGAGTACAATGCAACATCTGAGAGGTCATCCTCTACTTGCTCTCCTTGTCACTATTGATACTAGCTAGCATTATCAAAATATTCATTCTACCAGGTACTCTCCCTCGACACGCTACTAATTTTTAGTTTCTTAGCAGTTGTTATATTTCGTTCATTTTTTCCTATATTGGTTTCAGGGAGTCTCAAGTCTTCTTCAAAGTATGAGTTCAGAATGTATGAGTGGGATAGGAGATTTGGTTACTAGATTCCGGCTATGCTCAGAAATAGGATTTTTTGGGATTGGGGTTGGTGCTCCTTTAGTCCTTGTCAAACTGCTTTTCCATAACAACTACTAAATTTGCATATTGAATTTCTCTCTGTCAAAAAGGTATGTGTTTTGAATTGATTTTGAGAGTCCTATCAATGTAACGAAAGAAAAATCAGAGTCAGAAACACATGACAGATTTGGGATTTTGATTTCCATGGCACTGTTGATATTTGCATGTTGAAAATGCTTCTTTTTTTTCTTTTTTTCTTTTTTTGCTGAGAAAAAAGCTTCTAAATAAGAAGCCGGTGGTAGCTTTCATGGAACATATTTCTTCTTTCTGTCTAGAATTGGTTAGTTTTTCAGTGAAGAACTAACTAACAAAATAAAATAAAGAACATCGAAACTTAGTTACAGATACATAGCTATCAATACTAACACGAACATTATTATCTTTTTTTGCAGATAATTAAATTTGACTATAAATTTATTGATTAATATAATCACATTTAAATTTAATTACAAAAAATTCTAAGAATGTATAAAAAATCATAATTTTTGTTGCAACTATACACATGATAGACTATAAGCGATGATTTATATGATAGTGACAGAAAATCAATCACAATCTATCCCGTAGGATAGTTATAACTTTTTATTTGATACTAGAATTTATAACCACTAAATAATTGTAGTTAAGTTTTGCTATGTATGCTAGTTTGAACTTCACAGGTGTGAAGATGTAAAGTATTAACTATTCGTCAATCAAATAAAATCAAGAATGGTTCATGTTTCTTGATTTTATTTGATTGACGAATAGTTAATACTTTGCAAAAAAAAAAAAAACATCTTCACACCTGTGAGGTTCAAACTACGTTATCAGATTGTGGAACAACAATAAATGTTCTAATCATATCAATGGAATGGTAATCACCGTAATCTCACACATGCTCAACCACAAGCAAGTACTACTCGCACAGACAAACATGTCAGCATGTATGGTGAGAAGATGATAACATTGATGTAGTATTAGGCCATTAAAGTCCACTGGACACGACTTGTCACGTCATGTAAAGATGCAATGGACATTACCTTCGCCCTCAAATAATTGTTTCAAAGAAAGAAAAATTTGTGTGCCTTGTCATTTTCTAGAAGCATCATTCAAATGTAAATGGATATATTTAAGGCAATTGTTAATAAAATATAATAGAAAAGTTTTGATATTATTTTTATGAGAAATATAAAAAGTTGTCAATGACATTTATTATTTTATTATTTTCCTAATAAAACATTTCTAAAAATGATTCCTAAAACAATGCCTTAAAGATATTGTTTAACATTTCCCTTTCTATAAATCTAATCATACTTTTCTGGTGGGGATAGCTGTTTAGTGGTTCGGTGGCTATTGCACAGTGCAATTCCTCTTAACTTTTTCAAAAATTTGAACCCTCTAACCTTTTTAACTTTTTTAATCCAATGGTTGATATCAACACATAATACTTTCACTCTTGATTTGAATCATTGAATATATATTGCACCGTGCAATAGCTATCTCAATCCCAATATGTAAACTTCAATAATAGAAGCCCTTGATAAATCAAGGAAGCAAATAGAGAGAGTGGTTTTTTACTTGTTTTGATGGGCAATAGTGGTGAGTTACCTTTTTAGTTGCTGACCAGTCCGTTACTTCTTTTTTGTAGTGTCATTACTTTTTGGGATTCTAGACTTGTAGTGCTATTGGAAAGTTGGAACAGGAAACTTAGTTGGGTATTGGTGGGTGAGGGCCAATAGAATAGTCCTGTAAAAGAAGTGACAATAGCCAATAGGTACAATTATTAATCCCATGAAAGCCATTGGAGCAAGCTTATAATAAGAACCACCAATCCAACTGTATTTTCCATTTCCCGAGTACATAATTATAATTGGTCAAGAACTTTTGCCTTTTCTTTTGAGTTTTGGGGTTTGTACTTTGAAGAGTGTAATGGACAGAGAGTCATAGAGTAGTGTCTATGATCCCATAGAGTTGGCTTCAGAGCTGCAGAGGACCAAAATAATACTAAAGGATATTTGACCATGACCTATATTTTGCTGCTCTGGATCTTAGTGCTACCAAATACCCTCTAGTTTAGGGTATGCAACTTAGTACTACCAAAATGGCACAATTTTGTGCCACAACTCGCCACATGGTGAGTTGTGATTGGTGTATGTGTGTCCTTACATGACCCACTGATATACCTTCACCAATCATAACTTGTCATGTGGTGAGTTGTGGCATAAAATTGTCCCAATTTTTGTGGTACTAGCATTACCCAACACCAGAATTAAATTTTAACCGGGGCAAATTACATAAACCCAAATGGGTCATTTTCAAACACACCCTTTTTGATAAATTCTTTTCATACACATTCCTGTGCTATCAATTTAAAATTTTATATCAAAAAATTCTAGGACTACAACTCATACGGTTTTTGTTAATTCTAAGTGGTCACAAATCACATAAAGTGAGACTTTAAAAATTATACATAAAAAAATAAACTAAAATATTAAAAGAAAAAATGTCATTGCCATACAAACACCAAATAATTATGAACTGCAGTTTTTGTTCAAATGGATGATTGGAGACAGGAGGGGCCTCATTCTTTAGCCAGATGGGCCTTACGCAGTAGAACTAAAGGAGTAGTTTTTCCTTGGATCTAGTCATGGGGTCTAGTGAGGCTTCCTTTGTTTTTATATAGACCTTCAATTGAGCCCAAAAGAACTCTTAAAGCTCATGTTTACCTCTATTTCCAACTGAAGACTAGCTCTAAGTTGTTTCTTTCCCATTGGGGGTTGGGACATTGCATATGCTTGGCCTAGTTCGCTATAATTCATAGAGATAGTAGAAAAAATCTATGCAGGAAAGCTGAAGAGATTAAACTCTAGCGTAGAAGATCTATTAGGTGCCTCTTCTAGAGGCAATACTAATGAACTCTTCAACAAAAAAACTTAGTCCTATGAATGAAAGTTCACTCAAGTAGTAACCTAAGCAGTAATCAATTTGGGAAAAGGGATATTACCATGTTCATTTATCTTAAGACTTGCAGCTGCAAAAGCCATCTCAGCATAATGGCAGAAACATAAAGAGAGCAAACAATAGAACAACAGCTTTCAAATTCTACGAAATCATCACCAACATATATATATATATATATATCTACATTATAAATAAGATTGTCTTTCTTTTAATCTATACAATATAGGGGGAAAAAAAAAAGAAGAAACAAGAAATGATAACTAGGTCAGTCCCATATACAGGTCTTTCCAATTATTCTTTACCACTGGCCAAAGCATAGTACTCCACTCACTCCCTGATGCACAACATCGAATATGACACATAATCAACAAATGGATCTTCCCTCGCATTTCCACATTTCAAGTATTTGAAAATCCAATAGACAATTTCTATTTCCATTATCAGCTTGATGCTAGGAAACCGACTGTTCTTTCTTACTGTTTGCCTCTTCAGCTTTGTTGCTCTCTTCTTGTGCAGGTGGTTTTCCACCAGCAGGGTAAGACAATCTCCGGGCCTTTGTGGTTCCCTTTCCATTGGTTAAAGGAAGTTTGACTGAAACAGAAGTTTTAGGTGTCAGTGGAATTACATTCCTACCAACCTTGCTAGACTGCCTACTCTGGGGTTTCTTTGGGCTAATAGACTTAGCAGGGACACGGCTTTCCCATGGGCGGGCAGCAATCCAGCGTTCCAACCAGCTCCAACCCCAATTAGTCTTATTAAGTTCATAATTACCCAGCCCATGGATCTGACTAGCATTGGCCCTCCACTGCAAATCATGGTATAGTGTCCATTTCAATTGGATCCAGTGAGCCAAAATAATGAGAATCACACATTTTCATTTTGGAGAACATACCTGATGAGAAAAGGCATATGCCATGGTTCGCTCCCGCTTAACTGCTGCTTCTTCTCTCTGATGTATCCTTGCAAGAGTTTCCTCCATCGTTTCAGAGCCACCACACCATTCCACCTATTATCCATTTGAACTACTACTCAGACGGTGAAAGATAAAATGGGGTAATTGGGTTAAAAAAAGCCCATGTTTGAATTTTTTATTGAAGGACACTGGCGGACACTGGCCCTGGCAGTAATCAGTAAAAAAGATGTACTCAAGTTTCTGATCTTCAAATGAAAAAAAATGGAAAAAGAAATGATAGGCCCCAGGGTTTGATTTCAAATTGTCAGCAAATGACAGACTTTGCTAAAGAATGAATCACACTTTAATCTTATCTTATCTTTTTTATATTAATTTAACCCTTACTTTTTTTAGAGAAAGCACCAATGACACAAGGGATGAATCAACAATCTCAGAATTGCTATCCCACAGAGTTGCTATCCTGAGGTAAGGAAAGTTTTAAAGGGAGAAATTCCCTGGATGCAACCCTATCTAACAATTTTGCAATATTACTTCCAGAAACTGACAGAGCAAGGAGCCCAAACATCACTTCTCATAAGCTTCCATGGGAAAGAGATGCCATTTAGTTTAAAGATTATTGTCACTATTATTAATAAGTTCCAAGTCATGCAATTCCCCATGGATGGGGAGAAAGTGGTCTAACCTCTAGGCCATGAAGTTTTGCCTCAAGTTTCAGTTGATTCTCAAGTTTCTTCTGTCTAAGCCGACCTTCTGTTACCATGCAAAGTCTGCGAGCTCTAATCTGGGTCTGTATATTGCTCCAAGAGTGAAGATGGATCAATGTTGTTTTAGCTTGCTTCTTAACAGAATAACCTTGTGCTACGATTTGTAGTCTTACTGCTCCTTTCAAACGACGTAAAGTTTTCCTAGCCTGCAAGACAGAGGATGTGAAAATAAATCATTGAATCACAAGAACCAGCAAAACAAAGAAAATGCTTGTACATGACATCAATAAATTCACAATGAAAGGTTACACTGCTCCTCTGCTAATTTTAATACATACTTATTAAGAAGTTGATAAGCTAGCCACCTGATATTCGCTCAAAGGGAAACATAGGTTCATATTTTCCCAGTCACAAATTGGTGGCCAATTGCTAACCATATTATTTAGAATTAAGGCCTAGCAGAATAGAACTGTTACCAATTATACAGCAGAGATCAAATACACACTCTGCAAATAGAAGATAAATAAGCAAAATTTTCAAGGTTCATATAGCCCATGCTAACTACAATTAACAGGGCAAAAATATCAAACTATAAAGCAGGATCAGTACTGTTCCATCTTATAACAGGAAGTAAGGACACTTTCAATGAGCCTAATCAAATGCAAACAGTTCCTGTTGAGAGCAAGTTCCTTCTTTTTGGGCCAAAAAGTTGCTAAACCTATGAACTTAAGGGCTTCCTGAAACTAGGGGAAATTTACTTCCATACAATATCTTCCATCTTGCAGGAATGCCTATACACCAAGTAAACACGTGGCAGTCATACTGCAAACTGATTGATAATTATGAGAATGTCCAGAAAATTGGGGAAAATATGTTCTTATTTTAATGCATCCCAAAGATATGCCAACGAGCTAATCTTAGTCGGAAGCATATGACAGTTATAACATGCACTGCACTTAAATTTTCCAAAAGGAAAGAACTTTACTGCTGTTTACTGACTTAATAATGACCTCAAAAATAGTTACCAACTTACTAGAAACGCATTTATAGCTTTCAATTGCTTGAATAGATACCATAACACTGATAATCCAGTTCAGGAATGTACCTTGGAAGTCATTATATGACTACCATTTTACCTACTTTTCAAAATATTTTTGCATTCTCTCCTCCATGACCTATGTTTTAACTCTTGTGACAAGGCCAAAGATATCCTAGTCAATTAGAGTGAATTATTTTATAAAGAAAAATCAAGTAGGCCTTCTTCTCTGCTTTCTATAACTGTTTATTTAATTCTTAAACTCACTCATTGAGGTGAAGACAAAATGGTTTGGTCTCTTTCAAAAAGCTGGGTTTCAGTGTAAGATTATTAAGGCATTGAAGATGGAGGAGAGAAATTTTCCATGGCAAAGTATATGGCAAGTAAAATTCCACCACGAGTGGCTTTCTTTTGGTGGACAACCGCCATGGATAAGACTCTAATGATGGATAATCTGAGATGATAGAAGTATTATAATCACTAATTGGTGCTGCATGTGTAAATCTAATGGAAAGCTGGTCGATCATATTTTTTCTTCACTGCAAGATTCCTTGAGAATTATGGTCTTTTGTTCTCTGTTAGTATGTGGTGGCTTGGGTTACGCCAAGTTCTATGATTGGCTTATTGGGATGGACACTTTGGAAACATGATTAGGGCTAAACTTGGAAGTTTGCTCATTTGTCTTGATGTGGACCTAGAGGGAATGGAATGCATTCACTTTTGAAGACAGTGAGCTATTAGTGGTGAAGCTGACAAGGGTCCAGCTCATTTGTCTTGACAGCTTTTGTAGATTTCATTGATCAACTGAATCTTAGATTTTATTTTTCTTTACTACGCTTTTTCTTGCTTGGCTCTATGTATACTTCTCGTGTACTAAGGTTGTGCCCCTTTTTGCTCTTTTTCAATTAATTTCATTTACTTAAAAAAAAAAAAAAAAAAAGCAGAAAAGATTTGGTTTAGTCCATTGACCAAAGAACTCTATTGGTTTATAATTTTCCAAAAGAGTTTGTTTGTTGCTTTTCCTTGTGTTCACCATCATGAACACCTTGTATTGGCTTACTTTTGTTTTCAGTTTGTTTTAATAATATTCTTATTACCTATCAAAAAGAATTTTCCAAAAGAAATTGATCAAAATTAATCCAAGCCTGCCTAACCAAAGAGTGGCTAAAGATTTAAGACCCTAGAATGATTGCTTTCCATTTACTTGGATCTCTCACTGCTCTTCAGCAATGAGTAAATAAAAAATTGTTTTTGTCAATGCAAGATGTTAAATGGATATTATAATCAGATGGAAGTCCTTTTTGCATAATATTGTACAAATTTGTTAGCATGCATGTTTTAGTATATTTTCAACTGTCAATTCCTCATGACAAATGCAAATAAATCTTTAGTAAAAAGGACAACAACAACAACAACAACAACAACAAAAATAACAAAGCCTTAGTCCCAAAAAAAAAAAAAAAAAAGAAAAAAAAAAGAAAGAAAGAAAAAAGGAAGAAGAAACTTATAAAGTATGGCAATGCAATAAACAAACTCATCTTAGACCATTCTATTTAGGACTCTTGTTGGTAAATTTTGTAACGTGACATGGCCAATGAGCTCTAGTGGTATTTTTTTACTCCCATGAGAATGGTGGAGGGTGACTTTTGGGCGTGTGTGTAACTGTAACTTACCAATATTAAAAAAAAAGAAAACAATTTGTAACTCAACATACCATGTAAGCTCGGAATGCAGTCTGAATCTTTGTAGCAGCGATATCCTCAACTGGCATGCCAAGTAACCCATGATTTCTACTGTTAGCGCCATTGGCAAACCATGAGTGATTCTTCGATTTAAAGGGATTTGTTGATTTCGCAGAAACTGAGGATCCCTGTAACAATGGGTCAGAAAATATGAGAATCAGCAACTTTATACCAACTTCAGTCCTGCATAATAAGCACATGTAGTTCATAGTACAGCTACCAGTTGATCGAATGTTCTATTTTTTTTTTTGATAAGTACCAGTTGATCAAATGTTCTTCACCTATACCATGACAATGTTACATAAAGTTATACCTTCTACCATGTCAAGCATGATATATAACAAGAGGCTCATTGAAAACATAAATTATAAATCCCAAACCTTGACAAATTCTATTTAGGTTTCCTATTCCTGAACTCAATCACCTCTTCAGTCTTCAAGTAACGATATATAATTTAGCAACAATAGCTCATTAATTTCAATTCTAAGCCAAAACCTTGACTAACTCTATTTAGGTTTCCTATTCCTAAACTCAATCCCCTCTTCAGTCTTCAAGTAACAATATATAATGTAGCAACAATGGCTCATTAATTTCAATTCTAAGCCTATAATTAGTAGGAATTCAATGTGACAGCTAAAGGGATTGCAAATCAGTAAGAAGATAACAATTTAGTTTTTGGTCCATCGGAGGCCTGTTGGGCAAACAGTCCCATTTAGCAGTATTATTGCAATTGAAAGGCTCCATACCTTTACTTGTACTTGTTTTGAACTGCCGCGCTTCCCTTTCTTTGAGCCGATTATCGTCTTAAACCAATGTCCAGAACCCATCCCTGCTATGAAGAATCTATGTTTAACTCAACATACCCCTGAAAGTAATTCCAATGTAGATCTAGTCAAAATCAGCATTGAGAAAACAACATCAAGTTTAAGAATTTATAACATTTAGTTTTTCTTTTCCTCTACTACTCACTACTCAGCAACCAACCAGACAATCATCAACAGGATGTTTGCGGCTGCCACATCTTGTTAGTAGTTATAAAACAATCACAACTCAATTAACAAATACAAAAATGATATGAAACAACTCCACAAGATTTCAAACTTAACTAAATTGGAATCAAAGAGAAGGAATCATAATCTTATAATAATATGCAAGACAGCTTTCACCAATTGATTATATACCCACCAAAAATTCAATAGTATATCAGACAAGAAACTACATTACAACCAACTAATCATAGAAAGTAACAAACAACTGGATTCCAAAAGAATCTGCATTATTCCTAGTAATGCTCTTACAATTAGCTTCCAGATCCCACATATTCCCTCCCAAGTAACAACTGGGTGTCCCCAAATTATATTTGTAATGCCAGAAATGAAAGAAAACAGCACAAACATAAACAAAAGAGTAGGTGGGTAAGCATGACATACCAGAGAATAGGCTCCAAAGGGTCCAAAACAGACCCTTTTTGAAAAATGGGCACTCAAGAGATCTTGGGAGCAAAAAAGGTGTTGACAATAGTATTAGTAGTGGTAAAGAGGAAGGAAAACTTGAGAAAAGAATAAAAGGAAAGGTGGGTGTGCAATATGGCTCGCCATGGCCCCAACACTAGCTTTTCTTGTCTTTCTTTATTTTTACTTCTACTGCAATTTTTTTCCTGAAATAAATATTCAACCCCACAAAAAAAAAAAAAAAAAAATCATAGTATATAAAACGATAAAATCTTTCTTTTTCTCTCTCTCTCTCACTCTCACTCTCATTTGTTGTTCTGTCTGTCTCTGAGTCCTCAATCAAAGGCTCAACCAACGCTACACAGCTCATGTGGATGTGAATGTTTTGCAGTGTGGTCAGGGCTGTAGTTGGTGTTGGATTTTGTATTTTTAATTTTCTTTTATTATTTTGAGGTTTGACAATTCAACAGATGGATGGCTAAAGCGACAGCAGAACAAACAGTGACAATGTTTACTTCGTTTTTTTTTTTTTTAATGAATAAACAGTGATAAATGATCATGCTTGATAGTGATGGGCTGCCTTTCTTAAATGGAATATGGTGGATTAGTCTGCGGCCTACTGATC
Organism: Quercus gilva; assembly: GCA_023621385.1. Taxonomy (NCBI): domain Eukaryota; kingdom Viridiplantae; phylum Streptophyta; class Magnoliopsida; order Fagales; family Fagaceae; genus Quercus; species Quercus gilva. The sequence goes on along the minus strand of CM042477.1, from coordinate 54,207,240 downwards.
TTCCTCAAAAGGGAATTTTCAATTATTGATATGAGTTTCGCAATGGAACAAAAAATAATTTATGTAATCATAGTCCTTCGATAGTGAGTGCAATGTACTCTCAAACTTAGTCCATCACACAATCCGGTCTAATATTATTTCTAGGATATCGTATGCACGGGGAGGGAATCAGTCTGGCAAGATGTTGAGAGCATTCACACCAAAGATGTGAAAGTGCTATATTGTTATTTTTAGCACCAAAACCCCAAGAAAACCTTCTACATCAAAGCTCTCAAATGCAAAAAAACTTGACACTCAGCTACAGTTAGCTCAGGGCCGGCCCAAGCCTAGGCAAGTTAGGCCTAGACCTAAGGCCCCACAAAAAAAAAAAAAATCTCTTTAAACAAAAAAGCCCCATTTCCTAAAGTTAAATTCCCAAATTTATCGCATTTTTATCCAAAAAAATCTCCACTTTTTATAAAATTATATATATATATATATATATTAAAGGTTATGCATTTTTTTTATTAGTAATATTAAGGATACTAAAAATTTTACTATTAGTTTACAAATTGTCATGTTATTAATTACAAAAAATTGATTTAAACATTCATTAGTTAAATTAATGAAGTTCATCAATAAGAGTCAATATCACTTTATATTTTGAACATTTTATAATGCTTTTAGTGCATTTTTCCTTTTTGTTTCTATTAAGGCTCTCAAAGTACGAGACTAATAAAATCCTAATCCAATTGAAACCTTAAAATGTTTCAAAAAAGGTTGCAAATGTATTAAATCATCAATTATAGATTAATCTTTCCTAATAGTTTGAGATTTTAATTTTTGTAAACTGATATCTTACAAAGTCACACACACCAAATAATATCTATCTCTTTCTCTTAAAAAGAAGATATAAAATTAAAAATTAAATTACAACTTTACTTAAGAATGCATCGTCATATGTCTAAAATAAAGTATCTTTTTTAACCGTAATATATTTATATTTTTTTATATTAATATTTATGATTCAACTATGATATTCAATTCTTTATATGAAATTAACATTAGTTTAGTTGATATTATTTATCAAATTATGTATTTAATGTATCAAATTAACCATGATTTGATTAATATTAAATAATTTTGTTTAATTAATATTTACATCTTAAAGGACCTGTATAAATTTTTTGCCTTAGGCCCCAAATTATGTTGGGTCATCTCTGAGTGAGCTGCAATCTCTAGCAACTCATTGTAGCTGAATGTTATAAGCAAAATATTATCTTCTAATCCCTTTCACAAGCATGCCTCCCCTTTTTCTCTCTTTCTTTTCACGTGTGGATTCTCTGTTTCTCTTTTCTATTGCTTCTCCCCTGCTATCACCCACGCCAATCACCCACGTTGCTAGCCCTCTCGCCCCACCCATCTTGCCCCTAACTTGAACCACCGAACCAAGCTTCCGTGAACCATCTAATCCATCCCTCACTCTTAGATTTTCAGATTTTCTCTCTTCTCTCACTCTCAGATATTTTCTCTTCTTGCATTCTCTCGATTGTGCTATGGGTTATGGTGGTTTCGGTTTATGGGTTTTGTTTTTTCGATGTAGGTTTATTGTGTTTTGATCGGTGTGGGTTTTTATTTTTATTTTGTTTGTGGTGGGTTTGTTGCGTTCTGATCGGTGTGGGTTTGTTTTGTTTTGATCACTGTGAGTTTCTTGCGTTTGTGGGATTTTTTTTTTTCGGTGTGGGATTGTTGCATTTGTGCGATTTTGTTTTCTAGTACCCATTTGATCTTCGAGTGTCTGGAAAAGATCTCATCAAGAGTACACTATCACCCATTTGAGCTTGTGGATGTTTGGAACATCCAATGGAGTGGCCAGACAAATGTGTGTGAAGAGTGTTGGAAAAACACATGTTTGTATCGCATACAAAACATATGCAGTGAAAAATTAACGGATCTATTTTATTCGCAATTGATAACATGCACTATATAAATTTCAGAATATAAAAACAAGAGAGTGTACCTTGGTGTGTTGAAATTCAAAACCAAAGATTAGAAGTACTTGAGAACACTTTTAATTTTTACTCTAATTTCACTTTATCCCCAAGAAGTGTGGTCTCTCAATTAGTTTCCAAGGAAAGAATAATAGAGTGGCTTACACTCATATACAAAACCATTTCATTCCTTATGAAAAACCTCTAATCAAATTCTGTATGTTTCTCTCCTTATATTTAACTGATTATCTAATTGGACTAGCCTTTTGGGTCATTCCAATTGGGATTTAGTATGTGACTTGGAGTGAGACTAAAAGAGAACAAATAAGACTCTAGCTCCAATGGGTCTTGGGCTTTTTAACCAATTCTTAACAAGTCCAAAGTTACCATTAATTATATTTAATACCATTATATAAATATAATTGTACTCTATGCATTATTAATAAATTATATCCCAAAACTTTATTATACATACAATCCCTTTATAAAAATATTTGTAGTAATACAAAGTCATAAATGTAGAGTGTCACTTTGAAGATTACTACATCTTAATCCTTGAGTATTCGGTTTAATCCTTTAAGTTATTCATCATATATTTAATCCTTTAAGTTATTCATAAATATATACTTTAGTAACTCTTTACTAAAGTAGTTAGGCCTAATATTCTGAATAAACAAACCCATTAAACTTATCTCAAAGGAATATTTTATATCTCCGTTAAGAGATTATGAATTCCATCTTGAGAATATATGTTCCATCAACACTAAATGTGGCTGCCCAACATACGGAGATTTTGACTGTGACTTTAGATCTCACTCTTGATATATTAAAGTAATCTATACTTCATGATCGAATTCATTATTCTCTCAGGATTAAGAGTTCTTGTAAATAAAAATTGTGAGATTTATTATTCATTTGACAGTCGTTAGGAGAATAATAAATCTCACAGTGATCCACTTTAATATGTCTTAACTTTTAAAACATATCAACATATCAACTAGAAGTCTCCACTTCTATGATCAAGACAAATCATCTTAGTTGATATATTATAGTCTTCGCAGATGAAATGCCTAATTTCATCACCGACTATGAATTAAAATTCTGAATTTTCAAAAAACTTGTGATTTATATCTTCTGTAACTAAATCACATACTATGCATCTCATAGGCTATATGATAATGTCCAAATATTCATGTTACCATTTTTTTAGATAATAATAAAACAACTTTATTAATTACAATATTAAGTCATACATAATGTTATATATAGCATCATACAATAGGATTTAAGAGTATTAATCCTAACAAAGAGTTGGTGACCAATATTTGTGGCCATTTTCACTTTTCTTGGTTCTTTATTGTGGAAGAGTAAATAATATGAAAGTGCCATTTCTATCTCATGAAGTGGTGAGGTTGGTGGCAGTTTTTTTTTTTTTTTAGGTGGTGGTGGTTGGCTGTGGCTAGTGGTGGGTGTGGTTGTGGGTTTGCTTGGATGGGGTTGAGAAGAATGTGAACTATTTGGATTGCTTCAGATGAGAGAGACTCGGATAGGAAGAGAGAGAATAAAAAAATAATATCTAAATGAAGTGTTAAAAAAAAAAAAAAAAAAAAAAACCTTTGATGTTGGATGAATTCTAAAGTGAATTGTTAAATAGACAAAGTAGTGTTTTGAGTTGCTAAATGCTAAAAATTTTAAGATCTTTAATGTAAATGCTCTATGGCACCTATCTTATAGACATCGAGTTTTATTTATTTATATATTTATTTTTATTTTTATTAGAGAATGATAAAAAGGGGAATTAGCCTAGTGAAATGTGGAGACGCCACTTTTTAAAATAAAATTAAAAAAAAAAAAAAAATCTGGCCTTCTTAATTAAAGGGGCTGCCTTTCTTGAATATGGTGTGTTACTCATGCAGTCTTGCTTACAGATCTTTCTTAAAATAGGATTTTTAATTATTGATGTTAGTTTCACAAGGGAACAAAAATTGATTCATAAAAATTAAAAAAAAAAAAAAAAAGGGAACAAAATTTGATTAATGTAATCGTATGATTACTGATTTTTTTCTTTACGGTGCTAGACTTGGGTGCTTCGTGTCCTACTCCTACCTACGAGTAAATACTCGAGTTAAGGGTTGAAAAGTATTTCGGACCACTGCACACTCTTGGTGCAGTGGTCACTTTACAAGTATAAATACTTGTGGGGTAAGGGTTTGGGTTCAAGTCTTCAGATGGGAGCTTCACACACATATATACTTAGATAAGGTTAGAGTAGAAATTCTATCTTATATGAAAAAAAAAAAAAAGAAAAGAAAAGTATTTCGGCCATTGATGACTTGTATTATTTTCTTGGCCCTGTGTAGGACATTATGAGTTGGTGTGGCAAAAAATAAACTCACGACCTTTGGCTCATAAGACCAACGCTCTAACCAATTGAGCTACGTGGACCCTACGGCTGTCTTCAATTTGTTTTTGTTTTTGTTTTTTGTTTTTTTTTTTAATTGATATTAGCTTTTAACCTCATGCATATACATAGATACATTTAAAGATATATAATAAGATACATAATATAATTCCTACATATATAATTTAAATATTATTGATAGTCATTTTTATATTTTGTTAACTCTTTAAAAAATTTTGTAAGGATATTATTAGGTATAAAATGTAAATTGTCCATATTTAAAAAAAAAAAAAATTTATTGTGAAGCACTTTTTTAAAATTTTTTTTTATGATTTATTTATTCTAAACTTTTTAGTTTTTGTACTTAATAACTCACTTGGATAAATATTTATGATGTGGTCCCACATTTTATTCTAAAATTAAGAAATAAAACTCTTTAAGAATAAATAATTTAAAACACGTGACGCAAAATTGAAACTCTAATTTGGAATTCTAATTTAAGTTTCTCTTAGTTTTACCTATTATTATATATATATAGATTAGTGTGTAACTCTAAAACAATCGCAAGTATACTATTTAAATTATACATTTTTTTGAAAAAAGATTTAAATTATACATGGTATTAACTTATATATATATATATATATATATTTTTTTAAACCATACATTTTTAAAAGATGTAATTGTTTCTCATTTGGTCTATACTACTATTTAAGGGGTTTACCCTATTTGGAATCCTCATTTTTTTTTTTTTTTTGTTGGTTCAAAAATACTTCTACATTCCTATGTTTAAGTAGAGACAAAAGTAAAGGACAATCTGGTAAAAATATAACTCTAACTTCCATTAAAATATTGCTTAAAAAATAAGGTCACTCTGTTGTTGATTTTCAAATTTCTTTGTCCACTTATAAATTCTAAATGCGTAATAATAATGCGATGAGGCTAGTGTGTGTGTGTGTGTGTATATGATTTAGAATTTAAATGATTTTAAACTCATCGGTTTTTGCACCCAATAATTAACTTGTCACAAAAATTAAAAACTTAAATGGATACGTGGCAGAAAATGGACTTCAATTGAAATTCAATTTAGAATCTAATTGGATTTTAACTTTTTGATTTTTACACTCAATAATTTACTTGGTACAAAATTAAAAATTAAATAGGACATGTGCCACAAAATTGAGAATTTAATTAAAATTTAATTGGATTTTCTCTAAATTTTGGCTATATATATAGATTACTGAAAAACTTCATTTTTCTCACTCATCATTTTTTTTTTGGTGGTAATTATCTTTTCCAATAATCAAAACTTGACAATTTCATCTATATGGTCCGACAAAAAATTGTTCATTATTTATGAAAAATAAAAAATAAAGCATCAATGGTTTTTTATAATTTCATTAAAAATTACTTGAAAGTTGGAGATTATCTTCCATATGTATAACATGATTCCAAATTGTGTTCCATTGATGACTGATCGCTCTTCTTCTCTTAGGGATCATCGTGCATTAGATCCATGATGTCCCACCAACTTTAGTTTAAATTAAAAAATCAAGTTAGCATGATGCTTCTAATTAGCCATAAAAAGAAGTCAGATAGCTTAACCACTTAAAACGCATCAAGAGGAATTTGTTGGGGGATCCTCAACACACACATCTATTTCATTAAAGAAACCGTGTTTGATATACCAACCAATTTGACCAACTGTGGTTTTCACAATATTATTAGCCATGTTAAAAGCCCACCCACCTATTTTAATACCAATATAACAATATTATTGGATTCAAGACCTCAATGAGCATAATTGGCATTATTATTAGCTATTTGGGCACATTGCTTTTCCAAAACTCACCCTAATATTTCTCTTGCTATATATGTTTATTTCTTTAGCTATAAATGTAAAGACAGAAAATCATGTACTTTTTGTACACCCTAGTAATTAGACCGTGTGATGGCTCAAGTTTCAATTACATGACTAATACATTCCAAAAGTCATATAAAAAAATTCCAACATTTAGGGTACCAAATTAATATTTAAATAGCAATTTTTATAGCCAAACGAAGCAGAAATGTGTTTTATTTATTCAATCCATATTCCATGTGAAATTTATAAAACTAAAGGAACCTTTTTGCTTAAATTTACAAGAATTTAATTAGCATTACAACTTATTGGTAGTAGAAAAGGTAAAAGATTTAGAGTCTATTTGATAATGTTGTTCTAATAACGTTGTTTGTTTTTTTTTTAAAATACGTGTGGGTGAAAAAGTATGTGAAAATATGTGTTATGTTGTTTAAACACTGAAAACTATTATTTAAATACACTACCAAACTGCCTCTTATACTCTAAAATTGACATTGTTTCAAGTTCATCATATCCCCATATTCTACACCTCATTTAAAAATAAATAAATAAATAACGAAATTTCAAAATACCGTTGGCATTATATTGCAAAATTTCATTGAGCTAAAGTGCAAGAGAGCATAAAAATGCTCTCTTAAGCATCAATCTCAAGTCTCAAAACTCTAATGTAAAGCCTCTTGTTGATGTTGACGCCTGATCTACAAGAACTAAATATACAAAAGCATAAATATTTACAGTAATCCAATCCAATATCTTTGAATACCTATACTATTCTCCTTTTCTGAAGAAATTAAACAAAAAAAAGTAACTGGTAATGATGATTCATTTAATCTTTTCAATCAAAACCTTGCCTTTGGTTTCTACCATATTGTTCATTTTGACAGATTGCTTATTGCCTTCATAAGCCATAGCTGAATTTTTCTCTGCCCCTACATATGTTGCTAGGGAAGACCAAGCTTCACTTGGCTGCTCATGGTAATTAAAATTCCCTCTTGATAAGAATTTAAGTTTACCAAATATTAGTTTTCTAATTCCCAATTCATTCCACTTATCTATAGCAAAAAATTGAAGGAAAGAGAATGTTGATGTGGGCCGTGTGGCTTGTATTGCCAAGCCCAAGTCAACACAAGTTGACCGTGTTATATTAGGAGACTAATTTAGCCGACTTAACATATATTTCTATATATATGTTATTAGTTACGGCAATAGTGATGATTCCTAATAACCTAGCAAGTGCAGCCGTGTGAGAGACAATTCCTAAAAACCTAGCAATAGCTGCATAAGAAGAAGAATAGTGTTTTCTTGTCTTATGGGTGACAAAGAGTTAGGATGTATTGGGATTTGGGTTCTTTAAGAGTATTATTGTACACTATTGTATCTCTTTATTTTTATAGTGAAATTTCTTCATTGTCGCCGTGGAGGTGGGCAGTTTGCCAAACCACGTAAATTCTTGTATTCTTTGTGTATGCTTGTTATTTAATTTCCGCTTATTTACTATTATTGATTTGAGTCATGGGGTGCTATTTGCACAATAAGAGAACATACTTGATTCTAAACTTGCAGCAGCCAATGATGGTCGGCACAAAGAGAACAATATTTTTAGGTCAAGCATTTCTTTGAACACTTTGTGGGAAATTGGGAAATCAAAGGGGAAAACATAGATATAGTTAATTTAAAAAACCATAAAAATATAATCTGTTAAATTATAAACCAAAGAATACACGATCTCATTGATTCTAAAACCACAAAATCATATGGCTGATTAAATGTGCCAACAATTCAAACTAACCACATATATAAATTTTATAAATGGTAAAACACAATGTTATTAAACGCAACACAAACGTAGTATAAAATCAATTCATTAAACTGCCATAGAAAAATCAAAATGGGTCCATTCAAATTGCTGTAGAAAACACATAACAAAAAGTAGTAATAGCTCAAATAAATTATTTTATTTGGTTGCATAATAGTAAAATCAAGTTTACTCGCTACAAATAATCTTCCTATAAGAGGCTAAAAAGAAAAACAACATAATGATAATAATAGAAATAAACAAAGGTAAATAAAACGAAAAGGAAGAAGGGGAAAAAAATTTAGCATAATTGCAAAGTAAACCTGTTAGGAGCAACAAATGCAATACAAATACTCCAAGAAAGCTTTCCTTGAGAACCACTTTCTACCTGTTAGAGATATATTAGTCCATTAGCATAGGTCCAAGTTTAATTCTACTTTGTGTACAAGCCAAGTCTTCTACTTTTACTAAAAGTTTATTAGTCTAGGGTTTAGTCTACTATATATAACTATGTTATGGTTCATTGTAATACAGGTTTTGTACTACACTCTTATATAATAAAGATGTAGCTCTTAAGAGTTTCCTCTATGGACGTAAGTCGTAAGGCTGAACCACGTAACTCCAGTGTTCTTGTGTTCTTATTTTATGCTTCCATCTTTCGCATCTATTCAAGCATATTTAATAAGGAATATATCATAGCTAATACTTAAAATGGTATCAGAGCCACTTTTTTGTGGCCATTATTTTCTATCCCTACAATGTGTTTAAGAACAATCTTTGTCTTTCTTGGTGTTTCTTTGCTGCGTTCATCTTTTTTGGCTTCTCACAGCTGCCGTCAAAACTCTCCGGTATAGTTAAGCTATCGTTAGAAATCGCATCAACACTACACGACCGTTGCCTTCCTCAGACCACCGTAACAGAGTCAAACTTCATTCAAGGGATCTTTTCAACCTTATCAAATCTCAAGGTTTCATTAAGCTTCAATCTTGAGTTTGAGAGGTGGTGTTAGAGATATATTAGCCCATTAACATAGGCCCAAGTTTAATTCTACTTTGTGTGCCTGTCAAGTCTTCTACTTGTATTAGAAGTTTATTAGTCTAGAGTTTAGTCTACTATATATAACCATGTTATGGCTTATTGTAATATAAATTTTGTACTACACTCTTATATAATAAAAATGTAGTTTTTAAGGGTTTCCTTTGTAGAAGTAGACCGTAAGGCTAAGCCACGTAACCTGGTGTTCTTGTATTCTTATTTTATGCTTCCATCTTCTACATCTATTTAAGCATATTCAATATGGAACATATCATAGCTAATATTCAACACTACCAATTAAATCACTGCAATTCCATCACCTTCTCATTGAATTTGAGAAAACCATCAATTATACCTATTCCAATTCCATAATGGCATGTCAAATATTAACTAAAGAATCACAAACAACAATACCATTTTGTTTCTTGCTTTCCCTCATGCTCTCAAATGGAGGAAATGGAAATTTGAATGGGCATGTTTTAGAAAGAATTCTTAAGAATATAAAAGGAGCATTGGGTTTGATGTGTGGTAACGGTTTGATTGAAGATTGATTGAGAAGAGGTGGGAATCTGAAAGGGCGAGCTCAATTATTAAGAAGAAGAAAAGCCAACGTTGAGATGTCCTCAGTTGCTTTACATCAAATCAAATCAAACCAAACGTAACTTTATTTATTATTATTTTTTTTTTTTTCAGAACATGCCTTTTGGTTAAAAAAAAATGTGGGGAAATAGAAAGGTATAAAATGAATAGAGTATTTAAAAGAAGCTTTAGTGGATATTTATTAAAATTGTTGAATTTATAGTGCACATTTAAGTTATTTATTTTTTTATTGGTGACTCATAGCAAAAAGATTGGTATGTATCAAAAATTGTCTGACATGTAGTGTTTTGTTTTGTTTTGTTTTTTTTTTGTTTTTTTTTTTTTTTTGTTTGTTTTTTTTTTTTTTTTGGTTTTGACATCATACCTAATAGATGGAGGAAGTTACAAAAGATGAGATGTGTCATTGTTTTATTTATTGTTAAAGAGATACGTGTCACTATTTTGTGTATTCACACGAGTCGCAGTCTCACTTGATGTGTGGGAATAGATAATTATTTTATAATTGTAGTATAACATATAATTTGTTTTCTAAAATTTGTTGAAAATAATTTGTTTTCCATAAAAATTAAACAATTTCTAAAATTATTTTTTATCTTTCTATCTCTACCAATATATCATTCTATTGTTTTTGATGTTGTGTTTGATTGATATTTTTCCTTTATGAGTTTATCCATATTCTTTGAAGTTATGTTATAGCGTGGTATGTTTTTCCATTTTTAAAAATTTTTTATCCACAACTAAACTTTTTAAGTTTTAAATAAATCATTCAAATTTCTCATTCTTTTAAAGGAGATTATCATGATAATTAAAACTCATAACAAAATTACTTTTTAATATTATTCAAATAATTAATAAAAACATTCAAATTCATAGCCAATATTGTGTTTTGATATAAATTCAAATTCTCACTTCCAGAATAACTAAGGGTCCGTTTGGATACAGCTGAAAATTGAAAACTGAAAACACTGTAGTAAAATAATTTTTAAATGTATGAATAGTGCCGTGAGACGCATTTTTAATGAAAAAGTTGATAAAAAGTAAAATTTGTGGGTCCGTGAACAGTGCACAAACGCACTGTTCATGGACAAAAAGTCAACAACTACAGCTACTGTTCATGTGAACAATAGCTGCACAGTACCGCATTACTCCCTCACACGCCTAAAAAAAAAAAAAAAAAACGCAAGCCAAAAAAGCAGATGTGAGAATAATTGCAATCCAAACGGGTACTAAGTATTAAATCAAACAAAACTCAAATCAAAGTTATAATAGGGAGAGAGATAGGGAACTCAAAAACATAACATCAAAATGTATTAACCCAAAATAAAATTATAAAAAATACAATAATTCATCAACATAAAGTGGAGTTGCAAGAAATAATAAAAAATTGAGAGAGAAAGAATAATCATTTTTCATGAGAGAATGTGAGAGATAATAACAAATTTATAAAAAATTAGATGAGAAGAAAAAGAGTTAAGAGACATAGTAATAAACATCAAATTATCATAGTCAGGCAATGTAATAGAATAACACTATATTCATATATACTCTCCATATTATGCAATAAGATACCATCTATGAAATCAAATAAAAGAAAAAAGATAACAACTTAAAAACACAAAACAAAGTTCCATCAACCCAAAGTAGCGTTCTAAAAACACAAAAGTTAATCAACCTAAAATAGAGATGTAAGATAAAAAAAGAAAAATCCACCAAAAAATGAAAAATAAATTTAAGAGAGAGAGAGAGAGAGAGAGAGAGAGAGAGAGATAATGTTTTGTGTGGGAATTGGGAAAGCTTTGCATAGAATGTGAGAATTGCAAATTTATATTAAAGGGATTAGAATAAGAAGATACAAAAATAAAGAAAGATAAAGGGATAGATGAAGTGTGATATTAAGGTATGTAGTAGAGGGAAGATGAAAAGGTAAAAGAAAGGGAAAATATTGGTAAAAATGTAACAATAATTTGAGAATTAATTAAAAAAAAGTTAAAAATGAGAGAGAGAGAGAGAGAGAGAGAGAGAGAGAGAGAGAAATGGAAAGAGGTGAATGATGTGACGGCTGATGTGGCTTAACAGGAGCGTAGCAACACTAAATGCTACGCTTCAGCTTATATATATATATATATATATATGGGGACGCACAGCTGAAGAGAAGAGATGGAAGCACAGTATATTATAATGAAAGTAATAACAGTTTGTTAGGCGGTAGAGCTGGCCAAACAGTATATATCAAAATAATTCAAAGTTAATGAAAGCAATTTAGAACCGTCCGGTATGGCAGTAATCTGTCTAAGGTGGCGGTAGGAACAAGTAATAATAAATAGAAATCTGAAAATACTTCTTTATTGAAAGTAGAACATAAAACACTTATAGTAGTAGTAGTGGTTACAAGATTAAAACAGTTACAAAGCTTGGAACTAGTTCTAGTTTCAAGGTTGTAGTAGTAGGAAATCCTAAGGTAAACAAGGAACTCTCTCTTCAAGAAAGGCTCTCTAAAAGACAGGAGTTCTAAGGGAGAAATTCTAAGAATGAATTCTGAATTTTTAATTAAACTTAAGGGACAACCCCTCTTAAATAGGCAAAAATTCGGAGTGAATAGTACCATGAACAGTAACAGTGAATAGTGAACAGTACAATGAATAGTGAAATTTCATTATTTTCTTCCAATCTTCTGTAGCATGAATCTTTGTCCTTTGCTTGTCCAAATCATGCAGAAAGTAGCCTTGGAACACTTGAAACTTTAGTCCAAAAATGTACATAAAGAATCTCCAAATGTGGGAAAAAAGGCCAAAATATGACAATAAAAAATGACAAATCTCCATTGAATCATTTGGAGAATATGATACGCAGGGAACTTCACAGTAGGCGCATGGGTTTGTCAGACACATGGGATTACATAGGGACTTCACAACAGGCGCACTTGAATATTGTAACATTTAATCTTCAGTCAACTGCAAAATTAGGAGTATCTTGACTGAACAGTTTTTGGCTGTAGGAGTAACATGGGAAAATAACTTTATCAGTGGAATCTAACAGACTAATGAGAACTAATGAGAATCTTAGAACAGTAGTGCAATAGTGATAGTGACATTTATTAATCAGTAGAAGGAGCATTGGATGGATAACCATTAAAAGGATCAAAAGGACTTGTTGGAGAGTCACATTCATGCTCATGATAATTAGCATATTGATTACAGAATCCACAATATAAAATTTGCTCAAACACTGGTTTTCTTCCTGGGATGAGAAGAGTTCTTGGATTACAGTGATCAGTTATCCACAAATGAGCAATTGCATTAGCATGTGGCTTGGGACCAAAAACAAAAATTCTATCTATGCTCCCTATGAAATGATAATCTTTCCATAGATTTTGAGCGACTTCAATAATTTGATTATTAAAATAACTTCTCCAACATTATGCCAGAGCATAAGGATCATTAAAGGACAATTGAGAATTTCCTTCAAGCCATTGCCCTTGGTGAGTGTGACCATTAATGAGAATGAGATGCTTTGAGGGCTGGACATTCATCCAGTTATTTCTTTCCCATTTTGGCAAAGTACTACAATATCTGATGGAAATAAAAGGATTTGCGAATAACATCCTAAATAATTTGTGGAAGTTGACTAGCTTGATAATGGCTTATTAATTTTATGAATCTAATAAAGCCATATTCAAACATTTGGAAAAGCAAGTTAGGATCCCTATCATCATCATCATCAGCAACAAATGAACCATCATCACAATTAATTAGAAGGCCAGGAAATGGGTGTTTCTTTTCATACACTTTGAGAGTACTCCTAAAGTGTTCTTCCTATTCTAGTTGAATAAATACATTATCATCTTCATCTAATTTATCTGGATCAGGAATAGTAGCAGTAACAAGTTTATGAAACATTCGAACCATAGGTCGAAAGACTTAAACATAGCCTTGCTTTCCAGTATACGAAATTGTATATCTGTTGGCAAGTTGGCAACAATACTTCTTAACAGAGATTGGGTCTTAAGACTCAATCTAGCATAATCAGTGCCTATTATAGTCTCTTTATCCATTGAAAGGATTTCCTCTTTGCCAAAGAGTTGACTAATGTAGGCTTCAAGACGGCTTCTAAAGGCCTTAATTTCTGAAACAGGGTTATTTTCTGAAACAAGGTTATTTTCTGAATCAAAATTATTTTCTGAAGCAAGACCATTATCTGAAACAAGGTTATCATAGTGGCTCATATAGGCATCATTTTGAGTAGTAAGGTTAACAAAGTGGATTTCAAGGGCTCTGAAAGTTCTCTCAAAAAGATTACGGTTGTTTCTAAGAAAAGCAGCTTGAAGGTTATCAAGGATAAATTTGATAGAATCTGGTAGTTCAGAATAGGTTCCATTATGGAATTGTAATCTTTTAGATAAAACTTCTTATAAAGCAATTACCATATCACCACTAGAATATGTCACTGTTGCTGGGACATACCCTTGAAGGGATGTTGATCCACTAGGTTTTACCCCAGAAGATGCGCCTTCATGCATTTTAAAAGGTTGTCCCGCTGGGAGCCTTTTGTTGTGAGAATAGTCCTGTGCATGGGCTTTTCTCTTGTTTTTCCTCCCTATTGAGGAAGCCATAATAATCCACTTACTAGTGGTATAAATATGAATGTTATTATTATCCCACTTATTAGTGGTATTTATCCACGCATCATTGCCCGATTCTTGCAATGAATCATTGAGAATATTAGGGTATTTGGTAATAGTTAGTAGTTTGGTACTATGAATATTACCTTCAAAAGTATTTGTGAAATATTGGCAAAAACTCATTCTTGATTCTTGAGTAAGCACAACAGTAGAAAAATCTTTAGCATAAGACGGATTAACAGGGTGTTTATTCTTATGCCAAACATCATCAATCAGTTTTAAAGCAGCATGAGTATCAATTTCAAATTTTGAAGCAAATTTGAATTTTACTTTCTGTCCAAAAGGATCAGTAGTAATTCCATCATGTTCAACAAGAAAAGGATACAAAGCATTTATAAAAGGCAAACCAAGAATCACTTTATTAGTCATATTTTTGACCAGAACAGAAGGAATCTTGAAACAGACATTATCATGGCAAACATGAGCATTGTTCAATTCATATTTAATATTCATTTGAGAATCATTAGCATAAACTAATCTTTCAGTTGATTTTTTAAAATATTTTGAAGGAATCAATCCTTCTTGGATACAGTTCATATCCGCACCAGAATCAATCATAGCAATAACAGTGAAATGATAATCATGAGAAACAACAATTTTAACTTTCGTAAACCATTTTGGAGGAAGTATTTTATTAACAAGAGCAAGTTGAGAATTAATGAAAACAGCAGCAATACTTTTATCAGAAAGAAGAGCCTGTTGACTGGATTCACCTTCATCTTTAAGCTCATCTTGTTCATTATCAGATTTATTAGATTGTTGTTTATCAAGGTTTTTATCAATTTTTAACATTATCAGTTCTTGTTTAAGATTATTGTAATCACGTTTAATATTTTTAAATTCATGTTTTAATTCACTTATCTCTTGTTTAACAATATTAATTTCATGTTGCAAATCATTAACAGTTAAATCTTTGGATTTTTTTTTTTTAAATCTTTCCAAAGTTTTTTCAAAACTTATCATTGATTTGAGTATTTTATTAGTTTCATCTTTTAACAAATTTTTCTTAAATTTATCCAAATATTCTTTTTGTAATTCAGGGTTTTCAATTTGATTTACCAATTTAATTATTAAACTTTCATTTTCTTCACTTTTAGTGAGGACATTAACAGATTTAATAACATTACAACAGGAATCTCTACAACCAATTTTAATATTTGGTGAATTAGAGGAATTACTAGCAGATTGATAGCAAGAATCAGAAGAAGAAGAAAAATCATGTTCCAAGGAATCAGACGAATTGTTTGATTCAAGGATTCTGAATAATTCTTCTTGATTTTTATCATCAATATTTAACATGTTAAAATTATTTTTTAACTTACTAGGTTTTTGTTTACAATCTTTACTCCAGGTTTACCATAGTTAAAACATTTACCTTTACCTGATCTTTGTTTATCATATTTTTTAGAAACATTTTTCTTTTTAGCATAGAAATCATTAAAATTAGTTTTGTATCTTTTATGTTTTTTATGACCATAATTTTTGTGAGATTTATCATGTTTTTTAACCTTTTGCTTGGAAGGAGCAATAGGAGGCAAACCATATTGTTCATAAAAATTATCCATTTCATATTTCGCTTTTCTTTTATTTTTTAATTGGTGTATTAAAAGTTTTTCATCATTGCACATATTAATACCAAGTCTTTTAATAGTACTTAGAATATCACCATAAGTTAAATTATCATAATCAATGGAATCATTTTTTCCAATTAATTCTTGTTTTACCTTATGAGCAAAGATTGGAGGCAGACCGTCAATAAACTTTTCTTTCCAATAAGGCTTATAACAGTCTTTCCGATGCATTACTCTAGAAAGGAAAACATCTTGATACCATCTATAATCAGACATAGTAGGACATCTCAAATTATTTAGCAAATCAGAAATTCGAGACGAAATATTAGATGGAGTACCAACAAAATGTTTGATAATAGTATAAATCAAGGTATTAACACCATCAGGAATACCGCGACCAATTTTATCATAAAAAATAAGCAAACCTTCATCATTCTTTTTAACAGCATGTTTAATAGATTCTCTGGAATCTTCTGTGAGATATGAATCCCACCATCCACGAAGAGTGCTAGAAAAACTAGTAGCAAGAAGGTCAACAATTTCAGGGTGATCAAGATTATGGTTATTAACATAAGCAATTCCAACCATAGACATGTGACCCATTTTATTAATGATCTCTTGTTCAAGCAAACCATCAATATTCCATTTATAAATCTTCCCAGCAGAAATAGAAAACTGAGTTTGAAAAGGTCTTTCTTCAAATTGCATATCAAGAGGAGTAGGTTTTGAATACCAATTTTTTGTAAGAAACATGGGTTTGGAATTTCCAACAACTCTTTTAATTTCTGGAAGATCATCATCAAAAATCTTTTTTGCAGAAATAGAAGAAATTGTATCAGAATCTGTATTTTTTTCAGAAACAATTTCTTTTCCATTTTTTTAAATATTTCGAGCAGCAGGAGTACTTGTAGAAGTACCCTTTATTTTAACCTTTCAATCAGTAAGCATTTTTTCAACAATTTCAAGAGTTTTGGATTGGGAAGTTTTAAACTTAAATTGTTTGTCTTGACTGGGTAAATTAATCAAAGGTTTCTCAGTCTTGATAGAAACAGGTTTTTCAATAGAAACAGTTTTTTCAATTTTTTCTTCAATACGGTCAAGCTGTTGACCAATAACATGCAAAGATTCATTAGTAAAATTGTTTTTTTAAGAATACTAGTAATAGGAGTTTGATCATCAGTAATTTTGAAAGGAGAGGCCTTAACATCAGTCTTTTGAGTTTTAATCAAAATTGTCTCAAGAGGCGGATGGCTAGACCTAATAGTGGTTTTGTTTGCTTGAAAAAAATCTGATTTTTTTTTATCACATTCAAATGTTGTTTTGAAACTTCAACTTTTGAAACATAATAGTTTTCAACAAAATCAAAGAACAAAATATGTTTTCGTAATTGATTCATTTTTTCTAACCATTTCCTTTTAACATGGTCTTTTTCAGACTGAGCAAAATTATTTTAGAAATACCTTTTTTTATTTCTGTTTTTTATAAGCATGAATTCATTATACAAGGAAACCAAATCAATTTCAAAGTTTTCATCCAAAACATTTAAAAATCTTTAATTGTTTTTCGTAAACAGGATTTTCAATAGGTGGAAAATCAGAATCAGATGAACAACAGATTTAGTGTCATCTTCTTCTTCGTCATTAGCAGTTTTGCTATATGGAGAGAAAGGTTCAGGTTTAGTGGAATAGTAAACAGAGCTAATTTGAGATTTATCACTTGAAACACATTTTAGCTTCAAATTAGTGGGGTTTTCAAAACTTTTTTGTAAAAATTCATTGAGATCTTGATCTCTTTTTGAAATACTTTCAAATCCAGCAAAGGAATGTCTTCCTCCGTTGATCCTCAAGGGTTGATTGTTTTGAAACTTATTTTAACAGTACCATCAAGATATTGTTGAATATGTGTGAGATCTAGCTCATCAAAAATAGGTTTAGCAACAGGGGATTCTTGTTCCAATAACCATTCAGTGGAAAGCTTAACATCTTGCCATTGAATAATCTTTGGAACTTGAACTTTAGCATCAAGAGTTGAACATGTGATTAACATTGTTTTACCAGAAGGTTCTCGATGATTTTTAGCACCAGGGTTCAATTGAGTACCCAACAATCTATAATAAATGCGATAAGTCAATGCAAAAGGTTTGCTACCTTCTTCCATGTGATAACCAGATGAAGCAATATTTAAAGTTAAAGCGTTAACAATATTAGGATCATCCAAAGCAAGAGTAATATCATGATAACATTTAAAGTAAACAGGACCACCATACAAAGAAGCAGTAATCATACCAAGAATGCTATCTTTAAAATTCTTAAATCTAGCATCTCTTAAACACATGAGAACAAAAACATTTATTCCTTTTCTAGTAAGTGGTTTAACAGCAACTTGAACCATACCAATATGCAAATAATTGAGTTTTTTAGCAAGGAAATCATTGATATTTCTTTTAGAAAACAAACAACATTTTTCATGAGTCTTTGAAATAGAAAATATTTATTCAACAGTTCTAACTTTGTAAACGGGATGAAAAGTAGTTTTAGCCCAACTAGTTTTGTAAATAGTTTTAGTATCAACTTTAGGAATATTCTACTTCTTGAAATTAGGGAGTTCATGTTCTTCAACAGTGTGATCTTCTTCATTCACAATATCAAGAGGACAACCAATCCTAGAGTTGATAGAGGAGTCAGATCTCCACAACTTATCATACTATCCTAGGTTTAACACTCAGTTATCATGTTTTTCTCACAACCGTTGCATTTCGTAACACATACCCTAAACAACCCTATACCACACACATGCCCTGCACACCCTCTCTTGTCTCAAACAGGCCTTACAATCAGGTTTTGGGGATTCACTTTACATCTAGGGTGGCGCCAACGACAGTAAGAAGGAGACACAACAACAGAGTATCAAAGTTTCGGGTAGACACAGACAAGATACAAAGACATAACAACACTATCACCGGCCAAAAAAGAGTGGCTCTGATACTATAAAAGGGGGAAGGGGGATGCATAGCAGAAGAGAAGAGATGGAAGCACAGTATATTATAATGAAAGTAAGAACAGTTAGTTAGGCGGTAGAACCAGCCAAGTAGTATATATCAAAATAATTCAAAGTAAATGAAAGCAATTTAGAACCGTCCGGTATGGCGGTAATTCGTCCAAGGTGGTGGTAGCAACAAGTAATAATAAATAGAAATCTGAAAATACTTCTTTATTGAAAGTAGAACATAAAACACTTACAGTAGTAGTAGTGGTTACAAGATTGAAACAGTTACAAAGCTTGGAACTAGTTCTAGTTTCAAGGTTGTAGTAGTAGGAAATCCTAAGGTAAAAAAGGAACTCTCTTGAAGAGAAAGGAGTTCTAAGGGAGAAATTCTAAGAATGAATTCTGAATTTTTAATGAAACTTAGAGGACAACCCCCGTTAAATAGGCAAAAATCAGAGTGAACAGTGAAGTCTTCAAAACACAAGGAATCCTCTTTTCAAAACATTATTATAGCATGTGAAACAACAGTAAAAGAACTTGTAACATTTTGGCCGTTGTGCAGGCCAGACAAATAGGGCGAACCAATCAATCCTTTGCCAAATCATCAGCATCATGTCCAAACCATTCCTCATTGTAAGGGTAATAAGGGTCTCTTGAAATAGAGGCTTCAAAGGACCGTTCATCATCTAAATCTTCTCCTTCTATCATTTTGATAAGGGCATTCAGAGCATCAGGGTCATTGCTTATTTCATCCAAAGGAGAACCCTTCTTTCTAGGCTTAGCAAATGGTTTAACAGATTTAGAGGATGAGGAAGTAGGTGCATCAGCCAGTTCAGCTTTTGGCACTAGAGTAGAGATTCTGGGTGCTAGAAAGGCAATTGGGGAAGGGTTTTCTCTGGAAACATTGTGAATAATTGATTGAGTGTGGGGAAATTTATCCCACCATTTAACATAACAGCAGTGAGTGAGGACATCACCTTCCTTAGCATACTGCCATTTTAGAATCCAAGGAACCTTATATTTCTTAATAAAATGGAGCAGGGGAGTGAACTTATCTCCATGAGCATCAATTTTGAACCTTAGTGTAAAATTTTGGAAGGAATCATTCAATGGTGCAAGGAATATTTCAACAGTTGAACCAAACTGGGACCACCAGCGGATGAACCAGAGGGGGAAATTAGAATTGAAATCTTTATCAAAATTAACAAACTAGGAATGAGTCATATTTTCATTTTGGTGGAGCATGAATTTGAACCAGGCAGTAATATAATCATGGTATGAATAGGGAATAAGGGATTTTGGTAGTTTTCTTGTGGCAGCAGGGCTAGGACCCCACATTTCTTCAGAAATAATATGATTCAGAAAAACACTGTGATAGATTATCTTAGAAGTGTCGTTCTTATCAATTATGGATTTAATAGTGATAGAATATTCATGGCGCAAGATATCAGAATAATATTGCACAGTTTTCCCACCATGCTCAAGGACCCAGTGAAATTGTGGGGGGAAAATAACTAGTAGCAAGTGAAAAGGGATTAGTAATGGAAGCTCTATTTGGTTCTATAGAGAATAGATTTTGAACAAATTGTTTTTTAACATATTGTGAAGCATTGGAGGCTTTGGGGTAAACAGTTTTAACAGGTTGGGAAACATTGGTTATAGCATGAGTATAAGGGTCATACAAAGTGGCTAAAACAGAAGAATAATTAGGTTTGGGAATAGTACCTAGTAGGGTAAAATGATTAACAATGTCCAAAGAGGAAACAGGCTCATTTTTAACATTGGGTTGGTAGTAATAGGTGTCTTGTCTTTCAACCTTGCCATTGTGACATTGTAGAAATTCACGGGTAAGGAAATTAGGGATGGAATTTTGAGATCCTTTAATATACTCAATATCAAAATAAAAAACACTTAAAATAGCTGCCATCTGGCAAAAACATGTTTAGAAGCAATATTTTCAACATCTTTCTCAATAACATACTTAGCACTTTTGCAATCAATACATAACAAAAATTTTTGGTTTAACAAATCACTTTGAAATTTTGAAATACATAGTAATATAGATAAAATTTCTTTTTTAATAGTACTATAATTTAACTGTGCATTATTCCAGATTCCTGAATAAAAGCGAACAATTTGTTCAGAGGACTCTGGGGAAACCCATTGTTTTAGAATACCACCATAACCAATGTCAGAGGCATCAGTTTCAATAATTTTAAAAGTATTAATAGTGGGAATACCAAGACAGGGTAATGTCTTAACATGAGACTTGATTTGTTTAACAAGGGAGGTGTGAACATCAGACCAAGAAGGAGGATTATTTTGTAATCGATAAAAAGAGGTTTACATTGTTTCCTCATGTCTTTGTAGAAATCAGCAACATAGTTTAATGACCCAAGAAATCTCTGGAGTTGAGTTTTATCGGTGATAACATCAGGAAACTTATCAGCAAATTGGATGGCACTTTCTATAGTACAGATTTGTCCTTCAAAAATATCATAACCAAGAAAGCGGACCTTTGTTTGAAACAGTTTGATTTTCTTAGTAGAGACAACTAGACCATTTCTTTTGATAGTGTTTAGAAACAAATATAAATGTTTCCAGTGTTCATCAATGGAGCTAGAATAAACAAGAACATCATCAATGTAAACAATGGTAAAATGGCTGAAAGAATTGAAAGTATCATTCATAATATTTTGGAATTCACTTGGAGCATTCTTTAGACCAAAAGGCATCACATTCCACTCATAATGACCAAAAGGAGTGGTAAAAGCAGTTTTATATCTATCTTTCTCACTAATCTGAATTTGCCAAAATCTAGACTTCATGTCAAACTTGGAGAATATTACAGCCTTACTTAATCTATGAACCAAATCATTTTTATTGGGTATGGGATACCTAATCCATTCTAAGACCTTGTTCAAAGGCTTATAATTGATGACCAGACGAGGAGTTCCTCTCTCAATCTCAGCATTTTTTTGAACATAGAAAGCAACACAAGACCAAGGAGACTTGTTATTCCTAATGAGTTTTTTCTGAAGTAAATCATTAATCTCTTTTTTTACAAAACTCAACAGTTTCAGCATTCATTTGAATAGGATGAGCTTTAGTAGGAATGTTCTTTTCATCAAAATCTTTAATGTGTGGCAAATCAACAATATGTTTTCTTTTATGCCAAAAAGCATTAGGAACATCAGAGCAAACATCATCAATAAGAATTTTTTGGAAATTATCAAATTTTGATTGCAACAATTTGTCAGAAAGCTGTTCAGAAATTTTCTTGTATCTAACTTCTTGTTGAAGGAAGTTAAGAT
Organism: Quercus gilva; assembly: GCA_023621385.1. Classification (NCBI taxonomy): domain Eukaryota; kingdom Viridiplantae; phylum Streptophyta; class Magnoliopsida; order Fagales; family Fagaceae; genus Quercus; species Quercus gilva. The sequence continues at coordinate 54,185,030 of CM042477.1, read as the reverse complement.
GTTTGATTTTAGCATGTATTAGATTTAAAGCATCATCATTATCAATTTCAAACTTTGAGGCAAATTTGGATTTTACTTTTTGACCAAAAGGGTTAGTAGTAATTCCATCATATTCAACAAGAAAATGATACAAAGCATTTATAAAATGCAGACCAAGAATAACTTTATCAGTCATATTTTTGACTAAAACATAAGGAATCTTGAAACAGATATTATCATGGCAAACATGAGCATTATTTAATTCATATTTAATTTTCATTTGGGAACCATTAGCAGAAACCAATCTTTCAGTTGATTTTTCAAAATATTTTGAAGGAATCAATCCTTTTTGGATACAGTTCATATTCGCACCAGAATCAATCATAGCAATAACAGTGAAATGATAATCATGAGAAACAACAATTTTAACTTTTGTAAACCATTTTAGAGGAAGTATTTTATTAACAAGAGCAAGTTGAGAATTAGTGAAAACATCAGCAATACCTTTATCAGAAAGAAAAGCCTGTTGACTAGATTGACCTTCATCTTTGAGCTCATCTTGTTCATTATCAGATTTATCAGATTGTTGTTTATCAAGGTTTTTATCAATTTTTAACATTAACAATCCTTGTTTAAGATTATGATTATCACTTTTAATATTTTTAAATTCATGTTTTAATTCACTTATCTCTTGTTTAACAATATTAATTTCATGTTACAAATCATTAACAGTTAAATTTTTGGATTTCTTTTTATTAAATCTTTCCAAAGTTTCTTCAAAACTTATCGTTGATTTAAGTTTTTTATTAGTTTCATCTTTTAACAAATTTTTCTTAAACTTATCCAAATATTCTTTTTGTAATTCAGGGTTTTCAATTTGATTTATCAATTTAATTATTAAACTTTCATTTTCTTCACTTTTAGTGAGGACATTAACAGATTTAATAACATTACAACCATAGACATATGACCCATTTTATTAATGATCTCTTGTTCAGACAAACCATCAATATTCCATTCATAAATCTTATTAGTAGAAACAGAAAACTGAGTTTGAAAAGGTCTTTCTTCAAACTACATATCAGGAGGAGTAGGTTTTGAATACCAATTTTTTTGTAAGAAACATGGGTTTGGAATTTCCAAGAAATCTTTTAATTTTTGGAAGATCATCATCAAAAATCTTTTTTTGCAGAAACAGAAGAACTGTATCAGAATCTTTATTTTCTTCAGAAACAATTTGTTTTCCATTTTTTGAAATAGTTCGAGCAGCAGGATTACTTGTAGAAGTACCCTCAGTTTTAACCTTTAAATCAGCAAGCATTTTTTCAACAATTTCAAGAGTTTTGGATTGGGAAGTTTTAAGCGTAAATTGTTTGTCTTGACTGAGTAAATTAATCAAAGGTTTCTCAGTCTTGACAAAAACATGTTTTTCAATAGAAATAGGTTTTTCAATTTTTTCTTCAATACGGTCAAGTTGTTGACCAATAACATGCAAAGATTTATTAGTAAAATTGTTTTGTTCAAGAATACTTGTAATAGGATTTTGATCATCTAGGAGAGGCCTTAACAGGAGAGGCCTTAACACCAGTCTTTTGAGTTTTAATCAAAATTGTCTCAAGAGGCAGATGTCTAGACCTAACAGTGGTTTTGTCTGCTTCAACAAAATCTGATTTTTTTTTTATCACATTCAAATGTTGTTTTGAAACTTCATCTTTTGAAACATAATAGTTTTCAAGAAAATCAAAAACAAAATATGGTTTTTCAATTGATTCATTTTTTCTAACCATTTCCTTTTAACACAGTCTTTTTCAGACTGAGTAAAATTATTTTGGAAATACCTTCTTTTATTTCTGTTTTTTACAAGCATGAATTCATTATACAAGGAAACCAAATCAATTTCAAAGTTTTCATCCAAAACATTTAAAACACTTAATTGTTTTTCCTAAACAGGATTTTCAATAGAAGGAAAATCAAAATCAGATGGACAAACAGATTTAGTGTCATCTTCTTCTTCTTCATTAGTAGTTTTGCTATATGGAGAGGAAGGTTCAGGTTTAGTGGAATACTAAACAGAGCTAATTTGAGATTTATCACTTGAAACACCTTTTAGCTTCAAATCAGTGGGGTTTTCAAAACTTTTTTGTAAAAATTCATTGAGATCTTGATCTCTTTTTGAAATACTTTCAGATCCAGCAAAAGAATGTCTTCCTTTGTTGATCCTCATGGGTTGATTGTTTTGAAAACTTATTTTAACAGTACCATCAAGATATTGTTGAATATGTGTGAGATCTAGCTCATCAAAAACAGGTTTAGCAACAGGGGATTCTTGTTCCAATAACCATTCAGTGGGAAGCTGAACATCTTGCCATTGAATAATTTTTGGAACTTGAACTTTAGCATCAAGAGTTGAACATGTGATTAACATTGTTTTACCAAAAGTTTCTCTGTGATTCTTAGCACTAGGGTTCAATTGAGTACCCAACAGTCTATAATAAATGTGATAAATCAATGTAAAAGGTTTACTACCTTCTTCCATGTGATAACCAGATGAAGTAATATTTAAAGTCAAAGCTTTAACAATATTAGGATCATCCAAAGTAAGAGTAATATCAGGATAACAGTTAAAGTAAACAGGACCATCATACAAAGAAGCAATAATCATACCAAGAATGATATCTTTAAAATTCTTAAATCTAGCATCTCTTAAACACATGAGAATAGAAGCATTTATTCCTTTTCTAGTAAGTGGTTTGACAGCAACTTGAACCATGCCAATATGCAAATAACTGAGTTTTTTAGCAAGGAAATCATTGATATTTCTTTTAGAAAACAAACAACATTTTTCATGAGTCTATGAAATAGAAAATATTTGTTCAACAGTTCTAACTTTGTAAACGGGATGAAAAGTAGTTTCAGCCCAACTAGTTTTGTAAATAGTTTTAGTATCAACTTTAGGAATATTCCACTTCTTGAAATCAGGGAGTTCATGTTCTTCAACAATGTGATCTTCTTCATTCACAATATCAGGAGGACAACCAGTCCTGGAGCTAATAGAGGAGTCGGATCTCTACAACTTATCCATACTATCCTAGTTTTAACACTCAATTATCATGTTTTTCTCACAACCGTTGCCTTTTGTAACTTATAACCTAAGCAACCCTATACCTCACACATGCCCAACATGTCCTCTCTTGGCTCAAACGGGCCTTACAATTAGGTTCTGGGGATTCACTTTACATCTAGGGTAGCGCCAATGATGGTAAGAAGGAGACACAACAATGGAGTATCAAAGTTTCGGGTAGATACAGATAAGATACAAAGACACAACAACACTATCACCGGCCAGAAAAGAGTGGCTCTGATACCATAAAAGGGGGAAGGGGGACGCACAGTTGAAGAGAAGAGATGGAAGCACAGTATATTATAATGAAAGTAAGAACAGTTAGTTAGGTAGTAGAACTGGCCAACTAGTATATATCAAAATAATTCAAAGTAAATGAAAGCAATTTAGAACCGTCTGGTATGGCGGTAATTCGTCCAAGGTGGCGGTAGCAACAAGTAATAATAATTACAAATTTAAAAATACTTCTACTTCTTTATTGAAAGTAGGACATAAAACACTTACAGTAGTAGTAGTGGTTACAAGATTGAAACAGTTACAAAGCTTGGAAGTTTCAAGGTTGTAGTAGTAGGAAATCCTAAGGTAAACAAAGAACTCTTTCTTCAAGAAAGGCTCTCTAAAAGAAAGGAGTTTTAATGGAGAATTCTAAGAATGAATTCTGAATTTTGAATTAAACTTAAGGGACAACCCCCCTTAAATAGGCAAAAATTTGGAGTGAACAGTACCATGAACAGTAACAGTAAATAGTGAAAAGTGAATATTAAATAGTGAACAGTACAGTGAATAGTGAAATTATATATATATATATATTTTATATAGATTATAGATAGATTGATTGCATAAAAGTGATGGCACTATTGATGCAGAAATATTGTTCATTCCTTGGCTGCGTCTTATCTTACATTGAATAAAAGGGAAGCAAGGAGGAGAAAGAAAGATTCTTACAACAAAAACCTCATCCCATACTGTTCAAATGCTATCATTTTAGCCATATATGCCACAAAGGTCAAATATCTAGGATTCTTGTTTTGGGAATTTTCTCTAATATGGACGTTGCTATCACGTAAGAAAGTGTTTTGAAAGGATATATTTGGTATTTTTTTGGCTTTTTTTTCTTTCTAAACACTTCAAACATTTTTTTTCTTGGCCTTTTTCTTTATAACAAAAGCATGTTATATTCTCAGAATTTGAGTGTTTGGAAAACTCAATGTAGTTGTGAATGTTCATTAATTCAATGTAGTTGGAAAATTTTAAAAGGGGACTTAGTCCTTAAAAAGAGAAATGCGGCATTGCCCGACCCAAGAGAGAAGTTCACACTGACCTATGAAGGACTATATGTTGTCAAGAAAGTCTTTTTAGGAAGATTTCTAATCCTAACTATCATGGACGAAGAAGAGTTCCAAATGCCTATGAATTCTAACAATGTGATTCGATACTACGCACAATGTCATACATATGATCAATAGCGTGTTGGACTCTGAAAATTCCAAAAATATCATTTTTCTCACGAAGGGACCACGAAAACATCTAGATTTTCATGGTTCAACCTATTTAGAAATTGGAGCACTCAAAGTGCCATTTTAGGTCAAAATGACCAAAGTGCCCCTAGTCAACCCAGGGTTGACCGAAGGTCAAAAACACACCAAAACAATAGTTTTCATAGTTCTACATCAAATCCAAGCTTATTGGAGCTTTTTATCAATTTTGACCAAGTTTGACCTAAAGTTGACTCCAAAGACGAACAAAACCTTAATTTTAATCTGACCATTGAAACAGGATGAAACCAATGCCATTGTAAGGAATATTGAATTAACTTTCCAATGACTACTCATAGGGTTAGGACATATGCGAATCATGTTAGGAACATATGTCAATATTTTATGTAATTAGCCAATCTTTTGACAAAACGCACTTTACTTGTAATTGGGTAGATCTAGGATGTGTTTAATACTTCAAGGAACAAGGTTTCAAGATTAAGTGTTAAACCCATGCAAATCTTTCCAAGAAACAAGTGAAGAAGTGTTGGTCTTTAAAGCTCGATAGCTAGCTCGACAGCTAATATCTATCGAGGTTTAAAAAGTTGTCAAGGTTTATGGAATTTAGTTTTTTAGAGTTGATTTTCATCCAATCGTACGTATATGTTTGGGCTTTCTTTTTTCACAACCCTAAACATATATAAGGATTATTTTAAGGGCCGTAAAAGGTTGCACAAGTGTGAAGCAAAGTTGTATTAATGCAAATTGTGACCGGAGACAGAATTTGTCCTAGTTCATTTTTCTCTTGAAGAAGCTATTGTGTTTGTACATTTTTGGGTTTTGTGACCAAGGACCTTTGTGAGCTTCATCGTGTGATGAACTGAAAAACCTTGCAGCCAACATCTTTCTCAAGTTAGTGATTAAGTCGCGTACTGAGATCCGCGCATATATTTGTTAGTCATGTACTGTGAGCCGTGCATTGAAAAGAAGAGATTATCACTACAGAACAAATCCAAGTGGGTATTGGGGTAAGGGTTCAACTGTAGGTTGGTATAAGGTACTAGGATTCCTTGACTTGTAATCGCTTGTTGTGGTAAAAGTGAATTCTCAGGAGTGGTGACCTTAAAATCACCCGATGGAGTTTTTGTTGTGTAGGTTTTTCCCATTCGTAAACAAATCACTGTGTCAATTTATTTTTCGTTGCACTTTATCTTAGTTAGTGATTTGTTTATGCTACCACGCGTATTGTATGTTAATCTAATTAATTAATCAACTTGGCTAATTAATTGGTTAATTCATCACAAGGGGTCAATACATTCTTGGCCTATCACATAGGTCGAAATCGGAGTTAAAGCGGTTGAGTTATCTTGAACACCATCCTGGGCGTATTAGCTTGCTTCTCGAAGGCATAACTTTTTATTCGTTCATCTGCTTTTCAAAATGTCAAGTGATTAAGGGCTCATTTGGTTTCTCTATCACTCAATTTTCTTAACTTAGTTTCCAAAACTCATAACTAAAACTCAAAACTCATCACTCAGTTCTCAAATCCCACTTTCACTGAAAAATCCCAAAACTCATGTTTGGTTTAAAAACCCAATAACATAACTCATCTTTTTAAGTCAACCTTTTGCTAAAGTTGTGGACCCCACCCACTAACACTACACAGTGGTGAAACCATTTCCTACCCGCGCGTCCAGGTTTTTTGTCCAGGTTCTTTTCTTCTTTTCTTTTTTTACTCTCCTTCATTTCATCCCATCAGAAAACCACTTCTTTTCTTTTCTTCCCTTGCCTTCCACATCAACATAGAAGCACAACAGAACAGGTCCTCTTTTGGTTTCCAATCTTCCTTTATTTTTCAATTTCAGTTTCCTACCCACAAGACCCATGTAACACACCATTTTCTAGCACTGAAATTGTATGCCTCGCCCTCCGCTGAACTGAGATCGTGGTCAGGGGCAGTGAGCACATGATGGTGACGATCTGGTCTTGCTTTCTCTTTAATGCCACACAAAAAAATCCAAAAGAATGCATAGCAAACCCAAACCACAAACATAGCAAACCCAAACTCAGAATCCTTAGATCGGAGACCTAAATCACGAAATGAGACACAGAGATGAATCGATCTGGGCTGAGCTTGAACTCTCACGGTGGCTCGTGATGGTTTCTCTGTATCTCCCCTCTTTAATCTGTATTTGATTTTTGTTTCCTCTCTTCTCTGTTTCTTTATCAGCTGTTTTTGGTTGGTTTGAATTGGTGGTTATTGGGTTTAAAGTGGTGGGTTGTTTTAGTGGTTGCTAGGTTCGAATTGGTGATGGTGGTTTCGATGGTGGTCATTTGGGTATTGGCTTGGTTTTACTGTGGAGATCTAGTTTAAGTCACAGTGGAGTTCGAGTTATGGGTCATGGTGGAGATCAGGTTTGAGATTGGGTTTTTGAGTTTCAGTTGATTCTCGGTCTCAGTTCTTGTGGGGGAGGCGTGGCTTGAATTGGTTGGGGCTAGGTTAAATCAGTTAGGGCTAGTTTTGTGTTTCAGTGGTGTTGATCGATAGTTGGTTTTGTGGGTTGATTTTGGTGTTTTGGAGGTGGCTGAGTTTCAATTTCACGGTGGTTGTTGGCAGCGCTGGGTTTGTTTTGGTGGTGCTTGCAACGGTAATGTTAAACAACATCTGAAGGGGCACGACAACACACAAGCTACAAGCCCTACAAAGTCTGAAAATTTACGTTGGTGCCACTGAGTTATGTATCTCAGTTTTTGAAAACACCCGTTTCTTGTTTTCTATTTCCATCACTTTAACTCAAATTTTTGTGTTTTGAGTGATGGAAACACAATGTGAAAATAAAGCCAAACAAAAAAATTTGTGTGGGTCCCATGTGTTTTGAGAACTCAGTTATGAGTTTTGAGTGATATGATCCAAAACTGCTCTAAACCAAATAAGCCTTAACAAAACTAGACATCCATACCTTTCTAAGAACACCAAGATTGGGTCAATCAAGTTGGAAAAGGCCTTCAAATGAGTAGTCAAAGTTCAAACCAGAAAAGCTGGAGAAAAGCAAAAAGGAACTAGGGTGCACTTAATGCACATCGGAAGATGGACATTTAGTTAAAAAAATATATAAGCCCCCAGGTCTTATGGGTGCAGCGGTTTTCTCCTTAGGAAAGGGGAGTACGCCTTGGCCAAGTGGACCGGGGTGGAGAAAAGATTGAGTTGCCTCCTGGATTAGGGTTAGGAACTATATATATAGTGCCCTTACATGAAATGACTAATCTTACTATCAGAGTATGGGTTTAGAGTTTAGGTATGAGGATGGGAAGGTGTTAGATACCCAACGCCTCCCGACCTGAGGGTCGGCTTCCAGTCATTGTGTCTTATGTCTTAATCTCATTAAAGGACATAGCATACATCTATCAAATATAACTTAAACATCTAAACATAGTATTCGAGCATCAAACGAACATATTCATTGTGTTCATTGTCCAAAATGCATGTTCATATAAATGCATGACTTACCTCATTTATCTTATTGCATCACAGCACCTATGCAGCAATGGATGGACATGTGAATGCATGTTTATGGCAAAACAAAGAAAACTTTAAAGGGAAATCCTAATCTATCATATGAAGAACAAACAAGAAGTAAAGAGAGAGAGAGAGAGAGAGAGAGAGAGAGAGAGAGAGAGAGAGAGAGACTCAAAAACATAAGAAAGGGTTAAAATAGAGGCATATTACATGAAAGAAATAAAGAAATAGAAGTAGAAAATTTAGATTAGGGTTTCTGTGTAGGAGTATGCGTGTGCATGCATAAGCTTGCATGCGTGAGCTAGTTGTATGCGCATGCATACTTTGAGTATGCGGCTAGTTTTATGTGTATGCATACTTTGAGTATGCGTACGCATGCAGAAGTATGCGTGTGCACACACGCCTCAAACCCTAACCCAGAAACTAAAATGTAGAAAAGCAGAACAGAAACTTAAAACAAAGAAACTAACAACCTAAACACGCTTCTAATATAAACAACCTAAACTAACAAGAAAGATATCCGAAACAAAATTTATTCCTTAACATGCATTGGATCTAAAAACAAACAAGAACAACACTTAACACATCAAAACATGTTCATCAATATATCCAATCATTCAACTCTCCAATCAAAACATGATGAGACACAATAAAACAAAATTAAACAAAGCAAAACATATTTCTAAGAATATATAACATATAAATCAATTAAGAACAATAAGAACACAAGTTATAAAAAAAACCCTAATCAAGGAAAAGCAATAGTCACCTTACTTGGTTGATATTTTAACCTGCCCCTTAGTGCCTACACAACAAGATCGAATGATAATCAAGGGAATCAAATATATCAATAGTCAATTAATCACAACTCAAAAATAAAAAGATGTTCTTGAAAAGATTGTTTGAAAAAGGTTTTGAAAGAGATTAGAAAATAGTTTTTGCCCTAATGAGTAATAGATAGTGGTTTTGAAAAGCCAAAAACGTGCTCAATGATGTGTGTGTAGAAAGTTCAAAGTTAGAAAAGAGTTTTGGAAGAGTTTAGGTGAAAAATCCACTCTCTCTAGCTAGGGTTTGAGTTTGGAGGCATAAGGTTGTATTTATATGTTTAAACTAGGGTTTTCAGATTCATTTAGAAGGCTTTGGACGTCCAAGGCCGGGCCCATCAAAGAGGGAGGCTTGAGCCTAAAAAAATGAAGTTTTGGGTTTTTGAAAATCAACCTGCATATGCAAGCTTGGGGATGTGCATGCATGCATGCTCCTCGAGCACACATGCGTCCCCAGAAACCATAATTTTGACAACTCTGATGGCCAAACTTCAAGTGGTTATAACTCACTCAATATAAGTCCAAATTAGGTCAGATTTGTGTTCAAATTAAGGCTCAGGATGTCTAATCTCCAATGAAATAAATCTCACTAAAATATTATTTGTGGTTCATAAGTTATGGTCAAAATAGTGAGCAAATATTATTTTTCAGCATCATTTTCAAAGCGATTTGAGCACTTTTGAGTTGTGATTACTTTCAAACTATCAAAATAAATTAAATTACCTTTTGTAGACATGTCAAGCTCATCATTGGGATTGAGACTAAAATTTATTAACGGATACAAAATGCGGTGTCTATAGCTCCTAGATTTAGGGAAAATTTTTTTTGGGAAATTCAAAGCAATTTTCTAGAGAATTTCTCTCTCTCTCTCTCTCTCTCTCTCTCTCTCTCTCTCTCTCTCTCTCTCTCTCTCTCTCTCTCCCCTCCTAAATTCTCTCCCAAACACACCTAAATAAATCCTTAATTCTCACATCTTCAAAAATCAAGAGGTAGTGTTCTTGTTTCAATCTCCTCCTGCTTGGTCCATCTACCTTGGTTTTGAGCTTTTGAGAGTGTAGATGTAGCTTTTTAGCTACAACCTACACTCATTTAATTCCTAACTCTTTATTACTTTCTATTTAAATTCTTAGCATTTTTATTGCTTTTTCTCCCTTTCCAGAATGTTCTATTGCTTTATCTATCTCTCTAGTGTGCTTTTATTGCTTTGATGTTGTTGGCCTAGCCTAAAAATGCCTTGTTTGTGCTATATTTGCCATGTTTATGTGCTTAAATTTTTTTGATTGGATACTATGCTTGAGTGTTTATTGGCTTTAAATAATTTCTTTATAACTTTTTATCGTGTCTTTTGCTTTTAGGTAGGATGTAAATCTAGATCTATTGGTCTAGGCCTACATCCAAACACCCTAGTTCAATAAAAGGTTTGGATTGAATTCCTATTTGCATGTTTATGCTTTTTTGGACTTTTTACATGCTTTTGTGTGTTCTTTTCGTTAGATCCATCTCTTGTGATGCCATGTTTGGATGTTTCATGCTTATATCAATGCTTTCATCTTTTGATCTATGCTTGTATGCTTATATCTAGTTTCTTGCATCCTTGCCTTACTTTACATGCTTTATTTCCCGTATAGTAAGTGTTGTGTGCCTTTTTGTGCCTATCTTGTCTTGTTTCATTGTATTCTTCCCCTTTTGTGGCTTGTTTGGGTGCAACCATGTGGGTGACATCACATCTTGATGATGTTGGCTTGCTTTTTTTCTTGCCTCCCTCTCCCTTGCTTAGCTTTGCATGTTAGAGCTTCTCTTGTTAGCCTTGTATGTGCCTTATGACATGATTAGCTTTTACCCTTGTAAATATCCTCACCTTCCCCACCCATACTATCCTTTAGTTTGAGACTTTGGTTTACCTTAATTAATTCAAAGACTCTTGAATCAGTTCTTAGTTAATTAGGTAACTAAAAAGAATTACACAAATAAGTGACCAATCACACCTCTTACAAGACCAATAGTTGGTGGCGGCTCCTTAAAATAAAAATAAGAAAAGACACACACACCTCACTCTAGAAATACTTGCACACATTAGTCACGTTGCCAAAGCACACAATGTGTGAAACTTTGGAGGGGACGAATCTTTTCCTGAGGCATCCGTACATGTGCGAAACACTAAATTGCCTGTTGTAATTAAATGACTCCTAATGCTTTCTAATTCTTTTTGAAGGTTCCTTTAAGGCATCCTAAATCTATTTACACTATTGATGACACTCCCATGCCTATTAGTTACATAGGATCCATTTATTCCTCAAACCAATCTCTTAATGACACTTATCTTCTTCCAAAATTTTCTCTTTATTTTCTCTTTATTAGTCAACTTTGTGAACTCAGTGTTGATCTTCTCGTTACTAATTATGGTGTTAATGTGTAGGATCTATAAACAAGCCAACTACGTGGGACAGGTTGTAAAGTTGGATGAATGTTCAAGGTCCACAATTTCAACATTCACTCATCTCTAGTCTCTAATGTTGTTGTTGCCACCTTATCCCTAATTTGTGGACTCTCGTCCTAGTCATGCATCTTTGTCCCGTTTTCAATTATTAGCTTCTTAGTGTCACTTATTATTATTTGAATTCTATAAATTTGATTGTATCTCTTGCCATTTTGGCAAACAAACATACCATTTAATAAAAGTGACTTCTTTTCTTTTGCACTTTTTGATCTTGTCCATTTAGTATTTGGGATTCTGCCCTTATTCCAAATGAGGGGAGAAGTCGTTATTTTGTCATTTTCTTGATGATTATTCAATCTTACTTGGATCTATATGCTGGAGGTTATTAGATATGTATTGACATTTTACATCCTGCATTTAGTTGGTCAACTCAAAGCTAACTTGTTTATAATGATAGATTATTTTCAATGCAATTTATCAATATCTATAAACTAAATTAACGATTTTTTTTTTTTTGTATGAACAAAGAAACAAATACATTTATGTTTACAATCATGCGTGTCCTTGTATGTGTATGTACATAGAAAGGTAAAAACAATATAATTGACAAAAATATAAATCTAAATTAATTATAATCATAAATATAAAAATAAACATAAACATATTTATAAAATAATTTTTTCCAAAGAAGGAAATCTAACTATTAAGTATTTTGAATGAATAGATAATTGATCTTTTTATGTTTTCTATTGAAATCGGCATTCAAATTTACCTCAAGTGCTTAGTGGCTCTTTGTTTAACCTGTTATTATTATTTAAAATGGTTGAGATTGATGGCATAGAAGTTAAAGACCAAAAACGCAATTTGATTATAAGATAGGCTACCTTAAACAAGTCTTGATAGATCATGTAGGAGAATGTTTGCCCAAAAGTCATGCAATATAGTTGAAACTCACTATGCAGGCCCTTAATTTTACTGGTATGAACTGGGGTATATTTTACGAACAAAGATCGATTTACAATCATCTTTTAGTACATTTAAGGAATTGATATACTAATTCAGCTACGAGATATGAACACACCATCAAAAATAGTTCTTACTTTCATTATAATTGATAACGCCTTAAAATATATACTTGTTATATATTTATGTGGGCGTTATCTCCTTATTACTATGCTTAATTTGTATAATTAAGTCATGATTTGCATGAGTTCCTATTATTTATCTTTACATAATTTCTTGAAAAAGATGTCATTCATTGCATGTAATTTTCTACTTTCAGGAAATCATGTAAAAAATATGAGTTTACAGGAGTCTGTCAGAGAAAGGAGGCCAAACTAAAATTACAAAGGAGCTAAAGGACCATGCTTAAATATCTAAGGAGGTGTAGTTGGAGTGCTTGGGTCGTCTATCATGTTTGGAAGCTTCAAATAAAGAAAGAAATCAAAGAGGCAAACTTTGAAAAGGAAAAATCAGATTTGAGCACTGATCAGTGTTTTGGGCGTATCTCCCTTCTCAAAAATCTAATTGACACAAGGCCAGATGGGTAAGAACCATGACTCAAATATTTACAACTTTTCAGTTTTGAGTTTTTCGAAATTCATAATTTTGAAGGCTGAAATTAACTCATAAGTTACTGCTGTAAATCTGGACGAAAATTTAAATAGTAAGAGTTTTATTTTCTTTGGACACTTTGACATTAGGATTTGGAGGGAGGCTGTAGAGAACATATTTGGAGAGAAAAAAATTGTATTTTCTTTTCTCTAATGGTGGCCTAAAATCTTTGCTTGGGCTAGGGGTTATGTTTCTTCTATACGGTATGAATATTCAATGTGATTCTTTCTAAGATTTTAGACAATAACATATTTGATTGTTCAATTAGATTTCTTTTGATGTGTTAGTTCTTCCATGCTTTCAATAAGTTTAATCATGTTTTTCTTATTGTTTAGATGGATTTCTAATAATTTCAAATAGAAATCACGTTTTAAAGTGAATGGGTTTTTCTGAAAACTATTCTAACCGCATTATTAATATAGGTTATTATGCGTTCTTGAATTGTCTCAGTTCATCCGAATCATAAGTTTTTAATCGTATAAGAACAATCAATTATGAAATATATATTTTCTTAAATCACAAAGAATTTCATATCGATATAGGGAAACACCCCGATGCCCTAGTATTTACATTATTGATTTAAATTAGATTTTATTATTATTCTTGTTAACAATCACCAAGTAAAAGTGTTCTTCTTCTTCACCCAAATTGTTGTTTAATTATATTATTTTTGAATTTACCCTGCTCCTTGTGGTTCGACTTCGGTACTCTGAAAATTATATTGCTACGATCTCCTGCACTTAGGAGTAAGCAAGCAATAACCAATTGAGGAAATACTTACTTATTTCTAATTCAGGAAATAGATAATTGGAAAAAATTAATGTATAATTAAATTTGACACCTAAGTATTACAAAAACTCTAGGATTAAAGAATGTTTTAATAGTAGCTGTAATTACTGAATTAATTAAAGATATGCAATTTAATAATTTATAAAACTCTAACCATCAGGATGATTAGACCATAGTGTTAGTAAAGATTAGTCTATTAGGTTCCCTATTGAGCATAATACTTATTTATTTATACTAAAGAAGACTCTATAGTATTGCTAATTGAGATGCAAGTTTTTGGTACACGTCACAGGCTCATAACAATACATTGTAATTAGTATAGATAAATATGCGCGTGTACACATATGTTCCTATATACAAATAAACATAAACATAAAAATAAATGTGCATATATATATATATATATATAGACACACACTAAATTCAACAATTAACATTTGGATGACAATCACTAAGACCCCCAAACTTTCTACTATTTAAACTAAGACCTTATTTTTTTTCACCATTTTAGGGGGGTAGTTCCACCACCATAATGTTGTAGTATAATTTTCTTTGAGAATCATACCAAGAGCATTCTTTTGGTTCGTAGAGGATTTCGTAATCTTGGGCTACCTCTTGGAATTGAGTTGTGGCTTTGTGGTGGTATTGAAAGGTTAGGGTTGTGGTGAATCTGGGTTTGGTGGTTCTAGGTTTGAGGATTAGTTTGAAATTGGAATTTTTGGCTGAAATTTGATGGTATAGGATTTTTTGTGATTAAAAGCCAAATTGAAGGTTAGAAACGATGTGATCTATGTTGATTTGCAATTGTTGGACTAGATTATTATTTGGTTACCAAGAAATTGGAACAAAGGAATGAAAATGAAATTTTGTTTGTTTACCAAGAATTTGCTAGAAATAAAAAAAAAAAATTGAGAATATAAAAAATAAATTCTGATTGATTGAAAATATTTTAAGAAAATTAACAGAAAAAAATAAAGGGAGGAAAAAATTGGTAAAGAAAAGAAAAATATTTTTAAAAGTTGATGTGGGTTTTTTGTCAACTAAGAGCTGATGTGATCACTAAAATTTAGATACATCAACATCTCATTTATTCTTTTAACACTATGCACGCCAACACCCAACAGTGCAAACTATTTGCCATGAAAGCATTTTTCATAAGCGAGTTGACATCAGAGACAAACTTAGTAGCCAGAAAATCATGAGAACAAAAGTGAAAGTGAGCCCAAAATGGTAATCTTGCGTGATCTTTTAGTTTGATTCTTTTACCTTGTGTTATGTCGTGTTTTTGCAGGTTTTTGCTTCATGACCAAGGAGGCCACAGTGGAAACATAGACCTAATAATCGTTCGTACTAGAAAGCCACCCAAACCTTATCACCCTTCGAATTGAGTATTGGGGCTCCCCGGCATATCGGTTTGTCCAAAGGCATGTCAACTCTGACTCGAAGAAACCTTGCCTGGTCTGAGGCAATGGCTTTACAATCAACCTCAATGACTCTGCCAATTCCCTATCCAATATCTCTCCTTACTTCCTCATTTATCAAATCAAAGGGTAGACCCCACACTTGTACACACATCGGAATAGTTAGGAACTTAACCAAAAAGGCCGCCATTCCTTTTTCCCACTATCGCAATAATAAGATGTAATTATCGAAGCTCCAAGGACCATTGTTAATAACCCACTTCAATCGGCTTTCCATCGAGAATTTAAACTGAAACAGCCCATCCCTAACATCTGTAAGTTTTAGATTATTTCCCATCTTCCAAATTGAGCGTAGGAGGTTTTTAGTTGCTCTAAAGTTAATGAGTTTGGTCGTATGAAACCTACCTAGTAAATTGACGGAGCAGTCTTCTAAGGTTTTCTCACAATGCTCCAACTAAACCATGATCACATCATCCTCCTCTACTATCAAACTAACCCTCTATAATCGTTCTATAATGCGTGTGTTTGCCTAAGGATTATTAGGCATTTTGCGTTTTTTGGCTAGGTCCCACAGTGTTATTTATGACCCAGCCAAACTTCAAAAAACGCGCATAAGCAGGTCAGCTATGGGTCCCATGGCACTACTCACAGTTTAAAAATTATTTTGTTACAGTGTTTTCAGCAAAATAAACGGTATCCAAACAGACCCAAAGTTTGAGTCCTTGCTGACAAAATAATTATTTGAGAAGGATAGGATACCTACAACTAAGGTCGACATAAATTTCTCTTGGGAGTCGACAGTAGAGTAGGAAGAAGAAAAAAGGAAAAGTCTCACCCTGACATGAGAAAGAAAGAGTCCTAGTGTGAGGAGAAGAAGCTTTTGCTATCTTAACTTCATTGTAATACTATTAATTAGACTAAAAAATTAGCTAATAAATGAAGTAATATTTTTTTTATCAAATGAAAAACAAGAAAAAAAGAGTGAAAAATGTTACATCCACAATATTTTTCACAAATAATCTTAAGTGGTTGGTTGTTACTAGCTATTATTGGTGGACAAAAAAAGCAACTTAAGTGGTGGTTTCAAATTAGAACCATTATCAACTTAACACCTAGAATTTGTTGTGAAAATGTTATGAATGTAGGACTTCCCAAAAAAAAAAAAAAAAAAAAAAAAAGAGAGAAATACAAACAAAATTTCATAACATTTTTCACAATTGAGTTAGAAAACTTTTACTAGTTCTTATCTAGGTCCACAAATAACATCATTTTTTTTTTACTTATTACTATCAATCTATCACATTAATAGGTGTGAAAAGTTTTGTAAAATTTTTGGTATCTATAGACTTTCTCCAAAAAAAAATTCTATGTGGTTCATATTAATTAGTAATTTTGCATCTAAAATTAAATAACATAATTTAAGTAATATTATTATTTTTTTAATAATTCGCTATAGGTCCTCAAATTCTTCAGGCCGCCCTTGAGGACGAAGAATAAGCTTTAGTGTATGTTTGGTTTGCATGTCCACATTAGGCGTCTGCGTTTTCAGCTTCTTTTTTTTTTTTTTTTTTTTTTTTTCCCCACTTGTTTCAGCCAATATTTTCACTGTTCATTCACTGTTGTGGCTACTATTCATGAACAGTAGCCGCAATATTTGACTTTTTTCATTGTTGTGCACTATTCACGGACCCAAAAATTTACTTTTCAGCAACTTTTTCATTAAAAATGTGTCCCACGGTACTATTCACACATTTAAAAATTATTTGCTATAGTGTTTTTCAGTTTTCAGTTTTCAGTTTTTAGCCATATCCAAACGGACCTTTAATTGCTTTGAATTTTTCTAATTTGGGAAGCCATTGAAGCTGCGTGTTTGAGACGTTTTATTTATGTCTCGAGGTGAACATTTTATATCATCAGCAATATGTTAGTATAACTTTTCAAACTGATAATAACAAATTAAAATACTTAGAGATTAGTATTTCAACTTCATCCTTAATTCCTATCCAAAAAAAAAAAAAAAAAAATCAAAAGCTTTGTCCTTAAATAGTGTTTCAACTTTTCAAAATGATAATAACAAATATTCTACATCATTATCATTTCTTCCTTTCTTGAAGAAAAGCCGACAGGGTGAAGAAAGGAGACTAGTATTTCAACTTTATCCTTAATTTAATGTTACAAAAGCCAAGTCAATCTACAATCTGCCTAAAACAAGGAAATCACCAAGAGATTAGTAAAATTTCAATTTGGTAATCCCATAAAATATATTACAAACCCCATAGGAGATTTTTCAACGAAATAACAAGGTGAATCAAATGAAAATCTCTCTTGTACAAATTCAGAATTTGAGAGTCAATTAAGCAAGGAAGCACCTTTTCTAGATCAACTTTGGAGTAACCATGAGTTCTGACGGCAATCTCGTACTTGTTGCTGTATTCTCCCTAATCGCTCTAGTGATGCTAGTCACGATTCTCCAAATCCATTTTAGGCACAAAGAAAGAAGACGCCAGGCTTCCCTACAAAGGAGAACAACTCAAGTTGAGCCAACACCAATGAAAGCTCTCGATCCATTGGTGGTGGCCTCATTACCAAAGTTCATGTACAAACCAACTGACCAGCTTGATCATGGTGAAGTCATTGAGTGCTCAGTTTGCTTGAGCACCATTGTGGAGGAAGCCATGGTTAAGCTTCTACCAAATTGTAAACACACGTTTCATGTGGAGTGCATTGATATGTGGCTTAACTCAAACACAACTTGCCCAATCTGCCGCACCCTGGCTGAGCCTATGGTCAAGCCAGAGGATAGTACTTCGTGCACTGTGGTTCAACCCCTAGATCCACCTATTGAAGATAGTACGGCACATGGTACAAGATTAAGCTCTTTTCAGAGGATGCTTAGTAGGGAGAGATTGTCGAGGGGGATTCAGAGTTGTGGAGATGAAGGAGGTCCAGAAGATCTAGAAAGACAGTAGTGATTACATTGAAAGTATGTATTTTTGCATTTACTTTTCTACCGTAGAGTGATACACATTAAAGATTGATTGATTTTGCAATAAAAAGATTTACTTCTGAGAAAAATTTCACCGCAATCAGAAAATGAAGTTTAGTTTCGTACCAAAATGAAATTGTCCCACTGATTTCGAAATGTAGATGCATGTTGAATTACTGCTTTTATTTTTTTTTTCATAATTATTTTTTATCAAGTTTTACATATCTAGTGATCAGTTATATACGGAAGCGAGTTTACTAGTGCTTTATGGATCTCCAACTATGAATATACATATTTAGTAAGGCTGTAAACTTGCAATTGAGTCGAAAGGAGTAAAAAGTTTAGGATTGTTTCATTAATTTTACTTTGAATATAAGCTCGATTTAGTTTCCAAAGTAGAATATGCTTTCAAGCATGGTTTATGTTCTTGCTGATTAAGATTAAGCTTATTTATATATGATGTAGCATAAGTTTGTTTAAGTAGAATTTGTAACTCACAATAATTATGTACAATTCTTCCACAAAACGTAATTTAAGCAACAATTCTAGACTAAAATGCAAAAGAATAGGGAAAAAAAAAAAAACTCTAAATCTTTTATATATTTATTAATATAACAAATAGGTTTATCACAAACCAATTAAAATTAATCAAAGATAATCTTTTGCAAGCATACCTATGGTAAGCATGGATAGACCAATAAGATACAAGCCTTTATAAAACAATAATCAGGACATTGTTTTGAAGACATAAAGAAACAAATATTCCTTTCTCAAAAAAAAAGAAAAAAAAAAAAAGAAACAAATATTCTTAGAATTGCACATGACCACTTAAGACAATTTATGGCCAAGGCCTTTCTTGAAATTTCCACAGCTAACAGAGTATTCTAAATTTCTAATGCTCTGTATCTATTTCATTTCACTTCTCTTATTTTGTCTTCGTACATATGCATTGCTTAGATAGAGGCCTTAGGTCGGTTACTAAATCGACTAACATAATAATATATTATACAAATTTACATATGTAAGTTTTAGAATTCAACGACATAGTACTCCTTGAATGACAGCCAGCATGTGAGTTGTCTACCAATAATAGCTTCAGCTTCTTAAATTGCTGCCACATAGTTCTTCTATTGTCTATTTGCTGCCCCCTCTTAATTTGTTGACAGCTTAATGAGAATTACAAATTGCATTTTATTTTTAACACCATCACGTTGATCAAGATCACCTTAGGAACAATTATGAGTTCCAACTATGATAATTACAATTATAGAATTGGTAACAATGGCAATGACAATGGCAAGATCATACTTGCAGCTGTGCTCTCCCTATTCGCTATTGTGATGATCTTCATCATTCTCCAAATCTATCCTCGGTACCTTTTAAGACAACAAGCTTCCCTAGATAGGAGAACAACTCAAGAAGCACTGGATGAAATACTTTCTATTGAGTCACCAATGGCAGGTCTCGATCCATTGAAAATGGCTTCATTACCAAAGTTCATATACAAACCAAGTGCCCAGCTTGATCATGGTGAAGAAGTCACAGAGTGCTCAGTTTGCTTGAGCACTATTGTGGAAGAGACCATGGTTAAGCTTCTACCAAATTGTACTCACAGGTTTCATTTAGAGTGCATTGATATGTGGCTTAGCTCAAACACAACTTGCCCCATATGCCGAACCCTGGCTGAGCCTCGGGTCAGGCCAGCGGATAGTAATTTATGCAGTGTAGTTCAACCCATAGTTTCACCCATAGAAGATAGTATGCCACATGGTATTGGTACACGATTAAGCTCTTTTCAGAGGATGCTTAGTAGGTAGAGATCGGATCGACGAGGATTCAGAGTTGTATAGATGAAGTGGGTGCAGTAGATCTAGAAAGACAGTAGTGATTACTTACTGTTGTCTAATGATACGAGCTTACTCGACAATAAAATAGTATAGCTAATCATTTTTTTTCAATTTTTTTAAAAGCAAAATACATCCCCTGATATTCAGATTTTATATTGGCTACACTGGCTATAGGTGTTGGATCTTGAAAGTATTGTTGCATATTGTATTGTTGCATATTACTTGTCTTCCATAGAATGATACACTTTACATATTGATTCATGTATATGTATAGTATAACTAGTCGCTATCATCTTGGTCACGCTTCCTTATCCTCTCCTTTTCCTGCTTATATCCTCATCTATTCTTGAACACTTTTGGAGTGAAGTTGCACTCACTACTGTCTACATTACCAATCTTCTTCTCTCACCCACAACTCAAAACAAATCAGCATTTAAGCTATTACACGTACGACCAACCTTTTGACTACTCCGTTTTGTCTTTCACTATGCCTACTTCGTTTCCCTTTTTGAATCTCACTCTCAACTCTATTGCTTCCTTGGTGATTGTTAGGTTGAAGTACTTAGGAACTAATGTATTAGAACTCTAATTTGCATTGTTGGCAAACCATGATCAAAACACTTGTTTTAGACTTGCTCAAAGTATGTCTTTTATGTAAAGTTGGAATCGAGTTAACTGCAGAATTGAGTGTGCAATTCTGACTGGCTCGATCGATTGAAAGTTAGGCTCGATCGATCGAAAGTCGTGCAGAATGTTTTTCGGAAGAATTTTCCAACTCAGCCCTAAGCCCATATGACGTGTAGGGTTTTATGTTTTACCCTATGTATAAAAGGGAAACCCTAGCCACATTTTTGGAGGTTGCTCTATTTGCTATGTGTGTGAATCTCTTGTGAGATCTACGAGGTGGTTGCCTTTACACATGCTTAGGATTATCAAAAAGGAGATTTGATTAAGAGCTTGATGATCATTCAGTTGCTGCACTAAAGAGCTTAAAGATACACAAGTAGGTGTGCTTGTACTTGCTGGAGAATAAAAAAAAAAAGGAGTCCGTGGTCTCGAAGCTTGCACGTGGTCGTGTCAGTAAGTTTTCTATTGATGGATAGCAATAGGATGTTAGTGGTCTAAGTCGCTATTGTAAAAACTTTGATTCTTTCATTAGTGAATTCAGGTTTACCTTGAGGATAGCTAGGTTAAATCCTCCCCAGGTTTTTTACCGGTTTGGTTTTCCTGGGTCATCATATCTTTGTGTTCTTTATTTTCCACACTTTGCATTGATATGATATATTTGTGTTAACCTAGATTTGATAATTTGACTAAGTTAATCACTTGACTAATTAACTAGGTTAATCTAGTTGTGTTTTAAGGGGTCTAAAATCAAACAGTGATGATATCAACTAAAAAGGCTATTACAATCCCACAACTTCTTGTTTGCATATCTCTTATCATGTGAAATTTTGGGAACATCGTCCATTCTCCAGTGTTCAGCAGTTTTCTTCTATATCTACTCATTGCTTCCAATCTTTAGCCATTCTTCTATTGATCTCCATCTTGACCAAATGAAGGATTCTAATTCAACCTCTTGCTCTTTTAGATGTCTAGCCCTTGGCCTTATCTCAAGAAGCAGGTCCATTTGTTCTAAATCCATCAATATCATCACCATATACATCGTCCTTACATGCATCGAACCTTCCTTCAGAGCCTTCACCTGACCTTACACTTCACTGCTCTAATCGGATAAAAATTCCTTCTCTACATCTTTAGGACTACTGCTATTCTTCTACATTTGCTATTCACTGAGCCTCACACCTATTGTAACTACCGAACTTAATGCTCTCCATAAGACTTATATGTAGGAAATGGTTGATGTATCTCCTAGCAAATCTGTAGTGGGATGCAAGTGGTATGCAAGATCAAAACTAAGGTAGATGGATTTGTAGAACACTATAAGGCTTGCCTTTTTCTAAAGTGCTTTACTCAAGAATAATGCATTGATTATGAAGAAACCTTTGACCTAGTTGCTCATATTATCTTTATTCGATCACTCCTTGCAATTGCTGCTCTTCACAAAAGGTTTCTATTTTAGAGGATGTAAGAATGTTTTCCTAAATGCGGATCTTGAGGAAGAAGTCTACATGTAACCTCCTCCCAGCTACCGATACTCACCAAATCATGTGTAATATGTTCAGCCTTATGTGCTATGTATAGCCTTAATTAAGCTCCTATGCGTGGTTACCAAATTTAGCTATATGATTTTCAGCAGGATTTCACTCCTAGCTAATATGTCTGCACACTTTTATTCATTGGACCCCATTGTTATTACTCTCATTCTACCCTATGTTGATGATATGATTATTACATTTGATAACATTGTAGGAATTTGTGCTCTTCAACAATTTCTCAACCAACATTTTGAGATGAAAGATCTAGGCACTTTGAGCTACTTTTTTGGTCTCTAAGTCACATTCTCATTTGTAGGCTATTATCTCTTTCAAGCCAAATATGCCTCTGGAAAAATGTATATTAACATACAATATAATATACATTTTTACTAATTGCATAAATAACTTTAAGAATAATTTTTGTTCATAATCATGTGTGTCCTTGTGTGTGTATGTGTATATAAGAGTACTAGACAATAAACTTGTGAAAAAATATAACAATAAATGTAAATATTTATATAAATACAAACGAATTCATAAAAAAAGAATATAAATGAAACTAACAAATAAGTATAAAATTAAATATTGATATTTTTAAGTTTTCCATCGAAACCAATATTCAAATTTACTTGAGGCATTGCATGGTTTTGTATTCATTTGCCTTTCAATATATGGGTAAGATTCTAGGTTTCTTACACCATTTGTTGGATTTTTTCCTGTCACTTTTTTATTTTTTTTTATATTTAGTATCTTGGTTGCTAAACTTAAGAACAACGATTTCAATGAACTCCAAATCATCTTTGGAAACTTATAACTAGGCATATGGTAAATTAAACATAAATTTTAAGAATATTAGAAAAGTATCTACATTTTACATCATGTATTTAATTGGTAAACTCAAAGATAACTTGTTATAATGCTAGAATATAATTGTGAAAATATAGACATAAATGTAAACATAGATACACAAACACAAACATAAAAACAAATATATATATATATATATATATATAGAAATAGTAAAAAGGAAAACTAATCATTAAGTTTCTAAATGAATAAATAGTTAGGATATTTATGCTTTCCATTGAAATTGACATTCAAATCTACTTGAGGCGCTTAGTGGATCTTTGTATAATCTATGATTGCTAAACATTAAGTATTTTGAATGAAAAATAAATTTAGATTTTTATGCCTTACATAGAAATCAACACTCAAATCTACTTGAGGTGTTTAGTGGATCTCTGTATAACTTATTATTATTATTATTATTATTATTATTATTATTATTATTATTATATAAAATGACTAAAATTGATAACATACTAGTTAAAAACTAAAAACACAATTTAATTCTAAGATAGGCTACCTTGAACAAGCCTAATAAGATCATGCAGCGAAATGTGTGGACAAAAGTCATATAAATACCATTAAAATTGACATGAATTCTCTTATTGTAGCAATAAATCCTACTACGTATGGCTAATATGCACCAAAGTGATTAAAAGTGTAAGTTGTGACTATGAAAAATAGTTCTTACTCTCATAGTTACCAACATATAATTCTATTTTAGGAAATAAAAAATTGGAAAAATAACCTATAATTAAATTGGGCACCTTAAGTGTTACAAAAACACCATAACTAAAGAAGGTTCCAACAGTAGTTGCAATTATTGAATTAATTAAAAATATCGTAAAGTATACTTTAATAATTTATAAAACTCCAATCATTGTGGACGATTTGACTAGTATCAGCAGGGATTAGTCCATTAGGCTTAATGTTGAGCATAATACTTATCTATTTACACAAAAGAAGGCTTAATTGCATTAGTAACAGGGATGCAAATTTTTGGTACATGTCATAGCAATACGTTGTAACCAAAATATATACATATGTGTTTATACAACATAAACATAAACATGAACATAAATACCCTCACACACTAAATTCAACAATTAATATTTGGTTGAAATTCACTAAGACCCTTAAATTTTTGTTTTGGTTGAACTAAGGCCTTTCTTATTCCCGACAATTTTAGGGGTGTTCCGCCACTAGATTGTTGTATAATTTTTTAATATTTTTTCCTTCTATTTGTCTTTGTGTTTTTGCTTGTATGTTGTTTTCAAGTAGTCAATAGAGTATGTTTTGTACGAGCATTTTTTAGTGGTTACAATAAAATTTTCTTGCTTTAGCTTAGTATAACTCAGGAAAACACATTTCAGCTTGCTCTCTTATGCTCTCTCTCTCTCTCTAATGAAATATCTATACTATATTTTCGCTCTTTACCTTCTACTTGCCTTGGATTATTTGTTTGAATTGGGTTCCGTCAATTTAATTTTGATTTCATAAAGCAGGTTGAATGTGACCCAATTAATACACTAGAAGGTCCATTAATATGTTGTGGTTAGATTCTATATTGAGCCTTGGTGCACCTTATATTATTGGGCTTATGCCCTAATCTAATGTGAGGTAGAGTTTAGGGTTTTAAGCCTGGTCCATGATGGATGGACGTTTTATATATTTGTACTGCTAGGAGCTCTCTTCACTCCTATTGTTAGACAAAAGCCTGGATCAAGTTCTATTTAGATATTAGGGCATCTTGTCCCCGCTAGGAGATGTCTTGAAAGGAGGAGCATGAAGAGGAAGATTTGCTTAGACAAGTGTGCACATGCTTTAATGTATTCAGGTTTGCTCATGGTACTTAGAAGGTATGTGCCTATACCCTCATTGATTTATTAATTATCTTAGTTCTAATATCTAGCATGTATATACGTTTAAATTTTACATATGGTGTTAGAGGTAGTTCATGTAGTTTTCCTTACATGACTTTTTTAATGAGTTATGTGATTCGTTTAAATAATACATATGGAGAGTCTTATAATTCACCATGTAATAGGTTGGAAAACATAACTCCAAACTGGTTTGAAGCCAAACTTTTTATATGATATAAATGGGAATTCCATAGAGCATGATTAACTAATAGATGAATATATTAATTATACAAAGTTTGGTTACAAAATTGGTTGTATCCATTGGCTACAATTCCCATTAAAAACATTAACATTGTTACATATTTTGAAAATCTAACATATAGATTACATATTCTTAATGTTCTTAATACGCATGTCAAATTTCGTGTGAATCGGATGTCATTTACTATTCAATTCATAAAATTATTTTTTATGTATATTTTTAACCAAAAAAAGTTAAAATTTAAACCATGGTTTTAAAAAATGGTACGGTAAGAAAACCAAAATAGCTCTCGGTCCCCGATTTTTGAATGATTATAGAGGTTTTTACTAGACTAGTTGGGTGCTCGTTTCCTAGTTAAACTGCCTGGTACTATTTTTAAAATCATGATTTAAACATTCTATTGGTGACATAGTTATTGATCGTTTATCTTTTAGAAATTTTGCAAGTATGGAGGATATAAGAAGAAAATGTTATCCAATTGTGGATTTGTCAAAATTCATATTTAATAAAATGATATTGAGTGGAGTTTGAAAGCTTGAAAATGTGTTAAAAACACAAGAGCTGTTTAGACCCTTAAATTAAATATTACGGCTTGATAAATTTTACTCTAACTTATACTAAGTGCGGAATAGAGTAAATGCGAGCGGATAAACAAATAAACTACTTTACTAAGTGCGGAATAGAATAAATGCGAGCAGATAAACAAATAAACTACTCTAACCCATAATCAAAATAACACAACAGTAAACTGAAAGGTAAAAGAGTAGGGAAGAAGAATGCAAACACAAGATAGCACGCCGATGTGTTATCGAAGAGGATACCAAAGTTCTCGGCGTAAAACCTCTCCGTCGCCTTCCAAGTGGTAATCAATTCACTAGACAATCAGTTGGGATACACGAGTAGCAAGAGACCCTCTAAGCCTAATCTACCCAATATATCGAAACCTCACTTAACACTCTGAAAGGGTGTGGTAAGGTTTTGGGCTCAAGTGAATGGAAATGAAGAGGTAGGAGTTGAGGAATATCCACAACGAATTGTGTAGATAATAGTGGGTATAACAATCTCTAACTCTCAAGGTTTGTGGCTAGGGTTTTTTCTCAGAAGCACACCTCAACATCTATGGGTAATATAGGTATATATAGTATGGGTACAGATAGTGCGTATCAGAAATGACAGTTCAACAAAACAGAATGTTTTGCGGGTATCTCGCAGGAAGGCCTTACCCGTAAGACACTCACGAAAACCAGCTGTCACCAACCTATCCTGACTCTTCGCATTCCAGTCATGTGTAGGGTACATGCTTCACTTCGCGAGAAACTTACTCGCGAGCTACTCACGAAAATAGCTTTAGTCTTCAATTACCTTGAGTCTTCACACTCTCTCTCTCTCTCACACAACCCTTACAATGAAATCTCACATATAAATAAGGGTACATAAGATTGAACATGATTACAATCAAATTTGGCACAGAATTAAAGCCAACATAAAATAGTTGTAAATTACAACTTTACAATCTCCCCATTTGACTATTCCTTGACAAAACCCCCAAAACAGACTCTAGACTTAAACATGAGTTTGGGAACAGTGGAAAAACTCACTCACAGCTAATCTAGAAGCTGTGAAGCACTTTCATGTATATACCTGTAACCTGAAACACTCGCACACAAAAAAAACTTTCATTAAGCTTATGACAAGTTGAATACATGGTATGTATATGAGCAAGTAAAGTGAGGTCAAGTTTGTAAACTATAAAGCAGTTAAGCATTTCTTGATCATACAAGAACAATCATTAAAGAATAACTAAAATGAACATTTAGCTAGTAAATGCTTATCTGCACACGCAATACAATTAAGACTAATCACAAGGATCAATTGCATGTCCAATACAACCAACATGTCCAACACACAACCAATGCAAAATACACGAAGTATTTGCATCTAGGATACAAAATCCTACTAGGGTACAGGTGTGAGGCACTTAAGATAGTTTTGCAACATCTAAAAGTACTAAGAAAATTGCTACAAAGCAATGAAATAAACACATGTACTGAATATTAAACTGAAATATAAAAACAGGGTACTTAAGCTTTAAAAGAAAGCAATAAAAACTAATAAAGTTGAAACCAAACATAAACAATGCTAAACCACCAACAATAAACCAATAAACCAATGACTATGCTCTGCTCCCCCTCAACTGTGCAAGCTCCCCCTCAAAATTTTCTCCCCCTTTTTGACCGGAATGGCCAAAGAGGCTAGAACTACTTGAACTCTGAATCTAATCCCTGCTCCATCGACATATCCTCAATTTGCGAAGATAATGCAGTGATCTAACCCTAGATGTATGCAAATTGGTTTGCAGTGTGCTGCACATGGGAGTCTAGCATGGTATACATTTGCTCTACCCTAGCAATAAGGCGATCAAGTCTATCTATTTCCTGTGCCTGTGCTTGAGAGGATGGCTGAGCAGAACTCTCTAGTGCAGAGGTGAATCTCTCAATCTCCTCCTCTGTATCTCTACCTTATTCCTCAACACGATCCCTTGGTAATTGAGACACACCGATTTTGGTCCTTTAATGTGAGCTGTGTTTCAAGTCACTATGTGTGCAGCAATGGGATAGTCTCTTTGTACTATGGTGAGACCACTAGAAAGTTTGAGCCTTGTCTTTGCAGTGAGGCCCATGATGAAAGAAGGGAATGGCATGATAGTTCTAGAGTTCCTCTTTTCAATGCTCTTGGTCAGAAGATGGAAGATGTGTCCACAAATGTCGATCTCTTTATGAGTGAAGAGATCGTATAAGAAAATTGTCCTTGGAAAGGACAATGTCGTCAAGTTAGTGATCAGATACAAGTTGTGGATCATCATATAAGCTAGAGTCCTCATCTCCAAATTGAGTGGAATTGTGTTCATGGACTTCTTGTTTAGTGTACCACTAAGAAGCCTTACCATTTCCTCAATGGATTCTAAACGATCATTGTATTGCATGGTAATTAGTTGATAAGGAGGATGAACTTCCAAGAACTCTTGTATGGTTTCCCTTACGATAACAAATTCCTTGTGCCTCACCCAGCAATTAATGTGGTCTCCATCCATACTAGCATTCGAGAAGAATTCTTTGATGATTTTCGAGTACACAACTCCACTCAGATTCAATAGCTTCGTCCATGTCCTCTCCTTGAACACTATAGGAATGCAAGTATCCTCAAGGGTATCCAATTTGACAACACTTTCCATAATTATTGTGGCTCATTTGTAGCAATCGTTGTAAACCATGTCTGCATCAGCTGATATGAAGTTGTTTGAGTCTGTGCGAGGACGCTTGGAGGATTTCTTGGAAGCTGAATGTTTGGTGGGAGACATCTGCACATGGAAACACGAAACACAAAAAAAAAAAAAAAAAAAAAAAAAAAAAAAAAAAAAAACACAAACACACACACACACACACACATACACACAAAACACAAAAACAGAGCTCAAACTTGATTAGATTCAGTTTAGTCCAATACATAAGTAGAAATACTTAAAACAGAACATAACAATGTTAAAAAAAACATGCTTAAAGTGCTAAACTATGTGAACATTACCAAAATGCAAGAAATTAGCAACTGTGCATGTGTGTGCATTTAGTGTGCATGAGGTGTGCATGGTGTGTGCCTAGGTGATGCATGGCAAGGCATGGTGAGGCACAAGTTGGGCTAAGTGTGTAAAACACACACCTAATGATCAAAACATGTTAACCAAGTTCAATCAAGGGTAAATCCAAAAATTGGAACTCATTAGAGTCCAATTCAACTAAAAAATGCTACTTGCACATTTTATCAAACACATAGAATGCACCTCTACACTACACATATGGACAATGCATGAACACATGGAAAAATGCCTAAATACATTATCAAAATGCCACAAAGGGCCAACACAGATACAATCAAAACAAATGGGACACAGCCCAATCAAAATTTTGAAAATTTTTTCCCAAAATCAACATTCCCAACCCCTTTTTTGTAAACCCCTAATTCAAGAACCCTAAATCAATTTCTGCATAATCTAAGGAAAAAATGAAAGGATTGTTAGCAAAACATACCTTTGAGTTGATTGTGCAGAGATCAAGCTTGAAAATGATGGGGTTTTATGAGAAAATCAGATTTGGGTTGAGAGAGGTTTGAGTGAGGCAATGAGAGGGAAATAGAGAGTGTTTTAAAAATCTGTCACATTAGCCCTATAAAATTGAAAACACGCATTTTTTGCGGGTTAGATAGTCGCAAAATTACTTGCAAAAAACACCACTGAAGCATAAAAACTTTCGAGAGAAGCTTCTAGTCACAAAACAGTCGCGATAGCCTCTGTATGAAACTTGTGTTTTTCTAGTTTTTACCTAAAAATCTTTTCGCGGGAAGGGATTAGTCGCAAAATAGTCGTGAGATAGTTGTGATACTCTTTGTATGAATTTTAAGATTTCCAGTTTTCCCTTAACCTCTTTTCACGGGAAGCTCTTAGTCGCAAGCTTCTTGTGAAAATGCCTCTAAACAAGTTTTTGAAGAACAACACATAAAATGCATTTTGAACAAAAACTTAAAGCACGAAAGTCTAAAAAACACTTTCAAAAACATATAAAATACTCAAAAATCTTTTTCGGTTTGATCAGCAAGAAATTGAGCATACACATCACATTTAAGCATGTACAATCATACAAATGAAATAAGCATAAATTGAACTAAAACTTGTGTGTTGTGGGTGAGTATCAAATGTGGAATAGTCCTTAGACCAGAGTGAAGTTTCAATGATCAATTCAATCAAGTTATACATAACTGGTACTAAGTCAAGTGGTTTATCTCAATTATAAAAATGAACATATATAACCTCCCACAAGAAAATGATTACAAGACTTAGAAGCTTTTCATTTGGCTTCTATAAAAATCATAACATTTGATCATTTTTGAACAATACATCTCATTTGAGATCAGTGCTTGAAATTTTTGATATTTCAATATTGAGAATGAGCCTTTAGCTTTTTGAGCACCATACAT
The DNA here is from genome assembly GCA_023621385.1 of Quercus gilva. Classification (NCBI taxonomy): domain Eukaryota; kingdom Viridiplantae; phylum Streptophyta; class Magnoliopsida; order Fagales; family Fagaceae; genus Quercus; species Quercus gilva. The sequence continues at coordinate 54,154,866 of CM042477.1, read as the reverse complement.
TTCAATTAAAAAGTCGCTTTCTCTTTTTCATAGTCAAATACTAGTATGTGCGATGGTTTTTACAGCTTATTATCTCTTTTCATTTTGAGATTTACATTTGTTGAGCTCTTTAAGCAAAAACATAAAAATAAAGTGGGAAGAGATATAGGCACAATTCTATGCAAATATCAAGACCATCAAGACTATTGACTAATCATTCATGACAAGCTTGAAGATCGATTTACAACAATCACACATAGTTTTCAAGATTTTTCCCACAAAGATATATGTGCATACAAAACAAGCTAAGCTCATAAATGCACTACGCCATTAGTACGAAGGTATTAGGCCAAACTCACATGTGATATACACAACACAAGTGATTAAACTTTTTAGAGATTTTTCAAATTTTTATGGGTTTTTGAAATTTTTGAACACACTAAAAAACAAAACAAGAAAAGTAAGATCAACAAAACAACAAGTACAAAACAAAACTTGTAAAAGAAACATGCTATAAATTGGAAGCAATGGCATAGAAGTATTATGTATGTTATGATGCATGAACCTATGACCCTAAGCATCAAAAGTATTAATGCATGGGCATAGAGAGTGATCATGCATAAGTACCTTTCTTCATCCACTCTTTACAAGTGTTTTGGGTGAGAGCCTTAGATGGCAGGGTACAACTAACATAACTTTCAAACCTCGGAGTGAAGCTAGCAAGGCATAGTGATATATTCTTCAACATTTCCATAACGTCTCCAATGAAATGTCCTTCACTATTTCCCTTAGCTTGTGCTCCCTTTGGTCTTCTCTTTAAAATTTCTTGGCCACATAGAGAATCAACCTTCTTGAGTGCATGAAGCTTGAAACAATTTGGCCTTGTATACCGTTGTACGCCATAGTGATGACACACATGCTTCACTTGAGGCCTCCTTTGATTTTTGGGTAATGACTTCCCTTTTTCCTTTGGTTTTGCACTAATGGTTCTTTTTACAGCAGTAGGGGTCTCAATCTCAGGCTTCACTTGTTTGAGTTTCTCGTCATTCTTGGCTGATATGAACCTTACTTCCTGCTTGGGTTCGCTACTTGAACTTCCTTCTCCGATATAGCCCAAATCGGTCTTATCATGTGAAGAGTTTTTAGAGGACAGCATGTTGTCAAGTTTCTTGGTAGAGATGTACTCAACCTTGACATTTGCTTGAATAATTTCAAGTTCAAGAAACTTGATCTTAGAGTAAGCTTCAACCAACTCTCCCTTGAGTCTTTCTTCTTCACAATTTGATTCCTTAAGTTGCACAAGTATACACCTATTCTGTTTCTCAACCTTTTTCATCTTCACACTTTGATTCCTTAACCACGATCTTCCAGCAAAGAATCATATGCTTCTTGAAGGTTGTTCTTCCTTTCATTTTGGCACACGTCTTCATCTTTCAATTCTTCAATTTCCTCATCCTCAGAATTATTACCAAGTTCATCAACCAAATTGCTCAAATCATCCTTTGAATCAATGGAGGCAATAGCCATAAAGGCCCTATAATTTCCTTCACTGTCACATTCTCCTTCAGTGTTTGAATTTGGGCTGTCAGAATCACTAAGGGTAGTGGCAAACACTTTACCCTTCGTTCTCAAATAATTAGGACACTCCTTCTTAAGATATCCATGACCATTACATTCGTAGCACACAATACCTTGAGGGGATTAAGAGTCCTTCCCATCTCTCTTCTTGAATTTCTTCCTGTCACCTTTGGAGGATGAAAACTTCCCTTTGCCGAACGGTTTCCCACTGTTCTTCATCTTCAGAAATTTTCGAAAGTTCTTTGCAAGGAATGCTACCTCCTTCTCTACATCATCTTCTTCTGAGGAGTGATCCATTCTCTTGGTGATGGTTTTAAGAGCAAGAGATTTGTTTGTCTTATGACAAGGTAGTCCCAGCTCATATGTTTGGAGAGATCCAATGAGTTCTTGGATTTTGATCTCATCCAAATCTTTACTTTCTTCTATAACTGTGACCTTCGCACGGAAGCTCTCTGGTAAGGACCTAAAAATCTTTCTCACCACCTTAGCATCCTCAATCTTCTCTCCAAGATTGAGCTTAGAAATTATGATTTCATTGAGCTTCCCATAGAATGAATCAAAGAACTCATCATCTCCCATCTTGAGCTTTTCAAATCTAGTGGTAAGCATTTGGAGCTTCGTGTCCTTAACTTTCTTGGTACCCTCATAGGTAGTCTCAATAATCTTCCAAGCTTCCTTGGCTGTCTCCACATGTGATATCCTGTGAAATTCATTAGTAGACACACCACAGAATATAGCGTTAATAGCCTTACTGTTTGCATTAGCCAAAGCAAGAGCTGCCTTGTCCCATTCGGACTTGGTTGTTGTGGGTTTAACATACCCATTCTCAACGAAGTCCCTTACCGATTCATCTATAGCACATAAGAAAGCCCTCATACGGACCTTCCAAAATGCATAGTTGCTCCCATCAAAGAATGGCGGGGCATTGAGTGATTGTGATCAGTCCATCATAAAAGGGTCAAGGATCACACTTAGGTAATTTAATCACAGTGAGTGTACCCGCTTTGACACCAATTGAAAGCTCGAAAATGTGTTAAAAACATAAGAGCTGTTTAGACCCCCTAAATTAAATATTGCGGCTCGATAAATTTTACTCTAACTTATACTAAGTATGGAATAAAATAAATGTGAGCGGATAAACAAATAAACTACTCTAACCCATAATCAAAATAACACAGCAGTAAACTGAAAGGTAGAATAGTAGGGAAGAGAAATGCAAACACAAGATAACACACCGATGTGTTATTGAAGATGAAACTGAAGTATTCGGCGTAAAACCTCTCCGTTGTCCTCCAAGTGGTAATTGATCCACTAGATAATCAGTTGGGATACATGAGTAGCAAGAGACCCTCCAAGCCTAATCTACCCAATGTACCTAAGTTCTCCAAGCTCCTACTCCAATAAGGCTTCTCGGAACCATGTCTTGTCTAGCTCTCCAGATCCCACAATATGCCTGATTGCATCCACCAAAGCCTGGCTTCTTCCAATGCTTCCCAGCAGCACTGAAACCTCACTTGACACTTTGAAAGGGTGTGGTAAGTGTTTGGGCTATCAACCTCTCAAGTGTATGGAAATGGAAAGGAAAATCCACAATGAATTGTGTAGAGAATTGTGGGTATAACAATCTCTAACTCTTAAGATTTGTGGCTAGGGTTTTCTTTCAGAAGCATTCCTCAACATCTGTGGGTAATGTGGATATATATAGTGTGGATACAGATAGTGTGTATCAAAAATGACAGTTCAGCAAAGAATAAGAACTTTATTTCTCTGTGAGAAGCTACTGTGTTTGTACGCCATAGGATTTTGTAACTAAGTGCTTCTTGATCTTTATTGTTGATGAAGTGAAGAACTTTGTAGCCAACAACATCCATTCAAGTTGCTGGAGTTAGTCACGTACTGGGATCCGTGCAAAAGAGTAAATCACAAATTGGAGATTTGTGCATCAAGGGAAAGAAGGCTACTACAAGATCAAGTCCAATTGGGTATTGGAATAAGGATTCAACTGTAGGTTGGTATTTTGGGATAGGCCAAGGTAGTGGTAAAATTCCTTATACTTACAACTACTTGATTGTTGATTAGTAGATTCTTAAGAGTGGTGACCTTAAAATCACCCAGTGGAGTTTTTGCCTTGCGAGAAGTTTTCCCTATTTGTGAACGAATCATCATGTCAATTTAATTTCTGTTACATTTAGTTTAATAGCTGATTTGTTGGTGCCTATATGAATTGCATGCAATTTAACCTAATTAATCAACTTAGATAATTGAATTAATTAACCGAGGTTAAGCTATCTTAACCCAACATTATGTATAATTTTATATAATGTTTTTGTTTTTTGGGGGTAAAACATATAAATAAGAAAATAAAACTCAATATAAAAATAAAAAAAAAAACTAATAAAATAAAATATTTGAGTGCTAGTATAAGGAGATTTTTTCTGACAATAGAATGATAGAAAGATTAGGTGTGAAGGAAAAAAAAAAACTAAACAATTGAGAATCAGAGAAAGAAAGATTGAGAGTTTAAAATTGTTAAACAAACAAAACCAGAAGTACTATATGAGAAAAGATGATTGTTCTTTAAAGAAATGGTTGTTTTTGGGTTGCCCTGTTTTTTCATTAATCCAAAAAACCATAACCTATGTCTATTCTTATCCACCAGGTTTGAACAAATTAATGACCGTGAGTCTAATTTTGTCGAGTCTACCCATAATCCAATACTGAGATATAATCAGATTAATGTGACCTCCAACAAATTCCTTTAAGCTCCTAAAATTGATGAATATTACCTTTGTCCAAACAGAAATCCATGGGGAAAAAATATGAAAGAATAACATCAAGATGTTCTTAGGAAGTTACATTAAGGGCGACTGTTGGGCAGTAATGGTATATCTTGTTCTTCTTCCATGGACTTTAAACAAAAATAACATGATTGTTTTTTTATTTTTTATGAGAATATTGTAACTTTATTAAGAAGAAGATAAATTCAGTACATAATAATTAATAGCCAGTAACACCTGTAGGGGCAACCCTACACTTTGTTCAGAGGGTTCAAATGAACCCCCTAATTTCAAATATATATATATATATATGATATCCTTTTTTTTTGAAGTCTAATACTTTTAATTTATTCTTAAAAATATTTTTGCACACCCTAACTGAAATTTTATACACTCTTATTACAAGTAATTCTGACTCTAAGAGTAAGAATAAGTGTTTGTGAATTGTAAGTATCACTCTTTATTATAAATTTATATTATATGTATGTTAGTGTGCCTAATATTGCTTGTGTGCATTACTTTTTGTTATAATATTATTTGTGTGAATAATGATGTGTGTGGATATTTGTATGTAAAATATAAATATAATATAACTTTATATAATTTAATAATTAGGAAATAGAGATGGTTTGTTACATGTGTGTATTGTTATCATGATATAATAACTTTTTATTATAAAGTTAGAAAAATTCAAGAAAAAGAAATTGTAAATTTAGTAATTGTTCCAACATTTGTTTGGTTAAGTAGACACATAGTATATTATTTTATGTATTAATAAGTGTGGTTGTGTGCGTCAATAATTAATACAGAGCTAATGAGTTGAGTTTAGTCATTTAGTTTAAAATATTTCTATAAAAACAATGACAAATAATGACAACATAAAAATAATAATATTAGACAAACTTAAGAAAATAAAATGGTCATATTTACCCACATTGGCAATAACTACTCATAATGAACTATCATGTAACAATTCAAAATTTAAAAACTTTTAGAAGGAAATTGTAATTTTTTTTTTTTTTTTTTGTCGATAACCAGATATAATTCAAGTTCTCTTTTTATTAAAAGGGGAAATTATACTTTTCCCACCTGTGCTTTACCCAGAAAACACTTTGCTCACCTGTGATTTAAAACTTGACACTTTACCCACCTGATGTTAGTTCCGTTCGTCTCCTATTACCCACCTCTGTTAAAAACAAGGGTAAATTTTTATTTTTTGTTACCCTTTTATGTCTCTCTCCTCTCAAAACATAAAAAACTAAAAAATTAAGGGAAAAAAAATCTAAAATCTAGGTTTTTATAAAAATTAAAAACTAACTTTTACATCTGTGGATGATTAAATTTTTAGTTTGAAATGAATCAAACAAGTCGAATTTGTATTGATGAATGTGTGGTACAATTCTTTGTGATTACAAAGGAGTGATCCTTTGATTCAATCTCCTAGAAAGACTTGTTGATTGGAATTTTAATAACGTGATTTTGATTTGAACACCAAATATACTTCAATTTGGCTGAAGGATGGATTGAAGACCCTTGAAACAGAATTATAATGAATCTCTGGATATGAGCTTATTAGAAATTCTTTGTTCTTCGTGTGTTTTTCATATTCTTCATATGTTCTTCATCTTCAAAGATTTGTGGTGGAAGTTCTTCGGGGCTTTAGAGGCCTGAATCCATAGAGCTTCACTGATTTGTGGTTTGTTGAGGTTTTTGGAGACTTTTGATCTTGATTCCAATGAACTTTGTGATTTATGAATATAATTTGGATGATTCCTCTTTGAATATTCTTCGTATTCAAAAGTTTGTGGTGGAAATTCTTTGGGGATTTGGAGGTTTGAATCCATAGAGTTTCACTAATGTGTAGTTTCTTGAAGTTTTTGGAGGCTTTTGAGCTTGATTTCAGCAAACTTTAAGATCTAGGCATGTAGTTTAGATGATTCTATTTCGAATGCTCTTCGTATTCGAGGTTGAAGTTCTTGAAGTTCCTAGAGACTTTAGGGCTTGATTCCAGCAGAGCTTCTATACTTCTGAATCTTCTTTGATGTTGCTTATGGCATGGATGCCTTGGTTTGTCCCAAGATGTCTTGGTCTCTTGGTGTGTTCCAAGATCTCTCCCAAGGTGTCTTGGTGTGTAGAAATGCCTTAGGAAGACTTCTCTTTATAGGAGTTTGGGGGTGGGTGAGTGACAAGTGGCGAAGTTTGATTGGTGACATGTGTCACAGTCTGATTGGAGGGGCTTTTAAGACTTTTTCTCCAAGACACGTGGCATCTTTTGATTCACTGAAATGTTTTGATTTTCAAGGTGACACATGTCAGCACCCAATTGGACTACCTGTGTCATCGCTTACACGCGCCAGGTTGCTTTAGTCATCGCTTACACGCGCTGATGTGTGATTGGTTTTTGCATGCATTTCATGCCCCTATTTCAATGACACTTGGCAAACTTCTATTGGTTTTTGAGTAGTGACAGCAAAACCTAGTAGCAGTATGTGGCGCTTTGTAAATTGGCTGTATTTTGTGGACTTGGTAGTATGATGTGTTAACTTGTGATAAGTCGGAAATTTTCCTTCTCTACAACATTTTCTTTTCATGTATTAACTTTTAGATCTTTTAAATGACAAAAACAAGCAGAGCCCAAATTTGGTCATATTTGTAGTCCTTAGTCCTTACCATTCCCAGACAGGCCATCCAAAAAAATACCAAGAGCTTTCAAGTTACAATCTTTACAAACTAGTTCCTAGTGGCCTACACTCTATGCTTAATAGGTAATATGTATATGCCAAGTGAAAGATATCCGATATCCCATTCAGAATCTTTAAATGGTAGTGCCATGGTGGTCACCAAAAATCCATTCTTGAGCTTCCCTGGAATTCACGGAACAATGCACTTTTTCTTTTCTTCTTCTTCTCCTTCTTTCTTTTTTCTTTTTTTTTTTTTTTTATATTTTATATTTTATATTTTATTTTTTATTTTTTATTTTATTATTATATATATATATATAATTTAATTTATTTTTTTATTTTACTTTAGGCAATTGAGTTCGTGTTCTCGTTGAGTCTCTATTTACAAAGGAGTATATATGTATAATTATTGTATATCACACTTTTATAGCAAGTTGCAAGAAGTGGCCGACTTGTTCTTCTTTGACTTTGGGAAATTTTTTTTTTGGGTAGAAAAACTTTGGGAAAGTTAATTGTCTTTAAACAGCGGTTCATCATTCATGTTCCCTTTGATCCTGAATTTGTGAATAAAGTTATGGCTGTTAATTTTGGGCTCTTTGGGCACATCTTTGTTTCTTGTGAAAGGTAAATTTGACTTTGTCGGTAAGGGTTTGAAGCTTTTTTTTTTTTTTTTAAGATCTTTTAAAATATAATATCTAAAAGTTAATACATGAAAAGAAGATGTAAAAGTTAGGTTTCAATTTTTACAAAACCTAGCTTTTAGATCTTATTTTCTCTTGATTTTTTTAGTTTTTTATGTTTTGAGAGGAGAGAGACATAAAAGGGTAACAAAAATACAAATTTACTCATGTTTTTAACAAAGTGGGTAACGGGAGACAAACGGAGCTAACCTCAAGTGGGTAATATGCCAATTTTTAAACCATAGGTGGGCAAAGTGTAATTTCCCCTTATTAAGATTTGTTAATTTAACTTTTTTAATGACCCTGCTAAACAAAATTCTTGGAGCTACATTAAACATCCGCCTCACTTAAATTTAATTTAATTGCTTCTAGAGTGGAGTTGATGAAAGGTAAAGATTTGTATACAAGATTTTTTTTATGTCAGCCACGTGAAAGGTAAAGAGAGAGAGACCGCAAGATTTCGAGAAAAAAAAAAAAGAAAAAAAAAGGAGAAAGAAGAAGTTAATACTTAGCGTGTAAAGGTTTAAGAGCAGAGAATTAGGGTTTCTCTACATTGAAAAGAATAGAATAACGTGATACTTCTAGAGGCAACTAGCAAGTTCGTTTGTACTAAGGTAAACATCTGTCTATGCATGCTTTATTGGAAACATTAAATGTATCTTTGACTTAGAATTCTTCATCTCATAGTCGTATGGAAGTCTTAGAATTTTATTGATAGATTCATGGGAATAGAGTTCATCATGTAAATTCCTATATTGATGTACATTAGTTTATGGGTTTTGAAAGAGATCCTAATGTATACGTGGAGTAGCATAACCATTCTTTATAAGTTAAGCCTGTATAGACATCCATAGGTGGTGTTCAAATGGGATATATATATATATATATATA